>OW285217.1:5560625-7981250 GCA_935421205.1 Xylocampa areola | reverse complement strand
AATAATATATTATCTCAAAAGTCAATATGGATTTAGAAGAGGTAGAAGTACCATGGATTGTATTAGTATACTAATAACTGATATTAGGAATTCATTTACCTCAAATGAATCGGTGGTTGCAGCATTCTTAGACAGTACTTCAGCATATGATAACGTCTTTTTAGACGTATTAATAAAAAAACTTAATGATTTAGTTGGCCCACAATTTCTTATTAATTTTATTTTGAACATCTTATATGACAGAATTATTTGTGTGTCATTAGACGAATCCAATAGAAAGTTCAGACATTTATGGCAGGGACTCCCACAAGGCTCTGTTCTAAGCCCTTTATTATATAATATTATACATATGACTTAGAACACTCCCTTGATAAAGCTTCCAACATACTATCTACTTCTTTACTATTTCTTAAAAATTTGTTAGTTATTAACGGTTTACAGTTATCTCCTTCCATAAGTGCTGTAGTCCTTTTCACTAGAATGAGATTACCTCCCCCAGTTTTAATTAACTACGATTATAGCATAATTCCAGTTCACTCTCATGTTAAATATTTAGGTATTATTTTAGACAATAAATTGTCAGGTGTTCCACATTTAGACTTCGTAGTTGGAAAGTGCGAACGCCTCCTTAATATTATACGTTGTCTTGTTGGTGTTTGGTGGGGCGCCCATCCTTTCTCTCTCAAATTATTTATAATGCATTAATCAGAAGTGTAATGGATTACGGAGTATTTTTACTAGAGCCCTGCAATAGGGCTAAACCCTATCTAAATTAGATGGTATTCAATCAAAAGCTTTAAGAATAATTACAGGAGTAATGAAGTCGAGTCCTATTAATGCCCTGCAGCTTGAATGTAGGGAACCCCCCTTACACCTACGGAGACAGTATTTATCTGACAAATTTCTGTTTAGAGTTCTCCAGTTTTCAAACCACCCCTTAATTTCATCTCTTCAAATCCTCTCTGACCTTATTGATACTTCTAGCTACTGGATTCATAAAAGTCTTCCATGTTAAGTGTGCAGGACGCCCACGCACAGCTACCGATAACAGTAGCTATTAATATTTAATGTTTATTCTATCAATGTCTGTAATCAATATCTAGAAATAATTTGTTATAAATTAGTACTAGATCATGTATTTTGTTATTCGGAACACAAAACAAGAGAGTTGTGATTTGGATTGGGAATTTTTGAACATGGTTGCCCCTGCCACTACTTGCGACCATACAAAATTGTATATAAGCGGAGCATTGTAAAATGTCAGCTCAGTTCAGTTCATTATTGTCAAGTCAAGATTGTTGTTATTATGTAAAAATCAAGAATAAATAGTCTTCAAGCGAACCGGGAGTTTAATTGAACACGTGAATATCCTCCAACCCAGTGAATAGTGTGGGGTCGGCAGAGCACTCCGTACATTGGTCCTTCGAGCCGGATACGAGGAAGATCACTATTGAGAAGACTCCAACGAACTTTTTGTAGATTATTTAGAAGAATTATACTAAGAACAATGCCAGTTACGAGGTCTACAGGGAAAAGAGGCGGCCAGGCGTCGACTACAGTCACAGAACAAACTGAAACCGCCACGGAAACCACTACAGAAGCTACTACAGAGACTACGACTGAAACATGCACTACGGAAGCGACGGGAACGACAGCTAATATCACAGAAACACCCGCCGCGACTACGTCTACAGAAAAACGCACCGCGCCGCAACAAGACGATGCAAATAAGAACAAGGAAAGTGGTCGCCGCAGCAAACCTGTGTCACAGAAGAGTGACAGAACTTCAAAAGCGCGCCGCATAGCCAAGGCCAAGGCAGAGCTAGCACAACTAAAGATCGAGTTAGCAGCCGCGCGCCTCGCTGAAATCGAAGCTGAATCTACAGACGAAGACTTATCCTCTGTTGCCTCGGAAGCCGGAAATGAACATCGAGTGACTACTTGGCTAGAATCAAGTCAGCTGCTCGCCATTGCTGACAGACCGCATCAAACTGAATTGAAGACGTCGATCGAACCTGCAGCCCTCCCGGCGTCTTTACCGGCGGGAGTTGCCGCTATGCACCCGCCGCCTGAAAACTTGAACACTGAACCTGAACCTAGGAATACCGCTCACCTACAAGCGGGAGTTCCAGTGAACGACACGCTGCCGGTGAGCATCGCCGCCTCCAGGCAGCCGAACTTTGCGACTGAACAGCCGCACTTGAACCCACCGCCAGTGATCGCCGCCGCAGCCTGGCAACAGATCCCCGCGTCTACGCAGCCACACCTGAACCCTCCGCCAGTGATCACCGCCGCATCCTGGCAACCGAACTTCGTGCCTGCACAACCGCGACCAATGCCAGCGCCAGTGGATCCCGTCGTATCTTGGCCATAGAACTCGACGCACGTGGAAACGAACACATCATGGCATCCGATCTACACTACGGCACCGTATCATAGCTACACTCCGGGGCCCACTGCCGCGCCCTGGGTGCCGCCGTCCATGCCATCAGCCCACGTCGTGCAACAACCTGCAACATTGGCCGTCCAAGAACCAAGGACGGACTTGAAAGAACTCGCTGCTGCGATCACAGAAGCTGTGCAAGCCGCACAGTACCAGCAGCCCATGAAACTCAGTGAACTACCCTGCTTCAACGGATCTCATCAAGATTGGCTCACGTTCCGCGCCGCCTACTGTGAGACAGCGCATCGATTAACAGCAGTGGAGAACATGTCGACACTGAGAAGAAGCCTACGAGGAATAGCCAAAGAGGCTGTACAAGGTCTACTAATAGTAAACGCAGACCCGAACGAAGTCATGAAGACACTCGAGCTACGCTTCGGACGCCCAGACTCAATTGCAATGGCAGAGATAGAGCGTCTACGAACTTTACCACGCCTCACCGAATCTCCTCGTGAAGTCTGCAATTTCGCCACTAAAGTTGAAAACATAGTTGGGACTCTACAAGCACTCAACTGCGGACATTATCTCTTCAATCCAGAAGTCACGAAGGCTATTGTCGAGAAACTCACGCCAACCTTGAAGAGACAGTGGTACCAATTCTCAGCAACACAGCCAAGAACAGAACCTGATCTTAGAATTTACCCGATTCATCAAGATCGAAGCAGAGATATGCAGCCCATATGCACTACCTGAAAACATCGCTGCAACAACACAATCTCCTCAGAACACGCAGCGACGTCAGCAACGGGTACATGCCACACAAGAAGCGAACAAACCCAAGTGTGGTCTGTGCGATCGTCAGGGGCACAGCATCATAGACTGCGATCAGTTCCAGAAAGCAACTACTGATACAAGATGGGACATCGCGAAGAAGCATCGCCTGTGTTTTCGTTGCCTCAGATTCCGAACGAAGCAACACAGCTGTAAACCCAAGAAGTGCGAGATAAACGACTGTGTGCATCTACATCACAAGATGCTACACGCCACTAGTACAGCTACCAAGAAGAAAGAAGAAATCGACCGCTCCGGAGAAGAACAAGAAAAGGTTCACTCAGCATGGACACCGAAGGTGTCATTTCTTAAAATAATACCAGTGCAACTCTCTGGACCGGCGGGAGCTGTAAACTCTTACGCACTCCTTGATGACGGCTCTACAGTGACACTGATAGACGAGAGCCTAGCCAATCAAATCGGAGCAGAAGGATCTTGTGAACCACTGCGAATAGCATCCTTCGACGGCGAGCCCACGGTCGACATGTCATCTCGACGAGTGAACTTCTTCATTAAAGGAATTCACACATCAGAACGTAAGCTGCGTGCAAGAACAGTCAAGCAGCTAGAATTGGCTGCACAGAGGATCTCTGGAGAAGCAGTACGAGATTGTGAACATCTTCAAGACATCGCTAATAACATTGTGACCGAAGACGCCAGACCTAGACTCCTGATTGGCCAAGATAACTGGGATCTCCTCATCACAACGGAGACCAGAACAGGGAGGAAGAACCAACCAGTGGCCTAACACCACTCGGTTGGGTTCTACACGGCAGTCACACGCGAGCACTTGGCCACAGAGTGAACTTCATCAGACATGCTAACACAGAAGATGACCTACATGAACTGGTGAAGGAATACATCACAATAGACAACTTGCAAATCAATCCGAAGAAGCCCATTAACGATCCCGAAGAAAAATCACTTCGCATTCTTCAACAATATACTAAGAGAACTCCAGAAGGAAGATATCAAACTGCTCTATTGTGGCGAGATGAAAACATCAAAATGCCAGACAATTACGATAGCGCTCTGAACAGACTCATCAGCGTAGAGAAAAAGGTTGACAAAGATCCTGAACTAAAGAAGAGGTACTCTGAACAAATGGAAGCACTAGTATCAAAAGGATACGCCGAACCAGCTCCATCCGCAATCTCGAAGCATCGAACCTGGTACCTACCACACTTCGCGGTTTTCAACCCCATGAAACCGGAGAAGTTGAGGATTGTTTGTGACGCTGCCAAGACCAGAAGAGTCTCTTTGAACGACCAACTACTCACAGGTCCAGACTTACTACAATCGCTGTTAGGAGTGATCATGCGATTCCGTCAGCACTCAATCGCCGTGACCGCTGACATCACCGAAATGTTCCTGCAAATAGAACTACGACCAGAAGACCGGGACGCTCTCCGTTACCTGTGGAGAGGAGATCGGAGAGATAACCAGCCACCGGAACAATATCGCATGAAGTCACTGATCTTCGGAGCTTCTTGCTCACCTGTAACGGCAATTTATGTAAAAAACACGAACGCTGAGAGATATCAGCAAGAACATCCAGAAGCAGTCGAAGCTATCAAAAGAAAGCATTACATGGATGACTATTTGAACAGTTTCGACACCCTAGAAGAAGCTATAGAAGTCTCGAAAGCAGTAAGCGACATCCACAAGGAGGCACATTTCGAACTCAAGAAATGGTCATCCAACTCCACCGCCCTGCTTGAAGCGCTAGGGGAAGTCACTAAGACCGAAGATACTATCAAGCTGGAAAACAGTATCGAAACAGAACGAGTTCTCGGTCTGATATGGAAGCCGAAAGAAGATTCGCTTGCCTTCAATTTGAATCTGGCACGCATACCTCAGAGCATCCATTACAAAAGAACCAAACAGAACAACAGGACAGACCCTGATTGGAGAAAGAACAAACAGACATTGCCAGCCAAAGCGAGAGAAAGGCCAGACATCACGAACAATTACCTGCCTCTCACCGCCGAACTTTTACGTAGCGCCGAGAATCTGATCTTGCGAGCTTCACAAGAACAAGCCTTCCAGGAAGAGATAGAAGCTCTGAAGAACGAGAGATCCATACCTCGAAATAGTCGCCTGCGCGCACTGTGCATAGAACTCACAGAGGGAGAGATTCGCCTGAAGAGCAGAATAATCGCCATGACGGACATCACAGAACGCTTGAAGAAACCGATGGTACTAGACGGAGACCACCTCGCGACACGACTGTGGATCGAACATGTCCACTGCCAATTACATCATGCGGGCGTTGAAACGACAGTCAATGAATGCCGTCAGCAACATTGGGTGCTCCGTCTACGACCGACCGTCAAGAACATCGTCAGCAAGTGTCTACGATGCCGTATAAAGGCAGCCTCTCCACCACAGCCGATGACAGGGAATCTCCCTTCCTGTCGCTTAGCACACCATCAGCGACCATTCACTTTCGTCGGGTTGGACTACTTTGGACCGCTGACCATAACAGTGGGACGGAGCCATCAAAAGAGATACGTCGCCTTATTCACGTGCCTCACGACGCGAGCCATCCATCTTGAACTTGTGGCATCGCTCAACACAGATTCGGCAAACATGGCATTACGACGTATGATAGCGCGCCGAGGATGCCCAGCGCAGTTGTGGTCAGATAACGGGACCAATTTTCACGGCGCAGAGAAAGAGTTACGAACGCCATCTTCGCAGCTACAGAAGAAGAAGCTTCGAAAAAGATGATCGACTGGCGATTCATCCCACCTGGTGCACCTTTCATGGGAGGAGCATGGGAGCGCATGGTGAGATCCGTAAAGACAGCACTCGCCACCACTCTGAACGAGCGTTTCCCAAGCGAGGAAGTGCTTCACACGCTGCTCATAGAAGCCGAACACACCGTGAACAGCCGACCGCTTACCCATGTGTCAGTGAACCCCGAAGATCCTGAAGCCTTGACACCCAATCACTTCATCTTGGGTGGTCCAGGTCGCATTGCTGCACCAGGGGAATTTGATGACAGTGACTTGCGTCTAAGAGCCAGTTGGCGAGCAGCTCAGAGACTCGCCGATATATTCTGGGCCAGATGGCTCAAGGAATATCTCCCAGAACTACGCAACCGCAGAGAACCGCACAACAAAGGCACGATTCCCAAGATTGGCGATCTGGTGCTCATCGTGGACAGCAATCTTCCACGGAACATGTGGATACGAGGACGTATCTGCGCTACATTCCCCGGACCAGATGGAGTTGTTCGCACGGTGGATGTGACCACCAAAGGCGGCACACTGCGACGGCCAGTGAAGAAGATAGTCGTGCTACCGATCGGGAACGGCGATCCTGCACCGTCTTCTACGGCTGCGACGTCAGCGGCGGACGACGCACGGCGGGAGGAATGTGCAGGACGCCCACGCACAGCTACCGATAACAGTAGCTATTAATATTTAATGTTTATTCTATCAATGTCTGTAATCAATATCTAGAAATAATTAGTTATAAATTAGTATTAGATCATGTATTTTGTTATTCGGAACACAAAACAAGAGAGTTGTGATTGGTGGATGGGAATTTTTGAACATGGTTGCCCCTGCCACTACTTGCGACCATACAAAATTGTATATAAGCGGAGCATTGTAAAATGTCAGCTCAGTTCAGTTCATTATTGTCAAGTCAAGATTGTTGTTATTATGTTAAATCAAGAATAAATAGTCTTCAAGCGAACCGGGAGTTTAATTGAACACGTGAATATCCTCCAACCCAGTGAATAGTGTGGGGTCGGCAGAGCACTCCGTACATTTAGTTAACAGTTATCGAAATTTTTTAACCCTTCAAGCTCCCACCCATCGTTCGTTGGTTCACCCCCTATTTTGTTCAAATTATGAATCTTTAGTGTTAATTCCGGATATTATTCTAAGTATATTGATAAGAGTGATCAAAATACTAATGTTATTTTTAATTCCATTGTCGATCAATATTGGCGCGATTGGCATCATATCTACACGGATGCTTCTAAAATTTCAAGTATCACTTGCGTTGGGTTTGGAATGTTACACAAACAGTATAACATTGTCCAAAAGATAAAATTCCCTGTGGAGACATCAGTCTTCACGGAAGAATGTTACGGAATTTTAAAAGCAGTTGAATATATCATCTTTTCTCCGATGCTCGTAGTGCTTTAGAGTCTCTGGCCAAATTCCCTTTCAGAAATCATAGTAATTTTCCTTTGATTATAGACATTAGGAAAATGTTGAAAAATATTTGAGAGTATCTTTCGCATGGATTCCAAGACATGCTGGAATCAGAGGAAATGAAAGAGCTGACCATCTTGCAAGGCGCGATAGAGTGTGGTGATCTATTCCCTTTTAAAAACTTTTTTCATGACCTGTCTGCTTTACCTAGTATTCATCTTCAGAAATCCTGGGATGTTGCGTGGTCAGTCAGTGGACAGGTCAAGGGTAGAAAATTCTTCCAAATTCAACCAGTCATACCAAATAAACCATGGTTCTATAAAGCAAAGTTTAGCAAGGTGATGACAACCATATTAATTCGCATGAGGCTTGGCCATGTTTGCTCTCCGGCCCACCTTGCTAAACTCCATATTGTTAATAGTGCCGCTTGTGAATGTGGAGCAGACGTGGGAGATCTGAATCATATTATACTTAATTGTCCATTGTATGACCATTCATTACTGTATAATAACTTAGTTTCTATTGACTTTCCTCTTCCTACTTCTGTAAATATTTTACTATTTAGTAATAATTTATTAGCATATAAGTATATATCTTTATTTGTTATCAAATCAAATCAAATCAAAATCATTTATTTTCAAATAAACCATTTACAGGCACTTTTGAATTGTCAGAAGTTAGTTGCCACGTTCCAAAGTGTAGATTTCTATGGAGAAGAACGGGCAAGAAACTCCACGGTTACTCTTTTTCATCATATAGGTTTTTACAATAGTATTGGTTACACTGTTTTTGTTGCAAAATAGTATGTGAGAACAATGTAAGAGTTACAAAAATACTACCAATACTGAAAAATACTATCACTAATAATATTAAAATTTTGATTGTAATTGTAATGTTATTCTTGCTTAATTTGTTAATTACATATTTATAGATATTTATCAATGATTTCAAAAGAAAGGATACGCCCATCTAAACATTTTACAGAAAACTTCTTCATACAAGCAAAAGTAGCGCCATCTGTCATAACTCATGCAAACTACGTGAGCCGTAGGTTTCATAGGTCGAAGACTAAACCTTGTACATGCGTACATGAATTTTTTATCACATTTTAATAATGGTCAATATTTTTATACACACATCAGTCACAAACTGAACTGAGTTTTTACCCGACTGCGCTAGAAGGAGGGTTATAATTTTTCCGGGTGTACGTATGTATATTTCTTTGGCACGCGCTGTAGCCTAAACGGGTTGATGGATGTTAGCTTGAGAGGTGTCGTTAGATTATATTAGTTTTTTAAACTATAATTTATTGCGATAATAATACATGTCACAAAAAAAACGTATGTAAAACCAATTAATATCAATCAGCTTTATTTGAAATTGTAATAAATATTGTTATAATAAATAAGAATTAACATATTAGGTACTTTCTAAAATTACTTACACTAAGTTCTTAAGACAAAAATAAAACAAATAAAAATGACGTTCTTTCAACGTTACTTCGCGCGCGGCCGGCCACACAATGGCCGCCATTACGGACTTCGGTAGTAAAATAATTATACCTTTAAAATGTGATAATTTAATAATTTAATTGGAACAGAAGTAATCTAGGGTTATTTATCGATGATACGATATCCCATGTTCCTTTTTAATCTTTGTATCGTAATTTTTGCAGCCTTTTACCACGCAACTAGGCATATTTATGACAACCAAACACTCGTTCTCTCCTGCGTGCGGTCCACTGTCGACTGAGTTGAGTTGGCCCTAAACTGTAATTTTAGGGCCAACGCGTTGGTGCCATTTAGTTTCGCGGTCGGCCGGGTCCTTACGCTAGTAATATATATGTCAATGATATTTATTCTTTTATTGAATTTCTTTTAATAGTCTACTTTACTGATCCAAAATTCATCGTAATTAGTTTAATTTTGTAATTACTTTTATTTCCCTAACTTTTAAACTTGTCTTGGCAAAATGGCTTGGGCTACAATTGCCATAAAAAAAGAAAAAAAAAACTATGACTCTGCTTCGGGCCGCCCGTAGACAGAGAAAACAATAGACCAAGGAACCGTGTAACTGGGTACTTTGACCAAAGAATAGATAGAGGACCTGAACTAAACAATAATTTGGTGTGCCAAAAAAGAAATTAAAATGGCGTAGGCCGCGCCCAGTACCTAGTGCTGCCCACGGCAGTTAATAAATTTTTAATCGTTTAAACTACATCGATCAAATCGATTAATCGTTATCAAAAGGGTCACCTAATCTTAAGTATCCAATTGAATCTTATATAACCACTGTTCTTGGAGTTCCGGAATCTTTGGGAATCATAAATAAAAACATTTACATATTATGTACTAACAAGACAAATGTAATAAAATAGTAATCATTTATTCGTTTCACCTTAGTTGGCGTTCCAGGTTGAATTGATTCAGGATTGTCCTTTCAAATATCATCAACTACATCACCTTCATTGGCAGCAGTTGATGTTGTTGTCTTAATTATATTGTTCTTGATAATTTTTCTCATATTCGGTACGTACGTAATCCAACTGAAAATGTAAGTTTGTATTTGTATTTTATTTTTATGTTATAGCCACAAATTCACGATATTATATACCTCCACAGGGAGGTCTTAACAGACAGACAGAGGGACAACAAAGTAAACTTATAAGTGTTACTTTTATCGTTTTGAGGAACGGAACCCTAAAAGGACACAATGTTTTCTCAATATTGTCAAACTACAAAGTCTAATCTTTATGAATTTGTGAAGAGGTGCGTGCGGCCACGGTAATGGCCGCTCGTCTTTTAGAAGATTTAGCCGGTTAGGAGCCAGGACAGGCCATATGGTATGGGTGTAAGTAATGCAAGTTTCGTAATTTACCTTAGGAAGCCTTGTGGTATTGTATTGTCTTGAAGTCTTATTATACCCAGAGTTCTATTAATACAAACTTCAAAATGTAGAGAACATGCAAATGTTTCATCGCAGCTGGTATCAATATTCTCTTGACCCAAAGATTCCATCCACTTTTTTAGTAACAAAATTTTTGATAATCTAAAAATGTTAGGTAATTTGGTAATTATCATAACACATAATGAGTATTATAAATATTCAAAATAAATGTTTTCGAAAAAATCGTGAAAAACTAAATCGAAAGAAATATACCATTCGAAATTTATTGAAATGGTATTCACTGATGACATAACAGAAATAAATATTAACTGAATCTAAAATTTGGTCGAAATATAATTATGAAGGAAATTTGTTAATATATGAATGTTTATCGACTTATTTGGATATTGGATATAGGAGGCACTTTTTTACTATATTTCGAACCACAGCCCTTCACACAACACTTAGGCATAATGGCGTTTATCACACGCAGCTTCACAGTTAAATTCTCAGCACTCAAGATGTTTTAAGTAAAGAAAATCATATTAATAAGTTTCATGTTAACGCCAACTGACACATTATGTACACCATCAAAAGTACTCAGAAAGAGAAACTATAATGGCTCACCGGCCGGTGGGCTGGTCATATGTGACGTCATATTTATTACTAGCAATTTCAGAAAACTGTCAAATTATGGTTTTCTCTTTTTACACTAGCTAGTTGAATCACATAAGTTAAATAAAGATGCATATAGTTTTTCTATTACTGTATCGAATCGTATGATATTTCTATAGTATAATGTTGTTTTTTATTAAATTTCTAAATTGTATAATCTTAATGTTAAAAAATGAGCGCAGTAGTGACAGTGAAACCAGTGCATGTCAACCTGCCGTCGCGCTGGACAGCCTAGTGCAATGTCCCCATTGCTCCCAGGCTCGGTTTTTCAAAGGTAATAGGGGCTTGAAGGTGCACTGTGGCAAGGTTCATAAGGCCACAAGTGCATCTCCAGGCTCCACATGCACACCTGTTATTAGAACACCGACATCAAGTTCACCTATTCGGCAACCGTTGTGGCAAATTTTAGCAAAATTAAAAAATTCTTCTCCCGTTTTGAAAAGAGTTCCCCGTGGCGCGAGGCCAGCTGTTGCTTCAAGCCTAGCAAGATGCGTTCATCTTGCTGCCCGGGAGAATACTCTAAGTGCTTGGGAGCAGCTATTCACCTTCGCATACCGAGTACTTCATGTGGAAAAAAATTTGGCTTTAACAGCCCAAATTAAATATAACTGCAATATTATCTCAACCGAAACATTTGGCCCTAAATTACCTATACAAATGTACCATTCCCAAAGAACTACCTCGCAATTTATAGAAACCAAGCTCGGCGAAGGTGATATCAGGGGGGCAGCTAGAATCCTGTTTAGTAGCGATTTGGTCGCACCGTACTCTCCAGAGACAGTTGCAGCTCTGGAGAGTAAGCACCCGACCCCTAAGGATAACCTCTCTTTTCCCGATTCTCCTGACTCAAATTCTAACCCTCTTTCTGTTTCTGCGCGCCAATTAGTCGCTGCCATGGGCTCCTTCCGCAGCGGCTCCGCCGGTGGCCTCGACGGCTTGACACCCCAACATTTAAAGGACCTAACTTGTACAAGCGCCGGGGAAGCTGGTGAGTCGCTTT
The DNA here is from genome assembly GCA_935421205.1 of Xylocampa areola. Taxonomy (NCBI): domain Eukaryota; kingdom Metazoa; phylum Arthropoda; class Insecta; order Lepidoptera; family Noctuidae; genus Xylocampa; species Xylocampa areola. Next base: position 7,969,300 of record OW285217.1, on the reverse strand, counting down.
TAAAGGAGCTTACGGCTCTGAATAATTTAATGCTCTCCGGCAATGTGCACGAAGCCGTTATTGATATCTTGTACGGGGTTAATCTTTGTGCCCTGCGCAAGAAGGATGGCGGTATTCGTCCCATTGCCGTAGGCTGTATCTACCGGCGTATAGCAGCCAAAATTTGCTGCGCCTATTATAGTGAAACACTGGCCAGCAAATTCCAGCCCCTGCAACTAGGTTTTGGATCTAAAGGGGGCTGTGAGGCTGCTGTACATGCCCTATCCACTTATCTTCACAGCAAATAAGCTGAGGTTATTGTTAAGGCCTCATAGAGGATTTTCAAAGTAAAAAAAATACGAGACGTGTTATCAGCTCGTTTACTCAGGAAGAACAAAAAATTACAGGCAACGGAAAAACAACGCGACCGGGCCGCGCACGTCGCTCGATATTAGTATCGCGCCGATAGGCGAGATGGCGCCACCGTTGCTCGCAGACTACACCGCTGGTTATCGTGGTTTGCTAGTTGCGCGTGGCGTCGTTAGATGGCGTGGTGGATAGCAAACATGCCGGCCGCCTTGGAATCCTCAGGTTTCAACATTGAAGAGCTGCTTCGCCGGCGGCGCCGACTCTGCTGTTAGCCTGGGTTGCACCACTCTTCGCCGACGGCACCGGAAGTGGACAAATTTTGGAGAACGCTCGCTGCACGGAGCCCGTCGCTGTTTTAAGTTCAGCGACACGGCTCACACCATCGCGTCCTGTGAACACCTTTATAATTCTGCCCATGCGCCATTTAAGAGGTGGCAAGTGATCCTCCTTTATGACGGCAAGGGTGTTAAGAGCTAAGTCCTGGTTATGTGTCTTCCACTTGGTCCTTATTTGAAGTTCCGAAATGTAGTCGGTCGACCAACGTTTCCAGAACTGCTGCCTCATTTGTTCTACTCTCTGGAACCGCGTCAGGCGAGTAATCGGCTCTTCCGTCAGGTCCTTGCAGGCTGGCGCGAGGAGCGGCCTGCCGATTAGGAAGTGTGCTGGACTAAGTGGGAGGAGATCATGTGGGTCTGAGAACATAGGACACATTGGACGGGAATTCAGGACGGCTTCAACCTGTGACAACACCGTGCCGAACTCCTCGTACGTAAGATTAGCGGTACCCATGACACGCCTAAGGTGGTGTTTGCAGGATTTCACTCCTGCCTCCCATAATCCTCCAAAATGATGAGCATAAGGCGGTATAAATTTGAACTGTATGTCGTCGTTAGATAAGTGATCAATAATTTTATGTGAATGCTCGTTAAACATTAACCTAACCTCTTTCATGGCTCCGATAAAATTTGTCCCGTTATCCGAGAAAATTTGAGCCGGTTTACCACGACGGGATATAAATCTTTTGAGTGCTAATAAGTACTCGTGTGCAGAAAGGGTACTGACTAACTCGAGGTGGATGGCTCTGGTAATAAAACACACAAATAGGCATATATACCCTTTTTCAAGTTTAGCCCCCCTACCTTTGCGGTTTAATACAGATATGGGTCCAGCATAGTCCACCCCACAACGAATGAAGGGAAAACCCGGTTCCAACCGCTCCGAAGGCAGGTTACCCATGATTGGGGAAACGGTCTTTCCCCTAAGTCGCGTGCAGCGGACGCACCGGTGAACCACCTTTCTGGCCAAATTTCTCCCCCCTAATGGCCACCAACTCTCACGCATAGTAGCTAGTAGCAATTGGGGGCCAGCATGAAGAAGTTTATTATGTGCATGCTGGAACAATAATAATGTTAACCGATGTTTACCGCATAATAAGCTCGGGTGTTTTTTATCGTACTCGAAATTAGGCGCATTAGTTAGGCGACCGCCTACTCTGATTATATTATGGTTATCTATGAATATATTAAGGCTAAAAATTGCACTTGTTGTGTGTAATGGCAGCTTATTTTTCAAACTAATATATTCATCAGGGAACGATTCTTGTTGTGCAAGTCGTGTTAACATTTGTGTTGACGCATACAACTCACTCACTGATAACGGCCCAACTGTGCGATCGTGTCGTTGTGTGCGTAAATTATGAATGAAACGTATCACGTATGCACCTGCACGTCTCAATCGGTTGTAGGAAGAGAAACGTTCAAAATAAATGACAGTGGTTTTATTTTTTGTGACGTCACAAACCAATGCAGTAGTTTGTGGTTTTATTTCTGGTAAGTCACCAGCGTAGTCGGTATGCGATATTATACCCTGCTGCGACCTCATCAACTCATGACTCTGCAAGAATGGCGGACCGTACCACCACTGGTTACAGTCATTGAGCGTGTCCAGGCTGAGACCGCGTGAGACCAAGTCCGCTGGATTATTGTTGGTACCTACATGCGACCATACCGCTTTACTGGTAAGTTCATTTATTTCTACTACTCTATTTTGTACGAAGGTTTTTAACGAGTGGGGGGACATTCGAAGCCACCCAAGGACAATGGTTGAATCTGTCCAAAAGAAAACCTTGTAAAATTTCAATCGTAATGAATTAATTACCTTTTTATATAAACGTGCGCCGATCAACGCCCCGCATAATTCTAATCGCGGTATACTAGTCGGTTTCAATGGCGCGACCTTACTTTTGGCACAAAGTAACTTAATAGTAACAGGCGAGTTATCGGAGTACGTACGCACATAAGCGCATGCGCCGTATGCACGCTGCGACGCGTCACTAAAGATATGTAATTCTATGTATTGTGTGTGAGAACTCATTACATAACGCGGTATCCGTAATGTGTGTAAATATTGTAATGAACTAATAAATTTATCCCAAGATAACACTACATTATTAGGAACCGGATCGTCCCAACTTATTTTACACAACCATAACCTTTGCATAACAATTTTTGCTATTATTATTGCCGGTGCTAACATACCCAAAGGGTCATACACCTGCGCTATTACTGATAACATTGTACGTTTAGTTAATGGGTTCGTATTATTAATTATTACCCGTGAAGTAAAATGTAACTCATCATTTTTATTGAACCAGCCCATACCTAAAGTTTTGTTTTGACACTGATCCCCTAATACCAATCTTTTCGATATGTCATGAGCAGTAATATCCAGATTAAATATCCATTTACGTAATGGAAGACACGCCGATTTTAAAGTGTTAGTCACCTTATCACACATAACTAATAAATTATTTAAATCATCATCACCTATCAACACATCATCTACGTAAAAGTCATCACTAATCACAGTAGCTACCTGTTCATCCTCACATTCACGCGCGAGTTGGTTCAGACACCTCATACTCAGATAAGGCGCTGACGCCGTGCCATACGTCACGGTGTTAAGGCGATATATACCTATTGGGTCCGATGGATTTTTACGCCACAACATTAATTGTAGTTCACGTTGATCTGGTTGTATTAATATTTGACGGTACATTTTTTCCACGTCGGCACATGCTACGTGTTTATACTGCCTAAAGCGTAATAATATCGAAAAAATGTCGTTCTGAAGTGGCGGCCCAATAAACTGGATACTGTTCAACGACTTGCCTGTGGATGTCACTGCACTAGCATCGAACACTGTTCGCAGTTTAGTTGTACTACTATTTTCATTCATAACCCCGTGATGCGGTAAGAAATAGTGAGGTGACCCGTATGTGTCTATACGACTCATGTGACCGAGACTTTCGTATTCATTCATAAAATTAACATATTTTTCCTTAAATTCCGGCAAACGAGTAAACTTTCGTTCAAGTGAAAACTAACGTTTTTCAGCTGCACTGTAACTTTCTCCGAGAACCGTAGGCGATTCCTTAAACGGGATACGCACTGAGAATTTACCTTGCTGAGTACGTGTTGTCGTTTCAACAAAAATATTTTCGCATTTTTGCTCGTCGGCACTAAGGATATTCCCAACGTTGGGAATCTCTTCGAGTTCCCAAAATTTTTTTAATTGTTCGTCTAAAGTTTGTGAATAATTACACTGAACCTGATCAATACGCAGGCCATTATTATTATTATACAAAGGTCCAGACATTATCCACCCTAGCTTAGTATTTTGTAGATATGGTCCATTTTTTAACCTAAGTTTGCCATCAATCAACAAATCCCAAAACTTATCCGCACCTATCAGGATATCAATATCCGACGGCGAATGAAAGGTCGGGTCAGCCAGTTGAATATTGTCTGGGATACTAATATTATTTACATTTATATTATATGCCGGTAACCTATTCGTAATACACGGTAATACTAAACATTCAATATTAGTATGATAATGCTTAACTTTTGATCGTATTAATATTTTACAAGTGTGAGTAGACATCGCGATCGAATGACCCACACCGGTAACTTGACAAGTGGACTGTAATAAAGGTGCATTTAGCTTATCGCATAAAGATTTCCTAATAAAACACTGCTGGCTACCGTTATCGAGAAGCACACGTGCCGTGTGATATTTATTTTTATTATCTGCAATATCCACTAGCGCTGTGGACAGCAGGACCGTAGGTAACACGGAATTTAATGTTTGTTTACAAAGCGGCTCAGTACTATCAGCTGACGAATGCAACGAAGTTGAGACATTAGAACCATTAGTGGTTACCGGCTGCGATTGTGTATTATTCGCACCTACCACGTTCACGTTGTCTACGCTATCGACATGAATCAAACTATTATGCTTTTCAAGATGACACAGCCTACAGGGGCCAAATTTGCAATCTTGTACCGCATGGCCTGAACGTAAACAATTCTTACAAATATTTGTTGTGTTAACTAAGTTAATCCTCTCTTGAATAGGTAAATTAATAAACTTAGAACACGTATAAAGGGAATGATTACCTTTGCACATTACACACACGCGCGGACTTCGCTTACTTATTTTCGACTTGTTATTATTGTTATTATCACCAGCACTTGTAGCGACGTAACTATGAGTAGATTGTTTTTTGTTTTGTGTTTGTTCAGTACCTTTGTTGTCGTGCGAATGTTTACTGTGATTTACCCTTATAATATCTAACATATCTGCCCTGTCCTTGAGGAACTTAAGTAAATCATCTAATTTCACGAATGGTGGCTTGGTGTTAACATTATAAAGAGTACCTTGAAACTGTTCCCATTCACGTTCTGTACTAGGATCTAACTTCGAAACAACTAACTAACGTGTCCCACGCATGCGTTTGTTCCCCTAGTGAGGAAAGCGCACGTAGGTTTCTTAACACAGTGTCTATAAGTTTCCTTAATTGCGAAGCCGATTCTTTATGTAAAGAAGGAATAGTATAAAGCGACTTGACGTGGTTGTGTTGCAATAGCCGTAAGTTGTTGTAACGATTCTCTAGCAGCTCCCATGCGTGAGTGTAGTTGTTGGCCGTAAATTCCAATGCACTAATGACTTGCGACGCACTATTCGTTAATGACGATCGTAAATAATGGAATTTTTGTATACAATCTAAATCCTCACGCTCATGGATCATACTACAATAAGAATTCTTATACTCCAACCAGCCATCGTACGAGCCGTCAAAGGTAGGTATTTTTATGTCCGGTAACTTTACACATATTTTGCTTTTAGTGACTACATTATTATTATTTCCAGGTACCTCTTTCTGCAGCATGAGTTTAGCGGAAGCTACTGTTTTATAATACTGATCTTCAAAACGGTCTCGGTCTTCCAATTGCTTTGGAAGATCGAGCTCGTCTGCATTTTCCTCAATTAAACTTTGTAACTCGATATAATTTAACAAACTCGAACTGTTATCCACGCGTAACTGTAACTCTAATATTTGTTGTTCACTTAACGGGCATGTACATCTTTTAATATAATTTTCCAAAATAGTTAATCTACCTTTGACCACTGCTCTTTTCTTAACAAGTTCCGACATCTTAGCTTCACTCATTTTAAAGGAAAATAGAACACAAGAGTACTCACTGTAATCCTTTTTGAATCCTGTGTGATATGGACGCGCGCCCCGTACCGCCCGCGCAGACCCGCGGTAGGTATACCTACTCACGCCGTCGGGATACTTTACCGGCTGGGCACCGCCGCTCAACAACTAGGAATACAGCACGAATATTAACACAGATCGAGAGATAGGATGGGGAAATTGATAGGACACTCAGATCTGCCACTCCTCGAATCCACTCGAAATCTTGATAGGTATTCGTTAGCACGTATTCGTGTAATGGCGGGTGAACTTTCTTCTTGAATTCGTATATTTATGCGACGAATGCTTAAGAATTCACCGCAACTGGAACTCCTCTTCTTAGTTCTTAATAATCCGGCTCGAAGGACCATTATGTTAAGGCCTCATAGAGGATTTTCAAAGTAAAAAAAATACGAGACGTGTTATCAGCTCGTTTACTCAGGAAGAACAAAAAATTACAGGCAACGGAAAAACAACGCGACCGGGCCGCGCACGTCGCTCGATATTAGTATCGCGCCGATAGGCGAGATGGCGCCACCGTTGCTCGCAGACTACACCGCTGGTTATCGTGGTTTGCTAGTTGCGCGTGGCGTCGTTAGATGGCGTGGTGGATAGCAAACAGTTATCCTTAAGGTTGACATAAAGAACGCTTTTAACTCCGTGAATAGGGACACTTTGTTGACCGAAGTTAAAAAAGAAACACCCAAATTTTTTAGTTTTTTATGGCAATGTTATAGAAATCCCTTCAAATTAATATATAAAGATAAGCTCCTGGTTTCCGCAGTAGGGTATCAACAGGGTGACCTCTGGGACCGGCCATTTTCAGCCTTGCTATAAATCCTATTATTAGGCAACTAAATTCTAAATTTAACGTGTGGTACTTAGACGACGGGACCCTAGGGGGCGATGTAGATACAGTTCTACAGGATTTCCAAATTTTAAAACAAAAGTTCTATTCTATTGGCCTTCAATTAAACCCAACAAAATGCGAATTATACCTACCCCCCACCACCGACAGACAACTGACTTTATCAAAATTTAACACATAAAAACAATAGATAAAAATTCCCTCCAACTCCTAGGGTCTCCAATTTATGACGAATCTTTTGGATCTTTTATTGATGAAAAAATACAAAATTTTAATAACATTTCGAAAAGACTTTTCCAAATTAAAGTTCATTCGGCTTTTACTATTATTCGATATTGCTGTTTTGGTCCCAAATTTACATATACTCTACGGTCTTCCCATTTATGGAAGTACCCTCAACATTTGGAAAAAGTCTATAAAATTATACGAAAGACTAACCTCAATTTTGAACGTGGCCTTGGACGATCGAGCTTGGCTACAAGCTACACTTCCCATCCGCTTTGGTGGCCTCGGCGTCCGCAAAATTTCAAGTATTAGCTTACCAGCGTTCTTGTCTTCGGTCCACAGTACCGAAAAATTAACTAGGAAAATCTTAGAATCCTCACTGGTTAATTTTGAAGTACCGTGCTTGTCTGATGCAGTGAACGCCTGGAAAATGGCTTGCCCCAACACGGTCTTGCCCGTCAATCCGTCTTCCCAGAGGCAATGGGATGAGCCGCTTTGCAGTTTGACACGGAAGAATCTTTTAAATACGTCAGTCAATACTGCAGAGCGTGCTCGTCTGCTTGCCGTGGGAGAATGGGAGTCGGGCCTTTGGCTTCAAGCACTTCCGTCACCCAACATAGGTACTATGCTGGATGACGGAACTTTTCGCCTCGCTACTTGCCTGCGTTTGGGTACTCCCTATGTTGCTCCGCATCGGTGCCACTGTGGTGAACTGGCGACTGCCTGGGACATCATGGCCTGTCCTGTAGCAGGAGTGCGGGGCATATAGCCCGGCACGCCAGCATCAACGACATTATCCGCCGGGCTCTTTCCACCGCTGGTGTACCAGCTGTTTTGGAGCCCAATGGCTTGGTGCGGGACGATGGTAAGAGACCAGATGGCATAACGTTATTGCCTTGGAATGTGGGTAGGCCTTTGGTGTGGGACGCAACATGTGTCGACACCCTTGCTCCATCGCGTCTTCCCAGCTCGGCTGGCTGTGCTGGCGCCGCTGCTGCTGCTGCAGAGACTCTCAAACGGCGCAAATAGAGCAACCTTATCGGCTGCTACGACTTTGAGCCGTTTGGAGTTGAAACGCTCGGGTCATGGGGTCCCAGTGCCCGCCAACTTTTCAAAGGAATTTCTGGCAGACTGGTCGACACTTCGCGTGACCAGAGGGCTGGCCGGTTTTTTGGTCAGAGAATTAGCATTGCCATTCAACGTGGCAATACTGCCAGTCTAATGGTGTTAGTGGTAGTGTAGTTAATATAATTTAGGTTTTATTTTTGTAAATATTTTTATTTATTATGTAAATAAAGTATGAAATTATTCTTAAAAAAAAACAATGTTTATATAGATTAATAGGGCAGGTCCTTTATTCCTTCTTTAGACATTGAACTGAGTATGAGATGGCGATATATTTTCATGGTATTGCCAAGTTGTTGAGTTACCCCAGTATGAGGTAAATTAATATTATTTGTTGACTGCCGGTATGTAGGTAGGTAAGTTACTCCGTCTCCAGGTCCAAATTGAGCTCAATGTAGTAATTTCCGCATTCCTTTAACTAAAGTTCTAGTTTGAAATAAGTCACATAAATTGGTATAATGGGATCAGTTAACATATTTTTTTTACACGCTTTGTCACTGTCGTCAGTCCTCAGACTGCTTAGTGATGCTATCGCATCGTCAGTCCGTTGGAAGCTCTCGAATGACGCCGTTGTCGGATGTTTTATTTTCACAACTTATAAAAATGAAGTACACTTAAACCGTAAGGTACAACAAATATTATCACGTCAAACGTGATTGGGTCTATGGCTTACTCTGTCTACGGGGCCGCCGCCGGACGCATCATTTCGTCTAATGTACTCTGTGCAGTCTGTGCACAGAGAATTTTTTTATAACTCTGTGGTTTCGTCAATCTGTCCAAATCAGTGAACCACAGAGTACATTATACTATAGGCTAAGTGAACCCATATATTACTAACTAATCTGTGGTATGCAGTCTAAGATAGGTACATATTTCAGTATTTAAAAAAGTACTCTGTGCATACATTACTAATCTCTGGTGCAGTCAACATACAAGAATTAGACACAATTTTAAATATTTTATTTGTAAATTCTGAATATCGTGTAGAACTAATTAAAAAGTCTCTATAATGTTTTATTTAATAGGGTTAGGATTAGGTGATGCAAAAGATATTACAGTAAAAGGCTTAGAAATTGTGCGAAAATGTGATAAAGTTTTGTTGGAAGGTTATACTTCAATACTCACAGTTGGAAAAGATGTATTGGTATCGTATCTCAAAGTATTATCTTGCCTGTACTTTTAATAAGTTGTCTACATATATGATGTTTGTATAAATTGAAAAGTCTTAGAAGCATTACTATATTTTTAGGAGGAATATTATGGTCGAACATTAGTTTTAGCAGACCGTGAACTATGCGAGGGTGCAATTGATGATATTCTAATGGAAGCAAAAGATGCAGAAGTTGCCTTGCTGGTTGTTGGTGACCCACTGGGAGCCACAACCCACACTGATATGTTGCTTCGTGCTAAACAATTGGGTATACAAACAATGGTAATTTCAGTATGTATAATCATGTTACAGTTAGCTTTAGTGAGTCATCAATGAAGCAAGCTTGTGCTTGTGCTGCCCTTGTTTCAATTTTAAAGCAATGCAGTAGAGTAGACAATCATACTGAGGCTATTTAAAAAAATATAAAGGTACCGTTTTTAATAAGAATAATATTGTGTTCTTTTAAATTAATTTATTATAATACTAAGGTAGATAAGGCGCTCTACTGTGACACTGCCTTTTTTTCTGCATATATTTGGGCCAACATATGAGTGACAGGAAAATTTGCCGAAGAAGATCAGTGAAAAATTCCAAGTTATTAAAATTTTACATAGATTTTCTATTGCATTGGGATGGAAATGGGCTAAAACTTAGTAAAGCATCTTAAGAAAATTAATTTTGGGCTTGATTTTGTCACTCACATCAGCATGGGCCGCAGGGGTAACAGTTAAAATACTAATGCTACTTTTTAGATATGATTTACCGTTACCAAATAGGTAATAAAGAAATAAATGTGCTAGAATTACTTAATAACGCTGCCATAACGTGAGCGCAACATCCAATGGTTCGTCGACTGAAAATACATTACAACATTCGATATACCAGCCAGCTCTGCCAGACAAATTATTTTCCTGACCTAATAATGTTTTCTTGAAAACTGTCAAATGTCAAAAAAATCCCTTTCAGTCATGCGAACTCAATTACATAGTGCATGATTATTTTATTTCATTATTATGTTATTTTTAATTAATCTGTATTTTACAAAGACTATTAAATATATACTTACTGATTAAATAAAACATAAAGAAATGTATAAATTGTTAAATAAAGTGAAGTGGCAGTGCGTAAAATGGATACGTCATAATACAAAGGGTAGTTGAGAATTTTGATTGTTATTAAAATAAAACGCATGTTTTTTACCTAGTATACATAGTATACTATACTTATACATAGTAATTTTAGTTCAAGAATAAAAATACATTCGTATCATGAAATTCCATTTTAGTTAAAATAGCTTCACTATATAAATGCCATAAAACATTTCCTGTTACATAGTCTGGCATCACTAAAAATGACAACTTACCTTCAGTCCACAGATTATATATAATATGAACTTGTGACGTCACTGCAAGTGACTTCAGGTCTAATGAAGGTTATTAGTTATTTTTGCCTTTTATTTTGTACTTTGTACTTTTATGAGTGGAAATTAACAAAATATAGCACACAATCAAAAAATCTCGAAATGGTTTTTCCGTTAACACGTCTTACGAAAAATCAGGCATGCCCAATTAGTGTGATGTTTCATTCGCATTGGTGAAATTCATTTCGCATTGCGTAAAAAACAGTCGCGCTCACACAACTTAGCATTGTTTTTTATTATTTAAGTTGTTTTTCTCGTTAGTTAGAGACGAAAGATGAGATGGTTTTATACATAGGTATTTTAGTTCGCACACAAATCATTTAAATTACGTTTAGAAGTATACACACAGGTTAGGGCTGCGCAAACCAACCGTTGTTCCATACAAGCGTATAAAGTTGATAACTCAACTGTTTGGTGACAAATGTCTAAAACTAAACATGATATGAATTAGTCCCCTCATTATCTAGGTATATAGCTCAATAGAATAGTAAAAAGTAAAAATTATGGACGTTACGAGCCTCTGAAGATTCATATTTTCTTATCGCTAATTAGACGTTACATAATGACATTATGATCATGTAAACTTGTCGTAAGTTTTCTATGCAAGCAATGAGATTTTCTAGAGGCGTCATACCCGAACATTTGTGCATTAAAAATCAGCGGCAACTTTAATATAGCTACCTACCAATACATAAAATCATACAGTGCGCTGCGCATCCACGCTGAAAATGAAAGAACAGTACATCATACTGGTTGTTAGAAAGAGATAAACATACTTTGTTTAGTTTCGGCAAATACCTGCTGCATGGTCATTGGCGCGAGCACACGTGACACACCTGTCAGCGGAATGTTCCCGACTAAGTAAACATGTTTTTTTTATTCTATTATGTAGTGACTATCCTATAGTAATATAGTGGAATTTGGACACCAACATAGGAAGGCGTTTTTTCCTCGTATTTCATTGAGAACTGTGGGTGATAGGATGCGTTACCACGACAATGGTTCTGAGTGCAAGTCGGGCAATTCCCTTACTTTTGTATCGCCATTTTTGAGCATACAAAAGAAAGGCAATTGCCCGACTTGCACTCAGTCATGTCCAAACCAGTGTCGAGGTCGTATCACCCACAGTTCTCAATGAAATATGAGAACAAAACGCTTTCCTGTGTTAATAAAGAGGGTCCAAATTCCACTTTATTATTAGAATAGTCACTACATAACAAAATATATTTATATTTATTCCGAAATAATAAGATATCATTTCTTCGTACTTCGTAATGTTTACTTTGTCGGGAACATTCCGCTGATAGCTGCGTCACGTGTTATCGTGCCAATGACCGTGCAGCTGGTATGTGCCGAAACTAAACGATGTATGTTTATCTCTTTCTAACAACCGGTATGCTGTACGGTTCTTTCCTTTTCTGCGTGGATGCGCAGCGCGCTGTATGATGTAATGGTAAGTAGCTATATTAAAGTTGCCGCTGATTTTTAATGCACTAATGTTCAGGTATAACGCCTCTATATGTAAAATCTCATTGAGATGTACCTATAGTATTTTCATAAAGCGCGAATAAACATACCTTATTTACATTAATTTTTACCTATTTAAAGAGCCAATAAATAATAATTATTATTTTCATTCAGCGAAAATAATAATACAAATATTATCTTGCTATTATCGTACCTACGAATTGCATTGCAGAACACGGCGACGATGCGCGACGCTCACGACAAATACAAATGCTTTGTCTGTGTGCGTTATCAACGTAATACAATACGGGAGTGTGCACTAGCTTCTAACTGGTCATCCTACGTCTATCTCTTTCTCACACTGCGTAAGGTGAAATAGAAAACTTTTCGGTCATGCCTACCGGCGAGTTGGTCTTAGCGAAATGATGCGCACTCTTAATAGAGGAAAATAATATTATGTCCAGCAAAAACAATTTATTTATTTTATTCCCTTAAGACTCCGATATTGCTTTACCAGCAGGTTTTCTTGATGACATAATAGTACAAGAAGATGAGGATGAGGAATAAAATAAATATGTTTAACAAAATGTGTTTGCTATTTGTCCTAACAAGTATCCTACGTGTTAATATAGATTATGAACTACATGTGTGCCAAATTTCATCCAAATCCGTTCAGTAGTTATTGCTCGAAAGAGTAACAAACATACTCCCGTACTTACAATCTTTCGCATTATTAATATTATTAATTTGTAGGAAGTAAGATAGAATCAATCATAGTCCTTAGTCCTGCTGAACCACAAATTTTCCTTATAATTCAGCTACTTTTGAGGCTTTCGGCTTTAACGAGATTTGGAACATTAAATCTGTTAATAGTCTTTTGTCGCTGACTGTACACGGAAAGTTAAACTTGTAAGACTAATATTTATGTTGCAGATTATTCATAATGCATCTATAATGAATGCTGTGAGCTGTTGTGGGTTACAGTTGTACAACTTTGGAGAAACTGTTTCAATTCCTTACTGGACAGATACATGGAAACCAGACAGTTTCTTTGAGAAAATTGTTGGGAATTTTTCAAGAAACTTACACACCCTTTGTTTGTTAGGCAAGCAATTATATATTTATTATTATTAATCTATACTAATATTATAAGGCGTTTTGCGTCAGCCAAAACGGTCGTCGAATACAACCTAAAGACGGCCATGCAGCACAGAGACGAAGCGGTCGTGGAGGCTCTGATAAAAACCGCAATATCTGTGGCCGAAAATGCTGCATGATAATGATTGTTGTAAAAGCTTGGATGAAATATTTAACCTTACACAACATTAAGAAAAATTCCTGTCCTAAAATTACTTATTCTCAAAACGACTATTTCCGAAAAGACAACTAGAAAAAGACTTGTTCCTCTTATGACTTATTCTTAAAATATTTCGTATTCTAAAAATAAATCATCATCACTATTACTACATATTATAAAACAAAGTCCTCCGCCGCGTCTGTCTGTTGGCGATAAATTCAAAAACGACTGAGCAGATTTTTATGCTGTTTTCACCCATAGACAGAGTGATTCAGGAGGAAGGTTTAGGTGCATAATTGGTTAAGGTTTCATCTCAGAATACTGAACAAACCAGAAACCGTCAACGCGCACAAATGTGAGACATACATTTATAATAGTAAAATTGTCAATTAGTCAATGGCCGACACGCGTAGTGTTTATATTTAGTTGCAGTTGTCAGTTTTTAAATAATTATGCCGTCGTGTGTATTCTATTATATTGTTCGCGACCGTATTCTTTTTCCATATAATATAATAACTTTAGAGTTCGCTAAGCATGCGTTAATGCTTTTCAAAGATTTATCTTGAACATTAAATTAACCCACCTTTTTCAAATCATTTTTTTTACAGTAGGTATGATGTAGATTATGCCGTTAAATATAAAATATCTTTAAAGAGTTATTTCAAATTACTTTCATAACATTCACTTCCAGTTTATCTAATATTAATAAACGGCGGCTTATCAAACTTAGTTACTCTGTAATAGCTTTCCACTTATATAATGTTATTATTCAAATGACTTAGTCGTACCTCCATAACATTTTAGTTTTACCCTATAAGAGGTTATGTCATGGTTCGCTGGTAACACTACGCGGGTGGGTGAGGCGCGGGCGGGGGGCTATTTTGAACACAATGCGCTCCGTACAAATGTGTTTGAACACTCTTTCTGGTTTATTCTGTATTCTGAGGGTTTCATGTAAATTTATTGAAATATGACGTTGATTGTTGAAGATGTCGGAAAAATTCAAGCCTACTGGGAGCTTTCATCGGAAACGCTGCCTAATCCCTTGAGATATAACTAAACAATGCATAATGGGATTGTTCCTGATTTATAGGTCTATAGAAAAGTCCGCGATGTCATATGTCTCTCTTTTAAGGATAGCGTACTAAACCAATTCTAACTTTAAAAAAAATGGTCATGTATAATGTTGTCATTGTAATGCTATTTAGACTGTAACAGTATTAATTCTTATCAAATGAAATACATTAGTTATCATAAGCATTTCATGCACATTATGATAGTCCTTTACACCATAAAATTTGAATTAATATCTTAGGGGGAAAACGCAAAATAAAAACTAACGCTTTTTGGGGTGGGCTGGGATGGGATCTACCCCCTAGCGGTCCAACCCAGGCAACGGCACCACAGGTTTGCCTGTGTAACGGCTGAACGATTATATTACACTTAAGCGGTGGTAGGCTCCGCAAGGAACGCCAGGCTCGCGACCACCACCCCACCGGAGTCTGGTGCCAAGCAGCTTGCTGTGTTCTGCCGGTGTGCCAGTTCCATTGGGGGAGAAGGAAGTTGTCAGTTGCGCTGTTCAGAACCGGTCTTGGTCTCTGGGCAAGAAGACTTATTTTGGAGGGTAGCGAGATCCGAATTACGGTGCCAGCCGTTGGCCGACCGCAGTCAGTGGAGATCCAAATAGCACGTCAGACACGTGCCAAAGACTGCCCCGCCAATTCGCGAAAAATGCTATGCTGGTATGCTGTACCGTGCCAGCCGACGACTGGAAGGGAGGACCCGGTGGCAATATCCGAGGGGGTTCAGGCATCCCCGTACTCTGCAAATGAGTTCCCCATAGGTTGGATTAGCTCTTGTGTTCCACTTGGTACTCTGAGCAGCGCCTCGACAGTTTGACTTTTTTCCCCGACTACTCTTAACTTACCTCATGACCAAAGCAAGGAAGAATAAGGTTACACAACGGCTGCACTTCCTCCCACTAAACCACCACCTTACTAACCCCTGAGGGTTGCACTTCAATCTCGATCCGGTCCATCATCACCTAGAGACCGAAAAGCCGCACCTGACAGTCTCACTTCCCCTCCGCCACGGGGGTGACGGAAGGGGGTATGTGGGGCTCTAAACCACTAAAACCTTCCCGTGAGCAGTCCTCCGCCGAGGTGGGGCAAGATAGGGTCGCGCTAGCATTCACCATCTTGCCCACGATAGGCCCGGACATGCCGGGCCATTACGCTATGAGAGAGGTGACCTCGCTCACCAAGGCCACCTCGCTCACCAAGGCCACCTCCCTCCCGCATGTGTGAGGAGAGGCCCCCGACTCTTCACCGGCTTTACACGGCCCCACACATGGTGACCCCACTACGGAGTATGGGGGAGGTGGGAAAACTGCCCACTCTTCCTCCCTGTTCTTCTGCGGCGGATCGGGTCTGCCAGGGCGGCATTCTCCCTGGCCCACCCCGTGGCCTCCTTCTCCGACATAACCTCTTCGCAGAAGGAGACAACTGCCTCCCACGACCTCTCGCCGCCAAGCATGGCGTTTACCACGCTCGGCAGAGAGAGATGACGGCCAATGTTGGACGTGGTCAACTACCCGGGTTACTCTCTTGAACACAAGTTAAAAAAGCAAGCTGGGGTCTGTGTGTACGTCCGCGATGACTTTTTATGTCGTCGTCTCCGTTGCTTTGAGAAATCGGGTTTTTCTGCCCTACGGCTGGCTACTGGCGTGGAGAAATCTGTCTACATCGGCATCTACAGAGCGCACAGCGGATCCCAGGAGACAAAAGCGCTATTTAATTTCCTCGTGCAGTCGTTTGACATAGCCCAGCAACGATAACCAACAGCGAAGCAAATTTTTTTGGGATTTTAACGCCCACCATAAAGAGTGGTTGTTCCCGTACCAGAAGTCTGACCATGCCGGATTAGAGGCGCGCAAGTTTACTTTAACGCTAGAGCGCCCAGCTGGTAAATGAGGCAACGTGGGTACCGGATGTTAACGGCAATACACCCAATTGCTTGGACCTCCTGCTGACGACTGATCCGGACAGTCATTCAGTAGCTATCAGCCCCGCTGGGAACGTCAGACCACTGCATGGTGAAATCCGTATCGAACTGCTCTCTTCCAGATGAGAGCCCTCGAGGCCCGAGACAAGGATGGCGGTACGATTCAGCAGATTGGGATGAGATGAGGCCCTTTTTTTTGGTCTTATAACTGGCGGCAAGTGTGCTTCTCCTCGGGCTGTGCTGACGCGATTGCGGGCGTGAATCGGCAGTGGATGGAGTATTTTATCCCATTCTCCGACATTCCGCTCGGTCACAAATTCCGGCATTGGTATAATGCAGAATTCGTCCACGCTGAAGCCTGAAAAGAGTCTGCCTACCAAGTCTAGATCAAGACCCACGACGGAAAAGTCTGAGCACGTAGGGTTCACACCTTAAATTCTGCCGCCAAGTTCTGCAAGCGGGTTCTACCTAGGGCATGTTTCGACCATATCGGACGTATCACGGGGTAGTAAACAGGTCTGGTCCTTGTCGAAAGCGGTTGAACGAATTTTTGTCGTTCCACTTTACCTCCAATGTGAAGCCTGATGGGTCGCTGGCTCACTCTGCAAGTGAGAAAGGAAATTTTTGCATCTCTCTTTGAAAGCAATTCTCGTCTGGGCGCTGGCTCCAAGCAACCACCAACTGCACCTCGTTGCGACTCTTAGATGCCGGAGATCGCAGTTCACATTAAAGAGGTCCGAAGATTATTGTGCAGTCTAGACGTGAACAAAGCCAGCGGGCCTGACGCATTCCAGCGAGTGTTGAGGCATTGTTCGCCTGAACTGTCTCCTAAACTGACACGCTTGTACCGCCTCTTTCTTGAAAAAATAATGGTGCCAAAATCCTGGAACCTTGCAAATGCAAAAGGGCGACCGTGCAGACCCTGCTCATTACCATCCGATCGCCATGACCTCCATTCTGTGCAAGGTTATGAAAAGGGTACAGTAGACAGAACAGTAAGTTGCTAACCATTAAAGACAATGATCTCCTCAGTGACCGTCAATATGGCTTTCAACAGGGACGGTCAACTAGCGATCTTCTTGCGTATGTCACGCACTGCAGGGGCGGAGCCACTTGTCAAGCACTTGCTGTATTGCTTGATATTTCGAAGGCCTGCGATAGCATCTGCCACGCAAGCCTACTCAGCAAGCTTCCTGCTTATGGCATCCCAGTAGATTTTTGTAGCTGGATATCAGACTTACTTAGTGAACGGTCAATCCGAGTAGTCATTGACGGCGGCTCCACAGACCTCTGAGGAACTCCGGCGTCAATAGGCATGAGCCTATTGACGCCGGAGTTCCTCAGAGGTCTGTTCTCTTTGCAACTCTTCTCCTGCTGTACATCAAAGACCTATTCCTGCTTTACAAAGCACAAGTACGATCCTACTTAGAGTATTCAAGCCACCTTTGGGATGGCTCAGCTAAATACCAACATAACGCGCTTGACTCGGTGGAACGCAGAACTAAGAGGCTCATTGCCGACTTAAAACTGGTAGATGACAAACTTCAGTGCTAGTCTGCCTGCTAGTCGGTCTTCTACAGATTGTACTTCGGTGAGTATGCCCAAGAACTCCACGACCTCATCCCACCGGCCCCCTTCTACCATCAGACACCTAGACGCACTGCAAGTTACCATCCCTATCTTGTTGATAATCAACCAATTCGCACTAAGCGTTTCCAAACGTCTTTTATAATGCGCACAGCAAAGGAATGGCACTCTGTACCTGGGTCTGTGTTTGCGAAAGTATTCAACCCTAAACCTCTTCAAAGTTAAGTGATTTTAAGTGAACAGGCTTCTTCTGGGTAAGCTCACTCCATCGGCGACTTTCTCACCTCTGACCTACACTAGAGTCCAAAGCAAACCCAACTCAAATAAAAAAAAACCCCCCACGACAAAATAAATTCAAGCGGTCTCACACCGACGGGACTCCCTTGATGCTACTACCCCCGCGCCGCGCCGCCACCTGTTGCCCACTGTTGCTATATGAGCCGATCGACAAAGCGCGTGTTTCCCTTTAATTAAGACTTTCGAGAATCGAATGGTTATAATTGTTAGTTTTTGGCTGATGCGACACTGATGCTCTACTACCCGTGCGAAGTTGGGGTGGGTTGCTAGTACACAGTATGTATAACACCAATAATCGTTCACTTTTATAATTGGACTCGCATGTCTACATTGTGACATATGTTCCACTGTACATGAACTTATTATATTTTTATGCGTCCTTTAAATATATGCTTCATCGACCAATAGATGAAATAAACGTATTGAGAATAAGTCATTTCGAGATTAATTAGAACTCAGAGGCCATTTCCGAAATAAGGCATTTACATACTAAGCCGAACCAGTATCTTTCGAACAATGTTTAATTATGTTTTTTTTTTCCAGATATCAAAGTTAAAGAGCCTACTGAAGATTCATTAACAAAAAAAGTTCGCCAGTACATGGACCCAAAATTTATGTCAGTTAGAGAAGCGGCAAAGCAATTGGTGCAAATTATCGAAAATATTTCTGACACAGGTTAGTACCAGTAGTAGTTAGTTAGTTCCTATTAATAATTTATATTTATTACAATATGGAGTATGGGTACTAACTGTCGCCCGCGGTTTCACCAACTTATATTTTAATTACGTACTTAGTGCTAACCAACAAAAAGCAAATAATTCACAGTTCATGTCGTCGGGCGGGGTTTGTGCGTCACACGGCTCGTTCAAACAATTTTTTTTTATTTCAAATTGACCATTTACTAGGTGCACGGTTCCAAGAAGTTGGTGTTCAGTTTACATCCATTCATGCAATTAGACAGTGCCAGTGGGTCGCTGTGTGCAGGAGGGGATCGTGCGCCAAACATCCCTTCATCCATCTTCAATGTAGTGTTTGATACTATAAACACGCTTTATATATTAAAATGCGTTGGATAACTACCTTAAACTTGTCATCTGGAAGATCTGTAATATTAGTAGTTCGCGCAAGTGTTGAATTATTTTCATTTTACATTATCTCCTAAACTATGCGTCTAAATAACATTCTATAAAAGGCTATGTTTATTTTTATAAAATTCTCTTGATGATGAAGTAACTTTCATTCGTAAGAGTTCAATTATTTTTTTCACGAAATACCTTATTGTGGCTTAAGTATAAGAGAGGTATTTAGCACCGGGGACTTTTAGACGTACTGAAGTCCGATATTTTTGTAGAGCATTATATAAGGTCCTAATTTAATAGGTAATTTCCTTTAAAAGGGCTAATATGTAAGTAAAATACATTAATATAAGCTAAGAATTAAATGGATATAACAAATTATTTGTAATTAACATAGTACTAGCAAGACGAAAACTGCTCCTTGAACGGCGAACATTAAGAAAAAAATAAAATGGTTGTAAAAATTTGAATTATGGCTTAAATGAATCCTTATCACTTACATATTGACCCCTTAAAAGGAAATTACCTAATAAATTAGGATCTTATATTTACGTATCAGTAACCATTTTGCTAGCGCATGCCGATAAAGAGGTTCGGTAGCGCTCTTTCTTCCGACTTACTTATTAAAAATAAATATTCAACGCTTGCTGAAAGATGTAGCCGAATGTTAGATAGCCTATACTATTATTCCTCATGAATCTGGCTATCAAATACAACGACGAATTCTTCAAATCCATCTGGTAGTTCCAGAGATCAGCGCGTTTAAACAAACAAAAAAAAAAAAACTCTTCCGTTTTATAGTATTAGTATAGATTAGTAGTACCGATCGAATTTTCGCTCACCATCTAAATATCTAATCAAGTACGCAGGAGATATAGTGTACAAGTGTTTGCGCAAACACAGGTGCAATCCCTCTTCCTTCACTCTTATAGTCTGATGGATGGGATGGCAATCCCACATGACGTGATCTTTTTATTATTGTGCGGGTCTGTTATCTGTGCATTACTCATACGGAGTTAAAAACCCCACGATTCATCTCTAACCCTTACCGGGGTCCCGGGATTGCAGTTGTATTCACCGCAGCACCAGAAGGTAATGGTGATCGATTGTATCAAAGGGTTCCGTTATTTGTACAGGCTGGCCACAGTTAGCTTGCATTGACACGCCAGAAAAGTGCGCGCGCGCTAAGCCAGCCGGAAATCATTGAGCGCCCTCCGGCGACGCCTGGCGCGTCTTCTGGGCCAGATGTGAGATGAGCTCTTTCCTTTTCTTCCATCTATTTCGTTAGAATGGCCTCCCCACAAGTGGTGTGGCAAGAGATGTCGTGCGGTGTTCCACAGTGTTCGTTTCTGGCTCCTCTGCTGTGGAACATAAGGTATCAGGGTGCTGTGCCGAGTGCTTCTCTTTCAGACTGGTGCAGGTTTTTGCGGGACATGGTTGCTTCGGCAAATACCTGTACTTAAATCCATAAATCTGGGGGCACGGCAGTGCCCCCGCCAAGACGAGCCGAAGGAAGCAGGGCACTACCTACAATTATTGGAAGTGCTTCGTCGTATCTTCTAACCGTTTTAGCGTCGAAAATTTTCAGGATATGGTGTTATCACCAGACTTATTAAACATATTAAGTATCAGGTATCTAGTTTTTATGATTTCAGATTTATTGAAATCTGAAATACGTACGATTTCGTGACTCACTGACTGACTGATGATCATCAAAACCTCTAGGTTATTTCCTGAAGTCTTAGAGGGCTCAAATTTGATATGTAAACTAGGATTTGCTTATAAACGACTGAAAAATTAAGAAATTGGAAACTTTTCCTCTTCAACCCCTCATGCATATGTACCTACATAGAGCTAGATAGATTAGTAAGCTGAAATCAATTTTAAATGTGTGGTAAGTCGGTGAAGCTTATGCTTGCTATGCTATGGTACTAATTTTACTTTTCTTAGGTGCCTTAGGTCATCCACAAGGGAGCCTCGCACGAGGCTGTGGGCGACTGATTACAAATTCTTTACTACATGTCTATAGTACGAGATTTGGCAATTTGGATATAAGAACTGAGGTACCACACTTTAATAGATGTAATAGTATGATTTATTTATTGATTACATAATCCAAGAGATTCGTTCTAGTTGTTTTAAGACTACTATTAAATCCTGTTATTTATTTCGCATATTGGTCCCTCAGTTCACACGTACATGAATATCTTAGGCATAGTTTTTCAGTTTATTGGTAGAATAGGAATCCTTGGAAACTCATCTTTCGAATTCCCAGCCCAGGATCTAGGGGGGGCCAAACCGGGGCACGCGCCCCGGGCGCCTGTTTCAGGGGGCTCCGAAATCATAATATAATATGATTGAAAATAAAAAGCGCCTAGCATGCAGCGCACAATGTTCTATAAATGAATCATTTCATTTTAACGTCCAGAACTAACGCTGGAGAGAGGGGGCGCCACAATCAAGTTTTTGCCCCGGTTCGAAAAAATGTAGATCCGGGTCTGCGGATTCCTACTATATTTTCATTCCGTCGTATTAAGCTGTTTGTTGTATTCTACTAAACTGAAGATTTTTAATTGTTTTGTTTGTTACAGGTATGAGCAAAAATAATACTGTAGTGGGGCTTTGTCGGGTCGGAGCTACTGATCAGCGAATAGCTGTTATGTCACTCGATGCGATGCAAAGCTTTGACCTCGGCCCGCCGCTCCATAGCCTCGTCATTCCTGCTCCCAATTTACATCCGCTGGAACTGGACTATCTTGCACAATTTAAATCAGTCAGTTGATATATTGAATATTTATGTATCAATGTTAAAAGTTAAGAATTATTAAAATTAAAAAGTTTTAATTAATATGTTTTTATTATTTACAATTAATATAATAATTAAAAATCATGATATTAACAGAATTTGATACGACCATGAGAAACCACATTCAAACCCATTATTGGTCCACAAAGCTACCACAAAATACATGCTATAACAAAATTATTTTCAATTAAAAATGTTAAAAGGTACATTAATTATTATTTGGTCTAAGTTTCACAATTATAAATAATGAAAACTATTTTAATAATATACACATAACGGAATGTAGATATACCAACATTATTATAAAATAGATCACTTATTATTGGTATACATCAAACATCTCTAGATAAAACTGGAAACTGGTGGGTCAAATTATGGTAATTAATATTAAGGAGCTTATAATATGGAATTTTACATAGCACTAGCACATATTCTTAACATAGTTATACAGTCTTTAGACTTAGTTGTAAAGGGTACATACAAGATTTTAATAATATATTAAAATGAATTCACTTAACTCGTGCTTTCTATTTATCAATGTGAGATTACATAACAGGGAACTATATAAATAGACATTGAGTTACGAGTATATTTTTTTTAAACAGCTGATACTTGTTGATCGTCGTCGTCATCGTCAGGCGTATCGTGATAATAATCATAGGGGCGCGTAACGCCCTCATGGGAATGCGCCCGACTGAGTCGCTCCAACCGCGCGACTTGAGCCGCCAGCGTGTACGGTGCCTGCGGCATTCGCGGCGGTGGCACGGGCCGCGCACAGCTCGGAGCTGTGCACGAGCCGTGTCCGCTATCGCTCGATGTCGCTGATCCGGTTTTTCGTAGTGGCAAGTTAGTTAACGATGTTACACTACTACTCTCTGCCGAAAGGTCGACTGGAAGGGGGGTAGGTGTATCCGAATGGGATCTCTCGTGTGCTGTCCGAGGACAACAAATACCGGGACCAGGCCCGTCGCGTCGATGCGAACAAGGTGAGGGTCCTGGCGGTGGCGGCCGAGGTTGATGTGGCCTTGTTTTGGCTGGTTCAGACAGAGCCAGCAGTTTTCTCACTGCTTGTGGAGATGCTGTTCCAAACTTATTTCCTGCAAAGCTCTTTTTACCTTCACTGGCCGATGAGGCACTGCTTGTCGTAGATAGAGATGGTGATGGGTGCCGACGTCTTGGGATCGCAGGGGCCGGCCCAGCTCCTTCACATTCAAGGGACAGTGTGTGAAGACGTTCTTCATCAGTTTCAACATGCATTCGATTTAGATATGCCTTAACACGTCGAACCATTTGTGCTTCTTCAAACATTTTTTTAGGATTAGGAACATTTGAAGACTTTTTCCTTCTTTTCACAGTTACTTGTCCTTGCTGTACCCCACCCGTAGTGAGTTGATTCAATGCCACCATAGCATTGGAGGGTGGCTGTTTACCTAACTCTAATAAAGTGAGGAGGTCATAAGGAGCACTACACATATTGGTTAGTGTTCTAACTTCCTTCGCAATCATTCTTAACTTTTCAAAATTAACCATTCCTTCTACTTTAGTATCATTGCCCAAATGTATGAATGTCAGATCTTTTTTAACCACTGGATAAAATGGTATCACTGGTGATCGACCTTGCTCTGTAGTAACCAGCTGTCTGTACTTAGACATGTTTCTTGAAGGATCCATCAGCATTTGTAAATCAGTGAACAATTTTAAATACTTTGTTGGTAGTTTCTCCCAAGTCATTCTTAATCTAGACACTGCACCATGCCCCAAACCGGATATGATAGCAAACATAGAATTAAAGTTCTTGCACTCTTTGCAATGACGCGCAACTTTAATAAACTGTTTTATGATCTTTTGACGGCGTGCAAGGGTTTGTTCATTGACTACTTCTGTTACCACCCAAAACATTTCCTTGTTAACTAATTCGGCAAATTGCGATAACATAGGTGTGCCATACCTACTCTTCAGCTCAAATAGATCATCAACATACTCTGTACTTTCAATTTGTCGAAAGATACAGAAATCTTGTAAAGTCAATTGTACTGCAACCTCAACTGCATTCAATTGTAGAAAATGAACAACACTTTCTCTTAGAAGTTCAGGTGCCATTTCATCAGGTACTAAATTTTCAGTAATTCCATTGGTTTTCAGGTAATATCTAGAGCTGAGACCTATTCTTTCTGCAAGATTTTGTAACTGGTCTGGCAAGCGATGTTGTTTTATGATACCACCTTGTGCAACTGACACTTCACACAATGAGAAGTTAGAACTTGGATCAGTAATACCAAATTCCTGCAAAGTCAACATAACAACTTCTCTTGCTGTTGTCTCTTTATGTACTAACAAATATTTGCAAGTTTGATCAGATTTGTATACTTTGAGTACATGTTCAGGATAATCTGATGATTGGTATTCATCATAACATATGGATATTAAATCAGGATTACTATGTGAATTATAAAATGAAGTACTGGTGTTGGCTTTATTTAGGGATTCAGAGTTAGATAGAATACTGTCATCAGTAGGCAAACCGTCAGTAATTGTATTTTTAGGAAGAAGATTCATTTTCATCAAAGCTTTCTGTAATTTTCTCTTGGGTCCCAACGTCATGAAGCCTTTTTGAGATTCTTTCTTAATGCTTAACTGCTGTGGTTTTTTGGTAGGAGACTGAAACACTGTTGTCAATGTAATAGGATCATCACTAAGTAATTCTGCAGTTGATAGCCTGGCTCTGGGATCAGTTTGCCAGTGAACCCTATTAGCACAGCCTCTCTGCCTTGGAGAATTTTCTGGCATTAACAACATTTGCTTAAAAGCTAATAAATTACTTTTTACTGTGATGCTTAAATGTGTTGATCCTGTAATAATTTCCATTGCTTTTGCATGACTAACATGCTGGAAAGATTGACCATTTACTTCTAAAACTTGATCTCCTCTTTTTAATCCAACATCTTCAGCTTTTGAATGCTTTTCTACTTTAAATATAAATATTCCATAACCTCTCTCATATCCACCCAATATTGTAAAGTTCAAAGGTTCATCTCTTGTAGGACGTGATAATGTAACACTTCGCGTTCTAGCTTTTGCTGAACAAGCTATGTTCAAGAGCCTCAATTGACTTTCCATTTTCTCACGTTCTAATGCAATTTCGAAGTTCTCAAGAAATTCCATCATAGTTGTATCAGTTTCGAAGTCAGTAAAATGATTATTGACCCAAAGCAGCACCACACGGGTGACTTTGTCTCGGACAGATGGCTCTGAAAACCAAGCAAGTAGTTGTTTTGCAACAACCAAAGGACTTTCAATAAATGTTCTGTGTGTCAGCAAGAAGTCTTCAACATATGTGGAATCACGTGAATTATCCTCAATGAGTTGTAGCATTAATTGTTCTGGTGTTCCACGGATAACAACATGGCCTTGTTGTCGTCCTGACTCTCCAGCTGCTCCTCGATATTCTGTAACCAACACTACTACACCATTTTCATTTTCATGCCTTCTTATATTTTCTTCTCCTTGGTGAAGTATTCGATAATAGTCAGTCTGTGTAATACATACAAACTGGCAGTCATCACATTTTGTTGTCATCACACCTTTATGATATAATTTTTCAAGTGTAGCTTCAGCCATCCCAAAACTGTCACCGACATTCAGGTGCTCTACTTCACCACTTTGGTGCTCAATACTAACATGCCCATTAATGAGAACAGACCATGAATCATGTTCTTCACCATCATTCATGACAACGGTTCCAGCTTTCTCAACAACTGCGAACACCATTACTGCACATAAAGCCCGACGCACTGTCAATGTCATGTTAGTGAATGCTTTTAAGTGTTGAGTGAATTCCAAGAGTATTTCAATATCCTCATCAGTTCGTTCACTTGGATCCTTTTCAAGGCATTCTCGAACAGCATCACGCACAGTTAGACTGTCCATACTTTCTTCTAAATCTTCTTCCTCGTCAGAGTCCACAATGGACTCGAGGAGACCAGAGAGGTCTACCTCCATATCCATGTCCAGAGAGCTGTGAACTGAGGTCATTGTGTCACTACCACTATATGCAGAACTGGTGTCACTGGCGTTGGAGCACTTTAGTGTGTGGGGGTACAGCTCCGGACTGTGACGGCCTCCACGCCCACCTCTCAACATCGTGAAGTTTCTGAACTGCCCGACTAACGTCCAGCTTCTGAAAAACATATAGTGAAAACTAAGTACATCTGTCATAAAAAATCAATACGTAAACTAATTTTGTTTCATAATTATTGAATCCTTTACTTCAAATATGTTCCTTATTAACTTAGCTAGGGAAAAGAAAGTAAATTCGTATGAATTATTGACGTACGTTATTGAACCAACAAATGCGGGAGACTTTCTGTAAAGTGCTTTGTAAGCAAGATTGAGAGACGTAATTGAAAATGTAGTAGTTACGTCATGCTTTGTTTTTAATGGCCATCTCAAACAATAGGCGTTCGTATGAAAAACAATAAATAAATACGTAAATTTCAAACCTTCACAATTTCTATTTATTTTGCATTCATGGCGGAACTGTCAGCGCTTCCATGTTGCTTTCTAAATTAATTACCCCTCTTCGACAACTCACAATAACTTATATATTTCACAGTACACTCAAATTCTAAACATCTATGAAAAAATAACTATTAATATAACAATATTTATAGAGATAATACACTAGGTATAAATCGCGCAGTCTTTAGAAAGCTACTTTCGTCCGAAGCTGAATAATATACCATAGAGAAGTGACTAAGTGAGAACTTAATAGAGGTCTTGGCAGAGACAATCCGACATATAATAAAGTTATAAATTGGATTTTATACTTCATCCTAGATATAAACACTTGCCACAGCTTGCCCTGACTTAGCCATTGGGCTGATGTCTGACTGTGATACTGATATTACTATCACGCATGTGACCGCAGTAAGGCCCACATAGGTATCATAAATTCGCAAATTAATATCTTCTTTAAAAAACTGGCCTTAATTTAGAATCTGTAATTTTAAATTAGTGAAGATGTGAAAGATAGAAAGTGAGGCACGTTCGTCTCATTTACTTAATTCTCCGTAGTACGCCTGCACCGGTGTTGTTCAGTTGTTGAGCATTACTAGGGGACTTGAGAGCGATAGCCCCTCATAGGGTGTTAAATATCTAATTGAAAACTTAGTGGATTCGAACTGTGGCCAGACCATACAACTCACAAGTCAAGCGAAGTGAGCGGTGATGCGGCAGCAGCCGATGAGTGCCAGTAACAAATTCAGAGCGCCCGATTCCAATGTAGTTCGATTTATTCGAGGAAATAAGCAATTCTCTTTGCTTTATATGGTCGGTCGTTACCCTGCAAATCACCGATGGAAACAGAAAAAAAAACCACCTAGCTACTTAAACACTACTTGGTCAAGTAGTAATAGTAGCCTGAATAGGGGGGTATTATTACCTACTTGAATCCTGATTAGCGATGGTGACGTAATTTTAATTAAACAAACCTTAAACACAAACTAAACTAACGTCATAAGTCCCTCATCGCAAAAGCAATTTCTACGTCGAAATAGCATTTATACAAACAATCGATGAAAATCGTTGGGCTACGGCCCCCGGGCAATATAGCACCTAGCTGGTTGGAGCATCCTCTCTTTCCAATGAAGGAATACCACCAGTGGCGTAACTATACCACTGAGGCCCGTGGCAAATTTATTGGATGGGGCCCTTGTAAAATTGTCACGTTGTAATTTAATTTTAATAAATCTCTGTAGTACAACAGTATTACTGATAATATGTGCATTTTAGTTAAATATCTAATAAATTTAAAGTTATTATATTAAATGAAAAAAGAAGTCGAGATGGCTTAGTGGTCAGAGCGCCTGGACTATTTAACTGGGAGGCGCAGGTTCGAATCCTGTTCGCGACCGTATTCTTTTTCCATTTAATATTATAACTTTAGAGTTCGCTAAGCATGCGTTAGTGCTTTTCAAAGATTTATCTTGAATTATTAAGGTAATTGCATTCTTTACGACATTGTATTGGCTGCAAAGTTGGTCGTGTCGGTTCGGTCACCTGTATAGGTACTGAATTGATTGCAATGACGTCGCCATAAGACGTGTTAAAATATGGAAGAAGAATTTGCGGTGGTGAGCAGAGGTCGAGATGGCTTAGTGGTCAGAGCGCCTGGAGTATTTATCCGGGAGGCGCAGGTTCGAATCCTGTTCGCGACCGTATTCTTTTTCCATTTAATATTATAACTTTAGAGTTCGCTAAGCATGCGTTAATGCTTTGCAAAGATTTATCTTGACCTATGCTTTTGTAAATTAAATTTACTTATACTTATAATTTCTTAAAATTTTTTTTAGTAGTGTTGTCTTACTTCTGAGCTCGTGGCCTCTGTTTAATCAATACGATAAGAAATATAAACTTAAGTTTGGTTAGCTAAAATTGAGTTAGTCCACATCCAACGGCATATTATTATTATATGGCACAAATCATAGAATTCGCATAGGGTTGAAAGGTAGCCAAACTATTAATAGGAAGAAATTAAAATATTTCATCCTGTATCATTAGCTCCTACATTTTTAAGAGGGGCTACGAACTACTACTACTGTACCACGGCCATAAACCTGTCCAACTCTAAAGGCTAACCACCCTGCCACGACGTAAAACCTTTACTAGGGTCCTGGGAACGAAGCTGCTATCACCGCAGCACCTACAGGTTTATTGAAATTATCAGCAGGTCCCGTCACTGGTGTGATACGAAGTCTTCAAGTCTACCGAAAGGATAATCCTTGTTGAAAGATATAAAATATAGACATGTTTATCTTAGGACTGACTTTCAAGGAGGCAACGAAGTTATTTTAAAATTTGTTAGAGATCTTACAGGTTTGTAAACAGGACTTGCAAACCAGGCGTCTGGTACACATCCACATAATACCTGTTGATCTCACTTTTATCCTATTCGAGTGTTCTCACTACATCTTCTAAAACAGCAGTGAAGAGTTCGGGCACAAATACGCAATGGACACTAAAGCCGCACCTGACGCAGTCCTATTAACTAACCTAACTAACTAACTAGTTCGGGGACAGATCTACATTTCAGAACTTGTTGCTGGTGAATAATTCTGGCAACCAGGTTATGCCTGTGCAACTACTCGCTATTAATTATCCACAGCCCGACTTCACCCACTGCTGACCATAGGCCTGTCTCAGCTTATGCCAATCTCAGTTTACAAGTCGATATTAACCATACAGTGGCTGGTTAATTATGTCAACCGTCCAATAGAGTTACGAATTATTATTGTACAAGCAAAACCTTCGATTTTTTTGTAAAGGCCACCGAATCGCAGCCAGCCTAGGTCACGGGTGCTAATAACGCCCAGGAAGCTCTTTACCTTTATCATTGATTTATCCATTTACCTCTTTGTGGTCATTGATACTCAATATTACAGAATTGTTTGTGAATTTAGGAGAGTATAGTGAGTCTTTTATTCACTGTGATTAAGTACATCTCAGTGAATACTCATCTCAGTTAGGTATAAATTGGGTAGAAATACTCCCTGTGACCCTTTGGTTGTTTTGTTAAGGGATTTGGCGTTTAAGAAGCCACGACCCCCACACTTCCACCAGATATATATATAAGTCTCTTCACTGATGAATGATGATCATGAGTGATGCATCCAGTATAGAATCGGCGGTGTCAAATTCCGTCATTCGCCATTTATGTACATCGAAGGAATACATCAAGAACAGCATGACCCGACCGTTAAAAGCACTTTTTAGTACTTTTTTATGGAGGCTGAAAAAGCGCTCGCGATGTGCTCAAATAGTGATGGAATAGCGCCTCCAAGATACATAATTATATCTTTATTGCATTCCATATCGAAGTAATAATAAAAATAATAAACCCCCTCTGGGACAATTCGGCAGACCTCTTCTCATCAGACTAACGTTAAACCGGAGGGAACATTATACTAACTGTTCAAGACCAATGATACTAAAACAAAAATAAGTGTCATAAAGTCTACGAAAAGCATTCTAAACGCAGAGCAGCTTGTGGCGAGCTGTTGGTGAGTGGTGACACTGCGTTCCTGAGAACCCCAGAGAGTCGGTCAGGGCGTCGTCTCCAGTTTGCCTTCATTGGGTAGCTGGAGTGGAACCCAAGAGTGCCCGCAGGACTCTCAATTCTGACTTGCCTTAATTGGCCGGCCAGAGAGGGGTCGCCAGAGCTATATGCTCGGGGGCGGAAGTGTCATGTAAGTAATGGCGTAACAACGGGGAAACCCGCTCCGGGTCTTTGAGACCCGTGTTGGTGAAACCGGGGCCGCTCCACTCGACGCCCCTTCTGCCTATATCAAGGTGGCGTTTGAAGGGCCCATGTAGTGAGTTGGCAAATCACCGTCTGCCAACACATTTTAATGTTTAAGCATTGAAAGGCAGACGCCGTTTTTAATTCCGTCAACCGAATTTTAAATCCATTCCATATAGCACGACACAGCAATAGTCAATTTTTTATGTAATTTTTCCAATCTCAATAGTTCTGCATCTGTTGGGAACTCTCCATGGCTGCATTCCAATAGTAAATCATGGAGAATCTCCGGTAGGTGTCCCAACTCAATTTAGACTAAAACTCTCACAGGGGTCTCTGTGTGTTTGACTTGTGTCTCCAGACAAGCCCTCCAAAGGACCGGGTTTCTTTCCAATGGAGGAAATACCGAGAATATATAAAAATAATAAGTAGTTTATAAATAATATAGGTATCAGTTACAATCACAGTTAAGATAGCTAAGTCTTTGTTGGGTTCTAGGCTGTATGGAATCCGAAAGTGTTATTCCCTTAATTTTCACAATACCAACCCACTTTTATTACTGATGGGTTTTTGCAGGTTGCAATACTCCTCAGTAATTCTATCAGCCGCAAATTACGTTGGCAAACAGTAATAAAACATTCCCGGTAAGGTCAGATTTATCTATACATATTTTTCGCTTATTTTTCGTATAGCGTGGTATAGCGTTCTACAATAGACAATCCGTGCTCTTTACGGTTCGTCAAATACATGAGAAATGTAGAAAGTAGAAGCCTCCCCTATTTGTGGTGTTTATTGACCATAACAAATTCTTTGACAAGGTCAGTAGGAGAGTCTGTATTTTGCACCGGTGTGCATTTGGTGTCCGCCATAAGTCCTGAACCTCGTTAAGTCTTTCCACAATGGCACTAAGGAAGAGGTAGTATATAGTAGGACATACATTCCGGAATTCCGGAGTTTCGAGATTCCGGAATTCGGTAACAATTTTACGATATTCTCAGTACCGGAACTAATATCGTAACTCAGATATTCAAAAATTTCACACATTGATTGATAGTTGAGGGGCTCGTGGCTAAATAGCAGCCGCAGCCGCACAGGTCCAACGATCGTGGTTAAGCTGCGCTTGCCGCGGTCGGTCTATGGATGGGTGACCATCACACCGAGATCCCTCCGTGCCTCGGAGAGCACGTTAAGCCGTCGGTCGCGTTTGTCAAATTAAGATCTATGACAGCCGTTACGGAGAGTCAGAGGCCTGAAAGTCTGACAACAAGTCATACCACGAGATATCGAGTTATCCAGTAACTGGGTTGTGGAGGTCAGTTAGGATGCCGCTCGATGTAAAATATTGGTATTATGCTGCATCCGGTTTGACTGGAAGCCGACCCCAATGTAATTGGAAAAGGCTAGGCAGAGAGGTTCAGTGATATTTAGACACATATTTTATGTTTTTTTTTGTCACATCAGAGATCGAGCTAGTATTTTGTGATCTGGCTGTCTCTCCTGTGTGGTTGTGGGATAGCCTTCTTTATTTTACACTTCCACTTCGCCTTCTTGACATTTTTGTTGGAGACGTCACATGTCAATATATCCTTAGAGTGCTGACTACTTTGACAAAATGCAAAAAATATACCTACGCTTTACTCGTATTGTTCTTGAGAAAACATCATCAAGAACAACAGTTCTTCTTGAAAAAAAAACGGGTGTAGACCTTCTTTCTTTTGTGACATGCTTCCATGATCTGGTGTATTTACATCCGAGTCTTCTCAGGGATTCTCCTGCCAACACTTCTTTTGCAATCTCTTAGCAACCATTTGGTTAGAGCTCTACTGCACCTGCCATAACAATGCCTTGTTTGTTTGTCCACCACTATTACAGTCACAATATGCTTTCCTACTTGGTTGTGAGTTCCGGAACCAATTCCGGTATTCCGGAATTGGGCTTCCAATATCGGTATTCAGTTCCGGAATCGTAATTCTTCTGATATTGAATGCCCTAGTCTATAACGATGTAAGTACCTACATCAGAGTCGTTTGAAGCACAGGTTTGAAGTTCGCAAAAGGTGTGTTACAATAAACATTTATTAATAAAGACCATGATCATTATGTTTTAAGCTAAATCTTGTACGCAGCTGATACCCTGGACATCGTACGTCAAGCAAGAGCGTCGTGGAAACTCCTTCAACATGCCCTACCTACGTAGTTTACGAGTTTCCACGACCAACAATTTGGGTATATGATATCATGGCAACTAGATTGGGTCACTGAAGAAGCGTTCTGACATTGCACTGCTGTTTAGGTAGAGGCGTTTTCGCTGATTAGGCCTTGTGCACCGGATGGAGCCTTCGCGGCTACCTCGATAGTTGTCTGTGTGTTTGTGATGCTGGGAGGCCATTACTTTGCTTATAGAGAGATATAATATAGAGATAAGTTGAGTTGAAACAAAGCTACTAACGTACATAAACACGTAGAGAAATATCGCAAAATTTGCGACGAAGCCTGGTTTGGACACCACAGTAGCCTTAATATTCTGAACTATTTGAACACTTTTCCGTATCTGAACAGAAACTTTAACTTAGGTAGAAAATTTATAAATAAGCGCTATTAAAAAACTATGACATTGAAAAAGCAGGATATATATTATATAACCCATTCAAAAAATACCATATCAGCATAATATTTTCTATACAGATTTTAAATTTTCTACCTAAGTTAAAGTTTCTGTTCCAACATGGCCGTTTTCGAATGGTTTAGAATAAGCCTACTGATCAGAAACTTTCCGTATAGATTTGAAAACGCCAGTTTCCAACGGGTCGGAATCAGGGCCTAGCACAAACTATAGCAAGCTTCTCGTTTCAGGCCTGCGTAGGGTATTTCACTTTCGCACCGGTTTATATAGCCACAAAAAAAGTTATATCTAGAACACTACGACATTCATGAATCGTATGTGATCAATGTGGAATTAGTACTGGAGTCGTTTTAGCGGGCGTACCCTTCTCGCCACTGGCTTATGATTCCCAGTCAAATACCTTCATACCTTTTACCTGTATGGTTACAATGATAGTACACGATTTAAATCGTGTGTGACACAATTTTATGTTTGTGTTTAGTTTTTTTATGTGTGTAAGACTATTAATGTAATGACGAGAGCTATTACTGCTGTTGCGCAAGTTCTATTAAGCTTGTGTGTTACGTCACGCCATTTGTTCGATATTTAGTCAGTAGTCGTCTCCCGTCTGGTACTCTAAGTATGTGATAGACTAAATAAGGCTTATGATGATATTATATTGAGTTTCTTTTTTTGCAATATTTTGAAAATAGGTAGGTATTTAAATAATGACGAACCTTAGCAATGAATCAAAGTATTTTTTTAACTGTTCATGTAGGTTCTACAAAGCACCCCCCCGGGGTTCCACCTTGTCATGGTGGGGGGGCTCTAGTAGCCGTGGCTTGGTCACCCACGGTGAAGCTAACGGAACCCGAGGAGGGCCGCTAACTGAGGTGGGCTGCGGCGTCGTATGGGCGGCACCGCAGCTGAGGGATGGGGGCCGCGGTGGGAGAGGAGTGCCGGTATGTCGATGCGCCGCTCTCCCTACCTGCCGCGGCCTTGACGGGGCCGCCACCGTTGGATGGCGGACGCGGTGGGGCCGCAGGGGAAGAGGAGTGCCGGTATTGCGAGGCGCCGCTCTCCCTATCCTCTGCGGCCGTAGTGGCAGGCGGCGGGGCCACAGACCTGACCCGTCGCAGGGGACCTTGGGTGTCCAGACACGGGGTCGTCTGGCGCCCATTGCACATGGTCTCCGAGGTGGTTGCGGCACGCCATTAGTCTGGTGTGCCGTAGCGGGGGGGTGCAATACCCAACCCCGTGAGGGAGTCCGGCAACGGATGGCTGCGGGCGGGTTCGCGGTTGTGTGCGAGAGCGTTCCCGCGTCCCGCCCTCAAGCAGCTGAGGAGGTATACTGTGGAGTTTTAGTGGGTTCGAGTGCCAAATAACCGCTCTGTCTCCCCGTGTCAGAGCGGTATGCGAGGGCATTACTCCACATAAAAAAAAAAAAAAAAGGTTCTACAAAGCAAACATAAAACCCAAACATACATGTTAGGCACTATGTTCTTCCTGACGCTTCTCTCAGGGTTTCTAATGCTCCCATGTACTCCCAAGTGCTCCTAAGCAGTCTATGGTCCACTGATATATTTCATCCAAGAAGTAATGAAGTATAAACAATAGTCTATTAAAATATTTTCATCAATCATTTGTAGTCTGTGCTATAGCTACGTTCTACAACCGGAACACGTATAAATGTTTTAGTGGCTTTATTACTTTTAAAGAAAAGTTGTATCTATCTCGATTTGCGTTTAATAGTATATGACCTTTTAATTATTTTACTTATTTAATAGATATTTATGTCTTCGAATATCTATCAAAATACTTAAAAGTATGTAAGCTGATTAACTGAACATTTTCTATCTCCATCTATTTTCAGAAGTAGGTACTTTTGTATGAGTGTAGCGTTTTCGCAGCAAACCAGTGATGTTAATCTTTTAGTTACAAATTTTGTAAATTGATCGCTTCACGTTGTGAAAAAAGTCGCATATACGTTTGATTAGTCTTGTGAAAGTGCAACATCCTAAAATAATATTGTGCATAGCGTTAAAATGCGTCTAGTTTTAGAGTCGAAACGGATGGTGAGCGATGGCGAGAATACGGTGATAGATTTTTGGTGTTAAGTTTTGCTTCGTGTCATCACCGCTTTAGTTTCCGATTACGTCCAGGAAAGACGATAACCGTTTAGATTCACTGTTTTACGCGATATTACAAGCAAATCTTAAAAAATCTCTCGCGATTATTGTTAGAAAATATATTGTCATTGACTGACCGGCTGATATTACACGAGGCTTGTATGTATATGCGACTTCTGCCTTCTGCTATTCGTGACACGCCTCAGAAAATAAATCTAAATTTGTGAATCGAATTATTCTTTTCTGTATTTGTGTCATTTTAGTGATAGAGACGGTTTAAAATTACGTAACTGTTGTGGAATCTTGAAGTGTATAAAGAATGGCCTGAGTGTGACCACTCCATTACCGTCATGTGTGACGAAGAATTGTTTGTTTAGGCTCTAATATTGTGCATCCTACGGAAAGTGCGCGTTCTACTCGTGGACTGGGCCAGATCATGACACTGCTTGAATCAAAACAATTTTCGCATTGATCGTCGTCTACCTATCGTCATTTGGGACACTTTTATATTACCAAAATGTCTTCGGGAACTTTTGTGGACAGAATTGACCCTTTCGCCAAGAGGTCGCTGAAGAAAAAAACCAAGAAGTCTCAAGGCTCTTCTCGATACCGCAACACCCAAGATGTTGAGCTGCAGGCACTGCCCCTGCTCAAAGGTGGGTCTTATGAATTTTGACGATTTTTGGCTTTGCACAGTTTCACTATATATTTAGTATTTACATGAAATTGGTCTTTACAAACCATAGTTCAGTCGGATTTGCTAGTTCATTGAACTTTTGCCTTGATTTTCGTTGAACTATGTAAATAGGTTAGGAATTAAATCTTGTTTACATAAAAAAGGGCTGACTTTGGAGCAGTAAGACTTAAATTAGAAAGAAGCATTAAAAATATTTATACATATTGGAAATTATTGGATGTGTCTCATAAAGTACATTTAATGGAGATATGAAGATAAGTAGCACTATCTTTTATCATACTATATTGACTATTCACCTGAAATATCAACAAACATATTCATATTACATATTTGTGAGACATTCATGGTCGATGGCTTTATTTAGCATTAATCCTGAAATTAATTTCAACTGCAATAAATTGCAATGGTAATTTATTTTTTCAAATTCCCTCGTGCAGCCCTGTTTCTATGATAGTTTTTAAGCAAATGTAACATTCAAAAGTACCAACTGACAAATATCCAAGGTCAATCAATCGGAATTATTTTCAAGAGAAACCAAAACTGATCTCTTTTTACTATTTAAGGGTTATTGATAGACCAATTTGTTCTTAATATCATGCTGCCTGAGGGAGAAAATGTAAAAAAAAATAGAACATGGCCTTTACCCTGCAGTTGAATGAACACCTAAAAATAAATGACTATCAGATTTAAAGACACTACTATAGTTGTACTGGCTCTCTTGCATTTTTTTCTTAAAACATTTGCTTATTTGTCAGCTGATAATAAAAATAGGGTAATATGGTTTATTAGCATTTTGTTAATGGGAGGATATTATAGAGCATCAATTTCTTTTGAGAGTGTTAATAATTATCATACCTACAAACTACCTGTGCCTGTTTCACTTTGGGTTAGGTTAGGTTAGGCAAACGACTTGATTTTCACTTGTAGCAAGTAAAAATCTCTGAAACACCTCTTTCACCTAAATATTATTAGTTAATGCATTATTGGCTTTGTTCAAAGCTATTCAATTTTGCAGTAAGCAATAACTAAAGACCATTGTATTAAAATTTGTGCAGCATTATAATGACATTAAAACAAAAATCAATATTAATAATTTTTGAATATTCAATTTTATCTTCATATTACATTTGTGTTGTATCATTTAGTTAAAATAAATATTGAACATGATAAAATCTATGATTGAGATAACAGCATGTGGTATTTAGCCATTAATAACATAGAAGTACCTGCTAGGAAATATTCTCTAATTAGATTCCTCTTAGACATTTACTGTGGAAAACAATAGGATGTAGGTTCCTTGAGTTTTCCTTTTGTGTCTTTGTATAAAATGTATTTGTCATGCAACATTAATTGTTTCCAGATGTTCCGAGCAGTGAGCAAGAAGAGCTATTTATCCGAAAGCTGCGACAATGCTGTGTCGCATTTGACTTCATGGATCCTGTTGCTGATTTGAAGGGGAAGGAGATTAAGCGTGCTACCCTCAATGAGCTTGTAGAGTACATCACTGGAGGACGTGGGGTGCTTACTGAACCTGTTTACCCAGAGATTATTAAAATGGTATGGAAATATTGTTTTTATAAAATTCACAGCTGAGCATGTGATACTTAACTGGGTTGGGTTTCTGGGTGGGGCAAAGTGTTATTTATGTAGTCTGTTAGGAAACTCATAATTGCAGCCTAAAGTTAAAAATTATGCCTAAAAGATGGTTAGGCTTACCATCACTTGAGAATAAATAACAGCTTTAGTGCAATGAGGTGTACAACTGTATACCTGTGGGTAACCATTTGAGGAATATAGAATATGTTATGTTGTTATAAAACACAACATTACATCTGTAATCCAGGAAGAGTTAAGATAGACTATGTTTATTATACTGTTATGCTTAATAATAACTCTATGCCTTCTGTATGTAGTGGTGACATAGATACATTAATGGAGTTATGTGAGTATGGGAAACTATTAGAGATAGGGATATTTATTCCAAGGAACCATGCCTGTACATCCGAGCATCCGAAAAAAGTGTGTTCAGAGTGTGTACTATACTGTAAAAATATATTGTGTGATAGGATCCTTAATTAGAATAATTATGTTCTAAGGACATAATAAGTAATATCCCACTTTTCTCTTAACAAAAATGCCTAAAATAGTGTCAGTAATTTTAGCAATATTAGCTTCATTAATTTATAAATGCCATATTGAATGCAATTAATTCTCTCAATTCATTATTCAATATCAAAGTATCAGGAACTTCAGTAAGAAATGATCTTTACGAGTAACCCTTTCAATTGGTGTCATGAGGATGACTTTTGTTCACATTAATACAGTTAGATTCCCAGCCCGCGTTAAAAGCGCTTTACAGACATGACCTTTGAGTGTAGTTATCTTTTCTCTAGAATTGATGACATCATTATTTACACCTATTTCTCTATTAGTTTCTTTTTGTCAAATTTGTCCAAAAAATTACCTATCTTCATGAATCATCCAGTATAATAAATACCAAATAATAATAAATAAATTGTTTATTCAGAAAAAGTGCATTAAGTTTACAATTATAATGTATATGTTAATGTAATGTATATGTTACAATTATTATAATGTTTTACAGTTATAATAAAGCTCATATTGCATTTTTTTTTATAAATAATAAATGATTAGTTATGACCTTTTTCAAGGGTGTAGTGATGAACATTTCAACTTAATACATTTGAATGATAAATAACTTCTGCCCAATAAGACACTGTCACATAACTTGACTATTTTACACAGAAGTGTAGTAAATAGAAAAAAGGTAAGTGCCAAGTTGTATTAAGATCACTGGATCTACGATTTTTCCGAACCGAGGCTGAAATGAGATAGTAACCCCCCTCCCCTAGTTCTCCTCAAGTATTCAAAATTTATAAAATCTCTAGTGTACCTATACTGGGTGCGATTTTTAATGACTGGGAGATTATGAAACCTTCAATAAAATTTACTCTTTATTACCTCAATAACTTACTTTTTTGTGTAACATAAAATTAACAGGAAACATACAACCAGTAAAGGTTTCAATCTAATTAATAATATGCTAGATAATAATAAATGCTAGATGCTTTGTGAAACAAGTTATTTCAAACAATCTAGGCATATTCAGGGCTGCAGTGATATATAATGATATATTTCTTCTCGATCTACGAGTTCCACATCCTGGGCCACAATGTCGCTTACCATCAGGCGAGTTGGTAGTCAAACGCCCCCTGAAACAGTTATATAACCATTTCTTATTACAGTAAAAGATGATTCAATTTCAATAGCTTCAATTTTAAATGAATACCTAATTATTATCATAGATTACCAACAAGTGACTACCTGTACTAATCTGACCCACCATTCTCGCACAAATAATTGGCGCAAGGCAAGAGTCTCGTCTCATACAGAGAAGGCATGTTGGAACTTTTCTAAAGTAAATTATGAACCAAGCAACTTAAAGATAATATAAATTAATGAATACTTTACCTATAACTACCTAAATGAGTTGATATATTCATCAAAGATGATGAAGACAATATTGATGCAAACGTCGAAAGGGTGTGGAGTGAATGCGGGGAATAAAATAACAGCTCCCGCCAACGTCGGATTGGCGGTCTCGGTTTCAACATCTTGCCCTGGAGTTGCATTTGGTCGGCACTCATTCACCATCGGGTGATCTAAGCGAGAGAGCAGTCGCCGACCCCGGTTTCCCAGGATGGATGAACTCGGTGAAAGATGTCCTACGGTGTTCCACGGGTTTCGGTTCTAGGTCCGCTCCAGTGGAACCTCAATTTCGGCGCTGCGCGGGGATCTGGCCGGATTACAGTCCTGAAATTTTCGTCGTGAGACCTTAGATGCACCAGCTCCCGTGGACGTGTGCCTCGCTTGGGTCGGGCAACGCCGCAACGTCATTAGGGCATTGAGGAAGGCGATCTCTAGCTTCCGGTTGTGATTAGATACATGTTCAGGAGCTGGCTTCACCTTTTACGAGGAAATGGGGCTCTCTGAACTTAGCAGAATTTTAAGTCTTGATTTCTGTTGTTTATACGTCCGGGTTTGTAGTAGTAATCTAATACCTTTAAACAAGCAATTCTTGTTTATATATAATCTAAATCTCTGAAACGGTTCCAACGATTTACATGAAATTTAGTATGCAGGGGGTTTCGGGGGCAATAAATCGATCTACCTAGGTATTAATTTTAGAAAACGTCGTTTTACCAAAAAAGAAACCGAGCAAAGTTTCCAGGTACTATGTCTTTAAGGGCGGTATATAGAATTAATTTTATAGATAAAAACATCCAACTTGGGAGGTCCAACCCCCCAGTGATAGAGCAATTTTTCTATTTGATTTACTTATTTCGGCCTCCACTTGATCAAATACTTATATTTTAAGTCTCACTATCCACAGACATATTCAGTTGTCATATATAAGATAAACTATATTTGTAACGAGTCAGAAGATAAATTTTAAACTTAACACGCTTTTTGTTTAATTTTTAATAATGCAAAAACTTCAATAAAGTAATTTATTTTTTTATTTTTCTACTAATTAATATAAAATTTATAGCTGCACGTAAACTAGTTTTTAAGTTATTGTTGCTTAAAGTATACCCCTGTATGCTCAATGGTATCACTTCAAACCCAAATGAACTAATTAAATACATAAAACAATGTGAGTCAAGCGATCCATTAAAAAAATAATAATTTTATTACCGCTTCCGTCGCTATACATATAC
The DNA here is from genome assembly GCA_935421205.1 of Xylocampa areola. Lineage (NCBI taxonomy): Eukaryota > Metazoa > Arthropoda > Insecta > Lepidoptera > Noctuidae > Xylocampa > Xylocampa areola. The sequence goes on along the minus strand of OW285217.1, from coordinate 7,928,624 downwards.
GAAATCTGTAACTTTGTCTATAACAATATGGGATTGTCCAAAAAAGCATACGATGTAAACACTCGGTTAAAAAGGGATGCACACAGACTTGCGCTAAAGGAAACTCCTAAATCTGACAAGTATGCTAAAAGTTGTCTTGTGATGTGTGTACGCATATACAACAAAATCCCGTTAGAAATCAAATTAATACATAACCAAAACTTATTTCAAAGTACACTTTTTAAATGGCTCAATGAACATAATTTCTGTCATAAAAGATTTTTTTTTAGCTTTTAAGTAAATATAATAATTAATGTAATCATGGGTTACTTAAATGAATTTAAATTTTGATTACCAATCACTATCCAATTATTCTGTGATTTTTATGGCGTTTTTTTTTAATAATTTTTCTTTTTTGTTTAATTTTAATTAGTTTAGCATGCATTTACTTAATACATAAACATGTGGACATAATACCAGATTGTAATATCTTCATACCATGTCTAAGGCAAATAAAAAAATAATAAAAAAATAATGAAATTATTAGAAATACATTGTAGAGTAGTAGGTACATTTAAAACTATAAAACATATATCTTAATATTTGTGTCGCAGATATCGGCCAACTTATTCCGCACTCTACCGCCAAGTGAAAATCCTGATTTTGATCCTGAAGAAGATGATCCGACTTTGGAGGCTTCGTGGCCGCACCTTCAACTAGTCTACGAATTCTTCCTGCGCTTCCTTGAGTCAACTGATTTCCAGCCCACTATTGGCAAGAAGGTCATTGACCAAAAATTTGTACTGCAGGTAAATATTCGCCTATGAATTTTCTTAAGCTAAAGTACAGCACGCGTATTATAACTGCATGTTTGAAGTTACTCGTAAGTAAGTATGTACCCAGAAGTAAGTTCTAAGATAAAAAACGGCAGGGTGCATGCGGCGATTCTGGTAGTCATAGCGGGCTGGCTTACTCACTGTCGCTCGGGACTGAGAACAGTCGTTGCTTTAAATAATTTTTGTTTTTTTAATGTATTGATTTTCCTGACAAGAGATTTTAACACGTTACCACTTTTCTATACGACTGTATATACGCGGCCGTTCTAAAAGCCTAATTTCAGAGACCAAAGATGTTATGGAATACTAGCTGTGCCGTGCGGTTCCACCTACGTATAATTATATTTTAATTAGCCTAAGTTACTCCTTATATAGTCAGCTACTCTTCTACGTCTACTCACCTGCACGTAAAATCTTATTAGAATCGGTCCAGCTGTTTCGAAGACTAGCCGGAATAAACTAACAGACAGACCAAATAAATAAAATCAGATTTTTAGGCATAAGTATCGTGCTAATGACTATGTGGTGGCTATTATTTTGTCATTACAAACAGACACTTAAATTTTATTTATTTGTACTGATATGAAATTTCGGATCTGGATACGGATATATATTCATATATATGAATATATCTGTATCCGATACCTGATTACCTGTTTCAGACACAGTTACGGATATACATTATTTCGGATTATCCGATAGTTTCAGTTACGGATATTAGATTTTTAAGAAATTTTAATATTAAAATAAAAATATTGGTAATTAAAAGACTGTATTAGGTTGTCATTTGGTTATACAATCAAAGAAACCGGCTCGGCCGCGTCCGGTCGAAAACTGTCATAACGTGTCTCGTTTAGGCTGCCTGTCCACCGGAGTGGGGGGGCGAGGCTGTGGAGCGGTGAGCGAGATAAAAATCCACCAATAGAATTCTCATAAAATCTTCGCTCCTCTTCAGTGGACAGGTAGTTGCGAATTAGTTCAAAAACTCATACAAAACTGGGAAGCGGAGCTAGAACGGGAGCGGGGAAGTGGAGAGGAGAAAAGAGCGCGGGTGTGGCAGGGAACTAAACCGATCGCCCGCCGCCGGCAGCTCAAATGACTGCTTAAAAAAAAAGCTGAATGACAAAACCGGGAAGCGGAGCGAGGACGCGGAGCGAGGAAGAGGAGCGGATAAGCGGACTCCCCTTCCTCGCTCTGCTTCCCGGTTTTGTAAGATTCTTTAAACTAGTTTGTCGTGTCCACTGAAGAGGAGTGGAGATTTTATGTATTTCTATTGGTGGATTTTTACCTCGCTCCGGTCCAGTGGAGAGGCAGTCTTAGACTCCGTCCCTATCCGAAGTTATTCGATACTTTTATATTAGATTCGGTTACGGTTACGCACCTCCATAACATTTCTGATCCATGTAAACACTGAAGTAGCTTGAAATACTTCATCTGCGCATCACAACTATTCCTAAATAACTTAATTAGGTAGGTACCTAAGTTATCACCAGAATACCAACTAATGTATGCAGAGTTAATAAATTATAAGGTATGTCTACTCGGATATGAATTTACGCACTGGGTTGCTAGGGCCCAGCCCGCGCCGGCTGCTAGATCTGTTTTTCTAAATATTGGGATTTAAGTCACAAAGAAGTGGGACTGGAATGAAAAAGTCGGGACGCAGAATACACAGCCATAAACTTTACAAGTTGTTCTTTGTATTTGTATAACGTTGAACAACAAATTATTTTTCGTTTGCCCGCCTCTTACGTTTCTTTGTTCAGAGGCTGGCGAGATGAAAAAGCGGGATTTTGGGCGTCCCACTCAGAGTGCCGGCAATTGATTTCATAGGTTGATTCACGACGCCCTTGTGTACCCCCCAGAAACAAATTCTGGATCCGTCCTTACCCAGCGCATTAGGAGGCGTCAGACATTTTTATTTTTATTGTAATTATGTCTTTAAGCTCCTAGCGTCCCTCAGTGGGTTAAGTATTGTTTCATGAAGAAAAGTAATAATAATTTTGATATTTGTTTTCAAGCTTTTAGATTTGTTCGATTCCGAAGATCCGCGCGAGCGCGACTTCTTAAAAACGGTGCTGCATCGCATCTATGGCAAGTTCTTGGGATTGCGAGCCTTTATACGAAAGCAGATTAATAATATATTCCTACGATTTGTTTATGAAACGGAACATTTCAATGGTGTTGGTGAACTTTTGGAAATTTTGGGAAGGTCAGTAAGCTTTTTGTTTATTATTCACTATTTTAGTTTATTGTTTTTTATTTGAATGGTATATTTATTTAATTAAGGCAAAGAATGATAATATATTATTCTGATATTACAGTATAATCAATGGATTTGCACTCCCACTGAAAAGCGAGCACAAACAGTTCTTGGTGAAGGTGCTCCTGCCACTGCACAAGGTGAAGTGTCTGTCGCTGTATCATGCACAGCTTGCCTATTGTGTGGTGCAGTTCCTCGAGAAGGACGCCACACTCACGGAGCACGTCGTGCGTGGTCTACTTAAGTTTTGGCCGAAAACATGCTCGCAAAAAGAGGTACTATTCACTACACAGTCTGGTCTTCATTTCAAAATTTGTACAGTGTGTAACCACTTAGGTTCAACAGGTGATATTCGGTTATAAAGAAAATACATATTACCGATATCGAAACTGCAGATTGTACCAATGCGGAATTTGTTCGCAATCAAAAGTCCTTTGATTCTCTATATATTAACCTTTTCCCTGTTCCATGAATCTCACATGATACACGGCGATTGTGATTTCATAGTATCACATTTAAGTCTCTAAAATAATTGTTTATATATTGATATCAATAAGGATGTTTTTTTTTGTGTCAATCTAGTATTGGTACCAGTTTAATGTTTTGAATATTTAACATGTTAAATGCCAAATTATTCCCCCATTGACATGACTTATTTTGCCAAAATTCTCTATGCATTTCCACACTGTGTCCAAAAAGCATACTAAATAATAAACTTCTCGCAGGTGATGTTCTTGGGAGAAATTGAGGAGATATTGGATGTAATTGAGCCTGCTCAATTCGTCAAAATACAAGAACCATTGTTCAGACAAATAGCTAAATGTGTTTCCAGTCCACATTTTCAGGTATGTACAGTATTGTTTTTTAATTTAAATACGTACTCTCAGTATATTTGTTCTTTATATGTTTTAAAAATACCGTGCGAATATTATTATACTATTAATGCTATACAAAAAAATATATTGAATATAATAAAAATAAAAAATATGACACCTCATGATAAACTGATTTTGTAGAATGAGTGTGATTTCAGTATTAAATTGGAAATTTTAATTTATCGTTTTCGGAAATGGTCGAAACATCAGTGTTTCATAAAATTAATATAACTTCCAGGTGGCTGAAAGAGCACTCTATTTTTGGAACAACGAATATATTATGTCGCTGATGGAAGAAAATAATCATGTGATAATGCCCATTATGTTCCCTGCGTTGTACCGGATCAGTAAGGAGCATTGGAATCAAACCATAGTGGCGCTTGTCTACAATGTTCTCAAGACCTTCATGGAAATGAATTCCAAGCTCTTTGATGAGCTCACTGCTAGCTATAAGGCGGAACGGCAGAAGTAAGTGTTGTGTTTATTCTATACTTTTGCTCAATTAGTTATTTTTAACCGACGACAAAAAAGGAGGAGGTTCTCAAATCGACGCATAACTTTTTACGGGCCGATTCTGATGATTCTTCTTATTGGTTAGAGGATAATTCCAATTTGGTCCCATATTTCAACCCTAAAGCCCTCCCCTAAGGATGGATAAAAGGAAAAATAGGGAATTATTGATTGTTCACATGTAAACCGATTCTGTTAAATCTTTGCATACAATTTATTTTTTAATGACGCTACGGCATAATGGAAATCTGGAGTTAAGCTGATGATAGAGACGAAGTGCACGTAAATTCTGAATTTTCATAAGTGCCTTTGTATGGTTTATATGAAATAAAAACCTATGACTTTGACTTTGACTTTGAGGGACGGTTTACAGCAACTACTTCGTGTTTCATTTATCTTGATGAGAACTTTAGACCTAGCTATGTTGCGTAGATTGAAGCCACAAAAACTAAAAAAAATACAAATATTTTTTATTAAGTTAAACTATTCGTTGGTTTATGCTATGCTTGTGCTAGGAATATGTTCATGCAATCGGTTAATTTCTTTTTATTCAATAGTGCGATTGTCAGCAACTGTATGTATTATGCCATGTAGGAATTATTAATTAAATCTAAATAAAAGGTACACAGACTGGAGGCAGCGGAGCCGCAGCTTGTGCATAATATATACATTAAATGCTCCGGCATCCCTTTTAACGAGGTAAATTTCAAAATCCTGTCATCGTTGTGCTTGTTTTGGGGCTATGAGGTAGGCGGCTTATTGTGTTGGGGTCGATAACCTGTAACAGAGTTGTGTTGTTGCAGAGAGAAGAAGCGCGAGAAGGAGCGCGACGAGCTGTGGAAGCGGCTGGGCGAGCTGGAGATCAGCCACAAGCGGCAGCAGGCGGCCGCGGGCGGCACGCCGGCGCTCGCCAAGTGATGTCCCCGACCACACCCTCCATCCACGACCTAGAATAATGCGATTGAATTTGTTTTCAGCTATGTATTGGTATTTTCTATTCGATTACATTTTTGTTAATGACGTTATTAATTTTTAATACCTCTAACGGTCGGTCGTCCGGATACGCTATCGTGCCGATGTCTGTGGATTCGGTTCGCTCGCGAGCGCCGTCGGGCCACAACGCTCGACTCGTGTTCGGTGTGACTACAAATTACTAATAGTGCTAAATGTTAATATGTCCGCATCCCGATGCACTGTCATAATGATTATTACTATTTTATATACGTTTACATAGGTCTCTAGTTTACTTTAGGATTTTTTAATATTGTTAAATTGTTTAAATAAGTTAAAGTTGTATGTATTATTGATGCATGATCGATTGTAACGCATTTCGGATCACCGATAAATGTATTAATCGGGCACCCAGCTTTTGGCTGAATATGATTGTACAAAAATGAATAAGAAAAATTAAAAATGTAATTTGTTTAGTGTACGCGGGACTCGGCGGCGCGGCTGCGCGGCCTCGCCGTCCCGGCCCGCGCCCGTAGATCGTTGTATGACATTTTCATTTAAATTAGATGCTCGATTCAATAATGTAATTTCGTCGTACTATCATTTTGTATAGTTACATAGTGTAAATAGGCATTTATTTATTATAAATTTATAGCAGTGTGATTTCTATACATGGCTGCGGGAGAGGAACACTTTAATTGGGCAAAATCGGTCTGAGCGAACTGGAGACTATTCATGTATCATGCATACAGCTCGGTAAAACTAAAAAGTTAATTTGGATTATATTGGAGTAGAACAATGCTAAAAGTAGATATAATAATTTGTAAGGGAATAGTCATTAATTTGTATGATATTATTGTAGCAATTAATTTTTTCTATCATCACTTGTAGAGCGTCGCGGGCGCGGCCAGTAGCCAGTGAGCCGCAGCGCCGAGCGCGTCCGCGCCTCTGTATATACCGACATAGCGCTACTGCGTGTGTATGTATGTACACTATGGAGATGTTTGTTATGTAAAATGTATTAACATTGCAAAAATTATATATGATCTTATATAAATTACTATTATAGAACACAGTATGGAAATAAAAAAGTTGACTCACATGAATTGAATTGTTTAAGTAAACATTAGGCGCCCCGCAGCGGCTAGTAGTAAGCGCCGGCCTCGCTCACCTACTGTCCTCCGGAGATAACTGTCCCCTAGTGATTACTCAGTTGCGCAAACTACATTGGAAATACACAAGAAATTTTCACATTACTCGGTTTTTCATTTCAAAACGAGGCCCGATTAGAATTTTTCTTAAATGCTTTGCAATTGCTTTTTTACTTCCTAAGATGTGATTATAATTTTAATATATTTTATTGTTTTAATAAATAATATAATGCTATCCGTAACCGAGAAATAATTTAACATTTGACACCTGTTCTATAGAAAATGAGTCGAAATTATGTAGCTCAATAAAGCTAACTTTTCTCTTAAGTCTAACCAATGAAAACTTTGTATAGTTTCCTGACCTTTGACATTAAATATCACATTCGTGACTCCCATAGTTATTAAAATTTGTCATTGAACATGGGCGTACGTTGAACCCCGGGTCGATACACAACGACGCTAATAATCAGGTTCAAGTAAGCATATCACTATGACTACACAGACCAAACATTTAAAGCTCAAGGTGATTGTGGCTGATGCTACACACCTTCCTTTTCATTTCGGTTTCTCGCGCTCTCTGAAATACAAGTTGCCGTTAAAGTTTTAATTGAAATAATGGCTATGAGTTAAAAACGAAAAAATGTGATTTGCTTTTACAAACATAAGAACAAATATTGCAAAACTGATATATTCTAAAAACCATCACAATGAGGCTTACTGGGTCACGAACATATTATAAGTCGGCGCCTCCAAAGATGCCTCCTGGGTTGGTGGAGATAATAGAAGGTTTAACAAGAGATGTGCTGAAAAATAATCCATCCGATATTTATGGGTTCTGCGCCGGTCATATGCAACAACTGCTGGAAATAAGAGATGGTCCTCGTAAGTCAAATATGTTTTATAGTTTAGGTTTTGTAGTGTAGGTACAATAAGTTATTTGGAAATCTGATAACAACAATATAACGTACCATGATGTCTGTATTCTCTGAGACATAAATGTTGTACACCTACACAATAGGTGGTCCATTGTCTTTTACCAGTTCCAAAATTCGGGCCCATATTGAGAATTTCCTCAACAGAACTAACAATAAAACTGCTCGACCTGAGAATCGAACCAGCAACAATTGGACGACGGTCGTAGCACTCGTAGCCATGCTATGTATTTTGTATTTCTTTACTAATTCTTAAAATAAACAGCCAAGCGCGAGTCGAACCCGCGCACCGAGGGTTCCATATAAAATATACTTTATATATGAAATAACTGTAAGTTAGCGGTTTTTGAATCATGCTTCACGCACACGAGAAGTAACGCAAGTTTCACTTGGCCAATAAATCAATAGCATAAAAATATGCTGTATAAATAGCCATTGTATCCTTCTAACTTGATTTTATACAGCTCCAAGAGACCATACTAAACCAAGTATTTGATAATAATTTCAACTTAATAGACACACGAGTTCCTGAAAAAAAAAAGTTCTTGACAGACACACGGACAAGTGATCTTAAGGCTACCGTTGTTCTGTTTGAGACACGGAATCCGAAAAAATAAAGAAATATTGAAATCAACATAATATGCTGCAATTTTCTGTATTTAGTAGACTCCGAGTGTAGCAGTCAATTACATTGTTTATTGTTTATGTATAATTTAACTATAGGTAGCATTTAGATTTATCTTAATTATATACACACAGTATAGTAGGTACAGTTTTAAATTTTGTTATCATTCATACTTACAAGGATTCAAAAGATATAGTTTTTTGTGCCAAAATCATTCTAATGATGTAATTAAATTACAGTTCAAAGGAAATCTATGTCTTTAGAAGAAAAAATTGCCAGGGCACAAGAAAAGGTTAGAGAACGGGCAGAAAAGCGAAGAGAACAGTATGATAACGAATTACTTCTTTTGCAACAAAGTGTCCCTCCTGAAACTAGTACTACTTCAGATAAACCTACATTATCGCTTCCAATACAAGAATCTACTGCTAGAAACAGTATAAAAACTCCAATTCACCATGAACAAGAACTAATTAATTCCTCTGAAGTTGAAGTCTCACATGAGTCTGGCACACCGAGCCAAAATCCTACAATTAAAAATATTGATCAAGAAGAAATAAAAGACAACAATGATGATTTAAAAAATTATATAGCTACGGAACACGAGTTCAAAAATGAAACCAGTTTGTTAGAATCTATTAATCAAACAAATGATAATATTAGTAACAAGCAAGATTTCTCTATACATGTTTCACTTATTGACGAGTCTAATGTCATCGAAGATATGTTAGACATCCAGAATCAAGTAGATAAAAGTAGTTTAAATAATTTTTACGAATCTACAGCCAATGAACAAATAGCGCCTGGCGATGATACTCGAAACGACAACGGTGAATCTGTAGTAGAAGGTAGTGATTTACAGGAATTAATTGATGTTAGTACAGAAAAATGTTTATCCTCTCCGATCGATACGATGTTGGCAAACCAAGTTTGCGAGTTAATTGATTCTGGTGTCAAAATAATTAAAGATCCAGATCAGATAGGAACGAAAAAAACAGTAGATAATGAAACAAATGAACAAATCTCTCTTCAAAAAGTAATTTTTGTTACTAATGATGTCGCTGAACCTCAAAGTGACGAAGTTCATCCACAAAATAAAGAAATTCTTCAGTCAAGTGATACCCAAAGTATACAAAAGCCTACCGATTCCAATATTGTAACTATTATTGAGAACAGCGATCTGAAAAATAATATTGATAATATTGTTAATGTAAATAATGAAGATAATACAGGAATGAATACTATTGATATAATATTTAAGGAATCTCCTAACATGGAACTGCAAGATGCATTTATAAACACTGACATGCTGGAATCATTACTAGAAAACAACACTGATAATGATATCGTGACACTTATTACACAGGAATCCGCCAATGATGAGCTGAAGGAACGTGCCACACATGATAATTCAAATCCTGTGGAGTCTGAAACAATCTCGGAAACGAAAGTGCAAAACGACAACATCGAATCAAACCTGACAATTCCCAGTCACGAAGAGTGTAAGGATAAGGATACACAACAACAAAATCAAATTAACAATAATGATTCAATTGAAAACATTATCACTGAATCCAAAGAAAACAACAATGATGTCATTAAAAGCGGAAATGACACATCAATAACATTACATGAAACTTCTCAAGTAAGTAATCAAGAAACTAATAACATGGATTTGGAAACTGCTGCAATAACTATACAGAAAGTATTCCGCACGTTTCTTTTCAAAAGCAGAGGTTCTACATTCGAAGACACTCTTAGTGATGAAAATGATAAAAATAAGGTAATTTTCTTTGTAAATATAACATATATAATATATTCTCTTTTATTTAATTCTGTGAAAATGTAGCGAAATTTGTCTTCCAGGAAGAATGCGATTTTCCTATTGCAGGTTCTTTGATTGAAAGAAGACCACATGGAATAACTAGAATGGACACAGTATTGCAAACAGTAAACGAAGAAAAGTCATTATCCTTATCTACTGATGATTCTTCTACATTGTCTAGTGCCGCTACTGTAATTCAAGCTCATGTAAGAGGTTTCCTGGTAAGGAATAAACTTAATTCAAATAAGACAATTTCTACAACTTCTTTAGCTGCTAGTAATTCCAACGAACCATCTCTCACATCACTAGAAATGGACAATGTTGATACTAAGAATAAAACTGTATTAAATATTCATATTGTTCCGGAGGGGGGTAATTATTTTAGTAGAGATGAAAGTCTTATCACTTCAATGGATTTGTCTCTAGACAGTAGCCCTCCTTCCTCTATTAACTTGCATCCATTGGGTTATGGCATAAGCGAAAGACGGAAACAGTTAAAACGCGAAGATGCTATACAGTCTATTTCCCCACCAAGTAACAACAGCGGAAAATTAAGTGAAGATGTCGATTCTGTGAAAGAGTTACCCCTCAATGATCAAGAGGTAACGCCAGAACACCAAGAAGAATGTGTAAATTCCGTAAATAGTGATTCCCCGGATGGTGTGAGTGTAGAAAACGATAATACAGCCTATGTCGAAAACGTTACATTAGAAACTATAGTTCACTTAAAAGAAATTAATCACGAAGCTGATGATCCAGAACAAAACATAAAACAGAAAAGAAAGTCTTTGACTAAAATGAGTTCTGATGAAATGGATGTAGTAACTCCATACATATCCAATGAAGATATAAATACGTCAGATATTAAACTAATGCACTCTGGAGAGTTCCACGATGCTGTGCTTCCTACGAAGGTGTCGCGCAGTGACACATCAGTCGCCAGTGGTGAGTGAAGACATCTATTATCAGGTGATAATTATTTCCGTTATATCAAGGCCATCGCATGAACTGCTATTCGGTAAATCGTTGCCGCTTGCCTTGTAACTTAGATAGCGTCGATCAGCAATCAGTATCTGTAGCAAGTAACAAGTATAACATAGCGTAAACCGCCATTAGCTATATAACTGTATGAATAAAAGTAAGTATAGGTACTGATATATTTTTCAAACGCATATTAACGCATGCGTAGCGCAGTATCTAAATATTATAAATTGATGTAATAAAAAAAGCGGTCGTGAGCAGCTTTTAATTCTAACCGGATTAATACTCCAATACTCCCGATCTGCCAAATAAGGCATTTCGATCTCTTCGAAGAGGACGATTCCGCTTTAATCTAACAAAAGATCACTAGGTGCTAACTTTTTCTGAGAAAGGGCAGAGTCGGCATCAAAAGTATAGTAGCATTCAAAGGTTCAAAATATTTCAAAATTCAACTAAGTAAGCCGATTTTTTTTGCGAATAGGATCGCGTCTTCACGAACTCCACACGTAACAACGTTAAAAATCGGCTCTAGGGTTTTACATCATCATCATCATCCCCCTGCCCTTATCCCAATTTATTGGGATGGGTATGTTCGGTGATATGGGTGATATGGGTCGGTGCAACATGTATTATTTTCCCATGCATCTCAATTTGCTGTCATATTGTCGGTCCCTCCTTTTCTAGCCATATCATCTTTAACACAATGCATCCATCGCTTCCTCAGTCTTCCTCTACTCGTAAAGCCATTTATTAGTCATACTCAAAACTTTCCTCGTCACTTGACCCTCATCCCTCCGCATCACATGCCCATACCATGCTAAACGATTTCTAGACAACTTCTCAGTCACCAGTGCCACTTTCAGACTTCCTCTGTGTGTCTTTCATTCATTCCCATCGTAAGGCAACATTCTGAACCATACAAGACAGCAGGCCTAATAATTGTTTAAGTTTAAGGGGAATTCGGGGGTCACAAATAGTTCCCGTGACCGGCCGCCATTTCATCCACGCTGTGTTAATTCTGTGCTTGACGCTCCGGTCTATTTCGCCATCGCATTGTACGATAGAACCTAGATACCGAAAATCGGAGCAGATTCAAACACAAACAGCAACGCACCACCCAGCGCCATGGCACCAAAACAGGAGAGACCGCCAAAATCACAGATCATCTACTCTGTTTTGGTTCTGCTGATTTTTGAGCCAACACTCTCCAGAGTTTGTTGCCATTTCTCCAATCTGCTCTGGATCTCAGGCCCATCTTCACTGACAAGAATAATGTCGTCGGCAAATTTAAGTAGCATGCACCAGGGGGCAAATTGCAAATTTTGCATGCACTCTTTCTGTATGTCCGACGTCTGAGCGATCATTATCATCAGAAACAGATAAGGACTTAACGCCGACCCTTAATGCAGGCCTACAGCCACACTGAACTTGTCGGTGTTGCCAGCAGCTGACTGGACGTATGTAGGGCTTACAATTACATACAAAGATGTAAATATAACCGGACAAGTGCGAGTCGGACTCGACCACCGAGGGCTCCGTAACAATTTGTGGGTACTTATTCCATTTCAGGAATCGAGCCTCGCAGTTTTTTCCGAGCTTTTCCCGAAATTCAGTTTCCAAAACCTGTACTTATCGATGATTGATTACGTACTTTAAATAAACCCTATATTTTTTATGATTTAATTACAAATGTATAGTTTTCAGATTTTTCCCAGTACTTGTAGTATAAGACGATATTACTTGTCAAATTTCATAGTTCTAGGTCAACGGAAAGTACCCTATAAATTTTGATTCCCTTGAGAGTGTCGAAATATACGTTTTTTGAGGCATTAACGGCCGTATCTTTTTTTACGTTAACTTAGAAGTTTGATTTTTTCAAAGCTTCAAAGGACTGTAGACCCGAGTATATGGTTTTAATTTCAACTCGATATCTCCACGCGTTCCCGACAGACAGACAAACAGACGGACAACAAAGTGACCCTATAAGGAGACCGTTTTTTCCTTTTGAGGTACAGAACCCAAAAAACGAATCGGTGAGTTGGAAATTAGTGATTTTACAGAAATATATATATATATATATTTTTCATAAATGAAAATTTGTGAAAAACACATTAAAATATTTTTACTCAACTACAACTTTAAGTGTGCTATGAAATAAGGAATAGAACATCTGCCTCTTGCTTTTATTGAGTAAGTACTAAATTAAGCTTACTTTATTCTGTTGGCTCGCTCATTAGCAGATACAGTAGATTTTTATTGTTATGAAGTACGTATTTGTAGGTACGTGGCTGAGCCAAAGGGTTAAATATTAATTGAAAAAAAAACGTAGTTCCTTTTACAACTCCACTGAATGATTTTGAACTATTGAATGTTAAAATGTTATTTAAATGTTTATGTTGACCCGACGAAAATGTTCAGATTTTGTTGACAGGGTCATATCGTTCTTAGATATGTGTTCGAAAATGACAGACTCCTATTAGCAATAACATTTATCTACAATAATAATTTAAGAAACCACATACCTCTTTTAATCGTTGTTCGTAAATAATTAACGTCGGGTTGAATACCACTATACATTTTGACGCTGATTGTACACAAAAATAAAAAAGCCCGAATTTTATTTTAGATTTATCAAGTTATCGATCGTACCGCACTGTAAACCAAACTACATTATTTAACTGTGTAAAGTCTATGTAAGCTGTGCTGAACTCCTATTGACTAAAAACTACACGGTCCTACCGCGGTGGTTCGCCATGTCCGTCGCCTGCAGTTGCCTGCAGTCCACGGTTCATGGTGGTCGGATATCGTTGACGCGGCTTCAGAGACAGAGGCGAGCTGGGTTCCGCTCTCTCTCGGCTTCCGCCACCTCCTTCCCGAGCATCACATCCTCGCAGAAGGTGGCAACCGCTCCCCATGCCAAACTACCTTCAGCTTTATGGTTTTACTGGCGGCTATCGTATTCGTAGCCTGAGGTGTGGCAGTGGCATAATAAATTACCTACCATATTTTTTTTGATCGGTAGGTATTATTGTTATTATTCTGATACATATGTAGTTTGAATTACCTATATGTATTTATCGCTAGTAGAACAAATTCAAACTTATAATTGTAGTTGTAATACTAATTTCGCAACTGTCACTATAATTAGTAGAATGCAGAGCTGTGTTAGGCTGTCAAGCTTTAACATGTTTTATGACGCGTAATCGTGTTTTAGTATATTAATACTATTTTTTCTTTTCAGAATTCAAGAATGTACTGGTGTATTTTTTGCTTTGGAATCATTCTTAATGGTAACTATGTATCAATTTCGTGATACTTTCAAAACATGTAGGCACTATGCATCATTATATTATAGGTATTAAACTTATTAAATTACCATTATTATCTACTAGCCCGCGGTTTCACCTGCTTTAATGTGAGGAAAAATCCTACTAAAATATATTCCACCAATGTCCTCCCCCCTCATGACCGTCCGCCAAGTACATCTTAAATGCGTGCGTGGTACTTGATAAATTTTTTTGCTGATTTGTTTTAAAATCATTATAACTCTTGAGATATTCATTGAAATAAATTGATGTCAAGGGCAATTTTGTTCAAAATTAAATACCTGTGATGAATAACGAAATGAATTTATATGGATACGGATTAATATCATGTTTATAAAAACACCTTCGTAAATAATGCATTATTTTAGAAAAAAGGTTACCATAAAAAAGTGCGTCTACCTAAAAAAGATAGACATACGTTGTCGCGGAGTTTTTTTTAGAAATTTAGAAGGGAAATATTTTGTAATACATGATTTATACCCACCTTTAACCGTTTACGCTGCGCACGCAACGGAAAATCTCAAAAGGAATATTTTTTCCCGTTCATGCAACATTTTTCATTGATGCTCCATTCCTATTGGTCGTAGCGTGATGTTATATAACCTATAGCCTTCCTGTATAAATTAATGGACTATACAACACATTTCTTTTTAATTCGAACCAAACGTTCTTGAGTTTAGCGCGTTCAACGAGTTTTTTGTTTGTTTGGACGCGCTAATCTCTGGAACTACCAGGCGGATTTGAAAATATATGGTAGCCAGGTTTGTGAGGAATAGTTTAGGCTATCTAACATTCGGCTACACCTCAGCTAGCCTTAAATATATATTAGAAAACGCGCTGCTGAACTGCTTTCTCCGCGTGCGCTGGCGTAATGGTTAGTGTTACGTAAATATAATGTTGTACAAAAATATCGGCCTTTAGTACATCTAAAAACCGCGATGCCATATGCCTGTCTCTTAAACATACGCCACAATTAGGGATTCCTGACAAAAAAAATAATAAAATTTAAAAAGTGATTTATGAGCGTTATTATTAGGCATATTAATCCTTACGAACGAAAGTTATATTACCATTAAGACAATTTTATGAAGATAAACTTTGCCCTTTAGTGGCTGACTTTATTCTTCATTAAGTTGTTGCAGGAAGAAGCGATCACACAAGAATGGTGCAATAGTTCGCTTGTGCCAATCTTTAAGAATAAAGGTGATGTCCCAGATTGCAACAACTATCGAGGAATAAAGCTTATGTCACAGAGTATGAAAGTATGGGAGAAAGTGATAGAGAAAAGGTTGCGAGAGGAGAGTATGATATCTGAAAATCTGTTTGGGTTTATGTCAGGTCGAGGAACAACTGACGCCATTTGCCGATGACATTGTTCTTGTCGATGAAGATGGGCCCCAGATCCAAAGCAGACTGGAGAAATGGCAACAAAATCTGCAGAGTGTTGGCGTAAATACCAGTAGAACCAAAACTGAGTACATGTTTGGTGATTTTGGCGGTCTCTCCAGTTTTGATGCTATAGCGCTGGGTGGTGCGCTACTGCCAGCCTGCTCCGACTTGCGGTATCTAGGTTCTATCCTACTTATGCGATGGCGAAATAGACCGGAGCGTCAAGCACAGAATTAACACAGCGCGGATGAAATGACGGCAGGTCATGGGAACTATTTGTGACCCCGAATTTAAGCGAAAAATCTATCAAACAATTATTAGACCTGCTGTTTTGTATGGTTCAGAATGCTGGCCCACGAATGGAATGAATGAAAGGGAACTACATTCAGCTGAGATGAGAATGTTAAGAGGGATGTGTGGGGTGACGCGGATGGATAGAATCAGAAATGAATATATAAGAGGAAGTCTAGAAGTGGCATCGGTGACTTTTTTTTTTTTAATGTGGTAAATTCGTTATGGTGGTTATTGGCAGGTTATGGTCCTCTCCGGGATTTGTGCAGGCCGGCCACAGTTAGCCTGCTCGAACACCTCCCTATGTCGCACGTGCGTGGCCGTCTCGGGGGTATCGGTGACTGAGAAGTTGTGTAGAAAACATTTAGCATGGTATGGGCATGTGATGCGGGAGGATGAGAGTCATATGACAAGGAAACTTTTTGAGTATGAATTTCGATGGCTATAAGAGTAGAGGAAGACCGAGGAATCGATGGATGGATTGTGTAAAAGATGATATGGCTAGAAAAGAAGTGACTGACGATATGACAGCTAATAAAGATGTATGGAATAAGAATACATGCTGCGCCGACCCCAAATAAATTGGGATAAGGACAGGGGGATGATGATGATGATTAAACTTTGTCCTTTAATGCTATAAAGGGCAAAGTTTAATCATCATTGCTATTTGGCCGCATAGTTTAGGAGATAATATAAAATGAAAATATTTCAACGCCCGCGCAAACGAGCCGTGTGTCGCGTAACGGCATAAGCCTAAATTTACAATATTAAATGGAAATGGTAGGCATAAGCCTAGCCGCCGGATGAGGGCAGCATTGGTAAAAAATAAACAAATAGAAAAGTAATAAATAATTCACAGTTTGTCTAAACTGTGAATTATTTTCTAGTTGTTGGTTAGTATTAAGTAGGTATTTATAGTATAATTATACGTGGGTGACCGCGGAGCACAGCTAGTTATATTTACGTGTGTCTTTGATGTTAGTTCATGTGATTTACATTGAACTAAGTAAAAATTACGCTTGTGAAGAAGTTTTCATTTTTTGTTCCTCCTGTCCAGCTTTACCCCAGTAAAGTAAGACAAGCGGATGTTAAGCTAAATGTGAAAAGAAGTTATAAGCGATAAAATAAAAAATATATAGACATGTACGCTTTTTGAGGCCGTCGCATAGTTTTTGTCGGCAAATTTAAATTAAATAGCGGTAGGAAATTAGTTTTTGTTGAAGATGCAGGAGTGTAGGTAATAAGACATACCTAATTTAATTAAAATTCAAGTGTTGATTTTTTTAAAAGTACATTTTTTTTGTATAATAGGTAACCTAAAGTCCAATACATCTAAGTTAGGGTTGCCATTCACAAATGCTGAAAACCAGGATTTGAAGGTGAAAATATCAGGACAAATCTATTTAAAACAGGACGCAGTATGTATAGGAGATTATAGTAAGACGCAATCACACCAAGGTCTAAAAAAGAAGGTCTAAAACTCATAAATATGCCATAACATCACCAGCCCATAACTGTCCCCCCGCAGGGAGGGGCCTCTTCTCATACTGAGACGTTCCAGACCTTCAAGTACAAGTTTCCTCGCGATGTTTTCCTTCGCCATTTGTCTGTGCTGTCTTAAATTAACTAGAAAAGTATATACGACATAGATAATATAATAAAAGATAAAAGTCCATTGGTACCTGCCAGATTTGAACCCACTACCTGTGGTTCAGCCCTACCTACTGGGCCACGACGACAGAGAGTAACAATCAAAATGTTTTATTTATTTTTATGTACACTCATTTAGACATAACAATATATAATAGAAATGGCGAGTACAAATGCCAGCTTATTGCCAACAGAAATCTCTTCCAGCAGACCTGCGAGAGGAGAAATTGAAATACAAGTGATATGGACAGTGTGTAGACTGCAGACGAATGGCAATAACGAATAGATATAGACGAATAGAATACTTAGATGTAAATATATATGTCGCAGATGGATAGTAGAATCCGCTGTTTTACAAAACTGATAGCTGATTTACAAAACAGCTAAACAACGTTCAGCTGGATTGCCATTGCGATACGTTTAACAAATCTGCTACCCACGTTTAGACGTAATGCATAATGGCATATCTACAGTGGGACAGATTTGTTAATTGTATAGGTATATGAAATGGATAGTCACCACTCAAGTAAAAAAAAGATTCTGTATTCTGATTTTCTTTCCGTGGCTGGGTCGACGGGGGTAGTTCGCTCGCTATGCTCGCTCACTGGCCCCCGTTATCCTCTTCAAACCCAACTTGTCTGAGTCGGGGTGCCCGAAACTCCCGAACATGCTTCGCTCGCTCGTGGATCAATATCATTTATTTTCTTTCATAATCTCGATATATTGTCGACTATTATAGTGGTTTAGTATTTACATCATTCTAAATTTTATTTTTTTGCACCTTTTAAGTTATTGTTGTTAAGACACAGTTGATTTCACACTGTTTTACATAATTTCTGATCGTTGACCCGCTGCATTGATAAACGCAAAATGTTCATACAATTCAGCGTGTGTTGAGTAATTATGTAAAACCGCTAAACGTCGTAGTTTTGTAAAACAGCTGATTCTACAATCCCTCTGCGACACATAAATAAGAATAAACAAGTAAGAAACATACACAAAAACAACTACATAAACTTACATACAAACACTTAATATACAATACATACTGCATGTATGTATTGTATATTAAGTACTAAAATGACTGCGTCGATGAGTGGTAATGTTCCTTTACTCGTTGAGAGTTTTACAATCTCTGATGTCAGGTGGAAGCGAGTTCCACAACCTAACCGCATGAACAGACAGGGAGCAAGAGTAAAAGTCAGTTTTGTGGGAAGGGAATATAAGGAGGGTTCGAATATGCGACCTGCAGGGTTCGTCTATGAAATGAACGTGTGTATGAGAAACGTTCCCGCAGGTAGGAGTTATGAAATTATTTTCAATCAAATTATTTATTGAAATGAAATGAATGAATAAAATAAAACTTACCTAAGTAATAGGTTACTCTAGTCGTTTATATTATTTTTTAGGCTAAGCTTGAGGATTCAGTATCCCAGGGTGGGGTGAGACTGGTGGTTCCTCTTGACATCACCAACGCTTTCTACACCTTGTCCTGATATTGCATTAGGGCGGCATTCGTCTATCATCGGGTGGCGATCTGCCTCCGTCTCCTTATAGGGACTGCACTGAGTGAAAGGGCTGTAGGTAATCTACCCGGGTCGAGATGGTTGGAGTCGGTGAGAGATCTCGTGCGGTGTTCCGCTATGTTAGATCCTTGATCGAGTGCTGCGAGGGGTGTTTTATCATGGTGTTGGGGTCTTTTGCGCAACGCTCGGGATTCAACAACGTGTGACGATGACTATGACTAGCGACGACTTAGGACTCGTCCTCGAGAATCGACGGGAGTTCGGAGACCTTTTTCTTCGGCTCGCCCTCAAACTGATGATATGAAATCTGCGTGGGTCAGATACCTCCTTCCTAAGGCTTTACGCGGCCCAGTCTGTCGGTCCGCAAAACCGAATAATATGTACGGAACACGTTTAAATATTATAATTTCACTTCTTGTCTGAAATTTCGTGAGTTTGAGAACCCCTCTCTCTCTCTTCTTTCTCTCCCAAGACCATTTTTTTCAACCTTGTAATTTAAGGCATAAAAACAAACTAGCACTACCCACTTCCAAACTGTCAATTTCCACTCTGGACCTTATGCTATGTGTGTAAAAATATATATTAAAATACCAGAAGCAATAAAAAATACAAACAATTACAATATATTTAAAAATATTTTGAACAGATACCTACCTATAAATGCTATTAGACGCTTCAAGAGTTTTTCGAAGACAGAAAATACTTACCAAGTATAATTGTATCTTATAAAAAATAAATATAAACTAGAATAAATTACAAAATATTTATTTAAAATATAACAATTCGAAAGATTATACAAATCTACTCTATTTTAAATAACCAAATGTCGTATTTTGTATTTGATGATTTATTTTTTAATTAAAATTTCTGTGCCATTACAGGTACTGGATCTTTAAATGTAAAATCAATTTACCACATGAGTGCAATAAATTATTTGAATTTGTTTTTTTTTTTTCATAAATACATAATCAGGTACGGCTGCGACAGCAAATAAGTTGGTGGACATTGGGTGACACCTAATTTATATTGAGCGCATAGTATCGAAATTAAATTCCCTTTGATGAAAAGTGGCAATATTAATATTCATATTTTTGTTGAAACTAGAGCATTTTTTATTGTATTGTGTAGATTTTAGTAGATTTGAAAGACGAATGAAGTTTTTTTTTTAAGATAATCAGTTTACTTACATTTCCTTTTTCGTAGAGAGGAGTGATGAAAAATAAATTTAATTTCTAGAAATATAGTATTTATTCTGTACGGCAATTTTTGTTGAGAGATGGCAGTTTTCTCTCTCGTCTTAATATAGTCGCCATTGATAAAAGTATTTTATCAATGATAGTCGCTAATACATTTGATTAAGTAGCGGCAACACTGCAATCTGTGCATCACTCACTTCGATACATATATTACTAATCTGTGACTCACTTGACTTGTCAAAAATTCTGTCGTTGGGGAGGTTTAGGCGGGAAAATGTAAAGTGCATGTTGTCAATTTTATATTGTTTTCCAAAACTTGTGTTTCTCCGAAGTATAATGTGTAATTATGGTGGATAATTAACCATTATGTGTTCATGAAGGTGTGCGAGTGTGGGCAAATTGTATACAATTGAAAATCATGACTTTTTGTGTTCACTCCTAAACTCCATCGAAGACTCAGTAAAATTTCCACCGTTTTACTGGGGCAATAACTGCAATAACTTTTTATACTTGATTATAACAAGAAGGAAGTAACTGAAGACGAGGCTTTGGCCTTACTTTTATTCAAGAACACTGAAGACGAGGCGGTATGGTCTAAGACCTTAGCCTGCCCGATTAGGGCGAAGGAAAAAAAAAAAAAAATCTGTCGTTGGCTGTTTGGGTGGGCTTTTTATAAAGTACACAAAATTGAAAATAATAAATATCATTAAAATGCCTCTTCCACCTGCTTTAGCTGCGCGTCTAGCAAAAAGAGGAATCTTAAAACCAAAACTTGATTCTGACACCAACAATGAAGTTCCTCCTATCCAGGGTAGTGAAGAAATTATTGCCGAAGATTATGACAATAAACTTGAAGAGCGTGCTAATAAAGAACACTTTTGGGAAGGCATCGAGGGTGTTAATGTTGATCCTATTAAAGGTCACAAGGGTTGTCCAAATAAAAGTAATATTTACCATGAATGCTCCAAGTATTGTGTCAAGAGATGGAAAACTGGAAGGTTAGTACCTTCAGAGACATATTTAGAATGCAAAAAGAAGGCACTGGAACTGTGGCCCTTACCACCAGGTTGGGAGGAAGTATACGATGAAGGATGTGGTCAGCATTATTTCTGGAATGTTCACAACAATTTAGTCAGTTGGATGCCACCGGCCCACCCACGTGCGGTACCTAGCGAAAGTGCTGCACACTTACGAGAAGAAAGATTACTGAAGGAAGGTGATGAAAGTGATGACAGTAGTGAAGCTTCTGACCAAGAAGTACCTCAACAATTGCATAAAGAGAAAAAACATGAACGCAGAGAAAAAGAGAAAGAATTAGTACATCATAGAAATAAGAGGCTAAGGGTTAAGGACAATGATTTAGATCCAATGGATCCTGCTGCTTATTCTGATATATCTAGGGGGAATTGGACCTCGGGCTTGGACACCCATGCTAAAACTGGTGTGGACTCTACTGCTACTGGTTCTTTGTATCAGATGAGACCATATCCTGCTCCTGGAGCAATACTAGCAGCAAACGCGAAACAGTCATCTCCATCACCATAAATGATTCATTAAAATATTCTAACACATTATTTTATTTAATATATTTTCAGTAGTGTGCTACTTGTGCAAAAGACTCATACTAGTCCCTGTTTGACTGCATATTTTAACATTCATAATAACAATACATGATAAATAACACAATACTTATGGAATGAGAAATAAAAGTACCTCAGTCAAAATACATTTATTTATTACCAGAATAAAGATAATATTACTTATAATAATGTCCCAACTTTGGTTTAATAATTTATAAAACACAGAATTTCAGAATTGCTTGTGAAATAACTTCATATATCTGTATATAAGAGATTGTTTTAATAGATTTTTTGTGTATATATTTGAGGAACAGATAATACTGTCCCTTAAGTAGCCTATTAAAAAACTTATCATATTTGTAAAGATATAAAAGTGGACCTTATGATTTCATTCAACATGTACCCTTTTACCAAAATTACATACAATAATTTACATTTGGAGACTTACAATTAAATTGCTAGTTTATGACCGTCAACAATATACTTTCTTGTAAAATAAATGCACACTATAATAATGCATGTTTGTCATATCATAATATCGTCGGCTAAATAACTTAAGCAGCTAATTCCATTCTTGTACTATATTACAGAGTATCTAAATGAAGAAAATAAATAAAAAGCAAATTTAAATACATTAAGTGACAGAATTTAGCTTACATGGCTCTAGCTCAGATTAAAATGGCAATCTTAATTATAACTCGAAAGTTTCATCCTGTGAATTTTATACAGATTTGTTGGAATTCTAAACCAGTGAGCAATAAATATGCATTAACTGTCCTTAATAATTAGGTACATATTTATCTCAATATTGCATCTTCAAAATATTTACTCAAAATACGCATCGAATTTAGTGTGTCCAAGCAATAGTTAACAGAAAGGATAATACAAAAACTTGAGAGATAATATATAATTTTGGGGATGAATATTTTCTATTAACTCTCAAAACATAGTTACATAAAAAAAGTTGTGAATTCTAAAATGTGTTTCTGGACACTTACACACAGATTAAGATTACTAAAATGTAATAATTTTCATAAAAACATATGTTTTATTGGTATAGTTACCAATGGGCTTTTACTTATTTATATATTTTATTTACTTAATTTTTACATGTATTAACATTGATATTAATAGCCGACGATAAGTTAACCGTTTTCATTAGAAATCAGGTAAATCTGTCATGTTAACATAAAGCAGGGTTTAGTTTCCATTCATGTACTTAGTTTCCTTAGAAATACTCATCAGTAAATCCTCTGAGGTAAACAGCCCAATTGAGCTCTGTGTGTTCGTAGATGCATCTGTGAATACAAAAATTCTAATTAGTACCTAAATAACAGGTTTTGTCGGACTCAATCTTGTACTGACTATTTGTTGATATTTAGACTTGGAGGTCCTCTGCCAGCTCATAGAAATGTGTGTCGCTGTATGCTTGTACAGCTGAACTTGCGCGCTGATAACACTTTACAGCAGTCTTTCCCAACGTGGGCGATAACGCCCCCTTGTGGGCGCTGCAGGCCTAAAGGGGGGCGGTAAGAGACCCAGAAAAAAAAGGGGGCATTGTGTAGGGCTTTGGGGTCGATTTATAATTTCATCTACCTAGCTAGGAAGACTCTTAGACACCGACTGAGCTCTTGACTCTCGACTACATCTTGTGAACATCAACTAATATTAATTAAGATATAGCTCAAACTCGATTCGATATAAAAGACCGCGGGCAATCATGTTTTAACAAGTTTTTGTTAAATAATCCGAATTGTACATTCCTATACCAATCGGCTGGTTCTATAATACTTGTTCTTGCTTGTCGAGTACGATTGGGCGTCGAATGAGATAAACGAGTTTATGCACGTTAGTCTTATTCCTGTTGGTGCGTGCTGCTTATGCGATCCTATATAAACGACGTAAATTTATTTTATTTTCATTTGCGGTTTCGCGCATAATAGATAAGCAGTACTTGATTTCAACACTTACGTATTTCTTAAAACAAAACAATGTCGGAAGTAAAAAAGAAGAGACGGCAATACTCTGCGGAATATATTAAATTCGGATTTATTGAAAATCCCACAAACCCGTCGTCGCCTTTGTGTCTTCTGTGTCTAAAAACATTTTCGAACGAAACAATGAAGCCTTCAAGACTGCAAGATCATTTGAATAAAATGCATCCAGATAAGACAGAAAAGAATGTAGCATATTTTCAAGACCTAGAGAAGAAGCATAATACTCAGCCAAGTGTATCAAAACTATTTTCGGCGGCTGCTAAGCAAGATGACGACGGACTTCGAGCTTCGTATATCTCTTTGTTAATTGCTCAAAAAGGCAAACCACACAACATCGGAGAAGAGTTAATTTTGCCAGCAATAAAGGAAGTAATAACTACTGTGCTTCATAAACCGGCCGCAGATATTATCCGAAAAATTCCTTTGAGTAATAATTCTGTGCAAAGACGAATTGATGAAATGGCTGAAAACATTGAAGAATCATTGTGCAATCATCTGAGGACTAGTCAATTCTCAATTCAGCTCGATGAGTCCACTTTACCAACTAATGAAGCGTTGTTGCTATCTTACGTGAGGTTTATTAAAGATGAGAAAATACGTGAAGAACTATTGTTTGCCAGAAATTTGGAGACAGATACAAAAGGCGAAACCATATTCAATACATTGGAAAAGTTTTGTGAAGAGAAAGAGATTCCTTTGAAAAATATTATATCAGTTGCTACGGATGGCGCTCCGGCTATCACAGGGCGCCATAAAGGCTTCATAGCATACTTAAAGAATAAAATTCCAGATGTCCTTGCTATACATTGCGTTATTCATAGACAACATTTGGTTGCTAGAAACTTAAGTGAACGACTATTTCAATCACTGCAATATGTCATCAAAGCAGTCAATAAAATCCGTAGCAGCTCTTTGAATGATAGATTATTTCATCAGCTTTGTGTTACTAATGACGAAGATTTCAACCGTTTGTTGCTTCATACTGAAGTTCGTTGGCTGTCAAGAGGCAATTGTCTGATTCGATTTTACAACCTGTTTGACTCTATGATAGAGTTCTTGGAAACTAAAGATACATTAAAATAAGAAGAAAAAAAATAAGAATAAGAAATCGTTTGCGTGTTACCTAACGTGGCGACTTGCGGCTGTTTTTGAGTAAATTGGAACCTGATATCAACAAACTTATTGAACAGCATCAGATTCAACCTTCACATTAGTTTTTATATAAGAATTGATTATGTTTGTTTTATTTTCAATATAAGATACTCTGTCCGAATACTATAAATTTGCGTTTCAATAATCAGTTATAAGTCCTTAGCGGTTTTTAAGTATGTTTAAAAAGGGGGGCGTTAAAAAATAATTTATTCTTAAAGTGGGTAGTAGACAAAAAAAGGTTGGGAACCCCTGCTTTACAGTTACCAATAATGTGTCCAGTACTATCTGGGTTCATAAAGCAATAAGAGAAATAATGTAACCAAACAACCTCAATTATCTATACTAATATTATAGAGATAGATATAATTTCATATTGTTTTTAAAAGCTATCTAATTAGGAATTGATGAAATTAATAAAACCTAAAAATACATAACTTTATCGTACATACCTGATGTTACAACAACGACGTAGGGTGCTATGTCGAGCATACGTGAGACTAATCCTAACGTTGGTTTGTCGGCGAGGTCTACTTTATAGAACTTTTTCACTGTGAATTTCTCGAGATCTTCCGACAAGGAGCCCGACAGGTTAGCTAATCGTCGGCGAGTATTGTCGGCCGTGAATACACCGATCACTGATCTAAAACATAATAAATACATATCCGTGTTAATAAAAAGCTACTCTCATCTGAAGGATTAGACACAAAAAGAAAAAAAAGGACCGATGGAGGTCTTTGCCTTGCAATGGGACAAAAGGGCTGCTGAAGAGAACTCAAACCATTTATGGTTAACATGAGTGTTCGGTATTTAGACTTCTTGTTCTAATTTAACAGCTTGTAACAAATGCAATATTATGCTTACTGATGTAGATTTCATGGATATTTACCATCACTATTAGTGGTAAAGCTAGTTTTTTGTTAATGTTATGCAAATGCTGTTGTTGATCATTGCGTATTTCAACACTAATAATATCGCATGTTCGTATTCACTGTTCGTTTATTTTTCTACTGACGATTCTTCACGTAAAACTTCATCTAAAAAATATATAACTATGTACGTATATAATGCTAAGAACAGAAAAAGGAAAAACATTAGATACTCATCTAAAATTTAAAAAGAATCCAGAATATTTGAACATGTTTGGGTTTTGGTTCTGCAGACGTTTTATCATTGTTATTGATATTTTATTTGGCAGATGTTGTCAAATATTCTTTTTCTGAATGAGTATTATGTAAAATGTTTATGAATGAGGCAGAATTCCGACTTACCATAAATAATATATGCCCGCAAACGTTGTTCTGCCATATAAAATTTGGCCACCTTTAACACTCCGTATAAAAAATAGCCTAAGACCTATTCTCAGACCTACCAAATATACACTCCACTTGATTTGGCTAAAGATAATTTTGGACCTTAAGGTTTAACCTACCGTACTGGTTACTAATGATCGTACACATGTATGGCAAAGTGACGACAAATATGGGCTCTATGTTGATTTCTCCGCTTCTATATCCTAGCTACGATTCGGTGACCACTTTGACTACAAACTCTTCAGCACGTTCAAGTGGAAGGTGGGAGCGATCAGCTTGCGGTGAGACCTCCATTTCGGGCCTAAAATTACGAGGTTTCTCATAGAGTATAAAACTATGATGATTTATTAGCTTCAAATACCTATTTGATACATCCAATCAATGCTCGTAATGGTAAACGATTACGGGTTAATAATTAGAGGCCATAAAGTATTTCCTAGGCTGTGAAGTATTTCTTATACTTCAGTTTACGGATATACTTCGTATTAAGTGTGCAATTAAATAAATAACCTTATTTGTAGATATACGTAGACAATGAGCTGGCCTTCGCTAAATCTTTCCACAGCAAAATATTTTTTATTTCAGTTTTTTTTTTAATCGCATATAATAATTTAGTCTGTTGCTGGTATTGAGATCTGAGGCAGTGCAAAAATTGGCATACTAGAAAACTCATTTAATAGGGACCTTTTTTGGTCTCGTGTTTTTTAGTAATCAAGTCATTTTTTTTTCTCGAACAAGATATTCAACCTGAAGGGTCGGTTTACATAATAATATGTCGGGCATGTCATCGTTTTGCCAAGAGTGAGTGATTGCATAGGCGCAATCTAGTAGCCAGGATTATACACCAGCAACTTTTTGTGCCAAAAAAACCTTATGGACTCTGAATTGCCATCTGATAGGCCTACGCCGGACCCAGTTCTAGAAAATGGTCATATCACATTATAACTAGGAGCGATCTATCATCACTTTTAGAACTACTGCCGCCAATAACCCTGTTTTTTTTCCTGACAAGTGTTTAAAAACGTCATGAGACGCGTGAGCTGTGATCATTACAACGTCTCGGCACCATTGCTATCCTCGCCAATGGTTCGGCTAGAAATTCAGCCTCAACTGTAATGGCCAACTTGGTTCACTTATGTCATATCAGTGATCGGAAAAAGATGATCTAAAATACCCAATGTTCAAAAAAGGAAGTGGAGACGCCTAACAACAAAATATATTTTCGGAACTAATGTAGCGGGTAAAATTTTGAACATTTTTAGGAAGTTTCCTAAAATTTGCGCAGTATATTTAAAGGTACATTAACGATCATTACTATTACGATAATTTAACAATACCTAATTGAAACTATTTACAAATTAACACAACAACTGCCTAAAGCGACAGCTCAGTTACGTAGTGCGCTACTTCATTAATATACTTAGGTACACGGTTGTTATCCTTGGCTGGTACCGACTCCAAAAATAATAATAATTGTATATTATTGTCCTAATAAATCGATTTATTCTGAATTCTTATTGATTCTTTTTCGTACTTTTTAGTGTATTTTTACACTAAAAAGTATTAAATAGCAGAAAAAAATATGACGGAGTTTCGGTGCTTATTTTCCAGTTTCATCATCATCTGATGATGAAGCTTGTGAATTTGGAAAATTAATCAAGTCATGTAAAATTCATAAACTTACCAAGCAGTTTGATTGTCAGAGCAAATGTCAGTTGCAGTAAAACGTAGTCCATAAAGTCAAGCCAAGTTAGTCATGTGAAGCAGATCCAATAAAAGATAAAACAAGTACAGGTAAAAAAAAAAACAATTCACGATTCAAACATGCGTACACAACTTGAGGAACTACGGGAATGAGTGATGCGCGCACGTCATGTGAAGCAGATCCAATAAAAGATAAAACAAGTACAGGTAAAAAAAAACAATTCACGATTCAAACATGCGTACACAACTTGAGGAACTACGGGAATGAGTGATGCGCGCACGACGACGCTGGGAATCCGAAACACCCCTCTATCCTTGTTGTCATTGTTTACCAGTGACAAACAAAAGCTAGAAAGAGACAGCAAGTTTTGGTTATTCTGGGAAACGAAAATATGACGCGGACCCATTTCTTTACATTAATTAATAACAATAAAAAACGTATCTACTGGTTTTTTCAGAACGTACTCCTTGTTTTTGAAGTTGGTGAAGGAAGGAAAATGTATTCAATTAGTTTACTGTATTAATAACATTAATATTAAATGTACTTAAGTGATGTCCCGAAACTCGGAACAAATATTCCGAAAATGATTTTTAGTTGTAAGGAAGTCTCCACTTATTTTTTCTGTGTTCTTTGATGTTTAGGTATATCAGCTCTACCTATTCCGATCACTGGTCATAATACTCATAATGTACAGTCGGTCAAGAAAGTAATGAAAATATTGTTTTGGGAACTAGTGCTTTTTCTTGTACTGGCAAAACTCAATTACTATCAAAGTGAGTACTTTGATAGTAATTTAGTGACTTTCTTGACCGACTGTACTATGAATATAATATTAAAAAAGTTAGGTATATAAAAATAAATGACGTGAAAAAATCTAATACAATCATGATATTCTACCTTAGGCACGAATAAAATGTTAGAAAATGACGTGGTTGCTACTACTTCTACTTTGGTGATTTCTTTTATGTGAATGTATAACGTCCTTACCCTTTGTCATTCTCTACTGTTAGCAGCGGTGATTGACTTTTTCTAAGAGTGGCTAGTGCTTCTGACGTCGTGCTGCTGTGTGACACACTCTTAATGGGCTGCACCATGTCCTGGGTTACTGGTTTCTCCCACCACCTACCAAGTTAAAAAGTGTGATAAAGATATCAAATTGTAAATCTGCTGTCTTGGTGGACGAGAGAAGGTTAATCTTCTTTTATTTTAAAATAAATCGTTCAGATAAATGGATTAAAAGATATTTCGTTGGTTTAGAATACAATTAGTTTGCCATGGTCAGATAACACATTGTTACATTACTCAATACCAGTATCCGGCTGCTAGCTAAACGGTAAATAAATGTTCATCGAGCAAGCAGTGGCGCTTGCGCTGTCGTTGGGAAATGGGAAGCATTTTTTTTTTACATCAACAATAATTTTTATCCGAACTTAAGTACCTGTGTTATCACAAGCATGTACTAAAATGCTTAATAACATGATAACACCGTGACACAATGATAATTTCGCAATCATTAATGTTAAATGAAGATTTAGCATCGTAATTTCAACAAAATTGATTATAGTTTATCTTTAAGGAAGGTCAATATAGGTAGGTATCGTGACGTCGTCTAGCACGATATATATGACACGAGATATAGCTTAAACAGATAATTTATTCCGCACACGCAGATAACTTAAGTTTTTTTTTGTGTTGACGAAGAAAACCGGACTGGGTTTTGTGCAATGGAAACGAGCTCTGTCGGTTTCGTGATTCTGACGAACCAATGTTTACCTATACTAGGGTCATTACAAACACAAAGTAAGAGTCGTAGATCATTATGTCAATAAGGATGCACAATGAGGGCGAGTTGTTTGTCGATAGTAAGTTATTGCACATATGCAGGCAGTAAATTGTCTGAGTTATGAGCGAAGGCTATCTTATGAGAACAGTCGGCACCCTTAGACAACTTTGATACAGATGGCTTGTGTATTAATGCTGTGAATAATGTTTACCAAAATATAAAATGTTAAAAGAAAACCGACAGAATTGAGAACCTCCTCCTTTTTGAAGTCGGTTAAGAATGACATGGATGTATCTGATAATTTAAATTTTAAAGTTATACATGTGTCGTGGTGACAGACTGGTTACGGGCCCGCCTCCTGAGCCACAGGTTGTGGGTTCAAACCGGGCATGTACCAATGCGACTTTTTCAATGTCATATGTACTTTCTTAGATAATTTAATACATCACAGACATACGGTGAAGGAAAACATCGTGAGGAAACCTGGACTTAATAGTCTGAAATCGCCAACCCACAGTGAGCTAGCGTGGTGATTAAGCTCGTGTCGTGTGACAGTTATGGGGTTATTTAATTATTTTTTAGACATGTTCGTGGAAAGAATATATGGTCGTGAGCAGGATTAAAACCTGCGCCTCCCATATAAATACTCCAGACGCTCTGACCGCTAAGTCACCTCTTCTTATTACTTCGTATTCTTATTTAATACATGTTTTGGTGAAAGGAAGTGAATATTTGGAAAATTTATCTGTATTTGTTAAGGTAATTGCATCTGTACGACATTGTATTAACTGCAAAGTTGGTCATGTCAGTTCAGTTTCCTGTAAAAGGTCTGAATAGATGGCAATGACGTTACCAAAAGACGTATTAAAATGTGGAAGAAGAATTCGGGGTAGTGAGCAGTGGTCGAGATGGCTAAGTGGTCAGAGCGCCTGGAGTATTTATATGGCAGGCGCAGATCCGAATCCTGATCATGACCGTATTTTTCTTTTCCAAAAATGTATAACTTTAGAGTTCGCTATGCATGCGTTAAAGCTTTTATAGATTTATCTGTATACATCATTATTGTATGAAAATAATTACAAATATTTCCATCACTTTTTCGTATTCATCATGTATAGGGACTGAATAGAACTATATCAATATCGTCACCAAAAGACGTATTAAAATGTGCAAGAATTCGAGGTATTGAGAATAAATTTATAATTTTAGAGTTCGCCACGCATGCGTTAACGCGTTTGAAAGATTTATCTGTATTTTAATGTTGTCTTGTGTAATAATTCTGTGAAATGATTACCTAATTTATAATAAAACAACTTTTAACCGGATTAATCGCGTGTATTATTGGTTTTTGTTTTTCCTGACGTTAACGTTGCTAACAAAAATCAATAATACACGCAATTAATCTGGTTTAAAGTTTTTTTTATTATAATAGTATAGTCATCGGGAAAACCTAAGATATTACTATTACCAAATTTTTTGGTATTACTTAATTGTTTTCTCGTATCGATAATACACTCACTACAGTTACGCACATCACTGTTCCATAAGGTTTGTAAGTTCAAGCGAGAGGTCTTATAAAAATGATTTCTTTCTCTAACCTTGAGAAAAAATTAAATTATACTAACGATAGGTGTTCCTTCTTGACGACTGGCTGGAAGTTACGTGCCTCCATCCACTGGTCCGATATGAACTTCGTCATGTAGTTGCGGATGTTATCAGGTAGCAGTACTACGCACTTTTGCCCCTCCTTCAATGACTTAGCTGCTTGGATGGCGCCCCACATTGCTGACCCACTGCTGCCACCTATGATATTTCATTTATTCGAATTTTATAACTTTAACAATTTTAATTTCTTTTTCCATTTAATATAATAACTTTAGAGTTCGCTAAGCATGCGTTAATGCTTTTTAAAGATTTATCTTGAATTATTAAGGTAATTGCATTCTTTACGACATTGTATTAACTGCAAAGTTAGTCGTGTCGGTTCAGTTTCCTGTAAAGGGACTGAATAGATGGCAATGACGTCACCGAAATACTTTTTAAAATGTGGAAGAAAAATTTGAAACGCATTAGAACTCTAAAGTTATAATAGTAGAGGCCGGATGGCTTAGCAGTCAGAGCGCCTTGAGTATTTATTCGGTAGGCGCAGGTTCGAATCCTGCTTATGACCATATATGTATTTATTTACACTTTTTTTTTAACTTTACTCATAGATATTGAAGTTTGGTAAAGAATATAATATTTTTTACGAACATTTAAGATAGAAGAGTTATTACCGATTACAAAAACCAGAGAGTTCATTTATTTTATTGACATTATGATATTTGATATTAATTTCAACTTGATACCTCCACGCGTTCCTGAGAAAGAGGGTCTTGACAGACAAGACGGACAATTAAGTGATCTCATAAGGTTTCCTTTTGAGGAACGGACATAAATAACATAACATTACGCCTGTATTCATCGAAGGGGTACGCAGAGGTGTACGAAATTGTACACCCACACTTCACCAATGCTGTGACGCCTCACTAATTAAGTCCCATGTAATAGGTGGTGAGCCTATTGCCATCTACCGGGCACAATCCTAAACTCCGGGCTTCTACTGAGAATTTTCTAACACTTTACCCGACCCGGGAATCGAACTCGGGACCTCATGCTCAGCAGACGCGTTTGGCACCACTGGCCCCACGAAACAGATGAGGGAGGACCGGATCCTTAAAAAAAAGTCTTACCACATAGTAATCCCTCTTCCTTAATAAGTCTTCGCGCCATTTCCAAAGACGTTTTATCTTCAGTCTTCACCCATTTGTCAATGACTTCTCTGTCCAGGGCGCGGGGAAGAAAGTCGTATCCGATTCCTTCCACCTTTGGTATAAATAATATCAATTTTATAATAGTACGATAAAAATTTTCGAGTGAGAGGACAAATCTACAGTATTCTTGTTTTTAAGGAAATTACCTAAACTCAAATCAAATCCAAGGGGATTATGACGTCTATCTCGTGCTGGCTCTTTAGAGAACCATGGCCATAAAGGAACGAGACAACGGTTGGCCAAATACAGTAAATTTAAATTAATTAATGGTCGAAATCTCTAAGAATCAAGAAGAGTCTCTCAATTATTCACAGTTCATCTTTCCTCAGCAATGCTCGGTTCTCATCGGACGGGAGTTATACGTCACACGGTTCGTTCGCGCGAGTGTTGAATTATTTTCGTTTTACATCATCTCCTAAACTATGCGTCCAAATAACATGTTATAAAGGGCAAAGTTTATCTTCATAAAATTCTTTTAATTATGAACAAAAGTTACTTACTTTCGTTCGTAAGGATTAATATGCCATGCCTAATAATCAGTGATCGGTACTCCGGTAGAGCTATTTTTGGTACTTGCGATATGTTTTAATAGTATGGACATGCCTGAGATCCCGGGATTCTTTGATTAAAAATATATATATTATATAATTATATATTGTTAAGGTTGGTAATGATTTTTAAAGGTACTCGTATATATATATGAATATGTCACGTAATAATTATCTGAACTTACATAACCACATCAAATTAGATTATTCTTAAACTTACGTGAAACAGGTTTCGGTGGTACGTAAGTTAGGTCGATTTTTACATAGATAAGGTTATATAAAGCAAAATCAAAAGCAATGTTACTGATTAAATCTTTATTTTCAATTGCAAAGTCATTGCCAGTGTCATGTCCATATTAATATATACATTTGAGGTCAGTAGCCCGAAATAGCTCTTCCTACTCCGATCACAGCTAATAATACTCCGAATATCAGCTAATAATAATGCTCAAAAATAACTTTTTAATTTTCAGTAATTATTTGTCACAAAATACCTTATTGTGGTTTATGTATAAGAGATAGTCATATAGTACCTCGAACTGTTTTTAAGATGGACTTAAAACCGATATCTTTGTGGAACATTATATTTACGTATCACTAACCATTACCCCAGCGCACACACCGAAAGCAGTTCGGCAGTGACTTACTTAAAATCAATATTTAACTCTAGCTGAGAGGTGTAGCCTAATGTTAGACAGCTCATGTATCTGGCTATCACATTATACAAAAATACATTTTCAAATCGGACTGGTAGTTCTAGAGATTAGCGCATTTAAACAATCAAACAAAAACACTTTTCCGCTTTATAAAATTTAGTATAGATTTATTTTTATACGAACAAACTTACATAACTGGATTATGAAAATGCAGCACATTTCGTGATAATGAAATATTGATAAATATGTTTTCATCGAATTCTGACGAACTATCATCCAATAACCGGGTGATGTAAGTAAGCATCATAGTGGTGGAATGAATAATATTTTCATACTTAAACTGATATTAGTTAAGTTTAACACGAACGTCACATAGTGTAACCAAAACAATTGATATTATCAGTTTATCTTAACATAGCGTCACGCGGCGGGTCACGCTTGTGTAAAATAGAAACGACATGGTTAAACATTCCGTGTTGAATCGATTATAATTTAAAGTTCTTAGAACAGAATACTTATGTGCAAAATATGACTTTATGACCTCATTGTTACCAGATTCTAACAATGTGCTTACGTTAAATGATACAACCAGGGCTACTCTTGAAAATAATTCCGCTCGATTCTCGTTGTAATTTTGGGGGCTGAGTTGCTCACGTCCGTAGGATCCTTAAAATGGAATCCCTACACTCCCTTCGGGTGGTACAAAACAGACAACACAATTCTGGTGGGGGCTTCGGCCGGTGTCTTAGCCGTGGCGGGTTACCACCCGCCGGACGAAGCCATGCCGCGATAGGCTATCTATCGTTCGGTTACACGTCTCAGCTAGCCTTATATAAGGTCCTAATTTATTAGGTAATTTCCTTTGAAAGGGGTAATATATAATTCAAATACATTGAGTTAAGCTAAGAATTAAATGGATATAACAAATTACTTGTAATTAACATAGTACTAGCAAGACAAAAACTGCTCCTTGAACGGCGAACATAAAGGAAAAAATAATATTTTTGTAAAAAATTGAATTATGTCTAAAATGAATCCTTATCACTTACACATTGACCCCTTAAAAGGAAATTACCTAATAAATTAGGACCTTATATATTGTTTTTTTTTTTTAAGTAGGTATGTCTGAAAACAGAGCGCTGCCGAACCTCTTTAAGTTCTACTAAAATATCAGCTATTAGTAAATCTGAAAAAAGTTCCAGCCATGTGATATAGTGCCAAAAAATAATGAAAATTAAAAAGTGATTTTAGAGCAAACGAAAGCTACTTCATCAAGAGAATTTTATGAAGATAAACTTTGCCCTTTACAGCATGTTATTTGGACGCATAGTTTAGGAGATAATGTAAAATAAAAATAATTCAACAGTCGCGCGAATGAGCCGAGTGATGCATAGGCCCCGCCCGACGAGATGAACTGTGAATTATTTGCTATATTTTGTTGGTTAGTACTAAGTAATTAAAATATTATTATAAGTGGGTGAAACCGCGGGGCACAGCTAGTGTTTTATATGTTAATCGGATTTATGTAACGACCTTCACGAATACATGACAAGTGTCACACTACCCATACCGTATACCAAGAGTGTCAGTCCATGTAACGGGCCAATTAATTATATATAAGGTTCCTTAACTAATAGGAGCTCATATGGTTTCAGTTGGTCTGTCTATCTATCGGTATGTCATAATGAATCAGATCCATGTTCGGAAGTAGAATGAAGGCGTAAAATCTCAAGGTTATGATTAAGATATTACAGTCACGTTGTTATCAGAATGACCTCCGTCACCTAATTTATAATACTTACAGAATACATACATACATAACATTGAATGCGTTCGGAAACACAGACGCAGGTAGAGAGTTCCACTCCTTTGCTGTGCGCATTATAAAAAATGATTGAAAACGCTTAGTGCGAATTGGTGGAATAGCAACAAGGTAGGGATGGGAACTTACAGTGAGTCTAGATGTCCGATGGAAGAAGGAAGCTGGTGGGATGAGGTCGTGGAGTACTAATCGTGGAGAACAGTAAGGTTTACATACGGACATGCAGATACAGTAGTATAAAGAGTTTGCACATGAGCCCTGCCATCTCAATCATAAATTGACTACTGCGCAGCAACTTCAGACATGCACAGTTAAAATAAGCGTACTGCTCTGTGAGACCGTTAAATTATAATTTTCTAAATTTTATATTTTAAAATGTTCATCTAAGGGGTTCCCAACCTTTTTTTGTCTACTGCCCACTTTAAGAATAAATTATTTTTTAACGCCCCCCTTTTTAAACATACTTAAAAACCGCTAAGTACTTATAACTGATTATTGAAACGCAAATTTATAGTATTCGGACAGAGTATCTTTTATTGAAAATAAAACAAACATAATCAATTCTTATATAAAAACTAATGTGAAGGTTGAATCTGATGCTGTTCAATAAGTTTGTTGATATCAGGTTCCAATTTACTCAAAAACAGCCGCAAGTCGCCACGTTCGGTAACACGCAAACGATTTCTCTTTTTAGTAAGCAGCGTTGCCACAGCACTTAATCCACGTTCACACAAATATGACGATGGGAATGCTATCAAAAATCGTTGAACAATTGACCACAATCCAGGGTACAATTGCGGTATCGGTTTTTGTAGCCAAAATTCTTGATATCCATTTTTGAACTTGATTTTTATTTCTTCGTTTGTTGTCAATTCTATAATATATATATATAAATGTCCTGGTATCGTTCGGTGAAGTCAATGTGGAGGTTTTCCAAATGTTGGCAGTAGGCAAACAAGTCGTCGTTACTGCAGTATATTGATAAATTCGGAAAATTGTGAAACTCACGTCTGCCCATATTCTTTTTGTGCAGAAGCAGTTTGGCTGCGAAAGCAGCAACGACATTTTTTGTTTTAATTAAATTTAGTTCATCGCCTTGCAGTTGGAGGTTCATGTCGATGAACATTTTATACAGGTCTGTCATGTAAGCTATATCATTCTTTGATGTTATGAGCTTGTTGCGCAGTTCTGTATCTTTAGTTTCCAAGAACTCTATCATAGAGTCAAACAGGTTGTAAAATCGAATCAGACAATTGCCTCTTGACAGCCAACGAACTTCAGTATGAAGCAACAAACGGTTGAAATCTTCGTCATTAGTAACACAAAGCTGATGAAATAATCTATCATTCAAAGAGCTGCTACGGATTTTATTGACTGCTTTGATGACATATTGCAGTGATTGAAATAGTCGTTCACTTAAGTTTCTAGCAACCAAATGTTGTCTATGAATAACGCAATGTATAGCAAGGACATCTGGAATTTTATTCTTTAAGTATGCTATGAAGCCTTTATGGCGCCCTGTGATAGCCGGAGCGCCATCCGTAGCAACTGATATAATATTTTTCAAAGGAATCTCTTTCTCTTCACAAAACTTTTCCAATGTATTGAATATGGTTTCGCCTTTTGTATCTGTCTCCAAATTTCTGGCAAACAATAGTTCTTCACGTATTTTCTCATCTTTAATAAACCTCACGTAAGATAGCAACAATGCTTCATTAGTTGGTAAAGTGGACTCATCGAGCTGAATTGAGAATTGACTAGTCCTCAGATGATTGCACAATGATTCTTCAATGTTTTCAGCCATTTCATCAATTCGTCTTTGCACAGAATTATTACTCAAAGGAATTTTTCGGATAATATCTGCGGCCGGTTTATGAAGCACAGTAGTTATTACATCCTTTATTGCTGGCAAAATTAACTCTTCTCCGATGTTGTGTGGTTTGCCTTTTTGAGCAATTAACAAAGAGATATTGTACGAAGCTCGAAGTCCGTCGTCATCTTGCTTAGCAGCCGCCGAAAATAGTTTTGATACACTTAGCTGAAATAGCTGAGTATTATGCTTCTTCTCTAGGTCTTGAAAATATGCTACATTCTTTTCTGTCTTATCTGGATGCATTTTATTCAAATGATCTTGCAGTCTTGAAGGCTTTATTGCTTCGTTCGAAAATGTTTTTAGACATAGAAGACACAAAGGCGACGACGGGTTTGTGGGATTTTCAATAAATCCGAATTTAATATATTCCGCAGAGTATTGCCGTCTCTTCTTTTTTACTTCCGACATTGTTTTGTTTTAAGAAATACGTAAGTGTTGAAATCAAGTACTGCTAATCTATTATGCGCGAAACCGCAAATGAATATATAGGATTATATAGGATTGCATAAGCAGCACGCACCAACAGGAATAAGACAAACGTGCATAAACTCGTTTACGCACGTTACTCATTCGACGCCCAATCGTACTCGACAAGCAAGAACAAGTAGGTATTATAGAACCAGCCGATTGGTATAGGAATGTACAATTCGGATTATTTAACATAAACTTGTTAAAACATGATTGCCCGCGGTCTTTTATATCGAACCGAGTTTGAGCTATATCTTAATTAATATTAGTTGATGTTCACAAGATGTAGTCGAGAGTCGAGAGCTCAGTCGGTGTCTAAGAGTCTTCCTAGCTAGGTAGATGAAATTATAAATCGACCCCAAAGCCCTACACAATGCCCCCTTTTTTTTCTGGGTCTCTTACCGCCCCCCTCTAGGCCTGCAGCGACTGATTTAAGTACTTATGGTGCTGACACAACTACACTGACACAGCTGACACTACAGTTTGCGGGAAATAAATCGCTGTGTGTGTTGGTAACACTTCATTTCATTACAATTCTATGTTTAGGTCCATGCAATAAATAAATAAACATTTATTTTCAGTCAGCTTCAATGTATAATGAATCTTATTGAACTATGAATAAATAGTGCACATAACCGATTGTACATAAGCAATATAAATATTTATCAAAATTATTAATGTTTAGTTCTTTACCTCATACATCTGCACATCCGATTTGTTCAAATCTTCGGGTTGTGCAAGTATGGATCCGTAGGGGTCGACGCCGACAACGACGCAATTGGGGCAACGTTCTTTGATCTTGTGGCCAACGCCGGATATAGTGCCACTGGTGCCAGCGCCCATTACTACCATGTCTACGTCATCATCCAGAGACCACAGGATTTCTTCAGCCGTGCCGTCGAAGTGCGCAAGTGGGTTGCAAGGGTTATTGTACTGAAATATTACATTCACATAATCTAATATCTCTTGATTCAAGCCCTGTTCCATGGCCATAGCTAGGGTCACAAAATATATGTTCTACCTGGTCCAAAATTACTCCATTAGGTATTTCTTTGGCTAGTCTGTGAGCCACCATGATGTTACTGGCTGGATCATCCCATGCTGCTTCCGTTGGGGTTCGGATTATTTCAGCCCCTAGTGCTATTAGGGTGTTCACTTTCTCATCTGACATTTTTTCTGGCAATACTATTATGCACCTATAACCTGGAAATATTTTTTATTAGAAGAAATACGGCAAAAAGCAGGATTCGAACCTGCACCTCCTATATACACACTCTGGGTACTCTGGGCGCTCCAACCGCTATGCCATCTCAACATCTGCTCACTAACACATTTTAATACATCTTTTGGTGCCATCATTGCCAACTATTCAGTCCCTTAGTAGTGAGCAGAGGTCAAATCTCTTAGCGGTTAGAGCACCTGGAGTATTTATCCGGGAGGCGCAGGTTCGAATCCTGCTCACAACTGTATTTTTCTTCGCACAAAAATTTATAACTTTAGAGTATGCATGCTTTTCAAAGATTTATCTGTGAAAATTATTACAAATATTTCTATTGTTTTTTTTTCAGCCCTAGTCTAGGAAGAGACATTGCCCCACACTAGGAATTTCTTCCTGTATCGTGGGTGCATATACAGACATATAATCTCACAAGTACACACACACCTAGACCTGGAGCAATTATCTATAGATCATACAAATATTTGCTCCGTGTAGGAATCGAACCTGCGACACGCAGTGCAGCAGTCGGTCTCGCAACCACTGCGCCAACCACGCTGTGAAATTTTATAGATGATAAGCTTCTCCATTTTAAGCTGTTGCGTCAGTCATTAGCAGACACAATAGATTTTTATTGTTACAACATAGAGATCTGTATGTTACTGAGCCGAAAGGTTAATGGTGATAAATAAACATTAATTTAAAGTTGGCATGTACCTCTGACAGCAGCAGCTAGGGCCAGCCCTATGCCAGTATTGCCAGATGTAGGCTCCACTATAACTGACTTGCCAGGCTGCAGTACCCCTTTCTGCTCAGCATCCATCACCATACGGTATGCTATGCGGTCCTTTACAGATCCTCCAGGGTTTAGGAATTCACATTTCGCATCTGAGAACAAAATTAATTATAATAATTTTAACTTTAGTTGCTTCCAGCATAATGAAGTATCATATGTTATTATAATGTAATTATTTACATTAGTTAAAATAATTAATAGTTAAGAAATTGTTGTACAGAATTTTATAAATTATTATTGTACAGAAATTGTGAATAAAACATAAACATTTAAAATTACTTACACATATCACATTTTATGCCTTCTTCTTTAGGTATTTTAGTGAGCTTTACTAATGGAGTATTACCAATCACATTTAGTATATTAGGGTGAGTTTTCTGGTTTCTATCACTAAAAAAGGAAAACAGTAGTTAGGTATTACATGACAGAATTTCATGGGCAGAATAAAATGTTATAATTACTTGTATCTAAAATTAGGTTAGATTACATAGTATACTTACAGAGCTCTCACAATGTGCGGCATTTCCTTGAGGTTAAAAAATTTCCTCACCCCATTTTCTGTACAGTTCACCTCCACATGGTTAGACATCATACAGGTTTTCCGAATATTTAATATATGATAATAAATGTGTGCTACATTAAAATAAAATACTTTCTATAATCAGTCTATCACACAATATTTTATTAATGTAATGTTTAAAGAAACATAGATAATTGGAATTTCAGTAAATAAATATTAGTCAAAGTTACAAACCACGTTACTTTATTCTCTGCACTGCGCTAAGGATAGCGCGTATGCCTATCTAAGAGTCCAAGTCTACAAATACAACAAAATAAAGGATAAACGAATCTCAAGTATAACGTTTCCACTTTCCACAAGTGACTGAACTGGAACCAGTGTTGCCAGCCAGGTCTTATCAAAAGTCACCTAAAATGGCTGTGTAGGGACACAATGTAAGCGTGTACGGCAGAATGCTTGCCAAGCAAAATGTTATTGTATGTGAGTGAGACGTATGAACGACGGACTAGTTACTGCGCACTGGTCCGCACGGAAGGTTGTCGTTTTGGGGTTTCTCGTGAATAAATGTGGACATTCTTAATATTACCAAGGACTCTAATTTACCCACGACCTTCCACATCCAGACGCAGCAGTGCTCATACAGGGGTGTACATTCGTGAATATACGGCTCCGATTACGTACCCCTAAAGCTGAAAAAGTAACCTTTTAGTGCGAAAAGTAACCTTTCATATTTTTATCCCATTATTAAGGTACTTTAAGTTTATGACGTATATATCTATTATTACGTAGGTACAAACCTAAGTAGATGCATACTTTTGTTTTCTTTTTATTAGTCTGCAAAGTACCACGATCTTCTCACTTTTGGTGTAGGTACTTATTACATTGAACTAGCATAACTTTCTAAAAAAAATTGTTGACCTACGTAGTAAAGACGAGTTAGATACAGAGTTTAGTATATAAACTCATTATAAAACCCTATACAGTAAGTTGATACCTATACCTACTTACAAATTTGTACACTTTGCTAGCTTTCTAGCTCTTCTTTCCAAGAAAATATAACACTAAACATTCTTTCTTTTCATAACATTCTAAACAAACCAAGTGCTAATTAAGCTCTCGAACAAAAAAGAACCCGATTTATCAAGCGATATTGGAATCAATTAAAGAAATATAAATTAATTCTTCAACATCCAAAAAGACACCTAAAAGTAACCTTTCACATCGTGTAACCTAAAACTAATCCGACGTCGTTAAAAGTAACCTAAAAGGTTACAAAAGTAACCTTCTGGCAACGCTGACTGGAACACAACTGACAAACTGTCAATACCAGTGTTGCCAGCGGTCTTATCAAAAGTTACCTAAAATGACTAAAAACGTAACCTTTTAGAGCGAAAAGTAACCTTTCATATTTTTATTCCGTTACTAAGGTACTTAAAGTTGATAAAACATATAGCATCACGCCTGTATTCCCCGAAGGGGTAGGCAGAGGTGTACACAATTGTACACCCACATTTCACCAATGCTGTTATTAAGTCCCATGTAATAGGTGGTGAGCCTATTGCCATCAACCGGGCACAGTTCCAAACTCCGGGCTGCTACTGAGAATTTCCTAACAGAAAAACTCAATAACACTTTGCCCGACCCGGGGATCGACCCCGAGACCTCCTGTTCAGCAGTCGCGCTTGGGACCACTAGACCAACGAGGCAGACTAATATAAGTTATATAAGTAGGTATAAACCTAAGTAGATGCCTACTTTTGTTTTCTTTTAATTAGTGTGCAAAGGAGGTAGGTATACCGAACTTCTCACTTTTGATGTAGGTACTTATTACATTGAACTAGTATAACTTTCTAAAAAAAAATTTACCTACCTAGTAAAGACGAGCTAGATACAGAGTTTAGTTTACAAACTCATCATTAAACCCTATACAGTAAGTTGATACCTACACCTACTTACTAATTTGTACAGTTGGCTAGTTTTCTAGCTCTTCTTTCCAATAAAATATAACACTAAACATTCTTTCTTTTCATAACATTTTAAACAAACCAGGTGCTAAGCTCTCGAACAAGAAAGAACACAATTTATCAAGTGAGTAGGCAAAACTGGTCAGAACACTTTGGTCATGTAGTTGTGATTTGCTGGTATTTATTGGCGTGAGAGAGATAAACATAATATTTTTTCAACAGTTGTGCTCACTACATTCAATTTAATATTGGATTATTGGAATCATATAAAGAAATAGAAATTAATCTAAAAGTAACCCAACGTCGTTAAAAGTAACCTAAATAGGTTACAAAAGTAACCTTCTGGCAACGCTGGTCAATAGTGCCCCAGTGTCAGCCTCAGCAGTCATTAGCAGAACTGTCAGAAATAGTGTTGCCGATCGATAGTTAATCGATAACTTATCAATCTCCAACAACAAAACGATACTAATTATAGAATCGATACTATATATAGTATTGTTTAAAACTTTAAAACACAATCGATACAGTACGATAGTACGATACGGTCGTGATTAGGATTAGAATCTGTGCCTTCCGGACAAATACTCCTAACCTACTGTAGACTTATTCTGAACCATTCGAAAACTTTTCCGTATCGGAACAGAAACTTTTCGAAAGGACGATTTGCGATCCGACGGAATTGGAAACGGTATTCACAGTTCATATCGGGAGAGCATTTCCGTGTCGGATTCTAAAGTGTTTACTGTTTACTATCTACGGTTTACGCCGTAGACAGAGAAAGCTATAGACTGCTGGATAATCCTTCTCATTCCCACAAGAAAGAGATAGATTAATGAGATATTACTAAAGATAGATAAGGATAGAGATATTATATATGTGTCCTCATTGCCACTCGAATCTTCCTTTGTGTAGATGAACGGAATCTTCAAGTTCAGATAGGTACTTAATTTCATTGATTACCTCATGTGGTTGCAAAAATATTCGAAGTCTATTCTATGCTAATATCAAAAAACAGGCTAATATCCATTGCTATAGCCGCCATTAGCCGTAGCCGTAGTATCTCTAAGTAATCTGTGGCCATAGCTATGCCATAGCACAAGTTTAGCATTGTATTTGCCTCAGCTATACTAAGGTCCTCGCATTACTACTCGCGCTGCTCATCGCACTGCCGCGAGTATTGTCCTAGCAGCTACATACTCCCCTACTCGCGAAATTCAACGCGTTGCTCCGTATTCCAGTATTCGTCTTGTAATGAATGGCAATGATATTGGCGGTGTGCGAATCCAAATCCAGATCCAATTTAAAAATCTTTATGACACAAAAAAATATAACTTTCGAAGTAATGC
The DNA here is from genome assembly GCA_935421205.1 of Xylocampa areola. Classification (NCBI taxonomy): domain Eukaryota; kingdom Metazoa; phylum Arthropoda; class Insecta; order Lepidoptera; family Noctuidae; genus Xylocampa; species Xylocampa areola. Next base: position 7,884,772 of record OW285217.1, on the reverse strand, counting down.
TTTTTTCGGCGGAGCCACGGACTCCTAAATGACGACGCCTATTTATGCTTTCGCTAATGTTCATCTTGCGATGATCGAAGAATTTCAACTCTTACGTCCTAATACGAATGTTCCCAATTATCCTTATTAATCATTACCTCGGAGATCTGAAAACAACAAAATAGAACCGAGATCATTCATACTATTCCATGCACGAAATATTTAAGCAGCATTTTGAGCCCGCTTTGAGCACATTAATTTGTTCAAAGTAAAACTGTCGGCCCACCTCGACACTCACCGAAGCACCACGGTAGAATTTTGATATTGAACCGGATTTTGGTATTACCGCCGGCTCACCGACGTTATGCTCCGAAGACGTGTCAGTCAGTATCACCGCGGATGCGGTGCACCGACAGCGCAAAAATTAACCGCAACAATATTAGTATAAGCTATTGTAGCTGGAATTACCGCGGCTGCTGGTCGTAAGTTTTTACTATTGTTGTTCATCAAGCTGTAACACACGACGCAATGTGTAGTACATTCACAAAGTGTCCATCAATTCCGTTGGCAACCGAGATAGCGAATAGGTACGCTGATTAGCCTGCCGGCCATCGCACGCTGTGGTTTTCGCAGCATTGCGATATTACGGTTTATAGGCACTTGACTTAAACTTAATTTTATTTTTTCGTGCGCCGAATCTAATGTTTTTGCGTGCGCAGATGGAAGGAGAGGCACTTCAAAATAATATAATATCTAGAGGCATTGACAACTGATTAAGTTGCCAATAATATAATATAAAATTAAAGATATTAAGGACCCAAAAGCGGTGCAATAAGAGCCATTATACGAGCAAGTGTGTTAAAACATTTTTGGAGCCATACCGAGGAAACTCTTTGATTAAAGGGCTGTTTTATGGGGCTTAATACGGAGTGTGTTCTTGTGGCGTGTATTGCGTGGTTTAGGAGGAGTTAGCAATTAAACAGACAGACAGACGCGGAAAGCGACTTTATTTTAAACTATGTAGAGATGAATATTATCCTAATAAATTTTTAAATTGTTCACGTTATGCGAATTTATTGTCTTGCATTTTGTTCAGCGAATATAACTGTGCTATCAGCAAACACGGTCATATGGTATTGGGTAGCCAGGGGCATATTGTTAATATAAACTAGGAATAGTAGTGGTCCGAGTATGCGTTCTTGCGGCACACCGTACTATACTGCTTTTTTGCGAAAAGTATGTTAGCTCAGTATTAATAGGTATACATATATATTTTATTTTAGTAATTTGTCTCCTATCGTTCAAGTATGATTTAATTAAGCTTAATTTATTACCTCTTATATTTTGAGGTGACAATATTCACACCTTATGCGGAGGCAGATATTTTCGGGTAAGCCGACAATCTAAATAAAACCATGAGAAGGATTATGATAAGTATTTGACGCAGCCAGTAGGTGGTAAGGTGTCAGAGTTAAATTGATATATTGGGATTTTTGTAAACTAATACAGATAAATCTTTTAAACGCATTAACGCATGCGTTGCGAACTCTCAAGTCATATTTTTTTGGGGAAAGAAAAATACTGTCGTGATCAGGATTTGAATTCGTGCCTCCCGGATAAAAACTCAAGGTGCTCTGAAAAACTTATTTTGTAAACAACTACGAATGCGCTATTTTCATAACCAGTACGTAGTAGTAGTTATGTAATTTAAAAATACAATCTTCAGGGGTCAAAGGGGAGTTTCCAGATTCATACGGACGAAGACTAGTGCTATGACGACGTTAAGTATTAATAAATTAAGAATATATTTTCGAAACTTTATTATACTTAATAAATAGATTTATGATATTATATTTTTATGATCTTATTAATAATTCATTGTTTATATTTAAATTCGATTCTGATGCTCCAAGATGTAGTCCAATACGATTTCAGAAGTGATGATGCCCTTTGGTATAATACCTGAAACATAGGTGTTTATAATTTAGTGGCATTAAGACTCTTCGTACATAGAAAAAATACCCTCGTTCTGTGGTAGTAAGACAAAAAAAAAAGTGTCGTGTGTGAACTAAAAAGTGAAAAACAGTCGGGGGACAGTAAAGTAGTAGGTTAGGAGTTCGGCAGTCGTGTAACAAGGGGACTACTGGAAAAGGGATACTGACGTTATTTACAGTCTACGCTTATAAATGTTTTGATTTTATTGGTATTTATTCAAAGACCTACCTTTTATATTACCATCCATATGCGAAATCAAAAATGCCTACGCCTTATAATTTTAACGTTAACATAAAACCAGATATTTAATTAAGTATCTATGTAAGTAACTACTATGTAAATGCACACATTATTAAGAACATATTTATGGTCTATTATTCTGTAATAATTTCCTTGTTGACTGTGATCTACAGACCAGGTACCATTATACAACGTTTGCCTTATATTTTACGTTTTTTTATAAGACATTAAATGCCGATAGATTGATGATATCCTTTAATAGATATATATTAGGTATACCTAAGTTCCCACATTTTGTAGAATTGCTCCTGTTACAAATCAGTTCAAGAACCCTCATAAAAATCAAGCCTTCATTATTTTTTGCCAAGGTATTTAATATTTTTTGTAGTTACTAGATATGTATGAATGTAGATACCTGTCTATTATCTATATGGTATATATTCACCTGTATTGTTATTGTTTCCATTAAGATATTCTTCCACGACAACTATGAATGGAGCTATATCTAATATTCTTGCTGCAAGCCCAACTGTGGGATTGCCTTTGTTTTCTGTAATCTTGTAATGCTTTTTCATGACATATTTGCTGACTACATCGTTGAAATCAAGATTATTCTTCTTTTTTGGATTTGTCGCTTCAGATCTTAAACTGTCCTTACTTACAACACCTTTGAGGAATCTAAAACAAGAAAACGAATAAAGATGTATGTAGGTATCCTGTTCTACTTAGAATAAAGGTTGAGATAAATCCATGTGCATTCTACCAACGAAACTCATAAACTTTCCCTAAGAAAAGTTTCTGACTTCACATCAGTGCCTTTATTATAAGTATCAATTAATAAGTATGTAATTAAGTCGTTCTTTGAATGCTTGGTTTTCACACAAACTTAGTTCTATCTATAAATAAGACTCAATTGCTGCATGTATGAAAGATCATTACTTCAGAACGACTTGACCGTTTTGGTTGATTCTTTTTTTAACCGACTTCCAAAAAGGAGGAGGTTATCAATTCGGTTGTATTTTTTTTTTTTTTTTTTTTTTTTTTTATGTTTGTTACCTCAGAACTCCGTCATTTATGAACCGATTTAGAAAATATTTTTTTTATTTGAAAGGTTTTACTTTCAGATTGGTCTCATTAAAATTTTATGAAAATTGGTTTAGTAGTTTGGTATTTAAATCAAAATAACTGAAAAATAATACGTCGTCGAAGTAAACGAAATGGTGTATTTTGCTTTCTTGTGACTTTCCGGTGGTGTTTACGGTCTCTAGAATAGTTCTAATGAACTGCCTATTTTCCAGCTTCATCATCAGATGATGATGATGATGATGATGATGAAACCGGAAGGTAAGCACCAAAAAAATATATTTTTTGCTATTTAGTGCTTTTTAGTGTAAGACCGCATTCTCAAACATCTCTTTTTACAAGAGTGCTCAAAAAACGGAGTGAATATAAGTATGTATGTATGTAAGTATGTTTGTGAGTTTCTTTACCTATTCCACCATTACTTCTAAATATCTGAACTGATTTCGATATATGGGGTATCGTTAGAATCCTTACACTGTCCCGTCAGTAACATACGCTAGTCAGTTTTTTTTTTTAAATTAATTTCTTCTTGTTTTACGCTGTTTATTACTCTCTTTTGAAATAGCCTCAGATCTAGATTTCCTACTTTGATATGGATATGTCGCAGATGGACTGTAGAATAAGCTGTTTTACAAAACTGCTAGCTGATTTACAAAACAGTACTGTTATGAAAAACAGCTGAACGACGTTTAGCGGTTTTACATAATTACTGAACTATAACACGCAGAATTGAATGAACGTTTTGCGTTTATCAATGCAGCGGGTCAACGATCAGAGATTATGTAAAACAGTGTGAAATGAACTGTCAGGTTGTTGATTTTAGTTCGAAATTTTGTCACATATGGCTCTGTATGTCCTAACAATAATAACCTAACTTTATTTTACTTCTCAATAGCAAAACAAAATATGTAAATTTTTAATGACGTAAATACTAAACCACTATAATAGTCGACAATATATCGGGATTATGAAAGAAAATAAATTAAATTGATCCATGAGCGAGCGAAGCGAGCTCGGGAGTTTCGTGTACCCCGACACGGACAGGTTAGGTTCGAAGAGGATGACGGGGGCCCGTGAGCGAGCGTAGCGAGCGAACAGCCCCCGTCATCCTCTTCGTGTTTAGGTTTTTTCTAACCTTACGGACACAAAATAGGAGCCCCGCTAGGCGGGGCTCCGTCGACCCAGCCACGGAAAGTCAAATCAGAATACAGTATCGCTTTTTTACTTGAATGGTTACTATCCATTTAATATACCTATACAATAAACAAACCTGTCCCACTGTAGATATGTCATTCTGCATTACGTCTAAAGGTGGGTAGCAGTTTTGTTAAACGTATCGCAATGGCAATCCAGCTGAACGTTGTTCAGCTGTTTTATAAAATAGTACTGTTGTGTAAAGCAGCTAGAGATTTTGTAAAACAGCGGATTCTACAATCCATCTGCGACAGATATATATGGACAGCGCGTTAAGTAGGTCTATCCATATTCACTTCCGATAAATCAGTTATGGTACGCAAGATTCACTAAAAAGTAAGAAATAAAATAATTTTTAACAAAAAAAAGAACCGACTCCAAAAATCTTTCTGTTAGGTAAAATTGCACTAAAAAGTAATAAAATAATTGCATTATTTACTTACTACAATTTATATAAAAATATTTTTTTAATTTTAGAGGATTCTGAATAAAATAAATTTATTAGGACAATAATATACAATTATTATTATTTTTGGAGTCGGTGCCAGTAAAGGATAATAAACGTGTAAGTACATTCATGAAGTAGCGTATTACGTTCGCTTTAGGCAGTTGTTGTGTTCACTTGCAAATAGGTTCAATTAGGTATAATACATTATCATAAAAATAATGATGGTTAATGTACCTTTAAATACACTTTGTAAATTTTAGGAAACTTCCTAAATATTTTTAAAGTTTGTCTGGCACCGACTCCAAAAATAATAATAATTGTATATTATTGTCCTAATAAATTTATTTTATTCAGAATCCTCTAAAATTAAAAAAATATTTTTATATAAATTGTAGTAAGTAAATAATGCAATTATTTTATTACTTTTTAGTGCAATTTTACCTAACAGAAAGATTTTTGGAGTCGGTTCTTTTTTTTTATTGCGTTCGTTTTGTAAAATCTATGGAAAAGTCAGAAATCTGTCGCTTCTCATTTTCTTTATTAGTAAATTGCAGCCACCCGTGCGCAGCCGAGGCAGCTCGCTTGTTGAAAATTATGAAAGTTACAGTGTTCACTGTATAGTTTTCAAATCGCTTGGACACAAAACGCACCTACAATACCGGTTTTTTTACCAATTTTAAGAAAACGGAGTACTTAACGGTGTTAATATGTCTGCTTCAAACCAGTTAAAGCAGATATAACTATACCTGAACAGAGAGGTTTCAGAAGATGAAAACCGGTTCTGCGGATAAGTTTGACAATTAAATTTAATGCTACCCAAGAGCCCAGAGATTTTTGGCTTGTCCACTACTGAATCCACTTTTATTATTTGTCCAGTAATTATTACTTATCCCGGGCGGCCGCCAGCATGATAAATCTCAGGGAGGTGCATATGTATCTACTTACATTATTGTAATAATAAGTAATAAGAAAACGTTAAAGCAGGATATTCAGTTCATTGGCAACGTGTTAAACCATTTTGGACATAGTGACTTTAACAAAAATAAGAGATCGACGTTTTCTTATTTTCAGTTTCATAATACGGATAGGCAAATGAATACAACCCTCTCTTTCGGCGCCCATGGTACTTATTGTAAATGTGTGGACCATGTGCAGTCATGATATTAATTCGGGTGTACCAGTTTAAAAGGACAAGCTCACATAGCCGTAATATTGTTTTGGGTTGTCGCGCCGCTATTATTCCAATTGATCGATGTTTTGTGGCAATCTCGTGAACGGGATTTGAATACTCAGCATAAAACTACCTTAACTAGTTATTTGACTTAAATTGTCAATAGTGTTGACTCAAATAGTAGTTACTAGCCTCAATTTTACACTGTCTAGATATCATCAGGTACATACCCATCATCATTTACGACGAACGCTACTTTGTTTTCCTTCCCCATAGCAGCATAGGTATCCATTAAGGAATTACGCTCTTTAACAAATGGAACTGAGCGGTTAATATTTAGGTTTGTAATACTTCTGTTCCACCACCTGAAATCAATGTTAATAATTGGCAATCAGCACCATCCTGACAATGTTAGCTATAGATTGAGTAAAAAGTTTAGATTGTCGCCTTTCCTCTCATCTCTTTTTCGTTGGTTGTTAATGTCATACCAGGCGTTCGAGCACGTATATTTGTCCATAAATTTAACGACTCGATAATAGTTTTTATGTATTGGATTTATTTATCGTTCTATTAACATCTTTTGTCAAATGTGACGTTTATAATCGACAAATGTGTCGACAAAAAGGACCGTGATTGCACTGCTGTGCTAAGGTATTCAAATCATGCACACAATCATGTTTGCTTAGGTACGTTAGGTACTCTCAGAGCAAGGATTAAACAAACGTTTTTTTTTATATAGTTCTTGCAATAGGTACATACAGAAAATCGCGCTCTGGAGGTTCCTTAAACAGATGCGCCTCCATCCACTGATCGCTGACGAACTTCGTCATATAGTTGCGGATGCCGTCGGGGAGGATCACGACTACTTTCTTGTCAGGGCCAAGTTTGAACTCTTTTGCGGCTTGAATGGCTGAATATGTTATGGCCCCGCTGCTACCACCTAAAAATTAGCAAATAAGTTCCACTTCTTAACTCTATTCTTAACTCTCAACACGCATTTTTTAGTTTTTAACCGAGAGGCTAAGTAACTATTTTTATTTTTTGTTGTGAAATATACTAGTCTAGCCGTTGCTACATCTGTCATCTGTCTTATTTTTCTAACAGCGAAAGCAGCAGAGCTGAGTTTGCCTGCAAGTGACTCTATATGAGAACCCCATTGCAGTTTGGAGTCTAATGAAACGCCTAAGAAAACAGTTGACGGAACCAAATCTAACACCCTACCATCAAGTTTTATATTTGAATTTATATGGGGTACGTTTGGTACGGAGAACCTAATACATTTCATGTGTATTTTTTTTAATGTATTTTCTTATTGTTAATGTAATGACGAGAGCTATTGTTGCTTTAGTACAAGTTGCTATGTGCTTGAGTGTTACCTCACCCCCCGCCAAAAGTGGCGAGCAAATTTGTTAGATATTTTGTCAGAAGCCGTCTCCCGTCTGGTCCACTAAAGAATTAGACGAATAAGTAATATGCCTTATATCGATAAGCGACTCAAAATTAGACCGAAAAATATTGTGTAAATGATAATGATGCCTATCTAAACAGTAGGTATGCAAAATCTATACTAATATTATAAAGCTGAAGAGTTTTTTTGTTTGTTAGTTAGTTAGTTTGTTTGGTTGAACGCACTAATCTCAGGAGCTACTGGTTCGACTTGAAAATTTATTTTTGGGTTGGATAGTCCATTTATCGAGGAAGGCTATAGGCTATATAACATCACGCTACGACCAATAGGAGCGGAGCATCGATGAAAAATGTTGCTAAAACGGGAAAAAAATATTCCTTTTATTATATATTTTATTCCGTTGCGAACGCTGCGTAAACGGAAGTTACGCAAAAATCATGTATGACAGAATTGTTTCTCTTTAAAGTTCTAAAAAAAATGTCCGTGACAGGATATGTCTATCTTTTAGGGTTGACTCACTATAACCTTTTTTATGGTTATCAAATTGGTTCTACAATAATGCATTATTTGCGAAGGTGTTTTTATAAACATGATATTTATCCTTATCCAAATAAATACGTTATTCATCACAAGTATTTAATTTTGAACAAAATTGCTCTATACATCATTTGATTTCAATGAATATCTTCGGAGATATCGTAGTTTTAAAATAACTCGGCAACAAAATAATGATCAAGTACCACGCGCGTATTTATAACAACATTATCACGCCTGTATTCGTCGAGTAGGAAGGGGTAGGCAGAGGCACACATTTCAGCAGTGCTGTTATTAAGTCCAATGTAATAGGTGATGAGCCTATTGCCATCTACCAGGCACAATTCAAAATCTGGGCATCTGGGAAGTTGTTCTGTTAGAAAATTCTCAGTAGCACTGAGAATTTTCTAACAGAACAACTCAATAACACTTTACCCGACCTGAGACCTCATATTCAGCAGTCGCGCTAGGGACCAATGAGGCAGGTGCATTTATGATGTCGTAGGCGCGGTCATGACGGGGGGGGGGGGGGGTTGTGTAATATAGGTATGTTAGTAGGTTTTTTTCTCATATTAACCGAATTACTGTTCCACAGGCTGAGTGTTAGTTTCCGACATCCACGTGGACGAAGTTGCAATGATTTTAAATGAATGTTATATCTAACTAAACTCGCGACAATCTAAGAAGTCCGATTTGACGTTTCTTTTTAGAGTGCGTTTTTTTCAATAAAAAGTTAAACTTGAAGTTTACGAATGATCATCGTTGTTATAGTGGTAGGTAACATAGTAATTATTTAAGATTATGAATTTGATCTTTCAATTTATTACGTAGACGTTCATACATAGGTAAAATGAGAAACGTCAAATCGGACTTCTTAGATTGTCGCGAGTTTAGTTATGCCAAAAAATCTTAGTGCAAAAAATATACAATTCAAAGAGATAGGAATTCTAAGGAATAGGTTGGGTGAGAAAAAGACGGTTAACGTAGTTGCAACGGTTTGAATGAGGCTCGTTAAAGCACAAACTGCATCGTTGGTCTAGTGGTCCTAAGCGCGACTGCTGAGCATGAGGTTTTGGGTTCGATTACCAAGTTTCAGGCAAAGTATTATAGGGATTTTCCGTGAATGTATTGAGTTTGAAATTGTGCCCGGTAGATAACAATAGACTTATTATGTAATAGCATTGGTGAAATGTGGGTGTACATTATATTCTTTGTTATAATTTTGTGGCTTCGTGTGATAAGTTGTAGAACGTAACAAGTGTAGTGAAGAGTAATGTTAACAGATAATTTCACATTACTATGTAGATACAGTGAGGTTATTAAAATGTATCTAATCATTCTTACCACATAATAATCCTTCTTTCCTGATAATTTCTCTTGACATATTAAAGGCTTGATAATCATTCGGTTTTACTACCTTATCGATAACTGATTTATCTAAGACGTCCGGCACAAAGTCTCCCCCAATTCCTTCAACCTGTAAAAAATAAGCATTCAGTTTGTACTTTGGTATCCCAGCGCCAGAAGTTCGAATGCTCGTCGTCTATATTTACGGGCAATGCTAGGTGATTGATTAACACTTCACGTGACCTTCACGTGGTCACGTGAAGTGTTAATCAATCACCTTTTAGTTTGGCTATGACAACATAAAAAAAAAGTTAGTAATTGTCTCCTAAGAACGTTTTCCTATCCACAACGGTTGAGATAGCTGGCCTTGCCGCCACATTTCTAACTGGGTTATACATGTCAATAACTTTTATGTGAAAAAGGGTGTGCTCTGTAATGATGTATTTTTATAATACCGCATTGAAATATAGATAATCTGATAATTGGCAGATTGCATTTTCATCGAATAATTATGAGTAAATAAAACATAATCTAAAAAACTTTCTCATTACGTTAACAATTAATCAATGATAACGAAATTTTGGTAAAGGATTACCATGACATACCTAATTAATTAACATGACTGAAACAGTCACGTAAAAAATTGAAAAACTGCGAATTACTCATTTATTAATTATAATTTTTAAAGGTAATTTTATTGGCACACTGTGAAGATATATGTAGTGTATAAATTTTCTGGGAAAATAATTTCAGCTGTAGATAGGTAGGTACATTTATGTATGCTAAGTTATAATTTAAAGGTGTTCATGGTTGCTTAATAGACACAGTCGGTATATAAGTAGTCAAAATAAACTCACAAAATAAAGGGCCGGCTTGCCGTCACCAAAAATTATAGAACCTAATGGATCAACCGTGACTATAATGCAATTGGGGCACTTTTCCTTGAGCTTGCGACCGACGCCGGTGACCGTGCCTCCTGTACCGGAGCCCATTACGAACATGTCAACTGTTCCCAAAGCATCTAATATCTCCTCCGCCGTGTGCTCATAATGTGTGATTGGATTCACTTCGTTTGAATACTGAAAAAGGAGTGCCACTTTAATTTTATATAAATTAAGCGATTACACGTTCAAATAAAAATAAAAATATTGTAATAAAGTCAAAACTAGGTGCACGGTTCCAAGGCGTTATCCTATGGAGAAGAGCCAGCAGCAAACTCCATAGACACACTTAAAATAAATTGGTATTACAATAAATAGTGTTGGAGTGACGTCACGGACGTGAAGGTAGCCTATACGCACCGTTAGTTATTTCACAGTTATAAATAAAATACTCATCTAAATCACAGTTATTTATTGTACAAAGTTTAAACTAAGTGAAATAATCAAGTGGAAAAGTTATTCAGTGATTTAGTTGGCTTTAAAGGCAAATAAAACTTACTTACATTTACCTAAAACTGATTACGAACTTATATCTACCTGAACATCAATAACATTTGCTAATATTTACATGTTAACAAAATATTTTTTCGCGAAGTGGTCTAGTGAGTGCGTCTGTGCGTGCTGTATCATAAGATTGGGGTGTGGCAATGCATGGTGTCTGCGCACCATTATATTATAAATAAACTACCATAAACCAGACTTTAAGTAGGCGCCATCTCGTGGGGTTGCGTGGTAGCTCTCAGCTCGATCAATAAGTCGTCATCCTCTGGTGAAAGTTTACGGGGTCACAGCAAGCACTGCGGACTGCCTGAGGTGCCATCTATCAGAGTTTGCTTGAAACTTGTGGTACCAAACCAATACTAAAGAATTATGCCTCTAGCCAAGTGCGGGGGTTGCGGAAAGTTCCTAACGCCAACAGATGCCGCTAAGTGCAATAATTGTCACTCGTTATATCATCGCGGATGTGTTGGTCTTCCAACAAAGGGTACAGTAGCCACCTCTTGGCATTGCCCCGAGTGCAGGAAAAATATCCGTAGGGATAATAAAGCCGAAACACCAGTAAGAGGCAATCCACCAGTCGTGCAAAGTGAGGAACAGACGTGTTTGACCATAACTTCTAATGCAACGCCGCCATCGACAGCTAAAGCTTTGCACATGCGGTCAGCTCAGTCCCCGGTGCTGATGTCGGTGTCACCGACATTGGGAATCGCGCAGTCGTGTGCGGTGACTTCACCGGCTGTTGTGGCTTTAGCCAATGATTCCGAAGACACGACTCAACATCAGGTGACTCAATTCCCGGAGGATGTTGGTTCCGGATTAGTGATGATTATGGAGGAAATACGTACCTTAAGACGTGAGGTTTTAGAACTCCGGAAAGAGCTTAAATGCTCTAACGAGTCATGCAACTTGCGTATAGATGGCATAGAAAATAGACTCGTAGCGTTGGAAAACCGTCAATCAGATGTACCTGTTGCTGGAGGTTCCGTAGATGTTGTCATTGAACAATTAAAGCGCGATCTGAATGATAGAGACCAGGAGCTGATGGCAAACGACTTGCTTATTACCAATTTGCCGGAAATGCAAGCTGAAAATCCATCGCATTTAGTGAAATTGGTTGCCACTAAACTCGGAGTCACCGTTGAAGAGCGTGACATTGTAAGTGCGGACCGGGTTGGTGGCAGACAGATCAATGCAACGATTATAGCCAACTCTACGGAGGCCCGCCCTCGCGCTATCATGGTGCGCTTGGCGCGCCGTGATCTGCGCGACGCCTTTTTGGACAGCGCGCGCGTGCGTCGAGGGGCTACTACTGAGGATCTTGGCCTCCCTGGTCCAGCCCATCGTTTTTATGTTAACGAGCGCCTGACGAAAATGAACCAGCAGTTATTTCGCAGAACGCGGGCAGCTGCTGGTCTACATGGCTGGCGTTTCGTGTGGACGAAGAGAGGTCGCATTCTGGCTCGTAGCAAGCCTGGCGATCCAACACGAAGAATACGATCTGAAAGTGAAATTCAGCAATTTATTGGACCTTATTCGGATACAGAATAAATTGTTGTGCTTTTTTTATGATATTTTAGTTTTAATTTTGTTATATATTTATGTTTTGGTCGAACTTGTGCGTCGTATCTGCCCTAATCGGGAACAATATGAGAGTGAGTATTTTAATCATTGGAAGATGGCTATATGCATGTTATATTCAAAATATATTACTTTACAGATACTATTAAAACTAACATTATATAATATATACAAAACTAGTTTAATCAATATATACAAACAACAGTATTCATATAAAATAAAATTAAACATATCATACAAAACAAAACTACAAAAACCATACGGCATTGAACATCATTCATATAAAACAAAAATAGATTATATTTACATTACACACAATACTTATCACAACTACTGCATACCGTTTACACAACAATATTTACATGGAACAAAATTATATATTCTATACAAAACTTTCCACATACCATATCCCCTACAGTATTTGCAAATATTTATAGAACTACTGCAATCACTTTTTACATATATTGCTATAACTAAGAACGAATACAAATGATTCGCTCAAAACATTTAAAGTTAGGATTATTCAACGCAGGATCATTAGGAACCAACCACGATGAATTTTTGATTGCCATGGCACACCACTCTGTTGATATAATGGCTATCAACGAGACGTGGTTGAGACCCGGCGAGGAAGGACGTGCACCTGTTGTACCGGGATATAAATTAAAGCACATACCACGTCCCGCAAGCATACGAGGGGGAAGAGGTGGAGGAGTAGCTTTCTACGTCAAAACGGGTGTTAGGATGCGCGTAATTCCTCACCCTGAACAAACGGATGTTGAACAGATGTGGCTATGTCTAAGCATTAATGGCAAAAAGTTACTTATAGGGACGGCGTATAGACCACCTTGGTTGGATTTACCTAGATTTTTAGAGGGAATAACTGACAGTATTAGTGCATTGTCTCCTTATGATCATACATTGTTATTAGGAGATTTCAACGTTAACATGTTGGATACAAATAACATAAAAACAAAGAACATTAACGAATTTCTTCACTATACTAACTTGAATCAAATAGTTCAGACACCAACACACTTCATGGGAGATAGTAGCACACTCATAGATATAATTTGTACAGACATTAGAGTACGAAATGTTGCTGTGAACCATGTTAGTGAGCTTGGCCATCATTCATTCATAACATGTGATGCTGTGATCAAGAGGGAAAGACCCAAACCGAGGCTTGTCATATATCGACCGTTAAAAGACATTCTTGTGGACTACTTCTCGATGGATCTCGTGTCATTGCCATGGGCGCAGATTACTAGTTTACCTGACGTGGACACAATGACTAGTCAATTTAATTTGTGTACCACACAGTTATTTGACCTGCATGCTCCCATAAAAAGTAAGGTGTTCAGGGACCATCCCACGCCATGGATTACAGAAAATATACGCCTTATGTTTAAACTGCGTGACAAGGCAAAAGAAAAACTGCATAAACTAAAAATAAAAGAAATAAGCCAAAATAAACTAGACGCCACAAAAAAATACTACTTACAATTAAAAAATCAAGCTAGCACTAGTTTAGCACAAGAAAAACAAGTGTATTTCACCACACATATAAATGACAACAAAAAGAATCCGAAAAAACTGTGGGAAAAACTTAAATCTGAAGTGTTACCGGATCATGGCGATGGGTTGCTCCCGGTACACTTTGATGACCCTGAAAGAATTAACGAGGCATTCCTCGACGTACCGGGGGAGAGTAGTGTAACAATATCACACTTGACATTCTTTGAGTTCAACAGATTTGGTAATTCTGAATTTGTTCTCAGGAATGTTAATCAGGAAGAAATACTCAAGATCTTGAGGAGCCTAGGTTCCAATGCGAAAGGAGTTGACGGACTTGATCTGGATATGATCATGCTTACGTTGCCATCTGCCCTTGAAACTATCACAGCAATAGTTAATCGATCTATAGACACCCACATTTTTCCTGAAGCATGGAAGTGTGCGGTTGTACGACCTATTCCCAAAAATAACAACCCAATTATTGTCAAAGACCTCCGACCTATTAGTATGTTACCCTGCCTTTCTAAGGTATTGGAGAGGGTGGTATATAATCAGATGTCGGATTACTTAGAAAAAAATGATATGCTTCCCGATCTACAGTCGGGTTTTAGGAAAGGTCGTGGAACAGCAACTGCTCTTTCGGATGTAATAGGGAATATGCTAGAGGCACGTGACCTGGGGGAGGGCTCATTACTGGCTCTTCTGGACTTTTCCCGGGCATTTGACGCAATTGACACTTCTCTATTGCTTTCAAAGTTAGCATATTATGGTTTTACTGTAGAAACAGTGAAATGGTTTTCAAGTTACTTGAGCGGTAGGACACAGTATGTTGAAATACGAAGACAAGACGGATCGACCCTGTCATCCACGCCACGACAGGTATCGCGTGGAGTGCCTCAAGGGTCAATTTTGGGGCCTCTTTTATATATAATATATAGTGCTGATATTATTGGGTCTTTCCATCATTGCAAGTATCACATGTACGCAGACGATATTCAATTATACATCTCATGTAAACCAGCTGATATCTTGGAAGCAGTCCAAAAACTGAATGCGGATTTACAGAGAGTGGTCACTTGGTCTGAGCAAAACTCACTTGTTTTAAACCCAATAAAATCAAAATTCATGGTGTTAGGCAGTAAAAAAATTATCAGCACAATACTGTCAGTTAAACCTGAAGTCACCGTGATGGGCGAAAAGATTGAAAGAGTGGAAACAGTATGCAACTTGGGCCTAACCATTGATTCCGAGCTACGCTTTGAGAAGCACGTTAGCAATGCTATGAGGAATTGTTTCTATAAACTAAAAATACTTTACACTATTAGAAAATATTTAAGCACTCCTATAAGGAAACAGCTTGTGGATAGCCTTATTCTATCAAAGCTGAATTACTGTGATACGGTTTATGGACCCTGCCTACTATCAAGAACAGATAAGCTAATACAACGAATACAAAACGCTTGTATCCGCTTCTGTGTAAACGTTCCACGGAGAAGCCATATTACTCCATTTGCAAATGCCAACAGCATTCTTAAAATGGCAGCAAGAAGGAGGCTACATATGGCGAGTCTGCTGTTTGGTGTCATTACTACACAAAAGCCTCAGTATTTGTTTACAAAGCTAAGTTGGAGACATAATCAATATAGAAACTACATAAGATATTCCACAAATCCACTTTCTATCCCAAAACATAGAACCATGGCTTTCAGGGGGAGCTTTAGATATGCTGCTACTCGCTGTTGGAATGATCTTCCTCCACCAGTACGAGGCCTGAAATCAAAAATAACATTTTTAACTCATTTAAAAAAACTATTTATACAAATGCAGCAGCTTACATAATTTGTATATCAAATTATTAGTAAAATATTACTGGCTCACCTCAATGGTCATGGCCTTTAGGCAACGTTTTAGATTCCAACAGTGAGATCAGCTTCTGTAATCTGCCTGCCCCTTCTGCTTTGGTCTGTGTTGATACTGAAAACAGTATGATGAAAACAAGTGTTATCTTGAGTCCTAAACATAAAACAATAAAAAAAAAAAAAAAAAAACAACCGAATTGATAACCTCCTCCTTTTTGGAAGTCGGTTAAAAATCATTAAAGTTGTGAATTTTTGTGGCTATGGATGCGTTGATGCTTTTCGAAGATTTATTTGTATGTTTAACCATTACTTTTTATCATCACACTAAACTTAAGACCGTGGAATAGCATCTGTTGGGTTAGGTTTGGATTAGATCATAGTTACCTGATCTGATTATGGTGTCATTGCACCCTGTGCAGCAAATTGAGGACTGTTGGATAACACAATCGACTCATTAATTTGGCCTTCTTTCCGTTGATATTAGTGCTGATTACACATACAATTTTTATAATTCGTTACTATTTATATCAACTGTCATAACCCTTATAATTTATAATTAATAAAATTTATTTGGCCATATTGTCAATACTGCTGCATTTTGTCGCTAAGCGCTTGCGCAACAATGGCCGCCGCGAATATTGCATAATTGTAAGACTTGTTTTGATAATATAGTTCCTTTATCTTTATCTATTAAATCTAGCATATACATGCAAGCTCATTGCACTTACATTACATTTACACTACAAATATTACGCTCACTACGATTCCTGAAGTACCTAGTACTTACTTGAACCTAATATTGTTTATAAATCATTGACCATAGTTTAGATACTTACTCAAAGAAATAAAATTGACTGATAAGGTCCATGACGTCACTCGAAAGGTTTTGCTGAAAATCAGCGCTGTTGCATTAGGCTCGTCCGAAGCAACAGCATTATGCTGAGCAAATGCCTTTGTTTTTGCGCACATGCGATGCACATCCTCCAAAATATATACTAATCCTAGAAATAAGTCCCTATCTTCGGTAAAATGTACATTTTTCTTAGACTATAATTACTTAAATCTAAGACATTTCTAATATAAATTTTGTAGTTATTACTAAAACGTAAACAGTTATCACAGGTTATCACTGACACAATTAACCACAGATTAGATATTACTAGCTAGAAATAAACCTCAGCAGTTGTAGGTTGTGACCACAGATTATTAATTGTATCAGTTTCAATTTTGGTATAAATAAGAGGTTGATTTTTGAGTGGAGGATGCACTGCGAGTTGTTGTTCGGGGCTAGATTTGTTTCTAACGGATTTTCTGACTCTTTTTGGCAATTTGTGGTGATTTCTCCATTTTTAATCTAGCTTCATGGGTTGAATCAGGCACAGATTGTACACTACTTTTCCTGTTTAAATTAAATATGTACCATCCAAAACGTGTACTAAATTACAATTTATGTTTGGTTTGTTTAGGTTACTTATTATGGTTTTATATATATGTGTGATTTAATGTTGTGTGCGTCAAAATGTAGCGCAAAAATAAAAACTTTTTCTTTCTTTCTTTCAAATAAGGTAATGTGAGAATAATGCAGTTTAATGAGCAAAATAAGATAGGAAACCGCTAGAAACATAACCTTCTAAAATGATTGCTAAGGCAGTTAGGAGCCGACCAGTTCCGTCAGACAGCATCCATTCACGAGCACGACGCGGACGCACGTCAGCCCCGCTTAGTGGAACCATTTTGTAGGGAACTCGAAGACCCGATGTTCAACGCCACTATCAGCAGGACATTTTAGCCAGCATGACAAACTCATAATGCTTGACAATAGGCAGTATGTATGTAATATGAGATTAAAGACTAAAATTTAATGTCCACATGATCTTCACATTTTACGTTTTTTTTTGATCGTTTGACTAGCCTTTTTTTTTTTTTTTTATGGAATAGGGGGCAACCGAGCAGACGGCTCGCCTGATGGTAAGCGATTACCGCCGCCCATGGACACCCGCAACCCCAGAGGAGTCGCGAGTGCGTTGCCTGCCTTTTAAAGGGTTTGGGCCTCCGGTACCCTCACTCACTCGGCGAAACACAACGCAAGCGTTGTTTCACGCCGGTTTTCTGTGAGGCCGTGGTATCAATCCGGTCGAGCCGGCCCATTCGTGCCGAAGCGTAAAGTTAGCCTACGTTAAACTCGTACCTAGATGCCTAAATGTACTTTAATAAAATATGTATTTTTTCTAAATATATATTATCTTTTCATTTATGTTTTATATCGTGCTTGAGAAATCTTTAAGCTCTATTTATAAATTAAATTAATTTGATTCAACGTTAAAGCTATCGTTTTCAATTTTCTTAGGTCGCTTGTATAAAAATAAAACATAATATCACCTGGTCCATAGAGATTGCGTTAGGGTTTTCTCGTAATAACCGCTGGGTGACTGACATAAAACTATCGGGGTCGTCATAGTGAGCCATAGCAGGAGTTTGTACGATCTCGGATCCTAGAACACTCATCGTGCTCATCTTCTCATCTGAGTTCTTATCTGGAGTGACAATGGTGCAGTCATATCCTGAAAATATTTCTTTCTATGAGATTTCAATAGTATAAACAGTAATCCTATATCAACCCGGAAAATTCTAATATTGCCACGATCTTGCCTGTTTGTTTCGTGATGGTATATCATGGTTGGGAGAGTGCTACAGGCACACTTATCTACATAGGTACTCCCTTGACAAAAAGTTGGACAAAAGGCTGGTGTTAGATATTTAAAATTCATAGTTTTAGGTATATAATAGGTAGGTACACATTTTCATCCTCCAGGATGTTTGTAATGGATGTTTATCTCAATGGCTAATAGTTGTTTTGTTGATGGATGCTTATAGTACCTACATAGAAACAATAGTTACCGCAAACTGCAGCTGTTAGAGATACTCCAATGCCTGTATTGCCAGATGTGGGCTCAACTAATCTGGTGCCAGTTTTAACGATGCCAGACTTTTCAGCTTCCTGCACCATACAGTAAGAGATACGATCCTTTATTGAGCCTCCTGGGTTCAGAAATTCACATTTTGCATCTAAGACAAAGGTAATGTTGAAAACATCCTTTCTGTATTGATTTTAAGATACCATATGCGTGCAACACGAAATTAGCATTGATGTAAGTCTGGACAATTTTGCATTATACGTAGGTACATATAATTTTCAGAGATGTGTCAATATATAATAATTAAATCCGTTACGTAAAAATTTATTAATTAAACACGCGTCATATATTGATCAAATAAGGACACCAAAGATAAACATATTAAAAGTACAAACACGATTGATGGATTCAAGGTAACGCATGAGGTTAATAAATATTGTTATCAGAGTGCTATTGTTTAAATAAATTAATAAACCGTACTGAATTAAGTACTTTTTAAAATCGCTTTATAAATATGTGTTTGTTTATATATATACAAAAGGCCAACCGACCTTCTATTAACAAGATTGGGTTAACTACTTTTGTGGTTAATAGCCCCATTGTGATTATGATTATGAAACATACATAATATTATATAGATTTTTTTTTAGTTACGTAGGTATATAACTATTTAGTTTCAGAATGTACTCGAAAACATTCTTAGTTAATATTTACTTGACCGATAAGCTTGTTTTCCTTCAAACGGTACCTATTTATGATATTATAGTACAGTATCGTACTTACACATTTCACATTCCAGCCCATAACTTTTGGGTATTCGATTTAGTCTGACCATTGGCGTGTCGCCGATACACTGCAGTATGTTGTCGTATACTTTGTTCTTTCTGTAAATAATTTAATAATCAGTTGTGTATCGTATTCAATTGATACATCGACCATAAACGATTTTTAACATGCTTCATATTAATTCAGTCAACTAGCTGGGTGAGGAAACGGGGTACAAAAATCTGATTAATGGATTTGGTACAGATTTTTTGTAAAGTATATCTATATTCAGTATATAAGTATATCTATATATATCCAGATATGAAATAAATTGATTATTTTGTGATACATGTGTTCGGATTTCTTTTTGTTACAAGATTTAGCTATTTGAGCAATTGTTTGTTGTAGGTACCGAAATAATTTGAGTTAAGTTTCTTTTTAACCGACTTCCAAAAAGGAGGAGGTTATCAATTCGGTTGTATTTTTTTTTTTTTTTTTTTTATGTTTGTTACCGAACCGATTTGTAAAATTATTTTTTTATTTTAAAGGATTTACTTTCAGATTGGTCCCATTTAAATTTTATGAAAATTGGTTTAGTAGTTTGGTATTTAAATCAAAATAACTGAAAAATAATACGTCGTCGAAGTAAACGAAATGGTGTATTTTGCTTTCTTGTGACTTTCCGGTGGTGTTTACGGTCTCTAGAATAGTTCTAATGAACAGCTTATTTTCCAGCTTCATCATCAGATGATGATGATGATGATGAAACCGGAAGATAAGCACCGGAAATCCGTCATATTTTTTTGCTATTTAATACTTTTTAGGGTAAACCCTTCACCATCATCACAACATCTCTTTTTACACGAGTGCTCAAAAAACGGAGTGTATATAAGTATGTATGTATGTAAGTATGTTTGTGAGTTTCTTTACCTATTCCACCATAACTTCTAAATACCTGAACTGATTTCGATATATGGGGTATCGTTAGAATCCTTACACTGTCCCGTGAGTAACATACGCTAGTCAGTTTGTTTTTTTAAATTAATTTCATCTTGTTTTACGCAGTTTATTACTCTCTTTTGAAATAGCCTCAGATCTAGATTTCCTACTTTGATATGGATATGTCGCAGATGGACTGTAGAATAAGCTGTTTTACAAAACTGCTAGCTGTTTAACAAAACATTACTGTTATGAAAAACAGCTGAACGACGTTTAGCGGTTTTACATAATTACTGAACTATAACACGCAGAATTGAATGAACGTTTTGCGTTTATCAATGCAGCGGGTCAACGATCAGAGATTATGTAAAACAGTGTGAAATGAACCGTCAGATTGTTGATTTTAGTTCGAAATTTTGTCGCATATGTATGTATGTCCTAACAATAATAACCTAACTTTATTTTACTTCTCAATAGCAAAAAAAAAATGAAAAAAATGTTTAATGACGTAAATACAAACCACTATAATAGTCGACAATATATCGGGATTATGAAAGAAAATAAATTAAATTGATCCATGAGCGAGCGAAGCGAGCTCGGGAGTTTCGTGTATCCCGACACGGACAGGTTAGGTTCGAAGAATTTATATAAAAATATTTTTTTAATTTTAGAGGATTCTGAATAAAATCAATTTATTAGGACAATAATATACAATTATTATTATTTTTGGAGTCGGTGCCAGTAAAGGATAATAAACGTGTAAGTACATTCATGAAGTAGCGTATTACGTTCGCTTTAGGCAGTTGTTGTGTTCATTTGTAAATAGGTTCAATTAGGTATACCTAATACATTATCGTAAAAATAATGTTGGTTATGTACCTTTAAATATCCTACTTTCCAAATTTTAGGAAACTTCCTAAATATTTTTACAGTTTGTCTGGCACCGACTCCAAAAATAATAAAAATTGTATATTATTGTCCTAATAAATTGATTTTATTCAGAATCCTCTAAAATTAAAAAAATATTTTTATATAAATTGTAGTAAGTAAATAATGCAATTATTTTATTACTTTTTAGTGCAATTTTACTTAACAGAAAGATTTTTGGAGTCGGTTCTTTTTTTTGTTAACAATTATTTTTTGTTTTCTATACGTATACGTTAGGTACGTATACGTATAGACAACAATTCTGATGATTTCATTTCTTGTACGTAGTTAGAAGTCAATTGATGTCAGAGCTTGGCCCAACGGTCGTTAGTTTTCTACTAAATAACAGCCGGAATACTAAACCAACGAGGCAGTTATTAACGCGCAATAAATAGTTACCTTTGAATCGCTTGTTGTTTCGACCAGGTTGCACTGATCGTGGTCCCAAGCAAACTGATCTGTTAACTCCTGTTACTTTTATAGTATTTATTCTAGCCGTAGCCGAATTTCTGATATTCTGTTTTTAGATGAATAATCTTGGTAATTTATCACCATATTATCAGGAACTATTTATCTTGATATAGGAGAAACTATATAGTGTCATGAATAGCCGGAAAGTACCCAAAAAGACGACGCTGTCCGTCCATAGGGGGGTTTTGGTGCCAACACTTGTGTGATGTATAGTAGTGAAAGTTGGGTTTGGCAGAAAAAAAATGATGAGACCTGTGTTAAAGTACGGTGAAATAATTTTGAAAGATAGAGCGAGGAACAGCGTGATAAAGGGACGTTGTGGAGTAAAAGAGGATATAGTGACGAGGATTGAGAAAGGTATGCTAAGACGGTTTGAGCATGTAGAAAGAATGGATGCAAGGCGATTTTGTTACTAGTATATTTATTTGATGAGTATGGATGGAAAAGTTGGGACAGGTCGACCTTGACGAACGTACGGAAATCAAATTGCGGACGTTCCTAAAAAAGGATAGATGAGGAGCTAAACTAATGAGCATTCATGAAAAGGTTATTGAACATAAATGAAGCGAAAGATCCGTAACAAATGGAAATCGATAGTGTTTGTCTACCCCACTGGGAAAGCGTCGAGATTGTATGTATAAAAGAGGAACTTATGTACTACTTAACTAAACAGTTTCCATAGACGTTTGAGAACTTTGCGTACAGATAAGAAATCATTATTTTTCATTTAGTTTAGTTTAGTGCATGATATTTATGTTTATTTTGTTTATGTCAAATTAATTAAGGTTTAGGTTTATGTTTGTATTATGTTAGTATTATGTTAGTACGTTAGTGCATTAATCGGCGCGCAAGAATAAAAGATCTTTCTGTCTTTCTTTCTTTACTTACATAGATATTATCATTAGATAAAACTCGCATAAGAAAAATTAAAATTCGAGTAATTTATGAATATCACATTTTTTTTATTGTAAGTGTTTCAAGCAACCAGTTACTTAGATACTATAAGGTAACCGATAAGGGCACCTATTTCCTCAGTATTGTCACCAGAACTCGAAAAAACAACGAAAAAAAGGTGTGATCATTAGGTCAAATTTGTATTTAAAATAAAATTCCGAGATAAAAAATTTGTTCCTAATTCCATTTCCAAGTATGTAAATTGTAAAGGGAAAGGTAGGAAGAAACATTATACGATTTCCAAAAAAAAATTTAAAAATAAAACACCTTGTGTTGAATTGTTATGTGTAACGAAGAATCGAACGATTTCATACTGAATCTATATTTTATTTATTTCTAAGCTTTCAGTTTCATATAACTAACTGCTTATTGGTTACCTACCCACAATAAATGAAATAATAAACTTAAACTTTGTAAGAAACTTGCAATTATTTATTTTGATTATTGATTTTACTAAAAGGGCGGAGATATTATTTGTTTTACTCACCGTTCATTGGGATACATTGTGAAAATCCGTCTGTGTTTAACTTGAAGTAACTAAAAACGAATCTTGTAACCGAGAGACTTGTCAACTGCAAGGATATGTCTAGACTTGTAAATATGAACATGCACGTTTCATTTTATAGCATTATATGTTCGATAATGTATTTTTTATCACAAATCAAAATGTCGATAATGTTTTTCTTATCATTGAGATCAATGTATACCTTAGTATCGCTACTACAGATTATTAACTTTGATTTATTTACGTGTTCCGTTTACTTTTAAGATAGCAACTGGGTGCATGGTTATGGAACATTAAAATTTAAAATATCTACTTCTGCCAGTGCAATGAAACTATATGTTGTGTGCTTGTCGGTTAGCGTTCTTTATATAACTATGCCGCATGACTGTAACACGTGATATTTTAGAAAACTATCAATTTTATTTTATGAAGCTAGTTATACTGTCTTAATTATTTCTATTAGATACCATATTGTAATGTACATAAATGTTAAAAGTATAGGGAAATATGTTTCTATCTCATCGATTTCGATTCATGGCTAAGAACCATTTTTTTTTATCCAACCATGCAATTAAATTTTCATCAAAATCGGGCCCGGAACTCATTTGAGTATTTTTCGCAATTTATATAGCTATATAGTTCCCACTTGAAAAATTCACCCGTATAATATAAGGTCCTAATTTATTAGGTAATTTCTTTTTAAGGGGTCAATGTGTAGGTGATAAGGATTCATTTAAGCCATCATTCAATTTTCTACGTCTATTTTATTTTCTTCTATATGTTCGTCATTCAAGGAGCAGTTTTCGTCTTGCTAGTACTATGCTTATTACAAATAATTTGTTATTTCCATTTAATTCTTGGCTTAAGTGAATGTATTTGACTTATATATTAACCCTTTCAAAGGAAATTACCTAATAAATTAGGACCTTATATATTCATAGTAGGAATTTCATTATAATAATAAAAACATTGATACCGACGCCCAACCTTATTAAATTATTACCTATTAAGAATGAGGAAGTATTATATAATATATTCTTCAACTAGTTGAACTCGTCCTATAGGATATACACACGGACGGATTTCGCAGTCACCTTGACTGACAAAAACCAGGTTTGCATTTGCAACTCCGAGCTCTTGGAGTTGCAAATTCAAACCTGGTTTTTTTGGGTCAAACCTGATATAAGGCCAGGCCTAAGCAAGGGAGTACCTTCGTTAACTGCAATATATCTAGCTCACCATCAGGTGACTGGCGTTTTTTATTCACAATAATGATGATGAAATGAATATGAATAAAAATGCTTTGTGAGTTTAGGGGAGAACTTTAAATTGGAAATTGGAAAGTTTATGGGTATTAGAAGGAATAATTGGCAATTTATAAAGAAAATTGATTGTCACACCCTGGAAGTAAGTACGAGTAAAATGTTACGAGTTTACGCAAAAAGCTCTCTCTACCCTTGGTAGATCACACATTTTCATTGCACTGCTCTTGATTAGCAGAAGTTGTCAGTACTGACGAAAGCGCATTTACAGTTTGCAATTGTTTAGATTGTATAGAACCATTGAAACTCTTAGAAACTTCACAAGCTACGATGGTGAGGACTTACAGTCCATAATAAGGAAAAAAAAACGCAATAAGTATGGATTAAAAAGAAATATATGCAACTAACAATATTATGAATACTTAATTCATCAAATCGCTTATCACTGTATTTTTATATATGTAACATATTGTATGGGGCAATCATCGGTTGAAGTCGGTCGAAGTCGGGCGTCGGCAATAGAGTGAGGGTCACGTTATATCGAGTTGCAAGGTTCGCTGTGTTCATGTATGTAGTCAAGGACGTCATCCGCCGTCACCACGCCCCACGGCGTGAAGACGCCTGAAACGATGCAACAATTCATTAAAATCACTTATAAGTTACGTAAGTAGCGGAAAATTATAGTGGGTCATTTCCATGTAAACTTATAGGTAATGCCCATTCTCTAATGAGATGAAATAACAAGGTGTCACGACTGGCATATTGAAGATGAATCATCGAATTAC
Source organism: Xylocampa areola (assembly GCA_935421205.1). Lineage (NCBI taxonomy): Eukaryota > Metazoa > Arthropoda > Insecta > Lepidoptera > Noctuidae > Xylocampa > Xylocampa areola. The sequence goes on along the minus strand of OW285217.1, from coordinate 7,859,453 downwards.
GATAATTTCAATAACAGTAATTGGAATAGTTTTCATGCAATTGGTAGATATGTATTAATACGCAATTCAAAAACTATTTACACAAGTTGTTAAGATAAAGCTGTTTACTTGGGTAGGTATACGTGAGCTAGCTATCTAGATATTCAAGTTTTGTACCATAGATTACATTATACGAATACTAAACAACATTTACAACAAACAGCTAAAAATGTGTGGTGTGAACGTGAACCGTCATAGTTTGTTTACTCAATTAACTATTAAATAAAAAACATGTTACATTAGCTAGCATTTGCAAAAGTTATTTATGTATTTCAGACCTTCACTATCTTGATTTCCGATGATCACGTAGGGAGTGATATCCAACATCCGGGACAAAAGACCGATTGTAGGCATTCTTTTAAGATCGTTCTTCGCCAGAGTGTAAATGTGTTTATCGAGGTGGTCGGTCACCCGGTCTGCGAACTCAAATTCTTCGCAGTCCTGGCCGGGCAACTTAGTAGGATTGGTCGCTCTGTAGCGGAGGTTGTCTTTAGAAACAACTCCCACAAACTTCCTAGAATGAGAAGATTCTTTTTGTCATTAATGAAATTAATTTCCTGAATAGGTATTAAGAACATACATAAGTGCAGAAGCAGGAGGGGCCCGTGGCTAAGTAACAGCCGCACAGATCGATCGATCGAGGTTAAGCTGCGCTTGCCGCGGTCGGTCTGTGGATGGGTGACCATCATTTCATACCGAGACCCCTCCGTGCCTCGGAGAGCACGTTAAGCCGTCGGTCCCGGTTGTCAAATTAAGATCCATGACAACCGTTACAGGTAGTCAGAGGCCTGAAAATCTGACAACCAGTCATACCACGAGATATCGTGTTACCCAGTTACTGGGTTGTGGAGGTCAGATAGGCAGTCGCTCCATGTAAAACACTGGTATTAAGCTGCATCCGGTTTGGCTGGAAGCCGACTCCAATGTAATTGGGAAAAGGCTAGACAGATATAATAATATAAAATAATAAAACAACTTTTAACCGGATTAATCGCGTGTATTAATGGGTTTTCTTTTTCCTGACGTTTCGAACACTTTGCAAATGCAAATGCAAGCAGTGGGTGAACAAAACCAGCGAAACCATTTTTATGCCAATCCCATTCGCTTCTATTAGTCTTACGGACTATAAGACTCTATCAGACTAACTGAAGTTTACTAGAAATGTCACTTCAGATATCGTGAAAACTTTTCTTATAGTTACATTTCGTAGGAAATCAAGGTGGCCTTGATAGCCTTGTACAGTCAGCAACAGAAGTGGATTAACACGCATCGAAACTGCACCGACTGTAGTGATGATTATTATGATATCATGAAATTACTTTATTATTTATTGTACTCCAGATAGTTAGATGAATAGTTTCAAAGCTAAGCCATTTTAAAATGTTCTATGTGTTTAGCGACTTTTGTTGCTGACCGTACAGCGTAAATATTATAATAGAACAATTAAAATTAACAAACTGAAGATGTATTACGCATGTCTAGATGATATAGGAAAGTGTAAAGCATTGAGGCGATAGGCGAGAGATAAGAATGATATTCTGAGTTGAGACTTTTATTACCAAAAGTTGATTTAACATCTACCTAATATAGCAACACGCCTGTAGTCCCCAAAGGGGTAGGAGGTGTACACAGTAGTACACCCATATTTCACCAATGCTGTAATGAAGTCCCATTTAATAGGTGGTGAGCCTATTGCCATTCACCGGACCCAATTCTTAATTCCGGTCTGCTACTGAGAATTTTTCTAACAGAAAAACCCAATAAAACTTTGCCGGTCTTGGAAATTGAACCCAGAGCCAAATGCTCAGCAGTCACGGTTGAGACCTAAACAAACGAGGCAGTTTACAACATGTATGTAGGTATATATGAACCTATATAAATCATTCTCGCATTATTTTTCTGCTACTTTTAACTATTATAATTAGTAACCATGTATTTAATTAATATTTACCCGACTTTATCATGGATGACAGCGACGTTAACGTCCTTCATCTTCATAGCTTCCAGGGCGTTCTCGCAGGTGGACTGCTCTGTAAGCTTGGGATATGAACGACCCAAAGGTAATTCGCTAATCGGATGAGACCACCACCTAAAACGACCATACATTAATAGTTTAATTATTGATTTTCTGGGAGATCAGTATCAAACAGTATGAATGTGATACAACTTTTTTGTTAACTTAACGAACAACTTAACAAGTTACGATACGATAAGAAGAAACTTTATAAGTAGATGTTCCTAATATTTATAATAGGGCGTGGGTAGGTACCCAGTCTACTGTCTTTTGCCAATCCATTGAAAAATATATGTATTTTGTCCTATGGTTCGGTAAACCAGCACGAACTTCAGATTGTGATGCTGACTATAAAATGCTTTATATATAATCTTATACTAGACTGATGATGGATGGACTTTATAACATTGTCTACAAAAACATTCTTTGTTTTCGTTGTTCAAAAAAGTGACGTACTTCATGGTATGTTGAGGGGGTTCCATGAAGCGGTGCGCCTCCATCCACTGTTCGCTGACGAACTTAGTCATGTAGTTGCGGATGCCGTCGGGCAGGATCACAACCACGCGTTGGCCTGCGCCTAAGTTCAGAGTCTTCGCGGCCTTGATAGCTGCACTCATGGCGGTGCCACTGCTTCCCCCTGAACATACAAGTTATTTAGTTACAACAATTTATTAACATTTTCCTTTAATATTTCTAATATCTGGCCAAGAATTACCCTCCTTAATAACGAGATCCAGGTTTGGACGTTCATAGACTGGATAGAGTTGAGTTTGATGAGCATAAATTTATTTATTATTATTATTAATTACAACGGTTATACACCAATAACAGTAATTAATTAATTAATTTCTAATCCATTATATTAATTACACTATCATCTAATTATGTACAAGTAATAATTACATTTTATTAAGTTACAATGTTACAAACTATTAGGTCTTACAATATTATTCATATACAATGTCTTTCACAAAATTTCGAACACAATATAATAATTTGGTTGAATCTGTCGGTCAACACATCACAATCATTCTTTCATTCAAAATTGGGTAGGTCAAGAATAAGGGCATTGATTGCGCCGTGCATGCGACACAGCGGAGAATGCGCACGCGACACCGTTCGGCACTGTGTGGTGGCGAATAGTCTGTGCCGGCGGTTAGACCGCTGGCGTAAGTAATTATCGGGGACATAAAATGAGCATAGTATGTTGTGCAATTCTGGGGAGTCAGTTTCATTCCGCAAAAATATATATAATAATATATGTATATATATATATAAGTAGCTGTGCCCCGTGGTTTTACCAGCGTATAATTATATTATAATTAAGTTCCTCCTTATATAGTAAGCTGCTTGCCAGTAAAATCTTATCAGAATCGGTCCAGCGGTTTCGTAGATGAGGCGGAACAAAGAGACAGACAAAAATGTTAAAAACTGATTTTTAGGCATATGTATCCTGAAAATAAATGTACGAACTTAAAAAATACTTTTCTTTTTATATTATAAACAGACACTTTTATTTAGATATTTTTATTGATTAGTATCTAGTAATTACCTGATAGGTACTAAAACACATTTAAGTATTTTTTAAATAGGTTACAACAGCAGGCAAGTTAGTTTAATATGATTTTAAGTAGAGGTCATTTTAAGCCGTTTCGTTCGTCCGATTCTAGATAAAATCGTTTAAAAGTACTATTTTCTTGACTTTGATTATCTAGAAGTATATCCTATATTATATAATCATAGCCTCTTGGTATCCTTAATACCTACTTGTAGTTTGATAACAATCATATTATATCACAGTTCGATAACAATGTTGACAAATAAAAGTTCTGGGAACTAATACTTACCAAAATTATCGTATGACCTTATTGATATAACAGCTCAAGTAATTGTGGGTTAATTAATAAATAGATAAATACCGCAAAGCAATCCCTCTTTTTTCGCTAGCTCCCTGGACATCAAGAAGGATTCTTGGTCGGTGACTATTTCGAAGTGATCAACAAGGGATTTATCCATTACAATAGGAATCCAGTCTCCTCCGATTCCTTCCACCTACAAAAATGTTCTCATTCAAAATTCCATGTCAAATATATTATCTTTAGGCTTATATGGCCTTATTTATTATATTGTAATAACATAAGATCGATCTAAGACCAAAATTGTTTCTTATTAGATCGTACTTTTAATCATGTAACTCAAAATCAATCAAAATTTCTTTATTCAAATTAGGCTAAAAATTCGCGCTTTTTGAACGTCAAACATTAAGACAGCCCCCAAAAAAGCCCACCCTTCACCAACTGTTTTTGTGGTCAGAAATAAACGATTATTTATTTATTTCCTTTTAATCCAGTTCTATAGGAGATAAGATGGAGTGGGAAAGTAACTAATTTAATTGTTATGAATTACTTTAATTAAAAAGATCCTCAGTGCTCATAGTAAACTGGTACCTAGTGCGGAGATAAACTTCATGAACCTCGTATTATTTAGCTGAGCTGTTGTCAGAATTATTGTCGGTGAAGTTCTAACCGGTCAAGTACGAGTCGAACTCGTGCAGTACCTACCCATTATACCGTCTGTACGGAAATCTGTGTCGTTGTGTGTTGTCTGAGAAAATCGGTGTTGACTTGTGTCACCACCGATTTTGTCAGGAACGGGTGGACCTAGTTGAAATTTATACCAGATACTGAGGTCTAAAGTCCCTATTAGGTGCATAAAAAACAAGGTTTTCGACCTAAAACCTAAAGGGTACTTCCTGTTGACCTAGAATTGTCAATTTTGGTTAAAAGCAAGGTCTTACAGCATAAGTAAAGCGAAAATTCCGAAAATTAAAAAAAAGTTGAATTTTAAGATTTTTTGGTACTTACAAGTTTTTGCGAAAATCTAAATTTGCCCATATCTTTTGATCGTGTTCACTCAGTAACCTTGATTTCTTGATTTTGATAATGTGTTAGGTATCTAACACATCATTACATTACTTACACAGTACATTGCATAACTTGCAACACTTATATACAGTGGCGGATTTACCAGCAGGCTGAGTAGGCTGGAGCCTAGGGCGGCGGATTTAAGGGGGCGGCAAATTTGGTTTACTCCACCTTATAAGTAGTACATGATTGAGCTTTTCTTTGCTCTGAAATATACCCAAAAACTATTTCTTGTTCTTGTACACTAAATCGTGGGTTGTAAAAATAGTCTAGGAACTGACACTTCGATCCCTTAATTTATAATTACACCAATAATAGGAAAAAGCTGATGTAATGAGGACGATAGTGCACTAATCATAAAGTTGCAATTCCATTGACAAAAAATATGGAACTAATATGAATGTGAACTAGGGTATCGAATTGCAGAGGTTAGTAGGGGCGGCAAAATTTGAATAGCCTCCTGGCGGCAAATGTGTAAATCCGCCACTGCTTATATATTGTTAGAACTTAACTGATAAACTTTGGATTATTCTTAAGATGCTAACTTACCAAAAACGGATGTGCTTTTCCATTCTCGTTAACCATGGTGGATCCTTCTGGCTCGGCCACTACCACTTTACAGTCAGAGTTCTTCTCTTTTAACCTCTTGGCAACGCCTGACATGGTGCCGCCGGTACCTGTACCCATCACAACCATGTCTACGTCTCCTAACGCTGAAAGTATCTCTTCGGCAGTTGCCTCGTAGTGAATCTTAGGGTTGACAGGATTATCGTACTGAAATAAAACTTGATTAGGTACTTTGGATATTCTAATGTCGGTTGCTTGTTAAAGTTAACGATTGCAGCCCAAGCTAAAGTTGAGGGTCGTAATGGAACCAAGAGTGTACACTAACGCACCAAGTTGGGTGATATGGTCGCTAAGCGACAAAACCCAAAAATAAAAAATAAAAACGCACTAAGTTACGTTTTACATTACCCCACTAGGCTACTAGGGCTTTATACTTTACGTTTTTTTATCTTTCCATCGTTTTTAAATAGCGCGAAAAAGGAAATAAGCGTGCCATCATTTTATTTTAATAATGATTTTTTTTCGACATGACGGCCGGGATCAATTAAATTGGGACAAGAGCAGGGGGATGATGATGTTTTTCTTTATAATTGTGTGATGCTGATGACCAAATAGCTCGATCAAATCATTATGTACTATAAACAATAGTAGGTACCTGGTTCAGAATGACCACAACGTCAGGGTTATCATCTTTGAGTTGGTGCACAATCGACCATTCCAGAGCTTTACTCTTAGTCTGGATCACTTCTGATCCTAGCAATCGCATGGTGCTCACTTTCTCAGATGAGTTTTTGTCTTCCGTCACTATAGTACATTTGTTTTCTAAAAAAGAAAATCATTCAAACACTTTAGAATAATATAACAAAGGTATTTCTAAGACTCTGATTGCTTAAACCGGTACAAAACATTGACTTTAATTTTACAAATTAGGTAGAGACATGGGGGTTTGAACCCAATCGTGTCATATTTACCCGAAAGAGCAGATGTAAACGAAACCCCGATGCCAGTGTTTCCAGAAGAAGTTTCAACAAACTCAGTCTTGTCATTCAAAACACCCTGCTTTCTGGCATCTTGGGTCAACGCCAACGCGACTCTATCTTTTATGGAGCCACATGGATTAAAGAATTCACATTTTGCATCTGAAAATTGCAAGAATATTATTTTAAGTCCTTATACAAATTACAGTAGGTATTTCGAAATTCTGATAATAAAACCGGCATAGTGCGAGTTAGACTCACTGGCCGCAGGTTCATTCTCTCGTTGAGAATTTATGGACTGGAAAATATAGAGAAGGTTAAATATTTAATCAAAAGTGTATTTAATTGACAATTCAATAAAAATAAATTACTATAGTTTACTGTTAGCTTATTTAATCAACCTTTCTTTTTCGAATGGTGTCTTCCCGGAAAAGCTTCGAATATCAATACATAAACCCCTCTTCAAAAAAGGATGTCAGTTAGACGTAAATAACTACAGACCTGTAACCTTAATCCCTATACTGTCTAAAATTTATAAAAAGTAATGCACCGTAGATTAAATGTTTTTCTAAATAAATACAACGTAATTAATGAGGAACAAAACGGTTTCCAGAAAGGAAAATCAACTACGTTAGCAGCATACTCATTAGTCAGATCTGTTACAGAGAATATAGATAATAAACGGCCGGTCACTGTTGTTTTTCTAGATATGAGCAAAGCTTTTGATTTAGTTAACCATGAGAAACTGCTTACCAAATGTGAATATTACGGAATTCGGGGTCCAGCTCTAAACTGGCTTCGAAGTTACTTAGATAACAAAAAGTTCGTCTCGACCACTTATAAATCTAAAGTAAATGAAGCAGGAGTTCCCCAAGGCAGTATCCTAGGGCCTCTCTTGTTTCTCTTGTATATTAAATGATATTCCTAATGTTACCCATCATAAATGCGTACTGTTTGCAGATGACATTTCAATAATTATACCGGAAGTTAGTAAGGATGGCCATACCGAAACGGTACATAGTACTTTAAACAGTATAATTGACTGGCTGCATGTTAACGATTTACAAATAAACCTGTCAAAAACTAATTTTATTCAATTCTCTAATTATAAGCAAGTCTCACAAAAAATTAACCTCGTATTAAACGGATAAGAGGTAACAAAACAAAGCAGTGTAAAATTTTTAGGTTTAATATTAGACGAAAATTGTAATTGGAAGTTGCAAATAGATACTATGTGTAAAAAACTTAATAGGTTTGTGTATGCATTAAAGAAACTTAGACAGTGTGCTGATAATCACACTGCCCTCACAGCATATTATGGTTAAGTACAATCTATTTTAAGATATGGTCTGGTTCTCTGGGGCAATTCTACTGATATAAACAAAGTTTTTATTGTACAAAAAAAATATTCGTGCTATTTGCGGAGCTGGTCCATTAGAGTCATGTAGACCACTCTTCAAAAAATTACGTGTAATGACTCTGGTATCCTTAAACATAGCTGAGATAGGTATGTTTGTTATAACCATCCTCACCTGTATCCTAAGGTTAGTGAAAATTGTAAATTCAAACAGAGGCATCCTACTAAATTAAGAATGGAAAGGTGTAGAAGTACTTTACATAAGAAAAATAGTCGAATGATGATAATTAATATATACAATAATATTCCTAAAGAGATAAGAGAGCTACCTACCACGAAATTTAAAAGAAAGCTAAAAAAATGGCTCATTAAAAAGTGTTTCTACACCCTAGAAGAATATTTACATGGTAGAAAAAATTACTAAACTAAAAATTTTTTTTAGCTCATACTGTAAATTTTCGCATGCCTACTGAAGGCGAAATGTGCTCAGCGACTTAAAGTATTGTTTACCATCTTTTGTTATACCATGTTTTTGCGAATAAAGATTTATTATTATTATTATTATAACTTTGAAAACAATTGCCTCTTTTATAATTAAATTTAGGGGATCGGTTGTTATGCTGACGTTGTTAATATACTGAGTGTAATGAAGTCCCATTATACATAAGGGTTCCTATAATATGAAGCTGGAAGTGGAAATTCATAATAGGTATGTTTGACGCTTACAAATATCGCACTCAAGTCCATGGGCCTTCGGTACTTTATTCAATTTAATAAGCGGTGTATTTCCCACTAGTTCCAGAATACTGTTGTATACCTTGCTCTCGGTTTTCCCACTGAAAGTAAAAACATTTGTTAAATACTGAATCTGATGTCAGATGTTTTTAACCGACTTCCAAAAAGGAGGAGGTTAATGGCAGTGACTCGAAAATATGTAGATATATTTATCTACATATTTTCGAGTAGCTTCTCTACCAAACTCTACCTGTTACTAAGTGCTCTATAAAGTCTAATAGAACTATGATTTAAATTATCAATTAGAAAAAATATAACTTCATCTTTTATTTTTTTTCTTTCCCATCATTCTTTCTATACCACTTAAACCATAAGACTAAATTTAACCAACCAGACAAACAATTATTAATACCCAGGAAAATTGTACTGTCTTAGAATCGACATAATTTTGAAGTATCAGTAAAGTATCAGCACTTAATAAACAAAGAAACAAGTAAGAAAACCGTTTATTCGTTTCTATTTCACTTCGCTCAAGCGGCAGGCGGAAGTAACGGTAACAGGTATTTTTAAATTCAAGTCTAATTTCAATAGATAAGTAAATTTACATAATAACATAATACAACGTCACGACTCTATTCCCCGAAGGGTTGGACGCTATTATACTGAAATGTACCTACACCACATTTTACCGATGCCGTTATGTGAGTCAAGTATAGCCTAGGCACCTATCGGGCGCAATTATAGTGAGAATTTCGTGACAGTAAAACCCAGTCGCACTTTACCTCACCCGGGAATCAAACGCAGGACCTTACCCGCTTAGCTCAGCAGCCGTGCTTGCCGACTAAACTTGCCTTCCGAAAAAAAAGTAGGTATAATAAAATATATTCCAATACTTGTAACACTTACCCCATATCAATGCTAGTCTGAGGTTCCTTGCCGGAACGCCTTCTTATGCTTACTAAATTGCTTGCATGCCTATGCATTCTGATGCAGTACTTAAGCACAGTACGGTAGAAACTCAACTAAAAGCGTTTGTAACCTATATATATATAGACTAATTCTATTTAGACCCAGGCTATCTTCAAATGCATTTATAATTTTATTTATTTATTGTAATCAAAATATCATTTGAGACTTAATTTTTCGCTATGAAATTATTATGTTCAGGCCATTATATTTTAATGAAAATCATAAAAATAATTCCATTTAATAAAGTTATGCAGACAAAGGAGTAAGAAGTTACCAACTAAAGTAATAGCTTCACGTATGGCTTTTTCAATTAAATTCTGTTGCAGGTAGAGGTAAAATTGATTTTATAAAAAAAAACCTAGTAAAATTAAGCAAGATGTATTAGATTGATTTACCTAATAAGTATATACTATCAATTTAAGGTAACATAACTTACAAATTCAGAAATTAGTATCATATTATTACCTACACATAAGTTCAAGAAAGTATTAAAGTATTAATCTGTTGACTCGCCAATACCAGGCACAATATACACTGTTATCAAGTAAAATTTAGTATTTTCGCGAGTATACAGATAGCCTCCTTTTATAAGGACCGCGCAATCTTGCGATTATCGAGCGTAAATTAAACAAATTTTGTATAAGACATTTGAAAGTTGATCTGTTTTTCAATATAATAAAAGTATTATGTTATGACTGAACTGAGGCACTATTTTATCGCATCTCAATATGTTTATGAGGATTTGATGTACGTAAAGAAAAATACTAATCTATACTGTAAAAAGAGCGACATTCATAGTCTCAATACGAGGAACAAAAACAAACTCGTGCTACCGTCGACTAGGCTCCAAAAAATCTGTAATTCGTTTAGATGTCAAAGTGTACGCTTCTACAACAAAATCCCAGGCAATATTCAAGAATTAAGCCTCAATAAATTCAAGTCATATGTTAAGCAGACTCTTTGCAAAAAGGGTTACTATAAAGTCAAAGACTACATAGAAGATCAAAATGCTTGGGATTGTGCCGCTCGCTCTAATGTTTAGACACTCATGAATAATTACTGTACTAAAGTTACAATATTAAATGGAAAAAGAATACGGTCGCGAACAGGATTCGAACCTGCGCCTCCCGGATAGATACTCCAGTCGCTCTGACCACTAAGCCATCTCGACCTCTGCTCACCACCGCGAATTCTTCTTCCATATTTTAACACGTCTTATGGCGACGTCATTGCAATCAATTCAGTACCTACCTATACAAGTGACTGAACCGACACGACTAACTTTGCAGTTAATACAATGTCGTAAAGAATGCAATTACCTTAATAATTCAAGATACGTCTTTGAAAAAGCATTAACGCACAGGATTCGAACCTGCGCCTCCCGGATAGAGTATCTATCCGGGAGGCGCAGGTTCGAATCCTGTTCGCGACCGTATTCTTTTTCCATTTAATATTGTAACTTTAGAGTTCGCTAAGCATGCGTTAATGCTTTTTCAAAGACATATCTTGAATTACTGTACTTTTTATTACTGTTGACATTTGAATGTTTAACTTATTTATTTTATGACATTGTAATGAATCTATTATATTATGATTATTATCAATTAATGGGCGAATGGCGATGTCGCGAGTCAAACGAGTTTGACTCGCGACATCGCCGCGGGTTCAGCTCATGACTCTTTTCTCAAAAGGCCATTCTAGACGATTCCTGCATGGTTACACTCACATAGATATGTACTATAATGTCTGGACTTTAAAAGAGACGTTGACCTCTGAGTTTTTGTTTCGGCGTTTCTTCTCAGAGATAGTCAGATAGGAAACGCCGGCGCCATCCAGTTTATAAAAATGACTTGGAAAAGTGTCTTAGACAGTAGTCTAGACAGTGACCTCTGAGTTTGTTTGGGTTTTTCTTCTCCGAGGTAGTCAGATAGGAAATACCGGCGCCTTCTAGATTAAAAAATGACATGTAAAAGAGTTTGTAAAGACCTATTTACAGAATAAAAATTTGAATTTGAATCTTCAAATAATCTATTTACAGAAATAAAATCATTTATCATTCATTTATCATTTATCATTATAAAAGTTTTGGATATTTTATTATACGTTAAATTCATCATATAAGGTAAGTTATTTTATTCTTATTATTTATTTCTCAAATGTGCATATAAATTATGTTTTTAACTATATGTCATAAAAAGCAATATACATCTAAAATATAAAAAATTGTAGGCCACCGCTATCGGGAACAAGGTCCGAGCTACCGGTCGTTAGGGCTCTAGAGATCACAATGCGTGCCGTGCATTGTGAGGACAATAAGACCCTTGATCCAGCTGCCTAGCTCGCATTTTAAGATGTTGATCATGGCTATTATTTTATTTTATATTTCCAGTATCACTTTTTTTAAAATATTTATACTAATACATTATTTAAAAATATTACTTTTTGTTATTATTACAATTCCACTTTCTCAACGTAGAAAAATAAAAACTGTAGTAACTCTTTTTTATGAATTGAAGGAAATATCGATACCAACTGCAGTTTTTCACTCTTTTTGTCAATTTATGTGTTTGTTTTTTTAATAACCTTATTAGATAGTAGTATGGTACTACTGGTTCTTACAAGATAATGTCTTGTTTTGTAAGGAAAGTTTGGAAAGGAATGAGAATTGCAACTTCATGAAATCATGGAAGAGTTGGAATTTGATGAAGAGGCGCCTATTCCTATCCTAAGAGCATCACATTTTCTCACTGAAAATTATCATGCTGATGTCACAGACGTGAATTACGAAGACGAAGCTTTAGCTCAAGTCCATTGTGTGCATTTATCAGACGATAGCGACAGTTAAGACGAAATGAGCCCAACTGAAGTTTCTAACGCATCAGTAGTACCAGTCTTCCGATTGAATATCCGTTAATAGGCATGATGACTGTATTAAATAATCAAGGAATTAATGGTTTTAGAGAAAAATATATGGACAAAGGATTCTCAAAAATGACTTAGTTTTAATATAAACATTAAGATTAATAAGATTTTCAATAAAATAAAAGTATAAAATACTGCAATCGGCCATGTTAACTGAAACACCAATCACAGCGAATGACGTCACGCCTCATCGGGAATGTAAACATCACCTTACATTTGTTTGAATTTTCGTTGTAAAAATTTGTTTCGATTGATTTCTACATCATTTTAATAGTTAATTTGTTGTTTATTCGTGGTTTTGTACCTAAAATACAAAAATTCAAGAATCATCAACGATCGAACAAGGTTTTATTAAAGCAAATAGCAGTAATTTGCCAAGAATTGCTTTGTTGATGTTGGGAGAGTTTCTTGCGATAAATAAAGATGTTTGCTCATCTGAATTTCGGAATGTGAAAACGTCCTTGTAAGTACATTATTAATAATCTATTTTGCTAAGTAAAATTCTACTTACACGACCCTGTTTTAACACATAAGTCGTCGGTTATTTTTGAGGTTAACTAACTCGCAACTAACGAAAATAATACTATTTTTACTTTTAAAGTATCTATTTCTTAAAACTTAACAAGCAATAATGTGTTAAATTATGATATTTTGAGTGATTAAAACTTTTGAAGATAATATCTTGCAAAATCTGCACGATGTGCTTTAGGTAGTAAACCTAATAAAATATTTTTGTTTAATAAGATCTTCTATGACAAACACCGAATTTAGTACAAATCACTAAAAACTACACATAATTTACAAACCAATCTACTAAACAGCTATACGCACTCGTAAATTCAACATCTAATAAACACCAAGTCCACTTTCTGTATTTGTTTATTAGTCTAATCAATTTTATTTATTTCAGGTCTTCCAGACCGTCATAATATGGTGATGATGCTATAAGTTATGTGCAACTTAAACATGAAGGGAAAATTTCCCCGGAGAATAAAGTCCATGCAAAGTTATATGCAGTTACATTGACAGTTGATGAAGATGAAGAAAATGTAACATCTGTTATATGCCACGATTGTGTTGCTGCTCAAGGGGGTTGCAAGCATGCCATAGGGCTCCTTATGTGGGTTCATCACAGGAGTGAAGATCCATCCTGTACTGAAGTACAATGTTACTGGCTGAAGTCTAAACTATCCAGAGTTGGCAATACTCTGAAATTTATAACAGCAAAGGACTTGTCAAACGGTAGCCCTATCTTACCATCAAATCCAACAGTGCTAGAAAAAAAATTGGTGTTCTGGGCTCATGATATCAAAAAGCTATCCAATGATAGCTGGTTCACCTGATGGCATTTGTCAAGATAGCATTGTTGAAATTAGGTGCCCAACGAGTGAGAAAACTAATCTGAATTAAAAAAAAAATGGAAAACCCACAGACCAATGTTACACCCAGATGCGAATTCAAAATATTTGAGTGGACGGAAAGTGTTATTTTTGTGTGGCCGACTCTGATTACCGTAACAATAAACATGTTGAAATTATATGTGTAACATTTGATAAAGAATATGTCAGATTTTCTTAATAGTGTCATTACATTCTGGAAATCCTATGTATATCCATTGTTATATGAAAGTACAGAGAAGTAATTAAAAATGCAGTTTTGTTTCATTTATTTAATAAGAGTTTTGTAAGTTAATTAAACCACATGTTATTGTTATTACATCATCAAGAACTTTGAGCAAACTCCTCAAAGCCTCTTGTTTTTTTATCATCTTGTGTCATCTTGCTGCAGTCAAAAGCAGATTCCATTTGAAGGGACTGTTGATGGTGATGATTCTATGCGAGTCACAGAAGGAGTATAAGTATCAATATCTGCTTGTTATCTTTTTTTAAACATTCTTCTTATAACATTTACATTGGAGATGTAGAGACAGAGTGCAGGTGTGCTTTAAATGGTGATGTATTCTGATTTACCAACTGTTCTGTTTGATTAGCTTTACTTTGAAAGTTTTAATCACATGTGCTTGAATTGATTTATCTATTGTTTTTGGTGTTCTTCAAGATTGTGCTGAACTGTAAAAAAAAACTTATTTCAGTATGTATTTCTTTCTTTACATAGGTAGTGATAGAATATTTATTTAAATGGTGATAGAACAGATAAGAGTGCCAGAGATGATACAAAATATACCTTCTTTTACCTGTAGATTTTCATTGAAACAAAAACGGGTAGATATGACTGTATATTATGTAAATATTGATCTAATAATAAAATAAAAAAGGCTAATAAAATACAAACTTGTGTCATTATTTAGTTGATTAGGTACATAATAACATTTTAAAGTTTCTTGTTGCATTTAACCCGTTATTAAAGCATGAAACTATATAAATCTTAAAACATGTGTACCTGAACTTCCAGGTGAAATTTCTTGTAAATTACATTTTCTGGAACCATATTAGTTTCTTCTAATTGCTTTTCACATTCTGCAATAGCCATCATCTTTCGTTTCTTACGCATATAAGGTCGTTCTATAGTGCCAGATGTTAACATTTTTCTGTATGGTTGGCATTCATATTATTCATACACCCTAGTTTCATACGCACTTGTGTCACTGATCCCATCACATGATACTGCATATAATTTTCTATATCATTTGGTAGCTGAAAAACGAAAATATATCCAAATTATTAACAAGAACGATATCTGACCAAAACAAACATAACCTCAATTAATTGCTAAAGTATTTAATCACACACAATGATTTATGAGTTCACACCTATTAAATCTATAGAACTACTTACATTAAAGTGGTCTTCACAAAAATAAATTGACGAATTCGATGTCTCAGGTCTCGCCGTGCGAGCTTTAGCCATTTATCTCGCACTATTTTCTCGTTTGGAACATAAACAAACAATTTGTTAGGTGTTGATATTGATGTGTTTTTGCACAGAGGATCCGCACACCACGTTTTGTAATATTTGGAATTCATTTTAACACAGGAAATATGTATTATTGTTGATTTTCTTCTTTCAGCGTATGCAGCAATGCAATGTATACTGGGTCGTGACGTCACAATGGACGCCATGACACCCACGAGCGTTTTCGCGCATAATTTGAAATAGATAGATTAAAATGCAGTTATTTGCGTTAAAACTAAGTTTATTGCTGAAATAATGTGTTTTTCGGAAATAGTAGACGTGTACCTATATTATAAAAGCAGATTTCAAAATCAGTCATCATGCCTATTAGTGAGGTATCATCTTTACCCTCAACAAAAAATTTTAACTGGATTACATGAGATAAATAGGTAGGTACGTTCAATGTTTGTACTGTGGAACAAAATGCATCAAGTTTAAATACAGCAAAGAAGTGCTTGAGCCACTTTTCAGTGACAGAATAATAGTTTTGCTGACTTTCTGCCCTGGTCAACATTTATTTGAGGCATTTGCAAAAGTTGGGCTGACTAATTACATTATATAACTATCTTATCTACATAATTATATAAAAATGAATCCCAATTTCCCTTGGCCCCAATTGCCATTACTTTAGACCGACTGCACCAAGTTGAATAATTCTTTTTTTGTTGTATAATTCATTGTCAGGACAAAGTTTTTAGATAAGACCTTTTTTTATATCGTACGCAAAAGTATTTAACGGGGCGGGTGAAACCGCGGGGCACAACTAGTTGATTATAAAAGCAAATTAATAAAATAGGAAACTTCACGTGGTATGAGTTAAAATGCCTCATTGGAATAACTACTTCTTAATAGTAGCTATGTGGTAGTACACAGAAGTTCACAGAAGATTATACGTGTTGGAGAAACGCTGCAGACTGTGGAATGCCCATAGTTTATAATGCACTGTCAAGAAATAGGTTTACTTTTCTTATGTCACATAATACATTGTTGTGATCGTTGTGTTAACATAAATTTACGCTCTAATGATATGTGAAATTGAGGTCACTCTTTGATGCATTTAACGAGAATTTCCTAAAGTAACTATACCCTTTTCGAAGCATTGATGAAGCTATGCTCCCATACTACGGTCTACAAGCTTGACAACCGTGTTTACGTCATTATTATCTCTCTTTTACATGAAACAGGTAGTATATTATTTCATTCTTTTAAAAGAACATAATTTTCCTGGTTTTATATGTTTTTTTTTAATTCTTCCTAATTAACTGATCATGAATAACGATACAAATACTGAAGTGACGATACAAATACAGATTTTTTCAGTAACAAGTTGAAACGTAGGGGAATACCCTCTTCCTTTAGATCTATAACCACTATACTTAACAGGTGGTCATACAGAAAATGAACAGTACTTGAAGAACTATAGGACTGGATTACATATTTAATTGCTTGCTTTTGAACACTGTTTGTTGTTATTTTCTTGTAATTTACTTAATTCGATTAATAATTAATAGTGCGGGGATGAGGGTAATAACATAGGTTGGTTAAGGTTTAAGTATTTTATTTTACTAAACTATAAATATTAACAATATTTAAAGCACGGAGTCTTTTGAAAAATTATATTCAATGAAGAAAAGAAACTCACACGTTCCAACATTTTAAATAATCAGGTATGTATTTGAAAAGGTGCCAGAATGTTTTAAAAAAAACTTCTCTTGTGTAACGTCTTAGGACAAGTGGCCTTGTAATTCAGGTAGTATTGGCGGTTGATGACAAAGTCAGCTTTGGAGTGAACTTTTACTTTTACAGTTTACTTCCCGTTACAAGGTTTGCTGTGTTCATGTATGTAGTCGAGGACATCATCGCCCGTCACCACGCCGTTTGGCACAAAGAATGCTGAAATAGTGCACAAAAATTAATTATAAACATATAGGTACTTACATATTAGAAAGAACGAAGAAAAAAAATCTTGGTAAATTACATATTAGGCCAGAAACCGGAAAAAGCGAAGGTAGCTGAAGAGGCTGACCGGTAGCTAAAATGCTGCTTTAACGTATTAAATACATCCATACATTTGTTGTTATTTATTACGGAACAGAATAAATAACGGCTCTAACGCGTTTCCCCTTGCCTAAACATATTGTCAACGTCCTCGGTTACCTCTACTTATTCCGTAGCATTTGGAAGAGTAATTTGTGTACTTAATTTACCTTTTATGTCGTAACCTTCTTTTCCAACAATGACGTAAGGAGTGATGTCTAAGATCCGGGACAGAAGACCGATTGTAGGCTTTCCTTTCTCTGCATTGTCCGCCAGAGTGTAGACGTGTTTGTCGAGGTGGTCAGTCACCAGATCCTCAAAATCGTACTCTTGACAGTCCTGGCCGGGCAACTTAGTGGGATTGGTTGCTCTGTTGCGAAGGCTGTCTTTAGACACAGCACCAATAAAGTGTCTAGAAGAAAATGTTCATGTAATTATTTACAAAATGTTAAATCCAGAACAAGTCACGGACAATACCTATGATTTTATGTATATAGTTGAAAAAATATAAACTATGTATATATGTATGATATTATAAACTATGTAGTTACCCAATGTTATCGACGATGACAGCAATGTTAACGTTCTTCGCCTTCATAGCTTCCAGAGCCTGCTCACATGTGCTGCCTTTATACAGCTTAGGATATGTGCGAATCAAACATAACTCGCTAATCGGATTTTTCCACCACCTAAAACGATCATACTATATTAGTACAATACAAATTAACACTTGGAAGGTAAAGGGGATGAGAAATTTGTATCTATGATTACTTACTTCATAGTATGTTGTGGGGGTTCAATAAAGCGGCGCGCCTCCATCCACTGGTCGCTGACGAACTTGGACATGTAGTTGCGGATGCCGTCGGGCAGGATCACCACCACACGCTTGCCCGCGCCGATTTTCAGCGCTTTGATGGCCTTAATAGCTGCACACATGGCCGACCCGCTACTTCCACCACATAGCAATCCCTCTCTTTTCGCTAGCTCTCTTGCCATCAAAAAGGCTTCTTGGTCGGTAACCACTTCTACGTGATCAATTAGTGACTTATCTAGTACCGTCGGCACCCACGTTCCTCCGATGCCTTCCACCTGAAAAAAATTACCGTGATCAAATTCTTTATAGTAGTATCTCTTCTAGTAGAATTTAAATTAAAATCTTTTTTTTTTACTATTTTGGTACATATGTCTAATCAAATTTTTAATTGTTTGAAACACTTGAGTTCGATAAAATTATTCACCAAAAATGGATGCGGTTGTCCATTCTTATTTATCATGGTAGAGCCTTCGGGCTCTGTCGCTACCAATATACACTTGGGGTTCTTCTCCTTCAACCTCTTGCCAACACCTGTCAGGGTGCCGCCGGTGCCTGATCCCAGAACTAGTACATCCACGTCACCTAATGCTGAAATTATCTCTTCTCCAGTATGCTCGTAATGAGTCCGTGGGTTAATATCGTTATCGAACTGAAATTAAAGAAATTGACATAAATTGCAGTAACTTTATTTTTAATCATTGTTTAATGGAGGTACACATAATATTGCAAAATTAAGATCCTATGTTGTAAGGTAAGGCATACCTGATTCAACATCACCACAGTGTCAGGATTTTCATTTTTCAGTTGGCGAGCAATTGATATTTCCAGTGCTCCATTTTTAGTCTGGATCACTTCAGATCCCAATAAACGCATGGTGTTCACTTTTTCTGACGAATTTTTATCTTGAGTTACAATAATACATTTATTTTCTGAAAATATATTTAAATAAAAATATTGTGAGTAACGGGTATAAAAACTACGTAAGTTTCTTTATGAAACTCTTGGGATATATAAAAATAGGTATGCATAAACGAAATTTTAATCTTTGTTTACCCATAAGAGCGGCATTGAACGCTATCCCGATGCCAGTGTTGCCTGAGGTAGCTTCTACAAATTCAGTTTGGTCGTTTACAAGTCCCCTCTTCCTCGCATCTATCATCATGGATAACGATATTCTATCCTTTATGGAACCGCTTGGATTCATAAATTCACATTTGGCGTCTGAAAATAAAGACCATTACAGAACAGCTCTATTCGGACATGTCCAAGTTATATATGTAATATTATTAAATAGTATCATGTGAAGAATCTCATGTTGCAGGCTCCTCTATCTATTACCTTGTGAAAGATATGCAAAAAGGCATAGACTAAAACATTTGGCCCTACTTGCGCTGTAGAATCTGTCTGTGAAGTCAATATACTTAATTATATTGTATGGTCGATGTACGACTGATGCATTTTCTGGACAAAACACACTGGTTAGCCTTAGGATATTAGTAAAGCAAACTTAGATTTGTAATGAGACTGCTCGACTGACCTTTCTACAATATAATAATGCGATTCAATAAAATTATTGTTTTAAAATATACTTACAAACTTCACACAACAGCCCATGGTCCTTCGGTACCTTGTTTAATTTAACAAGAGGTGTGTTACCCACTAATTCCAGTACACTGTTATATACCTTGCATTCGGTTTTCCGACTAAAATTAAATACACGTTTATATTAATAAAATACGTATTAATGTTAGTTAGATATCTTCATATGTGAGGCTCGTGTCTTGAGGATTGTGCTGACCTTATCTAAATATATATTTATTATTCAAACTACGATTTTAATCGCGTACTTCTTCGTAGGGCATCTTAATTATAAATTGGAAATACGATTATAAGCTCTATATTTTGACTTTATGAAAAGAGGGAAGAAGCTAGTATTTAATTAATACATGGTAAACTTACTCCAAATTAACAGCATTCTGAGGCTCCGGCTTGTCGAAACGCCTCCTAATGCTCACTAAGTTGCTGGCTTTCTTATACATTTTGATGCAGTACAGTAATTAAACTTTATTGCAAAGCTGAACGCAAGGCGTATACAGGACTGAATATAATTTCAGACTGATCCTGTTGCAACCCAACATATCTTATATATGTTGAAAGCTTACAGGATATAGGAATCTAGTGACGTACAGGGAAATTATATTTAATAAACTATTACTGAGTCAATATAGTTTGCAGATTCCATTTTCCGCTTTGTTTTATAACGTGGTACACACTGGCCTTACAAGTCCTGTAAGGGGCCCGTGCTCTACAATATCAGGAATATGTTTAATTGAATTAGGAATTTTAATAGTATAATCTAAAAATTGCTGTTTTCAGGTAAAGTAGTGAGTAATTTCATGAAATTTAAATAATAAAAGAATCATTATTATCGGCATAGGAGCCCGGCCACTTCGGCCTACTTCGTCTACTAGGGTTTGGAAGTCTCGATATTATCAAAGTCACCCCAGGACCGGAGTCAATAACACAGAGTAAATTTTTGGCGTAACGTAATAAATAAACAATTTTCTTTTGTATAATTTACTTCTGTATACTGTCAGTATATCACTACTGCAGACTGTTCAACTAAGTTTTGCTCAGAGCCGAGTAAATTAAAATAGAGTTAATTTTGGGCGGCGTGTAAATATATATCTTCTTTTTAAATTAGCTACTACTGCATACTGTCCGTAATATCACGACCACAGACTGTTAAACTTAGTTTTGCTCAGAGGCTATAAAACAATATATTTACATACAATCTCGCCTGTTTCCCATTGATAGGCCGATAGGTACTATTGATTTCCACTTGCTACGATTCTTATACACTTCTTTCGCTTCATCGTATGTTTAGATTGAGTTTTTTCCTGAACTCACCACTATTGTTACTGAACTAGTTTGAATTTTGCCTGGTTTTGTATTGCAACATCTGTCTCGTTTTCAACTGTGGTTACATACCTACATCCCGGTCGGGAGTGAGCACTCATACAAAGCTGTCGCTTTGATAGCTAAAAAGCTCATATTGTGAGCAAAAATGATGGTCGAAAGGGAGAGTGACTCGAACCCCGCTCTCGCCCCACCCGCAGAAGACGCAGCAGGCGAGGCAAGGGTGAACGGTGATTGTTGTCTGGCTAACTGTGGCTGGCTTACATAAAGCAGTCATTTAGGTAGAAATTCAAAATTAATTTACGGCTTTGCATTTACTAAAATATTAAAGAACATAATTAGTTTAAAACATTTTATTATACATAATTGGAAACTTACACACATTATAGTCATTAGTAAGAAGTTAAAATAACTACGAACATAAAAAACAGATAAAAAAAACAATGTTTAAATATTTACATCTCAGTTAATAAGTAGTTATGGTAGCTAATTTTCCATTTCCCTCGTCAGAATTGGAATAAGCCGCTACGAACAAATTAGTTCACCAATAGTTCTATGGAACAAACATATGACTCATTCACGATGGACAATCAGTTTTTTAGAACTCGTACTGTCAACATGGTCACTATTATTTTTATATTTGATCTCATATTTTGGCACTCTTTGTTTTGTAGTATCTTTAGTCGCACTGACAGACACAGTTTTGAATAATTTAAATCACTTTGAACACTTTACACACAAATTGTACTATTCACTCGCTAACTTCAGCGCTAGTTGTCTCTTGTTTGACTGCATAGTTGTCGAACAGCCAGTTCCAGAACTTGATTCTCTTCGCTTCAGGATCTGTCTGGACGGTGAAATTACCGTTGATGTCGAGATAAGTGATGTGTTCTGTGTCGTTAACTCGAGGCCAGGTGAAGTCGACCACGGACTCGTAGTCTACAGGAGGTGTTGGATTCCTGGAACACATAAATGTTCTATAGAATATAATAATAGTCTTAACAAAAAGATATCGTTAGCGTTGTTGTTACAAAACAAATAAAGCTAAATAAATATTAATTAACTAATTTATTAATAAGTTTCGGAATCAATGTTCTTATACAAAGCAGGAAGAAATCCAGCTTGCCCAGTAGTCAATACATGTTGGAAAAATCAAACTATTAAACATAGGTACCCCCCGTATCACGATGTATTGTTTTCATCGCCGTTATTACACGAATTTATCTGGTTTAAAAATCGCAGTTAGTTAAAGTGTATGATTAATTAAGAAAGCTCTCCAGTGGGGTTACTCTTGAAACTAATACCAATTCCAATCCAATTCCAATATTAAATAGACGCTTTAAAACGACGCGTAATATTAAAATTTATTTGTTTAAATTGCAGTTGCCGCAATTTTAAAGCATGTTGCCTTTTAATATCCCGATTCTATAATTATTTTTTAGAGATTTGCATTTAAAAGTACGAACTGACATATTTCCAATGTCAATCGAGTGGAATTATTTTCAAGAGTAAGCCTACAGCTCTGTCCGGTCGTTTGTCATTTTTCTATACGTCCGAGAAAGACATAATTCTGCTAAATTTTAAAGCTGGCTCCATTCGTCGCTTTCAGCATCAGTCCGTCTCTTGTAATATTTTGGTCAACATTCAGAATCAAATAAGTATCTATGTATTTCATTGTTGTATGTATTCTGATTAAATGTAGATATAAGACTATAATGTATTGAAAACCATCTCCATTGTTCTATCTATTGTATTGTTGTACAAATCAAAACAATGTTAATACCTATTGCTTTATTTGTATCGGATAACGACTAGTCTGTTAATAGCTATCGGAAAAGCGATTCAACATTATTATGTTTACAAATATTGTTTAATCGATTTTCCTCGACATTGTAATGTATTTATGGACTGTGTTAAAAAAATGTTTATCGCATTTTCTGACATAAATTCGATTTAAACTGAAAAGGTATTGTGAAAATCGATGTAAAATAATACGAGTACCTACATTGATATTTCTATAATAATAAATTTTTAGTGTGGCGATCACTGACGTTGTTGTTAATTATATTTCTAAATATGTACAAATCAACGTAAATCAAAAAGCAGTGTGTCGTGTCGCTGTTTAGATATTGTCTATAGATATTTTATGCATTATGCTTACCCAGTTTTGGCAAAATTGGTCCACATTTGAACCATGCGGCGCGAGACTGCCAACTCGGGTGAATCATCATCCAACCTGTAGTTTAACCTAGAGAAATAGAAGAGGTATCCCATCTCATCTCCGTGGCAGGCGCCTGCATGCGTGATGCCCAGCATACGCTTGAACAAGCCCAGGGCTCCGTCGAACGCAAACCGATACAGGTAAGTAGGGCTCGTACGATTACTCTCTACTTGCTGGCGAACTGTCTCCAAAACTGGCCGCAGGAACATTACATCTGTGAATAACTAATAAAAAACATGCTTTTCAGAAAATAGTCATTCCTACCCATTATTATTCGAAAAAATTGTGTCAAATTAATGGTATTGGGTAAGGCTTTTCTGATGTTCGGGGTTTAGCATCAAGCTGTCTGCACATGTCCTAACTCAATACATGTTTGAGGGGTTCTTATTTTTCTTTAATTTGATGATGAGTTTGGTTTCAAACTTACAATTCAAATTCGAACTTTGTTAGGACCAATTATGTAATTTGTATACAGTCTTTTCTATTGGTATTTAGATCATTTGAAGATAATGAAAAATAAAAATGGGGCGTCTGTAGAACTAAACATTATAGATGTTAATCTTACGTCAATAAGACTGTCAATATTCCGGTTTTCGATGGGCTTCTGCTGGAAGTAGAATGCTCTGATAGAGTCGGATATCTTGTCAGTAAAGTTCTCGTTGTGTTCGAGAAGCTGGGGGGGAACCACACGCCGAAACTCGTGCTCCAACTCGCTCAACAATTTTGGGTATCGTTGGAGACCTGCAATGAATGTCATATAGTCCAAAAAAGAAAATGTACCTTTTAAAGGTAGTAAGATTACAGAATAGATAGATAGTAGCTACTAAGATTTAGGTGGTCATAATTTTGTTGAACGATTTAAAATAAGTAGTTGTTTCCTGTAGATAAAACCAGAAAGAAACTCTTTTAAGTACCCGAATTCAAAAAGGAGGAGGTTCTCAATTTGGCTGGTTGTTTGTTATGCGATTTTTTCGCCAACGAATTGATTTTAATATTATTTTTTGTTTGGTAGGACATACTTCAGAGGTAGTCCCATCAAATTTAATTGATATTTGAAAAAAAAACTACAAAAAGTATATACACAGGTGACGTTTTGGTTTGTGGTACCCTTCAGAAAAAGGATTGATTTTAATTTAAGTTTGTACGTACGTTGTATGGTGTATAGCATACGTATAGTCTTGAAGACAGTTTTTTTTTTTTTTAATAACTTTTTTGGCTTAGTTAATATCTATTACAATTTCTGTATGTAGATACTTTAATTAGGAAGAAATAAAAATAATAAATATATTTATGTTTCAAGTTTTAACAGGTGTTCAAAGAAGCATCAATATTCTAGTTTTGGAGCAGCCTTCAAACATCGATACTTTAAACGGCAACCAGGTATGTCCAACATTGTACGGCAGCTGGTTTACTGGTACCACTGTGCTGGCACTCTGATAATCCAATGAAAGAATATATCGTGTTCCCTAATTTTGAATGTCTAAGGACATGACATTAAATAATGATTAGTTGATTACAATATGTAGACCAGACAATAAGACATCATAGATATTATAATGATGCAATCTGTAGATTATTTCCTGACACTGAAAGATAATTTCATTATCAAACATACGACCTCCGAATATCCAATTACGTACTTGTTCGAGATACAGATTTACTCCCATTAAAAACACTTTGGGTACCTTTTCTTATTAATCGATTCGGTAGTGGTCATACATAAGTAAGTTCGTTCCCATTATCCTTAATAGATTATCCTCCTATAAGGATTTCCTCTTGTAAATTGTTATGATTTATTGGAATATCCGACTTCAGATTTGGGTTTCCTTATATTAATTCAATGAGGTTTGTATTTAAATTTACATAAGCATCCAACATAATGAGTAATTTTAATTATCACGTCTGCGTCTGAGTGCTCTCCGCTCACACGGTATCTGGTATAAATAATTGAATGGCAGTAAGCAATAAATAATATTAAAATTGATTAATTGCTCCATAACATTTTGGATTTTAAATAACAATGATTTATTGTTCTTCCGAATTCTACGTCTTATGTAAGATGCATTTAAGAAACGTACAGTCAGCATCAGAAGAATACTTAGTGGCATAGTTTCAAAATAATCAAAACGTCGTTAAATCAATCTAGATAAGGTGCACTTTTGATAGAAACTGATTAAAGCACCTTAAACTAATTAACTAATACAAGATAATTTTCTGAAATGCTCTGGTTCTTTGGACCAGATTGAATGCCATTATCTATACTTTAGACGCAGACTGTACATACTATATTGTCAAGTTTGTTGGAAAGTAGGACGGAGTGGACATGATCGCATGTGTTATTTTATTATGTAAATACGGGTAACGACTCGGTTCAACTGCGGTCAGCACATACTTGTTTTCGGTTTCTTTGAACGTAGTTAGAACATTATGTAACGAAACGTCTTATATAACTGAAATAACTATAGTACGTACTAAACTATAGTTTTTATTCAATTATATCAGCGCTAATTGGGTTTTGTGAATATTTTGTGCTCTACTTTATTCTAAAACCTCTGTTAAATTAGGTTTTGAGCACAATACAAACACACAATTAACGTATTAGAGCAATTCTAATTCGCTACCCAGTAGTTACTTATTAAAGAAACAAATAAAGAAATTGCCTGTTCGTCGCCTAAGTAACAAAATTTGCGTTGTATGGCAATCAATGACCGTAATAGCTATAACATTAATGTGAATAGTGACGTAATATACCCTTGCAAGTTATATTAGCAGGAAAGTAAAAGTGTGATTACTTTATTTGTTGAGTTGTGAATCTTCTGGAGAAACTTCTGTCGTAAGCATTTATTGTGAAACCAAAACGACGCTAATGTGTGAGTCACTGTGGAATTAGGTTTGTAGAAAACAAGAGATGTAGGTTCACATGTCGTGTTAGCATCTCGTTCATAGATCCGTGCGGTGACGTGACATAATCCTACGTGAACATATTTTGCAGTTTCAAATGTTTATCTTCGCTTACTAGTTACATCAATCTTATCAAAGAATTTTGACGTAAAATCTCCTACATTTTGCGCTGATTGCACGCAACTCAAGAGTCAAGGACTGTTGCATACAGGTCTTCTTGATATTTATTTGATTTTTTTAAAGCTATAAACTATGTCTTTGATGAGACGTTTGTAGATGCAAAAAGAACTAAACTAAACCAATGATGCTCGGAGTTTCAAAGAAAATATTAGTGAATTTCTATAATAATACATACTGTAGGTATTGGGTCCAAAAATTATTAATATTTTTCTCTTACTTTATCTAGTTATGTCGGTATGTATGCATATAAACATATATATTATTTTTTCAATCAAACGACAATAGTAACTTCGTCGCCAAGGTGGAACTTTTAAAACAGTAAACCGATAGGACCTACACTTTGTGAAGGGCCTTCGTGTGATACGATGCAAGTTGCAAAATATGTCCAAGGATTTTCACGCTCATACCAAATAGCCTTCATGGCTTATATTATTAGCACAAACTTACTTGGGTCGCTCGTTTATATGTCCTGCAATATTGAGCAACACCTTCTCAAGAATTTTATCCAAAAGGACTTGCGTCGGTTGCACCAGAATGAATCAATAGATGATTGATACAAAGGTATTTGTACTGACGAAGTTTATTTAGAGGTTTTTGGGATGCTTTATCTAACTGTGACATAAATTGTCAACGTTCAATACACTTTCAGGCATTAAAGGTTGATTGGAAATTTTATTAACTTTTATATCTTTCTCTAATATTAGCTTGTTAAATTGGTCACATCAAAGGAACTTTGGGACCGTCATTCCGCTTGGTAAGCATTATTTATGCATTGTTGTACCTACGATATAGTGTTTGATTGATTACGTTAATGATGTGTAGTTGTCAAAGGAAGATTTATGATTACTGGGTTATGGAGGTCAGTTAAGCAGTCGCCCATGTAAAGTAAAATTAAGTTTTATCCGGTTTGATTGGAAGCCGACACCAATGTAGGCAGATTGTTTTTTTGTACGATATAATAACTAATTAAACACTGCACTATATATTTTAGTAGTAATACCTATTATAAAGGGATAGTCTAGCTAGACTTGTGTTACATAGTTATATATTCCATACTCAGTATAAAAATATTTTTCGAAGTTAGTACCTAGATAAAGGATTCTTAAGTTACAATATTAAATGGAAAAAGAGCTAAAAAAAGAAAAATCGACAAGCATGCGTTAACGCTTTTCAAAGATTTATCTTAAAGGATTCTTGTTCAGATATTCACGTGTATGTTTTCGTATTACATATTCTACCTAGTTCAATCACTACGGATCTCGACGACACTGATTATGAAGGTATGTGCTATTGTTACTGACGCAATCATCCATATCGCTATTTGTATCTGGGTCACTATAAATACACAATAGAAATTAAAAGAAGCCACAAAAAGAAACATTATATATTATATATATGATTTTGAAAATTGGCATTTAGGTAATTAGATTGTCAAATATGGTATAATGTACCTACCTAATTAGAGTTTTGTATATAGGTACCCATTTAAATTGCGATATTAAAATAACCAGACGACATTATGTAGTTCGTTAGATAGTTACCTCAGTTATACATAGATAGTTAGTTTGATACCAGAAGATGCAATTGACTGATTATGAACTTACGTCGGAACAGAATAATGCCTTCTTGCGCGTTGTATCCAGTGAGGAAGGGCACGTCTGCCCCAGGGAGAGTCTCATTGGGGGAGCGGGTGAGGAATGCGTCCGGTGCTTCGGGCTCCAACGTGGGCAAGAAAGGTAGCGCCACGGTGCTCTGCAGGTCGGCTGTCTTACCCGTAGAGCTCGACAGCCGAGCCCCCGCCTTCACCAGCAATTCACTTGGCGTCGCACGAAGGTAACCTACGGCCATAGTAAAGAATTAAGTACCCGAGTTAGGCGATGTACCTAAAGGTGTACTGTGCTGTGTTATTATTTGATATTCAATGAATTGTTGATCTTTATAAGTTCGTTGGTTAAAATATAAGGTTACACAGGAGTTAAGATGCACATAATTCAAAATTTAATAAAAAGGATTGCTATTAAACTGTTTAAACAAAAATTATAAATACTAAATTATTTTATTTCTGTAAATAGAGATTTTTATAAACTGGGTGGCACCGGAGTTTCCTATCCGACTATCTCTGAGAAGAAACGCCGAAACAAACTCAGAGGTCAACGTCTCTTTAAAAGTCCAGACATTATTATGTCTGTTATATTATTATTATGTATGCTATATATATTAATATGTATATATTACGTATACATATCTATGTGAGTGTAACCATACAGGGATCGTCCATCGTCTGGAATGGCCTTTTGAGGAAAGAGCTATAGCAGCTTTGAGTCGACCTGTCCTATCTGACGGCACGTATGCATCAGTCATCGTGTAGCTCAACCATAACTAAGGGAGCTCAACGACCGGTTACAAGACGATACCAGATCAGGAGGACATTTTCGTAGGTCACATAAAACGACTCAAACCCCCAGACAGTCTATGGGGTTCAGGTATGAATTTCTGGCCCACATCGTACTCACATTCATTGCAAATAGTATCTAATATCCATAACAATATCAAAAGGTGGCAAGAATTAATGTCAAAATGAAGAATCATAATATAATTTTTTATTCATTAAAATGTCATATAATAAATAAATTAAATATTGAAATGTCAGCAGTGATAAAAAATACAGTAATTATTCACGAGTGTCTAAACATTAGAGCAAGCGGCACAATCCCAAGCATTTTTATGCTCTATGTAGTCTTTGACTTTATAGTAACACTTTTTGCAAAAAGTCTTACATATGACTTAAATTTATTGAGGCTTGAACATTGCTTGGGATATTGTTGTAGAAGCGTACACATCTAAACGAATTACTGATTTTTTGGAGCCTAGTCGATGGTAGCACGAGTTTGTTTTTGTTCCTCGTATTGAGACTATGCATGTCGCTGTTTTACAGAATAGATTAATGTGTTTCTTAACGTAGATCAAATTCTCATAACCATATTGAGATGCGACCATCATTATCCCAATTTCTTTGTATTTATCCCTCAGTGAGTGCTTAAAACAAGCACTCGCTGAGGTTACTTAAGGTTATAAATTGCTCGAACAGCCCTCTTTTGCAACACAAATATAATTTGAATGTCATCAGCTTTTCCCCACAACAAAATGCCGTCTGACATTACACTATGAACAAAACTAAAGTATAGTAATCTGGCTGTTTCTATATCAGTTAATTGACGTATCTTATAGACCGCGTATGCTGCAGAACTGAGTCTGTTCGATAATTTATTAATATGTAGGTAATGACAATACAAAAGTACTTGCCTAACAGTTCCGCAGTATTGTTGGTGTCAATGCCCAGCTCTCTGCCGAGTTCGAAGGCGCGTGCGCGTGGCTCCTGCGCCAGCGCCCACGGCGCAAGCGCCACACCACTTTGTGCAATGGCGGCGTGGAACAAACCCTGACACAGAAGCATTCGTTGTTAAGTAGATTTGGCTTTCTGATTCCGACAAAGTAGAGACCGGGAGGGCGTTGCCGCGGACGGATGTTGTCAAAGACAAGCAGGTAGGTACAGTGATTGTTTCTAATTTTCGATGATACCTGGTTTGGTTACCCACTTATAACCGAACACAGAAATAAGTAAGAAGCCGAACTACACTCTTGCTCGTAAAGTGGCTCTAATAAGAGCCATTTTAGTGCAAAAGCACTGCTTTTAGGTTCATAATGAGGCTTATTTAATCACGCGTGCTCTTTCTTCATTCGTACCGATTTAGTGTCGTAATATCAAAAAAGAGTGCGTGATAGCTTTACATTTACTTTTAAACCTCAGCAAAGAGTTTTGTTGTTTGAAAAGTCCTTGTTGAAATTTAACATTTTTGTGAATGTGCTAATTTAAATATGACAAATAAACATTTCGATTCTTCAAATTATTTATTTCTTATAAGAAATTAGCAGTAATTTATGTTATAAATGGAAGAATATTCACTTTATTTTAAATTCTTCATGATTTAGCCGTCAAACATAGATTGTCAAACTAAAGTTCAAGTAATTATAATATTAGGCTGTTTGGCAACTTAGTCAATGAGCCTCCACCTGCGCGCAAATAGACCTTGGAGCCGGCGTACGAAAAAAATTTCACTCGCCTTCATAATAACAAAATGTATATAGTTGAATGTCTTTACAAAATGTAGTTTTATTCTTTTATTACTCACAAGAGTGTTAAAAAACGTCGTATGAGCCCCGTGCCCTAATGGTCAATAAAAGTCTCGGTTGATTATTGCTACCCTAGCCAAGGCTCGGTTAGCAATTCAACCTCGACTGTAATGAACATCAACTTAGGCCACTTGTATCATAATGTACTATTTCAATGTCGAAGAATTGTCTTTTTGTTCTAATTGTCAAAGTAGTGTTACAATGTAGATCCCTACCCTATATCCTCATTCTATATACAATAATAAAATATGTTCTTGGGTTAACTACACTGACGTTTTCGTTTCCACGGTCAAATGTAACAGGATAAACAATAACAAAGTTGCTACGAGAAATGTGTCATCCTTTGGGTTAAATATTTTCTTATCTGTGCCAACTTACGTCTCCATCGTCGTCACAATATTTACAAAAGTACGCGACACATGAATCATGTCCGGGACGCAACCGGCATTGGCTGCATCGTCTGCATCGTCACCCGGACTTAAAGGCAACATTTTATTATATGTATAATGTTTAAAATCCGCTTCGGTATTGCATAACGTCGCCATAAGACGTGTTAAAATACGGAAGAAGAATTCGCGGTGGTGAGCAGAGGTCGAGATGGCTTAGTGGTCAGAGCGCCTGGAGTACTTATCCGGGAGGCGCAGGTTCGAATCCTGTTCGCGACCGTATTCTTTTTCCATTTAATAATATAAATTTAGAGTTCGCTAAGCATGCGTTAATGCTTTTCAAAGATTTATCTTGAATTGTTAAGGTAATTGCATTCTTTACGACATTGTATTAGCTGCAAAGTTGGTCGTGTCGGTTCGGTTACCTGTATAGGTACTGAATTGATTGCAATAACGTCGCCATAAGACGTGTTAAAATATGGAAGAAAAAATCGCGGTGGTGAGCAGAGGTCGAGATGGCTTAGTGGTCAGAGCGCCTGGAGTATTTATCCGGGAGGCGCAGGTTCGAATCCTGTTCACGACCGTATTCTTTTTCATTTAATAATGTAACTTTAGAGTTCGCCAAGCATGCGTTAATGCTTTTCAAAGATTTATCTTGAATTGTTAAGGTAATTGCATTCTTTACGACATTGTATTAGCTGCAAAGTTGGTCGTGTCGGTTCGGTCACCTGTATAGGTACTGAATTGATTGCAATAACGTCGCCATAAGACGTGTTAAAATATGGAAGAAGAATTCGCGGTGGTGAGCAGAGGTCGAGATGGCTTGGTGGTCAGAGCGCCTGGAGTATTTATCCGGGAGGCGCAGGTTCGAATCCTGTTCGCGACCGTATTCTTTTTTCCATTTAATATTGTAACTTTAGAGTTCGCTAAGTATGCGTTAATGCTTTTCAAAGATTTATCTTGAAATGGTCATTTCGTAATTTCAAATTATTTCAAGAGTAGATTTTGATTTTCATTAATTACTCAAAATGTAATATACTGCCATTATCTACTATATTATGTATGGTATACTGTGCTCTATTAGAATTTGTTAATAAAACATTTAATTAAAGTATACATTTTCGTGAGACACATTCATATTAATTATTGTTTAACGGTTATTACTCACGCGCGTTCTTTGGGATTGCCCGACTAGTTTCGAAATCGAACGGAGCCCTTATTCATGAGCTGAGCCCGCGGCGGTCGAGAGTCAAACTGTACTTTACCAGTAACTGAACTGTGTGAACTGTGCCAGTTTGACTCCGTTCGAGTTAAATAATAATTAATATAAAATATAATACCTACATACCTATATTGCTGACAAGTTAAGTAAAAAGTTTTTACTAAAAACAAGTGAGCATAATTTAAATTTATTTAAATAATTTATTGAAAAGTAGCATTCGTAGCGGACTGTAGATGCTGAGAGTTTATTAGACACATTCCATCATACCCAAGGGATGATGGTGTTTGTGTGTGTAATGAAAGTACACGCAATAAGTAAGTGGTAATTAACTAATGCTTGGACAACGTGTCAAAATTGCTGCATAAAACTAATAGCTCAATTAATGTAATAAATCTGTGCCCCCTGGTGAATACCCTTGTCTAATCCTACTCACGACCTTATTTTTATATCCACCAAACATATAACTTTAAAGGTTGTCAAATTAAGATCTATGACAGCCATTACGGGTAGTCAGAGGCCTGAAAGTCTAACAACCAGTCATACCACGAGATATCGTGTTACCCAGTTACTGGGTTGTGGAGGTCAGATAGGCAGTCGCTCATGTGAAATACTGGTATTAATCTGCACCCGGTTTTACTGGAAGCCGACCCCAATGTAATTGGGAAAAGGCTAAGCAGATATATATAACTTTAAATTTTGCTACGCACGCGTTTGAAAAATGTATCTGTAATCAAAATAAGTATATTTACTTGTTCTTAATAGTATATGAAAGAAATAATTATAACCCAGAGTCATTTATTTCTACGAGGATAGGGCCTCCGGAAAACGCATTCCTTACGTATATAATTTAATCATTCACGTGTAACAGTATTCGGTTCTATAATAAGATACCATCTAATATTACAGATCTTCCCGATGATAAATTTAAGGTAGTTATCAAACGCATTATAATATCTTTAGCGTATTATAGCATTAACGTAAGATAGGGATATCTGTGCACTCAGTACCCACTTGCACTGTCTGATTTGTTGTATGTAACTTGAATAAATTACTTATGTAATTCTTGTTTAATAAAACTTATTGTGACAACCAACTTAAAAATAGAATTTGAAATAAAAAATTAGATCAGAAAATCTGGGAACAACACTAAACAGCTATGGTCGGCTATAAATAATATCTCAGGCAGGTCGAAAAGGAAAGCCAACACGTCATCACAATTGTTAGCCTCATCAGGTACACCACAAAACTCTGTAAACCATGTCAATGATATTTTTGCCAAAATAGGTGAACAACTAGTTAAAAACATAAAGAGTACACAAACAAAAACTACAAAGGGTTATATTATAAAAAAAAATATATAAGATCTGAATAAAATTTAGTTCGATTTATTATTTGTTTTCTCTATAATATTATTAATTATTAGTCCAAATATTATTAGAATTTTATTAGGTTGAGATTTAGTTTCTTATTGTTTAGTAATTTATTATCAAAATTTAAAATCTTATAATGCTGGTATATTAACAGCTTTATCAAATCGTATTGGTGATGTTTTTATTTTAATAGTGATTGCTTGAATAATAAATTATGGTAGTTGAAATTAGATTTTTTATTTAGAATTTATAAATAATGACTGAGAAATAATTATAATTAGAAGTATAGTTATTTTAGCTTCTATAACTTAAAGAGCTCAAATTCCTTTTAGATCTTGATTACTTGCACACACAGTCACACACACCCACACACTCACACAGACCCACATACTTAGTCTCACAAAGAATAAGTGCAAAAAGAGGCTAACTGACCGGCTTCTAAATTTAAACTATAATGATACTGAAAACATGCTTATAAAAACCTAAACACACAATCACACACACCCACACACTCACACAGACCCACATACTCAGACACTTACCCATACTACACACCTACTCGTCTCGCATCTACATATTAATCAAAATAAGTAAAACTATAAAATGTTCTATGATATTACTACATTCTGTCAATGCGCTTAGTACATAATTTATAAATGAAAAATGTAAAGTGGTGGGATCCTGGTGTCCTGAAGCACAGGCCTCGAGCCTAGCTTAGGCACCAGTCTCCCACAATATATACTTCCCTGAATTATGTATCATTGTCATTGTCGAATCTGACCAATGTAAGATTTATGTATATTGTGGTGAGAAAATAAAGTTATATTATTATTATTAACTAGTATTTATATAACATGTTTGAAACACATAGTTTTAAGAGTCTCTATGGAGTTTCTTGTCGATTCTTCTGCATAATAAGACCAACCTCTTGGAACCGAGCACGTAGCTACGAACATTTTTGCGTTTGAGTTTGACGAAATCGAGGACGTAGAAACAGAAAAATAAATTTAAAACTTAGATAAAATATAGATTTTGCATTTACACATTGAATGATCTATACTTATACACTTCATGTAAAAACATAGTAAATAAAAAATATAGATAACTATCAATCACCGCGTGTATGAAAGATCATTCATCACTTTACATATTTAGCCAATTTTTTGTTGTTAGTTGTTACCCCTAGTACAAGGTATTAATTAAAGAATTATTTTTTTAATTTATGTCGGGACTGGTGGAAATTTGGAAAATCATTTTCTTCCTTAGTAAATAACACCCTTGTGAAGCCGGGGCGGGTCACAAAAAATGATTTTTATCAAAGTGATTTATATAGTTTTGCGAGACATTGTATGTAGGTATTTTAACTAACAAATAATTACAAACCTGAGAGGCGGGCGATAACATGTGCAGATGCACGGAGGCGGCACCGGCTGACTCGCCGAAGATGGTGACACGTCCGGGGTCGCCGCCGAACGCCTCAATGTTGTCGCGTACCCACTTCAGCGCCATCACCTGATCCTTTACACAACATTTCTATATTTGGCATCTGTTACTGCCCATACGTAGGTATGCTAAATGTGAATGTAAGCGACATGCGCCTGTTTGTAAGCAATGCAATGCATCCTTGGGCGTGGTCAAGACATTTGCGATGGGGGTAAATGCAGTTCATTTTCTCAGACGTGTGGTAAATGAAAGACAAATGATAGATAAGTACCGCGAATTTTCTTTTCGTTCCAGGGACTGGTAAACGCCGTCAACCATAAAGCCCATAGAAACATGGGAACGGTCACGGTCTATTTTATTTAATAACATCACTTATTTCGACCATTTTTAGTTATTTAATATTTAAAAAACTGCCTCGCTGATCTAGTGGCCCTAGCACGACTGCTGAGCATGAAGTCTTGGGTTCAATTCCCGAATCGGGCAAAGTTTTATTGAATTTTTCTGTTACGAAATTCTGAGTAGCAGCCCGAAGTTCGGAATTGTGCCCGGTAGATAAGCTCATCATCATTAATAACAGCATTGGTGAAATGTGGGTGTAAAATTGTGTACATCTCTGCGTACCCGTCCGGGGAATACAGGCGTGATGTTATGTTAAGTTATGTTCAAAAATTTGCAAGATCTGATAACTAATATTATAACTAAATAAATCTAATTATATTGTAAAATACGCACTTCGTAATGATATGATTATACCTATTATATTATTGAAATTGAAATTCTTTATTTGCATGAAACACTATGTTAATTTATGTCTGTTGTAATCGTTGCAGGGTCAGCATCAAAGTATATATATTCCATTCAGAATTTGGTAACACTCGACACATACCTCTATCATTTTTAGGTACTTACAAAAATATTTTTCTTAATATTCAGAGAAAGATAATATAGACAGCCGGAAAATATACCTAAGTAGATATATCTGTTTTAAACAAATAAACTTCACAGGTACCATAAAACAGATAGGTATGTACTGCCTGAAAGTTCGAACATGCGTCAAATACCTATATTGCGAACTTGACCGGAATGTGTAAACTGGTGTAAACCATGACCGAGCATTACGAAACTGTGCGAATAAATCGTCATTAAAAAAATACCCTCAAATGAAATGAACAACCTAGGTATAAGTATAGATAGTAGATAATATCTGTTAAGCACTAGGTAGGTAGTCACAGGCTAAAATAAATACACATTAAGCTTTTAGTAGTCTCAGGTTATCCTAGGGATTATGCTTTTTGAGCTCAGCTATTTTCTCTTCTCTATCCTGCACTTGTAGTTGAGCAGTTGTAAGACAAGGACAGAAATAATGGTAGGCCAAAACACATGCTTAGTGATATTTTATTTATCTTAGAAGCCTTAGACTTGTCGCCCTATGGTTAGAAGACGTACCTTTTTCCTTAAAGTTAATACATAAAAATACAGATGATACCTGCATGGTTAAAAGCGTAAAAATGTCCCTGAGTACCCAAACATGACCAATGACATGGCTCAAGCTGTTAAACTTTATCGTGTTTCAGATCATTTAAAATATATAACTCAGTTAGAGGTAGTACTATCGCGGACATTTCCGCTTGCCCACTTAATTTTTTTTTTCGGTTAAATCCTGCGCCGCCGGCGCCATGTCACGCCCCCTTAAAGTGTTCGCCTATTAGGAAAGCGAGAACGTAATTAGTTGCAATCTGCACTGCGCAGCAAAGAGCTGCGCAGCTTAGTGACGCATCACATGTACTCCCTTTTGTGAATTTTAAGGACGATCTTATTTGACCTTGGCGGGGCTACAGAGCGCTTCTATATTTTTAGTGCAAGTGAAAATGAACTTACCTAGTGGTGGTAAGGCGGGAGTGTCCGCGATAGTACATATTTCTTATAGAATAAAATATTATGTTAAGTGATATTTTAATTGCCATTGCAAGGTAGGTATCTATATTTGTACAGCAAGTTATGGCCGAAATTTAAAACAACATATGTATCGCTACGAGTACACTTGTTTACACATAACCCAAGTACTGGATACTTGCGTAAAAATTACAGCACCAACTTCAAAGGCGTTAGTTTCATTACTTTTCACAACTCCTTACACATTTTCGAGCCTGC
Source organism: Xylocampa areola (assembly GCA_935421205.1). Taxonomy (NCBI): domain Eukaryota; kingdom Metazoa; phylum Arthropoda; class Insecta; order Lepidoptera; family Noctuidae; genus Xylocampa; species Xylocampa areola. The sequence goes on along the minus strand of OW285217.1, from coordinate 7,822,202 downwards.
AACTAAAACCGTCAACCGTCTTAAAAATTTTAACATGAAACTTGACGTTGATCATAGTACTAGCATATAATATCTACAATAGAAGAATATACGTTTTGGTTTGAGAAAGCTACCTTTAGTCCCATATTCCCTGAAACTTCATCATTTTCGAGGCTCAGAAAGCCCAGCGCGCCGAGCCTGTAGTTGAGCGTGACTAGCACCACACCCGCGCTGACGAGATGGTCAGGACCGTAAAGAAAGGCATTGCCGGAGCCCATGGCAAAGGCGCCGCCGTGGATCCAAACCATCACTGCCAGCTTTGGATTATATCTGACAAAAATATAAAATAGTTTAAAAAAAGTAACACAAGCTAAGATTCCGTTTCCCACCTTCCAGCTTTCTCCTCATCAGGTAAAACTAATAGGACCAAAATTGGATGGATTAACTAGCGCTTATTCAAAGGTTTCGTTATCCACCTTCCAGCACCATCTTCAGAGTGGATCAATTGTTCCTTAATGTATTGTCATAGGAATTACTTACCTAGGTATAATTTATTTAAAGAGTACCAAATACGCCAATATAATTTATTTGAAGAGTTCCAAATATGCCAACTAGTGTTCGTATTTTTTTTGTACATACCCATTATAGGTAGGTAGGTGGCTACCACCCCAGTCGATCAAATAATAAATATATAAATATGGTGAATAAAATCGCGGGATGGACATCGTAGACCATAGTACATAACCAACTGCCCGACTACAGTTACTTTGGATATGATATAGGCTTACCCAGATATTTTATCCGGAAGTGCCGGAGTGTATACATTGAGGAAGAGACAGTCCTCGTCTCCTTTGTAGGTATCGAACAGCATGAACCTATGTGGACACACGGCACCCTCTTCCAAGGCATCTCGTACTCCAGACCACGGTTCCAAGGACGCTGGTGGCCGGAACCGGAGTGATCCACGTGGTGGTTGAGCGTACCTTGAGGAGAATACATTATTATTGATCGGTTAAGCAACTCAAAAGTTCTTAATAATCATAAAGGTAGTTCAACATAAGAAATATTCAAGGTTTTGCTCTAAAGCAACTTATTGCCCCTTTTTTGCTTACCTTATACCCTTAAAGCTATAGTAAGGCGTCTGTGTGGTAGTCCTGGTGACGAGCTTGCGGCCACGCAGCGCCCCAAGCTGTGTGAAAACTATCGGTCCTCCACCGACACGCATGCGGTCCACCAGGGCGTGCACGAGGCGGGCTGCGCGCGCCGGCACCGTCTGCAGCCGACGGAGCGCGTGCTTCAGACCCACGGACTCGCTAACCGTGCTGGACAAACGACGCCATGCACCGGTCACCTGGGAAAAGTAATAATTTTAAAATATAAAGAATACTGAGCAGAGGTCGGTATAGCTTAAGAAGGAAACGACCTGGAGTATTTATCCGGCAGGAGCATGTTCAAATCCTCCTCTCACGACCATATTATTCTTACCACAAAAATTATAACTTTAGAGTAGGTACGCTACGCATACGTTACCGCGTTTGAAAAATATATTTGTATCACATCTATACGGCCTACGGCATATAATGAAATACTAAGTTAATCGCGTCGGTTCAGTCACTGTATATGGACTGTATACTGAATAGATAGCGATAACGTCAACTTAAGACGTGGTTATTTATTTTGTACAACCCCTTGCTTATACTAAACGTCTTTCATGCTCACGTATGGCCCAAGCAATTTTCAAGGCTACTTCTGGAATGATTAATACTTCCCCAAAAGCTCATAGAGTCAGTCTCTCAGGCTAGCCGAACTGTTTTAAGAACATTATTCATATTGCAGATGTAGTTACCTAAGTATCTACGTACAGTGTAAAACGAGCCCCCATAATAATACTAAAATAACTATAATTTTCTCACCGTCGCATGTGTTTAACAAGGTCGTTAACTTATTAAATCAATTTTAAGTGGTAAAGTTTAAGTGTTCATTGACACTCGACCAGCAGTCCACAGACCACACGCAAGACCCAGTTAACAACCAACGCTGTACCTACTTAATAACACGCTACGCAATACTTATAAAATATTATACCTATTCCACTTAATGTTACTTGCTATGTGATAAGTAATAGGTACCGCTAATTAACTGATTTGATTAGTCATGGCGAATTTACAAAAGGAAACATCAAGGTCGCAGCTAAAAATATATCTAGGTACTTGTTAATTAATTCAAGTTAGAAATAAAGTATGATGTACCTATTCACAGACCAATAATAATAATTATAAGAACTTGAAACTAAACCCAACTACACTAGCACTGCTCCGCCGCTACATTATACTCGTAAATTCCTAAAAAATATGATGAGATTATTTGTTATTTAAATTTTCCGTAAGCGTCTATTGGTTATTTATTAACCATGGGCCACTTCCACGTTTGCTTTTTTCTAACCCTTAGCACCAAACAAAATGGCGATCATTGTCCAACAAACGTCTAAATCGCAATTTACCCCCATGAAAATAAAGTGCCCTAAAAATAAATTAAAAAGAAACGAAAAATTATAAGCTAAAGAAGTGTAAACTCGTATCCGTCTTTTTTCCTGCTTCGATTTCTAATCTAATCTATCCGAAGGGACGATTTGCGTTTCCTCAGAATGACCGATTGCGGCAATCGAAGTCCTCCTGCGACCACGAACGCTGCAAAGTGTTCGAAACGTAAGGAAAAACAAAAAACCAATAATACACGCGATTAATCCGGTTAAAAGTTGTTTTATTATAATGTGTAGTGATCGCGCAAACCTAAGATATTACTATGTTTAAAAATAATTTATACACTAAACCTAAATGCTTTCTATTGTGTATTTGTCAAAATCCGATGAGTAGTTTGGGAATTCTAGAAGAACATAGAAACGTATATATATATTTTCACATATACATGTTTATGTACCTTCCCATATTCCCACCCGATACATGACCCCTCTTTAACATCTTTTTAATTTCCACAACAGTCGGGTAAAATAGAAGCGAAAACTAATAAGTAAAACAGTACTTTTTAATATAAAAAATGCGACTTCAGTTTTTGCTTTTACAAACACATAAACTAATGTCAATGTCATCTCAAATCATAAAAATATTTGCTTCGAGCGGAAATCAAACCCGCAACATACAGCGTAGCAGCTGGTCTCTCGACCAGTCTCGATCACTGCGCAAAACGCGCCGTCACTTTAGTTATTTGACGTTTGAACATTAAATACTTTACTTTTACCATATATACATACATACCTACCTCTTTGTTGAAATTGGAAGGTATAATAGGTACTATGAAATACCAATAAACACGCTGATTGCAAAACTGACCATTAATAGGTAGTTAGGTACTATTGGCAATAATATTGGTGTCTATTATTGAAATTGCTCTAATTAAATATTCCTAGTTACAATCATGCAACGACGCTACACTATAGAAGCTGACAGGAGAGCCATGGATCATGGATGCTCGCAGCTCGCTCGAGGGACCGTGGCGGCCGCCAACCACGCTCCAAATACTAAGTAAACTACATAATATGTATTTTTTGTACGGTAACGGAATCAACATGTCTTAAGACATGACGATATTTCGTCAATCTTAATTATGTTCCGGTAATCTTGTTCAAATTGCAAAGAAAGATGTTTATCCGAAAGGGACGTAGGTACAATTTTGTTAAATATAAGAGCATTCGATCTCGCAATGTTAATCTCGGAATATGATTAAATGGCAACATAAACTTTACAGACAATAGATGTCCAAGACATACATAGGTAGGTGCTATTATTGATTCGAAGCTCTTTATATTATGCATCTATTGGCCAACACGAATGACTATAGTTCGAATGAAACGGCGGCTTCATTGAAGATCTTATATATTATTACATTTTGCTTGCGGAATATGATTAAATGACAGGCGTAGATCCAATATTTTGGGTACGGTGCGCATGTCCAATAAACTGATTCAAGTGTGAAATGTATAGTTACTTTTAAATCTGATATGCTTTCAAATTGTCAAAGATTCATCAAAATTGTTCAATAGTTTTGATATTGTGATGAGCAAACATTTACAATTAAACACCTTTGTAATTTTGGCAAGCAAACAGATTAATTAAACTTAATTAAATTAATAAACCTGTAAAATGTTAATTGAACACGCCCCGTTGCTTTGCCTGCATTCTACATTACCTAAACATACATACTTTTTTAAACTACTCCTTTTTAGGTATGCGAAATATCGATCGTGAGCGAGTCCGTCGTCCGATTCGGAAAGTATGGCTAGTGGCCACTAACTATAGATATCCATATTTATACGCCCTGTGCAACTCACTAACACGGGCTTTACAATCCCGCCAACCAGCCCAGCCTGTTACCACCAAGAATCAATCAATCACATCAAAAACGAAAATGTCAAGTTTATAAAATAATATATAATATAAAGGTAATAATATACGAAAGACCAATACACAGGGTTATAAATATAGCCAGGCATATATTTCGTTGCTGGAAGTAGTACAGCCTTAAAACCACTTCTATCAAGTGAGCGAATTACACAATAAAGATGTGTTACTTATTATTGCCGAACCATAACACCTCATGTTACCTTAAAACATGAAACTGAACCTATAAATCGATCGAAACAAACTAATGAATTCATATTATATCGCCAAAGACAATTACATAATGCGTATAGAGTTAACCGAGTTATGTAATGCAGTCAGTTGCTCCTGAGCTGAGTAAGACGAAAAACATTGACTTTTGTATAATAAACCAATAAAGAATTGTGGATATGTTGGCCACGGCAATGTTGCGAAAATATGTATATCTTATAGAACAATAACGCACCATGCACGGCATGATTCTGAAGTCATGATTCTTGACTCATTGTTCGGTAATGTTTAACATCATAAAAATATAATATGTGAAATAAATAAATTATTACAGGGTCATCCCAATGTTCTATGCCATATTGTTTCCAAGTTGAGATGCAGGTCATTTCATTTATTGCAGTGGATGTAGCAAGATTAAGGGTGCATGAGAATATGATTATAGAATTTAATCTCTTCCGATTTTAGAATCTGGCCCTGCTCTAATGCCTTCTGTGAGAAACATTTCCATCAAGACAAGTAAGGCTAGATATTACTTGCTAAATATCTAAACATTAGCATTGCGTTTCAGTAATACGGTTCCTGGACTGAATTAATTTGTTTATGATCAGGAAGTCATTAAGTAAAACGTCGATTGCGATAATATGTGCAACGGAGATCGACCTAAAATATTTGCAATCATCTGTGAGGAATGTGGATTATGCTATTACAGATAAATATAGAAAACATAATCAGTGCCATGTTGCGGTTAATCTATTCTGAAATTGTCTGGCAAACCTTTAATAACTATTGGAAGCTAATGGTATCCGGGTACAATAATGTGCCCGTTATAACATAATATGTATTCACATGAATTATTAAAATATTAATATAAAATCAAAAGGATTTGATTGCGTATTTCATGAAACATTAATCAGGAAATTACAACATTATGGAATAAAGGATACTGCTCTGGATTTTCTTATATCTTATTTGAGTAATAGGATTCAGAGAGTAGACGTCAATGGAAAGCGATCCCAAGGGTCATTGGTAACTATGGGAGTTCCGCAAGGTTCAATTTTAGGCCCATTCCTATTTCTCGTGTACATAAATGATTTACTTTTCATTGTAAAAAACAATCAAGATATAGTGTTATTTGCTGATGATACATCACTTTTATTTAAACTTAAACGGCAATAACCAGTTACTGACGATGTAAATAACACTCTTTCTAGAATAGTGTACTGGTTCAATGTTAATAACTTACTTTTAAACGAGAAGAAGACAAAAATTTATGTATTAGATTTTTATTACCTAATGTTAAGAAAATAAAAACCAGTGTATTGATAAATGATAAACATTTAGATCTTGTAGACACATCACAACGTTTTTTGGTATAACCTACTTTAGATTCGAAGTTTCAATGGGGCCCACATATTAATAAATTATCGAACAGACTCAGTTCAAACTGGGACTCTTTCCTCAAAAGGCCATTCCAGACGATCCCTGCATGGTTACACTCACATAGATAGGTATTAATATGTCTGGACTTTAAAAGAGACGTTGACCTCTGAGTTTGTTTCGGCGTTTCTTCTCGGAGATAGTCAGACAGGAAACGCCGGTGCCATCTAGTTTATAAAAATTACTAGTAAAAGTATCTTCAAAAGATCTATTTACAGAAATAAAACCATTTATAATTTAAGTGTTGGTACTTTATACAAGGTGTTGATCTATATAGCCGTGCCATATAATACGTCCTCCTTGTCGTATCCGACAATGTTGAGCCTGGCTATTTTATAGAGCAAATGACAGAAAATATGCTTATTTTATAGACAAACTAGTTGTACCCGTGGCTTTGCTCACGTCAAAGTAATCTTAACGCCAAACTAAGATTTCAATTAATCATACATACAAACTCAAACCTGATTCCCATTGAGGTAGACAGAAACCATAGATTATATTGTACATACATGAGGAATGCATGATCGGTGTTTCAGCTTATTAAGTAATGTGAACCATTTTTTTTTGTTATCATATCGAACCTTCAAAAGGGGGTGTGGGATTAGAATTTTGCCACGTCTATGAAGTTATTTGTGGCATTGCTGAGGTAGGTGCAAGACAGTAGGAGGGACATTGTTTGTGGGTCGATTCCACACTTACATCTCGTGGTTTTTCGTCAATATAGCCCCAGTTACTCATATTGAGATTCAACTTTGGTCCGAAGTCGCATGTGGGACCGTCATATAGGCCAGGAATTGGCAGGTTCTCTTTAGGCTCAATTTAGTTAGCCAGTGGTGGAAAAGCCACGGTTTGCGGTGAGTCATACATCTGTTCATACATGTGTGCTGGTTGTGAGCACTACTTATTTGACCTTTTAGTAAGTTTCTGTAGTTCATTGTTTATCCTTCTTGCAATTCCGGAATGTCCAAAAGTACCATGATAAATGGTAAAATCTGATTGATAAATAAATATTGTACATAACGTTAACGTGTAACATCTTCACTATGCTTCACCATATTGATAATACATAAGACAGCAAGCGAAACACATAAAATTGGGATTATATTACAAACGGACACGCAAAACTAAAATAACCTTGTTTTTCTGCGAATAAACAGAAATCTTGTATTGACAAAATTTAAAAAAATATTAAAAAGAATTTCTTGTTTCCGGGATTTGATCTTCAGACTGATGATGTGCCAGTCACCTACCTACGAGTATGTTACGATATACAACTTATTACTCAGTTGCCAATGGTGCTAAAATAGGCATTCGCAATCTACTAATCAAAATACAAAACCGGGAAATGCTTGTTCCCCATATGATAACTGCAATGATGCCTTTTGGAGTGCTTATCATTTTTAACCGACTTCAAAAAAGGAGGAGGTTTTTCAATTCGACAGTATTCTTTTTTTTTTTTTTCTTTATGTGTGTTCGTGGATAAATTCGTCGTTTATGAACGGATTTTGATGATTCTTTTTTTGTTGGAAAGAAGATATCCCTAGGGTGGTACCATGATAAGGAAACCAGGATCTAATGATACTATTCCAGAGAAATCGAGGGGAACCTCCGAAAATCGTATTGGCGACTAGTGCGTTTGTAAATTTTTTCATTAAGTATTTTAAAGCACTACTATTTAATGAAGCTCTGGAGTCGATCTGATGATGGAGCCGAAAGACAGTCGAGGGAACTCTTTAAAGATTTACAGCAATTACCTGGTGTTTGGGCTTGATTAATTTGTATTGATGAGAACTTTACACCTAGAGGGGTTGTGACTGTCATTAGGGGTCTGATGATGAAGACGAAAGACAGTGAAGGGAACTCCTCAACGTTATACAGTAGCTTTTTGTATGTATGTCCGTCGATATCTTTGTTTGAAAGAGTAGTCCCCTGAGGTGGTACCATTTTAATTTAGTAAAGATCTGCTCAAGACCTTCGAAGTTAGACACTGGAACTCTTCAATGAATTACAGCAAATCACTCTCAATTGCTGTAATCACATGTTCATGTATAGTTCATGCCACTCAATACATACATAGCATCATGCCTGTATTGCCTGATGGGGTAGGCAGAAGTGTACACTATTGTACACAAACATTTCACCGATGCAGTTATTAAGTCCTAGTGTCTTTCGAAGGCCTACCCATATTATTAAATTACTAATTTAACTTATTTATGAACTATACAAACTTATATATGGCCTATACAATATATATATATGTCGCAGATGGATTGTAGAATAAGCTGTTTTACAAAAGTGCTAGCTGAATTACAAAACAGTACTGCTATGAAAAAAAGCTGAACGACGTTTAGCGGTTTTCCATAATTACTGAACTATAACTCGCAGAATTGTATGAACGTTTTGTAACGTTAATATGGTATGTCTTAACAATACTAACCTAACTTGATTTTACTTGTCAATAGCAAAAAAAAAAAGAAAATGTTGAATAACGTTAATAATAAACCACTATAATTTTCGACAATATATCGGGATTATGAAAGAAAATAAACGAAATTGATTCATGGGCGAGCGAAGCGAGCTCGGTAGTTTCGTGTATCCCGACACGGACAGGTTAGGTTCGAAGAGGATGACGGGGTCAGTGAGCGAGCGTAGCGATCGAACTACCCCCGTCATCCTCTTCGTGTTTAGGTTTTTTCTAACCTCACAGACACAAAAATAGGAGCCCCGCAAAGCGGTGCTCCGTCGACCCAGCCACGGCAAGTCAAATCAGAATACAGTATATTTTTTTACTTGAGTGGTGACTATCCATTTAATATACCTATACAATAAACAAACCTGTCCCACAGTAGATATTTCATTCTGCATTACGTCTAAAGGTGGGTAGCTGTTTTGTTAAACGTATCGCAATGGCAATCCAGCTGAATGTCGTTCAGCTGTTTTATAAAACAGTACTGTTTTGTAAATCAGCTAGCAGTTTTGTAAAACAGCGGATTCTACTATCTATCTGCGACATATATATTACATTTAAAACTAAAAAGGTTAAAATAAATTAAATTTTAACAAAAAATAAAAACCGCCTACAAAAATCGACCACACTAAAAAGTTTAAAATAATATCAAAATTTGCTTATAATAAAATAATTTTAAAAGAACAATATATAATAATAATCTGTTAATTTGGAGTCGGTACCGGGAGAGGGTTATTGTTTTCCTGTTGTTAGTCACTTATGTTCGTTGCGCTGTGGTTATCTTACCGGCCTTTGTATCTGTTGTAAACCCCACTCCATACATCAGGCACCGACTGTGTAGTCGATTTTTGAAGGCGGTTTTTATTTTTTGTTAAAATTATTGATAAGCTATACAACAGTGACATTTTTAAAGTTACAATATTAAATGGAAAAAGAATACGGTCGCGAACAGGATTCGAACCTGCGCCTCCCGGATAAATACTCCAGGCGCTCTGACAACTAAGTGACATTTTTATTGAAATCCGTCGAATTTAGATTCTGAGTGTCAGATGTTTAACATCACCGCTCAGCTTCCTTGAGGAAATGCGTGTTTGTTTTTATCGCGCGCAGCGCACAGGGCATATACTTACTTAATATTTTATTGATATTGTTTTTTCATTGATTCATGTTCAGTATGAGCGGTTTAGTGACTTCCCGGGTATATATTAACAGCTTGTATACACAGCCTATTTATTCATGCAGGCAAATTAGCGAGGTTAAACTTATAGTTTTTTTATGTGACACCATAAAAAATATATCAGTGAATTTGCAACTCTTTACCGCTAGTAGTTACCGTCTTTTTAGATGTCTGTAACCGTGAACCATCGCCTTTACTTTTGATTAATTTAGCACCATAGAGTTCAGTCGTGGTTCCCAAGTGAAAACATCGCGTCCCATAAGTAATACCTACAGCCAATTCTTCTCAAGATTTTCTTTTCGATCATTCGAGCAAAAGTAATTATTTAAACACTTACATTGTTCTGAGTAAGAAGTTGATCTTTTTGAAACATTTAGAGTCTGGGCTTCTTTATCATTATCCTTGAAATCATTATTACTTATAGCTTTACAAAAAGTATAAGTTTAGTTAACTGAGTTATGTTATTATAACAATGTTCAAATTATACAAAGCTCCCTATCACGTAGACAAGATTCAAGTAACAAAAGATTAACATTTCTATTACGGTGATGCTCGAATTACATAACAAGTGAAGTACATAATGTGGACCGTATGAATGCACTACACTTCTCGTTGCTTCATCAATATCACTGTTTAGGACATTCCCTGGATGATAGCGCAACGCACTGTTGTAACTTAACGTGCAAAGTTTAAAAAACAGTACTTTTCTATTGCAGAGCAAGGTTGTACACGTAGGTAATTTATTTAAAAGATGTTTTGTGAAGATATTATCTCTTATTAAAGAAAACTACTTGTGTCGTAATACGCTTTTCAGTTGGGGACGCAACTGTTGTAAGCCCTACTTAAACACCATCGTGGCCAGTAGTCTGAACGGTCGGTTTTTATAAAAATAAATGATTAAAATAATGAGATTTCATAATCTTATTGTGTTTTTCGAGTATGATGATCGCAATTATTAAACCGCACAGCTGAAATATAATAATAGGAGATTCTAATTGGATTTGGAAATAAGTAGAATTCCTTTTTAATCATCCTTCTTTTCTTCATCATGACATGACCAACGATAGAAGCAACGACATTTTAGACAGGGCGAGATTATTCATGAATAAGCTTTCGAAAAGTTAGCTTTTCAACCACCGTAGAAACTCAGTTGAATTGATGAAAAAATTGCCGCTATTCTTAAAATAACATTATTATTGGGAAGAAATAATAATTACCTTCATGGAGTTGAGACTCGTTGCGGCATTGGTGACGACATCACCGAGCGTGGCTGGCGGTAGTGCGTCGCTGCGCACCACCAAAGCGAATACGCATAGAACTACGGCGCGCCACCAGCGCACGCGCATCTTCGCTACCCTGTCCTTGAGAATCACGAATCACTTATCACAGTTATCACGAACACTTAATATTTAATGTCACTTCATTGGTTGTCTATCGCGGCATTGTTAGTTTTTTTTCACTCTATACGTAATATTTGTATCCAGGTGTATCCAGGTGTTGTAACTTTTATAATATCCTGTGAACAAATTAATGCATTTATTAGTAGCTAGCTTTTTATAGTTTCACCTTAAAACATTAAAAGTACAGAAAAAATATTTTTTATTTATATTTATTAAATAGGTGTCAATTTGGTAACTAAATTACATAAGTAGGTATTAGGTAGGTACCAATGAATTTACAATCCTATTTTCAATAATATTTAGACAAATTCCAGACACCGGTGTAGATTGTAGCTTAGGTAGGTATCATCTTTTATTATCTTTATCATCTATTCTGTGGCGTAGGTTGAACAACAAAACAGAATGAATCGAGGCGGGCGGTGACGCAAATGTGGCCTATCTTTTAGAGACACAATTAAGATTGTAATTAATTTGTTTTGTTAATTTGAGTTTGAATTATTTTAATCTATACCGTCTCGCTTTTATGGTAAAATATATAAATTATGAAAAGTGAAAAGAAAAATATCTACTGTCGTGACTGTGAACAAGATTTGTACCTGCGTCTCCTAGAGTTCGCTACGCAAGGGTGAATGCGTTTAAACGATTAATCTATAAAACACGATACTAGTGAGCCTGGAACACGTTGTCCTGCCCTGAAACTAAATGTAGCGCAACCTACCGGACCCAATTGTGAATCTAAACCGGCCAGACTCATACACACACAGAAAATATAATTAAACTCGAGTTTTTGCGAGACCACCACGGCAACTGATTTTTATATAACTACATACGAGTATATATAGGTATTCAATGTTCTAATTTTAGTTTAGTTGCCCGAGGCTAGAAACGATACTAGTGCCTATAACTGAAAGAAACATATTTTGAGGCCAATTACACAGCTAAAACAATAATTGCGTAGTTGCAATGATTTGCCGCTTCATTAGAGACGTTGTGGTAACTTCTGGTTGTGAGAAATTACCGAATCAAATAGTGGCTTGGACAATCAATGTCGACAAAGTTGTAATCGAAAAGAACCTCGAAAATATAAAATTTATTCATTCTAGACATTTATTATTCACTTTATCTCCAATATTTACATAACTATAATATACGCCGAAAAGAAATTGCCTAAGGCGTTTTTATGTTTTTATCTTGATACCTAACTGATTTTTCGATTTACTATGGGAAAGTTAATAAGAAAGGAACAATATATTTTTATTTAATAAAACGGTGAATGAATAACCAAATTGCTTGTGGATGACTGGAAGTTGAAGTAATTGTAGCACATGCCATCATCAGCAACTAATTCTTATTTGATGTGAATCACTGTACCAGATATTGAATACGATCGTTAACAAAATAGGTGCTATTTTGTTAACGATCGTATTCAATATCTGGTTAGAGTAGTCAAAGTAGCATTAGGTTTGGCTAAATGTTCGTGCGTCTTGTTGAATGTGTGGCAAGTGGTTTCACCGATGACATAACGATCTGCATCGAGAACATTCAGGGCCTTCAGGCATAGATAAAATATTGTAGCAATTCTGAACTTCCTATATTACATGACGTCGGGGACACAAATACATATTACATGATACCAAACTTTATACTAAATTCAACCGAGTGCTGGTAAACGGAATGATATGACCTTTCCAAATGCCATTCTAATTATAACAAGAAGGTGAGTCGGTAATATACTATGGTTGTACATGTACCTATGTGTGCGTCCGACAGCAATTGTAGGAAGTCCTCAGTAAATGTAGTACTTCTGTAATCTGTCATTTTAAGTATAACCATGCTCTACTACTTGCTTGTTGTTAACTTACGACTGGGGCGTCGTTTAGTGGCGCATGCGGCGAGCCGAGCGAGACGTTCGCGATATTATTCAATCTACACTTTCACTCACTTGAGTAGTGAGTACCTAGAACTATCTAGTACTACCTACTACTTAAATTAGCTTCAGATTTTTGAGCCGTGAGAGTCTTAGGGTTTGTAAACATTATGTGGTCAACATTTTTAATAATTAATAAAAAGTTTAATTTATTATATTAATATTGTAACGTTATTCAAATTCAGACAATTAACGTGCAGGGGTGATCATGGTATGACGAAGGCATTGACAATAATGAAGTGGCGAAGCAAATCGTCTGTTACCAGTTTTACATATTAGATACATTGACTATATTGTTATCAATAGGTTTGCCTACGCGTATGGTCATTTAAATTAGATCTAGAACTTCGAACCCCGAAACAAGGTATTATAAATCACTCCTACAATAGTTAAATACTAATAATATAACAAAATGTCTTCTTTGACCATAGTTAAATGGTTTATATGCCCAATCAATACTAATAATTTGAAAGAAAAAATTTCGTCATACAAAAGACATCAACGACACTCTAGTGCCTAGACTAGGGCATTTATTTTTTAAATATTGTTTTAGGCATGTTTTTATAATCATACTAGTAAGTAGTATAAAGATAAGGCCTTTATACTTGCGTTTTAAGGAAGATGATCTTAAATACAAACATAAGATTGTTCACTATGAGGGTGCCGTTTCATTAAATACACATGTACTTATAGCTTTCTGCTTCTGGTGTAACTTTTTCAAACAACAGTATATTCATTTCTGTTCTTTCTTTCTATCTGCCTAGCCTTTTCCCAATATCATTGGGGTCGGCTTCCAGTCAAACCGGATGCAGCTTAATACCAGTATTTTAAATGGAGCGACTGCCTATCTGACCTCCACAACCCAGTTACTGGGTAACACGATATCTCGTGGCATGACTGGTTGTCAGACTTTTAGGCCTCTGACTACCCGTAACCGCTGTCATAGATCTTTATTTGACAACCGGGACCGACGGCTTAACGTGCTCGCCGAGGCACGCAGGGGTCTCTGTATGAAACTATGGTCACCCATCCACAGACCGACCGCGGCAAGCTTTCTGTTCTTTCTTTCTAATTTCAATAAATAATTATGATCAGAATCCCGGAACAGACATTATGTTTGAGTGTATAGTATAGATAGTTATTAGGTATTCCAGAGGCAGTTACGTCACGGCACTATAACATCCCTGTATGTAGGAAGTAGACAGCATTGCGGCATTTGCGGTGTCGACACGGGACTACATAGGTCACCACGTAAGAATTGTAGTACCTACCTAGGCTAGAGAAATTAGACCGATACCTATAGATATTTCATAGTGAGATCCAATGTGGGTACCTATTCTAATAGTAACTTTTTTGGTTCCCAACTTACAGTACCGATGTTTCCTTTGGGCAAAAATACCATAAAAACATGCGAGACATCAAACGGTTCTACGAAAATGAATAATAATTGCTATATAATATGTTATTTATAAATGTCAGGTTTAGTAAATTGAACCTGGCCCGGTCCATATAAGTAAATTATTTTTATTACAAGCTTTTAATTAACTTGCAATGTTTGTATGTTAGTTTATTTAGATACAAATCGTGCAAGCTTAATTTAAACCACTTCCTCTTGTCCCACGGAGTTGAATTTTTACATGTTCGTTAAGTTTCAATGACAATGCATTTTTATGGTAAGCATGACCTGAATCGACAACAAGGATCCAGAATCCAAGAGGACTCTTCAACGGTCAACAGCACAGGCATGAAATTTCGTGTATGCATTATTATGATAGCCGATAGACTATTCAAATAAATTTATTATCTCTGCCTAGCCTTTTCCTAATTACATTGGGGTCGGCTTCCAGTCAGACCGGATGCAGCTTAATACCAGTATTTTACATGGAGCGACTGCCTATCTGACCTCCACAAACCAATTACTGGGTAACACGATATCTCGTGTTATGACTGGTTGTCAGACTTTCAGGCCTCTGACTACCCGTAACGGATGTCATAGATCTTAATTTAATAACGTGCTCTCCGAGGCACGGATGGGTCCCGATATGAAATGATGGTCACCCATTCACAGACTGACCGCGCAGCTGAACCTCGATCGATCGATTTGTGTGGCTGTTACTTAGCCATGAGCCCCTTCATTTAATAATCATTTATTATGATTAGCTCTTATTCGCAGGCCCAACAAGCAACTTCTTAAGGGTCACATTCTTTGATGAAGAATTTTGATTGGATTTTTTTGGACAATATGTTAGGTTAAAGAGTGGACTTGTTGCTAAGATAATTATGCTGAAGCTTCCGACTCATAAACATACCTATATATTATGAAATATAAATGAGTAATTTATTTTCTTCTTTTGCATTCTGCAGGCATGCACCGTCAACGAGACGTGCGTGCGTTGCAGTTGCCGCCGCTCGTTCGTTCCGCAGTAGATACAGGTACCTAATCGTAATACTTCCCTGAGATAAGACTGCATAACGTCTACGATATTATCGTTACTTCTACAGTACCAGACGTGATCACATTGTTCCTGGGTAATAAACTGATCATGTAACGCTGCAGATATTGTACCTATTAGTGAGATACCTGCGGCTGTGACTACTCAATCGTGATTATAATAATTAGTTACTTAGCTCTATGTCGTCCACTAGTAATTTTGCCCTGCTAACTATAAATACTTTAACTGTAATTTTTATCAATTAATGAGTTAAGTACATTCGGTATCAATATGACGAGTTCTACTAGCATCTCTTTTCTACATAGTATAAAACAAAGTCGGTTTCCGCGACAATCTGTCTGTTTATCCGCTGACTCCTCCTAAACCATGCAACGGATTTTGATGTGGTTTTCACTATCGTTTATATAATTGTTCACAGATAGTTTAAATATATAATAAAGCCTAATTAAGATTTTCGTAAGTAGAAAAAAAGAATATTTTGCAACCATGTCGCCGAAAATGTTTACATGGCTTACGTAGGCTAAACGTAACTTTAATCTTTTTTTCTAATTTATACCCGTGCCGTGCGAAGCCTGGGCGGGTCGCTAATAAATAATAAAAAAACAACGAAAATGCAGTCACATAGTTGGTACGGCAGAAGTGCTGTCAAGCACCCTGATTGTTTAATTACGTAATTAGGACCTGAATATAATACATTCATCAAGCACAATGTAGCAATGATAGCCTAGCGGTATAACCGTTGGACAGACAAGTCAAAGGTCGCAAGTTCTAATCCAAGGCACGCACCACTGTCTTTTCGAAGTCATCTGCGTATTATAAATTAATTATCACTTGCTTATAACGGTGAAGGGAAACATCATGAGGAAACCAGCACACCTGAGAGGTATTCGCGATGGTTTGCAAAGCCATATCAGATACCTACGGGTGGTTTAAACTCTGACACTAGGTTGTTCATCAACCACACGCTAAGAAGACGATCAAGTACAATTGAAACCCCGCGATATTCCAAGATCACAGTCATACAATATATTATGTACGTGAACCAGCTATGTATAGATCTTAGTGGTTGGTAAAGTTTCATTGTTTTATAGGAGAAGACATTATTGATATGGTGATAATAGCATCACGCCTGTATTCCTCCAGGGGGTAGAGTGGTAGGGTGGTACACAGTTGTACACTCACATTTCACCAATGCTGTTATTAAGTCCCATATAATAGGTGGTGAGCCTATTGTCATCTATCGGGCACAATTCCAAACTCCAAGCTACTACTGAGAATTTCCTAACAAAAAACCGAATACACTTTGCGTCGGGCAAAGGGAGTCGAACCCAGGACCCTGATACTCAGCAGTAGCGCTTGGGACCACTAGACCAACCAGAGAGGCACATTTTGGTTACCACAAATACATTTCCTCACCTTATTCTACACTAATGGGGCGAACAAAAAACTTCCATTACGACATGTGGAAGAAAATAGCCAGAATTTTCCGGGAAAATAACATTACGTCAGTCTTTTGACATGTAACCTGGAAAATAAAGTATGTAGGTTTCTACCAATTCCCTCGAAATAACAAATTAAGGTTTAGGGAAAATTTTAGACAGAGGGAAGAATATAGAGAGCAATTTATAAGTAAGTCCCTACATTACAATTTCAATATATATGGCTTAGAGCCTTAGCGTAAGTTTCTCTTTATCACTGTAACTAATATCGGACGTTGTTGGTGTTGCCCATAACAGTAACTTTCCGTACCCCTACACAAGTACCTACGTACCTACCTACTCTTGCAATGCAACAGTATGACAATCTATTTGCGATAGGCTCTTGAGGTCCTTGAGGCCTTAATATTACGTACCTACGTAGTACCTATAGCAAATAAACATATCATAACACATATGAATTCGACTATTGCACCCAATACATTTTGAAATCGGTGTTTTATTGTATCATAATGCGAGTTAGACACAACTTCTTGAATGGTGTAGTAAGTAGGTAATAAAAAAACATGAACTTAAACTGGAATTTGGACGTAATTTAAATTAAAGAATTAAGAAACTAATAATAAGAATAGTTACTAGGTGATTGTAATGTTATTTTTACGAAATTATAAATTATTAGTTAATAAAAGTCAAATATATGCTTACTTAAATGCAGCTATTTCGGTTAAACGGTTGCACATATAGACACAGCACTTATTTCAACTCGAGTTTTTAAATTTATACCAGAACAAAAACAGGGTCGATTGCTAAATTGCAACCTTTATTTATATATGAAGTGTTGGTTACAATGTTTTGTTAATTTCGTTAACAAATTCTACAGCGGTGAATACGCGCGCGGCACTCAGGTACGTTCACTTCACTGGTTGTATCGATGTCGCCGTAACAGGCCTGAGAGCTGTTACCCAACAACCATCACCACTTCCACCACCAAGCAAACATATAGCTAAGAATATATGTTGTCCAATACAAATTTTTGGTTATCATGTTCACAAGCGCCTATGTATATAAAGGTACCTACTTTTAAATTGTGTTATTTTGTTAGTATTTCTACTCAGAACGTTCACTACCTACACTTTAAGTTTGGGGACTTGCTGGCAAAGTTAGATCTCAAGCTATGATCACAGCCAAGGTTTGATTCTTTGCCATGATTCAGACAAACAGCTTTAAAGAAACTTTTAATGCAGTTTTTCAACCTCTAAAATCGAAATAATTTAATTTGCAGGACAAAAATAAAAATATTCCTGAACTCAGTTTCAGATTTATACACACTGTCGTATCCCAGCGAATCCGCCTATAAATATTGTAATAATTTTATAGTATATTATTTTATATTTTTTACGTAATCCGCTTATTGTACTTCGGTTCCGAAAGTCATCAAAGTAATAAGCAAATTAACTGGTAATACGTACCTACTCAATAGGTACCAAGTTAAGGGTTTTTAAATACAATAGATTCCATGCAAAGTTATTACACAACAATTGGTCTAAGTAAATTGCATATAATCAGGCCAATGTTTCCCATTATGATACTCTGATTCGTCTTTTTCCCGTCATCTATGTTTTTTTTAACTCTTTATGCATGCTGGTTTAGGTTGGTTTTGACCTGTCCTTCTGTTGAGAACATCCGAAAATTTATTGCGGTATGTTCGTCGAAATCAGCCTGCCCCGACTCCAACCCCTAAAGGAAGTAAATTAAAAATATTTTATCTTATTGGCTCACCAACAATTTATACTGTTACAATTATAAAACAACCATTATCAGTAATAATCTTTTGCAACAATTTCTTACAGATAAGCATAATTCATAATATTCAAAAGAGTACCTACAACACGTTTTCAACAGGTCCTTATTTTAAAATATTTTTATATTGAATTAATGACAAGAATATGAATATTTTATGCCTGAAAGAATATTCCATAAAAAAGAAATCTCCAAAAAAAATCCTAATGAGAAAGCCGTGTAAGATGAAAGATTTTTTTTTAAAGGGGCTGCTATAGTATTTTCAAGGAAATTTAAAATAATAATGAATGCTCGAAAACTATCAAGTATCGCGGAAAATGCATGGGGTAATTTCGGATACCTAATTTAAAAATAAAAAAAATTAATTCCTCATGTCCAGACATGAGCAATCTATTTTTTATGACGTCACTCAAAATCAAAAACAAAATGTATTTTTTCAAATTAGGCTAAAAATTTGCAAACGTGAAACATTAAGATAGTCCCCAAAAAGCTCACCCTTCACCACTTCCTAGTGTTTTAGCTGGGAAGAAGAATCTACATAAAAGTTTGTATAGAACCCTCGGTGCGCGAGTCAGACTCGCACTAGACCCATTTCTGGTTATTTTTATTTTTACTAATTACTTAATTTTACTGGCTTTTCTTCTTTATGGCAATTGAAACCGAAGCCACGAGAAGTTTAAAAGTTAGGAAACACACAAAGTTATACTAATTACACGGACCTTAAAAAAATACGGACGGAGCGTTGCGTACGACATGTGAGAAGCATGCGTAGTCAATTTCGCTTGTCATACACGAGCTAAACGCATACAAATACTTGGATGAGTTATAAGTACTCGGCGCCAATACGCTGCGTGTAATCTATGTGTGTGTGTGTGCGTAATCTATGCTTCGCTTATGACAAGGCATTGTTCCATCCGTATTTTTTCAAAGCCGTGACTAATTACTATTTTTGGATCAGTAGATTAGAGAGTAGTTAGTAGAAAATTTAATATAAAACAGTAAATATATACAAATAATTTAAATAACAAATTATACAAGAATACGAATACCTAAATTGTAATAGATATTATTAGCCATAACAAATAATAGTTAAAAGAATGATGATACAAGTGGCCTAAGTTGGTAATTAAAGTCGAGGTCGAGATTTAAAGTGGTCAGAGCGCCTGGAGTATTCATCCGGGAGGCGCAGGTTCGAATCCTGTTCGCGACCGTATTCTTTTTCCATTTAATATTGTACCTTTAGAGTTCGCTAAGCATGCGTTAATGCTTTTCAAAGATTTATCTTGACTCGCGGATGAATTGCTAACCGAGGCTCGGTTAGCAATTCAACCGCGAGTGCAGAGTAGTGCGAGTAGGAATGACCGACCGAGACTTGTTTCGACCATTAGGGCTTGCGGCTCATACGAAATTTTTCAACACTATTGTGAGGAAAATAATAATAAAATTACATTCTGTAAGACATTCAACTATACGTACTTACATTTTTTAATTGTGATGGCGGGCAAATTTCTTTTTTCGTACGCCGAGTCGGTGGTCTATTTGCGCGAAGGTAGAAGGAGGCTGACTGACGAAGTTGCCAAACCTAATATTATCTAATATATAAAATTCTCGTGTCACAGTTTTCGTTGCCATACTCCACCGAAACGGCTTGACCGATTTTGATGAAATTTTTTGTGCTTATCCGGTATCTATGAGAATCGGCCAACATCTATTTTTCATCCCCCTAAATGTTAGGGGTAGTCCACCCCAATTTTTTTTATTTATATGGCAAAACAACGTTTGCCGGGTCAGCTAGTAATAAAATAATATTAACATAACATAACATAACAAAACATAACATAGCATCACGCCTGTATTCCCCGAAGGGGTAGGCAGAGGTGTACACAATTGTACACCCACATTTCACCAATGCTGTTATTAAGTCCTATGTAATAGGTGGTGAGCCTATTGCCATCAACCGGGCACATTTCCAAAGTCCGGGCTGCTACTGAGAATTTCCTAACAGAAAAACTCAATAACACTTTGCCCGACCCGGGAATCGAACCCGAGACCTCCTGCTCAGCGCAGTCGCGCTACGGACCACTAAACCAACGAGGCAGTTCAATAATATTAATACTTTTTTATTGATAACAAAAATTACCTAATGCTAATTCAGCTAGAGAACTATTTTTTTTTTCTTAATTGAAGCGTCATATTATACTGTATCCAAGTCTGTATCTAATTACAAAAATGGTCAATTTCTGCAAAGAGTTTGTAGACATTAAAATTATATTTATATATATTTCAAAAAAATTCAGCATATAGTTTTCATGTATTCACGAGTTTTATACGACGTATTTCAACACACTTTCTAGAAAACCTGATAATAATTTGTTAAAATGACGCGCGGATTTCTTTTTTGTTCGCCGGGTCTATGGTCTATGCTCGCGCAAATAGAAGCAGTCTTGACTTTGACTTGACGAAGTTGAACTTTACTCGTTGATGCTTGAACTTTATTTTTTATTTGTTTGACAACCTATGGTTTGACGTCTAAATTTAACTACATATTATAAAACAAGATCCTCCACTGCGTCTGTTAGTCTGTCTGTTCGCTGTTTAAGCTTATTTCACCCATGGATAGAGTGTCTCGAAGATAGTTTTAGTATACGTATAATTTGTCAAGTATTTGTATACATTGCCTTAACCCTTTGAGATATAACAAAATAATGTATGGTGGAATTGTGAAACTTATATAGGTCTACAGAAAAGTCCGCGATGGCATTTGTCTATCTCTTGAGGATAACTTAATATACCCATTTTAATACATCATAACTAAATAAGTTTTATAGCAAAACTATTACTATTTAATTTTTTTTCTATTACTATTTAACTATTTAATTTTTTTTCGTAATAATTAAAAAGTTATATCAAATTAAAAAAAATTTTTTAATCCCAGGACCGAAAAACGCTGACAGGACCCGAACCAGGGTGTACAATCTTCGAACAAATGAGTAGGAAACTGGACAATTATAAATCGACAAAATAATGTAGCTCATTTAAATATACCATTGTCGTATAGCAATCATTCTTTTGCAATTTGGTAGGGTTATATCAATAGTTTTTTGCCTTCGTGAATCAATAGATGGCGCTTAATGCTATTTTGCAACAGCTTTCTCAGATATGTAAGGAAGACTTATTTGTAAAAGTAAACTTGAATTTATTATATATCGGGAGTATGCTGGTCGGAACTGGCTTCGCAGTCGCAGTTACTCATTAATAAATTGCATATCCGAATTACAAGACATTTATGATGACATATTAAAAACAAATATAACATTAAATAATTTAAAACAATTTATAAAAGTAATTATATTTGTACATATTAGTTTCGACTTCCTGCATTGCCAAATCCATAAAGAAAACTTGATAGATTTAAGATTACTTTGTCATCCCGATTTTTTATTCACCATTATGGGAAAAAATTAAATAAAATATTATGCGGGAAGACGGATAAGGACAGCAATAAATTAAAGGCAATAAAAATATGTATTAAGTGATTAAAGATAAATCTTTGAAAACCATTAATTTTATTTCATTATATTCTTCCAAATTATTCATAAGATGTATGAGCAATAAAAAATGAATGGAAGAATACATTGGAATCTGTTGAATCACGTATTTTATATCTGTGTTGGTTGGACCCTAAGTAGATACCTAATAATACCTAAACAAATGTATATGCATGTCGGGGTCCTATCGTTTACAGCAATAGCAATAGAGCGGACTGTATAAATAAAGAGTATAATAAAAAAACAAAGATAGATCAAACGGCGCCCGATCGTACTACGTGACCGCCGCGGAAAATCGTCGTAGAGAAGTATTGCGCGCCAAAATGGGGAAAAGAGCGGCGGCTGCGCGGTTGTCAGCGCGGCCGTCATCGTTTCCTCGTACCGCGCGCCCTCGCGCTGCCCCGCGCCGTGGCATTAGTAGTGCATTCGTAATACTCTAGATGGCGTCTGTGTGCCCTGTTTCCTAAATTGAACGAGAGAGAGGTCTCTATTTCCTATATTAAAAAGTACTCTGTGACCCGAACTCACCCTAGTGCGTCACAATGTTAATTTCTCCTCACAATAATACACACAGCTGTTACAGTGTTTTGAATTTTAATTAATGATATGTCTTGATTTTTGTATAAATACATAAAAAATGTCGAACATCAAGAGTTATCGTGCTTACATCGTACCACTATTTATTTATTCATTTCATCTTACAAGCTAACAGATGTACATCCAAGACGCCTATAAGATTAATTTTCTAATATGAAATTGAATTATAGCTTAATATTATTACTACATGCTATAGCTTAATATATACTACTATGTACGAATACTACAAAAATAACCCCCGAAAAATTGTTTTTGAATGTTCCACAAGATGATAAACGTAGAAATAAATGGTTTCAAGCAGTGCGACGACCTAATTCCAAAATAACACCAATTTTTTTTGTTGTGAATATCTTTTATATGTAAGTATTTGATAACTATTTTTTATGTAAGTAATTGGAAATATGGCACGTAGAATATTTTAAGACCTCTTGTTACTTTTTTGTTCATATCAAAATAATAGAAATATGTTTTATTATAATTCTCACTAGATTGAATAGACAATTAAATTTACATTAATTTGACCTTATTAGAATTGTAGTCTAACAGCTGTTATATCGAAATAAAACAAAATTTACAGGCCTTAGGAGGTTGGTATTCGGTGGTTTTACGTTACCCTTAGAAAAAATCTATTAATTTGAAACGATCTATTAATAACCTTGTAGGTAAATTATTATCTAATGGTTCTGGTTTAATTTAGCATTTTTTTTTATAAGGCGCTAGGTTATGTATTATATGAAATTGAAATTAGATTTTATATATCCTTTATCACACATTATTAAATTAAATTAACTGTTCTAGACATTTTTTTTCCACAAAATTTTGATATTTTTATTTAATTCACGGATAGAAGCCGATGACACTATACTACCGTGAAACTCCTTTAACATTATGACGTCACAAAAATGGCGATCAATCGTTGCGTGTTCGTAGTCACGTGATTTCTTTTTAAATTTTAACGAATTTTGCTAATAATAAATTTAAAAAAATCTATTTCTCGCCTTGACTATCATATAATGAAGTTATAAAGTACACATTTAAAAAAAAAACAAAATGGCCAGTTGGAGAGCGAGAACAGGGTCAAAATTACATGATTACTTTTGGTCGCGATAACCGACATCCACGTGGGCGAAGCCACGGGCATCAGCTAGTATTTTATAATGAAGCCAATCATTAAATGTACTAAAAAGTTTACCACTAACTGCAGCTAGAACCAAGCCAAATAATTGACGAACAGTAGGTATATATACTTTATTGCAATTCTCAACTATTGGTTCACCCCTTTATAACCGACTTCAAAAAGGAGAAGGTTTTAGTTTCGTCTGTTTTTTTTTTGTATGTATGTCCGTTTTTTATTGTTTGCCATTTAAATTGTATGTTAGGTTTACAACCAGATACAAGTAGGGACATACTCTCACAGAAACACTAACTTAATAAAATCAATCTTACATAATAATTAACATCGGCAACGAAACCATAGCGCAACGAACATAAGTGACTAACAGGAGAAAAACAATAACCCTCTCCCAGTACATGCACCGACTCCATTAATAACAGATTATTACCTGTTATATATTGTTCCTTTAAAATTATTTTATTTTAAGCAAATTTTGATATGATTTTGTACTTTTGAGTGCTGTTGGTTATTGAAGGCTGTTTTTATTTTTTGTTAAAGAATAATTTTATTAGTGAGTAGTTTTAAGTGGAAGTTGGGAAAATTGCGAACAGGTACATTCGTAGCTAGTTGTAAATCTTTGATATATAAACCCGAGTCCAAATGTTGCATACGAGCGTAGGTACATTCTTTCAGGAAACAAAAGCAATATTAACTTAAAAAAAGCACGCCTGCCATGTGTGAAAAGGATTCTAAAGATACCCCACATATTTTAATCAGTTGAAGAATTTAGATGTTATAGTGGATTATAGAAACTCACAAACATACATACATACCTACTAGCGCTCAACTTCAGTACTTAGGTACATACATGTGTACATGAACCCTAAAAACATAAAGTACTCCATTTTTGCGCAGTCCTATAAAAATAGGGGATGAAGGAGGTTTTATATTATTTTTTACATCGAGAAACATGTTAAAATCATAAACGTAGGATAGAAAAAGATCTACAAAGCCTACTATGGGGACGGAATCCCTTACGGAAATATCACTTGTTAGAAAGAGAAAGCATATTTAGGGTCGGTCAGCACTATTGGCAAATGTTTGATGTTTTTGATGTTTTCTCCAGTTTCACTGTCAAAAATCACGCTAACTTATAGTTGCTGTATTGTCAGTGAAACTTGTATATTTTATATAGTTTTAAAATTTATTAGCGATGCCTACGTGTTCTGTTGTGACTGGAACATTTCATATAAAAATAATCCAGAAAAACATTTCACAGGTAAATTGACAACAACAGCTATATTTTCATGGCCATATTTTGGAGAAAACTATCTTTAGAATTTTTTTTTGGAAAACCATTTCATATCAAGAAAATAGTGAATTTTCTCTGTAGTAAAAAAAATGGGCATAAAAGCAATATTGAGGACGTTGTTCTAATATAAATTTTCATTTCATGTACACAAAATAGTGACTTGTCAGTGTCGACTATTGTGTCGATGAAATTTTAGAACAAAAAGTTCCGATATCAGAATTTATTTAAAGTGTAGATGTACTAACTATCTCTGCACATTGATTATTTTCCAAAATTTTAATTCGGTTACCTAAAACTATCGATACAGAAGATGAAACTAAAAAGTTTGGAAACGTTTCTGTCTGTTTGTCGGTGTGTATGTCCGAACGCTTATAACATATAAGAATAGGAATGGCCCAGGTTAATAAATATATTTTATCACGCTATTACAGTAGTCCCCAAATGCGGTTCGAATCTGGACCGCCAACCTACTTTGTGAGAATCTTGGTTGTTAATAATCTTACGAACTGCGCTACTATTAATTTTAAAAACAGACCCCGAATGAAACTAGTTGATGATTCCTGCGCTATCACCTTTAGGCGGTGAGCACTGAGCCTATATGTGATACCGTAATAAATATGTTGTTTACATATTTTTACTACAAATTCAAGAGAATATCAGAATAGGGTTATTGACGAAATTTCACAAAGGGCCTAAATTTAAAGAATATGGTATAGATTAACTAAAAAAAATATTTTGCAATTTTTTGTGTACCTATTTATTAAATAATAGCTGTTTAAAATTCAAAATTTAAAGGTCGTGCCAAAAGGCGCGAAAATGACGATCGCCATTTTGTGACGTCATTACGCAACAGAACTATTGTAAACAAAGGAAACTATTTTGTAAATCATAACATTAGTGCGTAGTATACCAATACTTCGAAAATTGAACTGAAATACGGAGAAAGTGGTTGCAACTGGCTTCCGAAATATCAACAAATTCATCGATTTATTTTGTGTCATGTGTCACAGTGACTGCAAATTGACAATCAATCCTCTGAGTAGTGACGTCACGCAGTCATTGGTGTTTCGAGTCACGTGACACATAGATTAAAAATTATGAATTTGTTTATCGAATTAAATATATTTACGAGTTATTAATATTATTTTCAAAAATACCAAAATTTCTAATAAAATACATTCTATCATTATAGCTAAGTTTCATATTTTATTTCCATCAGTGTCAAATACCCTATTTCATGTGATATTTTTTATACTAAAAGGTTTCCTGTCGATGCTAAGGAAAAAGAATAATGGATGATACTAATTGATAAAGAAAATAATAAAAGTAAAGAACAAAAAAATAAAAAGTTGATATAAGAAAAGATATACCAATTCTTTTTTCGGGTGAAGCCTTCAAAAACACGTCCGGCCTTTATGGATAAGAGGGATTCATACCTCACTAAAACCACCTCGGTAGTCAACATCAGCATATGGAGGGAGGCACGTAAGATACCAGCTCCAGCACCCCCGCTATGCAGCGCCTATTAAGGCACATCCCTGGAGAGACCGTACAGGGGTCTCCCCTACGCCTCGCTGTGCACGATAACACGTGACCACTATGCCTACGTCTTCTCTGGGATCACTATGGGTAAACAGAGTCCCCTCTCTAAGCATCTGTGACCCCAAAGGACCGCCTGTCTTAAATCATACAGGCGGGGTTTCGGTTGTTAGGCGCCGAGGCGGTTGCCTCCTAGACGCTTTCTTCTCCGAGAGGGATCGGACCTCTCACAATCCCGCTCGGCGGCCTCTTCTTGGACGACAACAGTCTCACAAAAGGAAGCCATTCCTCTATAGTTCACTTTATCTGCCAGCGTAGCCCTCACTACTGCCGGCAGAGACAGGTCTTGCCCGATACTGGCTCTTAGTACCCGCCGCTCAGCGGTCTAGGCAGGGCACACCTCAAGCGTGTGCTGCGCTGAGTCCAGACCACCTCCGCAATGGTATAAGGATAGGTAGGTAAAAATCATTCAGTCAATCATCATCTCAATCAGTCATACTCCATACACTGCTCAGAGTCCTTAAAAGCTGCTTTCTTTACAAAGTACCAATGAAATATAATTATAATGTGAGCGCATGAAATGTTTTTATTATAATAATGTAATTAATCAATTAAGTGCTTTAAACAATACCTACCCTTGTGATTTTAGTTTTATTAACATAACTTTATGTTTATGTTATGTTTATGTTATAATTTGATTAAAAATATTTTCATTTTGTATACCAATTCCTTACATCTGAAATATTATTTATCGATAATTGATATGTGTCTATTCGTGAATATTTCCACGTTGTACATTACTATTGCACGCACACATTGACAATTCAAAATCGGTAACACTTTTTTCATTTTTTGAGCTCTATGCATATGTCGCAGATGGATTGTAGAATCCGCTGTTTTACAAAATTGCTAGCTGATTTAGAAAACAGTACTGTTTTATAAAACAGCTGAACGACGTTCAGCTGGATTGCCATTGCGATACGTTTAACAAAACAGCTAACGACGTAATGCAGAATAACATATCTACTGTGGGACAGGTTTGTTTATTGTTTATGTATGTCGCAGATGGATTGTAGAATCAGCTGTTTTACAAAACTGCTAGCTGAATTACAAAACAGTACTGTTATAAAAAACAGCTGAACGACGTTTAGCGGTTTTACATAATTACTGAACTTTAACACGCAGAATTGAATGAATGTTTTGCGTTTATCAATGCAGCGGGTCAACGATTAGAGATTATGTAAAACAGTGTGAAATGAACTGTCAGATTTTTGATTTTAGTTCGAAATTTTGTCGCATATGGCTCTGTATGTCCTAACAATAATAACCTAACTTTAATTTACTTGTCAATAGCAAAAAAAGATGAAAATTTTTAATGACGTAAATACTAAACCACTATAGTCACCACTCAAGTAAAAACAAGATACTGTATTCTGATTTGACTTTCTGTGGCTGGGTTGACGGAGCCCCGCGGGGCTCCTATTTTTGGGTCTGTAAGGTTAGAGAAAACCTAAACACAAAGAGGATCCATCATCCTCTTCGAACATAACCTGTCCGTGTCGGGGTACACGAAACACCCGAGCGCGCTTCGCTCGCTCATGGATCAATTTCGTTTATTATCTTTCATAGTCCCGATATATTGTCGACTATTATAGTGGTGTAGTATTTACGTCATTCAAAATTTTCATCTTTTTATTGCTATTGGCAAGTAAAATAAAGTTAGGTTATTATTGTTAAGACATACAGAGCCATATGTGACAAAATTTCGAACTAAAATCAACAATCTGACAGTTCATTTCACACTGTTTTACTTATTCTCTGATCGTTGACCCGCTGCATTGATAAACGCAAAACGGTCATTCAATTCTGCGTGTTATAGTTCAGTAAATAAGTAAAACCGCTAAACGTCGTTCAGCGGTATTTGCGTCGGATTGCCGTCCCATCGAGAGTGAAGGAAGAGAGAGATGCACCTGTTTTTGCGCGTATACTTGTTTACGTATTTTGACGATTATTATCTCCTATTATTAAACGTCGCGTGATAATAGAACATTGTGAAGTGAAAGATGTGGTGACGAGGATTGAGAAAGGTATGCTAAGATGGTTTCGGCATGTAGAAAGGATGGATGAAAGGCGATTGACTAAACTACATAGTACATGAGGCGAGAGTGGATGGAAGAGTCGGGGCAGGTGGACCTCAACGAAAGTACCGCAATAAAATTGCGGACGTTCTACTTCGTGCACGTTCTTCTTCTCTAAAAAAGGACGGTTCTAGAGCCACCTAAATCGACAAGCATGCATGAAGAGGTTAAAATGAACATAGATGCAGCAAAAGAGGTGTGTCTCTCTGCCTACCTCAATGGTTCTCCTACGTACTTGGTTAATATCCGTGGAGTTTGACCGCCATGACCGATATTTCGGTCGGAAATATATTATTATTAAAGTTTTTTTTTAAATGGGCCTCTCTTTTTGTGTTTTTGCCAGTGTCAAGTTTAAGGAGTAATCAAGTAATAATAGTTCCCGTCATGGGATTATTTATTATATTATGGCGCCACACTTCAAATCAAATCAGATCATTTAATTCAATTAAACCATTTACAGGCCCTTTTGAATTGTCAGAAGTTAGTTGCCACGTTCCTAAGTGTAGGTTCCTATGGAGAAGAACGGGCAAGAAACTCCACGGTTACTCTTTTTCATCATATAAGTTTTTACAATAGTAGGTATTGGTTACACTGTTTTTGTTGCAAAATAGTAGGTATGTGAGAACAATGTAAGATGACGCCAATTCTAAAAGAGTTTAGTTTAACAATTCAACATTTTTCTATGACAGTTTAGAGATGACCAGTACCAACTGACAGCGCCCGTTCAAGAACATGACGCATGCGTCAGCATCACCTAACTCAACCATATTGTAGGGAATCGAATGACCCAACACACACGCCACCATCAGCGGTTTATTTTAGTGAGCATGACATACTCTATCTGCCAGACAACAATAAAAAATAAACGCATAAAATCATTGTAAATGGTTACATAGTACTCACATGTACATTTGATACATTTACACAAAGCAAATTTTACATTAAAAATAATCCTAATGATATTTATATCTATTCTGTAGACCGGGTTCTCCTTTGTTTTTTAAACTTGTTGGCGCTGATATCTGACTATCTCTGAGAAGAAACGCCGAAACAAACTCAGAGGTCAACGTCTCTTTTGAAGTCCAGACATCATAGTACATATCTAAGTGAGTGTAACCATGCAGTCGTCTGGAATGGCCTCTTGAGAAAAGAGCCATAGCAGCTTTGAGGTGACCTGTTCTATCTGACGGCATCGTGTAGCTCAACCATAACTAAGGGAGCTCAACGACCCGTCACAAGACGATACCAGATCAGGAGGACATTTGCGTAGGTCACATAAAAGAACTCAAAACAACCAGACAGTTAATGAGGTTCGTGAATTGCTGGCTCACATAGTACTGACATTGACATTTTAAAGGATCAATAAATATCAGAGAATAATGTCAGAAAGAATAATAATTTTCATTAAATATCAAATTAAACACATTTGAATGTCAAGAATTATATAATAAACCAGAATTATTCATCAGTTTTATACATTAGAGCGAGCGGCACAATCCCAAGCATTTTTAACATCTATGTAGTCTTTGACTTTATAGTAACCCTTTTTGCAAAGAGCGTGCTTAACATATGACTTAAATTTATTGAGACTTAATTCTTGAATATTGCTTGGGATTTTGTTGTAGAAGCGTGCGCCTAGTCGAAGGAAGTATGAGTTTATTTTTGTTCCTAGTATTAAGATTATGAATGTCGCTGTTTTTGCAGAACAGATTAATATGTTTCTTAACATAGATCCAATTCTCATAAACGTATTGAGATGCGACCGTCATTATCCCAATTTATTTGAATTTATCCCTCAGTGAGTGACTAATACTAAGGTTATAAATGGCTCGAATAGCCCTCTTCTGCAACACAAATATAGTTTGAATGTCGGCAGCATTTCCTCACAACAAAATGCCATATGATATTACACTATGAAAATAACTAATGTATATATAATATTAATGTATATACTAATCTGGCTGTCTCTATATCAGTTAATTGACGTATCTTATAGACCGCGTATGCTGCAGAACTGAGTCTATTCGACAACTTAGTAATATGTGGGCCCCACTGCAGCTTTGAATCTAAAGTTATACCCAAAAACATTGTGATGTCCACAAGATTCAAATGCTCATCATTTATTACTACACTGGTTTTTATTTGCTTAACGTTAGGTAATAAAAATCTAATACATTTAGTCTTCTTCTCGTTTAAAAGTAAATTATTAATACTGAACCAGTGCACTATTCTAGAAAGACTGTTATTTACATCGACAGTAACTGGCTGTTGCCGTTTAAGTTGAAATAAGAATGATGTATCATCAGCAAATAACACTATATCTCGATCTTTTTTTACAATAAAAGGTAAATCATTTATGTAAATAAACGAGAAATAGGAATGGGCCCAAAATTGAGCCTTGCGGAACTCCCATAGTAACCACTGACCCTTGAGATCGCTTTCCATTGACGGCCACTCTCTGAATCCTATTACTCAAATAAGAAATAAGAAGATCCAGAGCAATATCCTTTATTCCATAATGTGGTAATTTCCTGATCAATGTTTTTAACTTTTTGTGCTTGCCAGTGTCAAGTATTCAGAATAATCAACTATTAAAAGTAGCTGCGCGCGTTGACCCATTAAAACGGTGGAAATTTTACTGAGTCTTCGATGGAGTTTAAGAGTGAACACAAAAAGTCATGATTTTCAATTTTGTAGTGACAATTAAAAATTTAATAAAAATCGCTATTTTTATCTATTAGTATTTTTCTGAGATTAACTACTGTATTTTCGTAAAATTAAACTGGTCACACTGGTCACGTACTTTGTTTTTCAAAGCACACCTGACATTGACATATGACGTCATGTTATGATTTATCCATTGGTAAATGGTAACTCAGTGCATCTTTTCGTCCAGATACGTAAGAAAATTTTAGTTTCCAGCATTTCATAAGTTCATACCTGTTACAACGAATTGTTAATTTCTACTACGGTTGGCATATTAGTGTCTTTCACTCGGGTTTAGAAAACGTAATGGCAAGTAATCCAGGCCCAGGCCCAGGCCCAGGCACTATGGCCTCAGCGCCTGAAGATCTTCCACCACCGTACTCAGCTGTAGTGGGTAATCCACAATATGGCTTTGTTGCGCCTGGCGGCGAACCATATACGGCCGTGGCTGGCCCGTATCCGCAGCCTAAGCAATTTACAGCGCCGGGTGTGTATCCGCACCCCACCATTACAGTGACAAACACTCAACCACAGGCGGGAGATATGCTACCGCCGCAGCCCCCTACAATGCCCATGGGCATCGTTCTTCCACCCGCAGTCGGCACTGAACCTACGACAATAACATGCTTCAATTGCGGTAAAGTTGTCACAACAAGAGTGACATACACTACAGCTTGGCATACACATCTAGTGGCTGGATCCGTATGTGTCATTACTATGTAAGTATACATTAATGTATTGTTCCAAGTCAATGTGAGAATAATTTAAAGTAATACTCAGGAAAAGTACATTTTACAATTATAACTTTTAAAATTAATGCAGCATTTTGAAAATTATATATATTTATTGTATTTCTTTACCTAACAATAATATGTTTTTACAGGGTTTGCTCCCTTTGCTGTCTTGGCCTCGTCCCATACTGCTTTGATACATTCAAGGATGCTGAGCACTATTGTCCCAACTGCAATACTTTCATTGGTAAAAGTAGCAAGTGTTAAAAATATTTGGGTGAAGGTACTATTTAATATTGTGATTTGGAATATGCAGCTTCTTCTTTATGAAAAAAGAAAATGTTAAAAAAATATATAAATTATAAAGCAATTGATTGTGTTGCAATCAGTTTAATTTAATTTAAAATGCAGCATGTTCTCTGATTGCTTGTGGTTTATAATAAAGTAATTTTTTTTTTCAAATCATAATGCTTGGTATCTGCTATTTATTGTTAAAATATATAAATATGTGTGATTCACTCACATTATTTCACTTGTAGCACAATGTACTTCACCTGCACTGTTATCAATGTATAATAAATTACATCATTTTCTTTACAATTAATTACTCACCATTGCATACAATGGATAAAGATAGCAGGTGAAGTTGTGCATAATTAATTTTCTTATAATCGTCTTATGAATTTGAGTCAAATTAACAGTTAATGGCTCATTATAAAAACAAATATTTTGGTATTCAGATGTCTTTATTAAAAGACATGCTAGAATAAAAATCGAAAAAGATGAAAGGGTTAAGTATGTATTGAAATTATGGCTTCCCTCATAATGTGTTTAATCCAATCATTTGTATCATTTCCATTCACATTATTATTAATAATATTCACAAATTGTAAGGCTTCAAGTAGACAATTCTCTTTGTGTCCACAGCTGCATCACCACAGAGAAATTTTGCATTGAATATTAAGCTTTGATTGCAGTATTTATATCAATTTGCAGTTCTGGCGCAAGTACAGGAAGCCTAATTTCTTTTATGTTCCCAATGCTAGTAATTATACATGCATTCCATCCATTTTAAATGTAAAGCTTAAAAAATAAAGTAAACAGATTATGTCAAAGATAATAAAATAAGATGTATGGATCAGTAAATAGGACTTATTCTGCCTTATTTGATGCAAATGTTAATAACTTGGTGACTGAAATTAGACTGAAGTATATGATTGTCAAATTCGCGAAAAATATTTTAAATATTGTAGCTACAACAATTTTAATTAATGTGTAAATGTTTTATTTTATGGCAGTTCATTATTTTGTATACTGTAACTTTATTGCTACTTAGTTTTACATACAAATAATTTTAATAATAGTCCATTTCTAAGGGGTATTCTTATTAAATACTTGTTCTGTTGAATTATGTTCTTCATTCTGTGTTTACGAAAATATATAATTAGGTATTTATACTGTAAAGTATTTCATTGTTTTTTTTGCCATCTTTCATATTATTACTTAATTAACTTATCGCTCTGACAGTACATAGCGACAATTTTTTTTTAAGTCTAAATGTAGCCTGACGTTGAGCTGAGCTGGGTGGGTGATTTCCTAACTTGTGTTAGTTTGTGGAACCATAGAACCTCGATATTTTAGTGGGGTGGTCTAGTATTGATGAGTGATCCCAGATAGCCTCTCTGTACCAGCTGGAGCATTTTATAAAAGTGGTCGAAACATTGATATATATATATTACTTTGGGTCGAAAAGTCCAAAATAATCCGGCAAGCCATGTTAAAGGAATGTTTCTATGAATATTAAATAATTGTGAATTTATATGGAAATACAACTCTTAACTCCTCCCCCATTCACTTTTCCTGACGTATCCTCCTCACAGTACATTAACTGGCAACGCTGTTGATAAGAAATATTGGATCAGTACCCCATCGGTGAATTGTAGCTAATGGTAATACAATGGTAATACGACAAATCGCAATTTAAAATAAAAATAATACCTTATTTATTATTGTTATTTGACGCAGTGGAAATTAGAAACCTCAACCTATCTGCAAGTTAATACTGAAATATCTGAAGTGATAAGATAGCAGCAATCACTATAGATAACGACGTAAATTTTCAGTGCTTAATCGCAATCAATATGGTATTCATGCAAAGAGCATGTTTAAGTATAATTACATCTAACCAACATGGATATGAATAGTGGTGTAAATCCAGCTCAAAGTGATCTAGTAAGGTCAGAGTCACATGTCGAGACAGTTACATTTAACAGAGAGCCACCACCGCCGTATGAGGTGACCTTGAATAACGCACCAGTGACTAACCAACCGATCGTCCAAACTATTATCATACAACCTACTCTGAAGAACTCGCCTATTTTCTACAACTGTCTTACTTGTGGTGAAAGAAATCTTACTAATGTTGCATATTCAAGTACACGAAAAACTCACATGTTGGCTGGTTTTATTTGTGGTTTTACTCTGTAAGTATATTAAGCAATAAAATTTATGTTATTACCTTCAATCATGTATTTAATAAGCAATAGAAACTAATTTGAAGGTGGTTTTAATTATTAATAGAAAAAAATTAAGTAAAATTTTGGTAATATTGTGTCCAATTTTAATGTATGTTATTGACTTATTGCTTTCAAACATGTATTTAATAACCATTATAAACAAATTTGAAGGTGATTTTCATTATTGTTAGTTTTTTTTAAAATAAAATGACTTTATTATTGTGTACTATAATTTTATTTATTATATGTCTCATTCCAGTTGGTGTTCACTCTGTTGTTTGGCTGTCATACCATATGTTACAAAAACATTTAAGAAAGCTGACCACTACTGCTCCAACTGCAACACATTTTTGGGTGCTTATTCTAAAATATAGAATCACTGACAAAGGCATTGATTTATAATTTAAGTTTTTTTAAGTGGGTCTCGATAAATGAATACTCATGAACTGAAAAAATACAGCAAGCTAGATAACAGTTTTTCCAATTAACTGTGTTTTATTTATTTAAACATACAGTTCCACAAACACTATTTGAAAAGCCTTATTATCCAATTAACTGTTTTTTTATTTATTTAAACATACAGTTCCACAAACACTATTTGAAAAGCCTTATTAGGTGAGTATAATAATTTGTTGATCATGACATGTATATTTATTACTCAATATATGGTAATAAAATTTTAGAGAATTTTCTTTTTTTTTCTATTATAGTATTAATAGTATCCCGTTGCCAAATCTTATTTTTCTCTTCTGACATTTTGTGACCCATTACTAAGAAGTTTGGCATATTGGTCCTTGTATTGTAAATGTATCAGCATGAGTATCTTTGTCAGGGCCATCATCTGTAAATTGCATTATTTAAAAATTATGACAATATAAAATATACAAATAAATATAAGATACATTATGTTATAAATCTATAAACAAACCAAGCCAACCAATAGGAATATTATTGTTATAGATATAAATTTAGGTATGTTCAAGATTGAACAGATTAACAAAATATGGTTAAGTTGTTAGATAATCTAACAAATCAAATAATTGCAGAAATCTTAGAATGATTACAATCTTATATTATAGTCCAGATGATAACAAAAATCTGCCTTAGTTATTTAGCTTGCTCCTATGATATAAGCTTCTTGCCTAGATTTGGGGCAAGTCATTTA
This sequence comes from Xylocampa areola, assembly GCA_935421205.1. Lineage (NCBI taxonomy): Eukaryota > Metazoa > Arthropoda > Insecta > Lepidoptera > Noctuidae > Xylocampa > Xylocampa areola. Next base: position 7,786,135 of record OW285217.1, on the reverse strand, counting down.
ACTTTCTAAAATCTCACTGTTGTTACAATATACTTGTGAGACTTGAGCACTTTTATAATTTTGTTTAAAATGTACAAATAAAATATATACTTAACAGAAAAAAAAAAACTTTCTGATGCAATCATCCTAAGATTTTTAAGTAGATTTTATTTATCCCACTCATGGTGACTACTATCCTATGACAATTATACAGTACATCACTGTGTGATAGCTACTAGAATTTGTTTAGGAATTATACCTATATATTATTAAACTTACTGTATAACATTATAATAATTTTAAGTTTAATTAACTGTTGTATGGAACTTGCAATCTGAAACAGTCAGATGCAATCTTCCACTTTCCATCAACTGCCACAATAACAAATGTTTGTTGGAAGGGTTTCTTGCTATCATCGTTTTGATAGGTGACATCTCCACAAGCTTGAATGAGGTAGGTCAGCTTATTGGATACCAAATTTTCGGATATGGGTTGTGCATCTAATGTTTTCAGTACATGGTTACTGGCAGGCAAATCCATGAGGAACTTCTGAATCTTATCATTGCCGTTTATGCCATTACCGTTCCAAACCAGCAAACCGGTGTCCAGGTAAAGTTTAGATGATAAATGCCTGTTATTGTCTACTTGCTTATAAAATATTTTTGTAAATTCTTCAGCAGTTTCGCAAGCATTGTCAATATTTTTGACGGCGGCCTCCGTCATTTTTTTTATATTTTGATATAATCACCACTATTAATCACTTGGATATTCTACAGAATATCTCTGTGAATGAATTGGATCAAAATTGGAATATGGATCAAGAAATTAATAGAAAATAAATATAAAAACGTGTAGTTGCTAAGTTGACAATTTGACATACGTGTCGTGACACTTGACATTAACAAACAAACAGTCGGTGATGCCAACTTCTACAGAATGTTCCCCCTAGGACCAACTTCAAATTCCCCTAAATATCGTATATAAGCCCCTGAAGTTTTTGTTGTACACTCTGTTTGAGAGGCAATTTAAAATACATTCAAGTAGTATAAAATCGCTGTTGTATTTATTTGTGTTCAAGCACGCTGACCGTTGAGCTATTACTTCGATCAAAATGTATTATAGTTAAGATATTTAAGTTATAGCCGCGCTTGGAGTATATATTTGGTTTAGTTGGTTGGTTGGGTTCGAGGCTTAATATAAATTGTATAGAGTCGTGCGTTTTTATTTGTACTAGGTTCATGTTTTTGTCTTTACTTGAGCGTTATCTCGGTTTACAAATTATTGTGTTCTGTGTCATTTTACATCCTTTTCTTTTTTTATTTTTATTTCAAGGTATACTCTTTGACTTCACGCCCTCAAAAAAAATTCTTAAATAGTGTACCCCCTAAATAAATATACCCCTTGAAGGAATTAGTAGGTACTGGAGAAGTTTTAGCGGGCGTTCTCTCGCCATTGGTATATGTTTCCCATTCCCATAAAGGTACTTTTTACCAGTATGGTTACAATGATAGTAGTTACACGATTTTAATCATGTGTAACACAATTTCTTGTTTGTGTTTAGTTTTTGTATGTATTTTAATACTGTTATTGTAATGACGAGAGTTATTTTCGCTTTAGTACGAGTTCTTTTGTACTTGGGTGCTACCTCACCCCCCGCCAAGTCTTGCGAGACTTAATACATGGTTTTAAATCCTGGTCGCGTAAATACGCACCTTCCTTAATGGTAACTAACTAGTTTCCTAGTCCAAGACTAGTATTTAGTAAGTCATAGTATGGATTTACGCGAACCATAGTCGATCAGTAATTGAGACTAGATGGAATAGGTATTTGGATCACGTGAAGGGTACAAGGGCAAAACAAGGAATGTCACTAAAACAGGTTTTTGTGTAATTAACAATTTAATGTTTGAAAGTTTTTAACTTCGTTTTACTGATAGGAACTACTAAAATTACTAATAGGGACTTATGTTTAACTTACAGAGATCAGTTGTAGATACCAATAAACTTTTGGCAAATATTAACAAATATACTAAATTGGAAAAAAAAAAGTAATTAACTTTTATAAAGTACAAAAACATGGAATGTCACATGTAACCCATACAGGGAATGTCCAAATCTGTTTATGTATGGATAATGATAATGGGTATGTCATTTTAATGGAGTCCAAAATTTTCACTATGTGGACCACAAAATGTATAAACCTTGTCACAGTATAATTTTTGTTTTGTCCTGCACGCGATGATCTAAATGGTTTTTAAAATAGTGAATTAAAAATGAAACCATTTCTTCTGAACCCTTGCCTCCACAAGTTTCAGGGTAAATTTAAAATAGGAGCTAGCATCACATTCCATGTTTCGTTCCGTTACATTAAGAACATTCCCACTTTTGCACCTGTACAGGGGTTTTGAAATATTGAAGATATGAGGTACTCTGATTGGCTTTTTCGCTTTTTACATAATGCTACATAAAAATACGCGTGAAAACCTAAGTGTTGCTATACTTAATTCATATTTGATTTTTTTGTGACATTCCTTGTTTTGCCCCTGTACCCTTCACGTATTTTTATAAACTAGGCCTAGGTGTGATTCTAGTAACCAGTATCTTTTTCTAATTCTGTTACTATGAATATCGATATTTAATAAAGGCGAATATATTCTACCGAAGTACTACAGTTATTACAAAAAGAAAATAATAAGTCACTACATTGCTGAGCACAAGTTTAAATTTTTTGGAACCGCTGGCTCTTGTCTGCCCCTTAGGTGTAATTTGTTATTTATTTAAATTTTATTAAGTTAGGCTCTCTACTCTAGTTATACTTTGCTGCCTCGTTGGTCTAGTAGTCGCAAGCGCGGCTGCTGAGCGTGAGGTCATGGGTTCGATTCCTATGTCGGACAAAGTGTTATTCGGTTTTTCTATAAAGAAATACTCAGTAGTAAGGAAGTCGGTTGTGTGACACCCCCGTGCTTCGGAGAAGCGGTCGAAGTCTGCGCCTGATCTCTGTTCGGTCGTGTCGGATTGCTGTCCCATCGGAATATGAGAATGAAGGAAAAGGGAGTGCACCTGTGTTTTTGCATACACTAGTGCACTATAATATCTCCTGCGTACTTGGCTAGTCTCCGTGGAGACTGGCCGCCGTAACCGAAATATGATCGGGAGGAGTATTATACCTTTTTTGCAATACCTGTAAAGGTTGCTAAGTGATGAGCACTATGTATAATTCAGATTCTATTGTACATTCCATGGCAAATAAATATGTACTTGAATACTTGTTAATATTATTTATTGTTGTATGTTAGGTACATACAACAATAAATGTTAAGTTAAGCCATTGGCTCGCTAATAAGCACTAAGCAGACGCAATAGATCTTTATTGTTATGAAGTATAATTCTGTACGTGGCTGAGCGGAAGTATTCGTTGCAAAATGTCGACGTTTTAAAAGATAAAGTTCCTGTGGATTTCGTTGAATAAAATATTTAAACTTTAAACTAATAATAAAGCTGGGGGGGTGGGGTTATTTCCGGTCGGCCCCGAGCGGTGAAAGCCTACGCAACGCCACTTCTTTTTCAACACACTTTCTCGTAAAGCGGCTCTTATTGCACCAATTTTAGGTTCATAATCTTTCATCATCAATTTAGGCTTATGACACACGCGTGCTTTTCGCTTCATAATAAGGCATTAAAAGTAATTTAAAAAAAAGTGACACATTTATTTTAGATGTCAGCAAAGAGTTTTCAAGATTAAAGTTTTTGTGGGAGCCTGTTCTGGGCAGTTGCATCAACTCCTCAACTAGAGGCGGCTTTACCTATGGTGCAGGGTGTGCTGTGCACACGTGGGCAGGACTGTAGAGGGCGCCGAGCTCCGCTCGCGACACGTTCAAAGAGCATGCGTCACTCTCAAATACCCTGCACACGTGTTAGGTCGGGCGCACAGTGTCCGAAATTTTCTTTATGCAAATTTTTACTACTGACTACGAACGGTTCGAACTTTTGAATCAAATTAAGTAATGTAACTTTTTCGTTTCTTCAAAAAAATTCCGATTGGAAGGATTTGAACTTACCTACATACAAAAAACACAAAATTGTTCTAATTTAGAAAATAAACTGTGCCATGCTGGCTCTTCGGTCGTAGAGAAGTTCGAGCTCTTTAATGAAATAGAATTATTACCGATATTTTAAATTATTTGTATGAATGAATTAATTTCAGTGTTCCCAAATCAATTCACAGTAAGCATTGTAAGAGCTTACAATTAAACTCACATTGCCAGTCACAGTAGCACACAGCGAAACATCATTTTCTAAACTAAAAATAGTTAAAAACTATCTTAGATCCACATTGTCGCAAAATCGATTGATAAATTTATCGTTAGTAGCTAAGTATGGATGAAACATGAAATCGAAGTTGTAGTCAGTGACATTGTTAATGATTTTGCAAAAGCACGAAATGTAACTTTTTTGGATTATACATAATTAAGTTGTATTACGATACGAGCGTCCTGAACATAATTAATTCGTTTACATATTAATAAAATAAATATTTTTTTTAATAACCACAAGTTCGTCTTTTATTATTCTTGTAACCCCTTCCTTCCTAAAATACTTTTTAAGTTTTACTTGTGTACCACTGCGACAGGTCAATCATGAAGTTAAAGATAACTCAGATTTACTTCAAGTTGGTACCTTTACCTTCATGAGGTCAATCTACCAAAACCTGTCAAACTTCACCCAATTTTCAATGGATTTTTGCTCACTGGTGGAACTATAACTGTAAGTATTCCATTTTGACCGCGCGCCTACTAGAGCGCGCTAGGGTATTGTTTGCACACGGACGCTTCATAGGCTACAGCCGCCTCTGTCCCCAATTATCGTTCTCCCAAAAACTATCCAGTCCAGATATACAGTGCTCCATCCGTAACCACACCGTCGCTTACCATCAGGCAAGTTTGTGACCAAAGGTAGATCCACTTTAGTTTAAAAAAAAGTACTGTTGGGGTTTTAACTAGTATACTCAAAAGTTACAATATTAAATGGAAAAAGAGTAGTATACTGAAATTAGTATTTAAGGCGAAAAAACAAAACGGAACGAAAAAACGGCGAGTTTTAATTAATATCTGTAGTCGCTCACAGTCTGTCGCCCACTTAGTATTTCAGAAGTCATTATTTGGTTTTTTCGACGCCTTTATTTTGACTTTGAATTTGCTCGTTTAAATAAGACCGTTTTGGCAACTACCGACTGTCTACTGCACTGAGTGAGCGGGACGCAAACATGCATCGAACGTAAACGAACGAATGAGACAGCAGCTGGACGTTATTCTTTGCCCCGCATGCCGCTCCTGTCGCGCATGCGCACTACTATTTTGGTAGTAATATCGACTACCGCGCAAGGTTGCGCACTTATAAGATTCGTACTGTACAAAGTTACAAACTCTTGGAATACGATTTTGTGTCTTTGTTCACAAATATATTCCACGAAGGGTCAGAGGTGTATTCAAATGGAGTAGTCACATTTACCCATAATATAGATAAGTGGAGAGGTTAATGCAATTTCCCCTCTGGCCTTCTGGGCTGCTACTGAGAATTTTGTAGCACAGAAAGAGAATCACAACTTTTTGAAAGCTGTATAGTAGTTCGTCCATGGTTGCCAGTCGGCAACGGCCACCATAACCCGGATACGGCTGCAACTAGGTTCTATTGTGCCCGTACTAATTTGTAATGCCTGCTGATGTCGTCGTTAATAGCTAACAAACGATAATTGGCTGACTGACCAAAACAAAATTGGCGACAGACGCCTTAAACTACGCATAAGACATATTATAATGTATGATACATTTTTACAATATATATCATTCGACAAGAACACAAGTTTCCCAGATTCCGCCTATAGGCCGCTGTAACAACCTGTGGATATGTGATCACTAAACGTAGTCATTCCCGTGCTTCGGAAGGGTTCGTTGTTAATCTGACGCCATCTCAATACTACATTAGCAAGAGAGTGAAATACGGGAGACCTTAAATGGTTATTTTTAAGTTGCACGTAATTTAATTTTCTTCGTTATTCTAAGACATCATAGACATACGATGAAGGAAAATAATATATTGTCGGGAAACCTAGACTTGGTCTGAAATCACCAACCAGCAGTATGCTAGTGTAGTGATAAATTCTCGAGCCTTCTTTGTATGAGAAGAGGTCTTTGCCCTACAGTGGGACAGTTGTGTTGCTTGTGTCTCGGACTAGTATTATTAGATCAAAAGAATGTCAATTATAAAATAAAGAAATTAGGAAATAGTTTATTTGATGTCTTTCTATTATCATACAAAGTGGCTTACGTATTATACAATTAGATTTCATAATATAATTACTACTTCTATTATAGGCGACCCCCGTATCTACGAGTTCGGGTGTTGCGATTCAATTAGATGCGGTTTTGAATACCTGCCTATTTTACCGTGTCGAATACGTTAGGTAATTCCATTCTTCTTAATCAAATTAAAAATTGATTCTTCATGAATTTCTTTGAAACAAAAGGCAGGACCCAACCCTCATGGATACGGGCGTACTACTATTTAATCAGAACATTTGACACAGTGATTCACTACACTCGTCGCACACTATTGAAATTGATAAAAATAACTTCAAACTATAGATCTTAACGTTAACAAGCATTTGATTTATTTATTACTAGAAATAAAACAGTCAGCATTTTAAATTCAAATCTTACCCTAAGGCACTGACAAAAATGATTATGCGCTAGATAAAAAAAAATATTTATAAATAATAATATAATTCTAAAGAGTAAATAACATTCCTTAAGATTATTAAGAATAGAAAATTGTTAATTCGTCGGCAAAATTAAAATAGGGTTCAGAAATCAGGAAAATGGGAAATTTTACTCATTATACAATCGCACGTAACATGATATTTGCTGCCATATATAAATGACAGTAGCAGTTGCATAACTTTATAATAAATTTAAACTATCTCGGTCGGTACATAAATAAGAGTAATTTTTAAAATCAATATCGCTCTATTACCACATTGAATTTATTTCACACCACAATTTAAATATTTAATGATAATATCTTGAGACCGGGCAGATAAATAAAATTATTGCATCCATGATTGAATTTGATACAGAGTAATTCAAGCATTTATATTAGTTATAAAAAATTCGTATTGCCTAAATAGTCCCAAAAAACACAAACTTGTTTTTTTTTAGGAATTTAGGTCTCGCAAGTTAATAGTTAGTCCATGTTAAATCTGTCAAAGTATAATGTTTTTGGGAGATTAACGTGAAATAGGATCTAATGCATTGTGCGAACGTGACGCGCTATAGACCTTCCCATATTACGCTATACTAGTCTGATACTTGTAAAATTTTAATCTTTGTGGACAGAAAAATACGAATGCGCGCAGAGCTTGACCCTGTACTTCTTGGATCGGTACTCCACGTGTGCTACCGAATAAACTATCGTGACCGCTGCTAGCTAAGCCGAATCTTTTGTCCGCTATAGTTATGGTGACGCGTCATCTATTCCGACAATACAGAGTGACTGAACCAATACGACTAAATTTTGTAGTTAATTCAATGTCGTAGAAATGTAAACAAATTTATACCAATAAATAAAATTCGAGGCATCTCTGACTTTAAAATAAATGCCAAAATTTTAGTGAAAATGCAATTTAACAATGCATAGTCATAAATGACCATTTCTATAAGTGTGTCTCGAATAGACTTCGGATTTTAAATACAAATATTAGAGATTTAAACTGGATTTTTAACTTAGATTTTCGTGTATGTTTCATTTCAATAACTTGCAAATAATATATATTTTTTAGTATAATTTTTATCGTGTAGGCTTAGGTTGGGCTACAGGATACTGCTCGCGGTCGTATTTTTCTATCCACAAAAGTACGAGTATATGCTCCACATGCAATAAACGTTTTAAAAAATATATATTAGATCGATAATAAGGCATATAACCTGATGACCAAAGGTATAAAAAATAAAAACATGCCATTAACTATCTACGTGACTGCTATAATTTTAGAAATACAATCGAATACAAAACCTATCCAACTTTATAGTTGTGCAGATTACTAAATATTTACTCGTAGTTTGCTGTGTTGCCGTTTTTGGGTCTAGGAATAGTCAGCAAAAATATCGATGCGTTTTGTGGCTTTAGAACAATTTTTGCTGCCAATAAGATGCTGCCTAAGGAACTTTTCATACAATTATTAAAAGTCAAATGATTTTAAAGTAAAATGTAATAAATATAAATTATAATAAAGTAATAATACATCGCGTTGTTTTTTCATTGATGACTGAAGGGCTTTTCGTACGGTATTATTAAATAATAAATGTCAACATTACTTATTGCAGTTTTTATCAAGTTCAGTATTTTTTGGACAATAAATTATTGTGGCGTTGTCTTGTAATTTTGTTACTTAACATTCTGAATATAAGTTTGCGAGTCCCTTACAATATAATTACCAATATCGATTAACTGTAACATACACCTGAGCGGCAGCGCGACGGTGGCGTCTGCGCGTCTATGTTACCTGCGCGAGAGCGCACGCATTGGACAGGAATGACACCTCGATACTACGTCGCATACGCTTGCCTCTTGTTATTTTTCTTGGAGCCCCATCTGTAAAGTAATGCACAAGACACCTAAATATTTTAGAAGTATAGACTTGTAAGAACATTTACTTGTTTATCCATGTCGGTATAGTATTTAGGAAGCAGTTAAGAATAGGAAACTGGTTCAAGATTTTTCAAAATAAGTTGTACCTGTAATGGTCCATTGCTAACATCTACACTGAGTTTGTCAGATAAACCAGCCATAAGTCTTTCCTGCAAAAAATTGAAATTAAATAATGTTACAATTATTTCATAAATAAACCAAACAAAATGAAAGGCAAAACATACATTACTTCAGACTACGTTTTTTTTTTTCAGATCGTCCTGTAAATTGTTACTGCTATCGACTTATTTATTATATTAAAAACTAGACTAGATGTGCCCCGCAGTTTCACCCACTTTTTTTCTTTTCGCGGTAGTGAGCACAGGTCGAGATGGTTTAGCGGTCAGCGGTATTTATCCGGGAGGCGCACGCTCGAATCCTGCTCACGACCGTATTCATTTTCCAAAAAACAATTATAACTTTAGTGTTCGCTAAGCATGCGTTAATGATTTTCAAAGATTGATCTGTATTAGTATAGATTAGTTTTTGGGGGAAAAAATGAAGGCGGTAAACCTTGAAAATACAAAAAAATACTCTAACATAGGCTCTGAGGTAATATTTTATGTTAGCAAGTTACGACATATTATAACAACTGACCTCTGCGCTCCGCTCTGCATCAGCAAAAGTGTGGTTGTGATTGGACGTTTTCGCCTGATGCAGCTCTTCTTGTAATGTATCGATTTTGTTTTGCATCTGAGAGGAATGTAGTAACCAATTACACATTTTTTGATAATACATTCACACCATCACCAGCGGACGCAGTTACATTGTTCAACAATCATGATGGGAGAGATAGGAAATATTTTTATATGTAGGTATGTCGAGAAATCTATTAGATTTAAATAAGGAAAATAAATTTACAAGGACGCAAACATAGGTAAATCTCAAAAAAAAAAAGATTGTTCGTCGATTTTGAAAACGGAAAGAAAGAAAGAAAGAAAAGATTTTTATTATTTAAAGACTACTGTGTTTCAAAAATCGGATATACCTATTATCATGAAGCATTATTGTTTGTTTTTTTTTTTTCATTTTATAACTTTTTTGAGACACATTCATAATAATTATTGTTTAACGATTATTACTCAAGTAAATATTTCGGGCGACGTCGCGAGTTATACACAATAGTCGCGTAATCGATAAAAATGTACGCGAGTAATAACCGTCAAACAGTAATTGTAAATATTTTGATGTTTAATTAATTGTATTTATTGCAACATTACACTTGCCTTTTTCACAATAATCAACATTTATACCTACGTCGTAATTACTTTATTACAGGTACTACTAGTTCACAAAAAAAAAGTTCTTTAAAGTCAAGTAAACAAACAAAAGATAATCACAGAACGGATATTGTAACCTGGACATAGGAACACAAAAGCACACAGAGTGCAAACAACCATTACTGTTATCTGTACCTCCTCTACGATCGTAGGCAATGACTTTTCTATGCAGGAGTATGCAAACGCCAGAGGTTCCTACGTAAAAATAGTAAATTGCAATTATGACAAATTATATTTATATCTGTGACTAGTTTAATTTTTTTATTTTATCAAAAGTATATATACATTCCTCGAAGACTATTTTACAGCTTTTTTAATAAAAAAAACCTTTAAATTTACATAGTAGTAAAGATAAAAGTCGTCAATTAGTAAACTTGGGTCAGTTAGAACTAAAGCGCGAGTAATTAAGCGCACATTTGAACGAATCTGTTTATCTACACTACAATATCGTACTTTTCTTACCCGTCTTTATTTAGTTGTTGTAAACAAAATACTATGGTTCAAATTTTACCACGTAAAACCACGAGCAGAAATCGCGTATTGAAATGTAACGGTATCACCCGCTAACAAGTGCTAGTTCTCTATGATTAATTACAGTGTCAAATACGTAAAATAATTTGCCATACCTGCAGTACAGTGCGCTGCCTGAGATCATCCAGCTCGCGTTGTTTGTCGGCCAACTGTTGCGCCCACCGTTGCTCCTCTAGGGTCACGTTTTGTTGTAGGCGGCTCAATACTCCTTCCTGTTTAATACAACAGTGATTAGACAACCCTAATATTGCAAAAAAAAAGGATTCTTCTGTGAGATGTAAAATAAAAGACGGATTTATGAGTTCTAATCTGTGGATAACGGCTCTGACTTCCAGCCTTCACCTTGCTTGTCCTAATCTATCTAATTAAGTCTGAGTCTATAGTTGTTCCTTCAGAGATAAGTAAGCTCCTTTTTTAGAGACCTGTGTGGCCAGAGTTGTGAGACTAGATTACCCGAATAAAATCTATAATACTAACTGTATCGTCAATAATCCTCTTGTATTTCTCAACAAGACTCTGTGAGTGTTCATTCTGTTGGATGAGGTCCTTGAGCCGCTCATCGTTCTCATGCGCGATGGGGTCTGCAGGGGCCGGGGCGGCGGGGACTGGGGTGGCGGCTCGCTGCAGGTGTTCGCGCAAGTTTTGTGCAAAGTCCCTCAGCCAGTCGCGGCCGGCGGCGGCGCCCGGCGCTGCGGCGGGGCACGCCGCGCGGAGCACCTGAGCCACTTCATTGTACTGGGCTTCTTGTGATTTCGTTATGGCCTCCTGTATAAGTAGAATAACTCTTTCAAGTAAAAAAGGATTTCAAACAATAATTTGGTTCTAAACATTTAATGAGATGGATTGTTGAGAATGAGATACAAGAAATCGGCGAAGTTTTGAGTAAGTAAACAAGTGGAAATGAATTAGATATTTATTATTATTAAAAAATCAATTCCATTAGAACTCGGCTATTTATTAGGTTATTTCCTATATATTTTTCTAGAAAACATCAGAAATAGGGTCCATAATAATTCTATTATGGACTCGATTTCTGACGTAGTCTAGAAACATTCGTATCAATACAACGTATGTACGATTTAGATTATTTATACCAAATATTCATTTGGTATAAATAATATAAATTTAAATAATATTTCTTTAGGATTTTATATTGCTATAGAACTAAAGTGCATATATAATGATAGCAATGAATATATACAACAAAGCGAAGCCGGCCGAAGATGTATGTACATGCTTAGTGTACACGGTAACATATAACATTGCACATAATCGCTTGGTGTATGTACCTACAGTAGATAAAGCAAGCACTTACGCGCAGCGAGTCTTGGGCCGGCAACGCACTTGCCGATTTCATCTGAAGAGCCTTTTCGGCAGATTGTAACGCCTCCATTACTTTCCAGTTTTTAGTTCGCAATTCCTAAGCGGGACGAGTCAAACTTCATTAAAATGTGATAAAAGCTAAAGATATCATAATAGATAATTGTTATAAGTTTATCATGCATTATTAGTGTAGGATTAATAAAATTTAATATTGAAACGAACGAGTTTGAGTACTCAGAACAAGTGGAACCAAAAAAAATATTATAAAATTCGCATTTGTATATCTCATCCTAGGTGAATTATCAGGGCTGAGTGGCGTCTTGGGAGAGACCTATGTCCGGCAGTGGACTGCTAGAGGTTGATGATGATAATGACGAGGGACTACATCTTGTTCGATTACTGTATGTTTTCTAATCTTTATTACATTTATAATTGTAACAAGTCTTCTATTTACTTAGGTTTGTCTTAAGTAGTTTCTAGTTACGTAAAAAAATGATCACAGTTTATTCCTTCCTCATGAAAGCACTCTTATTTTTTCTCTTGAAAAATTCATAAATAAGCGAAAATATTGCATTAAAAATAAATTTTGAACATGTATGGGCAACTTTTATCAGTTAGTTCAGTTTACACTGAATAAGCATGAAGGAAATCTAAAATACCCCACTAACCTTATTGATAAAGGAAATTTTGAAATTGTGGCTTATTATAGACGTGCAAAATCCTAATTTTCAGGTCATTTTGTATGAAATAAGTAAGATGTTCGGTTTGTGTTGGTCCATAGACCCCTGTTCGACATGAAAGAAGTAATACTTGTTAGTGGCTCACATTGTTCTTGTCCTGGTATTGCAGCAGCTGGTCCTGCAGACGCGCCACCTGTTCCTTGTGCTCGCGACTGCCGCGCTGGGCCGCTGCCAGCTCGTCCCGCAGAGACTCCACTATACTCTCCACCTTGGCTAACTCCGCCGCCTGTACATCATACACTCTATAGGTATGGTGTGACTGGTAATGATTACTCTTGTAAGTAGTTCCGTTCTATTGACGATGTATAGTTGCTGGACAACGTATTAGTTATTATCTCTTAAACATATTATGACTATATATTTTAAATCTTTAACTCTTCAAATGGGCGAAGTACAAAATCATATCACTCAATCATACTTCATAACCATAAAAATCGATTGTTCTGGTAATTAGCAAGGCAACAGATTAATATGATTCAAAACGTACGGTTCCCTACTGACTGACTGTAATGTTCCTTAAATTGCAGTGCCAGATGCCCAATACCTAAGTCATACTTATCATCTATCATCATCAGTGATCGAAAAAAGGCGAGCTAAAATACCTAAAGTTCGAAAAAGAACAGAGATAAAGTGGAGACGCCTTACGACAAAATACTTTTTCGTAACTAATTTCGCGGGTTTCGTAACTAATGTCGCGGGTTTCGCGACATTACTTACGTACAACTAAAATTTTATAAAGTAATACAACTATAGAATTAATTTCCGGTTTCAGTTTAAAAAAAAAAACAAGTTTTCATAAAATTAAGGTTATAATATTTAAAAATAATTTATTAGTTACTGTATTAATAACATTAATATTAAATGTACTTAAGCGATTTCCCGAAACTCGGAACAAATATTCCGAAAAGAAATTAGTTGTAAGGAACTCTCCACTTTTTTTTCTGTTCTTTTAACTTTAGGTATATTATCTTTACCTAATCCGATCACTGAGGGAACTAAAAAAATTTATAATTATTTTAATTGCTAACTTATTAAAATATTTAGTTGCATGTCATTATAATTTATGGGCTTACCTTAAGTTGATCGTTGGCATTGGAGGCGGGCAATCCATTCTGCGCAGGCGCTGCCTTCAACTGTTTAATCTCAGCTAATTCAGTCTCACGAGCAGCCAGCTGTTCACGCAGCGATGTAATTTCACTCGACAACTGCACAATTTTAAATGATATAAATACGTATAACAGTTTTAATTAATTATATTGAATCGTCAACTGTGGGGTTACTCTCGAAATTAATACCAATCCCAATCGAATTCCAATATTAAATAGACTCCTTAAAACAATGCGTAATATTAAAATAAATTCATCGAAATTGCAGTTGCCGCAATATTAAAGCATATTGCCTTATTAGTATCCCGATCCTATAATAATTTTTTAGACATTTTTGCATTTAAAAGTACGAACTGTCATATTTCCTATGTCAATTGACCGGAGTTATGTTCAAGAGTAAGCCTACTTTGAAATAGATTGTTAATTACCTGTTGCTTTTGGTTTTCAGATTCATCCTTCAATATCTCCAGGTTACTTTCGGCTATCTGAGCACGGCTCGCCAATCTCTGCACTTCGTTTTGAAGCTCTGCCATAGCTAAAAGTATTGGACTGAGTTAATGGACTTTGACTATATAATAAGGTGCTCACTTAATGCTATTATTACTATTATGATAGATCTAAATCCAAAAATCGCATAGTTCACAAACTCTAGCCGTTTATGTGGGGTTGTAAGAGAATGTAATGCCACTTAAACTTACTATTAATGCGTAACTGTGTTTTGTTAATCCTTCGTTGACATTAAAACAGAGGAATGCGGGTGGACATAATTTTAAACACAAAGATTGTTGAAGGCAAGGGGCCGCAGTTACATAGGATAATTAATTTTGGAAAGTATCCTTCAAGACATGTACTCAGTGACACCAGCAAATAAAAATTAGTCCAATATATAAATATAAATTACATGAAAATGAGCCCATACCATTCATCCGATTACGATGAAACTTTGGTGGGCGCAATAAACAAATTATAATGAAAAAGAAGCGTTATTCGTATACCATAACATAACATAGCATCACGCCTGTATTCTCCGAAGGGGTAGGCAGAGGTGTACACAATTGTACACCCACATTTCACCAATGCTGTTATTAAGCCCCATGCAATAGGTGGTGAGTCTATTGCCGTCAACCGAGCACAATTCCCATCTCCGAGCTGCTACTGAGAATTTCCTAACGGAAAAACTCAATAACACTTTTCTCGACCCGGGAATCGAACCAGAGACCTCCTGCTCAGCAGTCGCGCTTGTGACCACTAGACCAACGAGGCAGTTGTATATAATGATATTTGTATATCATTCGTTCAATTACGATAAAAATTTGATAACTTATAGCGTAGGTGCCCGTGAAAGTGTTTGCAATTAAAAAACACACGAGAAAGAAAGAGAGGCCCTGTAAGGCATGGCAAGCACAGCTAGTTACCTGCGAGTCGCTCCTGCACCTGTCTCAGCTCCTGCTGGGCGCGCTGCTCGCCGTGCACTGCGCACTGCCGCTGCTGCTCCAGTTCACTGCACGCGCGGTTGGCTTCCTGCTCAACAAACAAAACGACTATCACATCGCACCAGAAAGCACGCTTTATAAATTTTACTGCACCGTTTCTTCTTCTTAACACATAATAATTATAAACGTTTAGAAAAACGAAAAGCCGACTATTAACACAAACTCAAAGCAATTTTTTTACGTGTGGAAAATTCATGATAGACGCCCGTGCCGGACTCCTACCGACTAAAAATCACACGGTACTCCGGTTTCATCAGGAAGCGGTGAAAGGTGAGCCTATTGTTTGCTATATTTTTACACGACTGCCCAAAAAAGGAGTGCTATGTTTTTAGAGTTCGTGTATGTATGTGTGTAAGTATGTTTTTGAGTTTCTTTATTCCACCATAACTTCTAAATGCCTGAACTGATTTCGATGTATGGGGTATCGTTAGAATCTTTACATAGTCTAAAATTGAATTGAAATGAATTTTTTTAATTAATTTCATTGCTTAATTTATGCCTGTTTGAGTGCCCAGCTCCGGGTTGCGGCAGCTGGTGGTTTCGGCTAATAAATAAAACTTGCAATAATGTTACTACCTTTCGTGTATAGAACGGAACGTAATCACCGGGTGTATTCGTATTAGCGACCTATAATTAGCTAAACACCTACTATTGCAATAAACCCAGCAGTTTTATTTAGATCTAGACCACCAGCTGCAAAACTAATATAAACAGCTCGACACTCAGGCATAGCCCATTTTGATTTTGTTCCTCATGCACATGTGTTCCTAGCACCCTGCTTTACGCCTCGGAGACGTGGACCATATATGCCAAAGAAGAGCGAAATTTAATGATGCATTTGCGGGGCTCACGATTCATATTAGGAGCGGACATAGAAGGAAAGAGTTACTAACGACTCTGTTTCCATTTAAAATAATAAATTTAGCGTTCGCTAAGCATGCATTAATGCTTTTCAAAGATTGATCTGTAGTCACTAACGAAGATTTTCTTTATTCACAGTAATACTAAAGCAGAGACTCGCTAGTTCGACCATATACACAGGATGGGCACAAATAGACCAACACTTGACGGCTGGGGAAATCGCGCTATGATGCGTTTTGAACGGCAAAAAAAAAACGACATCATAAAAAGAAAATAACACAAAATTATGAAATAAAAGAAATTAGGGGCCTACAATGTTTATGTATCAAAACCACCAACCTCAAAAAACATCGAAAGCCGCTAATTTCTTTTATTTCATAATGTTACGTTTTTTTTTAAGTCGCTTAAATTTTTTTAAATTACCTTTTTATTTAGTAATTTTTAATTTTAATTTAAACTGGAATTTGAAAATCTAAAATATTATTTATTCTTACATGCACTAGAATTTAACCAAGGTTTTTAGATGTTTTCTCTTTGACACACACCCATAGCTCGTATCAATAAGACAGGCCGTCATGCTTACAGGTATTAGTCAAATCAAAAAAGAATGGTCACAGTCCGATTAATAGTTTCCGAGAAATGCCGACAAATATACATACATACACAATATATTTTTTTATATTTGTTTGGAATCACTAATAGATTATTTATATGTGGATATATGTGGATATATGGATATATGTGGATATATGGAAGTTCAATAATATTACATACATACGTGTCGAATTGATACCCTATTTTTTTTTTAAGTCGTGTAAATGAGAAACGGACCCAACCAACTTTGGCCTAGAGATTCTTAAGCAGAAAATAATTCATAATATTGCTGAGCCCCTGTGAATTCACGTTCGTTTGCGGTCGATGTGTCAAGATTTGGCCAAATAGTGTGTGTACAACATTAAATTGATAATATAACATTACATAGCATCACGCTATTGGTGATGAGCCTATTGCCATCCATCGGGCACCATTCAAAACATCGGGCTGTTTCTAAGAATTTTCTAACAGAAAATCTCAAAACGTATTGCCCGACCCAGGAATCGAACCCGAGACCTCACGCTCAGCAGTCGCGCTTAGGACCACTAGACCAACGAGCCAGTTAACTTTGTTACAAGTTAAAAATGTTTTCGTGTCTTTTACAATAGAATCGTGTACATAGGTATAAGTTACCTGCAGCTGCTGCGCCAGTTCGGCGGCGTGCTGCTGCGCCATGACGCACGAGTCGCGCGCGGCGGCCGCCTCCATGCGCAGCTGGCCCGCCTCCAGCACGTGCGCGTTCAGCTCCGCCTGCAGCGCCGTCAGCTGCGCCACTAGCGCCGCCTCCGCCTGTACACAACATTATAATTATGCTATACCAATACTACAATACTACCTTTTTTTGAGTGTGGAAAATCCATTATGAAGCTGTGCCTGATTCCTACAGACTAAAAACCATACGGCCATAACCTTTACCGAGGTCCCAGGTTCGTTGTATCAACCGCGAACTTCAATACCACCTACTAGCGCAGATCTTCCACTAAGGGGCATTATCCTACTAATAAATGCGAAAGTTTGTGAGGATGGATGGATATTTGTTACTCTTTCACGCAATAAATACTATACTATTTGGATATAATTTGGCACATAGATAGTTTATAACCTGGATTTAGGATACTTTTTTCCACGCCTTCATCATCGAATTGACGATTCGCGAGCGAGTTTGCATGTATCGGCGAGCTCGCTGCGACAATGCATCATGAACGCGATGTAGAATAGTGCGAGAAAACAGTATATTTCGTCGTTGCACCGATAGATCATTACGGACACCTATCTAAGAATCATTACGCTGCTGGAAATACGCTAGCTTAACGTCAGTGTGAAAAAACTTTCAAGATTTTGCATATTTAAAGGCCAATTATTTTTCTGTTTATGTAATATGTTGATTTGTGGTTAGAAGCTAATGACACTTCGCCGTTGATGTGTTTAATATTGTGGGCTTCACAATGTAGAGTACAAAAGTTTCTCACACTTACCTCTGAGAGTCGCTGAATATGCATCTCCATCTGCACCCGCGCGGCCTGCGCCTCTCCCTCCACACCCAGCTTGGATTGCAGCTGTACAGATACGTTATATGACACTACAGCAACAAGGAATTTTAACTAATGCAGCACAAGAAGAAGCATGGTCTATATGATTGATCACTTCTAGGAAACCATGTTCCTAAGCGGCAAGGGTTCGCGAAAGAAGATGAAGTGATTTTCAAGGACATTTTATCAAACAAAAGTTCTCAGAAATTACAATATTTAGTGGCGCAGGTTCGAATCCTGTTCGCGACCGTATTCTTTTTCCATTTAATATTGTAACTTTAGAGTTCGCTAAGCATGCGTTAATGCTTTTCAAAGATTTATCTTGAATTATTAAGGTAATTGCATTCTTTACGACATTGTATTAGCTGCAAAGTTGGCCGTGTCGGTTCGGGCATCTGTGCAATGACGTCGCCATAAAACGTGTTAAAATATGGAAGAAGAATTCGCGGTGGTGAGCAGAGGTAGAGATGGCTTAGTGGTCAGAGCGCCTGGAGTATTTATCCGTGAGGCGCAGGTTCGAATCCTGTTCGCGATTTTTCCATTTAATATTGTAACTTTAAATAACAAAATAATTAATTATTATATGCTGATATGGCCCTATGTACCACAGTAGTGTTTACCAAATAGTGAATACATATGGCAATATTTCGGCTACACAGGCATATTATAATGCATACCATGAGCTTCTCCTGCGCAAGTTGATGGTTGTCGTCAAGCAGGCGCTGCAGCCGAGCTTGCTGCGTGTGCAACTCCGCGCGCGCCGCCGCCGCCGCCTGCTCGCCGCCGCGTGCTGCCGCCGCCGCGCGGGTACGCTCCGCATTCAGTTGCGTCCTGCACGTAACGCCGTTTTCATAATACACGGAAGTTCCTTTGCTCCCTGGGTACCCTCATGAGTATCGACAGAATCGCCGTAACTGCCTCGTTGGTCTAGTGGTCCCAACCGCGACTGCTGATCATGAGGTCTCGGGTTCGATTCCCGGGTCGGGCAGTGTTATTGAGTTTTTCTGTTAGAAAATTCTCAGTAGCAGCCCGGAGTTTGGAATTGTGCCAGGTAGACTGATGGCAATAGGCTCACCACCCATTACATGGGACTTAATAACAGCATTGGTGAAATGTGGGTGTACAACTGTGTACACCTCTGCCTACCCTTCGGGGAATACAGGCGTGATGCTATGTTATGTTATGTCTAAATAGCGCCTAAACAGAACTTGAACATTTTTCAAGTAAATTTAGTCATGAATTAATAAATTACTCATATAAAAATTGTTAATTATCCGACTTTGGCGTGCAATGGCTGAACCACTACTTCAACCGTAGATACTATCACATACAGGTATTATTTTTGCGTATAGGTATATATTTTTCACACTTTGATCTTGAGCTAGCCTATCCTAGTAGGGAGTTTCAATAGTACGCGACGCTAACTTATACTGGTTTTGTTACCAATGACGTGCAGCCTACCGTGCAAGCGGCGTAGTGTAAGCCGCGATGAATTGTGATATTATTATAATAAACGACAATTACTGTTCTATTGTCTTTAATTCAGTCTATAACTACGTTTTGAGCACTTGCTGTTTTATGTTGTTACAAACTATAATATCGTTTTATTAATATTAATAAAAACTTTATTATCACTATAATATAGTTTTATATCGCTACGATGAAACAATGTTTAAAAAAAAACAACTTATATGTTTGCAAAAATTGCAAAGTAGACGAACATAAATGTGTGAGTCAAACTCGCGCACGTAGCGTACATTATCCGCCTATAGTTTTTTTTTATGCCTTGTCTTTTCAGGGTTTTTTTTTTAATAACGTTGATGTGTATAATATTTGCAGCTAACATTTCTACGACGCAATTTGTCTTCTATGAGCTGTCAATCAAATGGTCGTTTTACCTGAGTTCCTTCAGCTTAGCATGCAGTGCCTGAGACGCCTCAATCTCGTCAGCTAGGGCCTTCTCTTTGTCAGCCACCTGCTTTTTCAGCTTCTGTATGGGATCATTTGGGCCCTAAAACAAAAAGATTTCATTGATTGGTACAGGTATCATTAGTGTGCCGAAACCAATGTTATACCCACTGGTTCACGCATAATAAACGCTACATAAGTATGGCAAAAAATAAATAAAGACAGCGTGTAACGGAATTTGTCTTATGCCCCGCAAACGTAGTTCTGTTTTATAAATTTGTGTTTTTTTTTATACAAGACATTATTACTTTATTGTTCATTTTGCACGCGTCAAAATATGTATATTCGACAGCGGCTAAATGTATTGGTATTTTTTTGCATTTTAGCTCCTCTATCACAACCTGCCGGGTACGCGTACGTCATTACTTCCCAGAATATGACACTTTTTAGCAACACTATCGAATGGTGTAAGAATAAAATAGGCGTATTTTTTTTCAAATATAACGAGTTCGATATTTAGTTAGGAATATTGATTATTCAAAAATGCAATAATGCCGTTTTAGTTTTCTTTAAAATCGGGCCCAAGAGTCTCTCGAGTATTTATAGCTATTCCTCATAGTTGCGGATTTGGCAATCCACGCCCATTACAAAAATTCATTTTGCATACATACAGCGGGTGACATAGCGCAAAGTATAATAAAACCACTTTTAACTGGATTAATCGCGGTTTTTCTTTTAATCTTTGAAGCGTTCGTAGTAACAAGAGGACGAAGGTGTCAGGCGTCTCAACTGTTTATTTAAAACTAGCTGTGCCCGCAACTTCATTCGCGTGGATGTCGGAATAGAACACTCAGCCTGTGGAGCCGTAATTCGGTTTCACCCCGTTCATTTAAGAAAAAACCTACTAAAATATATCCCCCCCGTCATGACATCGCCTACGACATAATAAATGCACCTGCCTCATTGGTCTAGTGGTCCCGATCGCGACTGTTGAGTATGAGGTCTCGGGTTCGATTCCCGGGTCGGTCAGTGTTAATGAGTTTTTCTGTTAGAAAATTCTCAGTAGCAGCCCAGATTTTGAATTGTGCCTGGAAGATGGCAATAGGCTCACCACATGGGACTTAATAACAGCATTGGTGAAATGTGTAGGCACATTCCACCAATCACACCTTCGGGGAATACAGGCGTGATAATGTAATGTTGCCGAGTTATTTTAAAACTACGATATCTCCGAAGATATTTATTAAAATCAAATGATTTAAAGGGCAATTTTGTTCAAAATTAATACTTGTGATGAATATCGTATTTATTAGGATAAGGATTTATATCATGTTTATAAAAACACCTGCGCAAATAATGCATTATTTTAGAACCAATTTGATAACCATAAAAAAGGTTATAGTGAGTCAACCTTAAAAGATAGACATATGCTGTCGCGGACTTTTTTTTAGAACTTTTAAAGAGGAACAATTCTGTCATACATGATTTTTGCGTAACTTTAACCGTTTACATAGCGTTCGCAACGGAAGATCTTAAAAGGAAAATATTTTTTCCCGTTATTGCAACATTTTTTATTGATGCTCCGCTCCTATTGGTCGTAGCGTGATGTTATATATCCTTCCTCGACAAATGGACTACCCAACACAAAAAAAAAAATAATTCGAACCAGTTGCTCCTTAGATTAGCGCGTTCAAACAAACAAACTCTTCAGCTTTATAATATTAGTATAGATTATTTCAGTCTACCGTATAATATATAATTGATGATAAGAGGTCACCTCTGAGTTTGTTTCGGTATTTCTTCTCAGGGATAGTCTTAGGAAATACCGTCGCGATTTAGTTTTAAATATGCATCAAAGACAAAAATAAATTTATGAATTTAATCAGTTATATGTACGGTAGACTGAAATAATTATAAATAAACTGATGAGACGCCCGACACCTTAGTCCTCCTGCGACCACGAACGGTGCAAAATGTTCGAAACGTCAGGAAAAACTAAAACCAATAATACACGCGATTGATCCGGTTAAAATTTGTTTTATTATAATGTGTAGTGATCGCGAAAACCTAAGATATTACTATAGTGCAAAGTAGTCCGTAATCGAATACATGTATTGGCTATCAAAACTCCAGCACGCGCAAAACGATAAGGGCTTACACTATGTAATATTATTGCTTGTTCTTCATTGTATGTTCCAATATATAGTTGTCAAGCGATAATCTTTGACTCATCACTATAATATGTCGGAGGGTCATCCAATATGACTTTAGCAGTAATTATCTTTTATCAAAATTATAACGATACAGTGTTGAGATTGTAAACAAATTATCTTTGTCTTATACTCCAGTAAATTTTTCGGAAGATTTAATTTAGTGTTATTGAATAGAATGTTATAAATTCTTGGCAAGGGATTCAACCTTCTGTTAGGGGAGTGCCGAAGTTACATAGTAAAACTAGGCACCTATTCAAAAGCTTTTCGTTACGCGCTAAACCTGAAAAGCTTTATACAACAACGAAGCGTTTCGTCATCCTTATTTGATCTTCGTTGACGTTCTCGAATCTTGGCGGATTCGAGAACGTCAACGAATAAAAGAAATACCGACAATCCGACAGTATTATTTACCTCACATGGATATACATACCTCAGTCCACTCAGAATGTTCGGGCAGTGGGTCGTGGTGCTTGTTGAGCAGCGCGTCGGTGAGGATCTGTATCTCGGTGCGAGACAGCGCCGCCTCGCGTACCACGCGCACCAACTCGCCCACATTCACGCCACCACTGTCACCCGCTGCTAACAAACATCAAGAATGTTGCGTCATAATAACAACATAATATGTATGCATTGGAATCAATCAATCAATTTATTTATTCAGATCTCCTGCCCAATATATAAGTGTACCTGACCTTTCCTTCTCTTCCCCTTCTCTTGTAAATTCTGTCTCTTGGTCTGTTCTGCCTAATTCCTATGGTAGTGACCACTTTCCAATTCTAATCCACTTAAATAATGTATCTACTCCAGCTCCTATAACCCATTCTTTACAGAGGTATAGACTCACAGACGCCGATTGGGATAAATATTCTCTTCTCTTAGACGCTAGAGTGAATTCTCTTCGTCCAGTTGACCATTCTAATTTTTTGACTTTATACGATGACTTTGTGTCCTGTTTATTCTTGTCAGCTGACGAATCTTTTCCCCTTAAAAATTCATCTCGCGATCGTATTCCTTCCCCTCCTTGGTGGGATAAAGAGTGTACGGCTTTCGTTCGTCGTCGGAATGAAGCCGAAAATAAATATGTAAATGACTTAACAATGGAAAATTACATTAACTATCAAAAAATTTGCGCTGTCACAAAAAGACGGTTAGCTAAGAAAAAGTCTTTAGGTTGGCAAAATTTTTGTGAATCTTTATCGCCTCGCACTCCATTAAGTATTGTGTGGCGTAAGATTAAGAGATTTCGCCAAACATTTGTGGATCCCAATATCTACTCGAATGATCCTCAAACATGGCTAGATCACTTTATTAATAAGTTGGCCCCTCCTTTTGTCCCTAATCATGGCAGCCTTCCTGTTTTCCTAAATTCCCCTTCTTCATCTGACAGAATGAATAACCTCTTTTCTTTTTCCGAGCTTATTTGTGCTCTTGATCACTTAAAAGATTCTTCTCCTGGAATAGATGGTATTCCGTACTCTTTCATTTGCAAATCTTCTAATTCTACCAAACAATACCTTCTATCTATTTTTAATGCCATATTTTTTACCGGAAATATTCCTGAATCCTGGAAGACCCAGATAGTTATTCCCATCCTTAAACCAGGAAAAGATCCTAATGAACCTGCATCTTATCGGCCCATTGCCCTTTCATCGGTTTTGGCAAAGATTTTGGAACACCCCATTAAAAAACAGACTAGAATGGATTTTAGAAAATAGAGGCCTGCTCTCCAATAGCCAGTATGGCTTTAGACGTGACATGAGCACTATAGATAGTCTCAGCATTCTTACTTTAGAAATCAGGCTCGCTTTTTCTCGTAATGAGCATGTCATAGCGGTCTTTCTTGACATATCTTCGGCATACGAAAATGTCCAGCTCCCGTTACTCAGACCGAAAATGCTTCATCTGAATATTCCCGTAAGACTGGTCAATATTATTTGTAATTTACTTATGTGCCGTTATGTATCTGTTCGTTCTCAAGGAAATCTCCTTCCTCCTCGAATGGTATGCAATGGCTTACCACAGGGATCTGTGTTAAGTCCCCTTTTATTTAATCTATACACTGCAGAATTGGATTTATCCGTCAGTTGTTTCTGCAAAATTCTTCAATATGCAGATGACATAGCCCTTTATTCTAGTTCCTCCAACTTCCTGGATATTGCTCATAAATTAAACACAGCTCTTGGGTATCTGAATGATTGGCTTTGTGATCATGGTTTGTCAGTCTCAGTCCCAAAATGCCATGCAGTTGTTTTTTCTCGCAAAAGAAATATCCCCCCAATCAGTCTCTCTATAACTGGTGATCCGATTGTGATTCAACAAAGTGAAATTTTTGGGAGTCATTTTAGATTCTAAAATGTCTGGATTACATCATTTATATTACGTTTATAATAAATGTGAAAATAGTGTGAACGTCTTGCGAGCCTTATCTGGGGTTCGTTGGGGCTCTCACCCTTTTTCTCAGAAAATCCTATATAACGCCATAGTGCGTAGCCATATGGATTATGGTTGCTTTCTTTTAGAACCGTGCAGCAAAATGGCTTTAAATAAATTGGAAAAGATTCAATTTAAATGCCTACGCATTATTACTGGTGCACTGAAGTCTTCTCCAATTAATGCCCTCCAAATCGAGTGTGTAGAGCCTCCCCTGCATCTTCGACGCCAACTTCTTGCAGACAGATTTTTTTATAATAAAACACAGTACGTTCACCGTCCTTTATTAAGCATTTTACGCTCTTTGTCCCGTGAGATTGGTACTTCTGGGTACTGGTTGAATAAATCCCCTCCTCTCCTTTCGAATGCCTTCAATAAACTCACTTTAAATTCATCGCCAGTAATGCAGCTAGATAAGTTTCCACTTTTTATGATAGACTACGATTCTCTTATTTTCCAACCCAGAGTTATATTAAATTTCGGAATAAATAAAAATACGCCACGTGCAGACAGAAAATTCAATAAAATTATAGATAGGTCGTGGTCAGATTGGATTGCATTATATACTGATGCCTCGAAATTTTCTGAAGTCAGCCATGTAGGACTCTCTGTTTATATCCCTAAATATAATGTTACTCTTATCCATAAATGTCCCCCGAATGCTCCATTTTTACGGGTGAGTCTATTGCTATTCTGGAAGCCTTATCATATATTGAATCGAACTATAACCACTTCCAAAAGGCTTTAATTTTTAGTGACTCCCTCAGCTGTCTTCAAGATTTACTCAAGCTTCCCTTCCATTCTAAAGATATTTTCATACTTACCCTCAAAATTAAGCAAATTCTGTTCAAATTAAATCAATCTGGAATTGAAATTGTATTGGCCTGGATCCCAGGCCATTCTGGTATCTCGGGTAATGAGGCTGCAGATCACTATGCTAAGTTGGCTGTACAAATTGGTTCTAACACTTATTCTGATATTCCTTCTCGGGATCTACGCTCTCTAGCTAGACCTCATCTTTTGAACTCCTGGAATGATATGTGGAAACAGACCAGTCTTTTAAAAGGGAAATATTATGCGTTTATTCAGCCCAATATTCCCTCTAAACCCTGGTTTTTTAAATCTAAAAGTATTAGTAAATTTCTTACTTCTCTCATTATCCGTCTCAGAATAGGTCATGTCCGTACCCCTGTCTTTTTAGCCAAACTTCATATTCGCGACAATTCTCTCTGTGAATGTGGCCTGGATGAGGGCACCTTAGAACATTTGTTTTTTTTTGTCCCAATATATTTGTCCCTCTTTATGATATCCTTCCTAATAATATCCCTAGGCCTATTAATATTTCTTTTCTTCTAACCCTTGTTGGTTCTCCTTTTACTAAAATTCTATGTAAATTTCTTACTGTAAATAAAATCAGAATTTAAATTTCTTGCTTTCCTTCCTAAAAACGTATTTTTCTGGTTTCAATTGATTCCCTTTAATCTAAATACATAACTTTTAATCTTTCAGAACCTTGTTGTTGGTACACTAATTTAAGTCCTGATAATTGAAAATCTCTATTGATTATTCTTTTTTTTTTTATTACTAAACACTAATTGCTTAACTTATAGCGTGAACTGTACCTTGGCTTTCCCACTGGTCAAATTTTGTTAATGTTTATAACGTGTTTTATCCAACCTTGACATTGGCAGAATCATCGTTAACCCGATGGAGCCATAATTAACCAAAATTGGAATTGGAATGTATGCATTGATGCCTGTCTATCAAAGCACATAATTTTGACAAATGTTTACCTCATCTATACTAAAACTTCGTGAGTTTGGCAGTCAATAAAATCAATCATTCATTGATTCAACTGCCTCGTTGGTCTAGTGGTCCCAAGCGCGACTGCTGACCATGAGGTCTCGGGTTCGATTCCCGGGTCGGGCAAAGGGTTATTGAGTTTTTCTGTTAGAAAATTCTCAGTAGCAGCCCGGAGTTTGGAATTGTGCCCGGTAGATGGCAATAGGCTCACCACCTATTACATGGGACTTAATAACAGCATTGGTGAAATGTGGGTGTACAACTGTGTACACCTCTGCCTACCCCTTCGGGGAATACAGGCGTGATGCTATGTTAATAAAATCAACACCTATCCATCAGACTTTAAATACGAGATGGAGACCTGAGAAACCTGTTAGCACAATGCAACCTTTTGCTTAGCAAAATGAACCGCGGAAACGAACACCGTGAGTGGCTAAGAAGAGCAGTGTACTCACCCATGAGCGACAGCACGTTAGGCTCTGGTTTCTTCTTCTTATTCTTGCCGGGCGGCGAGGCGGCGGGCTGCGGCGCGTTGGCCAGCGCTTGCTTCAGTAGCTTCTCAGTGGTGAGCTCGCTCGGCTGTGGCGCGTTCAGCGGCGGCACTACCTCCTCGCGAACACTTTCTGTTACTTCTTCGGCAGGCTTCTTTTCGATCTTCTTGCCTAAAATATACTTTCATTATATTGAGGATATAGATGGTAATCGGAATAATTTTTGTTATTATTAATCATAGCATTTTCTGTACAATGTAGAAGTTTTTTAGATTTAGGCCGATTTATTGCAATTGAGAAAGGCCAGCTGCTATTGACGTGATATTAATTATTATAAGTGATATTAATTGTTATCTTGTTTGGGAATTACAGCAAATCAATTGTAATGTAATTAAGAATTATTTCTGCACCCTTGCGCTGTTCCTTTGCCGCTTCGCCACTATTGTGACGTTCCCGAGTGATTTCTTCCTTCGCAACTTCAACAGGCGCAGCTGGCTTAGTTACTGTTTTCCCACCCTTGGCAGCCTTTGCTGGCTTGTTATCCTTCTTCTCCGCAGCATCTTCCACTTTTTCTGGAGCCTAAAAACAATTATATTACGCTACTTCGAGGCCATATAGCTATAAATCAAAACATGCGATTACAGAACATGTATACGAAGTTGTTACTGAGTATTAAACCATTAAGTAAGCATGCTTACAAACGACCGTGCATCGATAGTTCAATACAGATTTACAATGAAGTCACGATGACACGGAATAAAACAGTGACACAAAATGCTTAGTACACATGAATACAACTATGCCACGTGTTTAATGATGCAAATAATGATAACGAGTACGCATTATCGCAACTAAGTATTCGATTTAGTGATGGTTAGTGTTAACGTTAAGATTCATGAGGATAATGACATGCAAACTAATTAATTTATTCTAAGGGGATTTTAAATAATTAAAGTGATCAAGATATTATTACTGTAATATAAATTGTTTAATATTAAATTTGAACTATGTTTAAACTTGGAATTAAAACGCTACGCTAATTTTAATTTTCTACTCTACTCAACTAACACTTCACAAGTTAACAGACATACACATAAACGAACAACAACGTCGACACATATGCGTAGGTGTAGACTCACTTTTTCTGCCACGAATGCTGAATGCATCAATTCAAACTCATCTTTGGGATGCATTTCCTCAAAGCGGTTGGCGACAGTCGTGGTCGTGGAGTCCGGCAGCGTACTCGGATCGTTAACGCAACTTGGATCCTCTTTGTTTATCAGTATCGGCTTTACTTTAGGATCCTTGCCGCGTTTGCGGATCTGTACAGACAGTGTCGCACTGTAGTGGACTTGACCCATCACATATACTATACCATACATAACACAACCAGCCCGTAACTGTCCCACTGTCTGGCAACGGCCTCTTCTTAAGATGGAAAAGCTCGAGCATTCATTGACACAATAGCTCACCAGGGGTTGGCCATGTCAGATCATTAAATCTGGGGTTCGTCACGATGTTTTGCTACACCGTAAGTCTGTGACGTCTTATATTAGCTACGAATATATAGGTATTGAAAAATTCACATGTGTATTATATGCAAAGTCTGAAACCAACGCCTGTTGTTGAAGCGGATCCTGATCGCTGATGCTAAGAGTAGTGGTCATAACAACTCTGCCACCACGACAAATTATGAATATTAATGCAGTATTTTCCATTCTGTTTTATTTAGTAAACCTTCATGACATGATTATTTTATGCAATTTCATAACGTCAAATGGCGAAATCTATCTTAATTGAGTAGAAACTACATACTCGTAGTAATCATATTTTCTAAACAATTATTTAAAAAAATCTTCTGCGTCCAAATTGGTTTTCTAAATAACACATGTACCGAAGAATTTACCAAAATTAATAATTACATAAATAAAACCGTTAATTGCACATTTAACTTGTTATAAGTCAATGCACTCTCCCACATTGTAAATGTCAATTACTAGCTAGCATTCACCCATTCCGCAGCATTCCAGAATTAAGATTTGTTTTATAACCCATATCAAAAGTGCAGTTACTAACCATACAATATGATGAAACATACCTACATAATAATGTAGGTATATATGAACCCAAGCTAGATTGAACAAGCAGTAATTTCATTTTGCTTTAAGGACTAATCATACTACTTTGCAGAGAAAGAAGTATCAAATTGATGTTGCGAATCGATGCGATGTAGTATCGACATAAGTAATCTACTTTATAATAACATTAAATTGAAAGAAACGATTTCACGATTATTTACTTGCTGACTGTAATTTTTTTCTTTTATACACGGTAAATATTTCTAAAAGTTATGTAAAGATTGCATAGATCAGATTAAAATTAAGTTTCCAGCATGTCATTACAGAGAAGAAAAATGCAATGCTAAATGTTTACAAAGAAAAGAAACAGAGATGGTAAAAAAAAAACTTGTTATTTTACCCAATAGTTCAGAACTCAAACAATGCCTTTGTCTTAACAAATGCAATATTTGAGCACACCTATTCCTAGCACAGCTTTAGTAAAAAGATAATATTTCATTGTTCCCCTACATCTACACACTGCTCAGCTTCCTCCTGGAGTTTTGGTGAAGATACATCTTAACTAATTAATATGTTCAATATGACACTATGAGTACATGTATAAAGAGCTTACCTTTACATTTGGTGGTGTGTCCCTTGGCACATCAACCACTACTGCTGCACTGAATTCGACATGTCCCTTAGGAGCCGGCATCACATCATCTTCAGCTCCACTTTCAGCTTGTGCTTCACTGTCCAGCTCACTGCCAGTCATCACCGCTGTACTCTCCTTGTTCTTTTCCTTCTTTGCTAACTAAAACACCATGATCATTATTTGTACCTGTTATTCCATTTAATTGCCAGTACCATCACTGGCTGGTCAAGTGGTACTTACTGACATGGTGCTGGACGCTTACTGACATTGTGTTATTATACTGTACAGTTTAATGTGTCTGTCCTAAAACCCATGCCAATAAAGAATAAATAAATAACCAGCCCATAACTGTCCCACTGCAGCGCAAGGGACTCTTCTCATACAGAGAAGGCATGTGCTTACCACGCTAACTCACCGCGGGTTGGTGATTTTAGACTACCAAAGTCCAGGTTTCCTCACGATGTTTTCCTTCACGGTAGATCAGTGATATCTTAGATTAATGTAGAAAGTACTTACGACTTAGAAAAGTCACATTGATACATGCCAAGTTTGAACCACAACCTGTGGCTCAGGAAGCGGACCCGTAACCACTCGGCCACCACGACATTGTTAAAGAAGCTAATTAAAAATGTAGGCTTGTACGAAACACTAACAGCCGGCTTACTCTTGAAAATAATTCCGCTCGATTGACATTGCAAATACGTCAGTTCGTACTTTTAAATGCCAAAATGTCTAAAAAATTATTATCGATTCGGGATATTATGAAGACAACATGCTTTAAAATTGAGGCAACCGTGATGTAGGTAAATTTATTTTTAAATTACGCATTGTATTAAGGCATCTTTTTAATATTGAAATTGGATTGGAATTGGTTGTAGTTTCGAGAGTAACCCCACAGGTCTGACAGAGAAACAAAGTCAACAAAAAAGTATTAATTTATTAAAAAACTAAAAAAAAAACGGGGTAATCAACTCAATCCATAGAATATTAACTTATCGTAATATAACACTGCCTCCTTGGTCTAGTAGTCCCGAGCGCGACTGCTGAGCATGAGGTCCGATTCCCGGATTGGGCAGTGTTATTGGGTGTTCAGATAATTTCAATTATATGTCGAAGCGAAGTTATTGTGAGTTATAGGTTGAAATTGGTAGGGTTAGTTTAACACGAGTTCAATGTAGGAGTCGTTAGTAACAGGTTTCTTTTTTCTTTAAGGGCATTGCGCACATACATTTATCTGCTTTTCGCCTGCTATGTTAGCCCACCGTCCATCATTTTATTTATTTGATTGTTGGTTTGGTGGTACCCACTCATGGTAGTCTGCCATGTTAACAAGCTATGGCTTTAAGGCGCT
Organism: Xylocampa areola; assembly: GCA_935421205.1. NCBI lineage: Eukaryota > Metazoa > Arthropoda > Insecta > Lepidoptera > Noctuidae > Xylocampa > Xylocampa areola. Next base: position 7,755,050 of record OW285217.1, on the reverse strand, counting down.
CAAAATTACACTTTCACACAAAAATTCACGCCTTTTTCTCATAGGGGCAGAAACTACAGAATGCCACCACAGCTACGATCACTTTTAGACTTGTTCTTATATTGATCTATTGTAAAACTACGGCTAAATGTGTATGTATGTGTAAGCTACATTCAGCATAACTCCGGCAGATTATGGTCCGACAAAGGTTTCAACGGACCCCATTATTTGTGCAGGCCAATAGTTAACATAGGTTAACTACACAGTATTGTTGGTATAGACCAACAATCCTGTGTGCGGACACAACGTGCTTGTCTTTGTCCAGTCTTGGGCCTATCGCTGGTTGGGCAAGATTCTACCCAGGCCCCTTGCCACCTAAACCAAAACACACACGCACACTAGAGGTCACCCGTTCCTACTGCCCCGATAAGACCATGGCACTGCTTGGCCAAAGTACAATTCCCGCAAATTCTCACAGCAGGTTCGGCGCCCAATAGTAACCGATTCGTGGTGTCGATGTGTTCAATTCCCTTCAATGTGGTTGAGTTGGGTGATGCTGACGCATGCGTCATGCTCGTGAACGGGCGCTGTGAGTTGGGACTGGTCATCTCTAAACGGTCATAGCAAATGTTAATTGTTAAACTAAACTCTTTTAGTATTGGCGTCATATTACATTGTTCCCACACACTATTTTGCAACAAAATCAGTGTAACCAATACTTACTATTGTAAAAAACCTATATGATGAAAAAGAGTAACTGTGGAGTTTCTTGCAAGTTCTTCTCCATAGGAATCTACTGTTTGGAACGTGGCAACTAACTTCTGACAATTCAAAAGTGCCTGTCAATGGTTTAATTGGAATAAATTATTTTAATTTTATGACACAGTACGAGAGACGGCTCTCATCGGCATTCCTCAATTAGGTTTCGAGTTAGCGCGCTTCAGAAGGGCTACCGTTGGGATCCAACATAGTTGTAGGAGACGTCACCAACAGTGTCGATTAAAGAATGAACTCGCCCTCGGAAACCGGTGGGACTTCGGAAAATATTCCCGACGACTCACCACGTTGGAGACAACAGGTGCACTATTGCCCCGGCAACGCTTATGCTACTATCGAACTGGGTGTACGACGACGTGTGTGGGTGGGGAACCCAAGTCTTGACAAGGGGTCGCACGATATGTATCAGCCGCAACATCGCAATGCTGCGAAAATTGTACAATGGTCATATGGATTTAAGATTATGGGATGCCTTAAAGAGGCCGTGCCCATTCGAGACGGCAAGTCTTCTGGCCGCTAAGGGATTTCGAGACGAAAACTTTCAGTGTACACTATATATAATCACATAGCAGAAACATCGATCCTACAGAAGCTTTGTATAGATACCAGATTATCTACCATTTGTCTCTACAGGATACTTAAGTTGATTAGTCACATTTCCAGTTGCAGCTTGGAACAACAGATGGTAACAGGCAGAATTGATAGCTAATGTTTCAGAGGTTAGGGCTTTAATTACTGGTCTGAACGGAAATCTCTGGTCTAAGTTCTATGCAGTAGGTATTGCACTTTACCAAACAGGGGCATTGGTGACCTCAAGGTTGTCAAGGAGAATGTTTCTGTGGGGTTCATGTGTCTTGTTTCCTCATGACCCACAGTAATCAAGAACACAATGTGAGAAGAAATTCTCTGAAAATATTCTAGGCTGTTCACCTACTCTACATTTTAGGGCAGTTTTCATAGTGAACAATGCTGAGTGGTACTCACAGTGGGGTTACTCTTGAAATTAATACCAATTCCAATCCAATGTTAAATATAAACACATTAAAACAGTGTAATGTTAAAAATGAACATTCATTATAAGTTCATTCAAAGAAATTCAGATACTTAGGTATCTCAATTTTTTTAAGCTGTTGCCTCACTCATTAGCAGACACAATAGATTTTTATTGTTACAACATATAATTCTGTATGTTGCTGAGCCGAAAGGTTAAGGCTTAGTATCACAATTCTTTTATTATTTTTAAATCATTTTGGCATTTATAAATATGAACTGACATATTTCAAATGTCAATTAAGCAGATTTATTTTCAAGAGTACCCTACTTGACGTAATACCATGGTATAACCAGCCATCTAGACAGGTGTCAGTGTAACCTAGAGTCTACTGCTATAAGTCTGTTTAGCTGTAGGCAAGGTACAAGACAAGTGTTTGTCAATACACAGTTTGAGCTCTGTGCCCCTTGTCTAATCTTGAGCCCCAAAACATGTATGTAGTGTTGCAGTTGCTTTCAAAAATGTTCACTAAGTATTGAACACCAATTGTGAAAGAACTATATATTCTAACAATAGTGAAAATTGTTAATCAAAATCATGTATTAAATCCCCCATGTTTACTTGAAACCCTAGTGTTTCATGGAAGACTTAATCCACAGTGGGCAAGTCAGTGTACAGTAAGAATGGTTTGTTGTAAAAACTTATACTATGTTACTGTGATTGTACATCTGTGGTTAAGTTATTACTATACATTAATTATTCCCAAGAGATTGTCTACTAGTTACGTAGTACTGGAATGTAATTGTTTTATATTAATCTGTTGACTCATTAATTAGCAGACACAATAGAATTTTATGGTTATAAAGTTTGTACTTTAACAAGCCAGGTGAAGCTTCCCAGACCAAGTCCACTTTTTATTGGACTATTCTTGTTCAGTCAGCTGTTTTGTGGCCTACAGCAGATAATAATATAATGCCACATAATAATTATGGTCTATGAAAGCTTTTTGTTCTAACATTTCTTTACCACATTTTTCTTAATATATATTCATATGAATATGTTCAATGTGTAAGTAAGGAAGATATAGGTATAATCTACAAGTAATATGGCAAGATAAGATTCTTTATTGGCACAGGTTACAGCCCAAGTAAGCATTCTTTAAAGTTAAACATGTTACACTATGGAATGTATGCTTATGCAGACTGTTTTATCACAATCTTATTTAGACATTGATTTGTCAGATATAATGAGCATGTGCATGATTTAAGGTTTAATTAAGTCTTGTAAATCAATTGTTAACATCTCTCATATTAAATTATTAGGTTTTATAATAATCATTCCCAGTTATATTTTTAAGAAACATAATGTAACATGATTACATTATTTATATTCCCACTGAAAAGCAAAAAAGAAATTATATTTATATAATTCTCACCTTTTTATTAGCTTTCTTCTCCTTCTTCTTAGGTTTATTTTTACTTTCTGCAAGAGCAAGCAATTCGGTGGTGGCTCGACGTTGTTGAGCAATTGCCTCCTCATAACTGGTGCCAGAGGCTGAGAACAGTCCCATGAGAAGCAGCATTGCGAGACCGGCCACCCCTACGCCACACAGTACTAGCAATGCCTGCAACTCCATCGGATCTGCCGAACGCGCCTACCCCTGTTGTAAAATAACGAACATGAAACAATTGTGTACTCAATAATAATCTTATTGAACTTTCTTATTGAATTGCTAATATTAACAGTGTTAAGAGTAAAATACTGGTTCACCATACATCTTACGTTATAATTATTATGATTCTAGCAGTACTATGCCAACCACTTAAAGTAGGTACATTATTTTTGCTAAATGCTTACTAACCGTAGTTCTGTGACAATGTGTAGAGTGGCACTAGCTAAGAGATCCGTAGTTTTCAGTAAACCACTTGGAAACAATTTAACGAAATGTAGGTAGTGAACTGAGAGCTGACACGTAAGCAATGACACATGTCAAAGGTTATTGACAGTCCTTTCGCTCAAAAGTAATTGCTGATACGGTAAAAGTAATAATATTTCAAACCAGTACAAGAATGCTTACTTAAATACATCATAACTAAAAATCTAAGTTGTAAGTACATGCAACGAGTAATTTATGAGTATAAGACAAACATCCACCATTTACCATGCTCATTCAGGTTGAACTTTAATAACATTTATGAATTTACCTGTTTAAGTCAGCTGGAGTCTAAGCAAGCAAAATACTTTACGAGATTTTAATATTTTATCACTAGTTTACACCTATTTGGCTATACGAAAGAATAGAAATAAACGTGAATTAATTGCCAGTTTGCTTTCAACTTTTCTTTTTCGGATCGGACGACGATACCGCACCGGAGGCTCAGGCAGAGGCACAGACTAAACAAACATTCAACAGTGCTGCCAAGCGCTGCAAAGATAAAGAAGTCTGCGGATAGTTTAATCTTTTGAGTATAGGTCAATGGTATACCCTGGAGTCTCTGGGTGCACTAGATGGCACTAGATATAGTGAAGCTGAAGTGTAATCGACCTTGTAGTAAGCATAGACGAATATATACAAGCTGTGGTTTTAGACGGCCAAATTGAAGGAGGTGAATCTATAGATGTAACTGAACACAAAACAATTAAAAAATGTATACCTTAGAAAATCGAATTAATTTAGCACTATTACTTTTTCTTGCTTAGACTACTTTCGTGTCATAGCCATCGCCGCGTCGGGCGCAGTAGATACAAAGACTGCACCGCGCGCCGACAGAAGCCGGCCAAACGTAGGTACTAGGCATGTCCCCCCCCCCTCCAAGGGTTCTGCTTTTTCATGCTGGGGGGGCTCTAGTAGTCTTGGCTTGGTCACCCACGGTGAAGCTAGAGGAACCCAAGGAGGGCCGCTCCCCTAGGATTTGCCTCCAAGCCCATGTTGGAGCGGCGGTAGGTTGCGGGCCTTATGGGGGGCGCCGCAACTAAGGTGGGCTGCGGCGTCGAATGGGCGGCATTGCAGCTGAGGGATGGGAGCCGCGGCGAGAGAGGAGTGCCGGTATATCGAGGCGCAGCTCTCCCTATCCTCTGCGGCCGTAGTGGTAGGCGGCGGTGCCACAGACCTGACCCATCGTAGGTGACCTTGGGCTACGGCACGCCATTTGCCTGGTGTGCCGTAGCGGGGGAGTGCATCCCCGTGAGAGAGAGTCCGGCAATGGCCGGCCGCGGGCGGGTTCGCGGTCGTGTGCGAGAGAGTTCCCGCGTCCCGCCCTCAAGCAGCTGTGGAGGTACACTGTGGAGTTTTAGTGGGTTCGAGTCCCACATAACCGCTCTGTCTCCCCGTTTCGGAGCGGTATGCGAAGGCATTTCTCCACATAAAAAAAGGTACTAGACATGTGTGTGTTTTTGGTCAGCGGTGGCGGCTGGCTCAAAAAGGTCAGCGGCGGCGGCATGAACGGCGTGATCGGCGTTAACGAAACAAATTATGAATTACTAAACTAACAGGAAAGGATTTATGATAATAATGAATACATTTAGACAAATCTACTGTACAAATGACGCAGGAAACTCATTGCAATAGACTGCTTGTAACCACTATCAGTGTAACCTGATCAAAACGTCAAGCGATTCAAAGGGCGGGCCGCAAACATAATATTGTTTGGGGCGGAGTTACAATAGGCCACAGCAAGGTTCTAAAATATCTTGGTATTGTTCTGGACAGAATACTCACCTTTTGAAAAAACTGCGAAGTCATCAATAACACTCCTTTTTTTGGGCAGTTGTGTAAAAAGATGCACAGTCGCAACAATCTTCTACGGAAGCTTGTCTCTTCCAAGTGGGGTGCTTTGCCTGACGTTATGCGGACTACCGGTTTGGCGATTTCCTTTGCTGTCGGTGAATAGCGTGTGAATACAACTTTAAATGAAACGTGCTGTCATTACTGGTTGCCTCAAACCGACCCCAGTGCAATCGTTGTATCCACTAGTAGGAATAGCGACACCAGCGGTCCGTAAAGCCGAGGCAAGTTCTAGTGAGAGAGTGAGAATGGAAAACGACAGGCAACCTCTTCACGACCACTCTAAGGTAACACAGAGACTGAAAAGCCGCAACAGTTCTGTTAATGTAGTAATATCATAACCTTTTGCTTTTCCATTAGTCATTCGATTTACGATCGAGTACCTACAATGCCGCATTTTTCAAACCGTGTGTACGTCGATATGGTGCGAATGTATGCCCTTGCTGGTAATAGCTTGAGGAGTGCAGTGTGTATTATCGCAGAGAGGTGGCTAGACCGGCCAACGCCATTGCGTGCTTCGATGCTGGCTGCTACACAACGCCTACTGGATTACGGACATGTAGTGCGCAGATACCTTAACGACAGGTTTTAGGCACAGTGGGTTGGACGTGATAGCCCAGTGTCTTGACCTCCTCGATCCCCGGTCCTGACGCCGTTAGACTTTTATTTGTGGGGTGACGTGAAAAAGTTAGTGTACACCGAATAAATTACAAGTGTAGTGGAATTGCGTGCGTGAGTGGTATCCGCCTTTGAAAAAGCGAGACAAAGTGTGCTGGTGTTAGGTAGTTTGAAAGACAACAACAGGTGACGTGCCCAGTTATGTATCACTCGTTATGGTGCACATTTTGAACAATTATTACGAGTAACATGAGTTCAGTAGCGAAAATTCAATACGTAAGTACCTACATTTTATTATTCGCACGTAGGCACGCTCGACTGACCTGTGGACCGAAACACCAATAATTTGATAACCCAAGAGCTTAATGTTGTAACACACTTGCAATGTATTGCATTTTTCAGTCTGACTCGCGTCATAGCCGCGGACTCAGCTCATGACTAAGGGCTCCGTTCGAGTTCGAAACTAGTCGGGCAAACCCGAAGAATGTACGTGAGTAGTAACCGGTGAACAATTTTTTGATATTTCGGAAGCCAGTTGCAACCACTTTCTCCGTATTTCAGTTCAATTTTCGAAATATTGGTATACTACGCACTAATGTTATGATTTACAAAATAGTTTCCTTTGTTTACAATAGTTCTGTTGCGTAATGACGTCACAAAATGGCGATCGTCATTATCGCGCCTTTTGGCACGACCTTTAATTAATTATTTAATTTTAATTATTTATATTAATTATTTATTCAATAGGTACACAAAAAATTGCAAAATTTTTTTTTAGTTAATCCATACCATATTCTTTAAATTTAGGCCCTTTGTGAAATTTTGTCAATAACCCTATTCCCGAAAAATGCACGTGAGGAGTTACTGGTGAACAATAATTGATACAGTAGACAAGTTACAGAATATATGAATACTATATACGAATGTTATTATTTCTATAATAGGACAGGAAATATCAGTAGGAAGGTCATAAAGTGGAGTCTGGAGTAGTTTGTTTAGTAACTGTAGTGCATCACTACCTGCAACTGTGACTCCGTCTGTGACTGAATGAATGACAGAAAGAAACAGAGTCTGAAAGTCAGGCGGCTGTCAGCTTTGTGGATGACAGTTTTCATAATCAGTTGCATTTCATCGTAGCAAATTTTTGTCAATTACTAAACAGCTGTCCTAATTCTTTATTCACTATACAACTATCCTCGATATTATGTAAATAGTTTTATAATTCGTGCGCCAGTTTCGTGCAATTCTACTATACTAATGTAATTTAAAGTGTCACAATAAATCCTTGATTAATATTTTTGTCCAAGTATGTCGATTCCTCCACTAGTTTGCAGCACTCCTCCACCACCCGACCAGTGTGAAGACGATAAAGATCCCGAGGACTTTGATTTATCTTACAGTTGTACGTATTGCTGTGTAGTCACGCATAAAATTAAGTTATTCCAAGTATCCTATACAAATAAGCTAATTCTTGCTTTTATATGGTACATTAACAATATCTGGTAATTTCACGTATTTGCAATAATAAAAAAACGGTTCATGTATAGGTATACCATATCCTAAGAAGTTTATAAGTTAGATTTACTATTGTCATTGTTGTGACATGACTAAAGCAAACAATAGCATTATGCATTTCAATATAACTATAATTTATATAAATATCATTATGGTTTCGAACTATATTTATCTTATATTGATATAATTGTGCTAAACTTTCAGTATCACAAGAGGATGATGATGATGAAAACAATGATTACAACTATGGAAACTTTTCTTCATACAATCATTACCAATCTGCAACTGATAAGAAATCACTTGAGATCAAAAACCATGATTTAGCAGAAAAAATAGATGCTGAAGTACATAAAGAAATATTAATCCGATATGAGCATAGTGAGGAAGTGGAACCAGGTTGTGCGAGGAATGTTGAATTTGAATCCAATGATATCAATGAAAATAAATTAAAATGTGAAGAAGATATGAATATAGAGGATTTGAATTTGAAACTAGATGAAGAAATTGTAACCAATGTTGTAGAAAATAGTGATGAAAATGAGAGTAATGAGCAGAATACAAATTCTTTAAAAGACCTAAACATTCCATGTAATTCTAATAATAGCCAAGATGATGATAACACAAAAGTATTATCTGATGAAACTGTAACAGACCTAGGGGCCATTACTAAAGTATTCAATGTGGCTTTAGAGGAATCAATTGTTGAACAATCCAGTGAAGATACAACAAAAAATGAAACTATTGCAGAAGATGTTGATGTCAATCATCTTAATGACAAAAATGCTGAATCACCAATAAATTTTGATGTGCCTCTAGAAACTGAAGAAACATTGAATAATTCAAATGATTTTGCAGATAATCTTGAACAATCTTCAACACAGTTTGATGTTCATTTACATGAAAAAGTTATAGATGATGATTTTGGAGATTTTGATGATTTCCAATTTGCAAATACTAAAAATAGTGTCGCTGTTGTTGTTGGCAGTTCTAATCCTTGGGAAAATAATGACAGTAATGAATCAGATTTTGGTAGCTTTACTGCAAATTTTGAAGAAAATAAAGTCAATACACAAGATTTATCACATGTTGAATTAAGACCTATAGCCAGTAGTGATGCACTTACAAATCAAGTTAAAGAAGATGAAAGTGATTTAGAGGATGATGATTTTGGGGATTTTGATGATTTCAAGTCATCTGCTGTAAAAACAGAGTCAAACCAGGTTCTAGAAGATGTGTGTCAAGAATTGCCAGTCCTTAATTTACAATCAACAGATAATGAGCATCATATTATGGAAAGCATCACTAAAGTATTAACTTCTGTTTTTATTGAGGAAATCTCAGAACCTGATGTTGAATTTGAGGGAAAACTGGAGTCATTGCTAAGTGAAACATGGGGTCATTTAATGGAAACTGATGAAAGAGAACCTTATATTGTAAACTGGAATAACTCATTAGGACAAAAAACACTCCTAAAAGCTTTATGTATTGATTCCAGGAACATAGTAAGTGTTCATTATAATAGTTTGCTTTTTTTATGTATTTCGTTTTAAAAGAAGTAGTGGTGTATATTCATTGTTATCTTTATTTAGAATAATATGGTTGATCATATTTTATTTTAGCTGTTTGGACCTAAATGGAGTAGCCACATGCCTAAATATGCAGCAAACTTAAGTGTTGCACCTCTTCAACCACAGAAACATGCTTCTACATCATCTAATATTGTTCAAAGTGAATCAATTGCTGACAAAGTATCAAGCAAGCCCACTCCCACATGGTCAGATCCATTTACATCTGATGGACAAGAATGTAAGTTAATGAAATAATTGCTTTCATTTTATTACTAACAAATTAAAATGAATTAATGTCAATTGTAATTATGATATTGGCACTTATGGCAAATCAGTTAAACAACACGCAAGTTATGCACAGTCCAGTTGAAACACCAGAATAGCATTAATAATGATTATGTTACTGTTATACCATAACATTGTGTATACTTGTTAATCATAATAACAGAGCTTGTAATAATATAACTCACCATGGTAATTCTTTTGCATGTCTTGCACTTGGATCAATAACATCCACCTGTAAATTATCTGCTTCATCCCATTCCTTAGTCACCTATGCCGAAGCCCTACTCCTTGACCTTGAACACCTCATGGCCACCCTTGACCAAATGGCTCATAACCATTCCACCCTCAAGATATCAGAGTTACTTTCACATGGTAAGTGGTCTATGGTTCATACAGGACTTCTAGTGGATTATATAGAACAATTAATTGAGAAATAGGTCAGTATAGACAAATTTGCTGAAACTATTAGAGGTAATAGGAACGTTTCAAAGGAATCCTGTGAGTGGTTCCGCTCTTTTTTAACAAAGAGAAGTCAGTACGTTGAAGTAGAAACTGAGCAAGGGGAGTTGTTGAAGTCAAAAATAAGTCATATAAATAAAGGAACCCCTCAGGGCTCTGTTTTAAGTCCTATACTTTTTATTCTTTTTACGGCTGATCTTACCAAACACATAAAACACTCCAAAATACACTTGTACGCAGATGACACGCAGATATATTACTCGTTTAAACCGGAAAACGCAGTAGATGCAGTAAAAATAATCAATGAAGATTTAAAAAGCATTTCAGATTGGGCACACCAAAATACATTAATATTAAATACATCTAAAACTAAATATATGCTGCTTGGTAGTAAAGTACAGTGTAGTAAAGTTACATCGCAGTCGTTCTCTATTAAAGTTGACGGTCAGGTTTTGGAAAGAGTGAATAGTGCTACCAATTTAGGATTAATTATGGATAATGAGCTACGCTACATTGAACATGTAAATAGTAAAATTAAAAAATGCATTCTACCGGCTAAAAACGTTATACAATATTAGGAAATATCTGTCGGAACCGATTAGAAAGATTGTCGTGGAATCTATTGTATTATCGCAGTTTAATTATTGTGATTTCGTTTACGGTCCCCGATTATATGAAAAAACGAAAAAGGCATTACAGAGAGTACAGTCACGAGCAAAAATATATTACTATGGGCACATCGGCAATTATATCTGACCCAGGAACGAGTTCAATAATATCTGTCTGCACGAACGCAGCACAAACATCTGATCGTTTATAGGCATCATATTAAAGTGGCAACTTCCCAATGCAAAAATATGTGACGATATTAGTTTCAAAATAATGTAATACCTCTTCGCAGCACAAACATCTGATCGTTCATAGGCATCATATTAAAGTGACAACTTCACTAAGCAAAAGTATGTGACGATATTAGTTTCAAAATAATGTGATGCCTCTTGGAGTGCAAAGATAATTATGTGCTATTTACTAATTCTGTGTTTCTGTCAGCATTTGCATTGATTTCTCAGTAACGTGCATAAATATATGACGATAAATAGATGGCAAAAATATCTGACATAATTCTATTTTCCATTTTATCTTTTATATTATTTTTGAGTTTGTAAAATTATCCCATTGCAATTCAAAATAAAAATTCTATATATATTATAATTAATATTTTATTGCATACAATGTTGACATGTAACATGGCTAGAAAAAATAATCATAATTGAAGTAAACCTTATCATTACGCTTCTTAAAATCGAGTATAGCCGCCATTCGCATCAATTACGTCCTGCAGCCTTTCTTGCATCGACGCCACCATATTGAAACACATCTGCGAGCCTCGAAATGAATCCCATATTTCAGAAGCGTGACAACATAGGGAATCAAGGATTCGACTTTGAGTTGGATCCCATTGTTGAACCGTTAGTCCCCACAGATTCTCTATGGGATTCAAATCTGGGCTTTTTGGAGAGAAATTGATCAACTTCAACGTATCAGTAGTATTAAACTCACGGGTTAGGCGAGAGTTATGAATAGGACTATTGTCCTGCACTACATAGATGGGTGATATGTTCGGATATCTGATACGCACTGTTGGCAGTAGAATATCAGATAGAATACCTGTATACTCTACGCTATTTAGGCGATCTGTTATCTCGCACAATTCACCGGGTCCCGCCAACGACATCCAGCCCCAAACACCGCAAGTGATACGTCCGGACCTCCTGTATTCTAATATATTTGCTTGATTATATCTTGTATTATTTTATCTCCGAGGGGCTCGTGGCTAAGTAACAGCCGCACAGATCGATCGATAGAGGTTAAGCTGCGCTTGCCGGAGTTGATCTGTAGATGGGAGACCATCATTTCATGCCTAGGAGAGAACGTTAAGCCGTCGGTCCCGGTTTTCAAATTAAGATCTATGACAGCCGTTACGGGTAGTCAGAGGCCTGAAAGTCTGACAACCAGTCATACCACGAGATATCGTGTTACCCTGTTACTGGGTTGTGGAGGTCAGATAGGCGGTCGCTCCATGTAATGTCCGATTTGACTGAAGCCGACCCCGGCTAGACAGATATATATATTTATACTCCATAGTGATACTCGACCGTCACTAGAACAGGTAAAAACCTTTTCATCCACAAAAAAACAACTCTAACAACATATTAAATCATAAATTTTGACTACCTCAATGGTCTAGTGGTGAGAGCGCTAGCTTCTCGATCAGGAGGTCATGGGTTCGATTCCCGCGGGGAAATATTTCAGGCTGATCACCTGATTGTCTGATAAGAAAGATGATCAGTGCTGTCGGAGGGGCACTAAAATAGTCGGTCCTCCGCCTGATCTCTTACCGGTCGTGTCAGTCTGCCGTCCGATCGGATTAAGAGAGTAAAGAAATATAAATAATACAAGATATAATCAAGCAAATATATTAGAATACAGGAGGTCCGGACGTATCACTTGCGGTGTTTGGGGCTGGATGTCGTTGGCAGGACCCGGTGAATTGAGCGAGATAACAGATCGCCTAAATAGCGTAGAGTATACAGGTATTCTATCTGATATTCTACTGCCAACAGTGCGTATCAGATATCCGAACATATCACCCATATATGTAGTGCAGGACAATAGTCCTATTCATAACTCTCGCCTAACCCGTGAGTTTAATACTACTGATACGTTGAAGTTGATCAATTTCTCTCCAAAAAGCCCAGATTTGAATCCCATAGAGAATCTGTGGGGACTAACGGTTCAACAATGGGATCCAACTCTAAGTCGAATCCTTGATTCCCTATGTTGTCACGCTTCTGAAATATGGGATTCATTTCGAGGCTCGCAGATGTGTTTCAATATGGTGGCGTCGATGCAAGAAAGGCTGCAGGACGTAATTGATGCGAATGGCAGCTGTACTCGATTTTAAGAAGCGTAATGATAAGGTTTACTACAATTATGATTATTTTTTCTAGCCATGTTACATGTCAACATTGTATGCAATAAAATATTAATTATAATATATATAGAATTTTTATTTTGAATTGCAATGGGATAATTTTACAAACTCAAAAATAATATAAAAGATAAAATGGAAGATAGAATTATGTCAGATATTTTTGCCATCTATTTATCGTCATATATTTATGCACGTTACTGAGGAATCAATGCAAATGCTGACAGAAACACAGAATTGGTAAATGGCACATATCTTTGCACTCCAAGAGGCATCACATTATTTTGAAACTAATATCGTCACATACTTTTGCTTTGTGAAGTTGTCACTTTAATATGATGCCTATGAACGATCAGATGTTTGTGCTGCGAAGAGGTATTACATTATTTTGAAACTAATATCGTCACATATTTTTGCATTGGGAAGTTGTCACTTTAATATGATACCTATAAACGATCTGATGTTTGTGCTGCGTTCGTGCAGACAGATATTATTGAACTCGTTCCTGGGTCAGATATAATTGCCGATGTGCCCATAGTAATATATTTATGCTCGTGACTGTACAAAACGCGTGCGTTCGTTTCTGTCACAATGTTCCAAAGCGAGGTCATGTCACACCATATCTTAACGACAGTAATACTTTAAAGATGGAAGCGCGAAGAAAACTACATCTAACATGCCTAGTGCATAAAATTGTTCATAATAAAAGACCGAAGTATTTATATGAGAAATTCGTATGGGTAAAAGATGTGCAACAGAGAAATACTCGCAGAAGAGAAGCTAATAATATGGTTATAGCACAGCACATAGAACTGCTCAATATAAAGGAAGGTTTAAGTACTCTGCCACTAAGATATGGAATGACTTACCTACCCCCTTACGTAAAAGTATGTCCCAAATCACCTTAAAAAAACACGTTTCTCGAGAACTATTGAGTAACCAAAAGTTAATATAGCAGAGAAAAAGAGTGTTAAAAATAACTATAATTAACGATGCCCAGATCCTTGTTCCTTGAGTACCTAGTTTAATCAGCCATATGTATGTATTAAATATATAAACAACTACTACTATGATGTAAAATTATCGGTACACACACATGTTCAATTTTTTTTTTTTCATTTTTTCTTGTTTTGTATTTTGTTTTTATTTACTTATACCGACTGTTTTTATTTGTATTTTTCATGTGCGCGTCGAACCAAATTCTATGTTGCTCTCACGGCAGGGGCCAGCTGAAAATCAGTGCTGTGCTTTAGCACAGCAAATACTGAGCTGATCCCTTGCCACACATATGTACCTTTGGTGTTTATAATGGTTTTATGTTTGTGCCCCATGTGTGTGGCTAAATAAATGGTTTAAATGGTTTAATAAAAGAAAATCATTCATAAATTAAAGTGTTGGCCAGAAATATATATTACTGTATTCTTATACGAAGTAACATCCTGAAGCTTATTTATATTTTTATATAGGATATGTTTTTATTTTGTTAACCATATCAGTTTATCACTATAAATTCAGAATCTGCACTTACTCTCATTTGAGGCACTAAGTTAATTAGAAAGAAATTACCTTTGTAACTCATCTTAACAATTAGCATCATAAAAATACAGGCAATTTTTTTATATACCTATATATTTGTTTCATGGTCAATGCAAAAGTTTTTGTCTAGAAAATCGTTGAAAGCAGTTTTTCTATAAGACTAATGACATGATGATCCTTAGAAAGAATTAGCAATATATCGCTAATAGTTTCAGATTTGTTCTCATTGGCCCATCTCAATTAATCAGCCTAGATAGCATATTTTCTCTTCTAGGGAAATACTATACCTACACATAGTCATTACCTCGGTTTATTTATGAAACTGACTGTGTATGTGTATGTGAGGTCCTGGGTTCGATTCCCATGTCAGGCAAAGTGTTATTTGGTTTTTGTTAGGAAATTCTCAGTAGCAGCACAGAGTTAGGAAGTTGGTGGTGTGACACCCCAGTGCTACGGAGAGCACGTAAAGCTGTCGTTCCTTTATAACGCAATAACTACTGAACTAATTATTATTAAATTTGGCATACAGATAGTTTTTAACCTGGATAACACACAGTATAATTTTATTCCGGCTGGACGCAATTCGCAATAGTTTTTTATAAATATTTATCAGTGGTGAAGGTAAAATCATCCAAATCTAGCCAAGCCCTGATTATATCAAACTTAAAGATAAATCTTTGAAAAGCAATAACGCATGCTTCGCGAACTCTTAAAGTTATTATATTAAATGGAAAAATAATACGGTCGCGAGCAGGATTCGAACCTGCGCCTCCCGGATAAAACTTTAGAGTTCACTAATCATGCGTTAATGCTTTTGAAAGATTTATCTTTAAATCTAACTTATTAATTCATCTATTTCCCTATTACATAGTCGTTCAGCAAAACTAATTGTAGCCAAATCTATTTTTCACTCAAAATGTCATACTGATATTTATGCCCACAAAGTAATGTACTTTATATTATGCAAGCAATATGGTCAATGATCCACAGTAGATGTCTGATATAACATTTAAAAATGTAAGATGCGAATGTGCTACTTGTTAATGTTTATGCATTAAAACTTCATTAAAATGTATAATGATTATATTATATATCTGTTTCAGCTTGTAGTAGCACAGAAAAAGAAAGTTCTACCATTCCACCAAGACCAACTGATTTAGATGTATTTGAAGCTGCCATGTCTACTAAGTCTGACAAAATATATGCAAGTACGCTAAGTGTGCAACCAATACGACAAATTAACTTACCTGACACTCACATATTCACGCCCACTGACTCGGAAATACCTAGATCAAAAACAATTCACTATAATCACAGTCCCACAGTACTCTTACCTCAGCCTATTGTAGCGAATAGTAAACATGCGACAGCCGATCCCCCTTTACAAAATATAACTAGTGTTGTTGAAACTAATACAGATGATGATAATGAATACTGGGAATTCCAAAATTTTAAGAGTACTTCTGATTGTGGTTCCCTGCCAAACAAACCTGAAATACCGGAAAAGAGTTTTGAAACAGCTTTAACAGTTAACGCGTTACCTAAAGCAAGTATTGCGTATGAATCAGAGCTTTTGCAACCAATAAAGGTAGAGCCCTCGATGCCTACTCTAAATTGGCCTGATCCTGGTGAAGTTAAGGCTGCGTATGATGATTTCACAGACTTCGTATCAATATCATCACACTCAACTGATAAGCAAGATAGTGCTATAACACATACTGCAAAGCTACAAGCGGAGACTAATAATGTAATTAAATATGATGCTTCCAATGATCTCAAAGAAAAAACAGAAGAATCTGTTGCGGCAGTGGTGAAACCTATAAATGAATTTTTCGATGACGATTTTGAAACTTTTAAATCGGCATTGCCTTCGAAAGGTACACAAGATTACATTAAAACAAGCAGTACTGCAGATAAAATTAATCAAATACCATTAAGTCGACTAACAGACTTCGATAATGCATCTCCTAAAAGTGACAATATTAAGTTTGATTCCATATCATTTCCCACTATGCCAAGACCAAATGAAGTTTTAACACAAAATGTTGGTTTAAATTCAAATACAAAGGAGCTTACAAATACAAGTTCCTTATCATCAGGTCCACAAATACAAAGCAGTCTTCTGCAGCCTACACCTGCTAGTTTCAGTGTAATAAACACACAAAATCAACGAACATCTGGTCAAATATTGCAACCTTTGTCCTTGGAAAGTTATTCACAAATAAACTGGCCAAGTCCCGGTATAGATTTACAAGATCTCTCGAGATTCAATCCTGTTGAAACCCTAAAATCATTGAAAAGTGATTTGGGTGTTAGTGGTCTCAGTAAAGCAGGGTCACCTCTTCACACACAAAAAAATACAGTAGTAAACCAACCAGCAAATGACGATGGATGGGGTGAATTTGTATCAAGTAAACCTAAACAGCAGCAGTCCGTGTCGAAGAAACCCCCGGTTAGTGCGGAAGACGACGAATGGACAGACTTTATATCGAGCCCGAGTGTGAAGCCGCAAAACGGTTTGAATACTATCAGTTTAAATGTTCATACAAATTCCAATATTCAGAAAACTGTGCAGAATAAATTTCCATTGAAAACCAACCAAGCGCCTGTCGATATTCCGACATTAAATTATATAACTCCCAAAACGAACCCTCACAAGACATACAACGATAAACATTTCCAGAATTTATAACGATACAAACATTGTTCTCATAATTTATTTTAACAGTACTTAATTATTATAAGTATTACATAAAATTATAATTATGTAAATAGGGTGGTGGTGTATGTAAGATTAATTTGTAATTATATTATTTTAATATTCTTTTTTATACATCATTATTCATTGGGTTGGGTCAGTGTGAACAATTCTGAAAGTAATAGCAAGTCTTCGGTTTTAGCAAAACTTGCTTTCAAGATTTTAAAAAGCCTTTTGCCTGGGTCAAGAATTAGGACAAAACCTGTTTTAGTTCCAAATTTGTCTATACAGACCCATTTCAATGAATCACCTGTATAAGTGCAGAATTATTGTGATCGATTTTTGCACTAGATTTGTAGTGTGTATTGTGTCCCTCGTTAGTTGTTACATAACACTTGCACAGTATGTCAGAACAAACGATATGAAGTCATTGCTTTTTATGAACCGTAATAATTAAATTTAATTGTTTTGTTTAAATATGTCGTAATGTGCAAGATTGAATCAAGTCCCGTCCTTATTTTATTTTTTAATTAAATTCACATTATGTGTTCATCTATGTATCTAGTATATTTATGTTGTGTTAATTAAAAAATAAGCCAGTTAAAGCAATATATTTAATGGTTAAATCTATAATTGATTTATCGTTTTAATGTATATAATGTGAATTATGTATAAATTGTAAATTTATTTCATGTGTATGATTATATGATTACTTATACCAAATTGAACTAAATTTAAATTAATGTAACAGACTAAATAAAATAAATCATAGAAATTGTTAGAGGTAGCAGAATGCTATGTTACAGTTTCTACGATGGCGGTCAATGAACTGTCACCCATGTGGAGACACGACGCTAGTAAACGTTTAGGGCGGTACCTTAGGGATAAATAATTATATAACTTATGTAATACATCGTATATTTTGTTAAATATTAATACACAAATCGGCCGCCGGGCGTCGACGTCACGTCTTGGTGAAAGTTTATTCACCCTCATCGTAAAAAATCGTTTTCATATTGTCACCTATAACGGTAATGCTAGCAAAATTACGTCAACTAATTTAATTTTAATAAAGGTTCTATTTCGATGCAGGCGCTAAGAAAATTTTATGGAACAAGATGATTAACTAAAAGTCATAAAAATATAATTTTAAATAGGAAACTGTCCATTGTTGGGAATATAATTTTATCAGTATTTCAATATGAAATTAAACGTAAAATAGAAAATAATTTTATTAAATCATTTAACTTCTCAGAAAATATTTTTGCGAATAATTTAAATACATTGTTTATACTGCAAATGATTGGTTGTAGCAGTCATATAGTTGATTGTTTAAATAAAGTGTAAATAATGAGACTTATATCCTTCTAAACTGTGGTTTTATTATAATTATTAACATGTGTTGTCCGTATCTGAGTGCTCTATATCTTCTATATGAGTACCTATACCCTCTTTGTCGTCATCGTCGAGATGTGTAATGAACTTGGGTAAATTATTTTCCATTGTTAGTCTAAACTGGCATTGCTCGAACTCTGGCCACGATATGAACCTGCAAACAAAAAGGAAATTAGACTCGGATCAGATCAAGTTTCAGTAGGTTTTACAAACAAAGATAATTAATTTATTTGTTTCCAGTGTCATAGTTAGTAGAAAGTTCAATGTACGTTATGATTAGTAAGAACTAACCAACTAATATTAATTCACTCAAAGCAAGGTCTTCTACCAGTTGGTAGAAACTTACCAATTTACCATTCTGGTAAGTACCACAGCAGAGAAAACGCCTAAAAAAAAGATTTTTTTCTCTCGTATATTTATACTTATGAAAAACTAATTTGGATATTAAATTTTTTAGAACATTATTCGATTTATTATATATTTTTATTGATATTTTCCTGAATGACGTCACATGTTCACAATTTTTAATCACCTACTTTCTAACGAACTTAAAACAATCAACTGTCAATGTCATGTCAGTTGGTAATGTCCAATGACTAAAGACCAATGACCACTAACCCAATGATTAAAGAAGGAGTAAAGGATGTGCCCTACAAATCTATATAAACATTACGTTATAGAAATATCATACGATTCGATACAACCTTTCGGCTCAGCAACGTACAGAATTATACGTTGTAACAATACAAATCTATTGTGTCTGGTAATGAGCGAGGCAACAGCTTAATAGCAAGACTATATGCATTTATTTTTAACTTAAGTGATTCTACTAGTGTAAAAAGAGAAAACCTTAATTTGACTGTTTTCTGAAATTGTAACTAATTAATATGACGTCACATATGACCAGCCATAAACGTAGGATAGAAAAAGACCTACAAAGCTTACTATGGGGATGGAATCTCTTACGGAAATATCATTTGTTAGAAAGAGAAAGCATATGTAGGTTCGGTCAGCACTATTGGCAGAAGTTGTTTTCTCCAGTGTCTCTGTCAAAAATCAAGCTAACTTATATTTGCTGTATTGTCAGTGAATCCTGTATATTTTATACAGTTTTAAAATTTATAAGCGATGCCTACGTGTTCTGTTGGTGGCTGCGATGTTTCAAGAAAAATAATCCAGAAAAACATTCATTTCACAGGTAAATTGTCAACAACAGCATATATCCAAGATAAATCTTTGAAAAGCATCAACGCGTTATGAATGATATGCGTTATGAATGCGCTAAGAATTCGCGGTGGTTAGCAGAGGTCGAGATGGCTTTGTGGTCAGAGCCCCTGGAGTATTCATCCGGGAGGCGCAGGTTCGAATCCTGTTCGCGACCGTATTCTTTTTCCGTTTAATATAATAACTTAACAGCATATATTTTCATTGCCATATGTTGGAGAAAACTATCTTTAGAAAATTTATTTGGAAAACCCAATCCTATCAAGAACATTGTGAATTTTCTCTGTAGTAAAAAACAATGGTCATAAAAGCAATATTAAGGACGTTGTTCATTTCATGTACACAAAATAGTGACTTGTCAGTGTTGACTATTGTGTCGATGAAATTTTAGAACAAAAAGTTCCGATATCAGAATTTATTTAAAGTGTAGATGTACCAACTATCTCTGCACATTGATTATTTTTCCAAAAATTTAATTGTGGTACCTAATCGATATAGAAGATGAAACCAAAATGATTGGAAACGCTTGTCTGTTTGTCGGTGTGTCTGTCCGAACGCTTTTAACATATAAGAAGCTTAGCATAGCTTAGTGGTCCAGGTTATGTAATAAATATATTTCATCACGCTATTACAGTAGTCCCCAAATGTAGTTCGAATCTGGACCGTCAACCTACTTTGTGCGGATCTGGGTTGTTAATAATCATCTAATGAAAAGTGCTACTAATATTGATTTTAAAAACAGACACCTTTAGGCGGTGAGCACTGAGCCTATATGTGATAGCGTAATGAATATGTTGTTTACGTATTTTTAACTACAAATTCAAGAGAATATTACAATTTTATGATATTTTTTTATACTAAAAGGTTTCCTGCCGATGCTAATGAAAAAGAATAATGGATGAGACTAATTGATAAAGAAAAGAATAAAGATAAAGAAAAAGAAGAAATAAGAAAAGATATACACCGACCACCTCCGCAATGGTATTAGGATAGGTAGGTAAAAATCATTCAGTCAATCATCATCTCAATCAGTATTTATTCACTGTCATACTTTATATACTGCTCAGGGTCCTTAAAAGCTGCTTTCTTTACAAAGTACCTATTACCAAGGAAATATAATTACAATGTGAGCGCATGAAATGTTTTTATTATAATAATGTAATTAATTAAGTGTATTAAATAATACCTACCCTTTTGATTTTAGTTTTATTAACATAATTTGTTTGAAAATATATATATAATTTAGATAATTGATATGTGTCAATATTTCCACGTTGTACATTACTATTGCACGCACACATTGACAATTCAAAATCGGTAGCACCTTTTTTGAGCTCTATGTCCTTCTATGGGGTACCAAAAATATTCTAATTCTATGTGACCAGCCCACCGGCCGGTGCGCTACTTTAGTTTTTCTTTCTAAGTACTTTTGACAGTGTACATAAAGTGTCATTTGGCGTTATCGTGAAACTTATTATTACGATTTTCTTTGCTTAAAACATCTTGAGTGCTGAGAATTTAACTGTGAAGCTGCGTGTAATAAACGCAATTATGCCTAAGTGTTGTGTGAAGGAAGGGCTGTGGTTCGAAATATACTAAAAAAGTGCCTCCTATGTACACAAGTAAGTCGTTAATCATTCATATAAATATTATCAAATATCCTTCATATATTTCGACCAAATTTTAGATTAAACTTTAGACTCTAAATTTCACCATGACATTACCTCTTATAGGGTAAAATTAAAATGTTATGTAGGTACCACTAAGTCATTTGAATAATACCATTATATAAGTGAAAAGTTATTACAAAGTAACTAAGCTTGATAAGCCGCCGTTTAGTAATATTAAATAAACTGGAAGTGAATGTTTTGAAATAAGTTTTAACTCTTTAAAGATATTTAGCTTTTATATTTAACGGCACAATCTACATCATATCTACTGTAAAAAAAAAATGTTTTGAAAAAGGTGGGTAAATGTTTTTCATTATCCTATGGCAACCATTGACATATATATTACTAGCGTAAGGACCCGGCCGACCGCGAAACTAAATGGCACCAACGCGTTGGCCCTAAAATGACATTTTAGGGCCAACGCAATTCAGTCGACAGTGGACCGCTCGCAGGAGAGAACGAGTGTTTGTTTGTCATAAATATGCCTAGTTGCGTGGTAAAAGGCTGCAAAAATTACGATACAAAGATTAAAAAGGCACATGGGACATCGTATCATCGATAAATAACCCTAGATTACTTCTGTTCCAATTAAATTATTAAATTATCACATTTTATAGGTATAATTATTTTACTACCGAAGTCCGTAATGGCTGCCATTGTGTGGCCAGCCGCGCGCGAAGTAACGTTGAAAAAACGTAATTTTTCAAAATTCAGAACTTAGTGTTAGTAATTTTAGTAAGTACCTACCTAATATGTTAATACTTAATTATTATAACAATATTGTTTACAATTTCAAATAAAGCTGATTGATATTTATTTGTTTTACATACGTTTTTTTGTGACATGTATTATTATCGCAATAAATTATAGTTTAAGAAACTAATATAATCTAACGACACCTCTCAAGCTAACATTCATCAACCCGTTTAGGCAACAGAGCGTGCCAAAGAAATATACATACATACACCCGAAAAAATTATAACCCTCCTTCTAGCGCAGTCGGTAAAAACTCAGTTCAGTTTATGACTGATGTGTGTATAAAAATATTGACCATTATTAAAATGTGATAAAAAATTCATGTACGATGTAAGAAATCGGATGGCATCACATTTCATCTGTCAGTAGCACATTGAGAATCCATTTTATTAAAATATTGAATTTAATTTACGTAACTTATTTGTCAACGGAAATCACGGGTCCATTTCGTAAGTGTTGCTACAGAGTAACCGAATAATACTTTACCCAACTTTTTTAATAACTTTTTATTGAATTATAATAATTACCTAAAAATCACACGTTCCTAGTGTAAGTGTTGCCATCAATGATTTCAAAAGAAAGGATACGCCCATCTAAACATTTTACAGAAAACTTCTTCATACAAGCAAAAGTAGCGCCATCTGTCATAACTCATGCAAACTACGTGAGCCGTAGGTTTCATAGGTCGATGACTAAACCTTGTACGTTCGTACATGAATTTTTTATCACATTTTAATAATGGTCAATATTTTTATACACACATCAGTCATAAACTGAACTGAGTTTTTACCGACTGCGCTAGAAGGAGGGTTATAATTTTTTCGGGTGTATGTATGTATATTTCTTTGGCACGCTCTGTTGCCTAAACGGGTCGATGAATGTTAGCTTGAGAGGTTAGATTATATTAGTTTCTTAAACTATAATTTATTGCGATAATAATACATGTCACAAAAAAACGTATGTAAAACAAATAAATATCAATCAGCTTTATTTGAAATTGTAAACAATATTGTTATAATAATTAAGTATTAACATATTAGGTAGGTACTTACTAAAATTACTAACACTAAGTTCTGAATTTTGAAAAATTACGTTTTTTCAACGTTACTTCGCGCGCGGCCGGCCACACAATGGCAGCCATTACGGACTTCGGTAGTAAAATAATTATACCTATAAAATGTGATAATTTAATAATTTAATTGGAACAGAAGTAATCTAGGGTTATTTATCGATGATACGATATCCCATGGATTCTCAATGTGCTACTGACAGATGAAATGTGATGCCATCCGATTTCTTCGTATGCCCGATAGTATTTTTGCAAGTGGGAACGACACACGACGGCATAATTATTTAAAAACTAACAACTGCAACTAGATAATAAACAGTACACGTGTCGGCCATTGACTAATTGTCAATTTTACGAACCACGCCGTTTCGGCGTGGTTTACACTGCCTCACTTTTGAGCGCGTTGACGGTTTCTGGTTTATATCTTAAAAAATAAAAGAGCCTAATTAGTTTTTCATAATAAACTAAATATTCGAAAAAATAAATAAAAAATTACCTTATTTATTTTATGCATGCCCAATAGGGTTATTGACAAAATTTCACAAAGGGCCTAAATTGAAAGAATATGGTATAGATTAACTAAAAAAAATATTTTGCAATTTTTTGTGTACCTAACACAAAAAATACTTCGAAAATTGAACTGAAATACGGAGAAAGTGGTTGCAACTTGCTTCCGAAATATCAACAAATTCATCGATTTATTTTGTGTCATGTGTCACAGTTACTGCAAATTGACAATCAATCGTCTGAGTAGTGACGTCACGCAGTCATTGGTGTTTCGAGTCACGTGACATATAGATTATAAATTATGAATTTGTTTATCGAATTAAATGTATTTACGAGTTATTATTATTATTTTCAAAAATGCCAAAATTTCTAATAAAATACATTCTATCATTATAGCAAAGTTTCATATTTTATTTCCATCAGTGTCAAATACCCTATTGGTAAGTTATTTACAACAAGTAATGGCGGCTTAGATCAAACCATACATATGAAAATCATATATCAGTTTGTTTGTAAAAAATAAACTCAATCTAAGAGAATGTATAAATAACTTACTTTTTGAACAACGTTATTTTTTGCCGTAGATTTAAATCTCCGAATTCAGTAAATATTGTCATGTGAGGTAACTCGGCGTCATTTTTGTCAGGCGCTAATCTTTTGTTTGTATCGGGAGGATCTTGACCAGTTATCAGCCATACACCGCATCCGGGTATCCACTGCCTGAAATAAATAGCATTGAAATATGGGTGGATCAGAACTTCCGACATTCCCGAAAATATATTGTATTAGCTATGCCCGCGACTCTGTCTGCGTGAGTGTCTCGTTCGAATCCAGTAAACACACTTTTTATTTCGTACTAATTGGTGTTTGCGTAGCCGTCGATAATGTTGAAAATATATAGTTAGCGCTGCTTTGAGCGATAGCATGCTGATACATAGATATTTCCTATTAAAAGGTTGACCCAGTCTCTTCAACTGTATTTTATCAATAAAATACACTAAGATAATTATGTTGCATTGCTCTGGCCCTATATGCGATGGCATAATTTTTGTAAGATGTTGCATTGCCTACTAAGCTATACTACAGTGAAAACCTCATTTAAACCGATCCATCTAGCTCTGAAGTTTTAAACGTACGGACAGACTTCCAAAAATTGCGGTTTTGGCTTCTATATCGATACTGTAATACAACTTAAACATTTTGGAAGAAACATAACACTCCTTTTTTGAGCAGTCATGTAAAAAAAAAATACCTCTCCAGTTTTATTATAGTACAGCTAACATAAGTTATTCAATGGTTTTGTAATGCTGTTGGAGACATCGTTAGATCATTTTTAGTCTTGTGTCAACCCTAATGCTAGTTAATTTTCTAAGCTGTAAGTAATGGTACAATATCCAGCTTAAGCTGTTGCCTCGCTCATTAGCAGACACAATAGATATTTATTGTTACAACATATAATTCTGTATGTGGCTGAGCCGAAAGGTTAATTATTTTTGTATTAAGTACACTGTATCTGAATATGTGACGAATATTAAGAGAGTTTTAGAAACATTAGCAAAGGTATAGGTGTAGACCTGATCACCTAAAACTAGCACTGGTGAAATGTGGGTGTACGACTGTGTACATTTCTGCCTACCCTCTTGTGTAATGCTATGTTAACACAGGGTTAAAATGTTTTTTATTACCACCCATTTTTAATAATAATATATATTATTAATAGTAAATATCTTAGGCTTTGGCGATCACTACACATTATAATAAAACAACTTTTAACCTGATTAATCGCGTGTATCATTTGTTTTTGTTTTTAATTATGTTTCGAATACTTTGCAGCATTCATGGTCACAGGAGGACCTCCGCCTCCACATTTCACGCTCAGAGGCCGTGCTTGTGACCACTAGACCAATGAGGCAGTCATCTTTTTCTGTGGTTGACTAATAGTACTTATGTATGTCATAATTACAAGATGTATAATGCATAATGAATATTGCTTACTCTAACATTGGTATAACTCTTGTTGATTTGGAAAACATATGTGGTTTAAAGAAATACCATAGTAATGGTAAGTACTCCGATGGACAAGGCAAATGATCTTTTTGTGTGATGTTAACAAGATAGAGCCTGTGTTCATCCATCTGAAAAACAAATACATTATTTCAGTTAGTTATCCAGAAACACAAGCTGATCATTTCAATCCTATAAAGTATAGGTGTTCCTTATTTAACATACCAATGTAATATTTTTGCCATCTGGTTTATATGTCCATGGTAAGAAATGGACTTTTGGCACACTTGTCAGTACTTCATGATTAAAAAGCATCTGGAATAATGCTGGCATAGATCTGTGCTTTTTCAACTGAACTTCATTATCTGTAAGAAACTAAAGTATTGGATAAAACATACATTACTCTATAATCAATCATATAAGAATAATAAACTTTAATATTATACTTCATAGTGATATCCCGGCATAGTGATGAATAGATCTGGTTTTCCAAGCTGATTTGTTGAATTATGAAATATCATGTTGTTGATTAGATGTTTCATAAAAGACAATCCAGGCATAGATCCTATAATTTTAACTACTCTATCTGAAAAAAAGATACATTAGGCAAGTTATATACAATAGTCAATATAAGCATAACACAAATTAATGTTAAAAGAGGTTTTTCTTTATATGAAAATGCCCTATACTGGTACTGGCAAAACTTTTTAACATCATCAATACAGTCGCGAACAGGATTTGAACCTGCGCCTCCCGGATGAATACTCCAGGCGCTCTGACCACTAAGCCATCTCGACCTCTGCTCACCACCGCGAATTCTTCTTCCATATTTTAACACGTCTTATGGCGACGTTATTGCTATCAATTCAGTCCCTATACGGGTGACCTATTATTGAAGGAGATTATATATTGGAGTATTCATCCGGGAGGCGCAGGTTCGAATCCTGTTCGCGACCGTATTCTTTTTCCATTTAATATAATAATTTTAGAGTTCGCTAAGCATGCGTTAATGCTTTTCAAAGATTTATCTTGAATCATCAATACATATAATAAAAATGTAACGGATCGCTGTCTGTACATGGAAGATATATGAGAAAAAATATTATTGGGACCTTTATCAACACAAATAGCACCCAAAACAATGATTGTTAGAATTTTTGTCTGTTTGTCTGTACATTTGTGCACGCTAATCTCAGAAACGGCTTATCCGCTTTAGATGTGGTTTTCATTCATATATGGTGGTAAGCATTTGAAAATATTATGTATGTCCGAAAGAACTTGCAAAGATTTAATATAAACAGTGACTTTCACAACATAAATACTAGAGACAAACATAAAATAGTAGTACCAAAATTTATATTAACTAAAACAAATAAATCACATTTAGGCAATGGTATACGCTTCTTTAATAAGCTACCAAAAACTGTCACAGATCTCACAGGTAAAAAGTTTAAATCTTATGTTAAATCGGTTCTCATAAAGAAAGCTTATTATAAAATTAAAGACATTGATGATAAAGAAGTTCGGCATTAACTATTTTCTGCGCATGTGGCTTCCCTGGCGATTAGTGGTTTCTACTAAAAGTCAGTATAAATATTCGTTTTTAAACTTTATGTCACTGACAATGTTTTATTGACTTGTCTTGACAATAATATCAATTATTCGCTTGAATTTACAAGTTTGACATTTCCACTATAGCACCATTGCACTGACATTGTATCTAAATTTATTAGCAAAGATAGTTGATCCAAAATCAGCATATTATAAATGCAAGTTCAATGTAGTCATTAATGTTCTAGAACTTAGAGTCTCATAATAAATCGCGTTAACCTGTGTTTCTATCGCAGATGGCATTCTTAGTATCGGTTTGCTCAGTATATATATATATTTTTTTTTATATTATTTCATGCATTAACCTATATTGCTTTCAGGTATTTATTTAAAAAAAGTGTCTATGGAGTTTCTTGCCTGCTCTTCTTCATATGTATGATCAACTTTTTGGAACCGAGGAACTAGAATCATTTGATGTTTCTTAAGTGCATGTAATTTGCCTATTTGAAATAAAATCTTTTTGACTATGTTTGTTTCATGTCAATCGGTTAATAAATAAAAAAGTTATGCCAATTTAAAGAATCACGTTGAACATTTGTTGTTTACGATGAGTCGCTGGCACAGCTAGTATCAAATATATTTTGTACTGGTTAAAAATTCTAATTGTTTTTAACCTGGGACTCTACAAATGACAATTAGGCCTGCCTGGGGCTTAATTGTCAGATGGTCTTGGGGCAAGAGCCTGCATAATTAATATAGGATTTCTAAGCATTTTAATGACATGTAATAGATTTTGTGAACCATTTTAAAATACTCACAACTACTAAACTACAATTTTATAGCATAAAGCGTGTGTACTTTTTTTTGTGTTTTTAGATTTAAAAGTTTTATGTTTACACAAATATACATAAACAAACCACTATCACTAGTGCAGAGATCACCCAATAATTCTTCAATTCTGTTTCCTTGGTCTAGTTTATCTCTGAAAGCCAATTTCCACATACCAAAAAAATCTGCTATTTTGAATGAAACTCTACCAGGATATTGCTGTTGCAAGTCCTAAAAATAAATTAGAAGATACAATATTCATTTGGGTAATATTATATTGAAGGAACTAGATCTTTCCTGAAGATAGAAAAAGGAAGGTAATTATTAGATGGGCTTGTTTTTAAGCAAGTGTTGCATAAATATGTTGAATGAAATTAACAAAACTGTGTTTATCAAAATTGGTCTATATTGAGACTCATACATGTCTCTGTTAGCACCAGAACTCAAACCAAGATCTATAT
Source organism: Xylocampa areola (assembly GCA_935421205.1). Lineage (NCBI taxonomy): Eukaryota > Metazoa > Arthropoda > Insecta > Lepidoptera > Noctuidae > Xylocampa > Xylocampa areola. Next base: position 7,726,383 of record OW285217.1, on the reverse strand, counting down.
CAGTATAAGTATGCAGGTAACCAGGTGTCTGAAAGTCTGACAACCAATATCACCACAAGATATTGTACCTATAACCCACTGGGTTGAAGAGGTTAGTAATTCATTCCATGTAAAATACTGATATTGAAGTTCATCTAGTTACACTGGAATTTGCAGATTCTAGCTAGGTAGATAGGAATTTAAATAGCAATTATACTTACGTTCAGGTGAGCTGAGAACTGACTTGACATTTCATACATATAAATAGGATTATTTTGACAATGTAATAATTCTTCACTCAAGAAACCAAATCCAGGATTGACTTCGATTAATGGCGAATTATCATTAATGCGATCTTTAATGGTGTTTACTATTTCCTTTGCAGTTTTTTTGTTAATGAGGTACATACTCTCTGGGGTCTTGTACTTTTTGAGTAGTGCGTTGGGTACTTTGTCTTTAATGTCAACATACTCAGGTAAACTATTTATGTAATTGACGACATCTGGAGCTAGTTTCGGGGGTGGTTTCTCCTTAGCTTGCTTACTGGTTCTAGGCTTTGTTTTATGACATAACCTCAAATAAGTTTTTAGCTGACTTTTCTTGGCTAATAAGCTTACACCACCTAATGTGTTCAACATTTTGAGAACAATTACATTACAGGCCTAAATCCTTAATATTTTAAATTTCGTTTCCACTCTACGGCAACCAGGGTGTACAATCTTGGAACAAGTGAGTAGGAAACTAGACAATTATAAATCGACAAAATAAAGTAGGTCATTTAAATATACTATTGTCGTATGGCAATCATTCTTTTGCAATTTGGTAGGGTTATATCAATATTTTTTTGCCTTCGTAAATCAATAGATGGCGTTTAATGCTATTTTGTAACAGATATCTCAATTAAGTAAGGAAGTATTTTGTAAAAGTGAACTTGAATTTATTAAATATCGGGAATATGCTGGTCGGAACTGGTTTTGCAGTCCCAGTTACTCATTCATAAAATGCACATCTGAATTACAAGACATTTATGATGACATATTAAAAGCAAATATATCATTAAATAATTTAAAACAATTTATAAAAGTAATAATATTTGTACATATTAGTTTCGACTTCCTGCAGTGCCAAATCAATAAAGAAAACTTGATAGATTTAAGATTAATTTGTATCCCGATTTTTTATTCGCCATTATTGCAAAATTTAAATAAAAATATTATGTGGAAAGAAGGACTGTGACGATGATAAGGACAGCAATCAATTAAAGGCAAAAAAATGTATTATGTGAAGCTGTTGCCTCGCTCATTAGCAGACACAATCGATTTTAATTGTAACAACGTATAATTCTGTACGTTGTTGAGCCGAAAGGATTAAAGATAAAGCGATTAGTAAAGCATTAATTTCATTTCATTATATTCCAAATTATTCATAAGATATGAGCAATAAAAAAATGAACGGAACAATATATTAGAATCGGTTGAATCACGTATTTTTTAAAAATCTTTGTTGTTTGTCTACCATATCAATGCACCCGTTTCTATATAAACATATGTATATGCATGTCGGGGTCCTATCGTTTACAGCAATAAAAGAGCGGACTGTATAAATATAGAGTAGGTATAATAAAAAACAAAGATAGATCAAACGGCGCCCGATCGCGCTACGTGACCGTCGCGGATAATCGTCGTAGAGAAGTTGCGCGCCAAAACGGGGAAAAGAGCCGCAGCCGCCGCGTCGCTTCCCACCCCCGCGCACCCTTCAGGCTGCGCGGTAGTCAGCGCGGCCCGCGTTGTCCCGCGCCGTGGCATGATCCGAGCGTAGACAATGCAGTAGTGCATTCGTAAAACTATAGATGGCGTCTGTGTGCCCTGTTTCCTAAATTGAAAGCGAGAGAGGTCTCTATTTCCTATATTATAATGTACTCTGTGACGGCAACTTTCCGGTCATTTTAATTGGAGTGTTTACGGCATATTAAAAAGTACTCTGTGGTTTACGGCAGTGTTGCCAAGATATGAAAAGAATGCCGAAACCTGTGCTGAAAGGGCCGATTTTTGACAGGAAAGGCCGATATAGAAACAAAAATTGATGTCCCTATTTTATTTGTTCAGTAACATGATATTTATGTCCCTATTTCGCCAGAAATTAAATCCAAGTCTGGCTATTAGAATAGTAGACAATAGGATTATTTGAAATTGGACAACCAAAAAATGTTTTGAATGGCGTCACGGTCTATTAAAGGCTCAAAGGCTAATGAGAGGCCGAGGGCTGCCATAAGCCCACGCATAATCAGAAAGGCCGATAATCGGCTCCCCAGGGGACATGCTGGCAACACTGTTAATGAGTGATAACATTTATAGAGTATAAGTATCCATCATTATTATATCAATGGTATCCATCATTCCATACACCATGATACGAAACTCAGATATTTTGGATCAATTCAATCAAATACGATACATACTTCGATCGACACAAAGGTACCTGGTATCGGAATGAATGGATCGTATCAGAAATGCATGATCAGCTACCTTATAATGTCATGGTTCTTTAGTAAATATAATTTAAGAAAGTTAAAACCTATAAAATGATTATGTTATAGCCGATGTATCGGAACGCAAGCTCCCCGGCCGCATAGGTCGTGGTAAGGCGCCTGCTCGGTATTCACCGTAGCGTGTTTCCGAACGCTTAGCGCCTGCGCCTCACGCTGACCAATAGGAGCGCGCCTGCGTGCGCGATAAAGTCCTATGATTGGCTTGTGTATATACAGACTAGAGGTGTAAAAGTAACGAAAAAATCACGTACCCGTATGTATTCGTTACTATACATTCAGTACTCGTTACTATCGTATCGTTACTGGTTACTTTCGTTTATTTCATACTATTACATAAAATTTTATGAAAACACTTTTTCACAAGTATATACTTTTTTTTTTACTGCATACTCTGTTAAAGAAAACTTTGTTTTGAATACTTGAAATTTTGACACCATAATGCGCGCACATCGGTTCAAATATTTTTGAAGTATATCCGCACAAATTACATATATTTTAATTTTTTTAACCAATCACGTTACGAATAGTTTGCGAACATATTTTTCATGTTCTTTCTATAATTTTATTATAAGATGCAGCATTCATAATTTCAATTTGTAGAAATAATACATATTCATTACATGCCAAACTGCATTTTTCACTTTGCCGTAGTTTAAACCTGACTTATGTTTATGTTATAATGAAAAAGCTACAAATAGGCGTCCAAAATTATTTATTGTCAATAAAATTTAAACAACATTTCAACCAAAAATCAAAATAAAAATAGTTTTGCTTAGATTGAAATTAAACATAAAAAATTAAATAAAAAAGTTTGTATCAATTAAAATGACAACAAACTCTTTTGTTCTTGGAATGAAATTAAACATAATAATAAAATCATGTTTTAAACAAAACCAAAATAACAAAAAATAATTATTTCTTAGAACGAAATTAAACATAAAATTAAATAAAAAAGTTTGAATCAATTAAAATAACAACAAATCTCTTTTGTTGTTGAAGTGAAATTAAACATAATAATAAAATCATATTTTAAACAAAACTAAAATAACAAAAAATAATTTTTTCACACACGAACACAATACCTCTAATGAATATTTAAATATTAAATAAACCTGGATAACGAATCTCACAAATCATCAAACAACGTTATTTTCTTTGTACGTCCTTAAGTTTACGTTACCTTTTTAATTCGCGGAAAATACGCACGCATGCGCAAAACTATCAGTATGATAAACCATGATACGAAACATGCGAGTACCTAACGAAAAGTATTCGTGAGTAACGTTTCGTTACTCGGTACTAGATGGCGTACCCGTTACTCAGTAACGAATACATACGGTTTGTTACAGCTCTAATACAGACAGATAGGTAGAGTTTTAGAATAATGGTCTCTTGTAAAAGTTTGTGACTCGTGATTATTAAAGTTTTTACCGTTCAAAATAGCTCTTTATTGAAACCTGACCCACCCCGACTATAATGTTTATTTTTAATTTCAGTTTTATGTTACACATTCGGTGATCCGAACCCATAAGCTTTTTTCCAACTGAAAATCGCTAAATGCGTCTAAAGTTAACTCCATTAAACATACATTACATGTGACACAATATGATGGAACAACTAATTTTTGTAAATGTTTAGTAAATAAATAAATATTAACCAAATTACCTAAAAACTTTCAGGTTACCAAAAATGAAGTTCTTAGTAAAGTGGATTGCATCATTGGGTCAAGAGAATATAATAAATGATATTATTTATTATCATAACACACTGTGTATTATAAATATTCAAAATAAAAAACACAAGATCGAAATCGTTTTTCAAAACAGAAGCACAACTCAAAATTATTCTGTAAATACCACGTAATAATTAAACCCAAATTGAGGAAGTATACCATTCAAAACTTATGATGGTATTCACCGATGACATAACCGTAATAAATATTAACTGAATCTAAAATTTTGTCGAATTAAATGAATGAAATTTGATAATAATTGCTTTTATCACACGTAGCTTCACAGTTATATTCTCAACATTCAGTATGTTTTAAAAGCAAAGAAAATCATATTACTATGTTGCACGATAAGGCCATATTATGACACTTTATGTCCACTGTCAAAAGTACTCAGAACGAGAAACTAAAATGGCGAACCAGCGGCGGAGGACGTCATCTTCTTTTTTTTAACAAAAATGTATCGTAAGTCTCTTTCAACCATAGAATTAGAATATTTTTGGTACCCCATAGAAGGACATAGAGCTCAAAAAAGTGCAACCGATTTTGAATTGTCAATGTGTGCGTGCAATAGTAATGTACAACGTGGAAATATTGACACGATATCAATTTATCGATAAACAATATTTCAAATGTAAAGAATTGGTATACAAAATAAAAAAAATCTATCAAATTATGTTAATAAAACTAAAATCACAAGGGTAGGTATTATTTAATACACTTAATTAATTAATTACATTATTATAATAAAAACATTTCATGCGCTCACATTATAATTATATTTCATTGGTAATAGGTACTTTGTAAAAAAAAGCAGCTTTTAAGGACCCTGAGCAGTGTATAGAGTATGACTGATTGAGATGAAGATTGACTGAATGATTTTTACCTACCTATCCTAATACCACTGCGGAGAAGGTCTGGACTCAACGCAGCACACGCTTGTGTGCCTGTGTCTACGCTGGCAGATTTAGGGAACTGGAAAGAAATGGCTTCTTTTTGTGATACTGCTGTTGTCCAGAAAGAGGCCGCTGAGCAGGATTGTGAGAGGGCCGATCCCGCTCGGAGAAGAAAGTGTCTAGGAGGAAACCGCCTCGGCGCCTAACAGCCGAAACCCCTCCTGTATGATTTAAGGCAGGCGGCTCTTTGGGATCACAGATGCTTAGAGAGGGGACTTCGTTTACCCATCGTGATCCCAGAGAAGACGGTGGCATAGTGGTAACGTGCTATCGTGCACTGCGAGGCTTAGGGGAGACCCCTGTACAGTCTCTCTAGAGATGTGCCTTAATAGGCGCTGCATAGCGAGGGTGCTGGAGCTGGTCTATTACGTGCCTCCCTCCATATGCTGATGGTGACCACCGAAGTGGTTTTAGTGAGGTAAGAATCCTATACACCCCGGTCTTATCCATAAACGCCGGGCGCGTTTTTGAACGTTTGCCTCCGAAAAAAATGTATTTTTATATCCTATTATCTTTTCTTATTTTTTCCTTTTCTTTATTTTTTTTCTCCTTTATCTTTATTCTTTTCTTTATCAATTAATCTCATCTATTATTCCTTTTCTTAGCATCGATAGGAAACCTTTCAGTATAAAAAATATATCATAAAATTGAGATATTCTCTTGAATTTGTACTAAAAAATATATAAACAACATACTCATTACGCTATCACATATAGGCTCAGTGCTCACCGCCTAAAGGTGATAGCGCAGGAATCAACAACTAGTTTCATTCGGGGTCTGTTTTTAAAATTAATATTACTAGCGTAGTTCGTTGGATCATTATTAACAACCAAGGTCCACACAAAGAAGGTTGGCGGTCCGGATTCGAGCCACATTTGGGGACTACTGTAATAGCGTGATTACGTAACCTGGGCCACTAAGCTACGCTTAGCTTCTTATATGTTATAAGCGTTCGGGCAGACACACAAACAGACAGAAACGTTTCCAAACATTTTGGTTTCATCTTCTGTGTTGATAGTATTAGGTACCCCTATTAAAATTTTGGAAAAATAATCAATGTGCAGAGATACATCAACACTATAAATAAATTCTGATATCGGAACTTTTTTTTCTAAAATTTCATCGACACTATAGTCGACACTGACAAGTCACTATTTTGTGTACATGAAATGAAAATTTATATTAGAACAACGTACTCAATATTGCTTTTATGACCATTGTTTTTTACTATAGAGAAAATTCACTATTTTCTAGATAGGATTTGGTTTTCCAAATAAATTTTGTAAAAATAGTTTTTTCCAAAATATGGCCATGAAAATATATGCTGTTGTTGACAATTTACCTGTGAAATGAATGTTTTTCTGGATTGTTTTTATAAGAAACATCGCAGTCACCAACACAACCACTAGGCATCGCTTATAAATTTTAAAACTTTATTTAATATATAGGATTCACTGACAATACAGCAAATATAAGTTAGCGTGATTTTTGACAGTGACACTGGAGAAAACAACATCTGCCAATAGTGCTGACCGAACCTAAATATGCGTTCTCTTTCTAACATGTGATATTTCCGTAAGAGATTCCATACCCAAAGTAGGCTTTGTAGGTCTTTATCTATCCTACGTTTATGCTTTCAACAATATCCTGATGATCGCTCATAGTATTACACTGAATAGAAACTTCAAGTGACGTTTTATAGATTTATTCCACAAACAGGCTGAGTGACAGTGTTTTATTAGGTCCGTACAGTACGTCGGCTAAAACAATAACGAATCGCAATCTAGCGGGTTTGTGTTTTAACGTGGTCTCTTGCAGTTAACCTAGGGGTTTGATCTGCGTAACCGAACAATAGCTATGGCGAAACAATGTGAAGCCTCCAGCCAGAGCATATTTTATAATACTAAAACTAAGCAACACAACACTATGGGCGTCCCCTGCGGGACACGAGCTGCGGCTTAGGGCGTTGCTGGGGGGACAACTAGGGACTAGCTAGATCAGATTAGTTTCCTTATTATTATGGGTCGAATTTAAAGATACTGGCTCGGCGCGGCCCGCTCGAGCAAGGGTCGGGGCGGACATGATGAGATATTTCGCGACGGACGGGGACCTCGCCGGTGAGGTCTATAACTAGGCGGTCGAGCGCGTTGGAGTGTGCTTGTATGTCTGTTAGACTCTTGAGCTACAGTGATACTATCATCGGGACGGAGGAGATAAGGTTTTGGCCGAGGTCTGAAGAGATCGAGTAATGCTGTCAAGACTCCTACCGATGTAATAGATGGCCGTAATGTCGGCGAAAAGAGCCAACTTGGATTTGCCGCTTTTAGGTATATCATTGGTGTACAGCTTGAAGAGGAGTGGTGAAAGCACAAAGCCCTGAGGGACTCCAGCTATGATCTGATGAGGGGACGATAGAACGCCCTCTTCGCGATAGCGGAAGCTACGATTAGACAGAAAGTCTCGAATGAAGAGTACGAGACGGTCAGGAACTTCGAATTGAGCCGTTGTGCCAAACCTTGTCAATGGCCTTCGCTACGTGGAAGAACAATATGCCCGTTTTCATTTTGCGCACGAAGCCTGCGCTTATTTGCTCAACTGCTGATACTGTGCAACTGATGAATACAAGACTGTTTAGCTCGAAAGCCAAACTGCTCGTCAGGAAGAAGCTTATGGGATTCGACATAACCCGTTAAAGGAATATAAATGAGCCTTTTATATTCTATATCTTCCCAAAGTCGTTGAGAAGACTGATGGGGCGATAACTGGTCGGCTCGAACTTGGGCTTACCGGGGTTAGGAAAACCTATAACAGTTGCCTTTTCCACGATTGTGGGAACATGTTGTTACTCATTGCCGCATTGAAGATGGCGGCCATGAGTACTATCAGAGTGCGGGGAAGTATATAATCACTTTATTGGTGATCCTGTCTGAGACAGGGGCTTTCCTGGGTTTGAGGCTCTTCACGATCATTCTGACTTCGTCTGCGGTAACGGGGGGCAAGGGATTGTCGGATTCGTCTGAGGGCGGGAATGCAGTTCTACGTTTGACTTCGGCGTCGACCTTGGACAGGTGAGTTTGGTCTACTGGTAGAGTGCTTGGCATACATTGGACTTCTAAACTGTCAGCTAGGATTTCAGACTTTTCAGCGTCATCAAAAGCAGGTCGTTGATTAGGTCTATTGAGCAGGGATTTAAGACGCATTGGCCGGATTTTAATTTCTGCTGCAATTGCGAGTAAGCTTGATGAGTGGGTTCTATTTTGTCGAGCATTTTGTCCCATCTAGCTTCCCGCATTTCTGATACGCGCTTCTTCACAGCACGCTGGTGCGCATATGGATACGGTTAGCTTCGTTGGGGAAACTGTCATAGGCACGAATAGCTGCGTTCTTCTCCGTTAACAGCTCACGCACATCATCCGGCAGTTTCCAGCAGTGTTCGTCCACCTTCGGAACTTGCCGTGAACAATTGTTCACTACGGATTGCACGTGACTGGTGAGGAAGTTGATCGCAGTCACCGTGTCGGTGACAGAAACTATATTGTCGGGAATGAATCAAAATGTAAAGAAGAGGTCGACTTGAGGTAGTTGACTGACTACCAGAGCGAGCCGGAGATGGCCTAGGAGCGGGAGCCTGTTTGGGACTCAGCGTGGTAGACTGACTGTTTTTATAGCAAAACCAAATGAAGTAAAATCAACAAACTTTTACAAAACTACCATAGTGATTATATTTTTACGTACCTATTTACGCACATTAGCACAGATTAGTAATATATGTATCTTACGCACATTAGCACCTGGTAAAGGTCCCGGCACGAAACTTCTTGAATGCGCAGAAGTCGATATTTAGGTCCGATTAGCGGGAAGTAGCGGGGTGGGACAGGTGTAAAAAAATATAATTGGACGCCGCGTGCGGTGCGTGAGTGTATCACACTATGATTGGCTAAATAAAGTGACGTTACATTCACATTGGTGACATGCATCTCGCATTGCGTAGAATACAGTCGTGCTCACATAACATAAATGAGACGAGAGATAAGATGTTTTTATAATCTAGTACTGTGTTAGTGATTCGTAGCATTATCAATATTAAGTAATAAACATTTTTTATACACGCAATAAATTAGAACTTATTAAATTATCTACCAACATGCTTTGGTTTTTATGCATAGGAATTTTAGTTCTCACACTAATCTTTTAAATTACGTTTAGAAATATAAACACAGTTTAATAGAGGAAAATAATATCATGTCCAGCAAAAACAATTTAGCAATTGTGTGCTTGAGTGTATACCTGCGCGACTATCCCTTCCCATTTTGCCTAGCGCTCAAGATCCGTGCCGCGACCTATACCCAATAATTGGCCGTCGACTCAAGCTAGATACCATTTAAGTGAAAGAAAATTCTTTAACCTTTCGGCTCAGCAACGTACAGAATTACACGTTGTAACAATAAAAATCGATTGTGTCTGCTAATGAGCGAGGCAACAGCTTAAATATTTAATATATCTATTAATTAAGGACTGACATCATTTGATTAATTAACTATCAATACATATAATAAAAATGTAACGGATCGCTGCCTGTACATGGAAGATATATGAGAAAAAATATTATTGGGATCTATATCAATGCAAATAGAACCCAAAACAATGATAGTTAGATTTTTTGTCTGTTTGTCTGTGCGTTTGTGCACGCTAATCTCAGAAACGGTTTTCCGATTTAGATGTGGCTTTCATTTATATATTGTGATAAGCTTCACTTAACAATTAGTGTTTGTTTCATGTCCATCGGTTCATAAATAAAAAAGTTATGCCAATTTAAAGAATTACGTCGAACATTTGTTAATTAAGAATTTGTGTTCATACACGACATGGTGTTAATTTACGACATACACGCGGAAGGAGTCGCTGGCACAGCTAGTTTTATAATATAAAGATTCATCAAAAAGTGCGGTTTTTTAGTTCTCGGACACCTACAATCAGTTTACGTCCGCTTTTTAAGTTGGTTCTGGACCATTCAAAAGCCATTGTAAAATCAACTCAAAAGCTAAAACGTTTAGGTCGTAAATAAAACTGAATACCTCTTTATTATATATAATATATATATAACTAACAGGAATTAACGCGGTTTTGATATTTTAAACACTGGATTCCACGTTGCTGATAATTTAAAAACGTCCTTCCGATTGAAAGTCTTGTGTTTTTTTTTTAATGTTTGTTACCTCAGGACTCCGTCATTTATGAACCGATTTGGAAAATTATTTTTTTATCTGAAAGGATTTACTTTCAGATTGGTCCCATTTAAATTTTATGAAAATTGGTTTAGTAGTTTGGTATTTAAATCAAAATAACTGAAAAATAATACGTCATCGAAGTAAACGAAATGGTGTATTTTGCTTTCTTGTGACTTTCCGGTTGAAAGAAATTATACTCTCAAAGACTGTACAATCTCTTTATTGTCGTTTTACAAACTTCACAATGTTACTCGAGGCCACCTACGACGTCCTTACTCGCTTACTTGCAAAATCGGAATGGCCGTTCTTAACGTTAACTTTTAAAAGGTGATTGCTGTGTTGCCATACCTAACCAATAAATGTACCGTACTTAATTTATTAGTCGATTATTGTATATGCTAACATTCGGCTAATCCTGACGTCAAACGCGGCCTCGCGTTTACAGTGTTAAATGCACAAGAGAAAAAAAAAAGGTTAATAATATTAATGGGAAAACAAACACACACCTTATATTAATTCCTCAATCACTTTAACAACTAACAGTGCCTACGAGCATAATTGCTCGCAGCCACTCGCTCTTATAAACTTCACTTACAAGCACTCTCACTTGTAGCGACTCACTCTTATAACTAACATCGCTTACAAGCACTCTCACTTGTAGCGACTCACTCTTATAACTAACATCGCTTACAAGCACTCTCACTTGTAGCGACTCACTCTTATAACTAACATCGCTTACAAGCACTCTTACTTGTAGCGACTCACTAATTTTATCACTCAATATTTGCAATATAATTATCTCCATAAATAATCACTGTACTCTCTATTAATCAATATTAGGGTACATTTAAAACGATCTCCTTAATAATCTCTGTATAAATCAAATCCTCTCGCTTTTAACATAATGCATCTACTCAAACATAAGCACTATTAAATATCTCATAAAACTATAATATTAGTCTCTAATTTGTACATTATAATTATATATTTTTCATCAAAAGATTCTCCAACGCTTTTCTCATAAGATATGATATATCTCTCTAATTATGAATCTCTGTCCACTCTAAGTATGATTCTCTAACAATACAATCAATCATGAATATACATACATTTTTATTCTGCATCTTTCTTGCATAACTAATTATCTTATCTCTAATTTAGTTTTGCTCTACAATCTCATTAAACTGTGCTTTCAATAAATAACTGTAAATACAAAGATTCCTTACGACAGCATTGTAATAAAATAATATAGTCAAATAATATTTCATGTATGCACTACGCAACATATTTCTTATTTTACTTATCATCACGAATTTGAATATCACTTTCTACTCTGAATCACTTGATAACAAGTCATGATTAAAAACAAGCCATGGATGTAATTTGTCCACGGCATAAACTGATTTATAAGGCTTGCAACCTTCTTTCCTGGTAATTGGAGTATCTTCAATCTCATACCGATCATTACTGATTATTTTAGAAACCCTATACGGTCCTACACATTTAGGTAATAATTTACGACTATGTCCAGGTTCTGTACGAATGTCTTTTTCAACACGAACTAAATCACCGACTTTGTATTGGGTTGGCTTTTTGTGCGACTTATCAAAACGTTCTTTCTGTGCTTGTTGACTTAGTCGAATTCGAGATTCCGCGTCCGATCTAATTTCATCGCGATCTAAAGGGGTGTGGGAGTCAGAGACAAGCGAATTCATGAAACCATCAGAAACGCCGGTTGTTTGTACGCCGAACAACATTTCCGTAGGAGTACGACTGGTCGACTTGTTTACAGTGTTATTTAAGGACCACTGTATTTGCGGCAAGCGCAAATCCCTCTCATTTTCTGGCCTGTTATGATTTGCGGTCGTTATTGCGTCAACTATAGTACGATTGTACCTCTCGACCTGGCCATTGGCCCTGGGAGAGGCAACCGCATTCAATATATGTTTAATACCCCTTTCACTAACGAAGTCCGAAAACAACTTGCTAGTAAAACTAGTCCCGCGGTCAGATATTAATCGACGTGGTACTCCAAATAGTGCAAAATACTCTGTAATTACTTGAATAGTAGTGCTACTTTTAACATTTTTAACCGGTTTAATATATATAAATTTTGTAAATGCATCAATAATAACTAAAATATGTCAATTTTTCTTTTTACTTATAGGAAAAGGACCACAATGATCAGTGTGAAGTGTATCAAATGGTTTATTAATTTTTGGTATTGGATGTAGTTCTCCTTCTTTAGCTCCAGCAGGTACTTTATTATGGGCACAACTTAAGCAAGAGTTACAATATTTTTTAATAAAACGCCTCATTTTCTTAAACCAGTAAATTTGGTGTATTCTATTATAAGTCTTGTCAAATCCGTAGTGACCGACGTCGTCATGATTCATACGAACTATTTGCCATCTTACTGATTTTGGAACAACCCATTTTAAATTAATTTCATCGTTTTTATCATTTGTCATTCTATACAACCGACCATTTTTAACGGTATAGTTATTATGAATCTCAATAATGTCTTTTGTATCAGTATCATATAAGATATTGATTATTCTTTGTATTTCTGAGTCCTGTTCCTGCACAGTGCGCAACCATGCGTCGTCATCTATAGTCAGAATATCAACAACTTTAATATCATCATGAGATTCGGAAGCAATGGGGTTGCGCGACAGTGCGTCAACATGACTCATTTTTGTACAATCTCGATGTTCAACAATAAAATCATATTCCTGCATTAAAATGTACCAACGCGCTACTCTGGGTATCAAATCTTTCTTCGTCATTGTGCTGCGTATGGCTGCACAATCAGTAATAACTTTAAATGTTTTTTCTAGTACATAAACTCGAAACCTGTTTAACGCACACACCACCGCCAAAGTTTCCAACTCATATGAGTGTAATTTGCTCTCATCTACTGTCGTCTGACGACTATAGTATGCTATAGGATGGAAGATTGGATTAGGACTCACACGTTGCAACAAGATTGCTCCTATACCAATTTTACTAGCATCAGTGTGAACTTCTAACTCAGCCTCGGGGTTGTATAATGCTAAAACGGGTCGTGATGTCAATTTAGTTTTTAATTCATTACATGCATTTATTTGTGGTTCATTAAAACACCACGTAACATTTTTCTTTGTCAAAATTGTTAGAGGCTTTACTATGATTGAATAATTTTGTATAAACCGTCGAAAATAACTGGTGAGGCCAACAAACTGTCGAACCTCGTGAACATTTTTAGGTAATGGAAAATCTATCACTGCTTGAATTTTGGCAACCCCGGGTCGAATTCCATCCGAGCTAATCTCGTAGCCCAAGTAATTTATACGAGTTTGAAAGAAATCGCACTTTTTTTGGTTTAATGTGAGATGAGCAGATCTTAACAACTGTAACACTTTTTCTAGCTTTTCCAAACCCTCTTCGATTGATCGTGACATAACTAGTAGATCGTCCATGTAAGCTAAGGCCAAATTTTGCTTACCCTTAAGCATAGAATTAATTGTCCGCTGGAAAACACTAGGTGCATTGGAAAGTCCAAAAGGCATTCTCTCAAACTCATACAAACCATCAGGTGTTACAAACGCTGTAAATCGCTTACTGGCCTCATTCATAGGTACTTGGTAATACCCTGACGTAAGGTCAAGGCTTACAAAAAACTTATTACCTCCTAACCTGTCCAGTTGGTCTTCGATACGAGGTAACGGATATTTATCTTTAAGTGTTTTTCTATTTAGAGATCTATAATCAATGCATAGACGTTTATCGCCGTTTTTCTTACCAACTAAGATAACGGGACTTGAGTAGTCTGAAGTGCTTTCGCGAATAATACCATTAGTTAATAATTCTTCGATAATTTTATTTAGGTGATCGCGCTCACTCTGTGATATTCTGTATGGGTTATACACGACAGGTCTATTATCTGTTAAAGTAATCTCCATTTTTGCTAGATTTGTCTTACCTAACTCAGCTAGATTCATTGCAAAACAATCCCTATACTGTATTAATAACTCAAACAATTTATTTCTCTGTTGCTCTGTGACTTCAGTACTAATTTTTAAATCGGATAAAGGTAATTGTTCATAGTTAATAGTTTCCGTTGTCAAACCTATATACTCGGTATTTACTTCTTTATATTGTTGACCTCTAACTAATAAAGTCCCTTTCTTAATCTTTAAATCGTTAGATGATAAATTTACCACCATTAAATATCCCTTACCCGCTTCGAACTCAAATAGCCCCGGCAAAATACTATATTCAGTTCGGGGTAAAATACGGAGACTGTATTTTACTAATAAACCACCACTATATTGATCGTCGGTTATAGCATCAACTGGCATCGTAGTCTTAGGTTTCACAACTTTATCACTATCCGCAAAAACTTTAATTTTGAACACATTATCGCTAAAATCTGGCATTTGTATAAATATCAAGTCATCTATTGTTTTTAAAATAACAACATTTGGCTTTTCCGTAAAAGACTGTCCAACTAAAATGGATGTCCGTAAATAATGATCATCTACAACTAGAATGTCTGTGTCCGCTTTAACCATACCGATTTCTAGAGTAACAGTAAACCTCCCTATTGGTTTAACAGCTGAATTTCCAAATCCCTGCAGCACCGGCAAATTATTGGTGTCCCAACTATTGACTATTAACATTGCATTTGATTTTCGTATAAGAGTACACATACTGCCTAGGTCAACGTATCCTTTTAAAATAATATCGTTTACCCTAACGTCCTTATAATATTTGTCATTATCAGTCTCACTATTTCTAATACACATGACCGTTTTATTTTGGTCTGTAGTGTTATTAGTTTTGACTAAATCGTCGCTAGTGGTTCTTTTACGACAGTCTTTAGTATCATGCCCTAGTTTAAAACAAAAAGTACATTTTTTTATGGGTTTGTTGCATTTTAAACTTATGTGACCTTTTTCATTACAATTAAAACATCGAATTGTATCAGTAGCACTACTTTTTGTTTGTTCGTTCGTCACTTTATTAGGTATCCGTAAAGACGCATTGCTCCGGTTGCGAGAGTTAATAGTGTGTGTATTACTTTCATTTTGAGACACCGTACGCAAATAATTGAGAACTTGTTCCGGTTCATTAAACATGCACGCTCCTGCCCCCATTCGTACAAATTTATCATCAATACCATGTATAAGACAGCCCACTGCTTTAATGCCAACTATCTCACATTTATTTATAAGTGCCATTTTATCATAATAATAATGTTCCAGGGACTGACCAAATCTACATCGAAGCATTAACATAGTCATCAATACGTCTCCATAGTTCTCGTTAGAAGGAAAGGCTAACTTTAATTTTTGCGTCCACTCATTCCATGTATATAGGACTGAGGGTAGGCCCTGGTACCACTTCTTAGCTAACCCTATCAATTTGGGAAGCGCATAGTGACATATTTGCCGATCATTCCACGAATATATCTGCGCACATTCGCTGACTTTGTTTATCCAATTTTGTATTGTTTGACTATTATCACTTGGGTCAAATTCTGGTACTACACTAAAGGCAACAGGAAAGTTATTCTGGGCCCAAAAATTGGGGCCCGAGTTTGGTGTGTAATTATTCATATTATGAACATTGTTTGTTGTACTAGTATTATTCATTAACTCAGGATAAGTTTGATTAGTTACTGTAACAGGTATGTTTTTTTTTTTTTTTTTTTTTCCTGAATTACTTAGGACTCAGTCCTCAATAATTAAATAACAATCTAGCCACTTAGGCTAATAAGAAATTTTTATCTCACTTAATTTGCTACGTAATATATGTATATTATAACTAAGAGTAATGTTCATTGCACATTCTTAGAGTCTGATAAGATGAAAACACTTTGTTCGTGTGTTTTATAGTTATAACACTTCACTGATTTAGCTGAATAATTATTCACTAATATTCACTACACTAATTCAAATGGTTTAGTTCTGTTTAGTCTTCGCACAATGTCCGTGTTATCGAGCAGTTGGATTGCCTCGACATTTATGTGGTGATGAAGTCTACGTTCGTGCGCTTCAGCAAATTTTTGTATGGTTTGGTTGACGAATTCCATTTTAAGATCGCGATGGAGGTCGTCGTTTCTTATATACCAGGGAGCGTTGACTATATCCCGAAGTACTTTATTTTGGAATCTCTGAATTATTTTAATATTGCTCTGTTTAGTACAGCCCCAAAGTTGAATGCCATATGTCGAAACAGGGACTAGAATTTGCTTATATAACAATAATTTATTTCGTATTGATAGGCAGGACTTCCTCCCCAATAACCAATACATATTTTTATATCGAATGTCTAGTTCCTGCCTTTTCTTTTTGACGTGCGCTTTCCATCGTAACTTTGCGTCAAGTGTTATACCAAGATATTTGGCTGTGTTTGCGTATGGCACTTGTACGCCATTTATAGAAATTGGGTGGTAGTCACACTTTTTGTTGGTGAAGTCAATGTGAATAGATTTGGACTCGTTAAGTTTGATCCTCCATTTTTGTGCCCAATCATGAACTTTGTTCACAGCTACTTGTACCTTTTTTGCTGCTTCTTTATGGCTTGACCCGGTAGCCATGATAGCGGTGTCATCTGCAAAGGTTGCAATAATGTTGTTATCTATCTCTGGTAGATCACATGTGTACAGCAGGTACAGGACTGGGGCAAGCACACTTCCTTGTGGTACACCGGCTTTTATTGGTTTTAGCTCGGAGTAGGCATCCTCTTGTCTGATTCTAAACATTCTATTAGTGATATACGATTCCAAAATATCAGCGAAGTCTTTAGGTAGCATTAGACGGATTTTATATATAAGACCCTGATGCCAAACTTTATCAAAAGCTTGCGCCACATCTAAAAATACCGTGGAGCAGACTTTTCTGTCTTCTAGTGATCTTTCAATAATGTTGGTAATTCTATGTACCTGATCTATTGTGGAGTGATGTTCCCTGAAGCCAAATTGGTGGTTTGGTATCAAATTTCTTTCACTTACAATTGGGTTCAACCGTTTTAGTAAAAGTTTTTCAAATAGTTTTGATAGTATGGGTAGCAGAGAGATGGGCCTGTATGAAGTTGCTTCGTGGGGTGGTTTCCCAGGCTTAGCAATCATGATGACTTCGGCAATCTTCCATAACTCGGGCACATATTTTAACATGAATGCAGCATTGATAATTTTTGTAAGTTTAACAATAGCTTTTCGTGGGAGATGTTTGAGAATTTCTCCAGAGATAAGATCATATCCTGGACATTTTCTCGAGCTGATGTTATATAGGATTTCCTTCATAACTTCTTTTGGTGTGACAAGCTTAATGCTTTTATCTTGTAATATGTAGTCACAGTCGAGGTTGATTACTGGACCTTCATTCGGCTGAAAAGTTTCTGCTAAGTGCTGTGCAAATCTCAGCGCTTTTTGGTCATTACTTATGGCCCATTTTCCGTTTCCATCCCTGATTGGAGGAATTTGTGTAATAGGTCTTTGAAGTTTCTTTGTCACTTTCCAAAGTGAATAGTCCGTAAAGTGGTCACTGGTTAACTGTCTAAGATTAGTATTCAGAGATTCATCATGAAAAGCTTGAATTTTTCTCTTTAATGTTTTTGTTAAGTTATTAAGTATAGTTTTATCATACGGAAATCTAGTTTGTTGCCATCTTTTTCTTTGTTTTCTCTTCTCAGATAGTAAGTTTATGATATCTTTGGGGTAAGTATGTCCCTTAAATCTTCTTTGTAATTGTGGTGTGTTATTCCATGCACATTGTTGGATATTTACAATAAATTTGTTTACTTCTGAGTCTAGTTGATCTTGGTTTTTAATTGGAGTGTTTAAATCTAATGCATTATTTAAGTCTGTGCTAAAGCTATCCCAGTCGGTGGCCTTGTTAGTTAAGCTCAAGTGGTATTCTCTGAGTAAGATTCTGTGGCTTAGTCTTAATATTATCGGAGAGTGGTCCGAGTTCATATTATAGCCTTCCTCTACACAAAGGTAATTTGATGATATATTTTTGTAAATGAAGAAGTCTATAAGGTCTGGTATTTTCTGATGGTCAGTGGGCCAGTAAGTTGGTTTCCCTGAGCTTATAACTTCACAGCGAGAGTCATTCACTGCACTTAGCAGCTGTCTTCCTTTCGTTGTAGTTAATCTTGATCCCCAACGGATGTTCTTGGCATTAAAATCACCACCCAATATGAATCTGTGTCCAAGAAGTTCAAAGAGGTGAACATATTGTTCTTTTGTTATCATGTGCCTCGGAGGACAATAAATGGCTGCAATGGTGACGTGACATTGTCTTGTTTTTACTGATACCGCCACGGTTTGCATGTTCGGTTCTTCATGTTTACTTTGTTCGAAGTGATAGATGTTATCTTTTATAATAACTGCGCTCCCCCCTCTAGCAGTGTTTTCAGGGTGGACTGAGTTATATACCCTGTATCCTTTGAATTTGATAAAGGATTGTTTGGTAAAATGGGTTTCAGATATCAAGCACTCATCTATGTTTTCTGTATCAAGGACTGCTTGCAACTCTTGTTGATGTTGGGCAAGTCCGTTGGAATTCCACGCCATTATTTTGAGTGAATTAATCATTGCAGATCTTTCAAAATAACCGCCTTAGTGTTCGATTCTAATTTCTCTAACCTCTTGTCGAAAGATGAAATACACTTCAAGATTTGATTAAGTTTATCTTCGAAGTTAGTTGACTGTGTATTTTGTTTTGCTACTTGTGCATAAGATACACTTTTGTTCGCGTAAACAGTTTTTACTTTTGACTGTACACTTGCTTTTGATGACTGTTGGTCAGAATGGGTAACGTGAGGAGACTGTTGTGATATTGGTGCAACAGGTTTACCTTTAGGATTTTTGTTCCTGAGTTTTTGTATCTCCTTGGCTACTACACACCCTCGGTAGTTAGCTGGGTGAGGTAGACCACAGCGGACACACTTAGGTTTCTCTTGTGCTGGTTTGTTGCAGTTTGGTGTTAAATGCTTGCCTGTGCATTTGACACATCTTGGCTCTTTTGAGCAGTACTTTTGTGTATGACCATATGCCTGGCATCTCTTGCACTGAGGAATGAGTTTTGAATTTTTGAGTGGGTGTATTTCAACTTTACACCCTAGAATGTGTTTAATGCCGTAGATTTTATTTACATCTTCGTCATTTTTAAACGATAGTATAAACATGTTAAGCGGTTCTTTGTTCTTCCAGCTCAACTTGTTATCTACCTTTTCTATGTAGAATCCTTGTGAGGTTAAGTCATCCTTTATCCGATCGGGCTGGCAGGAAGAAGGCAACTTTTTGACTACCACTCTAATGGGTCTAGTCTGTTTATCCTCGTAGGAATGCCAGTGGTAGTTTTTCTCTGCTAATAGTCTGGAGATTATTCTGTACGAGTCCTCGGTTTTTGCGTTAACCTTAACGCAGTCCCTGTTCATCATTTTAGCAGTAAACGTTTCTGCCGGTTGCATTTCAGTTAAGATATCATAAAAGTTTTGGTAGTTTTTCACTTGGTCCACCACAATTGGCGGCGGTGGTGGAGGTTTTTTGACTTCGGTCTTCTCTTTTTTATTTTTATATTGTTGGGCGCTAGTACTTGGTTGTTGTGGCGGAGTGAAAGAGGTGTTTAATTTCCTTTTTTTCCTGCTTTTTGCCCTTATCCATTCAGTCTCTTTGGCGAGATCATCCTCGTCCGTGCAGTACTCAATGTATTCATCTTCAGTACGCTGAGAAAATTTTATGCTCCTGTTGGCTTCTACTCCCTCGGGATCATTCTTGTCTCGTTCCTTGGAGTTTTGAAGTTCTAACTGAACGCTTTGAAGTTGCACCTGAAGGCTTTGTATTTGACCTTTCAGGTCATTAACAATAACTTCGAGATTTTGTCTTGCTGTTTTTTCGTTGATATAACAGTCATACAACTGTTTTTCAAGGTCAGTTTTAATTTTAATTTGTTTGGAAGACATAATTGCAAGGTTAGTCAAACTGCACCTTATTAATTATTTAAATTGATTGTTATTCATTTCTTCCGCAAAAGTAACTGGGTCATCGCGGTGACCCCGATAGTCCGACGCGCACCGCGGCGACGGTATTGTGCTGCGTCGGCGAATTACTCTTAACGAGAGCAAGCGCGCGCGAACGATACGTCTGTTCTCGATGGAAATCAAACCGAACTGCAAAAATCAATTTGGGAAGCGCATAGTGACATATTTGCCGATCATTCCACGAATATATCTGCGCACATTCGCTGACTTTGTTTATCCAATTTTGTATTGTTTGACTATTATCACTTGGGTCAAATTCTGGTACTACACTAAAGGCAACAGGAAAGTTATTCTGGGCCCAAAAATTGGGGCCCGAGTTTGGTGTGTAATTATTCATATTATGAACATTGTTTGTTGTACTAGTATTATTCATTAACTCAGGATAAGTTTGATTAGTTACTGTAACAGGTATGTGAGGCGTATGTAATTGTACCGAAGAAGTCAGCGGGGGAGTTTTAGTCATCGACCTAGGAAGCCCTCCTGCACAACGTTCAGAATGCGCTTGTTTCTTAGTTCTTTTATTTTGTTTTTTATGGCTAGTACTATGTTTCTTATGACCACGTCGTCTTTTACGATGCCGTGACCTACGATGGTAATCATCACTATCACTAGTAGTTAAAGAAGAACTATCTTCACTAGCGTCACGTCGCCTACGTTTTGAATTCCCCATTACCACAAAATACCGTTGTCGAGTGATTCAAAGCAAAATATAAATTCAGATTTGAATACGTAACGGAACTTAAAACAGAAAATAAACAATATAAATTTAAATAATAACGTCTTGATCAGCGAACGCAATTCAAATAATAACGATTCCCACCAACACGGATTACAATTATATATTTAATACTACCACTAATATGATTTAATTATATCATCACAATTATTATTCACTTCAATCAATACTTGTATACGAAATTGTTCTCAATATGTCATCAAAAGTTCTGTTTACAGAAGTATTTTAAGCGTATAATTTTCACACAAGCGGAAAGAGGTGCACATGTAAACCAATATAATATCACTTCGCAATAAGAATCGCTCACTTAAATAGCTTTAAACAGTTTAAAGATGACTTTCTTGATTCTCAGGTAATTTATACCAATTGTCACAGCAATCACAGAAGAACGAAATAATACGTTAAGTTCTGACCTTGAGCATCCTTGGTCTGGAAGACGGCAGCATCAGGCACGTAGATAAACTTATCACACTTCTGACTTGAAAGAAATTATACTCTCAAAGACTGTACAATCTCTTTACTCGAGGCCACCTACGACGTCCTTACTCGCTTACTTGCAAAATCGGAATGGCCGTTCTTAACGTTAACTTTTAAAAGGTGATTGCTGTGTTGCCATACCTAACCAATAAATGTACCGTACTTAATTTATTAGTCGATTATTGTATATGCTAACACGGTGGTGTTTACGGTCTCTAGAATAGTTCTAATGAACTAACTATTTTCCAGCTTCATCATCAGATGATGATGATGATGAAACTGGAAGATAAGCATCGGAAATCCGTCATATTTTTTTTGCTATTTAATACTTTTTAGTGTAAGACCGCATTCTCAAACATCTCTTTTTACACGAGTGCTCAAAAAACGGAGTGTATTTATGTATGTATGTATGTAAGTATGTTTGTGAGTTTCTTTACCTATTCCACCATAACTTCTAAATACCTGAACTGATTTCGATATATGGGGTATCGTTAGACTCCTTATACTGTCCCGTGAGTAACATACGCTAGTCAGTTTTTTGTTTTTTTTATTAATTTCATCTTGTTTTACGCAGTTTATTACTCTCTTTTGAAATAGCCTCAGATCTAGATTTCCTACTTTGATATGGCTATGTCGCAGATGGATTGTAGAATAAGCTGTTTTACAAAACTGCTAGCTGATTTACAAAACAGTACTGTTATGAAAAACAGCTGAACGACGTTTAGCGGTTTTACATGATTACTGAACTATAACACGCAGAATTGAATGAACGTTTTGCGTTTATCAATGCAG
Organism: Xylocampa areola; assembly: GCA_935421205.1. Classification (NCBI taxonomy): domain Eukaryota; kingdom Metazoa; phylum Arthropoda; class Insecta; order Lepidoptera; family Noctuidae; genus Xylocampa; species Xylocampa areola. The sequence goes on along the minus strand of OW285217.1, from coordinate 7,703,903 downwards.
CGGGTCAACGATCAGAGATTATGTAAAACAGTGTGAACTGTCAGATTGTTGATTTTAGTTCGAAATTTTGTCGCTTATGGCTCTGTATGTCCTAACAATAATAACCTAACTTTATTTTACTTGCCAAAAGCAAAAAAAAATGAAAATTTTTAATGACGTAAATACTAAACCACTATAATAGTCGACAATATATCGGGATTATGAAAGAAAATAAACGAAATTGATCCATGAGCGAGCGAAGCGAGCTCGGGAGTTCCGTGTATCCCGACACGGACCTCCGTGACCTCCGACTCCAAAAATAATAATAATTGTATATTATTGTCCTAATAAATTGATTTATTCAGAATCCTCGAAAATTAAAAAAATATTTTTATATAAATTGTAGTAAGTAAATAATGCAATTATTTTATAACTTTTTAGTGTAATTTTACACAGAAAGATTTTTGGAGTCGGTTCTTTTTTTTGTTAAAAATTATTTTATTGGATATCAATAGCTTCACGCACTGCTCTTAAATAAAAGTGGCGATCAGATGAGAGGACTTTTGTGTGTTGGAACTCAATCCAGTCATTACTGCCTGATTGAAGTATGTGTTCGGCAATCGCTGATTTGCTAGTCAGACGGTTTTTTACATATATACCTATAATAATATCATGCAACGCGATAGTTTAAAAGTTTGAATACCTCTTTCTTTAGCTTCTCTTTATTTTTCATCTGCTCTTCTTCTCTTTATCTCTTTTATTAAAATTTGTTCTCTTTAATATTAAAATGATTAATTTATTTTTAACTTTAAATGTGATTAACGTTACGACCTACAGAAACAAATAGATTTTAACATAACATAACATAGCATCACGCCTGTATTCCCCGAAGGGGTAGGCAGAGGTGTACACAATTGTACACCCACATTTCACCAATGCTGTTATTAAGTCCCATGCAATAGGTGGTGAGTCTATTGCCGTCAACCGGGCACATTTCCAAACTCCGGGCTGCTACTGAGAATTTCCTAACAGAAAAACTCAATAACACTTTGCCCGACCCGGGAATCGAACCCGAGACCTCCTGCTCAGCGCAGTCGCGCTACGGACCACTAAACCAACGAGGCAGTTTAAATAGATTTTGTTATGTAAATCAGTGGTCGACAATTAATCAGTTGGCGACCACCATGATTACCATCTTTTTAAATATTTTAAATTCTTATTTATTTGGTTCAATTTGCTGGTCGCAAACTGACGTGTAAATTAGCCACGCCGTAATGAATAGAAAAAGTCAAAGTATACCTATAACATTGTTTGTTTTGCATATTTTAATGGTTAGTCCATATTTATACATAAAAATGCATACAAGTATATATTATTGTTAATTTTATTTTTTGTAGTAATATTTATGGTACCTACGCAGCAGCAAAAAATTCAACGTACGTCTATATTAGGTTAGTAGGCAATTCATCATCCGACCAGCAACAGGGCCCAGACTGGCGCGCACCACTTACGCGAGTTCCTTATTGCAGTGTCTGTGCAGGCCAACTTTGCCCGGCTTACTCAAATGATGGGATATCATTTGCCAGGAATATAATCTGCCGGGGCTACAGAAATGCAAGTGCAATCATGGAATCTAATAGTTTTTCTAATAGTTTCGCCACTTCACGAACTTCACATGAGTTTATAATATCATTGCGTACCTAACAACGTCAAAAATCGGCTGTACGGTGAACATACAAAGATGTGAATGAAAAAGACAACGCATGAGTAACTAACTCATGCGTTGTTTGAAATATGAAATTACTTGTAATTTGAGAAAGACACTTTTTTACCCTACTACCATGTTCAGTAAGTATAATTTGAAATAAGGGGCAGAAAATCTCGCCTCTTGCTGTTATTGGGTACTAAGCTTAGTTTAATTATTCATGGGAAAATAAACCTAGTTCCTTTTACAACTCCACCAGTGAAGTTTTTATTTCAACCACTCAAAGGTTTTTATTTAAGTCGGGTCCTATGGAGAAGAACCGACAAGAAACTCCAAGGTTACTCTTTTAATCTTTATATCTTTTACAATTTCTGTAAATACAATTTTGGGCGTAAGAAAAACGTAATCTTGGATGCAGTCACTAATCTATACTTAAATATTATAAAGCTGAAGAGTTTGTTAGGTTGAACGCGCTAGTCTAAGGAACTACAGGTTTTAATTAAAAAAAAATTTTTTTGTTGGTTGTGCTATTTATCGAGGAACGCTATAGGCTATATAACATCACGCTATGACCAATAAAAGCACAATATCAAAAAAAAAATTGCAAAAACGGGAAAAAATATTCCTTTTGAGAGCTTCCGTTGCGTGCGCTGCGTAAACGGTAAAAGTTACTCAAAAATCATGTATGATAGAATTGTTCCCCTTTAAAAGTTCTTATATGTTTTATCTTTTAAGGTTGAGTCATTATAACCTTTTTATGGTTATCAAATTGTTTCTAAAATAATGAATTATTTGCGCACCATACCGTGATTATAAAAACACCCAGTTTTTATAATCATTATATTATTCCTTAAGTAAGTAAATACGTTATTCATCACAATTATTTAATTTTGAACAAAATTGCCCTTGACATCAATTGATTTCTTATATATCTTAGGAGATATCATAGTTTTAAAATAACTCCGCAACAAAATAATAATCAAGTACCACACGCGCATTTATAACATCACGCCTGTATTCACCGGGGTAGGCAGAGGTGTACACAGTCGTACACCATTTCACCAATGCTGTTATAAAGTCCCATAGGTGGTGAGCCTATTGCCATCTAAGTACCAGGCACAATTATTGAAATATGGCAAGCTAATTTCGACTTAGAGGAATCAATGCCAATGTGATATTAGAATTAACGTGGGATACGATTTTCTAACAAAAGAACTCAATAACACTTTGCCCGACCCAGGAATTGAAACCGAGACCTCACGCTGAGCAGTCGCGTTTGGGACCACTAGAACAACAAGGCAGGCGCATATTTATGATGTGCTAGGCGCGGTCATGAGGGGGGAGGGCGCTGGTGGAATATATTTTAGTAAATTGTTTCCTCAAATTAACGCGGGTGAATCCACGGGGCACAGCTAGTGTTAAATAATTTATATATATATATGTCGCAGATGAATAGTAGAATCAGCTGTTTTACAAAACAGTACTGTTATGAAAAACTGCTGAACGACGTTTAGCGGTTTTACATCATTACTGAACTATAACACGCAGAATTGTATGAACGTTTTGCGTTTATCAATGCAGCGGGTCAACGATCAGTGATTATGTAAAACCATGTAAAACAGTGTGAAATGAACTGTCAGATTGTTGATTTTAGTTCGAAATTTTGTCGCTTGTGGCTCTGTAAACGACTTTTAATAACAATAACTTTATTTTACTTTTAAGTCAGTAGCAAAAAAAGATGAAAATTTTGAATGACGTAAAAACTAAACCACTATAATAGTCGACAATATATCGTTATTATGAAGTTTCGTGTACCCCGTCACGGACAGGTTTGGTTCGAAGAGGACGACGGCGGCCAGTGAGCGAGCGTAGCGAGCGAACTACCCCCGGTATCCCCTTCATGTTTAGATTTTTTCTGACCTTACCGACACAGAAGTAGGAGCCTCGCTTGGGCTCCGCGGTCCCAGCCACGGAAAGACTAATCAGAATACAGTATCTTTTTTTTACTTGAGCCGTGACTATCCATTTGATATACAATACAATAAATAAATCTGTCCCACTGTAGATATGTCATTCTGCATTAGTCTGCATTACTTCTAAACGTGGGTAGCAGCTTTGTTAAACGTATCGCAATGGCAGTCCAGCTGAACGTTGTTTAGCTGTTTTATAAAACAGCGGATTCTACTATCCATCTGCAACATATATATAATCACAAAAAATAGTTTCAAAATGTTTGCTTACGTAAAAACTACACAGTTTAGTCCTCAGTAGCTGCTTTGCTTTGGGCTGAGTGGCAACATTTTTAATCATTATGAATTTTAGTTCATACACGACATGGTGTCGCGGGCACAGCTAGTATAAAAGATAATTAGATAAGCCTTATTATTTGAATTAACAAGTTTACGACGTTCTCACATGTACAAAAAGTTAAAGCTAAAGAAACTATATAAAACAATGCATACTATCTGTCAAATATTATTAATAAGTTTAACAAAGTTAAAAACATCGAATAATAACATGGTGAAGAAATGTTTATGTTGACTCTACGTACATGTTCACATTTTGTAGATAGAATCATATCGATTTTCGAAACTGCCAATCCTATTAGCAATGAAATGGGACTATACATACTACCTATTATTTAAATCACTGATTGGTACGGCCAGCAACAAAAGTCGCTGAAGGCATACAAAATTTTAAAATGGCCTAGCTCTGAAACTATTCATCTATCTGGAGTACAATACATAATAATCTTGCCATCAAATGAATACAGAAAATGCAACCAGTAATTTCATCATATCATAATAACCATCACTACAGTCGGTGCAACTTGGATGCGTGTTAATCCACTTCTGTGTGACTGTACCTACCGCTCAGCTATTGTTCCCTGCCACCCGCGCAACCACCTACACGATTTTTTTTGTTGCCGACGTAGAAATTGTCATGAATGTTCTCCGTCTTTATTAGGGTAGGCGGAGGGGTTTTTCAGAGAGTGACTAGGTAGAGTGATGTAATAATAATTAGGTATTTTGTGGTGACGTTTGAATAAGTAGGTAAGTATATATTAAACTAATAAAAGTTTTAATTGTTATAAAACAACTTGTAGTTTCACACAATTTTAAACTAAATTTACATTAAGTTTAAACAAACAATAAATTGGAAGTTGTTTTTTATTTCTCTATTTTTATCAAAAATGGGAGGGGTCGTGGCTAAGTAACAGCCGCACATAGGCATCGATCGATCGAGGTTGAGTCGCGCTAGTCGTGATCGATCTATGGATGAGTGACCATAATTTCAAATCGAGACCCCACCGTGCCTCGGAGCGCGCGTTAAACTGTCGATCCCGGTTATCAAATGAAAATCTATGGTAGCCGTTACGGGTAGTCAGAAACCTGAAAGTTATAGAACCAGTCTTACCACGCACCAAGTAATAAGGTTGTGGTGTGCAGTCGCTCCATGTAAAATACTGATATTAAGCTGAACCTACCCGGTTAGACTAGAAACCGTCCCCAACTTAGTTGGAAAAAGGTTATGCACCAACGTCGTTGGTCACGTCGTTCACGTCTGGCCACCAACTCGCCTGATGATAAGCCACTTAGTTGCCGAGGATGGAGCACGTAGATCCACAAGAAATCTATTCACTCTTGCCTTGAATATGCCTAGATTATATTTCTCAGGAAACACGCAAAATGGCAGGATTCATGATGAATGTGGATTATTCTTACCTCTGTTTGACGAATTTGACGAAATTTTCGTCATTTTCACCGGAAACAGATTTAAGAGTCTGATGCCCGTTTTCACCAACGTTCATTAAATCATCCCCTAAGTAGGAGTCTCTTAGCTTAAGTAGCCCTTAATTCGACCCCTTACCTTACTTCATTTTCACCATGCTACCCCTTACTAGGAATCTCCTATATTTTATAGGTGACCAAAACCATACATTTACGCCTTTTTACTTAGTTTTTCGCAACTTGTTTTTTAATATTATTAAATATCGAATATAATATGCAAAATCTAGGTACAGATTTATATTTTTCAAATGTGTAGCAAACGCTAAACTTCGCCGCCGCGGCAGTTCAAATCTGCTCAAGGCTGTATTTTTATTTCCACAAACATTTGATATCTTTTTTCATAATTTATTTATTATTTCAATTTATATTTTCTTACTTACGTTTTTTTTATTCTATGGCTGAACATGTTTTAACCCATGGCAAAAATGAGTTAAATTGTGAAATGCCTAATTATTGTGAAAAAAAGAAGGGACTTGTCAAGGTTTTCTACATTAGTTACGCGCTTTATTTATTCGATCAATTATAATTACGCTATGACCAAGAAAAGATAACTTGGTCAAAATTTTAAACTAATGCAATTGAATACGGAACATAAGAATACCATTGTTACGGACAGATAGCTCCTCACACCACAAACATATGTACCTAAAGCATTATAATAAGCTTGTCAAAGATTTATGATGAATAAGCACATAACTTGTGCACGATTAGTTAGTTGATGTTATTATTTTCTTTATATTTCCTTTAACGTATACTTACGTCAAAATCATAAGTAGAGAGTAGGAACCTACGCCTACGTGCATTAGGATAATGCGTCAGAGCAGAATATCGAATTAATACTTTCTTGAGTAAATAGGGGTAAGGAGGAATAAAACAAGTTAGCCAATCAGAGTCGCCACTGTAATTTCTCATATGTGTGTGTGAACATTATATACTTCAAGAGTAGCTTTACTTTTCATAACCGCATTCCTTACCTAATAAGGTGAGAAACCTGGACCCTGGTCTCGCATTGGGTGAAAAGTGCGAGGACAGGAAACAAGACGAAGTAGGCGTAGCTGCGGGGGGACCGCGCCCTCACCAGCGCGAGCTACGCGCTGGTTGGCTGCGCACACCTGCCACCGAGGGCCGGTGGTCACTACTTCCGAAGAGAGCCAGGCTACAAGAACGCCTGGTTCACCTAGAACCGAAGTTCAAATCAGTCAACATCAAGAAAAATGTAAATGCATTACGGAGAGTTCAGAACGAATTCTCGTGCGGTTGTGCCTGTGGTTTGAAAACTTTAAGTGCGACGCAACTTCCGTGCCCACGTCGCCAAATACTTGGACGCATTTTTCATTCCATTACAACTTAAATATCGACTACAAAACATAATTATCAATAAGAAAGAAACATTGTAACGCGGTAGACTTAATATCGGCTGCGTTATTCGGTAGGTAGATGTGTCAGCAGCCTAAAACCCGGATTACAAATGAAACCCCGCCCCGACGCTCCTCGGACACCCTCTACACTAGAATAAATCCGGAGAAACCCGGACGGATGGCAATCCTAAATACGAGCGGCATGTCGTCGGCGACAGCCATCAACGTGCGGCATTAACAACTCAGCTGGATCGATGGCTGTCGTCGACACGCGTCGACGGCTGCCGCCGAGCTGTCGTCAATAACAAATAATTAGTTATGTTGAGCATCTGAAAAGTGAAAAACAGTCAAGTTTCAAGTTATGGCGTTATAAGGATATAATAACTACTTAGAAGCCATTTTGGTGCGGAATCCTAAGAGGCTTTGTATTCTTGTCTCATCTTCCGGGAATTCCAACATCAATCATGTAATCTTGATAAAAAACGTCTAATATCTGGCATGCCGTCAAATCTTTGAATCCTATTGATGCAAAAAATCTTACCTACTACCAGACATAAAATATGTTTCTTATCATGATTACGTGACCGATTAACTACTAACAAGTTAAACGGGTATTTTTTTCCTAACGTCTTAATGCGCACCACAAAATAACGTGACTTGGCAGATTCAGGTTTGTGCAAGGTCGACACTGCGGCATCAGAATAAATTTTAATTGTGATTGCAATTATTGTGCAGGCCACTGTTTATTTGCTATGTTATCATAATCACACTCTCATCGTGTCTTGTATCAGAGTTTAAACCGGACGCTTCTGGAATGGCTTTACAAACCACCGAGAACATCTTTTAGGTGTGTTTCCTCACGATGTTTAACTTCACCGTTTTAAGCAAGAGATAATTAATTACCAATACACACATGACTCGAAAAGTCAGTGGTGCACACCTCGATTCGAACTTGCGCCCTTTGAGTTGCCAGTCCAACGGTCGTATCACTAGATTATCACTGGTCAAATTATCATAATAACATGACATGCATCCATAATACAATCAAAATAATTTAATTAAGGGTACATACATAATCTTAATCACCTTTTTTCCAATGCAACTGAATTCCTACTCGAGCTCGTGTCAATGTTATCTTAGTTGATAATCACTGGGCCTATCCGTCGTTGATATTATATACTTATAATTTAGTAGCAAAACTTTCATTCTTATTGAATACCACAGTGGTTTTTGATTATGTGAGGATTTAATATGTCTTTAGTTTACATTTTGCTGCAACTCGCCTTTGTGAACGTGTTCACATCCGTGATATTTGAAGATTGCGGTAAGCTAATCATTATATTCTCCTCCTATCAGATAGGTATTTTTGTTGTAATGATTTAAAAAATAAACAAGATTTAAATGTATTATTGTTTAGAAAACTGATAAACGTTTTGATGTAGAAACAAACATGCCTCATGGAGGCAACCAGTTTGTGTGCACAATAGATTTAGTATATTACTCCAGCAAAGATACCTATGTAAGTAATATAACTAGGAATTTGCTTCGAGGGTTTTCTATTTTTACCTCTAGTAAATTAGGTAATACAATCTGGTAAAGTGCCTTAACTTCTTATTTATTTAGGGAATAAAGGATTTATTTAGGATATCAATCAACTTAGATATTAATAACCTATATCTACGTGATTAAAAAAAATTTAATGTTACACTAAACATAAATTACTATACCTAATATCTTTTTCAAAGTACCGTCTCTAATAATCTTTCTGCTATTTAAAATGCACTAAAAAGATAATTCAAAGTCAAAGTCAAAGTCAAAAGATTTTTATTTCAAATAGGCCATATTACAAGCACTTATGAAAAGTCAAAGCTAGGTGCACGGTTCCAAGGCGTTGGTCTTATGGAGAAGAGCCGGCAAGAAACTCCATAGACACTCTTTTAAAATAAATTGGTATAACAATAAATAAGGTAATGTGAGAATAATGCAGGTTAATGAGCAAAATAATAAAGGAAAGCGCTAGAAGCAATAACTTATATAGCCTTTTAAAATGATTGCCAAAGCAGTTAGGAGCTGACCAGTCCCGACAGACAGCACCCGTTCACGAGCATGACGCGCACATCAGCCTCGCTTAGCTCAACCATTTTGTAGGGAACTCGACGACCCAATGTACAACGCTACCATCAGCAGGACATTTTAGCGAGCATGACAAACTCATAATGCCTGACAATGGGCAATATGTACGTAACATGAGATTAAAAATAACATAATGTCCACATAATGCTCACATTTTACAAAGAAATGTTAATATAAATTTAAAACTAGTAATTGCGTTATTTACTTACTTCAGTTTACTTACATATATCCAATTTTTTTAGACGATTAATCGTACCGGTAGTCGTTTCCGCTAATGGACTAATAGCGAAGAGCCTTGATCAACACCTTAAAACACTGATACAGAAAGCAGTACTCCTCGATACGGCACGCATTGTGAGGAGGTTCCTTTCTCTGGAGCCCAACCACCGGTAGCTTGGACCCTGTTCCCGATGACGATGGTCTACTATTTTTTTATTTTTAAATTATGTATTTTTATATATATTAAAAAAAAACTATATGTAAATAAATTGTACTGGAAATAATAATCTTCGGTGATGAGACTGTACATACCGCGGAAGAACGGGGGTAGAGGCTTTTTAAATGCAAAGACCCTCCACAACCGTGAGGTGTGCAGTCTCAGAGAATATTTTCTCCAAACCGACGTGGGTATGCACCGAGATGTAGTGGCAATGGACAAAGGACTCACCCCACTTGGTTTGGCTAAAGAGAACTGGCGTAAACCTACCGTACTCGGTACCGATGACCGCAAGGAGGTATGGCAAGGTAAGGAGCTACACACGCGATTTTTCCGAGCCCTTTATAGACCTGATGTAAATTTCCTCGCGTCGGTATCCTGGCTACGATTCGGTGACCTCTTTGAGGAAACTGAAGGGTTTTTCTGTGCAATTATGGACGAAGTTATAATGACGAACGACTACCGAAGGTATATTTTAAAGGATGGGACGGTTGACGTATGTTGGGCATGTCATCGCCCCGGTGAATCCTTTAGACACATCATCTCCGGTTGTTCTCGTCTTGCTAACGGGGAGTACTTGCACAGACATAATGTAGTGCTCAGGATTAACCACCAGCAACTTGCTTTGCACAACAACCTTGTGGAGTGTACGGTGCCATACGATAGGCCCAGATCTTGGCCAGATACGCGACCCAGTTCTTGAAAATGGTCATATCACATTGTACTGGGATCGATCTATCATAGGTCTGATAGGACTATTGTCGCCAATAAGCTTGATATAGTGGTGATAGATTGATTCGAGCGCAGCACAATGATTGTTGATATTACTATCCTTCATGACGAGAACCTCGTGAAAACAGAGAAACATCAATGAATCAAATATCTTGATCTGGCGCACGAGGTTGTCGACATGTGGAATGTGGACTCTGCAATCATTGTACCGATAGTCGTTTCCGCTAATGGACTAATAGCGAAGAGCCTTGATCAACAACTTAAAAGGCTCTCGCTAGGCGGCTGGATCAAGTGCCTGATACAGAAAGCAGTACTCCTCGATACGGCACGCATTGTGAGGAGCTTCCTCTCTCTAGAGCCCTAACCACCAGTAGCTTGGACCCTGTTCCCGATATTGGTGGCCTACTATTTTTTATAATTATAAATTACGTATTTTTATATATATACATATATATATATTTATAAATGAATTTTATATGTAAATAAATGGTACTGAAAATAATAATCATAATAAAGCTTTATTTAAATCCTTACAAAACATTTTAAATAAATTTAATAAATCGCAAATCAATCATATATCACATATTTTAAAATTGTTGTTAAATAATGATTAAGTGATAAAATTAAATTAAAAATTCGGTAACTCTGGATTGGACTTCTTCCAAAGTTAAAAATTTTCTTTTACGGAAGTATCGTGCTGTGCCATTAATCGAAAAATATAAAAGTGCTTTATCAGGGCAGGGTGTGACAATAATTCAAAAGATTATAGTGTAAATTTGCTTAAAATTAATATAAACACTAATATTAACTCTTCAGGGATTTACAATAAAATATTTTTATTTGGGACACTAACGAATTTCATTATATTTAGTATGCAGTTTTGGGGGCGATAAATCGATCTAGCTATTCACTCTCAGAAAACGTTGCTTTACCAAAAAAAAAAACCGAGCAAAGCTCGATCATCCAGGTACTTCTTGTTAAATGCAATAAAATATAATTAACGAACAAGTAGTTTTGACGCGGGTGTTTTAATTTTAGCTCTATTCTTCTTAAATGCAGTAAAGAAGAATAAACGAAAAAAAAATGTTTTGTCAATTACAATTATGTTTAACTATTGACTTTTTTGGATAAAAAATTTGTAGTTGACCTTTTCTAAATACATCATTGTCAATCGCCATTATCGACAATGACTTTAAACGTCCGTTAAATGATTGTAAACCGTTAAATGACTTGAAACTAATAGGTACAGATTTTTTTAATTAGTTTTTATTTTGAAATTTACGTTCAGCCGTTGCGTTTGATATCATCAGACTTCTATATATTTGCAATCCTATCATTACATTCGGGAAAGTTGATTGTACCATATTATCAAAAAAAAAAAAAAAACGATTCCTCGGCAGGTGCAATTTTATCTTTCCCTGCAATCCCCGCATCCTCTAGTTGTAAGATGAAGTACTTGAACTGTACCATCTCGGAATAATGTTCACAAAATTTTATACAAGACTCTTTATTTCGGCCGACAATTCTGCATACAGCTTGTCTAGTACATGACAAACAAATTTATATGTTTCAATCTTTAACTTATCTTTTCCTCTGATGACAACAACATCGCCAGATTCATCATCGTGATGCCTTTTTTTACTTCGCCAACGCTGATTTTCATCACCGTATTCATACCGAATACGATACAATTTTCTCATTTGCCTTCATCTCGTAATCGTCAAATAATTTTCGCTGTGATAGCAGTAAATCTAAAAGCGATTTTAAAAGAGCGACTGTAGTTCTGTTTTTTAAGTATGAAGTATTTCATTAACTGACAGCATGCGTCGAAAAAACAAAATAATACCTAAGTATGGTCATTAGGAATACAAATACAGGTAAATCTTCGAAAAGCATTAACGCATGCATAGCGAACTCTAAAGTTATAACTTTTTGTGCCATCTCGATCTCTGGCAGAGCTGGCATAGCGGTCAGAGCACCTGGAGTATTTATCCGGGAGGCGCAGGATGGAATCCTGCTCACGACCACAAAAATTTATCGAGAATCCAAATTTTCCAATTAAATTTTCTCTCGAAACATTTTCAATTAGTTTTGTAAGCGCGCGGGGGCCCCTAGCCAATGCGGAGTCCCTAGGCAGTTGCCTACTCTGCCCAATGGTTAATCCGGCCCTGGCTGAATCTAGATTAGAGCGTACCTACTTTGACGACAAAGATATTTAGCTCCGATCTATAGAGAATAACACTAGAAGCGCGGAACATCCTGACACCACACCTACTAGGGATTAAATCGACCCATACGCGCTTCTAGGGGACCCCTAGAAGCGCGATTTTTATTGTGCTACTTTATTGTATAGATACTAGCTAAACTCATAATTATGGCAGTATGTTTTTATGATAGATTACACTAATACAGGAGGAAGATGAAGTTAACTCTGACTGGGTCAAAATTTACCCAACCGCGCTTTGAGGTAAATTCGATTACCTACATAAGCATATAAGTATATTGCAAATGCGTGGTTGCAATCTCGTATAAACATTAATGATCTCATTTGTAGAAATAATACATAAACCATTAAGAAATAAAACATTCACTAGAGGAGGAAGAATATCGAAATGAATCATTTGAATCAGAATTTGGAACGCCTGCACTTCTATTGCTAAAACGCACTTTGACTCTGGGCGCAAACTAAGGAAAGATAAAGAACTATCAAGAAAATAAGCGACGTATTGTGTTGTATATGTATAATAATTAGTAAGTTATATTTTTGATATATCTATTCGTCTATGTAGATAAATAATTTAATCAATGCATGTAGGTACTTAGTACTTTATTAATATCTTAAAACAAAGATGAATTTGGTGAAAGCCACAGAAAACCCGAGTAAACTAAAATGATCGAATTATTTCGTCATATGTATTTTTAATTTAAAGATAGGAAGGTATACTTGATAAGCTAATTAATGCTTTATCAGATAAAACAAGGAATAATCTTAGTACTGATCTACATCCATTGATGATAGTGTGTACTTAGATACATAAGTACCTACATCAAACCTGGTACACTTGGCACTTGGTATGGTATTGTACGCCCGTGGGCCCCTCCCTCCACTTACCCAGTTTTAAGCCGTTACTGTTTAAGGGTCGTAAGCTTTCCCTTCAAAGATGGAACATTTGCCACCACCCATGCCTCCGCCTCCCATGGTGCCCAACGCACCAAACATGAACCATGACGATGTGTCCAAAGTGACTCGCATTGAGCTCACGATAACGGTGCAGAGAAGCCAAGAACACCAATGCGGGGCCTGTCGATATGCGTGCCCGTGCCTGACTCCTGGCTTTGAGGGCTGTTGAGCCCCAGCTATTAGAGCTCCAAAGCGCGTTCTTGGAGCGTGTCCAGTTTCCAAACAGGGGAACACTCGATAACTGGTACTGCTCAGGAAAGTGGCATCTCGTAGACTCTGCGTCTGCATACCACTCCATCGTGCTGTTGGACGTGTTGGACAGGCTCTTTAAAAGGACGATCGGAGGTGGTGTCAGATTTTAACAGTACCTTAGTACATAAACTTCATTCAGACATGTAAAGAAAATAAATTTTACTGAAATATATACACAATAGTGTATACCACACTTACTTTTTAATCAATTATATTTGTATAGATAACTTTATTATTTTAAATAGGTAAAGCAGAGCGTATATAGGGTACAGATAAATCTTTCAAACGCATTAACGCATGCGGACATTTATCTGTATTTGATAGGGTAATTGCATCTGTACGACATTGTATTAAATGCAAAGTTAGGTATGTTGGTTCAGCCTCCTGCTAAGGAACTGAATAGCTAGCAATGACCTTACCAAAAGACCTTTAAAATGTGGAAGAGAAATTCGGGGTAGTAACCAAAGTCGAGATGGCTTAGTGGTGAGAGCGACTGACGTCTTTATCCGGTAGGCGCAGGTTCGATTCCTGCTAACTAACGTTTTTTCTTTCCACAACAATGTTACTACAGAGCTAGGGTGTTCCACATTTTGTTTTTTTTTATAATACATTGTTTTTATCATTTATCTGAGTGCCGATACATAATATTAATAACCATTAGCACTGATTTTTCAGTCTTATTTTTATTATCTATTTTATTATTTTGTCCATAGGTGTCAATGAGGTGTCGATAGACGTTTTTCGATTATATTGATTGTTTTTTATCTTTTTTATTGTATATCTTTCGATCAGTGCTATTCACGGCAACAGCGTCGGCGCGGCGTCGGCATTAGATTTAAGTAGGTAGGTAAGTTATAAAACCAATTAAAAATATAATATATAAATATAAAATGTTCTAATAACAACAGGATCGGCTTACGAGTTGAAGGCTGTGAACATTGACGGGTGTAATAAGCAGCTTCCATGCTACGTTACGCTGGGCGAAGACGTGCCCGTCAGTTTGGAGTTTTTTGCCGGTAAGTTTTTACAATAAAAATAACCTTGGGTTTTCCTCGTATACCTATAGGTATACATGTAGAGTTGATTTGGTTTAGTACCATGTATAGGGATCTGGGTACATTTGCGAGACAATCACTGGCGCGAATTCACTTGCGCCAACTGAACTCTAGTATCCATACAGTATAAAAATCCATACATATGTTCGAGAAAAAAGTTCTTAGTCGGATATTCTTTAATAATTTTGAAAATGCGAGTCTTCGTCGAATACCCGTAGTCAACCACTTTCCTTCTATTTCAATTTTACATTTTGTTCCAATGCTAATACGACATAATTATTTTTAACCGACTTCCAAAAAGGAGGAGGTTATCAATTCGGTTGTATTTTTTTTTTTTTTTTTTTTTTTTTATGTTTGTTACCTCAGAACTCCGTCATTTATGAACCGATTTGGAAAATTATTTTTTTATTTGAAAGGATTTACTTTCAGATTGGTCCCATTTAAATTTTATGAAAATTGGTTTAGTAGTTTGGTATTTAAATCAAAATAACTGAAAAATAATTCGTCGTCAAAGTAAACGAAATGGTGTATTTTGCTTTCTTGTGACTTTCCGGTGGTGTTTACGGTCTCTAGAATAGTTCTAATGAACTAACTATTTTCCAGCTTCATCATCAGATGATGATGATGATGATGAAACCGGAAGATAAGCACCGGAAATCCGTCATATTTTTTTTGCTATTTAATACTTTTTAGTGTAAGACCGCATTCTCAAACATCTCTTTTTACACGAGTGCTCAAAAAACGGAGTGTATTTATGTATGTATGTAAGTATGTTTGTGAGTTTCTTTACTTATTCCACCATAACTTCTAAATACCTGAACTGATTTCGATATATGGGGTATCGTTAGACTCTTTATACTGTCCCGTGAGTAACATACGCTAGTCAGTTTTTTTATTTTTTATTTAATTTCATCTTGTTTTACGCAGTTTATTACTCTCTTTTGAAATAGCCTCAGATCTAGATTTCCTACTTTGATATGGATATATCGCAGATGGATTGTAGAATAAGCTGTTTTACAAAACTGCTAGCTGATTTACAAAACAGTACTGTTATGAAAAACAGCTGAACGACGTTTAGCGGTTTTACATGATTACTGAACTATAACACGCAGAATTGAATGAACGTTTTGCGTTTATCAATGCAGCGGGTCAACGATCAGAGATTATGTAAAACAGTGTGAAATGAACTGTCAGATGGTTGATTTTATTTCGAAATTTTGTCGCTTATGGCTCTGTATGTCCTAACAATAATAACCTAACTTTATTTTACCTGCCAAAAGCAAAAAAAATATGAAAACTTTTAATGACGTAAATACTAAACCACTATAATAGTCGCCAATATATCGGGATTATTTAAATTAAATTGATCCATGAGCGAGCGAAGCGAGCTCGGGAGTTTCGTGTATCCCGACACGGACAGGTTAGGTTCGAAGAGGATGACGGGGGCCCGTGAGCGAGCGTAGCGAGCGAACAGCCCCCGTCATCCTCTTCGTGTTTAGGTTTTTTCTAACCTTACGGACACAAAAATAGGAGCCCCGCTAAGCGGGGCTCCGTCGACCCAGCCACTGAAAGTCAAATCAGAATACAGTATCGCTTTTTTACTTGAATTGTGACTATCCATTTAATATACCTATACAATAAACAAACCTGTCCCACTGTAGATATGTCATTCTGCATTACGTCCAAAGCTGGGTAGCAGTTTTGTTAAACGTATCGCAATGGCAATCCAGCTGAACGTTGTTCAGCTGTTTTATAAAACAGTATTGTTTTGTAAAGCAGCTAGAGATTTTGTAAAACAGCAGATTCTACAATCCATCTGCGACAGATATATATGAACAGCGCGTTGAGTAGGTCTACCCATATTCACTTCCGATAAATCAGTTACGATACGCAAGATTCACTAAAAAGTAAGAAATAAAATAATTTTTAACAAAAAAAGAACCGACTCCAAAAATCTTTCTGTTAAGTAAAATTGCACTAAAAAGTTATAAAATAATTGCATTATTTACTTACTACAATTTATATAAAAATATTTTTTTAATTTTAGATGATTCTGAATAAATCAATTTATTAGGACAATAATATACAATTATTATTATTTTTGGAGTCTGTGCCTTTAAAGGATAATAAACGTGTAAGTACATTCATGAAGTAGCGTATTACGTTCGCTTTAGGCAGTTGTTGTGTTCATTTGTAAATAGGTTCAATTAGGTATAATACATTATCGTAAAAATAATTAAGGTTAATGTATCTTTAAATATACTTTGCAAATTTTAGGAAACTTCCTTAATATTTTTAAAGTTTGTCTGGCACCGACTCCAAAAATAATAATAATTGTATATTATTGTCCTAATAAATTGATTTATTCAGAATCCTCTAAAATTAAAAAAATATTTTTATATAAATTGTAGTAAGTAAATAATGCAATTATTTTATAACTTTTTAGTGCAATTTTACTTAACAGAAAGATTTTTGGAGTCGGTTCTTTTTTTGTTAAAAATTATTTTCCGACATCCAATCGGATGGAGTCAGAGCAAATCAGTCAGAGTCAAGCCAGAAGTTTGTGGAGTTGACTAGAACTCCACAAGAACTTAAGGTTAAACAATCGAATCTAGGCTCGTTAGATTTGTCTCGATGAGTAGCTAGTTTGGTGATAGATGGTGATCAGGGTTTGATCATAGAAAAATGGTTACTTATCGCAGTAGCCTGGATTGTCTCCTCACGAGGGCACTCCTCTGGGGATAGTACAATAGGCACGGACTCGATATAAAAATAATGGTCATTCATCGACAGACCAACCACGGCAAGCGCAAACACGCAATACAACACGGCAATCTGAGCGGCTGTTATTTTTCCACGAGGCTCTCTCTGCTATTGGCTGGAAAAAACTCTACCAAAGAAAGAAACAATATTTTTCATTAGTATGGTCAAGACTACAGGTAACATAACGAATGTTACCTTTTTCCCTTTTTTTTCTTGTGGGTACTGAATGCTTTTTCTATTTTGTAAAAGTTTAAAACAGAAGTAATTATGTAGATAACATTATAAATAAAGCCATCTCGACGTTGAATCGAAAGGTGGAGATGGCTTAGCGGTCAGAGCGCTTGGAGTTTTTATCCGGGAGACGCAGGTTCGAATCCTGCTCATGACCATATCCTTCTTTTTCCACAAACATTTATTACATTAGAGTTCGCTATGCATGCGTTAATGCTTTTCGAAGATTTATCTGTATCACATTATGAATAATTGATTTTAACTTTCGCGATTTGTACACATTTTCATGTTTTACAAATATATAAATCGGGTCTAGATCGCGATATTTTAGTATAAAAGGCTTTTACGGTACCTTTTATACTCAGATATCGCGACCTAGATCAAATTTATATATTTCTAAAACAATATGGATGTATTAATTATCCATTTCAGATTTCTTGTCGCGCAACCTGGATCAAGATGTGGTAATCAACATAAATCACATAAACTTAAGAACGCAAGTAATTCCCGGTAAGTTGTGAGTGTGACTGACACAACATAAAGTCCATGCTTGTGGTAATTTCTATACCTAATGATACATAAGTTTACCTACATATTAATTATATATTAATTCTGGGAAATCCTATTTTAGTAGTGGCACTTGTTAGTGGCATGAGAAGGGTAGGTAAATCAACAAGATAATATTAGATATTATTTAATTAGGTCAAAATAAATAAATAAATTGGTTTACTTATTGGGCATTGGATTGGAAACGACCAACCTTGCAAAATTACGCAACTCTGAAATGAAAAACATGATCAACACATATTAAACTAGATGTGCCCGTGACTCCGTTCGCGTGGATGTTGAAAAATATATATAATATCATATTGTATACGAACAATTTAACACGTCGTAATTTAAATGGATTAAAAATGATATACTAAAAGTAGAAGTTGCTGGATACGAACTCGATAGGTAGTTGTTTTATATATATACTTTAGTTGCGTACAGTTGACAATGTTTAAAATGTAATATGTATAGCGCTGCCTGGCTCCTATGAACGATAGCGTGATCATATGTAGGTATTTACCTACTTTAAAAGGTTGGCCCATTAGTATCTCTGCAGTGGAAGTTCATATAAAGATTCTTAAACTATATATTACCCATTAAAATTCACAAAGCTATGTTACCCTGCTCAGCGCTAAGTGATAGCGTAATTAAGTACCTATATCTATGATGTTGCCCGGGCCAATAAGCTACGCTAGCTACAATCGAAATCTACCAAAGATTGTGGTTTTGGCTGCTGCGTCGATAAACTCTGAACACCTCCATTAAAATTTTGGAAACATATTAAATTAACAGATATAATATTTAGTATCCGACTGCAGTGTGGTTATATGACGAAACGACTTCTTGCATTTTTTGTATTTAATTGGTGACATGATTGTTATGATGATATGATATACAAATAATTTTATTTAAATAGAGGATTCTGAATAAAATCAATTTATTACGACAATAATATACAATTATTATTATTTTTGGAGTTGGACGTCGTTTATGTAGATAGTATTGTTGTTATTTACGGGCTCTACTTAGTGAGAGTCTTACGTGAGATTACTGTCTGATCTGTCAGTAGCAATACTTGACTTACCTACTCCAATGGCTGTGACGCAAAACAAAATGAGTGTCGAGTCTCGACCTGCAATAGGAGAGAACGACATAAATGTTCAATTCATGTCATGTATGTTCATTAAAATTATAAAAATAATATGATCGATATTATTTTTATCAGTCGTTTCCATATTTTGATATGGGTCATTTTTTTTATAGTTGTCGTTTAGTTTCAGTTTTAAATATCCAGACTCCCTCATTGGTCTAGTGGTCGTAAGCGTGAGGTCCTGAGATCGACTCCCGGGATGGGCAGTGTTACTGGGTTTTTAAATAAGGAATTTCTCAGTAGAAGCCCGGTGTTTTGAAATGTGCCCAATTGGTGGCATAAGGCTCACCACTTCCTGTTACATGGGACTTAATAATAATAGCATTACTGAAATGTGGGAGTACAACTGTGTGCACCTCACACACGAATGGTGCACACATTATCAAATGCCGGCCAGGAACAAATTAATATGCAAGTCACCCGGCCATTTCAATCGACTATCAATTTGTGCTGTTCGTAGAGCGCTGTGAGATGTACGACTGCCCGGTAACGACGGACACCGTGACATCTTTCAACAGCGTGATGTCAGTGCCCACCAGTATCGCATTGGTAGGTAAATTAACTACTACACCATTATTTACACAAATCAAACATGAAACAGATGCGGTCATGACCATTACCTACAAAGACATTAAGTAAGAGGGGGCCATTATCCTAGGAACCCTAAAAATTAAAAACTACCTGACCTAATTATTACTTTAGTTCATCATCAAATTAGTACCTACTTTGTTGGGTTTTTCTGTTAAGAAATTCTCAGGAGCAGCTTTTCATGGGATAGGTACAGGAAGTTCTCCTACATTGTGCTTGCGATTTTACAGACATATAATCTCATATGCACACGCACCCAAATTTTGTATAAGTAAACAAATTAAGATTTAGTTTAAGTATGTAAAATTATTAAACACTGACAATCTAATATCAACATATCGAATAAAGTAATTAAGTAACAATTCGAGATAAATCTTTGAAAAGCATAAATTACGCATGTTTAATATAATAACTTTAATCAAGTAACTTATATTAATAAGATTTAAAAATAAATCACCATACCAATCCGTAAGGAGAGTAGAATTAAGTGGTCAAGTGTTCGTAACAATAGGTAGGTACGTAACTGAAGATACAAACATTATTATCAAGAGCTGGTATCTCTATCAAGAGTTGAAAGAACCTATAACAATAATTAAATCAATAACAATAACATGGCAGCACGACTATACAGGCTGTTGATCTGCCGTGCCCGCCTGTGCCATATTTACGGAGGTGACTAGGTATACTGAACATGAATCAATACAAAAAAAAAACCTATAAAAGGTCCTAATTTATTACGTAACTTCCTTTAAATGGGTCAATGTGTACCTTAGTGATAGAGGATTCATTTAAATCAGAATTTAGTATCTTATACCCAAAATTAATGTTCACTATTAGAAGTTTTCTGTTTTCGTTATAAATAAGTATGTATTATAATTTGTTTCACTGAATGTATTTGACTTATATATTAACCCCTTTTGACCTAATAAATTAGGATTATAAATATATTATCGCTTTTTTTCTTATAAACAAGTAAATTCACACGCAGCATCGCACAAAAGAAATACACTATCAATTCGCTTTGAAAATGCCAACAATATATTCTTAGAGCCGTTTGGGGTTTATTCTGAAAAACTCGCTAATGTTTAGAAGTTATCATTTGTTCTATGTATAAATATGGCACAGAAACAGCATGTATACCTGAAGGGTTAAATTAGGCGGAGGTGAGGTGTTGTAAACCAACATTTCAACGATGCCGTTAATAAGTTGCCACTTTATAACACTCAGCTGTCTTACCCTTCAGAGATACAGGCGTGATGGTATGTTAAGTTATTATGTTCATTGATATAGGTAGTACTAAACTATCTGAAATATTTATATAATGACGTCGTTACAACAGTAAATGTAATTGCATATAAATCTCACAAACGCAGTAACGCATGCTTAGCGAACACAAAAGTTTTTTTTTTGTAGAAATGCGCTCTGACCCCTAAACCATCTCGACCGACGGCCTTAGTGGTCAGAGTGCATGGAGTATTTATCCGGGAGGCGCAGGTTTGAATCCTGCATACGACCGTATTTTGTTTCCACAGAAATGTATAACTTTAGTAATTAAACTATTATCTACAACACATTTAAATCATTTTCAGAACCAGCGTGGCTATCTTCGGTGGCGGATTGAAAATGAAGAAGGAAAACAAGTGTTATGTTACTCGGTATTGGTGCAAACCCAGAGCCGGCTTCAGAAGCTAATACGTCAATATATGTATAAAAACGATTCCTACCACGCAAGACTGTAAACCTAAACAACACATCTATGAATGAGTTCCTTTTCGTTATGAAGTTCCAATTACTATACCATTACTTACAATTTTTATACAACGATTGATAATAGAAAAACGTCTTTGTACTAAAGATCTTTATTGTTCTGTTATGTGTGTGAGAAATTTTTCAGGTTTGAAATAATAGTACTTTTTATCTGATTGAATGTTGCTACTGGAGCGGTGGAGCCATTGTGATAGTTATGCAGACACGTGCTTTTTAACCTAGTAATGACAATTTTTTGTCGCAAATCTACAAAGCCTGATTTGCATCGGCAATGGTCATGTTCATGGGTAAGGACAGTAGTGTCAGATCGAACGCACAGTGGCGAGTAGACTTGATTCCGGTGGATCCGAATAGAATCCCTTTCTATGTATTTGTTCGGTCTTCTTATCATGTCCATCAATGGCATCTTATATTTTGTCAGACCAATACTTAGCCATACAAACGGCATTGTCTGTGGCGTTGTATACATCCTCGCATGTGCAGGTGGTAGGACACGATGGGCAAGTCAGCAGAGTGCCATTGTTTGCGGATACTCGCATGTGTTATCCGACATGTAACCCAACCTAAACATATTTCTTTTGCATCGGCCGACTTGGGTCCGGAGTCTATTTATAGACTTCCACGTCGGCCATGGTAAGTCGTGTCCAGGGGGGAGTCTTTCCGCTAGCGGTATAGGCGATACTATTTGATATCTGTCCCTCCAAAGGTTCGGTAAACAACATCTATCGTACTGCTATTTCGGTTGACATCAACCAAATTTATGATCACTATGTAGTACATTGCGCCGTAGGTACTAGGTACATAATAGACATAATATTTAAGATTTTGTTCACCCTATTATATATGTAACCACTGAGGAAACAAAAACTAGAGTTAACGAGGACCGGGAGGCAAACATTATATTTACGCCTCAGGGATTTGAATTTTGAGGGGTCGTAGGGATTTAAGGAGTGCGTGGTTAAGATTAGGTTTAAGATGAATAGTTTATAAACCGACAAAACCTTACAAGTTTTATAAAGATCAGTGGTAGGGAATCGGTAGGGTAACTGCCACCCAACTTTTAGAAGCGCGCGTTGGGCACGTTCTAGCTTACGAAGATGGGTTTTAGCGGATCCACCCCAAACGACCAAACAATATTGGATAAGTGATTGACATAGGGCCAGATATACTAGTTTAAGAAAATCCATTTAGAAACTTCAGCTGACAAAGGTCATTAATGTAACTGAGAAAAAGGGTCGGGCCGATAATACTGCCCTGGAGGACACCGTAAGTTATGGGAAGATCATCACTGGTCCAATTTCCGATGTTGAGACATTGTCGTCTCCCTGTGAGTTATTGATATAGGCGTTCCTCCCCTTCTTTGCTCATCTCAATTAAATGGTCCTTACCCATATGGACAGCGCGTTGAGTAGGTCTAACCATATTCACTTCCGATAAATCAGATAGGGAACGCAAGATTCACTAAAAAGTAAGAAATAAAATAATTTTTAACAAAAAAAGAACCGACTCCAAAAATCTTTCTGTTCAGTAATAAAAAGAAATAAAATAATTGCATTATTTACTTACTACAATTTAATTTTTTTTTTTTTAATTTTAGAGTATTCTGCATAAAATCAATTTATTAGGACAATAATCTATTTTATGGATTTTATTATAATAATATTATATTTTTTCTTTCGACCTTTTCGATTATTTATTCGATTCTGTTTCACTTCAACCTCATCCCATCTATCACAGTGACAAAAATAAACAAACATTCAGATGTCAGACTCACTAGTTGTTGAAGCTTGTAATAAAATATGTTATCGGTAATCTGTGTTATCCGGTATTCTATAGAAAACCTAGGCATAAATATTATTTATCGTAAGGGTATGATATAAACAATAGATGATGTTATATTTCATACATTGTTTGAAAAGTATAAAATATAACATAATCGATACTTTTCCAAACTTGACCTAGGCATTCTATAGAATACCGAATGTTCACTGAACTGAATGTGGATAATACTCGGTTGGTGAGATGGCGGGAGGGCGCGCGAAGTTGAATTAGAGTCGGGGTTCAAAATAGAAACCGGGGTCCTACTCGCCCTCCCCGGTATCATTTTCAGATCGTAGAGATGTATTGTTTTTGAAAGGAACTAATTTGAATTTTGATAAAAACTAACCTCAACATTATCACCTGTACATGTAATAATTAATAATTTGGGAGCTCGCTTTATTGTTTTGACGTTTCAGGCACTGCAGAAAGTGCAGCATTAACGCCATTGTCAAACACAACAAAGCATGGCATCTTGTTCCGGCTAGCGGAGGTTGCTCTCCCTCCACGCTTCCGGTTTTTTTAAACGCTCTTGGGTTAGGGCATCCAAGTATCAGGTAAGGTTGGGTTTAACTGACTTGGTGTTATTAATCCGATTATTGAACCTAACCTTATTCTAATTGTCAGGCTCTGGCAGCATGCATAAGATAATGATGTGTGAAGTCCACAGATGGTAGAATGTGGAAGTTTAAAATAATATCTGTTCATTATACCCATGCTTAGCCAATAAATAAGTTTGAATTTGAATTTGAACGCTAGAAGATCCCCGGTAAAAGCACATTAAGTATTCATAATTTGGGCTTATAAATACTGTCTTCTTTTGTCAAGCCCGAGGACTGTGTCCTCGTGATAATTTAATTGATATTTTAACATTTTACTGATCTTTCGGCCAGTTACCTCGCTTTATCTCAAGTGATTGCATTTTTAATATGTTAAATAAATGAACAAATATGTTTCTTGGGACCAGATTACAAATACCAGCCTTCAATAAGAACACTTAAACAAACAAAATATTTTTTTTTTTTTTTTTTATAAAAAATGTTATATATCAAAATTAAAAATTTGATGTGCAAAAAAATATTTATTTTTTATAATATTTTAATAAAAGTAAAGTTTTAATAGTCCTTAAAAGAACCGGGCCTAAGCAAGCCCAAGCATATAGTGCAATAGTTTAAACTTAAGAAAAAACAATAAAACACGAATTAAATCAAAGAAATTTATGGAACTTACCATGTATCGAGTACTTAAACGGCGAACAACATACACCAGGGAGCCTCTTCTTGAATGTCCGATGTAATAGCATCCATTATCACCAAGAAGAGGTATGGACTAAGAGCCAATCACTGGAGTAACCCTACAGCCACATTAAAGCTGGCAGTGGTGCCCGCAGTAGACCGGACTTAGGTACTGCGTCGACTGTAAATCGCTCGGATCAACTGCACATACTTCCCAGGCACACCTTTCTCCTTAAGGGCCCAGCATAAAACATCACGTGGTACCCGGTCATATGCCTTTTCGAGGTCCACGAAAACCATATGCAAGACCTTGTGTGCTCCTCTATATTTCTCACAGCTAGCGCATTCCAAATACGGCTTCCGCTGTTCCCCGACCAGGCATGAAACCAAACTGGTTTTGTGAAATTTCACTCTCCTCTCTCAGTCGTCGTTCAATAACTTTCTTCCACACTTTCATACTATCTGACATTAACTTTATCCCTCTATAGTTTTTGCACTCCAGCACATCACCTTCATTTTTAAAGATGGGCACCAGCGAACTGTTACACCATTCATCGGGTATGGCTTCTTCCAGCATCAACTTATTGAAGAACAAAGCCAACCACTTCCAAATATAGTAGACATGCATTATTTTATATTGTGATTCCCGGGTGCGTACCCGAAAAAAGTTGTTTTGAATATGTGAATATCACAAGAATGTTTTTTTTATGTGGGCCTTCTAAGGTGCTGGGCCTTCTTAGGCGGACCTACCTTACACGATGAATAAGGGTACATATACTTTTATCTTATGGATCGATAACTTATATATTAATAATTTAATAATACACTTTGTAAAGAATATTTGCGCGAAAACCAATAACGATTTTGACACTTGCTCGAAAAAGCTTGAATAGAACTCGAGTAGTTATTCGCACAGTGTACGTAAGTGTACCCTTAAGGTTTCCAGTAAAATATATCAATTAGGTGCTTTTTATAACAAGATATCGGAGTTTGGAAAATAGAGTCCTCGTTTTACAGATTTTATGGCGTGATTTTGTATTGAGTCGTAAATTTTGTCAAAAATTTATGTCTCATTTTAGAAGGACTCGTTCGAAAATGTTTTTTATTAATCATACATTTTAACCAAGATAAGACTAATATATTTAGATCAGTCTTTCCCAACGTGGGCGATAACGCCCCCTTGTGGGCGCTGCAGGCCTAAAGGGGGGCGGTAAGAGACCCAGAAAAAAAGGGGGCATTGTGTAGGGCTTTGGGGTCGATTTATAATTTCATCTACCTAGCTAGGAAGACTCTTAGACACCGACTGAGCTCTCGACTCTCGACTACATCTTGTGAACATCAACTAATATTAATTAAGATATAGCTCAATCTCGGTTCGATATAAAAGACCGCGGGCAATCATATTTTAACAAGTTTTTGTTAAATAATCCGAATTGTACATTCCTATACCAATCGGCTGGTTCTATAATACTTGTTCTTGCTTGTCGAGTACGATTGGGCGTCGAATGAGATAAACGAGTTTATGCACGTTTGTCTTATTCCTGTTGGTGCGTGCTGCTTATGCAATCCTATATAAACGACGTAAATTTATTTTATTTTCATTTGCGGTTTCGCGCATAATAGATAAGCAGTACTTGATTTCAACACTTACGTATTTCTTAAAACAAAACAATGTCGGAAGTAAAAAAGAAGAGACGGCAATACTCTGCGGAATATATTAAATTCGGATTTATTGAAAATCCCACAAACCCGTCGTCGCCTTTGTGTCTTCTATGTCTAAAAACATTTTCGAACGAAGCAATGAAGCCTTCAAGACTGCAAGATCATTTGAATAAAATGCACCCAGATAAGACAGAAAAGAATGTAGCATATTTTCAAGACCTAGAGAAGAAGCATAATACTCAGCCAAGTGTATCAAAACTATTTTCGGCGGCTGCTAAGCAAGATGACGACGGACTTCGAGCTTCGTACAATATCTCTTTGTTAATTGCTCAAAAAGGCAAACCACACAACATCGGAGAAGAGTTAATTTTGCCAGCAATAGAAGTAATAACTACTGTGCTTCATAAACCGGCCGCAGATATTATTCGAAAAATTCCTTTGAGTAATAATTCTGTGCAAAGACGAATTGATGAAATGGCTGAAAACATTGAAGAATCATTGTGCAATCATCTGAGGACTAGTCAATTCTCAATTCAGCTCGATGAGTCCACTTTACCAACTAATGAAGCGTTGTTGCTATCTTACGTGAAGTTTATTAAAGATGAGAAAATACGTGAAGAACTATTGTTTGCCAGAAATTTGGAGACAGATACAAAAGGCGAAACCATATTCAATACATTGGAAAAGTTTTGTGAAGAGAAAGAGATTCCTTTGAAAAATATTATATCAGTTGCTACGGATGGCGCTCCGGCTATGACAGGGCGCCATAAAGGCTTCATAGCATACTTAAAGAATAAAATTCCAGATGTCCTTGCTATACATTGCGTTATTCATAGACAACATTTGGTTGCTAGAAACTTAAGTGAACGACTATTTCAATCACTGCAATATGTCATCAAAGCAGTCAATAAAATCCGTAGCAGCTCTTTGAATGATAGATTATTTCATCAGCTTTGTGTTACTAATGACGAAGATTTCAACCGTTTGTTGCTTCATACTGAAGTTCGTTGGCTGTCAAGAGGCAATTGTCTGATTCGATTTTACAACCTGTTTGACTGTATGATAGAGTTCTTGGAAACTAAAGATACAGAACTGCGCAACAAGCTCATAACATCAAAGAATGATATAGCTTACATGACAGACCTGTATAAAATGTTCAACGACATGAACCTCCAACTGCAAGGCGATGAACTAAATTTAATTAAAACAAAAAATGTCGTTGCTGCTTTCGCAGCCAAACTGCTTCTGCACAAAAAGAATATGGGCAGACGTGAGTTTCACAATTTTCCGAATTTATCAGTATACTGCAGTAACGACGACTTGTTTGCCTACTGCCAACATTTGGAAAACCTCCACATTGACTTCACCGAACGATACCAGGCCATTTTAAACTTGGAAATACCAGACTGGGTGTTGGATCCGTTTTCAAATGTCAACACAGCAATGTCACCTCAGCTGGAAGAAGAACTTATAGAATTGACAACAAACGAAGAAATAAAAATCAAGTTCAAAAATGGATATCAAGAATTTTGGCTACAAAAACCGATCCCGCAATTGTACCCTGGATTTTGGTCAATTGTTCAACGATTTTTGATAGCATTCCCATCGTCATATTTGTGTGAACGTGGATTTAGTGCTGTGGCAACGGTGCTTACTAAAAAGAGAAATCGTTTGCGTGTTACCAAACGTGGCGACTTGCGGCTGTTTTTGAGTAAATTGGAACCTGATATCAACAAACTTATTGAACAGCATCAGATTCAACCTTCACATTAGTTTTTATATAAGAATTGATTATGTTTGTTTTATTTTCAATAAAAGATACTCTGTCCGAATACTATAAATTTGCGTTTCAATAATCAGTTATAAGTACTTAGCGGTTTTTAAGTGTGTTTAAAAAGGGGGGCGTTAAAAAATAATTTATTCTTAAAGTGGGCAGTAGACAAAAAAAGGTTGGGAACCCCTGATTTAGATAGACCTGCCAGACCTGCCGAACACTACACGTTTCAATTATAAAATATTTTTTTATTGGCCCCTATGTATAATAATTTCGAGTAAAATGATTTTTTAATTTAACATGAATTTACGCATAAAACGAATAATCCTCCCAGTGGTTAAGGATAATAAAGCGAACGCACCTATGGTCCGTATAAAATATAGCATGATTAGAATGGCAGATGTCAAAAAAAGTGACAACTACAATGCGACTGATCTTTGTAGTATATCGAATGATTTAAAATAACACAAAATTATTCGTAACTAGCGTGTTAACATTTTTCTAAGTACGGTGTACCACATGTAAATCAGCATAATATATAAAATCAGCAATAAAACTAAAAAAAACATACTATAGTCCATAGAATATAGCTTGATTAGAATGACAGCTGCCAAACTAATGTGACTAGTGCTGAGAAAATTCTGATCAAATCGATTTAAGTAAATTAAAAATAAATAT
Source organism: Xylocampa areola (assembly GCA_935421205.1). Taxonomy (NCBI): domain Eukaryota; kingdom Metazoa; phylum Arthropoda; class Insecta; order Lepidoptera; family Noctuidae; genus Xylocampa; species Xylocampa areola. The sequence goes on along the minus strand of OW285217.1, from coordinate 7,675,063 downwards.
ATACCTATTCAGTCAATATTTACAGTATGTAAATATTGGTTTTAATTCGGGTAAATAAAATTAAACAATTGGGTGACATGGTCGCTACGCGAAAAAATCCATAAAAAAAACGTGTCCTCAGCGCGGTTGGTGCAGTGGTCGAGAGACTGACTGCTGCCCTGCGTGTCATGGGTCGATTCCCACCCAAAGCAAATATTTGTATGACCTACAGATATTTTTTCAGGCCCGGAGAAGTGGGTGTTCATCATTAAAATCAGAATCGCTAAAAATATGCCACGTCAATGCGCTCATTGTAAATCTATATTTAAGAAGACGAGGTTTTATTCTTGGAAAGGAAAATACTACTCTTTTCATGAACAATAACAAAATAAAGAATTATTTATTCATTCGAAATGAAAATCGATTGAATAAAAAAAATCTAAAGTAGTCCTGGTATAGAAATAATTTGCATCAGAGTGTATAACTGTGATCATATTGAATATATTATATCTTTATACTGATCGAAACGTACAACTCTTAGCGATTGGGATTGGTTATTTACCAGATTTAGAACGAAAACCTTAATACTCGGAGCCTTTAATAGTCATCAATTGAATTGGTCTACAAAAACAGACCACTAGTAGGTCATCCGTTTGTTACGCTAAATCATGCTCAAAACACGCGTATAAAGTTAGTCAATGGAAATTTTCAGCGTTCGTCTACGGATATATCTTTATCGTCCAGTGACATTGGTTTAGAATTGAATTGGTCCGTACTAAATGAGTCTTTAGGTAGTGACCACAAGAATGACCTTCATGACCGAATGACCGACATTAGGAATTTAATTAAGTCTGTATTGTTGAGAAACTTTAAAAAAGCAGATTAGAAATGATACACAAAGTTACTAAATGAAATTTTCTCTAATACTGAACTATCTGATGATCTGCAAAAGAGTTACGATACGTTTGTGGACGCGATTTACATAACTGCGGATTTACCATGTATTAAAATTAATGTAAATCCTGAGAGTAAGTTTTCCCCGAAACCTTACTGGACCTCTGGTTTTTCTCGAGCCGAAGCCGAACGCCGATTAGCTCTTTCTAAATTTAGACGCAACCCTGTTCCTCTAAAGGATAATGCCAATATTCGCCTAATGTGATAAAAGCATCGGACATACACGATAATTATTAGTTCAATTTAATAAATTAGTTGCAATTAACACTTTAACACGGACTAGTTGCATGCCGTAATGAAAATTATAGGTATTTTTTATGACTAATTGCACATTCGCCGCCATCTTTGCTAAGCATCAATAACCAATGTCATTTTGTGTCAAAGTAGGGTTGGGATGCCCAATCAATTCTAATCGATATATTGATTTATTAATACACTGTCACATATTTTTTAATATCTCGCAAGAAAAGCAAGCGTAACATTATTATGGAAAATTGCATTCGATTATCATTATTTCCAATGAAACAATGGTCATAAGCGGGCAATAGAGAGTGGTGGAATCTGAATAGTACGTCACATAATTTTTATTTTTGTATTATTTTGAACATACTAGAGGAACGCCTCAAGTCGACCTCTTCTATGCACTTAGACTCAATTCCCGATAGTATATTATCTGTCGCCGACACGGTGACTGCGATCGACTCCCTCACCGGTCACGTGCAATCCGTAATGAACGAATGTTCACGGCAAGTTCCAGAGGTGGACGAACACCGCTGGAAACTGCCGGATGACGTGCGTGAGTTGTTGACGGAAAAGAACGCAGCTATCCGTGCCTACGACAGTTTCCCCAACGAAGCTAACCATATCCATATGCGCACCATGCAGCGCGCTGTGAGGAAGCGCATATCGGAAATGCGGGAAGCTAGGTGGGACAAAATGCTTGATAAAATAGAACCCACTCATCAAGCTTTCTGGCAATTGCAGCGAAAATTAAAATCCGACGAATGCGCCGCTATACCCCCGCTCAATAGACCTAATCAACGACCTGCTTTCGATGACTACGAAAAGTCTGAAGTCCTAGCTGACAGCTTAGAAGCCCAATGTACGCCAAGCGCTCTACCAGTAGACCAAGCTCACCTGTCCAAGGTCGAGGCCTTAGTTAAACGTAGAACTGCACTCCCGCCCTCAGACGAATCCGACGATCCCTTGCCCCCCGTAACCGTAGACGAAGTCAGAATGATCGTGAAGCACCTCAAACCCAGGAAAGCCCCTGGCTCAGACGGGATCACCAACAAAGTCATTAAATACTTCCCCGCACCCCTGATAGTACTCATGACCGCCATCTTCAATGCGGCCCTGAGCAACAACATCTTCCCACAATCGTGGAAACAGGCAACTGTTATAGGTTTTCCTAAACCCGGTAAGCCCAAGTGTGAGCCGACCAGTTATCGTCCCATCAGTCTTCTCAACGTCTTTGGGAAGATATATGAAAGGCTCATTTATATTCGTTTAAAAGATTATGCCGAATCTCATAAGCTTCTTCCTTATGAGCAGATTGGCTTTCGAGCTAAACACTCTTGCATTCATCAATTGCACCGTATCGTTGAGCACATAAGCGCAGGCTTCATGCGTAAAATGAAAACGGGCATATTGTTCTTCGACGTAGCGAAGGCTTTCGACAAGGTTTGGCACAACGGCTTAATCTATAAGCTTTATCAATTCCAAGTGCCTGACCGTCTCATACTCATCATACGAGACTTTTTGTCTAACCGTAACTTCCGCTATCGCGTAGAGGGCGTTCTATCGTCCCCACATCAGATCCTAGCTGGAGTCCCTCAGGGCTCTGTGCTTTCACCACTCCTCTTCGCGCTGTACACCAGCGATATACCTAAAAACGGTAAATCCAAGTTGGCTCTTTTCGCCGACGATACGGCCATCTATTACACCGGTAGGAGTCTTGACTGCATTACTCGATCACTTCAGACCTCGGCCAATGCCTTAGGTGCTTGGTTCAGGAAATGGAGGATTGAGGTCAATCCAGACAAGAGCGCCGCCGTTCTTTTTTCTAGAACGGGCGCCGAGGAATTTCTTCCCCAGCTTCGACCTATTACCATGTTCGGCAAGCCAATCCCTTGGGAACTGCAAGCCAAATACCTGGGTGTGACCTTAGATCACAAACTGTCCTTTCGTCCGCACTTAAGATAGTCCGCGACCGCGCGGCCTTCGCTGTCGGCCGTCTTTTTCCCATGACAAATGCACGCAGTAAACTGTCTCTTAACCTTAAGATCACACTGTACACTATGTGCATTCGACCCATTATGACTTATGCTAGCGTCGTGTTCGCACACGTTAAGTACTACAAAATCCATAGGATGCAAACCCTGCAAAATCGATTCCTTCGCAAAGCGACAGGCGCCCCATGGTTCATTAGGAACATTCAACTCCACCTCGATCTCAGAATGCCCACCATTAGGCAATTCATTAAAAGGGCATCGAAGAAATACTTCGACTCCGCCGCTACCCATCCGAATCCCTTAGTTGTTTCTTCCGCCGACTACAGGCCGTCTCAGATCAGTAAAGTCCGCCGACCACGTCACGCTCTCCTCCGTCCCGATGATAGGACCACTGTAGTTCAAGAGTCTAACAGACACACAAGCACACTCCGACGCGCTAGACCGCCTCGTTATAGACCTCACCGGCGAGGTCCCCGTCCGTCGCGAAATATCTCATCATGTCCGCCCCGACCCTTGCTCGAGCCGGCCCGCGCCGAGCTAATAGCTTTAAATTCGACCCTTAATAATAAGGAAACTGATCTGATCCAGCTAGTCAGTAGTTGTCCCCTCAGCAACGCCCTAAGCCGAGGCTCGTGTCCCGCAGGGGACGCCCTTAGTGCTGTGTTGCTTAGTTTGTAGTAATATAAAATATGCTCTGGCTGGAGGCATCAAATTGTCTCGCCATAGCTATTGTTCGGTTACGCAGATCAAACTCCTATGGGTTAACTGCAAGAGGCCACGTTTATTTTAACTAAAACTTGTTAAGAGTTTGTAAAAGATAGCTCACATTGCTGATAAACTATTACGTTAGTGATCGTTACTAAATGGACACTTCGTGTCATGGATCATGTTTGAAAGTCCGATTTTTTTAAAGTTAAATCTTATTTAGTAATATACTATATATTTTTCTTAAACTTTGATAAATGCCGCATCGAATCATAAAGAAGCCTAAAAAAATAAAATTTTAAATTGTCCATTTTGTCCCCTTAGTAACGGTACATTTTTTTACGGAATGGCTCACTTATGGAATTTTTTAAAAGAAAGATTTCTTACAATCAAAGTCGACAGTTTAGTTATTTATCGATCTACTGGTCGCGGTTTGGCTCAAGGAGATCCTATATCTCCTTTGCTATTTAATATTGTTACATAAGATATGTGCAAATGTATTGTGTCTAAAAATATGTTTATTTCTCAGTATACGGATGATTTTGTGCTGTATTCATCTGATATAAAAACAATGATTGATATAACCAGTAATTTACAATTGGCTCTTGATAAAATGTATTATTTGCTTTTGGATATTGGATTAGATATTTCTCCTTTAAAAAGTAAAGTCTGTATTTTCAAATCAGGTCCCTGAAGGGAACAAATTCAACTTAAAATTAATAATGTTTCCTTACAAATTGTGGATAATATAAAATATTTGGGCTTATGGTTAGACCACGGTCTTAGATGGACTAAACATATTAACGAAATAAAACAAAAAATTGTAACTTTTATAAATATATTTAAAGTGTTATCCGGTAGAGATGGGATACATCCTGTTCATTTAAGACGCTTGTATTTCAGCATGGTACGAAGTAGAGTTGACTATGCCAGTTTTTTATACGGCACAAGCAGTTCTACTCATTTAAATAAATTGCACAGGGTTCAAAACCAATTCTTGCGCCTCGTTGCTGGATTTGTGAGAAGTACTCCAGTACATGTAATGGAGAGCGAACTTTTTGTTCCCCCACTTCATGTAGAGAGGTATTATTTGGCCACAAAATTTTGGCTTAAATCGAGATGTTTTATTAATAACGAAACTGTACAATTAATTAACAGTTTGCAACCTCTCTGTGATAATATTACTAGTACAGAAATAGACATTTTCACTCTTGATACATGGGTAAGCAATGTGGATTTGTCCAGTGTAGTGTAATCTTACATCAAAGTATTAGATAATTTCAAACGTCATTATGACCCGTTTATTTTGAATTCTAATTGTACAGATTTTTTTAATAATTTCTATAATGATTATTACTGCATTTACACAGACGGCTCAAAAATTAACAAATGTGCAGGCGCAGCATTCTTTGATCCCCAAACCAATAATTACCTTACGCTCCAAATAAAAACTGAAGAAATTTGTACCTATTATGAAATAATGAAAAAATGTTGAATTGATAGCTATTGCGGAAGCTCTTTCATATATAGAATCGGTGGAGACCAACAATAATGTCATATTTACAGACTCCAGAAACGCTTTGCAACACTTGACTCGCTGTACCTCGAATTTTCGAGGAACACCTATAGCCTATACTATTTTGAATTCCATAATTAGATTACAACACAAAGGCAAAAACGTTGTTCTCCTGTGGATTCCTGCACACATTGGTTTGGGGGGATTACAGAAGTTGACATCTTAGCCCAACAAGCTACTTATCTTGGAATTTATTTAAAAAAACTTCCATATTATTCAGATCTATTTGGTATAATTAAAAATAATTGTACAAAAATTTGGAATGAATATTTTTATGAAAGGTCTAGAATAAAAGGAATATAGTATAAAACTATGCAACCATCTCCTAACCGTTTGTTATGGTTCGGTAATGCTAATTTATCTAGATGTAATGTTGTGACTGCTATAAGACTCACCTCCGGACATATTCCTCTCAATAGTTTCATTTTCATGATGAAAAAAGGTCCCTTCTCCTAACTGTGCACGGTGTAACGTTATAGAAGATGTTTATCATATTCTGGTTGAATGTGTCAGAAACGATGTAGAGCGAAGAGAGTTTGAAAAAGTTAACAAGGTGAAGTTAAAATCTATTGGAATTTGCAACATTTTTCTTTCTTCTCCTTTATCTGAAAAGGCAAAAATGCTTTACAAAATTGTCAATGTTGGTATAAAAAATAGATTAATGGAACTTGTTTAATTTTAAGTTTATTTTCAGTGTCATATGTATTTCAAAACTTTTAGCTTCCTATGAGGTGACATGTTCACTGCGTGATCAAACCCTCCCTTCGATAAAAAAGATAAAAAAAAAGATTTGAAGATTAAGCAATCTTTTACTATTTACCACTAGATCTACCGTAATAAATAATTTGTAATAGACTTTTTCAGTCGAAAATTGGTAAACCTCCTGCATTTAGCCAATGTCAAGTAACATCTTACTCACGTAATTTTTTTTTATTCCTCTAATGGGCCACACTTTTTGTATAATTGCCAGTGTCAAGTATTTGGAGTAATCAAATAATAATAGTTCCCGTCGTGGGATTATTTATTATATGGCACCACACTTTTTGTGCTTGCCAGTGTCAAATATTCAGAATAATCAAGTATTAAAACTTGTTGCGCGCGTTGCCCCAGTAAAACGGTGAAAATTTTACTGAGTCTTCAATGGAGTTTAGGAGTGAACACAAAAAGTCATGTTTTAAATTTTATATGATTTGCCCACTCTCGCACACCTTCATGAACACTTAATGGATAATTATCCACCATAATTACACATTAAACTTCGGAGAAACACAAGTTTTGGAAAACAATATAAAACCGACAACGTGCAATTTAAATTTTCCCGCCTAAACTCGACGTTACTTCTAGAATAAACGGTCTTGACAGACAGATATTGACATATTGACATATCATATAATATTTTAAATCAATTCGAATTTTAAAACTTTTTTGTTGTTGAGTGGGCCAAACCCAACAACAAAAAAGCTGAAAAGATTCGACCAAGTAGATTGTAATCTCACTTTGCATGAAAAAAGTTCGGCCAGAAATACAGTGGTTCGAGGACGAAGTATACTAATATATCTGTATAATCTATGACGAAGTACCTCGGTGCCAGTAAAGGATAATAAACGTGTAAGTAAATTAATGAAGTAGCGTTTTACGTTCGCTTAAGGCAGTTGTTGTGTTCATTTGTAAATAGGTTCAATTAGGTATAATACATTATCGTAATAATAATGATGGATAATGTACCTTTAAATATATTTTGCAAATTTTAGGAAACTTCCTAAATATTTTTAAAGTTTGGCTGGCACCGACTCCAAAAATAATAATAATTGTATATTATTGTCCTAATAAATTGATTTTATTCAGAATCCTCGAAAATTAAAAAATATTTTTTTATATAAATTGTTGTAAGTAAATAATGATTATTTTATTACTTTTTAGTGCATTTTTACATAACAGAAAGATTTTTGGAGTCGGTTCTTTTTTTGTTAAATTATTTTATTCGATTCATGTTTGACGTATTCACGTAGTTTCCAAACCGTTTGTACGATTATATTATCGAAAAAAACAGAGAGATCGCACATTGAGTCGGACGAATTGGCTACTTGACAGTTTTCGGAAAAGTATTTTAAAATGTGTAAATTTTTATTTTATACATCCTACAATATCATATCTTTCTCGAAAAACTTTATTTCTTGGGAAAAAAAGATTTTTCTTCATTAATTTGAAATGAGGCGCGAAAACACATGGTCACGTGACTTTCGAACTGTGACGTCATATATATTTTAATAAAACTAACTACGGGGCTCTAACTATAACCGTATTTATGAGAAAAGTAATTTTTATTCTATGTATTATGTACATACTAAAAGACTAAAAGCTTTTTAATGGAATTATGAAAAACACAACATATAAGACGTGTGCTGTGCCAATGTCTAAAAGTATAACCAGTGAATATACTGATAAATTGTTTAAACAAATTTTTACAACGTCGAAAGCAGTGGTTATAGTTAGCACGCCGAGACCCGTAGTTTTCATCTTAGCTTACCCCTAGTTCAAATCTGAGATTTTCTTGTGATATATAGAAATAAACTTATCTTCTGATCTCCTTGAAATAAATTAAACCTAACATTTTTACTTTTCATATAAAAATAATCAATGACATACCTTTAAATAAATAAAAATATCTAATAATAAAGTACAGCTGACTAATGATATGGGCCATTATTATGAAATAGATTTAAGAATACAGATATTACGCTTAGTAAATTTAATTTCATATCAAACGACAGAACAAAGATATTTTGTTTTGTAAAATGTGACGTCACAAGATGCAACATCACGGGTTCCCGCGTTTTGGTTCTTGTAATCAACAGATAAAAAATTGCGAACTTATTTTGCAAAAATAAAATATTTACAATTTATCTTAATGCAAAAACAAATTTGTTTAATTATTTTTTCCCTTTAGGCTACCATATCCAATACTTTTCATATTTTTTTGTTATAACTGTCAAGTAGCCAATTGCTAAAAATAGCACAGGTGTCATTATCATTTGATCACTTGCTAGCGTCAAGCAAATTGTGATCATATTTAAATTAAAATTAATCTTAATAATATAATGTACCTATATGTTACGTATATATAGCCTATAAAAAGTTTTTATAAAATTTTATATTTATATTTTAAACGATTATAACGATTCTAGTGGTCACATCACTTTATTTAAAAAAGGATTGACGGAGAACGTACAATTATTTATGATATTTTGACAATACATAAATAAGTAATAAAAAATATTTATATGCTAATACAATACGTTTTAAATTACATACCATGCTAAATAATACATGTCTCGAAAATTTTATAATAATTTCATAATTATTATCAAGTGTATATTCATAATAATTTTTATTCACGACCATTAATATTATTGTCAAGTTACATTCTATCCATTTTTATATGTGTCAAATGTGGCTTCTTAGATCTCGTGGACTATACTTGATTACTCCAACACTGGCAAATACACAAAAAGTGTGGCCCATTGCGAGAAAAAAACAAAAAAAAAAACAAGGAACGTCACTTTATCATAACATTGACATTCAACAATCGGAGGCATTGAACCCCACTCCTCTTCCGCTTCCGCTTATCTCTAGGTTATGAAAGATCCTCGCATGCTATTCGCAACTAGCGTCAAAGAGAGGCGTCATCAGGCAACGATATACCTAACCATTAGAGTAAGTATTTTAACTTCATCTCTAGTGGGTATAGATCTCATAAAGGATAACGTTAGGTTAATGGACAGCAACAGGACGCATCTTCGTGGGAAGTTCGACTGCGTGTCTAATTCATGGAAATAGTTTTTCGAGTAGTTATTTACTTATTTATTCTAGCCCGGTTAGTGGAGTGTGATAGTAGGATAACATGAGAACCTGGCGCATGGATAACATTTGGTGTGACATAGCTAGATAGAAGGAGACCGTATCGGTGGCGGTTACCACCAACAACAGCATTCCCAAAGAGGGTTGACGTCAGGCAGGCGGCCGGTCATAAAACATAGCCAAAACTTTAGCAGCATGCCGATATAGGTATGCTGCGGCGACTCCAAATAAATTGGGATAAGGGCAGGGGGATGAGGATTATGATGATTTACCTTCGCGACACAGGCTGATGGCAGGCCTTACCCATGGTTTGATGTATATTCGTCTATGATTAGATGCTCGGTGCCTTATCCATAACGATCCATGTGAATCTCCTTTTTCTAGTTCCAGTTTACTTGAGGTGTACTGCTCAGGGCCCTGACTGAACCGTCTAAAACTGGCGTTTTTGAATCCGTACGGAAAGTTTCCGATCAGAACCTCTAAGCACTATTAAAAAACGATGAAATTGATAAAGCATGATATATATTTGTACTTAAGATACCTATTTTATAAATACATCTTTTTTTTTTCTACCTTAGTTAATCTAAGTCAAAGTTTCCGTTCCGATAAAAAAAGTTTTCGAATGGTTCAAAATAAGCCATAGTTGGCACAGCCTGGAGTATTTATCCAGGAGGCGCAGGTTGAAATCCTCCTCACGAGTCGACAGCGACGGTATTTTTCTTTCCACAACAATTTATTAATTTAAAGCAAAACTACCTGTGTAGGTTCCTATATAAGCGGGATAGTTATAAATAGGTGAATACGTCAGATGTGTTGTTATTTTTGTAAATGGACTTCCCGCGGATATTATTAAATGATTTCAATACAAAATAAAAATATAAAATAGCTCGCCGAGGGTTACATATTTTATTGAAGGCATTATACATAAAGTACTTTTAATTTACTTCACTCTCAAAGATTTTGTTAGTTTTAAATGTCAAATGCGCATCGGGAGGAAGATACATTCTGCACCCAACACTCGCTGGTCTAATTTTAACATGAATTTTAATCACAAAATTTACGTATTCTAAGCTTTCACATTTTGACAAATTCTATGTTTATCTGTTGACTCGCTAATTACAAGACACAATAGAAATATTATTGTTATCAAGCACAGATAATTTTTTTCTTTCACGAGTATACAGATTGGCATATTGGCAATGACACCGCGAGACGATGTTTTGAATATTTTCAAAGGTATAAACTGTCTTGCAGTGATTTACATTTATACCGGGAATATCGAGTTATCGACATAAGAATACACCCATATTAAGTTAAACAATAGTTAATTTAAATTATCACTACATCTGCTGCATAACTCATAAATTCTCTAAAACTATTTATATATATATAATATTATAGCGGCTACGCGACCAGTTTTAGGTACTATATATTGCATGCACGCTTGAAGTTATCTTATTGGTTTGTGTGAGTGAGGAGTCTGTCTCTGCAACGTACTTATACAGCTGTTGTCTGAGCGTGACCGGTACACCGTCAGAACTCGGACTAGGTCAGACGCAACAATGGTCCCACTCCGTGTAGTTGTGTGCTTCGTTGTGCTCGCAGCCGCAGTCGCCACCAACGTGGAGCAATGTCCAGGTAACACTCACTCTTTACATAAGTCCGTTAGAATACGACCCGCTTTCGTCTCGATTTGCGTTCACACAAACATTGTATTTGGTAATATGTATGTGTCGCATTGCCACTATTTGGATAGTGGAGGTCACTTAAATATCAATTAAAATAACTTAGGTAAGTGTTAAACAGACCGGTTTTTTCTTATTTTGTGGTCGAAGTTAATATAGGTAATTGATGAATTCGGATATTGTTTGTGTAGGTAGGTACCTATAATTAAGGAACAATTAACTAAACAATATAATAACTTGATAATTGCAGATTCTATTCTAGCATGAAGGCATACAAGTCTACATAAGTAGATAACAGAAAGTGTAGTTTATTGTTTATCTTATTTAAAAAGTGCAGTCTTTTATTGGAAATGCTTCAATATTTCCGGTTATCCCACCTTACCAATTACTCGGTAATTATAATTCAAAGAATTTAAGGAGACGGTACATTAACTACATTACACTCCTCAAACTAATGTTTAAGTGTCAGCATTGTTTGAGGTTGACCTATGACCTCTCTTTGTATCTACTGTCCACGAGTAGTTAGGTTAGCGGGTAGCTAACGCGCCGCCGGGTTACTGCGTCAATGCGTTTTGTTTACTCCACTTATTGTGCTTCGTGTAAAATTGTAAATGATGAAATGTCTAACAGAAATGTTTGTTACCTACACTGATGAAAAAAAGAAAATCCCCACTTTTGAATATCACTGACAATAAATACAATCTAATATATCTGAATCTATCATAACTAATGGTGATATAAAATGAAAAATAAAACTAGGTAACTCTTAGAAATAATGAGAAACTGTTTGATTATTTAAATTATGTAAACTGAGACATTATTATATTATTAAGTATATTTTTGTGTTAACCTTTCTAGGTACAAAGACAAACCAAAATGCGAGCACAGTGGCCTGAGGTGTTAAATCCAAATGTTTTGCGTAGTTGTTTTCTGTATCAACTATGCATATTGTGTAAATTATGTAAGCAAGTAACTCGCCCATCAATTACCTAATAATTTACTTGTACCTACCTAATAATTTTTCCTCACATTGACATGTCCATTATGATTTATTATACCTGTTTATTGCTCTTTGCACCGTGGTGTGATGTTCATAAATAATATTAAGTGTATTTACTTAGGTACCAAACAAACGTTTTTTTTTAAGCATTGGGAATTAAAATGCCTTGCTTGCCTGCCTGCTTTGTAATGTCCATATATACATAGGTAACATCACTTTCAGTTTATTTACTACCTACCTACCTCATTTAGGTACTAACCTACGAATTACAAACAGTGGTGGACACTGGATAGTCGATTAGAAAGAGCAAAACAATTAAGAAATAAACTTATTACTTAATAAAATTAAAACAGCTGTCAGAAATAATCATTATTATGCCTTTGCTTTTAGATGTTATTCATTTATGCCATGTAGGTATAATATTGGACAACTGCTAGACACTGAAAGACTGAAATCAATCCAGAATTGATCTTTTAGGAAACTAACTTAATAATGAAATGCAAAAAACACGTTTTTGTGATTCAAGATGAATCTTTGAAAACCATATACTTAATAACGTTTTTGTGAGTTAAATAAAACGGTTCCGCTTTAAGTGCGGAAGTTCTGATAACATAATTGGGGTTATTAAGACCTTTGCCTTTCATTAGGTTATCTGCTTTTTTCCTTAGAAATTTAGGTTTTTATCAATCAGTATCTTCTTTTTGTTGGACCTCAATAGGTACCAAAACTATAATTTAAAACGTGAAGGCCTATATGTACGTTTTACCGACACGTATAGAGGGTATTATGTTACAAATATAAGTTTTTTTTTTTTATGAATCGACGTCATGAATTATTATGTTTCCGTAGAAATACGTTACCTTACGAAGCGATTTCGAGGGCTGAAACTCTAAATCAGGAGGGCCCCAGCACAGACCTAATAATAACACCCCTATTTATATCTAAGTAAGTAGTTGCTGTAAGAGCCTCGATGAACCGATTTGTATGCTCTCGTTAGCAAAGGAATCTTTCGTAAAATATATAGTTTGCAAATTTATTATGGTGTTTGACGTGACGTATATGTCGCTAGATGGATTGGAGAATCCGCTGTTTTACAAAACTGCTAGCTGTTTCACAAAACAGATCCGTTTTATAAAACAGATGAACCACGTTCAGCTGGATTATCATTGCGATACGTGTAACAACGTTTTGTTACACGTTTAGACGTGATGCAGAATGACATATTCATCTTCTTTATTTATTTATCATTCATCTTTCTGACCGTAGAAGTCAGAAAAAAAAATTTATTGTGTAGGTGTATTAAATGGACAGTCACTACTCAAGTAAAAGAAAAGATATCTACCTACTGTAATCTGAATATTCTTTCCGTGGCTGGGTCGACGGAGCCCCGCTTAGGGGCTAGCGGGCTCATAATTTTGTGTCTGTAAGGTCAGACAAACCCTAAACACGAACTTCGAACTAACCTATCCGTGTCGCACGGAACTCCCAAGCTCGCTGGCTCGCTCATACGTCAATTAAATTTTTTTTTTTTCATATCATTCCCAATTTAGTATAAGTTTCCTATAAATATGTAAGCACCAAAACATGCTTAATGTTGTAATATTTATCTATAATTTTGACCACATTTACATTAATTATCCAATTGAAATTCGTTTTCGTAAACGCGCTCGAAGTATAGCTGATAAAATCTGTATCACGTTAATTGAGAGCAAAATCAACATTTGAAGTGAATACGTAGAACCAAGTTCTGTTATACTCGGTTTTTAATGTTAGCAGTGAAATCGGCTTAAATCGGTTCAGGCATTCAGAAGTTATGGTGGAATAAAGAACACTCGTGTAAAAATACGACTCGACACACTTTTATTTTCCTTCTTGAGGCTCCATGTATAGGCTGTATATCACCACTATCAACATTAAGGCACTGAGTAATGACATAATTTCAATAAATAACCTATACCTAACCAAGTAGCTTCAATTGATAACCTATCTCCAAGTGGAATTGAAAAACAACGCCATTTTGCATTGTCCAAATGGTCATGACCTTAACGTTCGACGAGACCGTATACAATAGAGGGGTCAAATTGTATCTTATGAATGACTTGACCATTTCTGATAAAACATGCGCCACGTTTAAGTATGACTAACAATTACTTATTTGTAAAATTTAATATAAGTAAATCCTGCAGCTACTTTCCCGTGTTTAGGTAACAAATAGACAGACAGACACAGTGGCATAGCTAGTGCATAAGGGGCCCTGTATCAAAAAAATAATTCGATGCCCTTTTATTGTTATAAACTAAAATTTTACGATTTTTTTTGCTTACTCAATACAGACGTCAGAGCCCTTGTGGCTCAGGGGCCCCGTATCATTGATAGGTACGACTGATACTATGCCCTGTACGAATATTAATTAAAAAAATTGGTAAGTAAATAAGTAACTACATAGATAACTATGTGTTCTGCAGTACACAATATAGTTAAGTGGTGTTCTATTTCTGATTTTCGCGAAAAATGCTCAATGTACCGCCAGACTTTTCGACGTTTACAATATTAATCTAAATATTTATTATCGTCAACGTATATTAGTTTCCTATCGCGAAAAAATTAAAGAACAGCATGCGTGAACTAAAAAGAGAATATATAATCTAAATATTAATTATCGTCAACGTATATTAGTTTCCTATCGCGAAAAAAATAAAGAAAAGCATGCGTGAACTAAAAAGAGAATATATAACAAGGAAGGTGAAGAATTTTCCTAAGATTTTTGAAAAACTTTACTTAAATTTGTATATGTATATGTCGCAGATGGATTGTCGAATCAGCTGTTCTACAAAACTGCTAGCTGATATATAAAACAGTGCTGTTATGTGAAACAACTGAATGACGTTTAGCGGTTTGGCATAATTACTGAACTATAACACACAGAATTGTATGAACGTTTTGCGTTTATCAATGCAGCGGGTCAACGATCAGAGGTTATGTAAAACGGCGTCAAATGAAATGTCAGATTTAGGTTCTTAATTTTGTCGCTCATGGCTCTGTTGTCTTATTCACAAAGTACATCTATCTTTAGATAGATCTTAGATCTTCTGAATGCCTGAAACCTGTGGCCTGAACCAATTTAAGCCGATTTCACTGCTAACATTAAAAACATATCATTACAGAAAATTTGCATGACGATTCAGATATAGAAAGGGAGTGCAGGGCGTTGGCGGTAAGGAGTAATATGATTATCCGCAGGTTTGCTCGATGTACGTATGAAGTAAAGACAACACTTTTTAAAGCCTTTTGTCAATCTTTTTACACGAGGAACCTGTGGGTAAGATATACGAAACAAGCCTACAACGCCTTACGTGTCCAGTACAACAACGCGTTCAGGATGCTGTTGGGGCTGCCATGGCGCTGTAGTGCCTCCTTGATGTTCGCCGAAGCACAAACGGGGTGCTTTTACAGCGTTTTAAGAAATAAAATAGCGTTATTACGCAATCGCCTACAAAGCAATAACAACAGCATACTGAAAGTGGTTGCTAACAGATGGGACTGTCCTATACAGGTATACTGGATGGGGCAGCTAATAGGAGTAGCTAGGTATCCTAAATAGATTAAATAACAGAATATGTAAACATTTCAAAATTTATTGTGTAAGTAGGTACTTGTTTTTGTATTAGTGTATACTTATTCGGTAAATATGTGTTCTGTGTTACTGTGTACCTATTTTGTGCTTGCGGTGTACCTGTTCTATATTCTATGTATGTAATTAATATGTATTTACTAACCTAATTTTAAGTTTACTAACTTTGCTATGGACCTGTGTCTGAAAATAAAGAGTTATTTAATTTAATTTATTTAAAAAACCGAGTATAACAGAACTTGGTTCTACGTATTCACTTCAAATGTTGATTTTGCTCTCAGGTAACGTCAAACTGATTTTATCAGCTATACTTCGATTGCGTTTACGAAAACGAATTTCAATTGGATAACTAATGTAAATGTGGTCAAAATCATAGATTTAAACGATTTTAAGAGGTGATTTCCTGTTTTTTTTATGTTTTGTAAACAATAAATATTACAACATTAAGCATGATTTGGTGCTTACATATTTATAGGAAACTCTTATTATGACTAATAATTTAATAAACCTACGTGTTTCATTTTATTTAGTTATCAGTGTTATATGCATTTAATTTATATAATAGCGTAATATCATAATTAAGTCAAATAAAAACAAAATATAAACAATGTTCCACCATTTTGACATGTGTCTTCAACGCGTTTAGATAAGCTTAACTTCGAAAATTGGGCGTTGAAGCCTAAACTGGGTGCAGCATGAACTGCGTTCAGTTTATGTTGATAAAATGCAAACTGAGTTCTGAACTCAGTTAAACGCGCGAACTGAGTTTACCTGGAACTGATCTCGTTTTAATGGTATATATTATAACATTAAAACGCGCTCTTAGGGCCTATTTCACAATTAGAATTAGGGGGTATCGTTAGAATCCTTGCATTTTCCCGGGTTCCAAAAAAAAAAGAAAAAAAAAAACTAGTTGGAGAGTCTGATTCTGAAACGGGGTGATACTTGTCGTATTATATTATAACTGTTCACGTCTGAAGTTGTATGCAAGTACGATAAAACCGGCAGGGCGCAGGCGCAATCTGGCGAACGCAGTAACAGCATGGTGTCACCCTCACTCCTTTACATTTCTATAAATGTGTGTAAATATTATGATTTTTATGATGTTAAATAGGTACAAGATTTTCTTCTTCCAAGTTCCATGGATTGCGTCTTCAGTACAGTAGGGTTTTTTTTATTAACAATAATCGAGAACATTAAAACTACAGCAATCTAAGGTTTTAAAAGTAATAAAATAAATCGACAAAATGAATTCTTTAAGTTTATCAAATAATCTAAAAATCTGACTCACATTATCTGTAATAATATTCTTATCAAATTGATTAAACCTACATACGTAGGTAATTTTGAATCTAGGTAGGTATTCGGATGCATAATAATTAATATGCGTACGAGCGCGGCCATGGTCATGGCCAACAAGTACAGTGGTTACGGTGAAGGGCTAAATGCAACTGCAACATCATATTCTATACCTAACTACTTACCTAATTTAAACATGTTTGCAATCAAAAAAACAACGGGTTTTTTTTCCTATTTGACAAAAACGATAAGTTGCCCCGTTTGCTATACCTACCCACTTACCCGTAAAAAAATCGTATTAGTGCATAAAATGTTTTCTAAGCTAAAATGTATATATGTCTTTTGTCTTCATCTTTTCCCATACATTCTAGCATTTATGTGATAATTTACTTCATATTTCTATAACAATTGACCATATACTATGACGTCTTGTGTTTGTAGGTAGGTACCTAATTCTGCCTCTCATAATTATGTAAGAAACATAATGCATATTAGATGCTGTTGTATTACAATGAACTTACAAGAGAAGTAGCAAGGCACACATGCGCCTTAGTGGGAAATGGAATATAAACAAAAGAACGATGAATGAATCAAGGAAGATCTATTACAATGTACGTTGCGCGTGATGTGCCTAATCATTCTATTCAAAACTTCCTCATGAGATCATGTAGGTATTGGTGTATGTAATATTTATCGACTTATTTAAAAAGCCGCGCTGCGCTTATCAATGCTCTATCTGGTACCTACCTACCATAGAACACCTGGCTTTAATAAAATTAAATCTTGGTATAAAACCGACTAATATTCTGAGCACGGTATCTGAGGCTGCTAGGTATGCCTGCGATATCGACGATGTTTTATTTGCGGTGGCGATTTGGCGCTTTGTTAGGTAAAGATCGTTATTTTCACAGAGCGTGTTCAGTGTAGGTAATGATTTTTAAGTTTGATTATATACCTGTATTTTTAAGCACAGATTTTATATCGCTCTTATATCGACAGTTACCCAGTCAGAGCGCTATCGTCTGTCACCACTAGACTCGCCATTTACTTACCTACCTATTTATTTTATTCATGTGTGTAATCAACAAGCAAAAACAAAACAATTTTCTGAGCGAGTAGAAATAAAAAACGACCTCCAATTAATTTTAGATGGGTTACATAATTAATTAATTACATTGTACAACTCCGCAATGCGCAGTAGGTAATAAGTACAAAAAGCATTTAAAAAAGAAAAACCATAATAAGTTATTTGTGTAGGTAGGTAGATACGTAGTTAAGCAAAAATTTATTACACGTATATTTTTCGAGAACTTGATGTAGAGTGAGTACTAGAACTTGATACCTACCATAAATATAGGCTTAAGGACAAAGACTGTAAATACTCTGGAGTATTTACAGTCTTTTTTCAGACCTCTGCTCTAAAACCCACTGCAAAGTTAGTAGTGTCGATTCTATAGTTGTGTAACTGTCGGAAAAAAACCCAAATGGCAGAAATATTTCAAAATAATATTCAGAAAACATCCACAATGAAAAAATATAATTCCTTGACTTATTTCATATGTTTTACATTTAATTATAACATATTCTTTATCCATGTCAATTGTACCAATTATAACATGCAGTCGGACGCAGTTAGGATGTAACGAACTGCGTAAAATGTGCCTCGGACTGTATATTATAATTTTTTGTAAATGTTATCTCGTTTCCATCTTTTCAGTACAGTCGTTTTTGGTTTTTCATAATTTAGTTTAGCTTGTACAATCTATTTCTTTATTTCTTTGTCATCAATGAAAAGAAAAATGGTGTGTAAAGCTTTATGGTGTACCTACTGTCTGGACAGAACAGCCAACAGAAACAATGTATGTTACTGTTGGCCAAATAAACCGATGCGAGAGCCACATATCCTACCACAGGCCTGAAAAGGGAATTTGGTGGTAGTTGGTGCTGAGCCTGCACTGATGTCGTTTCGTCTTTTGACGGCAAGAGGTCTTAACCAGGCGTCATCGTAAAACTTTCAACCTTCCACAATGCGTTTTCACCAATTCTATTCTCAACGAGCTTCTCCCAGTCATAGGGGAAGTCACGTTTCTGTGCATATTATGCTCACGTTATTTTCTGCCGATCGGCCATACAAAAATATGTTCCCATATCAGACGCATTCCTTGGCTGTTATGTCTTCTTCTGCATCTATATTATAGGGTCTAACAATCATTTTCCGGGGTCGAATGTTACTGCTAACCCGGAACCTTGGTAAAGGTTAGAGTTGGATCATGTGGTTTATAGTTGGAAGGAGTCCGGCACAGCGTCCATAATATCTTTTCCAGACTCAAAACAAAAAGATTTATTATGGATTGTTTTTACTGTCGCAGTCTTTTTTGCAACGACATTATACTTCGCAAGGCATTAACGAATGAGCTACCTGTCAAAGATTTCGTGTGCATGTTTGGGTTGTAGTCATCAGCACCGCCCCGGGAGGAGGGTTTAAGAAGATGCCCTTACACCACAGTTTTACAGAGATACGATACCTTATCTTTTTTCTGTGATAAGTTTTAATGTTTAGATGCAGATGCACCATCTCGAAAATAATCCTGCCGTCACCTATGGTTGTAGTGAAGTTGTAGATGGGAAGGAATCTAAAATCAAGGAATACCCGACCATAGACTATTTTTCCTAAAAAGATCGAGTAGACCATAGAGATGATTAAAATTTGATGATGACTTCCTAAACATAGTTGCTAGTATTATTAGTCAATTTATTACTGAATTGGAATAATACATTTAATTGTGATTGATTCGTTCAAAAATATCGAAATGAATGTCAACTAGTGTTGTTCAACAAGCCATATAAGTAGGTATATAAGAACAAGAGTATTTTTTTCTGGCTTTCGTGCTTCTTTATTTATAATGATCATGATTTTCAGGGAGATATTTTATATAACTTAATTGGATAGTCTAATAAAACTACCGGCGTTTAACAAACTCACCTTTTTAATAAAATGAGCCTTCGTAAGATTATGAGTATATAATATTGTTTATAAACAAGGCACGAAATCTGAATTGACATTTTGTGATAGGTATATTTATTATGTAGTTAATTTCGGTTTGAGTTTTCAATAACATTAGGTATGCTAACTGCGCAAGAACATAGGTATAACCATCAGAAGTAGGCCGGCTTATATTACGTGCAAACAGGTTAGTGAATTACCTAATAACCAGTGTGTGAACTCGATTCACGTATGTTATCATCTTTTTATATGATCAGTTAATCTCAGACTTCATAGGAAATGAATGTACCTAAGTACTTATTTATGCCCAAAGAAATACACCCTTCTACCAGTTACCACAAATAACTATACCTTTTTTTATACAAATAGTTGCTCGGAACTGGTGGTGCTTGGGGGGCTGCTCTCTACCGTGAATTCTTCTTCCACATTTAACACGTCTTTTGTTGACGTCCCTGTTCTCTAAGCAGAGTTCGAGATGGCTTAGTAGTCAGAGCGCCCGCCCTGAGTATTTATCCGGGAGGCGCAGGTTCGAATCCTGCTTTTCAAATCATTTTTTTTTTGAAAAGTGTGAGTAAGATGGATAGAGAAGTCAGGTAAGGGTCATAGGGAATAATGAGAATTTCAGTCCTCACAATCATCCGAAAAGTACGAGTAAATACGGTGCGAGTTTAAGTGGAAACGCCCTGACCTTAGGTACTTGAGATTTCCTCTGATAAGTTCAGGTGCGTGGTACTCGAATCGGCGGCACGTGTGTACTTACGACCAGGCATGAATCTATAATCCTAACTAGGTGTGCCCACGACTCCGTCCGCGTGGATGTCGTAAATTAACACCTAAACATAAATGAACACAAATTCATAACTCACTAATGTTCGACGTGATTCTTTAAATTGGCATAACTTTTTTATTTATTAACCGATTGACATGAAACAAACACTAAATGTTAGGTGAAGCTTACCACAATATATTAGTGAAAACCACATCTAAATCGGAGAAGCCGTTTCTGAGATTAGCATGCATAAACGCACAGATAAACAGACAAAAGTTCTAACAATCATTGTTTTGGGTGCTATTTGCGTTGTTAAAGGTACCAATAATATTTATTGTCATATATCTTCCATGTACAGACAGCGATTCGTTAGATTTTTATTATATGTATTGATGATGATGATGACGATGATGATGATGATGATTGATGATATAAACGTGGAATATACTATAATGCATAAATATATACCAATTCAAAAACTATTAATTCGGTACCTTTGAAAAAGTTGACACGATCTGTCCATTGTAATATTTTGCACCCATAAAATATTGTAAATAACTATGTAGTTAGTTATTGTAAAACGACGGTAATGTTTGTCACTATTTCTTATTGGATGCGCAGTGCCCACGACGATGCATCGTTAATTTAAAACAATCACGTGTCGCGTAATCAATACTAATCTATACTTATATAATTTATACTAGCTATACTAATATTATAAAGCTAAAGAGTTTGTTTGTTTGGTTGGTTCGTGGTGGAACGAGTTAAACTTAGGAACTACTGGTTCGAATAGAAAAACTATTTTTGTGTTTAATAGTCCATTTATCGAGGAAGGGTATAGGCTATATAACATCACGCTACAACCAATATCAAAGAAGCATCAATAAAAAAAAATGCAAAAACGGGAAAAATTATGTAAGACAGAACAACCTTTAAAAATTCTAAAAAAATTGTTGACTCACTATAATCTTTGTTATGGTTATCAAATTGGTTCTAAACTTTAACTTCAAACTTACTATGCTGAAACAGAAGAAGTTTTAGCGGTATTACGCTGACTAACTTGTTAGGTTTTTTTTCTTTCGTCAAATCTGCTTTACAAACAATTTTAGTAATATCTTAGGCTTTCGCAATCAATACATATTAAAACTAAACTGGGTCTTTTGATTGTGTATATCAATTAATTTATTTTGTACTAGCTTCTGCCCGCGACTTCGTACGCGGATCCTGTTGCTTGTGCCAGCGACAACGGGTTTAGCGTGTACAAACAAACAGACAAACAGACAGTTTTTTTTTTGGATTCGTGCTCTATTATTGTTTTTAAAACCCACTTCATCAGACCGAACAACTTTTGCTAAGACATCATTCCTATATGTGTTATGGTGTAGCTGGGCTCTTGGAGTTCCACAACAGGTGTTCCAGATATTCGATTTTTATAAATCTACAAAGAGTGCTCATCAGATTGAACACCTTTTGCTAAAACGTCATTCCTATATAAGGTCCTAATTTATTCGGTAATTTCCTTTGAAAGAGTTAATATATAAGTCAAATACATTCACATAAGCTAAGAATTGAATGGAAATAACAATTTATTTGTATTTAACATAGTACTAGCTAGACGAAAACAGCTCTTTGAACAGCGAACATAAAGAAAAAAATAAAATTGTTGTAAACATTTTTATTATGGGTTAAATGAGTCCTTATCACTTACGCATTGACCGCTTAAAAGGAAATTACCTAATAAATTAGGACCTTATATATGTTATAGTGTAGCTGGGCTCTTGGAGTTCCACATCAGGTGTTCCAGATCTTCAAATTTATTCTCTCAGCAGAAAATGCTCATCACGTGGAACAATTTTTGCTATGGTACCATTTTTGTATCTCTTATAGTTTAGCTGGTTTGTTGCGGTTCTGCATCAGGTGTTCAAGTTTCCAAGATAAATTATAGCCTATATGTTGCCCAGACTTAATATCTATACAACAAAAAAAAAACATTTAGATCCGTCCAGTAGTTCCGAAGATTAGCGTGTACAAACAAACAGACAAACAGACAGTTTTTTTTTTCGATTCTTGCTCTGTTATTGTTTCTAAACCCCCCTCAATGGTTTTTTTTATAAATTCAATGTACTGACACAGTTTTTATATATATTTTATTATATGTATAGTTTGGTATATCAATAGTTTTTAATTTTATAATTTATGGATTTAATTAATTTTGGTAAATTATACTAGTGTAGATGTTATATCGATAATTTAACATCACTCGCACACCCCCTCTATCACACATAATCACAGACACCATATTCAAAGAGAGGCTCAATATAAAACTGTAATATACATTTGTTTGTTTTTGGGAATTCCAAATCACATTGTAATCGCTATTTTTGTAATACAATATCGGGGAGCGGAAATAAATATTATTATTATATTATTATTAATTCTTATACATATATCTTCAAAATAAATACGTTATTCATCACAAGTATTTAATTTTGAACAAAATTGCCGTTGACATCATTTGATTTCAATAAATATCTTAGGAGATATATCAGTTTTAAAATAACTCCGCAACAAAATAATGATCAAGTCACAACAAGTGGTAGTAGCGCGCATTTTTAACATTACATAACATAACATCACACCTGTATTCCTGAAGGCAGAGCTGTACACAGTCGTACACCCACATTTCACTAATGCTGTTATTGAGCCTATTGCTATATTTGCCTATTTGTATATATCTACCAGGCACAATACAAAACTCCGGGCTGCTACTTAGAATTTTCTAACAGACAATCTCAATAACACTGCCAGACCCGGGAATCGAACCCGAGACCTCATGCTCAGCAGTCGCGCTTGGGACCATTAGACCAACGAGGTAGGCGCGGTCATGGGGGGCGCTGGTGGAATATATTTTAGTAGGTTTTTTCCTCAAATTAACGTGAGTGAAACCGTGGGGCTAGTATATTATAAAGCGGAAGATATTTTTTTTTTTGTTTGTTTAAACGCGCTAATCTCTCGAACTACTAGTTGGAATAGAAAAAATCATATAATAATTTAATGAGATTGAGATTGAGTCGAGATCATCAGGAGTAGGTTAATACGGGTAACGTGTTAGGTGTGTTATTAAGAGTGTCAATATTATGACAAGCAAGGGTATGTCGGTATCATAGACACACACACACAGACACATTAGTAAATGTGTTTATTACATAAAATATTTTTTGACATCTCGTCATAATCGTGAACGATTGCCAATATTAATTCCTGAGGTTGTTTGTTGATGATACAAAATAAACATGATAATTTATATTCAATGTTAAAACCAAGCTTAAATACAAAAACTTCCTAGTTTTCTAAAATTTTGCATTTATATCGTTGTTAATATTTATACATAATTTGGTATGTTTAATAAATATTTAAGAATCCTTGAACTTTTGAAACATAGAATACCTTCCTCATAGTTCCCTCCGACCCAGCCTCCAAGTTAAGGTTAATTAAGTGGGTAGGTTTTATTGGATGTACTAGACTAAGGTAAGGTAAACTCCAATTGACCTAATAAGATAGCCCCTTATTATGACTTACCTATTTGTTCATTTTCAATTTTTTATTTTCAAATTGTAACCGTAGTTATCTAATTCTAACTTCTCTTAACGTTTTAGCTATATGAAATAATAATTTATATTTATTTTTAATTTGACAACATTGGTCCAATGCTTATTAAAACTTACTCGCTAATGGTTAGTAATTTAAATTCAAACTTATAACAACATTTACTGTTACTCCTGCCGAACAAGCAGCTGAACAAAATGTCTTAATATTGATGCATCGTGCTTTTCGGACCGAGTCCTCGAGTCCAGGATTTGCAGAATGCTGTTGGCGCTACCCCGTGTTCTCCTTAATAAGGATGCGGTCTTCTTCCTTATGATAGCATAGAACTCATCTGTTCGTGCTATAGCAAACATGCTAGACGCACTGCAGAATCAGGGCAACCCCAACAGCAGCCTGAAACCATTATTGTATTGTACACACAGGGCGTCGAGGGCCCTCGGCGTAGGTACAATTGACCCACAAACTGGCCGTGTAGAACGTTTAGCAATAAGCTTTAAATAGAGTAATGATTACCTCGTTACTAGTTACATCGAGCAAATCTGTGAGCCAACGTTTTTTTTGTTATCATTTATTATTAATTTATTCTTACGTGCTGTTTCGGGAAAAAAAAGTTTATGAAATAGGCATACTAACTCATGGAACCGCATCGCATCTGGGATATTACTCAGGATGTTATCTATACAAGATAACATAAGTGTTGGGACAATAATGTACATTTTTAAATTATAATTGTATGATAAATTGATTAACTCGTCTGTAACGCTACCTTGTTTTAACGTGTTTATATTAAACTGCCTCGTTGGTCTAGTGGTCGCAAGCGCGGCTGCTGAGCGTGAGGTCCTGGGTTCGATTCCCGGGTGGGGCAAAGTGTTATTGAATTTTTCTGTTAGGTAATTCTCAGTAGCAGGCCGGAGTCAGGAAGTTGGTGGTATGACGTCCCCGTGCTTCGGAAAGCACGTAAAGCCGTCGGTCCTGCGCCTGATCTCTCTCTGGTCGTGTCGGATTTCCGTCCCATCGGAAAATGAGAGTGAAGGAAGAGGGATTGCACCTGTGTTTACGCATACACTTGTGCACTATAATATCTCCTGCGTACTTGGCTAATCTCCGTGGAGATAGGCCGCCGTGACCGAAATACGGTCGGAAGGAGTATATCATATAGGGCAAACAAAGCGTAGCATTGGCACCAGGTTGAAAGAACACAATGAACAGATGACGCGATTAATCCGGTTAAAAGTTGTTTTAACAACGTTGCAATAGAATTAATAGGACATTTAGTTTAGCAACAGTGTGTAGCGGCATATTTGAAACTACCCCTAAAAGCTACAGTCCTGTGCTTGGAGATGGCTAGTGGATTTGTACCAGATCGTATCTGATATTTACAATTTGTTTGACGCCAACTCAGTTTGTCATAGAGGTATTTTGGTTTTTGAATACTTATTATTCCAAAAAGTAAAGAGGCTAGGTGCAACCTCCTCCTGGCAGCCATTAGGAGTTATATGGAAAAAAAAACTAAAATGAAGTTAAAGTTCAAGTATTTGTCGTCATATTCGTTGTCGAAGTCAATACCTATATGATTTATGCTATTTGTTTAGTTGAAAAGGGTCTACATAAGGATTTTCCCTAACATTTAGTACAATTACCTACAGTGTTTTATTATATACTAGATGACCCGGTGTACTTCGTATCTCCTCGAACGTCAAATGTTTGATGTTTGAGGAAAGTAGGTAGAACAGTTTATATGGGCAAATGAAATTATTCTCACCGTTTAAACCTTCCCTGGACTACGACAAACATTTCAAAGCCAAAATCAGCTAAATCAGTCCAGCCGTTCTCGAGTTTTAGCGAGACAAACGAACAGTAATTGACTTTTATATATATAGATAGGTATATATTATTTGTTATAGCCGGCATACCCCTCTCGCCACTATTATACGAAACCCTATAATTTTTGTATAAAAATACTAGTTTAACGCCATTTTGACACATATCGCATTGATCTGTGATTACGAACGAAGATCCCAATAAATGCCTAATTGCGCAGTTTTGCGCAGGTTGTCCTGCAATGTCCAATACTTAGAATTTACAAAAAGATGGTATTTCCTTTCACATCAGAGTAAAATAACGTGGCTATCAGTCACGGTTTCTGAATAATCTATGATTGTCAAATCAAAAAATAATAATTCGGCGTCCTTAATATGGAAGCCAGCCGCTGTAGCAAGACTACTAACATGGCGGCGTTGTCTCGCTAGAGCTGACACTCCTCACGAGAATAGTTCATTCATAATTACAATAATTACGTCCTTACATATTATGCTAAAGAATTTCAGGAGGTATCAGTGTTATGGTAAGAAAAGTTATAATATTATTGATAATTTTAATGATTTTTATTCTGTATATACATACGTATTTTTATTAAGTTTTTAATACCATACAAAAAAAGAGCATGAAAATTTAAAATTTACTAGTGAAATACACTTGTCGTTTTGTAACAGTGCATGTCTGAAATTGTACGTCTAATCTGGAGAACGTAACAGCATGGTGTCGCCCTCACTCTTTGCAATTTTTTTAATACAGACAGATGTTAAATATGAGATTATTAGACAGATGTGTCTTGCTCGGTCAGGGATACCGATAAGTGCTTTTTTTTGGAAGCCTAGTTTCAGATATGCTTAGTTACAATGTGACAAGTGTACCTAAGAGCATTCACCATAAACGTGAAATTTTGATTTTGTTGATAAATATATAATAAATTACAAAATAAAAACCGTAGAACCACAGGTAAAACGTTACATAATATAATCATATAAATAAAGTTAAAAAAAATTGTGGAGAAAGAATACGGCCGTGAGCAGGACTCGAACCTGCGCCTCCCGGATAAATACTCAAGGACTATTCTTTTTCCAATAAATTTGTAACTTTAGAGTTCGCTAAGGATGTGTTAATGCTTTTCAAAGATTATTCTGGACTCCAGGAGTATTTATCCGGGAGGCGCAGGTTCGAATCCTGCTCACGACCCTATTCTTTTTCCACAAAAATTTATAACTTTAAGTTCGCTTAGCATTCGTTAATGCTTTTCAAAGATGTATCTGTGGATGTAATTCATAGATTTATAAAAAAAAAACAATTTCCAAGTTTACGCAAAGCTTAACAATTTGAAATTTATCGATATCGACATTATCTGCTATGATTTCGATGTCTCACCTCTTCTCACACACTACGATACTTATATACTTTTTAACTGTGTGGTTACAATGATAGAACGCGATTTTGATCGTGTGTGACACAATTGTATGTTGGTGTGTAGTTTTAATAACGTCTGCTTGCCGTGGGAGAATGGGAGTCCGGCCTTTGGCTTCAAGCACTTCCGTCAAGTACTATGTTGGATGACGGAACATTTCGCCTCGCTACTTGCCTGCGTTTGGGCGCTCACTGTGTTGCTCCGCATCGGTGCCACTGTGGCGAAGCTGTCGACAGCCTGGGACACCATGGCCTGTCTTGCAGCAGGAGTGCGGGACGCATAGCCCGGCACGATAGCATCAACGCCATAATCCGTC
Source organism: Xylocampa areola (assembly GCA_935421205.1). NCBI lineage: Eukaryota > Metazoa > Arthropoda > Insecta > Lepidoptera > Noctuidae > Xylocampa > Xylocampa areola. The sequence goes on along the minus strand of OW285217.1, from coordinate 7,647,209 downwards.
GGGCAACTTTTTAAAGAAATTTCTAGCAGATTGGTCGACACTTCGCGTGACTAGAGGGCTGGCCTGTTTCTTGGTCAGAAAATTAGCATTGCCCTTCAACGTGGCAATGCTGCCAGTCTTCTGGGCACATTACCGGATGACAGCGATGCGGAGGAATACTTCGACGCCTAAACTACGTTTTGTTCTACGTTATATTTTTTAATGATATAATATTAGATAATAGAGTATATTATAATTAGGAGTATAATATATTTTTAATTTGATTAAACACATAACGAGAGCTATTGTTGCTTTAATGTGAGTTTTCATATGCGTGTGTTACCTCACCTCCCGCCAAAAGTGGCGAGCAAATTTGTTCGATATTAAGTCAGAAGCCGGCTCCCGTCTGGTCCTCTAAGTTTTCACCGATACATATAATAAGAGTATCATTTGCATTCAATTTCATATTTCGGCAGTTTATCGTTATTTCGACGAAAACTTCATAGCTTTCATACCTATTCTGTATTGTAGGTATCTTGAGTGCAACAGGGCTAAAGCCAATTCCATGCATTTTTGAGACCTATAAATAAATATATTTCTTCCAAATTTGCGTTTAAGTTTATCTGTATCCGTGATAAAATAAGTAAGTGTGGTAGTTATAGTCGGTGTGATACATGCGTGTGTACCTATATGTGTTCACAGCCATATTTCTTATTTCCACAAATAATTATACGTACCTTTGGTTAAGCACTTTTGGTAAACAAGCTTCTCTTACCTATTGTAACTGGAATATACCAATATTTTAGTTCCAATAAGTAAGAGAAGCGTGTTATACATACATAGGTATACCTACGTAACTACACCTGTGTCTACTGTGTACACCTCCTCTGCTAATCTTTTCGGAGGCATAATGCTGTTTTATAAGTGTTTATTCTTCATTACTTATAGTCTTCATTACTTATAGCAACTTCTTTAATAATCAACACCAGTTTTTAATTGTGACTCATTCCAAAATCCTGATAACAATATAAAGCGTGTTTTTCGTTTTTTCAGGCAAGTCCTTTGAAAACCTCGATGAAAATGTGCAGCTGACACCATGCAAGAAGGCGCCCTGCCGACTAAAGAAAGGCAAAAATCAATCCATCACAATTAACTTCACGCCAGGTAACTTGCTTAAATACTTATCTTAATATATATAAATCTCGTGTCACAATGTTTGTCCTCAATGGACTCCTAAACCACTTAACCGATTATAATAAAATTCGCACACCATGTGCAGTTCGATCCAACTTGAGAGATAGGATAGTTTAAATCTCAAATTATAGTCGCGTGCGAAGCCGGGACGGACCGCTAGTACGTATGTATGTATTACTTTTATGCTACTTAGAAAGTTTTTAGGGTACTGTATCCTAAGGGTGCCCAATCCAGGGGCCCAATTATTTCTAAGCTTAATCGTATTAGTTTTGGAGTTTATAATGATTTTGACAAGACAGTCAATTAGAGTCAAGACAGTCACTCTAAGATAATACCTACTTGAAGACATAACGAAAATAATGGTAGTGAATGTGTTCAATTACCAACAGTGTGTAACTTATGGTATAACCTTGCCACGCGTGTAGTAGGTAGTTAAAAATACCTGGTATTACAGGTTATTTTTGCATAAACATAAAAACATTTGTATAAAAGATACATACCTAGTGCTGAAGTCTGATCAAAATATTTTTTTTTTAGTTCAAATAATAGATTTTTTTTGAGCATATACTTTGACTAAAAAAATAGCATACCGACCATAAATAAAAAATGGATACGTTTGCTACCTATACAAAGATCAAATTCTGATGAGCTTGATAATTTGTACTTACTATTGGTGAAAAACTATCTAGAAGTGCAGGCCATCCAAAATGTCATCATACCTTGGTGATCTATTCAATATATTACTCCAAGATCCCAGAGCCCCCAGACCCTACTTATTTTCTGATGGACAAAATTTATACGATTGAGTAGACTTAATGTGTACAGTGAACGCATACATACCTGCTAGCTTGGGCCGACAGCCAATTCTCGGGTACTAGGTGCTACAGGTACCAACGAAAAAATTGGTATTACTCACGTATGTTTTACGGAATATTATAAAAAAATGTTTAGTTAATACTGCCAGACACCTTCTGTCAGCGGTAATTATCGACGTATCGTAGAAGGTGTCTGGCAATATTAGAAAAAATCTGCTCTCAGACTTTAAGTGAGTAATATTTTTACGTACCTGGTACCTGAGAATTCACGGACGGCTCAAGCTAGCAGGTATGTATGCGTTCACTGTACACACTAACACTACTATATCAATTGTACATTTTGTCCATCAGAACATAATTAAGGTCGGGGGCCCTGGGATCTTGCTCAATATACTTTTCAGAGATTAGCACGCGAGAAAGTGCTGTGGGCGTCATTAGGGGCCATCCATTAATCACGTGATGTTTTTTTTTAGCATTTTTGTCGAGCATCAGGTCCTGGGTTCGATTCCCAGGTCGGGCAGTCATATTGGGTTTGGAATTGTGCTCGGTAGATGGCAATAGGCTCACCACCTATTACATGGGTGAACAATTGTGTAACCCTCTGCCTACCCTCTCGGGGAATACAGACGTATTATGTATGTATGTAAATAGTAATTTTTAATCAACTTGTATAAAAATAAGCAAAAAAAATTAGAGTTACCTACGATATCAAAACAAAAATTCACGCGTCTGATAAAACATTGTGTACCGTGTAAGACGGTCTAGTTCCCAAAAAAATATTTACAATTTAGTGAAATTTTGAGCACCTTCAATAATTATCTCCTAAGTATTTGTTATGGGAGCTTTTTGTAAATGTTGTGTCTAAGTCATAATATATGTAGGTATTATCCAGGGACGTAGCTGCCGCCGTATCAGCGGTATCGATGATACGGGGCCCCCGAACGATAATGGCCCCAACGTCTGTATTGTGCAAGCAAAAAAATGAAAAATGTTTTAAAAAGACCCGAATATAAATTTTGATACAGGGCCGTAAACATTAGTTACGCCACTGGTAATATCTATCATGTGGTCTGTAAAGCCACAATCGTCCAACACTTGCCAGGTTTTTTTCCAGATACATAGGTACATACAATACTAATAATATCTGTGGTTTTTCCCCGATGCTCGAACTCCTACGATAAAAACATAATTGCTAAAATGTATGAAATGGGTCAATTCACAAAAAATAACTGGTTTCGCGGTATCAAAAAATAATTCAAGGAAATAAAAAAGACCTTTAACACCACAACATTACCTACAAAGCAATAATAATAAGTTATTGTATGGTCTCTGAACGCAATAAAAGTATGAAATGAAACACTAAAAGGTTGGACTTCCTTTACGATGTGAATAAGGAAAATGAACAGATAATATTCTATAGGAAATAAATTTAATTGAGATTGTCATGGTGGTTTGCGATGCTTGCGATCATCTCGTAAATTACGTAACACATGACATTCAAAAATAAATAGTAGTTCCTAACTACATAAATACCAATAAGTACATTGTTTGGTATAACGAATAAAGTAAGTTTAGGTAACTACTGCACAATGCACATGACATTACTCACTACCGCAAGAGTGGGTTACAAATCCTATGAGTCATATCGCGGTGTATGTGGGAATAAAAAAGTCTTAGTACTTTGTAGTTTTCCGAAAGAATATTTAAGTACTTTTTTCCTATTCCAGGCTTAAGTTACGTGTCAAATACGTTGATTCAAAAAACTGTTTCTGACTCATCTCGTAACTCACAAAATATCATATCTATAATATAGATGACAAGGGCGTAACTAGGGATCTAGTTTGGGGAGTTGAACCTCTTCTAATATTTTTTTCATATTCACGTTTGGAATTCTACCATGCAGGTACTTGGCTTAGAAGACGTGCCAGACGTCGGAGAGCACTGAATGATCTCGGGCCACCGTGAGCCACCCGCAAAAGGAGGCTAAAGAATCGGGGAGAGATCGATGACCACATCCATTATGGAATATGATATTTTTTCGTAACAAACGTTGCCCTACACTAGGAATTTCTCTGGTATCTTAGGTTCTTTAACAAACTCGTAATCATACATACATGCACGTCCAGACCCGGAGCATTATCTGTAGATCATACAAATATTTGCCCCGTGCAGAAAAGGAGTCCGCGATACGCGGCGTAGCACCAGGGACTAATTCTGCTAATTTACCAATGCTTCAGTTGAGTGTCGATAGTGTGTCGATGGAATGATTTTAGTTAGACCGGTGGTCTTATTAAGCTAGCAGACTACCAATTAACTAAAATCATTCCATCGACACACTATCGACACTCAACTGAAGCATTGGTAAATTAGCAGCATTAGGCCCCAGGTCTGCCGACTTTCGTACCAACCGCGCTGTCAATTAAAATACATAGATGATAATAAAAAGGCGTTTGATCGATTTATGCTAATTACTTTTTGCTTGATTTCCAGGCAAGGACGTAGCTGATATCCAGAACCATGTAACTGCCGATGTCTTTGGCGTTGTTCTTCCGTTTGTGGGAGTTGACGGCAACTCCGTCTGTGGGAAGATATTCACGGAGAGTGGCGAGGCAGCCCCATGTCCACTCAAAGGAGGCACTAAGTACACGTATAAGGACTCTTTCCCAGTGCTCTCTATCTACCCCTCGATAGATGTCAAAGTACATTGGGAATTGAAAGACGGCGACAAAAAATTAGTGTGCTTTGAAGTGCCTGCGCGAATCGGGTAATTTGGCCGCAACTACGAGCATTATAGGCAACATAACTTTTTACGGATTCTTAGTAGGTCCCTGCTTCATCTTAACAAATTCTTTTTTAAATGTATTATATTAAGTAGAATGTTTGTTTTATTTGTAACTGTCGGTCTGTATCACAGAAAATGAACTGAAAAGTGAGTCTCTATCTAAATGTAGGTCGATACACAAAATAATTTAGTAATTAAATAAAAAATATATCACATAAGTACTTAGGTGAAGTCCTAAGACGTTAGTTATAAGGTTTTTTAACAATAATGTTATTATTAAAACTAACTAATACTTTTTACGTGTTTTATTTTTAGTGATATATGATTTATTGATATCTATAGGTACATAAATAAGTACCTATGTAGGTAGATAAATCTGAAAGTATGAGAAAAGGGTAGGTATATAAATCCTTTTATTATGTCTAGATTTTAGAGTACCTAAAGAAAATTTGTACTCGAAGACGCTTTAAATGTAGGTAAAGCAAGCACATAATTAAACTGCCTTGGTGGTCTAGTGGTCCCAAGCGCGACTGCTGAGCATGAGGTTTGATACCTGGGTGGGGCAAAGTGTTATTGAGTTTTCAATTAGGAAATTCTCAGTAGCAGAAGTTTTTTCAACACTCTTGCTCGTAGAGGGGTTCTTAATGCACCGCTTTTAGGTTCATAATGAGGTTTATTAATCACGCGTGCTTTTTCATAATATTTACGGCATTAGTATCCAAGGTAAGAAAACTATGATACCTGAGATGTTAGGACCTTTTAAACCTTATCATAGAGTTTTATGTTTAAAAACTCCTTGATGATATTTAAAACATATTGTGACTGTGCAAATTTAAATTTGCAAATAAATATTTAGATTGTTCAAATTATTTCTTTTCGCAACAAATAAACAACAATTTGCGTTATAAATGGAAGAATGTTCACTTTATCAATCTTTGTACCCTTAATCTTGTATTTTTACAGTATAAATTTAATTATATGTCAAACTAAAATTCAATAACTTTGTCAAGAGTAAGCTTCCACATTTTTATTAAAAAAAAAACCTCGCAAAAAACGTCGTATACAACTCGTGAATATAATTATACAACAAAAGTACCTACTTGCTGTAACTTAAAAAAAAAAACAATTATTGATGTCTATACCCAGTCTATACCTGACGAGATCTAAAAGAAAAAGCCACATTTGACAGTTATAAAGAAAGATAGAATGTAACTTGGGAATGAAAAAAAGCGGGGGAAACCTTGAACTTGGTCGGTCATGTTTTTTGATAGAAAATTTGATATTTATATGTAAATATTTAGTTCAAGATAGTTCTTTGAAAAAGCATTAACGCATGCTTAGCGAACTCTAAAGTTACAATATTAAATGGAAAAAAGAATACGGTCGCGAACAGGATTCGAACCTGCGCCTCCCGGATAGATACTCCAGGCGCTCTGACCACTAAGCCATCTCGAGAGAGATCGATTTAAATATTTAGTCTTAGAGTGTATTCTTTTATATATTTTTGTGTTATTCAGTTAAGTGCACAAATTATTTGGTAAGTTTTTATAGTAATTTAGCAATGGACCCTCCAGAGGGCCCTGGAGGGACAAATGTAGATATAGCCCATTATGTTACGATCTTTTATAATGATACCAGTGGCGACAGTGATGGCTCAAACAGCTTAAGCAACAATAATAAACGCAAACGTGTATCTGCTCGTCCTGTTATCTGCAGGCATTGTAATAAAAAGAGACGTAAGAATGGCGGGAAAAAAATTAATGATTGTGTTTGCGTCCAAGAACTGGACTTAAATGTTAATACAAATAAATCTGAAATTACTCATTGTAGGTATCCCATCGGTTCAGGGTAGTGAAAAAGATGTGGTTAATGGCTTGCACTCAGTACAGGTGCAAGGGCGTTATTCAATACTTCAGATGCGGCTCCTTTTATACTATTCATATTCAACGTGAACACGCAACGGAAAACACATACCTCAATCCAATAACATTTAGTCGTTTTTTAAAAAGATTTTAATAAAAATATAGTCACAGGAAGTTTAAAGAAAATTAGTCCAAACAGACTGTCTAGTCCAATTCCCAAGATGCCAATTTATTTTTACAGAGCAGTCAATTGAAACAAGAACGTTATAAGGCTTTTATACCTGCTTTTTCAGTAATGGCTTCATCACGCATGGGTGTCATAAGAGGTGTTCCATCCGAATGGTCAGAACAGGAGATTATGGAGAATATTACTGTTCCAATAGGATGTGGTAATATTTTAAAAATCAGGCGTATTAAACGAAAGATATAATCTTTCGTTTAATACGTCGACAGTAAAAGTGAATTTAAGAATACTGAGACTGTTATATTAACTTTTGATGGTCAAATTCTTCCGAAGCGTTTTTATATGTGTTACACCTCACTGTCCGTGGAACTTTATATATATATACCCCACGATACGATGTTAGGTATGGACACGTTAAGAGTTTATGTCGTTCTACACCAAGATGTTACAAATGCGGAAAAGGACATTCAGGAGAGAGCTGCACAGTCCCAGAGGATTCAATTTCCTGCTGTTTATGCAAGGGCTTCCATTAAGCAACTAGCAAGAAATGTCTCGAATTTGAAAGGCAAAGGTCTATTAAAGAATCCATGGCAAAATCTTGCATTTCATACCCGGAAGCATCTAAACTACACCCCACTATTTCAAAAATTTCATATGCCGATGCCTTAATCTCTTCACCCCGAATTTCTGATAATATTAATGCACCAATACCTCTTGATAACTCACAGTCTAAGCATACATCATATAAAAAGACAGTAATAGTATTTTTAAAACCCCGCCCTCCTCCAACCAGTACTTCTAAAGGCAAAAAAAAAAATCTGCAATTTCACAAAGAGCTTACTAGGGATTATAACATATCTACAAAGAATACAAAAGATGGCAGTGCGCTCATCTCCAATACTGACTTAAATAATACTTCAATTACCGATTTAATATTAGCTTTAATTAATTCTTTAACACAATCAAATCTTATTTCACTGTCCAACGCCGCCCCTGTATTTGATGCAGTATCTAATATTACGAAAGTTAATCATGGACAACTCAGCCAGCAAGGTAGTCCAATGGAATTGCCTAACGCATTTTCTAAAAAGTTTGATATAATTTATCTTGTTAATCTTTTTAAACCTTTTGTTTTCGCTCTTCAAGAGACATGGCTTAAACCAGAATCTTTGTTCAAGATTCCTGGTTATTATTGATGTCTCAGAGAAGATCGCTCTGATGGGTATGGTGGTGTCGCCTTACTCATCAATCATTCATACTCTTTCTCTCTTTTTCCCATTCCCAATCATTCTAATGATTTTTCTATAATAGCAGCAGTTGTAAATGACATGCGTTTTGTATCTGTATATATTCCTCGTCCATCAATCAAATTTTTCTATTCTTCCAAAACCATTTTTAGTTTTAGGTGATTTTAACTCTCAACCTTAATCCTGGGGTAGTTCTGTATCTGATAGTGCTGGGGGTGCTATTCTTGATATATTGGATACCTGTGATCTTTGTATATTAAACACTGGTTTTCCAACACTACGCACTGCACCTCATGAGGGTGCCAGTGCTCTGGATTTGTCCTTGTGCTCTGTCAAATTAGCTTCCTCTTTAACCTGGGAAGTTATGCCTTCTACTTACGGCAGTGACCATTTTCCTCTAGTAATTTAATTTCCATTCAATTATAAATCAATTCCCAAGCGTCAACCCCGTATTAAATATAGATTATATGATGATAACTGGGCTGTATTTGGAGGGCAATTAGATGTACAAATGTCAGAATTTCCTGATTTTATATTTGGCACTAATTGTTAAGATAATTGCATTCTTTACGACATTGTATTAACTGCAAAGTTAGTCGTGTTGGTTCGGTCACCTGTATAGGTAGCAATGACGTCGTCAAAAGCAGTGTTAAAATATGGATGAAGCATTCGCGGTGTTGAGCAGAGGTCGAGATAGCTAAGTGGTCAGAGCGCCTGGAGTATTTATCCGGGAGGCGCAGGTTCGAACCCTGTTCGCGACCGTATTCTTTTTCCATTTAATATAATAACTTTAGTTTTAAACGGTTATGTACTCTTAGAATTTTAAATCGATTTATTTTAAAATTCGATCATGTTGGTTAACGATTTGTACGCTTCGCTTCCCTACATGAGTCAAATGACAATGTCAAATGTGCCTTTTTAGATCTCGTAGAGACTACTATCAGATACTCTCAGTAACTCTTTGCTGAAATAAATCTCATTAAATACAGTGTTAGATAAAATAAGACGTTTCATTGAATAAAGAAAGACTAGATTTGCATTAATTTGGGTTATCAATTAATTTTACTTTAATATTTGGTAGTTTGGCAATTTCGTCAGTGAGCCTCTTTCCACCTGTGCGCGAATATAACATAGAATAGGCGTACCTACAACAAAAAAATTGCAAGATATGTCTTTGAAAAAGCATTACCGCATGCTTTAGCGAACTCTAAAGTTACAATATTAAATGGAAAAAGAATACGATCGCGAACAGGATTCGAACCTGCGCCTCCCGGATAGATACTCCAGGCGCTCTGACCAACTAAGCCATCTCGACTCGAGATGGCTTAGTTGGCGACCGTATTCTTTTTCCATTTAATAGTGTAACTTTAAAAAAATTGCACTTCATTTAAATAACAGAATTTATGTAGTTGAATGTCTTTGATAAATGTAATTTTATGTTATTTTATTCTTTCCTTCCTCGTAAGAATGTTAAAAAAAGATATATGAAAGTATGAGACGCGTGTACTTATGGTCAAACCAAGAGTCAGTCATTGCTACATTTTAGACACTATGGGAATATGGGACCACGCCAACAATGGACTTCATGGTCGCAATCAACTGGATACTGGCAGGTTGTAATATAACTCTTTTGTAGATCGAACTTCTACAATTTGTAACAGACATTAAACTGACGAGAAGTTTTTGCAAATACATTTAAATTATAATTAATCGTATTTATTTCTTCTTAACCAATATCTGACTCCCACAATTGGTGACCCCGAAAGAAAAATGTCGCAAGAGAACACGGGTGAAGGAATTTATTCATATTCACAAAAAACCTCTATTCTGGGAGCAGATTTTCTACGTCACTTCAAGTTATTAGTCGACTTCCACAAAAAGAAACTCGTTGATAATATAACCCACCTATCAATTAACGCCTTTGAAGTTGCAACATCTAAAGAAACAGTGCATGTCATTAGTTCCGATCAAGTCTATTTTGACATCTTGAAACAATATCCAGAAGTACTTCGTCCAATGACCCTGAAGGAACCAGCGAAGCATGACGTGGTTCATCGGATAGAAACCACAGGTCCCCCACTTTTCACTCGAGCTCGTCCTCTGCCACCTGACAAATATAAGGCTGCAAAGGAGGAATTTAATAATATGCTTGAACTTGGTATATGCAGACCTTCAAAGAGCCCTTGGGCGAGCCCGCTACACGTTGTCAAAAAGAAGGATGGAGGATTACGAGTATGCGGTGACAATCGAAGATTAAACGCAGTTACTCAGCCAGACCGATACCCAATAGGTACCACGTATTCAAGACTTCACATACCAGCTCCACAATATGAAAATATTTTCAAAACTCGACCTCAAAATGGCATACTACTTGATACCAATGTCGGAAAAAGACGCTCAGAAAACGGCTATCATCACACCGTTTGGGCTATTTGAATTCAAGTGCATGACGTTTGGTTTACAAAATGCTAGCCAAACATTCCAGAGATTTATGCATCAAGTACTGCGTGGCATTGACAACTGCTTTTGTTACGTCGACGATATTTTGCTATACTCAGAGAGTGAAGATAACCACAAACTTCTTTTATGTCAAGTACTGGAGCGTCTCAAGAAGTACGGTGTCTTGTTGAAGATTGAAAAGTGCGAATTCGGCAAGAACAAGATTAATTTCCTCGGCTACGAGGTTTCGGGAAACGGTATTAAACCCATTGAAGAGCGAACAAAGGCGATATCAAGCTACCCGAAACCGAAGACAATCGCTGAGTTACGCCGCTTTCTAGGCATGCTAAATTTTTATCGCAGCTGCTTACCACATCAAGCTGAGCTACATAACGAGCTCAATAAATATTTACATAATCAGAAGCGCAACGATAAATTGCTCATTGAGTGGACAGCAACAGCAGAGTTGGCTTTTGAAAAGTGCCGAAAAGCATTTTAAAAGCAACTGAATTAATGCATCCCGTTCCTGGAGTAGCACTCGCCTTGATGATAGACGCTTCAGACTACAGCCTTGGAGCAGTTTTACAACAAAGAATAAATAAGGTGTGGAGACCTCTCGCTTATTTTTCAAAAGCGATGAGTGAAACGCAACGTCGCTACAGCGTATACGACCGCGAGTTACTAGCAATGTATACGGCTGTTAAACACTTTCGGCGGCTTATAGAAGGAAGCGACGTGACAGTATATACAGACCACAAGCCACTTACCTATGCACTTACACGCCCACCGAGTAACAGCGATACACCTCGCCGAGAGCGGCAGTTGCAATTTATTAGTCAATTTTGTACGAACGTTAAGTACGTGCAAGGTGAAGACAATTCGGTGGCTGATGCTTTATCACGTATAGAAGACATTCAGTGCCCGACCAACATTGATTACAATAAACTAGCCAATGATCAAGAAAAAGATCAAGTTTTGAAACAGTTGAAGAACCAATCAAATTTTAAGTTTTGTGACGTCACGGTACCTGTGATCAACCAACCAATCGTTTGCGAGACGTCTACCGGAACGCCCCGACCGTACCCGCCGATTACATATCGTTTTGCTGCATTCAAAGCTCAACACGATTTATGTCATCCCGGCGTGAAATCTACTAGAAAGCAGATGTGCTCGAAATTCTTCTGGCCGAACATAAATAAAGAAGTCAGCAACTGGACTAGAGCGTGCATTGACTGTCAGCGAGCAAAAATTCATCGCCATGTTGTAACTCCACTGAATGAGTTCCCACCGTCTGCACGCTTCGAACATATTCATATAGACATCGTGAGACCACTGAGGAATTCAAATGATTGTCGATACTGTGTGACGAATATCGATCGGTGCACCAAATGGCCAGAAGCTGTTCCTGTACTGGAAATCACTGCCATGAGTGTCGCAAAAGCTCTTTATGAGAATTGGATTGCTAGATTCGGTTGTCCTCTAAGAATATCAAAGGATCAAGGCTGCCAATTTGAGTCGTCATTATTTCGGTCACTGATGATGAAGTTTGGTATTTCGCGAATACGTACAACAGCATATCATCCTCAATCAAACGGTCAGATAGAGAGATGGCACCGAACTTTAAAAGCAGTATTAATGGCTCGAGGAAATACCTACTACACAGTGGACAGAGGAGTTACCCACTGTGCTTCTAGGTGTACGCACAGCACTACGCATCAACAACAACTTCAGCCCAGCAATGATGACGTATGGAACTACGCTTCGATTACCATCTGATTTCATCGCACCTACCAAGTCGAATATTGATGAGAATGACTACGTACGCCGCCTTACAGAAACGATGGCGTCCGTTAAGAGTACGCCTCGATCAAGCAGCAGTCACACGGAGCCATTCATTCATAACAGGGATGCACAGACTTATTAAGACTAGGGGCCACTCGGGCAAATTATGAACTGATGGCGGGCCGCCAGAAGTATAGGTAATTAAAGACAATAAACAATTGATAATAATGTATTAAAATTGAAAAAGAATTTATTAATTTGAAGCGTGGCACTGCATAGTGCTTACAATCTTTTTTATATTTGGCTCAAATTTACTTGTACGTACACGTAAAACTGCTTCCAAACTTTCGTTTGCAAGGCGGTTTCGATTTTTTGTTTTATTATTATTTAGTACACAATCCTACATCTAAAAATACCAAAACAATCCAGTATAAATAATTGGTACACAAAGAAAAGGTTATATAATAATACAAACATATTAAAATTCAAAGAGGAATTACAAAAACTAAATTGGAATGATATACTTAAAACTAATAATAATATTAACACAAATTATACAATATTTAACGAAAAACTTACCTTAATCCTAAATAAGTGTATCCCACTACTTAAAATTAAACTTAAAACCAAATATAAGAAATATTGGCTCACTGTTGGTATTAAAAAATCCAGTATTAATAAAAGATTGTTAAAAATATTAACAACAAAAACAAAGGATCCTACATTAATAAAACATTACAAAAACTATGAAAAAATATTGAAAAAAACGGTTACAACAGCTAAAAAACTACACTACAAAAATAAAATGATACAATCGAATAATAAAGTTAAGACAATGTGGGGAATCATAAATGAACGCTCAAACAAAAAACGTAAAAGTGAGAAACATAACATAACACTGCAAGTAGATAATAGCTTAACGGCGAAACCGCAAGAAGTAGCCAACATATTTAACAATTTCTTTGCCTCCATTGGTGGAAAAACTACAACACCTACCGGCAGAAAACCTAAAGGGCTGCCGACAGTCTTAACTACACAAAATACACTGTATCTTAACCCAGTTGACCCTTATGAAGTAAATATTATTATTAAAAACTTAAAAAACAAGAACAGCCACGGAATCGACGAAATTCCACCCAGTCTGATAAAACAGTGCGCTGATGAACTAACCTTGCCATTCTTTATACTCCTTAACCAATCCTTCGAAGAAGGTGTCTTTCCTGACTTACTCAAAAAGGCCCTCATCAAACCTATCTTCAAGAAAAACGATAAAACTGACCCGAACAATTACCGTCCAATTGCCCTACTACCAACAGCCTCGAAAATATTCGAAAAAGTCATGTGTAACCGCGTTTATGCGTTCTGTGAAAAATATAGTATATTCAATGACAGCCAAAATGGATTTCGCAAGAACCGATCCACCGTTTTGGCTGTCTACAAATATATCCAAGAAGCACTCAAAATTATTGATAACAAAAAATACGCTATTGGATTGTTATTAGATATGACCAAAGCTTACGACAGAGTACAATTTGATATATTATTAAATAAACTCTACAACATAGGTATCCGAGGAAAAAGTCATGACTGGTTTAGATCATATTTAAAAAATAGAGAACAAGTCGTAGAAATAGAACACTACAATACATTGACACAACACATTGAACTAATAAGATCCCAAAACATACCCGTTAACGCCTCCATACCACAGGGAAGTGTCATAGGATGCCTGCTGTTCTTAGTCTACATAAACGATCTCCCTAACTACATAAACGAAACGTGCGTATTGTTTGCCGATGACGTCTCTATTTTAACATCATGTAACAATAACCAAAACTTAAACCAAACACTAACATCTATACTTGACACCACAACATATTGGATGAACGAACACAACCTAGAAATAAACTTTAATAAAACAAAAATAATTACTTTTCACCCGCGACAAAAAACCCCCATTAATATAAATTTTGAATACAAAGGATCCAAATTAGAAATAGTTAATAAATTCACCCTTTTAGGCTTAGACATAGATACACACATAGACTGGAAACCACACATACAGAAATTAAAAACTAAGTTATCTAAATTTGCATATGCCCTCAGAGAAATAAAGAAAACAACAGACCTCAAAACAGCAATAGTAACCTACTATGCGTATGCGTTCGCTTGGCTTGGATATGGAATTATATTATGGGGTAACAGTACAGACGCGCCTTCGCTATTTACAGTACAGAAGAAACTAATAAGAATATTGATTAACATCGAAGACACCGACTCATGTAAACCACACTTCAAAGAACTAAACATCTTAACACTACCCTGCCTCTATATATTTGAAATTTGCAAATTCGTAAGGAAATACCCACAATTCTACAGCAAAAGAGAAGACATTCAAACAAAAATCAAACTTAGACATGGAAATAGACTCAATTTACCAACCTCACGATTGAAAATGCACTCCTCTAGTGCGTTTGTTACATCCATTAAAATCTACAATAAATTACCTGAATACATAAAAAACACAGAAACAAATAATATATTTACCAATAAATTAAAACGATTTCTCTTAGATAAAAGTTACTACACAATTGACGAATACCTCAAAGATAAATTCCAACCAGGGTAACAGGGATAACTAGAATAAACAAGCAGTACTTAAATAAATTTATTTACCTTACTATGCATATGCAATATCATTAACTACTTACTATTTAGTTAATTAAAATTACAGCTAATATATAAATAAATATATAAAATAAATAATAAAAATTAATACATTATCTAGAATAAAACTATTAATAATAAATAAATAAATGAATATTAATAAATAAAATGAAAATAAATCTACACAATAATAATACCTACTTAAATATCAAAATATCAGATTTTCTTCCTTTATTTCAATATATTATGTTTTAAAAAGCGCTCTTCATCCTCTCCTCTAAAAACTAACTTGCTGTGCCCGACAGGGTCCATAATTGTTTCTCTTTAATTTTTACCCACCAGCCTTTGTATACATTATGGGATGCAATAAAGTTATTGAGTATTGAGTAGTATTGAAAAGGTTTGTTCACATATATAGGTAGAACCAAATAAGCTGGCACATTGCAGACGTTTATGCGCAACTCTTTTTTATCAATGCAGCGGTAAAAGTTCAGCAAGTCTCCTTCGTTGAATTTGTTGCGTAAATCTTGGTCGTTTTGAATGTCGATAATTTCTAACTGGATTGACTCTGGCGCATTTTCAACTGAAATCGTGAAAGGATTGCTGAATATGTCCAACAGAGGTTTCACTTCTTTAAACTCCGAAAATCTGTCTTGAAAAGATTGAATCAAAATATTTTCTACACTTTTCTACATAACTGAAATTAATCGCAGTTTTGTTGAATTTTTCAGCCATTTTCTTATAATTCGGAAAATGATTGTAATTTCCAGAATTCAATTGCGATCTGAAAAGTGTCAGCTTGCATTGAAATTATGATACATGAGCGTAGAGCTGGGATATCAGTTGATTTTTGCCTTGAAGCCGTGTGTTCAAGACATTCAAATGATTTGTAATGTCAACTAAAAAAGCCAAATCACACAACCAATCAGGATTTTTAAGTTCCGGGACATCCCTTTGCTTTTCCGCCAGAAATATTCCAATTTCTTCTATTAAATTTAGAAATCGTTCCAGTGTCAATCCACGACTTAGCCACATAACTTCTGTATAATACAGTAAATCTCCATATTCGCTTTCTATGTCATCAAGGAATTGTTTGAATTGCCTCCTCGTGATTTTATGAAATTTACAGTCGAAACTACCACTTTCATGACATTTTGAAATTCAATTTTTTTAGAACAGAGAGCTTCTTGGTGTATAATGCAGTGAAACTGCATGAGATCTTCAGCGTTTATGTTTTTTTCTTGTAGATGCTTTTTCAGCAAAGTAACTAGCCCAGAATTGACACCAATCATCGAAGGAGCACCGTCAGTCGCAACTCCCGATAATTTTGATAAGTCCAAATCAGTATTTGAACACTCATCCAAAAGTACATTGAGTAATTCAACTCCTCTGGTTTGACCTTTCAATGAACACATTCCTAATAACTCTTCTAAGACTTCAAAATCTTGAGTAACACCTCGTATGAATATGAGAAGTTGAGCTGTGGAACTAATATCAGTGGATTCGTCGAGTGCTAATGAAAAAAATTCAATGATCTTAGTTTTTTCATTTAATTGTTCCGCAATATTACCTGACAAAGACATAATTCGTCTTTGGATAGTCATACGATTCAGTTGAATTTTCTCAAACTTTTTTGCTGCTTCTGGACACATTTTCTTAGCGGCAATTTCTATGCATTCTTTTACAAAATCCCCATCATTGAAGGGGCGACTTCGCTTTGCTATCATCCGAGAAATTTCATAACTAACTTCTGTAGCTGTTTCTGAATCTTGAATGGGTTTTGTAAACATAGCTTGCTGACCAGTAAGCTCCCGTTTTAAAGACAACATTTTTTGCTTTCTTAATTCGCCGGTAAACTTGGTAAAAGTAGGATGCTGCGTTTCATAGTGCCTTTTTACATTATATTCCTTTGCAATCGCAACAGAATTCTTGCAAATTAAACAAACGACTTTGTTAAGCGACCATACAAAAAAGTATTTCTCAGTCCAACTTTCTTGAAACTGCCGATTTTTATCTTTAACCTTACGTTTTTTACTGGGCCCTGGCTTGTCCATGTTGCGTTCTAATCCGGGCTATGATTAACACAGCACCTAAAAACAATTACAGTACCTACTTAAATTACCCATACTTTTTTAAATTACCATAAATAATTGATTAAATATGTAGGGAAACACTTATTTAATAACAGAGTTTTACTTACGATTTCACAACACAATTAATAATTATACACGGCACTTGACGGGAAATCTACGTTGAATGTGGATCAAAATATATGACACCGGCTAGTCGAGTTAATTAAAATCTACACTAGAACTATTGACACTTCACTCAAATTAAAACCGAACTGTCGGTCGCTGCGGCTATCGTGGCTTTTATACCGCGCGTATAGAGTCGAAAACTGTCTGGAGAAATCTCGAAACCGACTCTGGAAGCTTCGTGTATCTACCTACGCGAGCAATCGGGAATTCGGGACTATTATAATAATTTAATAATAATAAATCGTTTATTTCGGAAAGTTGTTCCATAGTTTGTTAGTGATACAACTTACGTACTTAACTATGTTAGCACTTACTTTTAATTGCTATTGCTATCTCGCTTGCTCTAACAATATAAGCCGTGGATAAGCCGCCACCGCGCTGCCGTCGTCGTCGCGGCGCTTCCTCAAGAAAACGAATTTAACCGAGATCGGCACGAACATTACCGACCGCTGTTACCGACGCATGCACGGCGCACCGATAAGCGCACTTAAGAGCGCGCGCGCGAGATTCAAATTACTTTTCGAACATATTTTTTTTGGTTTAATTCTGGAATAGAATTCAATATTTTTCGAATGTATGAGAGTATTATTTTTGCTGTCGGCGGGCCACCAGTGGTCTGTGCATCCCTGATTCAAGGACCTCGCAACGTGCACACATGTTTTCGTGCGCAACGATACAGTGCGTTCCCCGTTAACACCGCCGTACGAGGGCCCCTACGAAATTATCAAGCGTTACGAGAAGTTCTACAAAATAAAGTTACCGTTACGAACATCAGTCATATCTTTGGATAGACTCAAGACAGCCTATTTTTTCAATGAGTCCGAAGAAGATTTGTTCCGTCGCGTACCTGATGAAGTCACCCAGCCCTACGTTACAAGATCTGGAAGAACAGTCAGACCCGCTGTACGCTTCGCTTAAGGGGGAGTGATATGGGACCACGCCAACAATGGACTTCATGGTCGCAATCAACTGGATACTGGCAGGTGGTAATATAACTCTTTTGTAGATCAAACTTCTACAATTTGTAACAGACATTAAACTGACGTAAGGAAGAGAAGTTTTTGCAAATACATTAAAATTATAATTAATCGTATTTATTTCTTATTATCCAATATCCGACTCCCACAGGAATATAAATATTTACTGTCATCATTTATTATTAACAGTACGTATCACAGACACCTCGTAGCTGTAGCTCGACATATACCTACGTACGCCACGGCTGCCGTTGCCACACTTTTGCGAAAGGGGAACGAGCTAAAGAAGCTACCGAGCCGCGCAGGACGATTCCCAAACAGCAGAGGGTTAATAAAATATATAAATAAGTAAAAACACGAAAGGTTTTGTATTATCTATAAAATTATAATTGGCTGTCGCTTAAATATATTTAACATAATATTATAAAAGAAAAATCATGGTACATAATGTTATGTTATATGAGGCAGATTGAACACATAAATAACATATTAACCTTTCTTAAACCATAAAAGTGATTGGTTGAGATAGGTCAGTTAGTAATCAGTATGGACAAAGAATCATGGCGAGTTCCATAAATTGATGTTTTCAAGTTTGAATTTCAACATTTTATTTGATCTTTCGTGAGCTTAAGTAATTATAATAAAACAACTTTTAACCCGATTAATCGCGTGCACTATTGATTTTTTGCTGAAAAACAAAAAACTATGTAAAAATATGTTGTTTTATTATAATGTGTAGTAATGGCCAAAGCTAAGATATTAGCTTTAGGTAAATTACTTTTGCATTAGGCTTATTTCTGAACGCGACAACATTGACAGTTCATTAACATGACACCTTCACCGTTTTCAATTAATTTCTTAGAAATATGATATTTTATTGGGAGGCTTTAAACATAATATTTTGAATGACAAAAGTTATTTTTAAGAGACCAAGGATACATAGTAAGATATATTTTTTTAATTCTCGCCATATTTCCACAATTAAAAGACGATTATATAAAATAATAATTAGATATGTTATTCTACAGCAATAAAGATACAAATAAAAATATTTGAACTATATTTGAATCACACGCATTTTCCTATTGTCACCACATATATACACTCGACGTGTTTTTTTACATGAAGTCTGTTCGTTTACCGGCAAACCAGCATTTTTTGAACCTTTGAGTGCAAAAGAAGATTAATGATCTTTTGAAGACACAAACACCGCTTTTATAAAACGAGATAGCTCCACTTGTCATTGCCTATCTCTGAGAAGCAATGCCGAAACAACCAAAGTCACTTTAAAGTCCAGACATCATTAAAATTTGTTCACAATTATGTGAGCGTAACCATACATGATGATCTTGCATAGCGTTTTGAGGAAAGAGCATTAGCAACTTTGAGGTGAACTGTTCTATTTGATGACATGTATGCATCAGTCAACGTGTAGCTCAACCATTGACAAGGGAGCTCAACGACCCGTCACACGATGATATAAGATTAGGAGGATATTTGCGTAGGCTTAAACGGACTCAAATCTGCCAGACGGTCTATAAAGTAAACCTGCCAATTACTGGCCTACAAAAAACTAACATTAACATTTTAAAATAGCAGTTACATAGATTTATGGCATACATAATCAAAATAGCTTTAGACAGAACTAAAAAAAGGTTATTTTAGAGCACAGTTCACCCCTCCGCAATTCCGCACAACACACATAGCATCACGCCTCCATCCCAGGGGGTAGGCAGAGCTCTACAAAGTTGTACACCCACATTTCACTAATGCTGTTATAAATTCCCATGTAATAGATGGTGAGCCTATTGCCATTTACCGGGCACAATTCCAAACTCCGGGCTACTACTGAGAAAAACTCAATAACTCGTTGCCCAACCCGGGAATTGAACCCGAGACCTCATGCTCAGCAGTCGCGGTTAGGACCACTAGACTAACGAGGCAAGTCATGAGCTGAGTCCGCGGCGATGTCACGAGTCCATAATTAGACATCACCGCGGGCTCAGCTCATGGCTACGGGCCCCGTTCGGGTTTGAAACTAGTCGGGCAATCCCGAAGAATGCAAGTGAGTAATAACCGTTGAACATTAATTAATATGAATGTACCGCACCTTTTTTATTCCACTTACAGCACCTCGACTGGTGCGGTTAGTGGAAGACAGTACTAATAAACATTATATAAATTACTGCTATCGTTATTTTATTTAACAAGGTACACCCCTAGGCACTTAAAATCGATAGGCGCTGTTCGTGGAATATAATATTAATATATTTATCTAGTCGACGAACCGCACCAGTCGAAGTGCTGTAAGTGGAATAAAAAAGGTGCGATTCAATCGGTGCTGTTCAAATCGGTGCGCTAAGTGGAATACTTAACTTTACAAATTTCCTTAACTAAGAATCCTTTTATACAATAATACTAGCTTCTGTCTGCGATTTCGTTTGCGTGGACTTCAGAATATTCGCGATACTATATTACACATTACCTATAGTATGCGACAGTTCGACATGGCAATCCGGGTATAAGCAAAGGCGCGGGGGAGGGGTACCCCGCATACCCGCACCACATGAGTAAAGGAAGGGAAGAGAGACAAAGCTTCATACAACCGCGCTATGATAGGTACACTACTACACGTCGCGTGTTACGTGATGCCACATCACTAGGAAATTGCCATGTCAACCTGTCGCGTACTGTACATGTCCTCCTTATTAAAAATAAATATACTTTAGAACATATTTTATTTATCTTTACCGACATGCTTACTTTGATACGCAATACGTATTGGTGAACACATTTTGTAAAACTTGTTAACTACAGTATTAAATAAACGGTTAAATAATACCCTGATAGTCAGATAATATGTCTTATTTTAGATCTACCAACAATGTAATGCTATCTGTCAGGTACTGGGAATAAATTACTAAAGGTTTGTGACGGAACTTTGAGGAAAGCCTCTTTTAAATTACCACAGTTAGATGTGGGAGCCTGAGACAAATACTGATCCATGCTTGCAAGGAGATACTCGGAAGAGTCTGTGCCAACGACGTATTCTTCAATAGCACGATAGATTGCCTGAAAACATATTACTGAATGTGAATCGAATCGAGTTCAAACTTTGTTATTCTTAAATTCTCTAAGCAAGCGAAGCAATTTTGCTAAGTCACTTTGGGAAATCATATACATAATAATTTCTTTTATACATGTTTATTTTTTATATTTATTTTTGTAAGAAACATTAAGCATTTCTTAACAACATCAACTGTTACTTACAAAAGCAAGTAATACGTGTCTATTTTTCAATATACAAATAAAATAAAAAAATCAATTTTAGAAATAAGTGTTTTGTATTCCTGTCGTGCATGATATTGTTCTAGGTCTCATCTGCATTAGTCTGGGGCCATCAGTAAAATAATGGATTTTTTTCATAATTAATCACCTATAATCGAGCGATTCCTAGATGCTCAAGACTGCCATTACTATATAACAAACATCCAATAAGCCTAAAATTAACTTATACTTAGCTTAACACTAACAGTCCGTGAAGCAGGCACAATAGTAAAACAATCGCCGTGCATTACATGAAAGTCACTGGACAGTCAACGTGTAAAAATGAAAATAAATAAAACTACCTGAAAGGCTGGTTGTTTGTTATTGTGGAATGCTTTGCGGCTTCCATGTAGTAGGAAGATACCGCGCGCAGTGGCATCAGCACAGGCATCGCCGTACATGCACTGGTCCGTGCGGTAGTTGTAGCGGCATGACAGCACGTGCACCGCGCGCTCGTGGTAATGGAATATTATGTTTATTATGTCCTGCCAAGAAAGTAATGTTTCAGACAAAACATTAACCATACAACATTATTGATATGAACACACATTATAAATAAATATTATCATTGACATAAAATATTATATTATACAGGTCCACTGGTTCTCAATTTAACCATATAGTCCGTAGCTGACCCATTTCTGGGCGCAACATCGATTACACCGCTGACTCGAAAATGGTACAGAAATGGGCGCAAGAGTTATGTCATTCAGCACCCCTAGGAAATCTACCTTTATTCTTTATCAATGTGTCGTATGTTATTTTTTATTTTAATTAAAATGCTAAGCATTTATCATATTTATCGTGAAAATTATAATATTTACCTTTATAAACTTACGTATGTAATTATGATAACAGCCGATCATGTGGCCTAAAAATCATGAAAAAATGGGGGTGTGATACAACAAATTTAACAGAAAGTTCATCATCATATTTATTAAATGTAGACATCCATAATTCGGCTAAAACTGGAGTGATAACAAAGATTTTCAACTCTAAACTCGTAATAAATTTCCCGCCAGTTGTGCATTTTTAACCGACTTCCAAAAAGGAGGAGGTTATCAATTCGGTTGTATTTATTTCTTTATATTTTTATTTTTTTATTTTTGTTGCCTCAGAACTCCGTCGTTTATGAACCGATTTGGATTTTTTTTTTTTATTTGACAGGATTTACTTTCAGATTGGTCCCATTTAAATTTTATGAATATTGGTTTGGTAGTTTGGTATTTAAATCAAAATAACTGAAAAATAATACGTCATCCAACAAACGAAATGATGTATTTTGCTTTTTCCGGTGGTGTTTACGGTCTCTAGAATAGTTCTAATGAACTGCCTATTTTCCAGCTTCATCATCAGATGATATATTTTTTTGCTATTTAATACCTTTTAGTGTAAGACCGCATTCTCAAACATATCTTTCGGCACGGAGTCTTACACGAGTGCCCAAAAAACGGAGTGTATCTAAGTATGTATGTATATACTAATAATAATGCGGTCTTACACTACAAGTGTGTAAGTAGTTTGTGAGTTTCTTTACCTATTCCACCATAACTTCTAAATACCTGAACTGATTTTGATATATGGGGTATCGTTAGAATCCTTACACTGTCCCGTGAGTAACATACGCTAGTCAGATTTTAATTTAATTTTTTTATTAATTTCATCTTGTTTTTCGCATTTCATTACTCTCTTTTGAAATAGCCTAAGATCTAGATTTCCTACTTTGATATAGGCGTTTCTCCCCTTCTTTGCTCATCTCAATTAAATGGCCCCTACCCATATGGACAGCGCGTTGAGTAGGTCTAACCATATTCACTTCCGATAAATCAGTTATGGAACGCAAGTTTCACTAAAAAGTAAGAAATAAAATAATTTTTAACAAAAAAAAGAACCGACTCCAAAAATCTTTCTGTTAAGTAAAAATGCACTAAAAAGTAATAAAATAATTGCATTATGTACTTACTACAATTTATATAAAAAAGAAAAAATATTTTAGGGTATTCTGAATAATCGTATTACGTATTACGTAACTAAGCTGTCTCTTTAGGCAGTTGTTGTGTTCATTTGTAAATAGGTTCAATTAGGTATTGTTACATTATCGTAATTCTCTCTTCTCATCGTGTGGTTGATAAACAACCTAGTGTCAGAGTTTAAACCACCAGTAGTTCTCTAACATGGCTTTACACACCATCGAGAATATCTCTCAGGTGTGCTGGTTTCCTCACGGTGTTTTCCTTCACCGTTTTAAGCAAGTGATAATTAATTTATAATACGCACATGACTTCGAAAAGACATTGGTGCGTGCCTTACATTCGAACTTGCGAACTCTGACTTGTCAGTCCAATGGTCATACCACTAGGCTATCACTGCTATATGTATATAAGTATATATTATTATCGTAATACTAATGATGGTTAATGTACCTTTAAATATACTTTGCAAAATTTAGGAAACTTCCTAAATATTTTTAAAGTTTGGCTGCATAACCCTGGCCGCCCGATGAGAACTGTGAATTATTTTCTATTTGTTGGTTAGTACCAAGTAGGTAATTATAGTATAACTAACTGCGCCCCGCAAACGTTATTCTGCCATATAAATTTTCTGGATATGGATACCCTTGTCACCTAGGGGTATAAAAAATGACCTACATCCTATACTCAGACCAACCGAATATACACAAAAATAAAAATCGGTCAAACCGTTTCGGAGGAGTTCGATAACACACACTGTTACACGAAATTTTTATATATTAGAAGATTATACGCAGGTAATAATATATTCAGTAAAAACTCTAGAAAGATAACCGTAATGTCAATGCAGGTAAATCATACGCGGGTGCGACGATCTTTGAGTTAATGATACAAAAATACCTTCCTTCATTCGATTTTCGATTATCCGCATGACTTACGACGGCAAATACTCGGTTAATCAAGTTTCTACTCAATTAGGAATATTAGGAAGGGAGGCTCGCGAGGAGGCGGCGAAAAGGGAGAGGGGGGTGAACTCATCTCATCCCTACCGCAGAAGACGTGCCAGGAGGGCACTCAATGATCTCCGGGCACCGTAAGCCATAGCCTGAAGGCGGCGGACTTGGGCTGTTCGTCGTCTGACCAGTGACAGGCCCTAGACGGCAGCGCGATGCGCTCTAACGCATGCGGATCTCCGGAGTGTCTGTGCAGGCCAACTTGCACAAATTATGGACTGTAACCTGTCAGGGTTGCGGTGAAAGTTATTTTGATCCCTAGACCCCGGCCAAGTTAGTGTAGGACCGTGTGGTTTTGTAGTCAGTACGAGACCGACACAGCGATCCATGATGGATTTTCCACAAATAAAAGAAATAAAATGTTGTATCCTTTTCCCAATTACATTGTGGTCGGCTTCCAGTCAAATCGGATGCAGCTTAATACCAGTATTTTACTGGACCGACTGCCTATCTGACCTCCACAACCCTAACTGGGTAACACGATATCTCGTGGTATGACTGGTTGTCAGACTTTCAGGCTACCCGTAACGGATGTCATAGATCTTAATTTGACAACCAGACGACAGTTTAACGTGCTATCCCAGGCCCGGAGGGATCTCGGTATGAAATAATAGTCACCCATTCACAGACCAACCGCGGCAAGCGCAGCTTAACCACGATCGATCGATCTGTGCAACTGTTACTTAGCCACGAGCTCCTCCTCATTTATTTATTTATAAAATAAAATATTATGTCTATACATATAATAAAACAGTAAAAAAACTGTGTCTGTACATTGAATATATAAAAAAAAAACAATTGAGGGGGGTTTAGAAACAATAATAGAGCACGAAACCAAAAAAAAAATTCTGTCTCTTTGTCTGTTTGTTTGTACACGCTAATCTGCGGAACTACTGGACGGATCTAAATGTTTTTTTTTTGTTGTATAGATATTAAGTCTGGGCAACATATAGGCAATAATTTGAACACCTGATGCAGAACCGCAACAGACCAGCTAAACTTTAACAGATACAAAAATGGTACCATAGCAAAAATTGTTCCACGTGATGGGCTTTTTCTGCTGAGAGAATAAATCGAGATCTGGAACATCTGATGTGGAACTCCAAGAGC
Organism: Xylocampa areola; assembly: GCA_935421205.1. NCBI lineage: Eukaryota > Metazoa > Arthropoda > Insecta > Lepidoptera > Noctuidae > Xylocampa > Xylocampa areola. Next base: position 7,621,603 of record OW285217.1, on the reverse strand, counting down.
CCAGCTACACTATAACATATATAAGGTCCTAATTTATTAGGTAATTTCCTTTTAAGGGGTTGATGTATAAGTCATAAGTATTCAAATGCACTAGGAAATAAATTGCCAAAGCACACTTTATATTAATAATAATAAAAAATTATAATGTTCGATTATTGCTCTTTACTGATTATGCTGTCCCCGAGCCGCGCGGAGGGAACTACCGCGACATGCCCCCCCGCAAGCCCGCACGCCCCGCCGCCACCCCGTCTCCTCGTCGCGTCAGCTGTTACTACCTACTTCTCTCATCGTGTGGTTGCTGAACAACCTAGTCTCAGAGTTAAAACCACCCGTAGGTCACTGACATGGCTTTACACACCATCGAGAACATCTCTCAGGTGTGCTGATTTCCTCACATGTTTTCCTTCACCGTTAAAAGCAAGTGATAATGAGTTTATAATACGCACATGACTTCGAAAAGATAGTGGTAGTGGTCGTTGATTCGAACTTGCGACCTTTGACTCAATCCAACGGTCATACATCTAGGCTATCACTACCTACTTAGTTGGCACGACCTTTTCCCGCGCTAACAGTCAACGCACCGGGCAGCCGGGGCACATGACCGTAGGTAATTACTAGGTAAAAGAAGGCCACGACAAAATTCAGAAAACCTACAGATAGTGACGTTGTATACCTATCCTTTATGACAACTTACCTAATAAAAAAGTTGCAGGATCATTAAATGTTATAATTTTACACGAAAACATCTGTGATTCGAAATTCCCATCACGCATAAACCGGGCTTTGGACTGACAAATTAGTGTAATGCTATGGTCAATAATTACGTTAAATTGATAGCATGTAGGTACTACGTAGGCATAGGCTTGCATTAAAGTACAAAGGTCATTACAGAAACTTAGCATGTTTAAAAGTTTGAACCACACATAAGTACCTACAACGACTTTAATTAATTGAATACTTAATTACTTACCAATAAATTAGAATAAGATTTGACAAACATTTGTAAATAACTCTTGTCCTTGAGATCACATCACTTACGTATTCACTTGAAGTTACTGCTTTACGAGACACTTATTTACACGAAATCAGTATCAACAACAGTTTGGTTGGAGACTTTAAAACGGAATCACTTAGGTATCTACTTAGATCTGTTGCGGCGTACTTGTTGTTTTCCACTAAGCTCGTAGTGACGTAGCAGAGCCCTATAATCATCACAGAAGTATTCTCCAAATAGCGCAATTATTAGATTTTTGAACCTACGAATTTTTCGATTGTACAAAAGCGCCGTGCTGCAACGGTTTGTCGTCAACGGATCATCAAACGCGCCGGCGCCGACTGAATTACTTTGTAGGCATACAATCACTCGCAGCGGGCTGCGGTGGCGAGCGGCGGGCGACGGGCGGCGAGCGGCGGGCGACGGGCGACGGGCGGCGGGCGACGGGCGACGGGCGGCGGGCGGCGGGCGGCGGCGTCAGCGTCTGTTGTGCTATCTCTTCCTTTCGTATTAATCGACGACACGCTTTCTTCCTTCCGGGAAGTATGTGTGTGAACTGTCACCGTCGGCTTCTTTAACGGTCACGTACCTACTAAAATTAGTATTTAATTTCGCTTGTGTCGGATACCATCAAAGAATATCGGCTTGTTCTGTCGGCGATAAACAAAGCATAAGAAAGACCATGCCTACCGAGTAGTTCAAAAATACTTCCGTACCTACTTCGTTATTTCAGTCAGCTGCATGTTGCGGTGCGGTGATGTACGATGGTTCGGTGACGGGTGACGTTGCAGCGGAATGACCGCGACGCTTTTGTACAATCGATAAAAAATCGTAGGTTCAAAAATCTAATAATTGCGATATTTGGAGATTACATAAATTAATGATGAATATGGTGAACAATCAGTATGTTGCAACAGATCTATTTTGTGATATCTAAATAATAATCTCGTAACAGTTGTAAAATACCTAAGTGATTCCCATTAAAGTCTTCAACCAAACAGTGTTGTTATTACTGAGTTTGTTTAAATAAGTGTCTCGTAGAGAGGTACATTCGAGTAAATACGTAAGTGAAGTGATCTCAAGGACAAGGGTTTTTTCAAATTTTTTGTAAATACTTAATTTAATTTATTGGTAAGTAGGTAACAAATAAATTAAAAAAGTTGTACTTAAACTCTCATACTAAAACTCGTTGATCTAGTGGTCCCAAGCGCGACTGCTGAGGTCTCGGGTTCGATTCCCAGGTCGAGCAGTGTTGGGTTTTTCTATTAGAAAATTCTTGCAGCTTAGAATTGTTCCCGGTAGATGGCAATAGGCTCACATGGGACTTAATAACAGCATTGGTGAAATGTGAGTGCACAAATGTGTACACCTCTGCCTACCCCTTCGGGGAATACGGGCGTGATGCTATGTATGTTGTACTTATGTATTTATGATTCAAACTGTTAAACACGCCAAGTTATTGTTATAACCATAACATTAATGCAAGCCAATACCTACGTAGTGCATACTATCAATTAAACGTAATAATTGATCATTGACAACTTTCTAGTACCTAATGGTTAAAATTATTTGTCAGTCTAATCCAAAGCCTGGTTGAGTGTGATGGGAATTTAGAAATACAGGTGCTTTCGTGTAAAATTTTTACATTTGCATTTTTTTTATTCGAGAAGGTATCGTAAAGAAAAGTTGCAACGTCATTGTCTGTAAGTTTTCTGAATTTTTTCGTGGCCTTTCCTAGTAATGTAGTTTCTAGCTCTAGAGCCCCGGGTCACTTGGGTCGCTTGGCTGTAACGCGGGAAAAGGCCGTGCATAAGTAGGTACTCAGTAGTAAAATACTGTGGCGGGGCGGCGGGGCGCGCGGCGCGCATTTCAGGTAATTTACCTACGAGCGGCTCGGTGTGTAAAGCCATGTCAGTGACCTACGGGTGGTTTAAACTCTGACACTAAGTTGTTCAGCAACCACACGATGAGAGAAGTAGGTAGTAACAGCTGACGCGACGAGGAGACGGGGTGGCGGCGGGGCGCGCGGGCTTGCGGGGGGGGGGGGGGGGCATGTCGCGGTAGTTCCCTCCGCGCGGCTCGGGGACAGCATAATCAGTAAAGAGCAGTAATCAACCATTATAATTTTTTATTATTATTAATTTAAAGTGTGCTTTGGCAATTTATTTCCTTGTGCATTTGAATACTTATGACTTACACATCAACCCCTTAAAAGGAAATTACCTAATAAATTAGGACCTTATATAGGAATGACGTTTTAGCAAAAGTTGTTCAATCTGATGAGCACTCTTCCCAGATCTGGAACGTCTCGAATCGTATTGCGCATCCCGTTGTTTTCCCGTCCGTGTATAGCACTGATATACTAAAAGCCTGAATGTAAACATTTATTACATACCTGATCACCCCATGGTATAAAGAGTTTCCATTTTAACATAATTGGAGTGACATAGTCCACCCAGCCAAACGATCTCATCCTTGTTAAATTCATCAGCATCACACCCGAGTTGAGCCCTATTAAATAACATTAAGTATTTAAAAATAGTAACTTTTATGAAAAACAAAATCTTAGACACTAAATTGAAAGCTGGTTTAGACTTAGAGGAAAAAAACACAAGTATATTTTTTGTTTCAGTTGGAATCATGACTCATGATGACATCATGCATGACTATCTATTTGCAGTAATAAAATATTGTACCATATTTTCCATAAAATGGATGTTTTGCAAATCTTGGATACCAAGACACATTAGGGTTATCATCTTCTAACGCCATTGCAGATATTTGTGATGCATTGAACTGTGTGAAGTAATGCCAGAGCTCCTCCACAGGCCCCAAGAACACAGTGTCAGTGTCTACATATATCATAGCATCAAAGTGCGGGATCAGTTTCTGAAAAATGATAAGATGGGGTCTTGGTTGTACGTATCCGGAAAGAATTATGTCTACATACATTATTTAACTTTATAACATCACAAATCTTACAAAAAACACACCCCGGATTAAGTACAAAATAAAAATAAAGTCGAAATACTTCTTGTAACTTTTATTTAAAACTAGGTACCAATTTGAAATTGAGAAAACAATTGAACCACAGCACGACCTAAAAGAATATGGACGTAAGACATGACGTGAAAACGGTGCCAAGGTTTGGTATCAGCGTCATCCAATTTCACTTACATCACACACGCCTACAATTACATCAAGGTCATCCAACCAGTGCCAGTATAGTTTTCGTATCTACATCTATATAATTATATACTATAATCAAATCGTAAAGGTAAAAAATTCTGTACATTAAATATTTTTTAAAGAAAGAAAATCAACTAGCGGCTATAAATAAGCCATAGAACTCGGCTCTGTCCTCCCCCCCCCCCCTAGACCCCAAAGGGAAATGCACTAGCTCAACATTGAGAATAGTGCAATACCAGAGGGAAAATAAATCAAGCTTCATCCACCCTAATGACTTTCTATGATGACGTCATAGGACAAAACGCCCCACTGGGGTACGCTTACACAACTGCAACCCTTCGTGACTTAGTGATTGCAGGCCTGATCGTCTCAAAAGCAGATGGTAGGTTTGAAGTAGGAGTAGAAGTCACCTGCGCTAGGACCTGCGCAGTCGAGCGCCGTATGCGGGGATGAAGGAGTCCTGGAAGGTTGAGCCGATGGTGCGTGGGGGTCGTGGAGGTTGTCTTCGGACGGCCGAAGCGACAGTGAAGGCCATGCTGACGGTGCAAGTGAGAGTTGATCAGTTAGTTCGGAGAAGGCCTATCTTCTCTCCGAACGCCAACTCGAATGAGCACCCGATGTCGCGTTGTAAGCCAACCTTGCGTACCTATATCCTCCTCGGTAATTCTAGCGCCCTGAAGTATAGTAAGGGCGTTCCCAACGTTGCGGGCTCCATGGAGGGTGGGAGCCGAGAGGATGAATATAAAAAATTATCAAGTAATGGATATATATCAGGCCAATTTATCTTACCGTTGCAGGAGCTAAACCGGTGCAAGCCGACGAAGCATCTGCTTTACGCGCTACAAACGCAGAAAACTCGGGGAAGGGTCTGGGCGTGGCGAAAACCGCGTCTAAGACCAAATATCCCTCGAACCATGTGACCGCGTTTCTAGGCAAACCCTGTACGAAGACACAGGAGCTGCAGTACACCAACTCCGGTCCTCGTCCCTTTGTCAGGACTCAGGCGCTGGGGCAGACCAGTACCGATCCTTACCCTACTCCCAAACCCCAATCCCAATCCGCCTCGATGCAGACAAACGTCTCTGAACACTCAGAGACACGCAGTCAAACCGAGAGCACCTCCTCCAACAACTGGCAGGTGGTAAGCCGAGAGGCTAAGAGAAAGGACAAAGGTGCACACCGAACCCCACATCCGGACCTCGAACCTTCTGGTAAGCCACCTCCACTCAGATTGAAGGAGAAGAAAAAGAATAAGAGACAGCGTCGCCGAGACCGTCTACGGGCCAGCAACGCTGCACCTTCAGCGAACATCGCTGGCGATTTGCTGGACCGAGTGGATCATCCAGCTGCCAGTTCAGTTTTAGTGCTGGAAAGCGGTCGCAGGCGGAAGAAGGCTCAAACCTACAGAAGCCTTGCGCACCGTCCACTCGTAATTTTCATCGGGACTGACTCCAACGCTCACCAGCCCCTATGGGGAATGAACACACAAAACGAGAGGGGTAAGGCTTTAGTCGATTATCTATTCACAACTAACCTAACCCTACTAAACACAGGTTCCGAACCGACATTTGTCACCAGATGCAGTAGAACAATTATAGGCCTCACTCTCGCAACAGAAGCGGCAGCGGGGATTATCACAGGTTGGCAGGTTTCCAACGAAGCCTCATGCTCTGACCACAGATGGATCCGCTTTGATCTTCAGATCTGCATACCACCTACTCAAGGCGGAATCCGAGGAACACGGATAAAGTGAGAACCCTAGACGCGGCATTTACACAATCATGCCGCCCATCTACACTGATGTACACCTCACAAATCGAAACGCAGGTAAGCTTCATAATTCAGGCTATGATAGGAAGCTACCAAACAGCATGCCCAGAGCACCCACCACCTAAAACCCCAGGCAAACAGTCCTGGTGGTCCGCAGAACTGGAGCGCAAACGCAGTAAAGTTAGGAAATCTCTGAACAGGGCAATGAACACATGCGCAGACGAGGACTGGGACCGATACCGTTCCACCAAGTCACCAAGGTGGCGTAAATTCTGTGTTGATATTGAATCTTGTCAACATGCAAATAGGGAAAGGAAAATCGTTACACGACATAATACAGTCGATCCGGGCTCACTCCGGAAAACAGATAACACATACACCACATCTCCTGAAGATACAAGAAACACACTTCCCAGGATGCATCTTTACACAGGTAGTAAACTGGCAAGACACACTGACGGTATCCTCAAAAAACGATTGGCACTATGCGCAAAGGATGATCACAATGGAGAAAATCCAGTGGGCCATCCAAAGCATCCATCCCTACAAAGCAACCGGTCCAGACGACATATTTCCTGTCCTAATGCAACGGGGAGTGATAATCGTTGCCGAACGACTAGCTGTGATAATGAGGGCGTGTCTGGCTCTTAGATACGTTCCAATAGGATCGAGGGAAGTGAAAGTTAAATTCATCCCAAAACCAGGGAAGAGCGATTACACGAACGCAAAATCATACCGACCAATCAGTCTAACCTCCTTTCTACTTAAGACCTTGGAAAGGCTATGTGAGAGAGATCTGAGAGATGGAGTGCTAAAATATATACCACTACATGCCAACCAACACGCGTATAGTTCGGGCCAGTCGACTGAATCTGCACTTCATATGGTAGTTAGCCGAAAAGAGGAAGCAATTCAACAGAAAAGCATATCTGGGCACCTTCATAGACATCCAGGGAGCCTTTGATAAAACAAATTTCTCCAGCATTCACGCGGCCCTCCTAAAACATGGAGTAGAACCGATGATTATAGACTGGATTACTAACAGGCTCAGTAAACGAGTGGTTCGCCTTGAAGAAAATGACCGGATCAGCACTGATGGCCAGAGGCTGCCCCCAAGGGGGAGTCCTATCTCCTCTTCTGTTGAACAAGGTTATCAATGACTTAATCACATCAGATGACCTCGCAATCCTGATCTCTGGGAAAGTCGCGAGCACAATCTGCAACCTTACCCAGCAAGCACTGCGAACCGTAGAACTATGGTGCAGGGAATTCGACTTATCGGTAAACCCCACCAAAACCGTGTTAGTCATGTTCACCCAGAAACGAACACTAGGACCCTATTGCCTGCCTAAGCTGTTCAACACTGAGTTACAACTGTCTAATGAAGTTAAATATCTTGGTGTGATCCTAGACAGCAAACTAAACTGGAATTCCCATACCGACAGCAAAATCGACAAAGTAAGCATCACCTTCTGGCAGTGCAGGAGAATGATAGGGAAACGGTGGGGCATTTCTCCTAAAACAATCGTATGGCTGTACAAAGTGGTGATCCGCCCTATGATAACATATGGGGCTGTTGTTTGGTGGCCAAGGACCAAACTAGCCAGAGCAACAAACAAACTGCAACGCATTCAGAGACTTGCATGTCTGGCTATAACAGGCTGTATGAAAACTACTCCCACAGCAGCCCTGGAAGCCATGCTAGATCTGCCGCCACTACACCTCTTCATAAAGCAAGAAGCAGCAATGGCAGCAGCAATGGCGGCAGCAGGCCTGAAAACTCTAACACTTTGGAACAACAAAGATACAAAGCACACAAAAATTCTGGATGAACTATTCTAGGACTTCCCGATTGCGCAAGCAATCAACGACAGAATACCGAAGCAGTTCATCTTTGACAAGAAATATAAGATTCAACTGCATGAAGAGCCAGATAGTGAAGAACACAACCCCACGGAACTCTGAATCTACACGGATGTGTCCAAAACAGGAACAGGTACTGGATCTTGGATCTTCTCGGAAGATCTCAACATATACGGTTTTCCAGGCTGAGTGCATAGGCATCCTTCTGGCAGCATCGACAGTTGTGACCAGAAAAATCACACAGTACCCAGTCCACTTACTCGGAGACCGTATGGCAGTCCTACAAGCCCTGAACAGTCAAACTATCAACTCTGGGCTCATTTACGAGTGCCATCAAAAACTTAATCAGGTAGGCACTATTAATAACATAACTATACAATGGATCAAAAGACAGGCTCCCGAGGGAACGATGCAGCAGATGACCTCGCAAAGAGGGGCCCAAGCAGGGCCGCTATAGGTCCAGAACCCATAGTACCACAGCCCTTGGGACACCTACGTACCCTGGTAAAACAACACACTAAGGACCAACACAATGACCTCTGGACGGACCATGGTGAGTGCAGACAAGCCAAAGAACTCTTCCGACTATCGACGGCCGGATCACCAGGCAGCTTTTTTGACTGTCAAAGCAACAGTTGCGTGCAGTCACAGCGGCTCTCACGGGCCATGGGTCTTTTAATAAACACCTCTTTGTTATAGGTGTTACTGACAGCCCTCTTTGCAGAGCCTGCATGGAGGAGGATGAAACAGGGGCTCACGTGGTGCTTTACTGCCCTGGGGTCGCCACTTACAGGGCTAAGTACTTCGGAAACCCGGGTACTCTACGAGGTCGCCGGCAAGATCAAGTTCCTGCTGGCCTTTCTTGAGGAGTTGGGGTGGATCGAATAATCCATTCCCACCCCGAACGCAAAATAATCGCCAAGAGCGGGGAGTTGCGGAAACCAGCTCGCTTATCCAGACAAATCCATTATTTTTATAATTTATGTCCGTCTGTCTGTTGGTTATCTAAAAACGAAAACTGCCGAACGGATTCAAATTAAACTTTACAGATGAGTAGGTATCAATCCAACTTAAAATCTGTTATACGTTTTAAGCTTCGTTCAGATCTACCACACGTAGTGTGCCCAGCATGTAACGTGGCAGACACCGCACAGACAACAGTTTTCACATCTAACAATAACGGCGTAACCAGCATGAACAGACGCCAACAGGAAAACTAGAAAGTGCACGTGCTTATCATGTTCCGCAATTTTTCGATAGAACAACTAGCCGTGATGTCAATTTTACTACAACACGAAGAACTTTTTCCACAAAAATGTATAATGTGTTCCTAACTAAAAATACAATAATTTGCAGTATGTGAATTTTGTTAATATGCGTATTGGTTTGTACGGGATAGCTGAGCCATTGTCACAATTAAGTTTATTTACACAAAATATTGCCTGCTGTCGCGAGCTATAAATTAATGCGAAAACTAAATAATCCAACACTAATGCATATATCTTTTTGTATCTGGTAGATGGCAATGGGCACACCATCTATGACATGGGACTTAACATTGGCATTGATGAAATGTGAGTATACAACTGTATATACCTCTGGCTGCCCCTGCCAGAAATGTGAAAAAGATGCTATGTTACGTACATATGAAACAAACTAGCTAACCAAAAGATGTATTACCGTTGTCCCCGTAGGCCATATCCCCATTAAAGGGGACAAAGGTAATCTAATAAAATAATTAAATTTACTTCCCTTGTCCCCGTAAAATTATTGTCATATATACTTATCAAATTATGCCCATTGTCCCGAGTGAGAGTGCCTTAATAGAGAGAATATTATACCTATACAGATGCCTACATATGAAAAAAATTACATAATACCTAAATCATAGAAACACTGAAATTAAAAATTACCTAAAATGTAAACAATAATAGTAGTAAATTGTATGTATATTAAACATTCAGTTAAAAGCTACAATATTAAATGGAAAAAGAAAACGGTTGCAAACAGGATTCGAACCTGCGCCTCCCGGATAAATACTCCAGGCGCTCTGACCACTAAGCCATCTCGACCTCTGCTCACCACCACAAATCCTTCGTCCATACTTTTAACATGTCTTTTTGGCGACGTCATTGCTATCTATTCAGTACCTATACAGGTTACCGAACTGACACAACCAACTTTGCAGTTAATACAATGTTGTAAAGAATGCAATTACCTTAACAATTCAAGATAAATCATCTATTTATCCGGGAAGCACAGGTTCAAATCCTGTTTGCGACCGTATTCTTTTTCCATTTAATATTGTAACTTTAGAGTTCGCTAAGTATGCGTTAATGCTTTTCAATTATTCATCTTGATTCGGTTAAAAGTTCTGATAAATCTACCAGTTTGTTTTCGTTCATAACTATCTCATATTACTTACAGGAATAAACAATCGCTGGGCTGCACATTTACTAAATAAATTCATCCAATCTTGTTCATGTTCTTTAGGAAAGCTAACTTTATGTAGTTCGAAATCCAGTTGCTTCTTGGTAATATGCCTCCAGGTTGTTAAAGTTTCATTGAATCTTGACCATAAGCTTTCGTCGGTGAATATCACAAAGTGTACCTGAACTCTCGTAAACAATAATACAGACTTCACAACATTCAAAGATTCATTAAATCTGGAATCACAGACGACAAAGGATAATACTACCCTTTTTATGTCTTCAGTTTCCTTTTTGTTATAATCCCTGGAATGTTATTTTACATTAAAACATATAGAATAAGTCTTCGTCCAAATAATATTAAATAGGATATAAAAGATTTATTTAATCTACTAAGTAGGTAGGTACTAACTTGGATGATAGCGGCCGTTTGTCAGTAGCGAAATATTTTATAGTTATAATTACTTTAGAGTATAAGTATAAAACTGTGAAAGAACTCAACATTAACAAAATCATAATTTTGAGTGAGAGCTTTTTCATATTTTTTGTAGTAATTTATCTGACTCATCTGATCGGAACAATAACATTAATTTTACAAATACATTATATTTTGTTTTTGATTAATTTCATTTCGTAGTGTATTGCACAGACTACTAAGAAATCTTTCATATGAATTCGTCACCAGTGTTGCCAGGGCCCTTAAGTCAAAAGTTACGTTTCCTTTCCTGAAATGTTACTTTTTTGCTGCAAAAGTTACATTTTCTTTTATTTCGTCTTTTTGAGTTCGGATGCAAATTGATGTCAGCAAAATGGCAGAATATAAAGGAATCTATGATTTCTAATGGTGTATTTAATCTTATGATAAAAGAGACTCTGGTTTAATTTGTTCGCAGCGCGATCTTCACAGTTGTTACTATCTAGTCTTGCACCTAACTTTTTCTATTAGTTTGAACCAAATCCACGAGAAGTGGTGAATCTGTTATTTTTACACTGAACTAACTAATAATATTCGATATGTATAGAACCCTCTTAACGTACTTTTTTACCATATGATCTTAAGAGGGCTGATAATATAGAGCAAAATCGCCACAATGCAAAAAAAAACTTACATTATCGACGATGATTTGTCATCTCTCTTTATTGTGTAATGAGTATTAATGAATCGCTTTCATTAAGTTTTGTTCTATACTTTTAAATTTTCTTTTTTTTCTCAAATCCACCACATTAAGACGAAAACTAAAAAAAAATTGTTTAGTATAGTGAATTGGAAACAAAAAACCCACTAAATCCACCAACCTAGCATTCGTTTTATATAATATCGTTATGTAATAATCGTAGAGTTATAAATCACATTAACTAAAAATCGTTGATTTGTATCCACACTCTCTACAGAAATTTGTACCAAAATCAACCCGAAATGGTGTTATTTGCTGATGACACGTCTTTAATTTTTAAAGTTGACAGACGTGCACCGGATCTTGACGATGTGAATGACGCTATTCTTAAGGTTCAAAATTGGTTTACAGCAAATAATTTAGTAATGAACGGGAAGAAAACTAAATGTATAAAATTTTCTTTGCCAAACGTAAAAAGTAGCGAATGTGACATTATATTGGGTAAAGATAAAATTGAATTTATAGATCAAACCGTTTTCCTGGGAATTACGCTAGACGATAAACTACAGTGGGGTCCTCACATAACATCTCTTGCAGGGCGGTTAAGCTCAGCCGCTTACGCTGTTAGAAAAATAAGGCAACTAACAGATGTAGATACCGCAAGACTAGTTTACTTCAGCTACTTTCACAGCATTATGTCTTACGGTATTCTACTATGGGGACGTGCTGCTGACATTGAGTCTATATTTATTTTACAGAAGAGAGCTGTCAGAGCCATATATAATCTACGTCGTCGCGAATCTCTTAGGGATCTGTTTAAGGAGATTAATATTATGACCGTCCCTTGTCAATATATATATGAAAATATTATGTATGTAAGAAAAAATCTAGATCAGTTTGATAAATTATGTGATAGACATAATTACAACACCAGAAATAAAAACAAAATTGCACAGCCACGATTTAGATTATCTAAGGTACACACATCATTTATGGGGTACGGTGTAAAATGTTACAATAAAATTCCCTCTGACATACTACAACTAAATGAAAGGAAATTTAAAACTCATATAAAACGCTCATTATGCAAGCAAGCATACTATACATTAGGAGATTACATTGATGACAAAAATGCTTGGCTTACTGCTGGTCCTGCTCCACAAGCACTCTGACTAACAAATCAATGTTACAAACAACATCACTTCGACGTACTGTCTCTTAGAATGTAGTTATTTTGTTTTTTGACATTGTTATATAATTTTGATGGACAATTTTTTTTGTCTTGTTCAGTCCTTAATCTAATAATATTTAAAAATACGTTTGTCTAATAATTTAGCATTTCATTTTTATTATACTGTAAATGTGAGTACCATGTAATCATTTACATATTCTACATGATTAAATATATTTGATTATTGTCTGGCAGCTAGAGTATGTCATGCTCACTCAAATGACCCGCTGACGGTGGCGTTTGTGTTGGGTCATTAGATTCCCTACAATATGGTCGAGTTTAGTGATGCTGACGCTGGCGTCATGTTCGTGAACGGGCGCCGTTGGTTGGGGCTGGTCATCTCTAAACTGTCATGGCAAAGTTTTGAATTGTAACTAGACTCTATAGACTTCATATTACATTGTTCTCACATATGATTTCTATATTATAAATACAATGTAACCAAAATATTGTAATTGTTTGATGAAAAAGAGTAACCGTGGAGTTTCTTGCCCGTTCTTCTCCACAGGAATCTACACTTTGGAACGTGGCAACTAGTTTATTTTTTTGACAATTCAAAAGTGCCTGTAAACGGTCTAATTGAAATAAATGCTTTGACTTTGAATTGTACTTGCTTGCACCTGCAATAAAATATTTATGATTAAGATCTTTTTATTTTTATTAGTTTAAGTTGCAAACTTAGACATGCAGTTTATTAACGAAATAAAATGTTAGCAAAGCAAATTAATGCGTTCCATAAACTTTTATGTTAACAGAAATAATTTTGAAAGTTAAGTTATTAACATAACTTAATATGACTTGTTAGAAGGTATTTAGAAGGTGCATAAACAATAGCACTTTAACATTTTGATTGACTATCATTAAAGCAGCTAATGCTGCCATTGTGTCTGTATTTAGCCTGTTGCGATGGTCAGTTTTAATGAATTTCAGCTGACTGAAAACTCTTTTCACACAAGCGTTAGAGATGGGAAGACCAAGAAGAAGGGCGAATGCTATTAATCTAATCAAAAAATAATTAAATTTAATCATTCAACAAAAGAAATCACAATCAGCCATGTAAATTTTCTTTTTCGAGCTAAGTACCTACAAAACCGCGCGAACTCGCGATGTAGGAAACGTCAAAAATCTAGTATTACAAATGTCGTTGTTCTCAAAAGTTAAGAAAATTGCCATAAATATAAAAATTACCATAGAATTACAATATTTTTGCTACCCCATACGTTTATGAAAATTACTTACATGTTACGCGAGGGGGTCAAAAGTTACGAAAAATGTAAGAAATGTAACCTTCTGGCAACGCTGAGAAAATGTCTCATGACAACTGACATTTGCAGAAGCAAGTGTTGCAAAAAAAAAACTTATCATCAACACAAAATTATTTTTTTACATTTAATTTCATTACATGAAAAATATGTGACGTATGTGATACAAGAATTGTGATGTTTTTACGACATGAATTAACGACATGTTGAAAATCTAGCTATGGCAGGTCACACGGTCACACCAAAGGGAACTAGCACCTATAATCGCAATCGCGCCATCTTAAGTTTCTTATTATAACTACATAGTCAGAGATAGTGATTAAATTATATATAGCGCCATCTGTGCAGAGGTTTTCTAAATTACTTGCAATGTAATGATACCAAATTAAAATGACCTAAAAAGGTATGAATTCACGTTACTTTTGGAGTCCAACCTATTTTTGTAGTATTATATTTGAACAATTTCTCGTTTGCCACTACTAAGATTGTCAACCCTGCTCTCACGAGAGGAGATTAATAAACTTATACCATGAGATTGAGTAGGTTCAAAGAGAACTAAACTTTTGATTACAACAAAGCTAAAATGAGCGTCAAATCGGAAGATCATCTAAGAGAGAAAATAATAAACGTTGCTAAGAAAAACCCTAAGGGTATTTCGCACAAGGATATAACATCGGCAATACCTGAAGTATCTTCTGCAGAACTAGTACCAGCAATTAATGAACTCTTACAGCAAGAATATTTCGATTTATTTAAACAAAACGGTTCTTTAATCTATAGGTAAGATGTTTTGCGCTTTATCTTTGTAAATTAGCCTGTAAGAGAATTTTACTTAGCCATTTCTAGAAAACAAGAGAAAGAAACTTTCCAATAGATCCTGGTGAAAGTTCAACGCCAGAACCTAGAACGAAAATAAATAAATAGTATTATTGTTGTTTGATGTATAGCAAAGGTTTAAATTTATTATTATTTTTAAATTCAGATTAAAAACTCAAAGTAGTAAGCAAGCAGTAAAGGGAGCAGACAATGAAGAAAAAGTAGTATTTAATCTAATAGAAGAAGCTGGAAATAAAGGCATATGGATAAGAGACATAAGAGTCAAGTCCAATCTAGCAAATACACAATTAACTAAAGTGTTGAAAAACCTTGAAAGCAAGAAACTCATCAAAGCTGTAAAATGTGTAAATGTGAGTAACTGAAACAATTATTGCTAAATTCATAAAACATTCTAAACATTCCACTACTGCTGAATGGGTGAACCTGGGCTTGATTCCTGGATTGGGCAGTGTCATTGGGTTGTTCTCTAGAGAAATTAGAATTGTACAAATACAAATACTTTATTTGCAGTAAATAGGGTATTTTACATAGGTGTTAAAAATAATTAACAGTTCAGACCTATTTAACTATTGTCAATAGCATGAAAAATTATAAGCAAGCATTATACCTAAGAATTTATCTGTATTCTCATGTGGTATCTGTTGTCTGTTTAAGTATACCAGATTATAGTTCAGGTTTTTGTTGGTAAAGTCAATGTGTACCGACTTAGATTCGTTAAGCTTGATGCGCCACCATTTTGTCCAGTTATACACTAGAATAATAGCAGTTTGTGCTTTTTCTCCTACCTCCTCGTGACTGATGCCCATTGTCATTATGGCTTTGTCGTCAGAAAAGGTTGCAATGATATTATTTTCTAGTTTTGCGATATCACACATGTCATGTAAAGTAAGTACAGGATTGGACCTAATACACTCCCTTGTGGTACCCTAGCTTGTATTTCCTTAAGTTCAGAATAGGCACCCTCCTGTCTGAGCTGAAAGACTCTGCTGCATATGTATGACTCGAGTATGTTTGAAAATTGTTTGGGCAATAGTGTTCAGAGTTTGGATGTGAGCCCTGTGTGCTAAACTTTGTCGAAGGCTTGTGCCACATCTAGGAATATTGTAGTGAAAATTTTCTTCTCTTCTAGGGCTTTCTCAATAAAGTGTGTAATTCTGTGGATTTGGTCTATTGTAGACTGAGTTTTTCGAAATCTAAACTGATCTCAGGAATCAGGTTTATTTATCCAACAAAAGTGTTAATTGATTAAGGAATAGCTTTTCGAATAGTTATGATATTACAGGTAATAATGAAATTGGTTGGTATGATGTTGCTCCATACGGAAGTTTCCCCGGTTTTACTATCATAATAAATTTAGCAACTTTCCACAAATTAGGCACACATTTCAACTTAAATGCCGCATTTATCAGAGTTGTGAGTTCGACAATGGCTTTACTTGTCAAGTTGTGTAAAATTTGTCCTGTGATCAAATCATATCCCAGTGATTTTTTAGGATTGATATTATGTTTAATTTCATTGACAACTTCTCTTGGTGATGTAAGCCTTATCTCTGACTCTTCTTGCGAAATTTCCTCTTCAAGAAGATTGCTTAGTTGATCATCATTTGGTTTTTGTAACAATAACAATTCAGAGACTCGTTGTTGAACTGTTTAATTTCTCTGTTATTTTTTTTGTGTGATTATTTAGTTATCTCTTTTCTTCTGGGAATTGAGTCTGGTGCCATCTATTTCTTTGTATCCTTTTCCTGTATAGTAGGTCTATGATTTCGGTTGGATACAACATTCCTTTTCGTCTTCTATATATATTTGGTGTAAATCTCCATGATGAATTTTTACAATTATCTTTTCTAGCTCTGTATCCAGTATGGGCTTTTTTAATGGAACATTTAGATTGATGGCATCGTCCGAGTTGGTTTTGAATCTTGCCCAATCAGTATTTTTATTTACTAATGTTAGTTTATTTTAAGTGTAATATGTTCACTTAATGTAAGGATTATATCAGAGCTCATATCATACATTTCAATAATATCGAAATAGGTGATATGTTCTTATATATGAAAAAGTCTATCAGGTCAGGAAGTTTTTGAGGATCTGTAGGCCAATACATTTCATACTTTTTATTGCACTTAGGAGTTCTTTACTTTTTGTTGTAGTGAATGAATTAAAATTAAAAAATAATAATTAAATACTTGTGATGAATAACGTATT
The DNA here is from genome assembly GCA_935421205.1 of Xylocampa areola. NCBI lineage: Eukaryota > Metazoa > Arthropoda > Insecta > Lepidoptera > Noctuidae > Xylocampa > Xylocampa areola. The sequence goes on along the minus strand of OW285217.1, from coordinate 7,604,706 downwards.
TATTTGGATTAGGATTAATATCATGTTTATAAAAAAACCTTCACAAATAAGGCATTATTTTAGAACGGATTTGATAACATTAATTCAGAAGATGTAGATACTCAACACTGTAATATACAGCATGCCATTAAAACAGCAAGCCAGAACATAAAATGTGTCAGGAAAAAGCTGACAAAACTCAGTAACAGCACAGTTTCCCTTATAGAAGAGTGACAGAAACTAGCTTTTCAGTCTTTTAGTTATAGAGAGATGGATCAAACAGTTAGAGGTGTATTAGAAAATATATTAGAAATTATAACACACTAGTTACTCAAACCGCTTTAACAAATAACTGATTAACCATGCGCGGCATAGAAGTTAGGAAGTCATCAATTACGCACCAAAAGGGCAGCAATGCTGTGAAACAGGGTGATAAAACAAAAATTATCGAGATCTGTACTCAGAAGTTATTATATTAAATGGAAAAAGAATACGGTCGCGAACAGGATTCGAACCTGCGCCTCCCGGATGAATACTCCAGGCGCTCTGACCACTAAGCCATCTCGACCTCTGCTCACCACTGCGAATTCTTCTTCCATATTTTAACACGTCTTATAGCGACGTCATTGCTATCAATTCAGTCCTTATGCAAGTGACCGAACCGACACGACTAACTTTGCGGTTAATACAATGTTAATGCTTTTCAAAGATTTATCTTGAATTATGAAGGTAATTGCATTCTTTACGACATTGTATTAACTGCAAAGTTAGTCGTGTCGGTTCGGTCACTTGCATAAGGACTGAATTGATAGCAATGACGTCGCCATAAGACGTGTTAAAATATGGAAGAAGAATTCGCAGTGGTGAGCAGAGGTCGAGATGGCTTAGTGGTCAGAGCGCCTGGAGTATTCATCCGGGAGGCGCACGTTCGAATCCTGTTCGCGACCGTATTCTTTTTCCATTTAATATAATAACTGTAGAGTTCGCTAAGCATGCGTTAATGCTTTTCAAAGATTTATCTTGAATTATTTTGACCATGTACTTATTTATTTTTCAGGCTTCTAAGAAAAAAGTTTATATGCTTTACAATCTAGAACCTGATAGATCTATATCTGGAGGAGCATGGTATCAAGATCAAGACTTTGAATCAGAATTTGTGGACATCCTTAATGTTCAGTGCCATAGGTTTTTAAGTCAAAGGTCTGACAAAATTAAAAACAATTCACGAGGGCCAATCGTAGGCAGAACTCAGTCTTATGCCACCGCTGCTGAAGTACAGAAATATATTACAGATTTAGGAATAAGTAAGGTAAATCAATCCCATATTTATGAACTTATTTTTATTAACTATTAAAACATAATCTAAACGCTAACCAGTACATAGATATTTATATATGTACATTAAATAAATTATATCACTATATTAAATGAGTGTTAAAGCAACTACATTGTTTTACATATTCCAAATACGGTATTTCTATAATAGAAAACAAAATGCATTGGCACTAATATTATTAATCATGATTTTAAACATTTAACATACCATTGGTAGCAAGCAATTAAATCAGCAAGATTAGATAAAAATAAAATTAACATGAGAATTTTGAAGGTTCTTACACATTATTACTTGATTAGGGATAATGGAAGAAAAATTATCACTACATGCTTCAACAATTACTAACTAATATTACGTTTGAATGCTAAGGTCCTCACTTATTTAATTTTAAATGTATTTTAATACAATGATGTGCTTGTGTTACAGGTTGAACTTGATGTAGAAGATGTTATCACAATACTGAATACATTAGTTTATGATGGCAAGGCAGAGAGCAGTGTATACCCTGATGGTAACAAAGTGTATCGTGCTATAGACCCTCTTATATCAGCACCAGGCCTAGTTCAGGTGCCATGTGGAGTCTGTCCACTCATTCATAAATGTGCTTCTACTGGATTAATTACACCACAAGATTGTACTTATATGAAGGAGTGGCTAGAACAATAAAATAATTGAAAACAATACTTGCGTTTAATTAGTCGTTTAGTTACTGGACAGCTATTAAATAATTGCACTTGAAATACAGTAAAATGAGGTGAAGAGGGATGCAGAGATCAAAAAAGATATCTAAATTGTTTTTCTCATTTATTCATTTTTGTATCGTAAAATCAACGGCGATGTTGAACTTAAAATAAATACTTGATTTAAAAATCTTCCTGTGGGGTTACTCTTGAAACTAATACCAATTCCAATATTAAATAGATGCGTTAAAACAACGCGTAATATTAAAATAAATTTACCTACATTACAGTTGCCTCAATTTTAAAGCATGTTGTCTTCATATTATCCCGAATCTATAATTATTGTTTAGTCATTTTGGCATTTAAAAGTACGAACTGACATATTTCCAATGTCAATCGAGCGGAATTATTTTCAAGAGTAAGTCCACTGGTATATCCCTATTCACACCATTTGACTACAATGAAGGTAGGTACCTACATATAAAACATTAACAAATCTTTTTAAGATCTTTGCATATTCTCATATTATTTGTTCCATTGATATGGAAGATGATGAGAGATGTATCTCTCGAAAAGATATTCCTAGATATGAAATCGTAATGTTTGCCAATATTGACCTAGATCTCATGATAAAGCTAGTAACAGGAAAGTCAAGAAATAGAAACAATGATTGCTTAAAAATATTAAACTTAGAGCATTTGTCTTTTACAAACAGTAATACTGTAATTAGTGGTCAAAGCGGCTGGAGTATTAATCCGTGAGGCGCAGGTTGGAATCCTGCTCACGACCGTATTCTTTTTCCATTTAATATTATAACTTTAGAGTTCGCTAAGCATGCATTAATGCTTTTCAAAGATTTATCTTTAATCAAAATCTCCGATCATTTTTTGTCGTCATACTTTTAGGTGGCTCCTTAAATTTAGCGAGGTCAAACTTGTATAAATTTTTTAGACATGACTAAAGTATTTGATCTCGTTTATTGTATCCCTAAAGTAACTGTTGGTAAAAGACACCAATACTCAAATTTTAGTTTAGTTGAGCTACATCATCAGAATTGAGACTAATTAATATTTTTTTAACCAGACCTGGTAGATACGTTTATGTTGCTTATAAGGTACGGAACCCACGACTTCTGCACTTCTCATCTGATCTCACAAATGAGATCGTGTTCGATGATAATAAAAATAAATTATTTTGCTTCAAGCAACCTTGACACACGATATTGTGTCAAGTTTGCTTGAAGCGTAATCATTTTTGACTGTAAGACAGTTACTACTTACTATGAAAATTAAGTTATAACAACATCTACTAGGTAATAAAATCCACTTTCTCATACTCCAAAACGGAAACATTATTATAGATATCACAGACTTTAAAATAAACTTCTAAAATTATTTTCAATGTTATATAAAGCTGACGAGAGAATGGCTGGCTCCCTTTTCAGATTAATTGGTTTATCTTCTATTGTTGTTTTGTTTTCGTCAAGTTCAACATTATTATCGTTATTGGGAAATAGAGAACTGAAAGCATCCATTTGGATATAGTTAAGAGATTGCAAAATCCAGCCGTTATTTGGATATGGGGTAGCAGTCACGATAACAGTGTCATATCTGTCATCATAACTGACTTTTTGAGGCTCTGGTGCTTGAGACGGGGGTGGTGGCGGTGTCAGCTGAGGAGGCTCCTTCAAGACAGGAGGAGGAATTTTTGGTTTTTCTCCACCTGAAAGGTAATATAATATTAAGTAGGTAATTTATAAGTTACGTGAGGTAAATCAGTGTCAAATGACATACTTATTGAATAAATAATCCTCTCCATTTCTCTGAGCTGTGTTTGTTGCCTCTGAACAGTGAAGTACAGATCAGTTATGGTATCTGAAATGTGCTTCATTTCCTCTTCTTTCTTGGCTTCTTTTGCAGTTTCCTTTTTACTTTGCCTGCAAAATATACACAAATTACAAGAAATTTACCTAATCAGTTAGCGCTCTTAAAGACGAGCGGCACATCGTCGAAGACTATCGCCGCCCGCAGCGTCACAGTTCGGAAAAGACACTACCCGTAGGTTTATTTACACTTATGGTATTATAAATAAGTGTACATCTCTGAAGTTGTACGCAAGTTCGCTGCGCAGCAGTAAATTTTACGATGAAATCGGCATGGCGTGGGCGCGATCTGGCGAATGCAATAACAGCATGCAAATGTAAATAATAGTTAAAGGTAAAAAATGGTAATACATCTGTCTCCCTCGCTCAGTGGCCTAGAACAGTCAGTCCTATGTTTCGCGGTAGAGTTGTTTTTCCTAGCTTTAAGCTATTTTAGCACGTTAACAAGTTAAGGCATGCACAATTAAAATAAAACATCTCGTAGAGTAACCGTTTCGAGCTAATTCCGACTCCCCTTAATTATGAAACCGTCTGGCTTATATGCTTGCAACTTCACGAGTTTAATAAGGCTCGGACTATTAGTATGTACAAATCTATAGATACTAATATTATAAAGTCTACTAATATTACAAAACTGAAGAGTTTGTTTGATTGAACGTGCTAATCTCACTACTGGTTTGAATTGAAAAAATATTTTTGTTTAGGATAGTCCATCTATCGAGGAAGGCTATAGGCTATATAACATCACGCTAAGACCAATAGGAACGGAGCATCAATGAAAAATATTGCAAATACGAGAAAAAATATTCCTTTCGAGAAATTCCGTTGCGTGCTTTGTCTAAAGTAAACGGTTAAAAATACGAAAAAATCATGTATTACAGAATTGTTCCCCTTTTAAAATCCAAAAAAAAAAGTTCGCGAAAGCATCTTTTAAAAGGAAATGAAATGAAATTGTTTATTCTGTAAGTAGGTCTTTTAAAAACTCTTTTACATGTAATTATAATGTAGCGTCAGCGTTTCCTATCTGACTACCTCTGAGAAGAAACGCCGAAACAAACTCAAAGGTCAAGGTCTCTTTTAAAGTCCAGACATCATTAAACATCCCTATGTGAGCGTAACCATGTAGGGTATCTGGAATGGCCTTTTTAAGAAAGAGGTATATCAGTTTCGAGTTGACCTGTCTTAACTGACGGCACACATGCATCAGTCATTGTGTAGCTCAACCATGTTATAGGGAGCTCAACGACCTGTCGCAAGGCGATACCAGATCAGCAGGACATTTGCGTAGGCCATATAAAAACCTCAAAACCGCCAGATTTCGAATATGTATAACAATAAATAAAAAATAAAAATAAGAAAAACTTCCTACATGATGCTCAAATTCACAATTTCTGTAATATTAAGAATTTCACAATAAAAAATGTCAATTAATTGAATGACAATTGTTATGATATTACAATGTCAATTTTATCTTATTTAAATGTCAAATTTTCTCATTATACAATGTCCAAATTTTTTCATATTACAATGTCAGGTAAAATCAAAACAATATAATTAAGCATTTTTTTATATCACTCCTTTTTATCGCTTAAACATTCCGAGATAGTGTAATACCCCTTTCGGCATAGTTTAGCTTTAATAGTTTTCTTAAATTCATTATAGGGTAAATTTCTAACGTTAATGGGCAGTTTGTTGAAAAAGCGTATACATTGACCCATGAACGAGTTGCTTATTCTGTGGAGACGAGTAGCATGAACAGCAAGGTAGTGTTTCTTCCGAGTATTTATAGTATGTACATCTGACAATTTAACAAAATTTTGAATGTTTTTGCGTACATACATTAAGTTTTCATATATATATTGCGAGGCTACAGTCAGGACATTGATCTCTTTAAATTTTTCTCTGAGGGAAACTCTAGGACCCAAGTTGTAAATAGCACGAATAGCCCTCTTTTGCAAGACAAAGATGGTATTAATATCCGCAGTTTCCCCACAGAAGAATACCATAAGACATAATACTATGGAAATAACTGAAATAAACTATTCTGGCTGTATCTTCGTCAGTTAAATGCCTAATTTTTTTTACAGCATATGCTGCTGATCTAAGCCTACCTGACAATTTTTCTATGTGCGGGCCCCACTGTAATTTGCTATCAATAGTGATACCAAGAAATACAGAAGACTCAACAGGGCTCAACTCTAATCCGTTTAATAGTACATTGGTCCGAGCATATTTAACACTAGGCGTTGTAAATTTCATAAGTTTAGTTTTTTTCTCGTTAAGGAGTAGATTATTAATATTAAACCAATAGACGACTTTGGATAGTGTATTAATTACTTCGTCATAATTAAGAAGCGCTCTTTTAATTTTGAAAATTAAAGACGTGTCATCTGCAAACAATACCATCTCGGGATTATCTTTAACATAATAAGGTAAATCATTAATATAAACGAGGAATAAAAACGGTCCTAGAATTGAACCCTGCGGAACGCCCATGGAAACAGTAGACCCAGAAGATCTCTTGCCATTCACATCGACCCTTTGAATTCGATTGTTCAGATAAGAAGTCAAAAGGTCGAGAGCTTTGTTCCTTATTCCATAATGATGTAATTTCTTAATAAGTGTATTATGTTGTACGCAATCAAAAGCTTTGGACATGTCGCAAAATATTCCGAGAGCATCATGCGAATCCTCCCAGGCCTCGTAAATGTTCTTAAGCAATTCCACGCCCGCATCCGTAGTAGTACGACCCCGTGTAAAGCCAAACTGTTTTTTATGAAGCAAATTGTTTTTATAGAAATACCTTAACATTAGGGCTAAAATAAGTATTTCAAAAATTTTGAATAACGTAGGCAATATAGAAATAGGACGAAAGTTCCTGGGATCAGACGTGCTACCAGATTTAAATAATGGTAGTAGTTTGCTTTGCTTCATCAAATCAGGAAATACACCAGATGTGACACACGAGTTGAAGACAGTTGCTAAGTATGGAGAGATAGCTTCAATTATTGTTGAGATAGTGTGTACAGAAATACCCCATAAATCTGCAGTTTTCTTTAAGTCGAGACTTTTAAACGTTTCTTTAATATCTTTCGCGTTAACAACTGAAAATTCAAAAGATCTGTCACATTCATCTACACTTTGTTTAAGATCCGAATAAGCAGAAATGGAAGAAGACAAAAGAGTTTTGGTTGTTAAAATGGGAATATTAGTGAAAAATTATTCAAACTCAGTTGCCACCTCCACATCAAGGTTGACTCACTATAACCTTTCTTATGACATTTAAATTTGATCTAAAATAATACATTATTTGCGAAGGTGTTTTTATAAACATGATATTAATCTTTAGCCAAATAAATAGGTTATTCATCGCAAGCATTTAATTTTGAATAAAATTGCACTTGACATCATTTGATTTCAATGAATATCCTAGGAGATATCACAGGTTCAAAATAACTCCGGAACAATCTTGTACCACATGCGCATTTATGATATGCAAGGCAGGCTGTCAACATATTATAGTAACACGTCGGCTACGGTTAAAGTTATGTTGGTACACCCTGTTTATGGCACAGTTGCAAGAACTTAACTTTAACCGTAACCGACGTGCTAATAGAAGTGTAACGGAGCCAAAGGCACTATTTTGATAGGTTTTCTATGTAAATTCTGTTAAGATGACACAGTAACATGTTAGTTACGGTTAAAATGATCTTGGTGCAATTGAGCCTTAGAATCTTTAAATTTGGCATCACGGTAGTTCATTAATAAGCGTAGGTACACATATCAAAAAAAGTTAGCAAAAAGGTTATAATAAAATATATAAAAAAGCATTATAATAATGCTATCTCATTAAAATACGTACCATTTGTTTAATAAAATAAATTATATTATATTTAACTATGGTGAAGTCAAACAATCCTACGAAACAATGATATAAAGAAAATGGATGATTAAACTAAAATAAATAAATTTATAAAGTTTTTGCCCCTTTAGTTATTTTTAGCCAAATTAATACAAAATAACTCCTCTTCTAGCTCGAACACAGGCGGAAATCCTCCTGGGTATGCTGAGGTCTCGGGTATGATTCCCGGGTCGGGCAAAGTATTATTGAGTTACTGTTAGAAAATTCTCAGTAGCAGCCCGGATTTTGAATTGTGCCTGGTAGATAGCAATAGGCTCACCACCTATTACACCTACGTATACACCTACGTCTACATTAGACTTAATAACAGCATTGGTGAAATGTGGGTGTACGACTGTGTACACCCCTGCCTATAATACAGGCGTGATAATGTTATTTTTATTTATTTATTTATTTTAATCTGTTAACACGGTTTTTACAAACTAATTACGTTAACAGCATAATTAATACATACTTATATAAGAATTGAAATTATAAAATAATACACTAAAAAAATGTATAAAACAAAAACAAAACCCTTACAAACTCATGTACAATGTTAAACATTCAATATTTTATAAAAAAAAACTTCACAGAAAGAGAGGCAAACACACATAATTGTTTTAAACTCATCTGCAAACAGATCACAGTCCAATTGGCTTCCACGAGGCTATTAAGGACGGTTAGGACGCGCGGGATGGGAGACGAGGCGCGGGCACCTGCTCGACTCGCAGGCGGTGTTTTCTGCTACGGATATAGTTGTTGGGAGCGTAAACTCGAATCAGGTCATTGTGCAGGTTAGGAGCGTCTGTTATGCCTCGAATCACATCATTATATTCAGCTGATCGTATGCTCTCCTAGTGTCTAACATATTGTATCCTAGACATCCTGCAAGAAACTTAGTAGGATACAGATATGGATAATATCCTAGACAAAACTTATACAAGAACCGTAAAAATCGGACCGGACCTTTTCTAATAGTTGACTCATGTGAATTCCACACACAAGAGCTCGCCCAGCCAGCTTGAAACGTACAAGAGTGCTATATAAGAGTTTTACGACACGCTCATTACGGAAGTCTCGAACGTTTCTGAGAACGAAGCCCAATCTTTTGAAGGATTCCTTGGCGACAGTAGCAATATGATCATGAAATGTCATCCTCTGGTTCTGTTATAAATACGCGCGTGGTACTTGATCATTATGTTGTTGCAGAGTTATTTTAAAAGTACGATATATCCGAAGATATTTATTGAAATCAAATGATGTAAGGGCAATTTTATTCAAATTTAAATACTTGTGATTAATAACGTAGTTATTTGGATAAGGATTAATATAATGTTTATAAAAACACCTTCGCAAATAATGCATTAATTTAGAATCAATTTGATAACCATAAAAAAGGATACTATAGAGCGGAATAAGGGTACCAAAGTGTTCGCAAGAGACGCGTCTATTGGGCAAAGCCATTTGACGAAGCTGAAAACGGAGGAGGGAAGTGTATCGTCGAGTAGGTCAGAGGTACTGAGGGAGATAGAGAGGTTCTATGGAAAATTGTATACCTCAACAGCTAAGCTTGTTAATTCCCCGGCTAAAGATCCGAGAGCCAAATCGACCCGACACTATACCGAAGATATCCCGGACATCAGCCTGTACGAGATTAGGATGGCTCTCAAACGGCTTATGGATAATAAGGCGCCGGGCGATGACGCGATCACTTCAGAGCTTCTGCGGCGGGTGGAACACCGATCCTTAGGGCCCTTCAAAGGCTCAATTCAATCTTGCTCCCGGGACAAACGCCAAAATCATGGAGCGGAGGTGTGGAAGTCCTTTTCTTCAAAAAAGGTGACCTTATTGTAGAATTATAGGCCCATCACACTGCTGAGCCATATCTAAAAGCTGTTTTCGAGAGTCATCACGAATCGTCATGAACGCAGGTTTGATGACTTCCAGCTATAGTACCATAGACCACATTCATACGCTGCGGCAGATTATACAGAAGACCAAAGAGTATAATCGGCCATTATGCCTGGCGTTTGTGGACTATGAGAAACGAATGCTTTCTATTTTAGGCTTTTTATTTCAATTCGATCGAAACCTGGGCGGTCCTACGGTCTCTTCAGCGGTACCGTATTGACTATCGGTACATCGAAGTGTTCAAGTGCTTGTATAATAACGCCACAATGTCGGTTCGAGTACAGGACCAATATACGAAGGCAATCCCTTTACAGAGAGGAGTAAGACAGGGAGACGAAATATCTCCGAAACTGTTGCTTTGGAGGATGCCTTCAAGCTCCCGGAATGGCAAGAACATGACATCAACATAAACGGCGAGTACATCACTCACCTTCGATTTGCCGACGATATCGTGGTCATGGCAGAATCTTTGGAGGACTTAGGACGAATGCTCGATGACCTCAATGGAGTTTCTCAACAAGTTGGCCTTAAAATGCACATTGACAAGACAAAAATCATGTACAGTGCCCATGTTCCGTCCAACTCTATAGCCGTTGGAAACTCCAATCTCGAAGTTGTTGACGGTTATGCCTACCTAGGACAAACAATCCAACTAGAAAGGTCCAACTTCGAGAAAGAGGTCAATCGAAGAATCCGACTCGGCTGGGCAGCGTTCGGGAAACTACGTAATGTCTTTTCATCCAAAATACCCCAGTACCTCAAGACAAAAGTCTATAACCAGTGTGTGTTGCCAGTGATGACGTACGGAACTGAGATGTGGTCTCTTACTATGGGCCTCATACGCAAGCTCAAAGTCACTCAGCGAGCTATGGAGAGGGCTATGCTCGGCGTTTCTCTGCGTGATAGAATCAGAAATGAGGAAATCCGCAGAAGAACGAAGGTCGTTGACATAGCTCAGCGGATTAGTAAGCTGAAGTGGCAATGGGCAGGGCACATAGCTCGAAGAACTGACGGCCGCTGGGGCAGAAAGGTTCTCGAGTGGAGACCACAAACTGGCAAGCGCAGCGTGGGACGACCGCCTGCTCGATGGACTGATCTTATAAAAGTAGCTGGGAGTCAGTGGATGCAGGCCGCAATGGATCGTTCCCGCTGGAGATCTTTGGGGGCGGCCTATGTTCAGCAGTGGATATTTATAGACTGAGATGATGATGAAAAAAGGTTATAGTGAGTCAACCTTAAAAGATAGACATATGCTGTCGCGGATTTTTTTTAGAACTTTTAAAGTGGAAAAATTCTGTCACACATGATTTTTGCGTAACTTTAACCGTTTACGCAGCGTTCGCAACGGAAGCTCTTAAAAGGAATATATTTTTCTCGTTTTTGCGTTATTGATGCTCTGCTCCTATTGGTCGTAGCGTGATGTTATATAGCCTATAGCCTTCCTCGATTAATGGACAACACAACAAAAAAAAAATTTTTCAGTTCGAACCAGTAGCTCCTGAGATTAGCGCGTTCAACCAAACAAACAAACAAACTCTTCAGCTTTATAATATTAGTATAGATGAAAGGTGTTCATATGGTGACATATACAGCCCATGTGACATTATCAGGGTGTAACATCGGGTATATTTTATTCTCAAATAAAATTGAGATCCAAACCAAATTGCAGTAATGTACCTCATAGTAACAAAATTATTTTCTTAATTTTAGTGAAGTTTTATATTTAGAGTATTATCATAGATATACTAATGTTTCCTAGATAACTTCTGTAACTTTATGTTAGTGTAAGCGGATTGTAAACCAATCTTACTAAAGTATAAATACATAAAATGTGTAGAAGCAAAAGATTATTATATTTTTCATTATTTAAAACACTATATAAATAAAGCAGCACAACCTCCTGTTTCCTAGCAAAGTGGGCCTCACTAAGGTGCGGAAGGTGGTCTACCTCTATGAATAAGATACCCAAGTGGCACAGTCACATAGTCAGCTCCTTACATTTCACGATAAAATTAACACCTTAAAGGGAATCACCAGTTTCGGCTAAGCGGAGACAAGTCGCCCGGAAAAAAAATGTATTTACTAAACAATATTATTAATTCTAAAAGAAATATTTATGCATATCACATATTAGCCACGTACACATACAAAAAGTCGAATTAAGTATTATCTAAACTGTATACAACAGATATAAAGCATAGCCATTTGTTTGACGCAGTGTTACTAGCACAGAAATTAAACATAAATTTCAGTCTATTATCAATGACCATAACCAAAAAAAGTGTTTGTCTCAAAACAAGTACTGATCAATATTGTATGAGAAGATTACACTCATTTACATTGTTTTAAAATAAAACATCAATCACGTTACAATTTTTTTTTTTTTCGATTATATGTCAATCCATAAATCGTTTATGTCCGTTTTTTTCCTGACATCTCCTATTGTACCGTATAAAGAGATATTCGATCCGGTTGCTTGTACTGATATTCTTCACGATGGATCATTTCGATCTGAGTATCGATATAAAATTGCTTCTAATTAATATTTTTTTAATATGTTTGCCTTTGATGTTGTTCAATTAGGAACACAGAGTCCCGAATTTGCCCGAACAAAACTGCCAATGTCAGTAGCGATTGAGAAGCGTGTTTATGGAAAATAACGGCCCGCCTTAATAGTATTTTTCCTGAGATTTTCTCTTTTTTCTCATATAATAAACACATGTACATAGATCTGACCACTAAAATTTTACTTTAAGATTGTAGTGATATGATTTTATTATTCGATCCAATATAAGATAGCAAATCTTTAATAATTTACAGTAGTGGATTGTATGTTGAATTGATGTGAAATTTGATCAAATCCTTTTGTACTGACCCACTTGAGTATCGATCCATATCGAACATCCCAAACGTCAAGTGAAATGACATCTGACAACATTAAAACAATGAAAAACTATTTGCTTTGCTTTCGTACACTGTTCCCTGTAGATGTTACTTTGTTTACTTGCTGCTTTAAATTATTGTTTTTCTTATCATGGACTCTGATACCGAACCTCATGATGACCCGGCCCTAGCCTCAGACATGGTATCTGCGCCACACATTAAACCTGGTGCTATTACGGACCTCAATCCATTAATTGATGAATTGGTAATTGCCTTGTCAGCTTCTATTTGGTATTTAAGCTGGGCAAGTTACGAAAATAAAGTTGCACCGCCTGCCCAGATTTTAGACAATATTTTAATAGTTTATAACTCTGAATAAAATCAAATTAACAAATAAAAACTGATAGTTTTATTTTAACCACCCTAATACAACCCTATAATGTGTAAATAATCAGATTATATCAAAATACTACTGCAAATAATATAATACAGAAAAGAATATGCTTATTACAAAGATTTTCTCGGTAGGGTTTCAATTTGAGCCAGTTGAAACATATTCTTGCATCTTGCTACAACTTTATTATAATATTTGCTTTCCTATAGGTAAGTAGTTTTTAAAATACAAGTCTTTTATTAATAAAAATCTAGTCCATGCTTCGCCAGATCACCGTAACAAACTGATCAATTCCCTTTACATGTGCAAAGCCAGGGAGATAGCTAGTTAGTAAGAAGTTAATTACAATATTAAAGAGAATATAAACACTTACCTATTATATTCAAACAGTAATATACCAGCACCAATTGTGAAAATCAAAGTTTCACCAAGAAGATTGGCTCCTAGCTCAATAGCCATTTCTTGACTGAGAACTGGTATGTTCACTGGTCTGCCCAAATTTAAAACCCACATTTTTGCCTTAACTTCACACCAATTATAAACTGAAACATAAAATAAACACAATTCGTAATACAGGCCTGTGAGTTTCATGAAATTGCCGGGTTAGGGCCTCCCCAGCTTTGAGGAGTGAGTATAGATTAGTTTAAAAAGATATACCATACATAGTTATAACTCGTTTGTCACGACACAAGTTCAAGAAATCACTTGAATTCATTTACAAAAATATACACTTACATTGGGCAGGAGGCATGCAAACGTAAGTCCTGAAAAACGGATGGTGTTTAGCTCGTTCTTTGCAAGCATTTGCGATCGGTTTGCTTATCTGTTTTATTAATAAAGCAGCTAGTTTGGCAATTGGGAATGCTCCTATAACCATTTTTAAACTATAAAGATTTTGTAAACCTGATTAAGTGGTCTATTATTGCGAAATTTTTTAACATTAAAATGCACAAGGTTGAAAATAGGAGGTATAGTATTGACCAGAACAGAACATTACGACATCAGTGTTGCTAAGCAAAATAACCAATATAACAAATTTTCGTAAACAGCCTTTATTGGGCCAACGAAAAAATAATTACTAATAAAAACAATAGAACAAAATTATAGCATCGTAACACTGAATTGAAAACAAATATATACATTAATTACAATAAAGTATTGAGTTCACTATATATCACTTTAATATATAAAAATTACCCTCATAAATGGTAAAATTATAATTACTGGCTTGCTATTCTAAGTTACTGACAGTGACACTCCGTGAGTCCAAAATTTGACAGCTAGCCAACAGCTTCAAACCTCTCTTCTATCAAAGCTTCAATACCACTTTCTACCATCAAGGCATAAAACAGGTTACAAACATGAAGTTTGATTTTAAGTGGAGTAAACACGATGGACCTAGAATATTTCCTATTTTTTTCATTTAAACTAAAAACAAACGGGGTGTAACCTATCGGTAGCCCTATCAAAGGAGATGAGAAAATAAAGTGAAAATCTGAGATATAATTAGTATATAGGTAGATGTCAAATGTGGCTTTTTAGCAATGATAAAATAAAAAGAGAGGATATGCCCTAAATTTATAGTTATACATATAGCTTGCAAACATGAACCTGGATAACAAAAATACATCTATCTCATTCTCACACGTCATAATTTACGCATAAAATAAAAGATGTAGATATGTCAAAGACTTCAATTTCCGGGCTTATATTTTTCGTGACGTCACTAAGCTCCGGCTTGAAGCTATTTTTTTCACATGACGCCATTTTTAGCTACAACTTCCGCTTGCAGTTCGTAGTAGTTCATCTATCATTTAAGCGTCGTTCAATGTTTACTTTCAACAAGTCAAAGTGTTGTATCAAAGGATCTAATTCGAAATATCGGAAGAATGACGAAGTAGAATTTTTCAGGTTAGTTGTATTTTTCAAAGCTTTTATTTAACTTGCAATGTATATATATTTATATATATATGTTTGTTCTGGTGGAATCTTGCTACTCAATTTTGAAGCAGATGTCTTCAACCGATTGAGCTGAAATTTTGTATACACGTTTAGTTCGGATGAAAATACACGATAAGCTGCCATGTCATGTCAAGTGTCATTCTAAATCCAATATGGCGGACCATCCAAGATGGCGGAATAGTTATTTTTAATGCATTTCTACAATATGAGTATCAAATGAAAGGGCTTGTTGAGAATAATTAGAAAAATATTCTGACATCACTCTTAATCCGATATGGCGGACTTTTGAAGTTTTTTATGCTTTCCTATGGTATGGGTATTATTAAATGACAGGGTTCGCTGAGAATAAAAATGCAGGTAAATAACTAAAAAGCAAAAAATAAATTAAAAGCAAAAAAACCTTTTTTTTAAAAAGCTTTTATTTTATTTAAATGACCTAAAGAGAAAAAAAAACTTTTTAAAAGTTAATTATGAACTTATAACATCATTATACACAATTTATATAATCATAAAAGCTTATCGCGCGATTTACTTTTGTAAATAAACTAGAACCTATTTAATTAAGTAACTTAATCAGCTAAGTGTATTTTGTTTTTTAAATTTCAGTTTAATTAAATACTTAAAGGTACCAACGCAAACCTCGCGTCAAGCTTTTATGATCATTATAAATTGTGTATAATTAGGTTATAAGCTGAAAGTTAAAATTTTAAAAGAAAATTTTATTTTCTTCTCTTTAGAGGATTAAAGGTTCCTTTTAATTTCCATATGTATGTACATTTCTCGTGTCTAAAACGTTTTGTATTCATGATAGGAACATAAGATTTTGTTTTCCCCTATTATATAAAACTGTAAACGACTACTATAGTCTAAAATAGAACAAGTAAATATAATTATATTTTACGTTAAAACATAGTTTTGCGTTTCGTGTTTTGTTGTTATCGATACAAAATGTACAATTTCATTGATATAGTGATTTAATCAATTACTAACGAAACATTCATTGGATTTAATTCCGTTTACATGGCATTATGCCGAAATATCGAAATTCAGAGCCTTGCTGATATTTCAGGAACGTAAACTTAAAAATAATGTATCACTGCATACTTACTAGATCAATGATATTATTAATTAGACGTTGTAGATTGCGCAGTGGTTGAGAGACCGATTGCTGATTCGCGTGTCGCAGGTCGGATTCCTGTAGGGGTATTCTCAACTGTCGGAAGTTTTCGGATCTGAATCCGAGAGAAACAAAAATGAATAAATAAGCCAGATTCCCAGATAAATAGAATAATAAAAAATGTTTTTAAAATATGCGTAATTAAAGAAAATCTAATTAAAAATTGAAAGATTTGATAAATGATATTGAATATGAATGATATGAATTGATACCGAAACTTCCAACAGTTGAGAATACGTCTGCTGTATGGAACTAATATTTGTCACATAATACGGATAATTGTTCCGGGCCCAGGTGTGTGTTTGCACGTGAGATTATATATCGTAAACGCACCTACGATACAGGAAGCAATTACTATAGTCCATAAAATATAGCTTAATTAGAACGACAGCTACCAAACCAATCGATTTGATCAGAATTTAAAGAATTTAAGATATCGATATAAGTAAATTAAAAATAAATATATACCTATTCAGTCAATATTTTACAGTATGTAAATATTAGTTTTCATTCGGGCAAATAAAATTAAACAATTGGGTGATATGGTCGCAACGCGACTAAACCCATAAAAAAACCCATGTCCGCGGCGCAGTTGGTGCAGTGGTCGAGAGACTGACTGCTGCCCTGCGTGTCGCGGGTTCGATTCCCCCCCGAAGCAAATGTAAATCGATTAAATAAAAAATTCTATAAAAATTGGTCCCATCCCTATCTTTTTTAAAGTAACGTAACCTTGTAAAGACGCCATAGACAATAAGGTAAATTTTTTGAACTATTTATTAGTATGTTTTTTTTTAGTTTTATAGCTGATTTTATATATTAAGTTGATTTACATGTGGTACACTGTATTTAGAAAAATTTTAACACGCTAGTTACGAATAATTTTTCATGTGTTATTTTAAATTATTCGAAATGACGTTACTACAAAGTTCAGTCACATTGTAGTTGTCACTTTTGTTGACATCTCCATTCTAATCATGCTATATTTTAGGGACTGTAGTGAGGGGCAACCAGGTCACATAATAATGCGTTCTTTTTTTCAGAGATGTAAAGAATGAGTCTTCTAAAATTGAGGAATAAAATCATAGGCAGTAAAAATATAAAACCAGAGAGCTTGGAGAGATTGTATAAACAGAACGTTGACTGTGGTTCGACTTAAAAATTATGTAGTTTTCAATATTTTTCCAGTAAGTATATATTCTGATGTACTGTAGTAGAGTTCTATTTCGCGAGTCACCACTAATCGAAATATTAATACGTAATTAATTTATTTTTTAGTTCATCTTCAATGCCAACTAAAGAGCCATTTTCAATCAAAACTGATGATACTGGGAACAAAACTGATGAATTAGATGTAAATATTTTATTTTATTTATAATACATAAAATATTCGATTATGTCTAAATTAATATTATTTCGCAATTAATAAATTATTTCTAAATCAATGTGTACTTAATTTTTTTTCATCCATCTATTATGAAGTGCTATCCCTAATACTTTCCCAAATATTTCGAAATTCATTATATCATTACGATGTGTTTTGAATATTTTTAGTCATCATAGACAAGCTGTAATATATGACGCAATGTACTTCGACCACACTTCCGTGGTAACATGGCTCAATACTCAATCATTTATTGCAATTGGCGTGTCGTAATAGGAAGTTTCAACAGTATGCGAGGCTAATCTTTACTGAATTTGTTATCACTGACGACGACTCAATGATAACCGAGATAGTGAATGGTATAGAGGTCGGGAAAAATGTTATTCGGGTTTTCCTAAAAATATTTTTTCAGTTTCATCTTGGTGTCTAGATTTTTACAAGCAAAATATGGGCATACTATAAGTTGGTCCCATAGTAAAAGTTGTTCGTATACAAGGGTACATTGACCCCTTAAACTATGTCTACGGACTTCTGTTACAAGTTGTATTTGTTATGCTAACACAAAGGATGTAATAATAAATTCGCTCGAGCGTGATCCACGTTACACTTTGAGCAAGTATATTAAGGACGCATTCATAAACTTGTCTACTACGAGTTGAAGGTAATAAGGAAAATAAATCTTAATTTTCTGTTATAGTTATATCGATATGGACAACAGTAACACAATCAGTACAACACTATTTGGTGAGGGTGGAGCGACGCCATTTTTTAAAGCAGTTAGGCTTCAGATCACGTGACTATAATTCATATCCTCTTTCTCTTCTTTTATCAAACCTTGCGTCCAAGCACGGATCTTTTCGACATACTTGTCGACTCGACCCAAGTATTTATGTATTGAATTTTATCGTTTTATCAACATATTATGTCAAATTTGACATCGAAGAATTTTAAAATCGACAAACGTGTCGACATAAAGAACCATGCTCGCACCGCTTTTTAGATATCGTCGACTTTATTCTTCGATCACTTATAAAAAACTAGATACACAATCAGCGACAAAAAACGTCCACACCAAATGAGCACCCAATTCAACATTTGGGTGCTCTTTTATGGTAGTCTTATTCGAACACTCTGAAAACGTATCATTCATACTATTGCATGCCCACTTGAAATTTTCGGGTTAATGGGTTGACGCTGTTCTATTTGGTGGAGACGCTGTTGTTGCTTTTTTTTATAACGAAAATATGACTATTGTATTTGATTCATTTATTTTGTAATTCTATAAATAGAATACGCGACTGCTGAGCAGGAGGTCTCGGGTTTGATTCCCGGGTCGGGCAAAGTGTTATTGAGTTTTTCTGTTAGGAAATTCTCAGTAGCAGCCCGGAGTTTGGAAATGTGCCCGGTTGATGGCAATAGGCTCACCACCTATTACATGGGACTTAATAACAGCATTGGTGAAATGTGGGTGTACAATTGTGTACACCTCTGCCTACCCCTTCGGGGAATACAGGCGTGATGCTATGTTATGTATGTTATGTTATAAATAGAATAGTACAATTTTACAGATCACCAATACATATGGTCAAAATTACATATATATTATGTAATTTTGACCATATGTATTGGTGATAGTTATATTGTGTTTTTTGTTTAGTTTTCCACGGGTTTCTGCGCTGTGTGGAGAATGGATATCTGTTATAGCACGGCAAAGATCCGAAGAGTTCTTTAAGCAGTTTTTAGTGCGATTAAGTCCCGTTAGAATTTAATAACTAAAGTATGCTTAGATTTTATAAGTATGTACTGAGTATGTATTATTTAATTATGTCTGTCCTAACGATTTATAGCTTTTTAATTTTATTATTTACTTTATTATTTTATATTTTAATAACTTATTGCTTTTTATAAAGATTGTATGTGCACCAATCCTTTGAATTTTTGACACAAATGAATAATTAAATAATTATGATGTGTGTTTTTATATTAGTTTTATTGATAAATTAATGTCGAACCCTATCCAAAACAAGCTATATTCAGATAAATTATTATTATGTAAAAAACACAACATTAAAAAAATTACAAAAAAGTAGGTACCATTTTTTACTACAGTATGAAGAAAAATATTGGACACTTCGACTCCACACATTCCTTAACGTAATGCCAGCTTGGCTATAACATTTTATAACTTTTTTTATCGCTTTATAAATCTGACTTTAAGCCATACGCGTAAGGTTGAATTTGTCATGATACATGTTGACCAGCTTAGCTAGCTGGTCAACATGTATCATGGTGGTCGTAATGCATTGGTGAAACTTTACAAACGAAACTTTAGAAACGAATACAATTATGGTTGAATTTTCATTAATGAATATATTTCAGCTAGAATTACATAAAAACAATTGGCGACAGTTTTGAAGTGATTTTTGTATAGGATTGTGTATCTAGTTTTTTATTAGTGATCAAAGACTATAATAATTAAATAGTAAATATATTCAGACTTGATTTGGTTCTTAATGTTGTTTTTTCCTTTGAAAAATTATACGGTAATTCACACGGTGCACTTTAAGCATTCACCGTAATTGTGTCTAGAAACACCGTATTTTTACCATTGCAACACGGTATTTCTCGATTTTCAACCTCACTTATGGTGACCTTTCTCTTCTTATATCAATGATGGAGACACTGTTGTCAATCAGTTAAATAATATTCTTCTTTAACTAGCTGTGCCCGCGACTCCGTCCACGTGGATGTCGAAAATTAACACCATGTCGTCTATGAACACAAATTCATAATAATGAAAAATGTCGATACTCAGCTCAGCCCAATGCAAAGCAGCTACTGAAGACTGCGTTATGTAGTTTTTACGTAAACAAACAGTTTTAAACACATTTTTTTCTGATAATATCTGTGCCCCGCGATTTCACCCGAAACGTTAATTTGAGAAAAAAAAACAGAATATATATTTCACCAGCGCCCTGCCCCCTCATGACTGCGCCTAGCACATCATAAATGCGTGTGCCTCGTTGGTCTAGTGGTCCAAAGTATGACTGCTGAGTATGAGGTCTCGGGTTCGTTCCCGGGTCGGGCAGAGTGTTATTGAGTTTTTCTGTTAGAAAATTCTCAGTAGCAGCTCGGAGTTTAGAAGTGTGCACTGGCCGGTGTGCAATAGTCTCACTACCTATTACATGGCACTTAATAACAGCATTGGTGAAAGGTGGGTGTACGACTGTGTACACCTCTGCCTTATTCGGGGAATACAGGCGTGATGCTATGTTATGTTATAAATGCGCGCGTGATACTTGATCATTATTTTGTTGCAGAGTTATTTTAAAACTGATATATCTCCTAAGATATTCATTGAAATCAAATGATGACAACGGCAATTTTGTTCAAAATTAAATACTTGTGATGAATTACGTATTTATTTGGATAAGGATTAATATCATATTTATAAAAACACCTTCGCAAATAATGCATTATTTTATAGTGCGCGCGGAACTAGCTGGCCGGGCCTTAGGTATGTGAGCGGTGGGACGGAGAGGCGGGGGCGCTTGATGTCATTACTCAGTTCGGCGCCGGATTTCGCGGCGGCAACACGCGTTGACAGTTCTGGCTAGTTTAGACAAAATGCATAAGAGATTGCAATAGCAAGATGAGTCCGCCGATAAAACTATAATCTAAGGCAGGGGTTCCCAACCTTTTTTTGTCTACTGCCCACTTTAAGAATAAATTCTTTTTTAACGCCCCCCTTTTTAAACATACTTAAAAACCGCTAAGTACTTATAACTGATTATTGAAACGCAAATTTATAGTATTCGGACAGAGTATCTTTTATTGAAAATAAAACAAACATAATCAATTCTTATATAAAAACTAATGTGAAGGTTGAATCTGATGCTGTTCAATAAGTTTGTTGATATCAGGTTCCAATTTACTCAAAAACAGCCGCAAGTCGCCACGTTCGGTAACACGCAAACGATTTCTCTTTTTAGTAAGCAGCGTTGCCACAGCACTAAATCCACGTTCACACAAATATGACGATGGGAATGCTATCAAAAATCGTTGAACAATTGACCACAATCCAGGGTACGATTGCGGGATCGGTTTTTGTAGCCAAAATTCTTGATATCCATTTTTGAACTTGATTTTTATTTCTTCGTTTGTTGTCAATTCTATAAGTTCTTCTTCCAGCTGAGGTGACATTGCTGTGTTGACATTTGAAAACGGATCCAACACCCAGTCTGGTATTTCCAAGTTTAAAATGTCCTGGTATCGTTCGGTGAAGTCAATGTGGAGGTTTTCCAAATGTTGGCAGTAGGCAAACAAGTCGTCGTTACTGCAGTATACTGATAATTCGGAAAATTGTGAAACTCACGTCTGCCCATATTCTTTTTGTGCAGAAGCAGTTTGGCTGCGAAAGCAGCAACGACATTTTTTGTTTTAATTAAATTTAGTTCATCGGTTAGCAGTTGGAGGTTCATGTCGTTGAACATTTTATACAGGTATGTCATGTAAGCTATATCATTCTTTGATGTTATGAGCTTGTTGCGCAGTTCTGTATCTTTAGTTTCCAAGAACTCTATCATAGAGTCAAACAGGTTGAAAAATCGAATCAGACAATTGCCTCTTGACAGCCAACGAACTTCAGTATGAAGCAACAAACGGTTGAAATCTTCGTCATTAGTAACACAAAGCTGATGAAATAATCTATCATTCAAAGAGCTGCTACGGATTTTATTGACTGCTTTGATGACATATTGCAGTGATTGAAATAGTCGTTCACTTAAGTTTCTAGCAACCAAATGTTGTCTATGAATAACGCAATGTATAGCAAGGACATCTGGAATTTTATTCTTTAAGTATGCTATGAAGCCTTTATGGCGCCCTGTCATAGCCGGAGCGCCATCCGTAGCAACTGATATAATATTTTTCAAAGGAATCTCTTTCTCTTCACAAAACTTTTCCAATGTATTGAATATGGTTTCGCCTTTTGTATCTGTCTCCAAATTTCTGGCAAACAATAGTTCTTCACGTATTTTCTCATCTTTAATAAACCTCACGTAAGATAGCAACAACGCTTCATTAGTTGGTAAAGTGGACTCATCGTGCTGAATTGAGAATTGACTAGTCCTCAGATGATTGCACAATGATTCTTCAATGTTTTCAGCCATTTCATCAATTCGTCTTTGCACAGAATTATTACTCAAAGGAATTTTTCGGATAATATCTGCGGCCGGTTTATGAAGCACAGTAGTTATTACTTCCTTTATTGCTGGCAAAATTAACTCTTCTCCGATGTTGTGTGGTTTGCCTTTTTGAGCAATTAACAAAGAGATATTGTACGAAGCTCGAAGTCCGTCGTCATCTTGCTTAGCAGCCGCCGAAAATAGTTTTGATACACTTGGCTGAGTATTATGCTTCTTCTCTAGGTCTTGAAAATATGCTACATTCTTTTCTGTCTTATCTGGATGCATTTTATTCAAATGATCTTGCAGTCTTGAAGGCTTCATTGCTTCGTTCGAAAATGTTTTTAGACATAGAAGACACAAAGGCGACGACGGGTTTGTGGGATTTTCAATAAATCCGAATTTAATATATTCCGCAGAGTATTGCCGTCTCTTCTTTTTTACTTCCGACATTGCTTTGTTTTAAGAAATACGTAAGTGTTGAAATCAAGTACTGCTTATCTATTATGCGTAGGGCATCGAGCCCGGGTTTACCCGGACCGAAAAAACCGGGGTTTCCCGGTTCTGAGGGTTACAAAAAAACCCGGGTTTGATTTTTAAAACTCGGGTTTTTCGGGTTTATTTTTAATACTTTTATTTTTGTTATTTATTAAGTTTAAGCCACTTTGAATGCAATAATAAGTAAATGGAATGAATTGCTACTGATTATACTGCTCCTGAAACTGCTCAGGATCAGCTTGTCCATCAGACTATTTGCTTACTACTGTAAGGGTAGAAATGGCACTCTTCGAGAATGGCGGTACGCGACAGCGAGGGCGTTACCTATCGCTGGTATATGAACATTTAAAAACTATTCCACCTACTAGCGTCGAGCCGGAGCGTATATTTTCTTCGGCTGGAATTATGTGCAATAGATTGCGTTCGTCTTTGAGTGACAAAACTTTGGATGCCCTAATTTATTTACGTTCATTTTACATAAGTAAGAAGAAATTCTAACAATTCAGTTCTGATTTCTGTTATTTTATGTTACGTTACGATATATCCAAAATGGTATTAGTTATTATTTTATATGAATATCTCTTTTTTTCTAAAGTGGTCAGATGGTCAGAGGGTATGTCTTAACTAATTTGTTTAAATAATGTGTCAAATGCATAACTACTTTTTACTTAGTATTTTAGATAAATAACTAATTATAAACCAAACGACTGCAATTTAAATTATATTAGAATAGTAGAATAGAAGACTAGAACTATTCGTTACCTAATTGTTAATGCGAAGAAGAGTTTTATTAATGTTAAAATAAATTGTGATACTACAAAAATGTCTTTTGAAGATATTATTTTTATTAGCTTTAAAATACAATGAAAATGAAAAAGAAAATAAAAAATCGTTTATTGAGTTAACAAGTTGTAGTAACAGCATTCATTGGAGCTGCTTTTAAGCTAGTAAAGCCTGTGTTAGCAGACTTCGTTCTTCCTTGTTTAGATTACAATTAACTTGTGTTACTTACAGCAAATTGGCAAAAAGGTACTTAAACAGGGAAAAATAGTAAATAAAAGTGTGTGTGTGAGTGTATGTGCGAGTGTGTTGTGTGTGCGAGTGTGTTGTGTGTGTGTGTTGTGTGTGTGTGTGTGTGTGTGAGTGTGTTGTGTGCGTGTGTGTGTGTTGTGTGTGTGTGTGTGTGTGTCTGTGTGTGTCTGTGTGTGTGTGTGTGTGTGTGTGTGTGTGTGTGTGTGTGTGTGTGTGTGTGTGTGTGTGCGTGTGTGTGCGTGTGTGTGTGTGTGTGTGTCTGTG
The DNA here is from genome assembly GCA_935421205.1 of Xylocampa areola. Taxonomy (NCBI): domain Eukaryota; kingdom Metazoa; phylum Arthropoda; class Insecta; order Lepidoptera; family Noctuidae; genus Xylocampa; species Xylocampa areola. Next base: position 7,580,237 of record OW285217.1, on the reverse strand, counting down.
TGTGTAACAATAAGTGAATGTTATCAAAATAATTCATTTAATGTTAAAACTAATCTCTGCAAGTCTGTGATTTAAAAAAGACTAGATTACTTACTAAGTTTTAAGATATTGTGAAGAAAAAATAAATCTTTATCACTTTTTTAAACATTATAACTGTTTTTGTAATTTGTAAAGTACTGTTTCATTTATTTAAATTCTTCCTCATCCTTTATATTTTGTACTCATTGTCGGAAATCGAGATATAAAAGCAGATTAGTGTTTAAAAAAAAATTACACACATTATAAAAATATCGAAATGCTCGAAAAAACCGGTCTACCCGGGTTTTGATTACTCTTAGACCCGAAAACCCGGGTTTTCAAAATTGAACCGAGTTTCGATGCCCTAATTATGCGCGAAACCGCAAATGAAAATAAAATAAATTTACGTCGTTTATATAGGATTGCTTAAGCAGCACGCACCAACAGGAATAAGACAAACGTGCATAAACTCGTTTATCTCATTCGACGCCCAATCGTACTCGACAAGCAAGAACAAGTATTATAGAACCAGCCGATTGGTATAGGAATGTACAATTCGGATTATTTAACAAAAACTTGTTAAAACATGATTGCCCGCGGTCTTTTATATCGAACCGAGTTTGAGCTATATCTTAATTAATATTAGTTGATGTTCACAAGATGTAGTCGAAAGTCGAGAGCTCAGTCGGTGTCTAAGAGTCTTCCTAGCTAGGTAGATGAAATTATAAATCGACCCCAAAGCCCTACACAATGCCCCCTTTTTTTTCTGGGTCTCTTACCGCCCCCCTTTAGGCCTGCAGCGCCCACAAGGGGGCGTTATCGCCCACGTTGGGAAAGACTGATCTAAGGAAATAATATTTAAAGTGCATACGTTTTTTAAAAAACGGAAAGCCGATGTCAATAGTTTAGAATATAAAACTGATGCGAATATTCATAAATTAGTGGCAGAAGCAACCGTGATATCAGAACGAAGTGTAAGGAGAGTGATTGCTGAAAGTAAAACATCCTTGCAAAATACAGGGGAAGCAAAATTTTGTTCTCCGCGGAGACCAAAAGAAATAAAAAAGAAAATACAAGTTAATGATTTTGATTTAGGAGTGATAAGAAGAAAAATAAATCAGTTTTATACTGTACAGAAAAAAAAAACCAAGTCTACGAAAACTAAATGCTGTGTTAAAAGAGGATAATATTTTAGATTGCGGATTAACTTATTTAAGAGAAATTTTGCACAAACTGGGATATTCATTTAAAAAATGTAAATCGAAGAGATCCCTTTTAATAGAGAGACCAAACATTGTTGAATGGCGAGTGAAATATTTGAGGGCCATAAGAAAATTCAGAGAAGACAAACGAAATATATTCTTTTTGGACGAAACTTACGTTAACCAAAGTCATAATGTCCAAAAATGTTGGCAATCTTCGTCGGAGCCTGGTATTTATGCAGATATAGGCAAAGGAAGGAGTTTAATAATAGTTCACGCTGGTAGTCGGAACGGGTTAGTTGACGATGCATTGCTAATTTTTAAATCAGATTAAAAAACAGGAGACTATCATGGAGACATGAACTCTACAAATTTTTACAACTGGGTTGATCGAAAGCTAATAGCTAAACTTCCACCTAACTCAGTCATAGTTATGGACAATGCAGCTTACCACTGTGTGAAAGTTGAGAAGAAACCGACTATGTCCTGTTTGAAAATTAATATGCAGAATTGGTTGCAAAATCATAACGTGCCCTTTTCTCCCACGATGGTCAAAGCCGAACTCTTGTGCTTGATTAATACGACCCAATCAGAAAAAATATACACGATTGATGAACTTCTGAAAAGTGCAGGTCATACTGTTCTAAGACTACCTCCACATCATCCAGATCTCAACCCAATCGAGCTTGTGTGGGCAAATATTTAAAATTGCCTGGCCAGAGATCACATTAATGCTACATTGGACGAGAAAATTACAATACTAACAAGACTATTTTCTGAATTTTCTGCCGAACAATGGCAAAAATGCGACGACCACGTACAAAAAAACGAACAAGAATACTGGAATCATGATATGAGATATGATACTGTGGTGGACGAATTCATTATAAACTTACAAGATGATTCTGACTCAAGTTCAGACAGTTAAAAATCAAGTGATTCAGAGGATATGTCAGAGTAATTTCATATCTATATATATGTCGCAGATAGATTCTAGAATCCGCTGATTTACAAAATCATAAAACAGTACTGTTACGAAAAACAGCTGAACGACGTTTAGCGGTTTTACATAATTACTGAAATATAACACGCAGAATTGAATGAACGTTTTGCGTTTATCAATGCAGCGGGTCAACGATCAGAGATTATGTAAAACAGTGTGAAAATAACTGTCAGATTGTTGATTGATTTCTAAATTTTGTCGCATATGGCTCTGTATGTCTTAACAATAATAACCTAACTTTATTTTACTTGTCAATAGCAAAAAAAAGATGAAAAATTTTAATGACGTAACTTCTAAACCACTACAATAGTCACAATATATCGGGATTATGAAAGAAAATAAACGAAATTGATCCATAAGCGAGCGAAGCGAGCTCGGGAGTTTCGTGTATCCCGACACGGACAGGTTAGGTTAGAAGAGGATGACGAACAGCTCCCGTTATTCTCTTCGTGTTTAGGTTTTTTCTAACCTTACAGACAAAAAAAATAGGAGCCTACTTGAATGGTGACTATCAATTTAATATACCTATTCAATAAACAAACCTGTCCCACTGTAGATATGTCATTCTGCATTACGTCTAGCTAAAGGTGGGTAGCAGTTTTGTTAAACGTATCGCAATGGCAATCCAGCTGAACGTTGTTCAGCTGTTTAATAAAACAGTACTGTTTTGTAACGCAGCTAGAAATTTTGTAAAACAGCGGATTCTACAATCCATCTGCGACATATATAAAAGAAAGTCGTGTTAGTTACACTAATTAATTAATAATAATTTCATAAATGATTCAAATATGTCGGAAGAATTTCATATAATTTGTTTTTGGTTTATTTTACTTTTAATTGCAATGTTAAGTACATTGCAATTAATTAGATAGGTATAATATAAACTTGTAAAAGTTCAATTGTCTTTTATTTTTAACCGACTTCCAAAAAGGAGGAGGTTATCAATTCGGTTGTATTTTTTTTTTCTTTTCAATAATTGAACAATTATTGTTCACGATATCTCGAGATTGGTCGTCACTGTCTAATCTCATGTGCGTTGCGAGCAGCAAGCAACTCGCCCCCTCACCCCTGTCCCTACCTAAGGCACGGCCAACTAGTTCCGCGCAAACTATAGAACAACGTACTCAATATTACTTTTTTGACCATTGTTTTTTACTATAGAGAAATTTCACTATTTTCTTGATAGGATTTGGTTTACCAAAAAAAAAATCTTAAGATAGTTTTTTCCAAAATATGGCCATGAAAATATATGCTGTTGTTGACAATTTACCTGTGAAATGAATGTTTTTCTGGATTATTTTTATAAGAAACATCACAGTCACCAACACAACACGATATTACTATTTATATATTATAGTGATATTATTATAGTGAAGACTTGCCATTTTTAGACGTTCTCGTCATCCGAGAACCCGGTGGTCGTGTGTCACACACTGTCCATAGGAAAACGACACACACCGACGGATATCTACGCGCAGACTCCCATCACCATCCAGCACACCTATCTTCCGTACCCAGATCGCTACTTAACCGAGCGCTCAGTCTGTGGGATCCTCAGTATGTAGACCCGGAGTTAGGTCACCTACGAAACGTACTGGAGAGCAACGGTTACCAGTGGCGACGATGCATGCGCAGCCTAAATACGGTAGACACGAGTTGTAGTCGACTGGCGGGCGCAGAACGTAATCCAGCGTTCCTACCTTTCGTGCGAGGAGTCACGGACAAAATAGGACATATACTACGCCGAAAGTATAGCATTAAGACCGTCTATCGCCCACCCGGACAGCTGCGACAGTTACTACGGTCACCGAAGGACAAAGATCCGCTAGGCGTCCCCGGAGTGTACATGATATCGTGTGACTGTGGCCTAAGCTATATTGGTGAAACGCGTCGCAACATCGCAACCAGACTTGGTGAACATATACGTAATGTGAAGAGCATGGACACTAACAAGTCGGCAGTCGCAGAACACGCATACAGCAAGGGCGCGGCTCATTTCATACGGTTCGATAAGGCGTCCGTACTAGCGAGGGAAAAATATTTCGTTCCGCGAAAAGTACGTGAAGCTATCGAAATAAGTCGACGCCCAAACTTCAACAGAGACGGTGGTTGGACACTGCCTCCTGCTTGGAAACCAGCTCTGAAGTCTACATCATGCAAAAGTGAGTCAAGTCTGGAGTGCGACACAGTTAGCGTGGTATGCACTATGGGTAACTCGGACACGACGAATGACGGGAACACACGAACACTCCCGACGCCGGCACCGTATGCATCTACGGCCCGCGCGCGGCGGCATGCAATGCGGTGCAGCGCCAGTTTGACTCGCGAGCTGTGACATCGCCGCGGCCTCAGCTCATGACTAAGGGCTCCGTTCGAGTTCGAAACTTGTCGGGCAATCCCGAAGAATGCAAGTGAGTTATAACCGTTGAACAATAATTAATATGAATGTGTCTCACGAAAGTTATTATACATAAATATAACAGCAATATTATCTCAACCGAAACATTTGCTATGTACCACAAATGTACCATTCTCAAAGAACTACCTCCCAATTTATAGAAACCAAGCTCGGCGAAGGTGATATCAGGGGGGAAGCTAGAATCCTGTGTAGTAGCGATGTGGTCGCACCGTACTCTCCAGAGACAGTTGCTAAGGATAACCTCTATTTTCCCGATTCTCCTGACTCAAATTCTAACCCTCCTTCTGTTACTGAGCGCCAATTAGTCACTGCCATAGGATCCTTCCACAGCGGCTCCGCCAGTGGCCTCGACGGCTTGACACCCCAACATTTAAACGACCTGACTTGTACAAGCGCCGGGGAAGCTGGTGAGTCGCTTTTGAAGGAGCTTACGGCTCTGACTAATTTAATGCTCTCCGGCAATGTGCACGAAGCCGTCATTGATATCTTGTATGGGGCTAATGTTTGTGCCCGGCGCAAGAAGGATGGCGGTATTCGTCCCATTGCCGTAGGCTGTACCTACCGGCGTATAGCAGCCAAAATTTGCTGCGCCTACTATAGTGAAACACTGTCCAGCAAATTCCAGCCCTTGCAACTAGGTTTTGAATCTAAACGGGGCTGTGAAGCTGCTGTACATGCCGTATCCACTTACCTTCACAGCAAAGAAGCTGGGATTATCCTAAAGGTTGACGTAAAGAACGCTTTTAACTCCGTGAATAGGGACACTTTGTTGACCGAAGTTAAAAAGGAAACACCCAAAATTTTTAGTTTTTTATGGCAATTTTACAGAAATCCCTCCAAATTAATATATAAAGTTAAGCTCCTAGTTTCCGTAGTAGGGTGTCAACAGGGTGACCCTCTGGGACCGGCCATTTTCAGCCTTGCTATAAACCCTATTATTAAGCAACTAAATTCTAAATTTAACGTGTGGTACTTAGACGACGGGACCCTAGGAGGCGATGTAGATATAGTTCTACAGGATTTCCAAATTTTAAAAAGAAAGAAAGAAAGAAAGAAACATTTATTTGACACAGTTAGTAAGGACACAATAGAAAAAAAAAAAAAAATACAAATTTACAAAAAAAGTAAGGTAACTAGGGGCGTTGTGTGCCTCACAGCTGCGCCAAAAAGGTCCAGTTCAGCAAAATGCCAGACCACTAGTGCCTGACGCTGATTTTCAACTGGACCTTAATTAATGAGTACAAATCACGGATGCAATTTTTTTATTTTTTATTTGATATGAAATTTAATTTTATAAATATAAATATATATCTAAGAAGAATCCGTGTACATAATATAGATACTATAGTGTCATATAAACTTACATAATATATATTGGTTGTCATGCTCACAGTTAGCTACGCTAAGAGAGAAAATAAGATAAACTAAAACACAAAACTAACGATCAAATACCAACTTATAACACAATCTATACCAATCTATCACACGACGCATAAAAAATGCTACTTATGTACTGCTCGGGTCAGTGCGGTGCATACAGCCGATCAGGAAACACAAATCGCACGCTTGACTCGGCTGCGACTTATATCAACAAGTTCTATTCTACTGGCCTTGAATTAAACCCAACAAAATGCGAATTATACCTACCCCCTACCACCGACAGACAACTGACTTTATTAAAATTTAACGCATTAGTACACATAAAAACAATAGATGAAAATTCCCTCCAACTCCTAGGGTCTCCAATTTTAGACGAATCTTTTAAATCTTGTAATGATGAAAAAATACAAAATTTTAATAACATTTCGAAAAGACTTTTCCAAATTAATGTTCCAAATTAAATTCGGCTTTTGCTATAATTCCATATTGCTGTTTTGGTCCCAAATTTACATATACTTTACGGTCTTCCCATTTATGGAAGTACCCTCAACATTTGGAAAAACTCGATAAAATTATACGAAAGACTCTAACCTCAAATTTGAACATGGCCTTGGACGATCGAGCTTGGCTACAAGCTACACTTCCCATCCGCTTTGGTGGCCTCGGCGTCCGCAAAATTTCAAGTATTAGCTTACCAGCGTTCTTGTCTTCGGTCCACAGTACCGAAAAATTTACCAGGAAAACCTTAGAATCCTCACTGGTTAATTTTGAAGTACCGTGCTTGTCTGATGCAGTGAACGCCTGGAAAATGGCTAGCCCAACACGGTCTTGCACGTCAATCCGTCTTCCCAGAGGCAATGGGATGCGCTGCTTTGCAGTTTGACACGGAAGAATCTTTTAAATACGTCAGTCAGTACTGCAGAGCGCGCTCGTCTGCTTGCCGTGGGAGAATGGGAGTCGGGCCTTTGGCTTCAAGCACTTCCGTCACCCAACATAGGTACTATGCTGAATGATGGAACTTTTCACCTCGCTACTTGCCTGCGTTTGGGTGCTCCCTGTGTTGCTCCGCATCGGTGCCACTGTGGTGAAGCTGTCGACATCCTGGGACATCATGGCCTGTCCTGTAGCAGGAGTGCGGGGCGTATAGCCCGGCACGCTAGCATCAACAACATTATCCGCCGGGTTCTTTCCACCGCCGCTGCCACCCAGCTGTTTTGGAGCCCAATGGCTTGATGCGAGACGATGTTAAGAGACCAGACGGCATGACGCTATTGCCTTGGAAGTTGGGTCGGCCTTTGGTGTGGGACGCAACATGTGTCGACACCCTTGCTCCATCGCATCTTCCCAGCTCGGCTGGCTGTGCTGGCGCCGCTGCTGCTGCTGCAAAGACTCTCAAACGGCGCAAATATAGCAACTTTATCGGCTGTTACGAGTTTGAGCCGTTTGGGGTCGAAACGCTCGGGTCATGGTCGACACTTCGCGTGAACAGAGGGCTGGCCTTTTTCTTGGTCGGAGAATTAGCATTGCCATTCAACGTGGCAATGCTGCCAGTCTTCTGGGCACATTACCGGATGACAGCGATGCGGAGGAGTACTTTGACGCCTAAATCTCGTTTTTCCTTTTTTTCTCTCTTTCTTTTAGTAGTAGTGTAGTCAATATAATTTAGGTTTCATTTATGTAAATATTTTTATTTATTATGTACATATCTATAATTCTTTACAGAAATAAACAAATAAATGAATAAAAAAAATCTAAAAATAAATTACTTTTACTTTTATATCGTATGACTCCAAAATTTTTTAAATTAATAATGATTAAATATCCTAAATACCCTGTTCGGATATTTTGGAATTATGGTAGGTTGCCTTAGGCTAGCATAGTCTCCCCCCCAGGGGTTCCACCTTGTCGTGGTGCGGGGCTCTAGTAGCCGTGGCTTGGTCACCCACGGTGAAGCTAACGGAACCCGAGGAGGGCCGCTCCTCAGGGCTTTGCCTTCAAGCCCATGTTGCGAGGTTGCGAGCCTTATGGGGGGTGTCGCAACTGAGGTGGGCTGCGGCGTCGTATGGGCGGCACCGCAGCTGAGGGATGGGGGCCGCGGTGGGAGAGGAGTGCCGGTATGTCGATGCGCCGCTCTCCCTACCTTCCGCGGCCTTAACGGGGTCGCCACCGTTGGATGGCGGACGCGGTGGGGCCGCAGGGGAAGAGGAGTGCTGGTATTGTGAGGCGCCGCTCTCCCTATCCTCTGCGGCCGTAGTGGCAGGCGGCGGGGCCACAGACCTGACCCGTCGCAGGGGACCTTGGGCGTCCAGACACGGGGTCGTCTGGCGCCCATTGCACATGGTCTCCGAGGTGGTTGCGGCACGCCATTAGTCTGGTGTGCCGTAGCGGGGGGGTGCAATACCCAACCCCGTGAGGGAGTCCGGCAACGGACGGCTGCGGGCGGGTTCGCGGTTATGTGCGAGAGCGTTCCCGCGTCCCACCCTCAAGCAGCTGAGGAGGTATACTGTGGAGTTTTAGTGGGTTCGAGTCCCACATAACCGCTCTGTCTCCCCGTGTCAGAGCGGTATGCGAGGGCATTTCTCCAAATAAAAAAAAAAAAAAAAAAAAAAGGCTAGCATAGTCTGGACACAAATATCAAACTCTAAAGTCGACGTCACAGATTAGTATATATATGTCGCAGATGGATTGTAGAATCCGCTGTTTTACATAATCTCTAGCTGCTTTACAAAACAGTACTGTTTTATAAAACGCGGATTGCCATTGCGATACGTTTGACAAAACTGCTAACCACGTTTAGTCGTAATGCAGAATAACGTCTACTGTGGGACAGGTTTGTTTATTGTATAGGTATATTAAATGGATACTCACCATTCAAGTAAAAAAAAGACACTGTATTTTGATTTGACTTTCCGTGGCTGGGTCGGTCAACGGCTATTTTTGTGTCTGTAAGGTTAGAAAAAACCTAAACACGAAGAGGATGACGGGGGTAGTTCGCTAAACACGAAGAGGATGACGGGTAGAACCTAACCTGTCCGTGTCCGAATACACGAAACTCCCGAGCTCGCTTCGCTCGCTCATGGATCAATTTCGTTTATTTTCTTTAATAATCCCGATATATTGTCGACTATTATAGTGGTTTAGTATTTACGTCAATCAAAATTTTTTTTTTTTTTTTGCAATTGACAAGTAAAATAAATTTAGGTTATTATTGTTAAGACATACAGAGCCCTATGCGACAAAATTTCGAACTAAAATCATCAATCTGACAGTTAATTTCACACTGTTTTACATAATCTCTGATCGTTGACCCGCTGCATTCATAAACGCAAAACGTTCATTCAATTCTGCGGGTTATAGTTCAGGGGCCTAATTCTGCTAATTTACCAATGCTTCAGTTGAGTGTCGATAGTGGATAATTGGTAGTCTGCTAGCTTAATAAGACCACCGGTCTAACTAAAATCATTCCATCGACACACTATCGACACTCAACTGAAGCATTGGTAAATTAGCAGAATTAGGCCCCTGTAATTATGTAAAACCGCTAAACGTCGTTCAGTTGTTTTTCATAACAGTACTGTTTTGTAAAGCAGCTAGAGATTTTGTAAAACAGCGGATTCTACAATCCACCTGCGACATATAGACTCTATATTTGACGGTTGACACCAAACTTCAGTGGGGTTCCCATATATCCAGTCTCGCGGGAAAGCTCAGTTCTGCAGCTTACGCTGTCAAAAAAGTCAGGCAATTAACTGATGTTGATACAGCTCGGTTAGTCTATTTCAGTTATTTTCACAGCGTTATGTCCTATGGCGTTCTGTTATGGGGCAAAGCTGCAGATATTGAAAGTATATTTGTTTTACAAAAAAGAGCAGTTCGATCCATATATCAGTTAGGAGCTAGAGATTCACTTAGACATCATTTTAAAAACATTAGTATCCTTACTGTTGCTTCGCAATTTATTTTTGCCAACATTATTCACATTAGGCAAAATATTAATTTATTTGTTAAAAAGAGTGATGTCCACAACATCAACACAAGGAACAAGCACAAACTTTGCGCACCTATTCATAGACTTCACAAGGTGCATGAATCATTTGTGGGGCTCGGTATTCGCTTTTATAATAAACTACCTCTCTGTATATTAGAAATGCCATTCAATGCATTTAAATTAACAGTTAAATACAATCTTTCCCAAAGGGCATACTATACAATTAATGACTATTTAAATGATAAGAGTAGTTGGTCGCTGTGTTGAATGCAAGACAATCATATAATTTTTTAATTTTCCAATGTTTATTTTGGTTTTATATTGACAACATTATTTTTGAGTTGTTTAACTTCATGACATAATCGATGATAATAATTTTATTGTAATATCTCTAATGACAATGATATGTTAAAAACACATTGCCGTTAACTGGTGACCTCGGCTATTTAGTAATGGTTTTATTTTTGTTCATCTGAGAGGCAGCGAGTTCGTCATGCTCCCCTTGACGTCATTGCTTGCGGTAGCGTCATGGATCGGGTCGCCACCTTCCCTCTAAAATGGCGAGGGAGGCGATGCTCGTGAACGGGTGCTGCTTGTGGTGACTGGTCGTCTTGCTGATCGTAGTTCCTAATTTATTAAAATGCATTTATTGAATTAGCCAAGCTGGTCCTAGTTAATGTGCAGTTTCTATCTCTTGGCATGTGTAAGTGGGTACGACCTTCATCCGAAATAGTTTTAGACTGGACGCTTTCGGTAATTTTACATTGTTTCTCGATTCATTTAATATTTTTATGCATTGGCATGCATATTACATAGGCTCGTGCTAGCTAACTGTGCCCAAGATATTTTATCTCACTAGATATAATTATTTCTATATAAATTCAATTTTAGATTTGTATAGAATCTATAAATAATTTTGATACAGACAGACGTGTTGCTGGGAAGTTTGTTGCGCCGCTTCGTCTTTCCAGCTAAAAGACTAGGAAGCGGTGAAGGGTGGGCTTTTTTGGGGGCTGTCTAGATGTTTGACGTTCAAAAAGCGCTAATTTTTAGCCTAATTTGAATAAAGAAATTTTGATTTGATTTTGATTTATAGTCAACGTCAGTCGACGTCGGGGATTGGTTATTCGAAGATTCCTGTCTGATATCTTTATTATATATTTATAGTATGATAGTATCTCCAGTCTGTGCCATAAACGTAGGATAGAAAGACCTACAAAGCCTACTATGGGAATGGAATCTCTTACGGAAATATCACATGTTAGAAAGAGAAAGCATATTTAGGTTCAGTCAGCACTATTGGCAGATGTTGTTTTCTCCAGTGACACTGTCAAAAATCACGCTAACTTATATTTGCTGTATTGTCAGTGAATCCTGTATATTTTAAAAAGTTTTAAAATTTATAAGCAATGCCTACGTGTTGTGTTGGTGACTGCGATGTTTCTTATAAAAATAATCCAGAAAAGGATTCATTTCACAGGTAAATTGTCAACAACAGCATATATTTTCATTGCCATATTTTGGAAAAATCTGTCTTTAGAAAATTTATTTTGAAAACCAAATCCTATCAAGAAAATAGAGAATTTTCTCTATAGTAAAAAACAATGGTCATAAAAGCAATATTGAGTACGTTGTTCTAATATAAATTTTCATTTCATGTATACAAAATAGTGACTTGTCAGTGTCGACTATTGTGTCGATGAAATTTTAGAACAAAAAGTTCCGATATCAGAATTTATTATAAGTGTGTAGTTCTACCAACTATCTTTGAACATTAATAATATTTCCAAAATTTTAATTGGGGTACCTAATACGATGAAACCAAAATGTTTGGAAACGTTTCTGTCTGTTTGTCGGTGTGTCTGTCCGAACGTTTATAACATATAAGAAGCTTAGCGTAGCTTAGTGACCCAGGTTACGTAATAAATATATTTCATCACGCTAATACAGTAGTCCCCAATTGCGGTTCGAATCTGGACCGCCAACCTACTTTGTGCGGATCTTAGTTTAATAATGATCTAACGAACTGCGCTACTAATATTAATTTTAAAAACAGACCCCGAATGGAACTAGTTGGTGATTCCTGCGCTTTCACCTTTAGGCGGTGAGCACTGAGCCTATATGTGATAGCGTAATGAATATGTTTTTAACATTTTTTTTACTACAAATTCAAGAGAGTATCACAATTTTATGAAATATTTTTTTATACTAAAAGGTTTCCTGTCGTAGCTAAGGAAAAAGAAATATGGATTAGACTAATTGATATAGAAAAGAATAAAGGTAAAGAAGAAAAATTATAAAGAAAAAGAAGAAATAAGTAAAGATAATAGGATATACCTTTTTTTTTCGGGGGATACCTTCACAAACGCGCCCGGCCTTTATGGATAAGATCGGGGTGTGTTAGATTCTTACCTCACTCAAACCACCTCGGCGGTCACCATCAGCATATGGAGGGAGGCACTTAATAGACCAGCTCCAGCACCCCCGCTATGCAGCGCCTATTAAGACACATCCCTGGAGAGTCTGTAAAGGGGTCTCCCCTAAGCCTCGCTGTGCACGATAGCACGTGACCGCTATGCGACCGTCTTCCCTGGTATCATGATGGGTAAATAGAGTACCCTCTCTAAGCACCCGTGACCCCAAAGGGCCGCCTGTCTTAAATCATACGGGCGGGGTTTCGGGTGTTAGGCGCCGAGGTGGTTGCCTCCTAGACGCCTTCTTCTCCGAGAAGGATCGGCCCTCTCACAATTCCGGTCAGCAGCATCTTTCTGGACGACAGCAGTATCACAAAAGGAAGCCATTTCTCTCCAGTTCCCTAAATCTGCCAGCGTTGACCTCACTACTGTCGGCAGAAATAGATCTCGCCCTATCCTGGCTCTTAGTATCCGCCGCTCTGCGGTCTAGGCAGGGCACCTCCGCAATGGTATTAGGATAAGTAGGTAAAAATCATTCAGTCAATCTTCATCTCAATCAGTCATACTCTATACACTACTCAGGGTCCTTAAAAGCTGCTTTCTTAATGAAGTGCATTAAATAATACCTACGCTTATGATTTTAGTTTTATTTACATAATTTGATTGAAAAATGTTCATTTGGTATACCAAGTCTTTACATCTGAAATACTGTTTATCGATAATCGATATGTGTCAATATTTCCACTTTGTACATCACTATTGCACGCACACATTGACAATTCAAAAACGCTTGTACTTTTTTGAGCTCTATGTCCTTCTATGTGGTAGCAAAAATATTCTAATTCTATGGGCTGTGCTATGATACTGTATGCTACAGATATTATAGCACTGCTATGTTCTATAAATATCCGTCAAAACTCAAATGTCAAAATGTGGCTTTTTGTATCTCGCGTCTGATGCTGAAATAAATTAATGTGTACACTAAAGACATAAATTTATACTATTTTATACGCATTTTCTGCTTCATTTTTACCGCTGTATAGTGTATTGTATTGTACTTTGTGCGTACTGCATAAAATTAGGTTTTGGGCTTTTGTTAAAAAAACTAATAGTACTTGAACCTGCAACTTTACTTCAATCGGATGAATACCTACTTCAGGCCTCAAAATGTTTCTTTCTTCAATAAATTAGATATTAGATATAGATACTTCAAGAGTTAGTGGTCGCATTCGTGAATGAAAACAATATAATAAAATAATAACGAATGCATGATAAAAAATAAATAATTGATTTATTGAATAATAAACATACGAAGAAGGTCTAAAAGATGGAATCAAAGCCACAAAATATTATGAAACTGAAAGAATATAACGCTATTGTAGAAGATTTTGATAAACTTACATCTTACAGTCGCAAATCTGAAAATGAATTCAAATTAAAGTATTGTCAGTTAGTATTTTATGATTGATTAATCTGAAACAGATATGTCTTGTAACAATACATGCAATTATATTTATTATACATTTTCAGCATTCTCCCATTTACTTTGGGTAGCATAATATCTTTATTAGTACAGAGATCTATGAAACACAGCTACAGGAAATCCCCACAGATTTCAAGTAAATATCATGAATTCTATGAAGGATTAATGAGGGATAAAATAAAAGAAAATGTTATTTTACAGTAAGTTAAATAGTATAGATATTCCTTATTATTATTTATTTTTCCATTTAATATAATAACTTTAGTTTGCTAAGCATGTGTTAAATGCTTTTCAAAGATTTATCTTTATTTTGTAATATATAAACAAAATGTTTTCAGTAAAATAATCAATGTATATTTTACTTTAATAGGCTCTCAGATTGTCAAGGAATCAGTCCTGCATTGTTTGCAAGATCACTGTTGCAAAGTGTATACTCAGATTCTGCTGTAGCAAAGAAATGCATCAAAGATACTACTTTAATTGAGGAAAAGGACTTAGCATATCAAGTGTTTCTGGTATGATAACAAATATGCAAATGGAATAGGGAATATGCTTGTGATCCAAACAGTATAGGTTAAATATTTCAATTTATAATTTTTATTCAAATATTTTTTATTAATAATCATGTTTTAATTATACTATTGTTAAAATTTGTGGCAAAAATCAAAACACTTTGTATTGGTGTAGCGATCTGGTTTCCACAACTCCATGCTCTTGGTGATTACTTTGCGTCTGGGGTGGGAATGGATTATTCCATCCATCCCAACCCCTCAAGAAAGGCCAGCAGGAACTTGATCTTCTTGCACCTGGGTTTCTGAAGGATCTTCCGGAACCTGGGTTTCTTAGCCCTGTAAGTGGCAACCCCCGGGGCAGTGGAAGCACCACAATAATATTAAATTGTCTAGCTTAATACCTACTTAAGATCATTACAACACAACATACATGTTTACAATTTAGTTAAGTTTAAAAAGTCAGATACCGAGTAGAATGATTTTTCTAACAACCACTTCTTAAGTGTTTTTCTAAATCTATTTAAAGGTAATTCTTTGATTTTATCGGGAATGACATTATAAATACGTCCACACATAACATTACAACTCTTTAGATACATTGTAGTCTTTGGTCTATTTGTCAAAAGAATTCTGTTTGGATTTCTTGTGTTTCTAGGAAAAAAATCTCTAGCTTTTTGAAATAAGTTAGGGTTTAGCTGCTCAAAGTGGCGATCAATATACCTCTTATGGTCTAAGTGAAACTATAGCCACAAATATATAATAAATAAAAAATAGGGTTTAGCTTCACAAACTTAGCTGCTTCCAGGATGTACATACCGGCTAATGTAAGGATTCGGTATTATGGAACTAATCTGTATTATTTCATATATTGTATTGATTTATGTTCATAAATATATTAATTTTATTTTATTGTCAATTATGTGCGTTTTTACTATGATGCACACGGTATATCAACTAGCCATTGACGACGTATCCAATAGCCGCCAATAATAAGAACGTCTTAAGTGGACAATATGTAAACTGAACTTTATTTGAGTGCAGTAAAAAACACTTTGCATTGCTACTGTAAGAACTATGTTTGTGATGGGTTTATGCAACATTTTACTTTAAACATTAATTTAAGAAAATATTTACAATATTATATTTATTGTAAACATAAATGAAGATTATATTTTATTAGGCTTTGTATTGTGACATTAATTGCCGTTGTTATAATTCACTTGCATTTACGAGAAAAAAGTGCCAGTTTGAATGCCCATAAATAAATAATTTAACAGAAAAATTCCTTCTCGTCGGCTTCTGGCCTATGTGACACAGGTACTTCTCGATGCACTCGTGGTCCGAAAGCAGCTGCGTCATCTGGATCTGGAAGCCGAGAGCGCCATTTCACCTCTCCAGCCACTCTTCCATAACGGGCCTTACCGCCGCTATTACACCGTGCCACCGTGGTCGCGCTAGTTTGACCCTCCGCTCCGCCACTAAGACCTGTAGAAGCTCGGACTGCTTAGCCACGAATTCCCTTGGCAACAGCCGAACACCCTGATCTAGCGCCTTGTCGCGCTTCCGATACAAGGACACGATGTCTGTCGCTTCAAAATCCCAGTGCGGGAATCCGGCTAAAAGGTCATCGTCCCGAAGGCATCTCCTAATCAGCCTGCCGGCCATCGCTCGCTGCGGTTTTTGCAGCACTGCAATGTTGCGGGTCAACAGGCCTTCCGCCCAAACTAGGGCCCTGTACGCCATGGACCGTACGACACCCGTATATAGCATTTGGCAGGAGATATCAGGCCCATCCAGGGTCGGCAGCAGCCGCGCTAGCGCTGCCACGGCAACCATGAGTTTTGGAGTGAGCCACCGAAAATACTCCTCGTAGTTCCATCGACTGTCGAGGACGGGTCTTCTGTACTTTATCGTCGAATCGATGCTGATGGTGGCACTTCCCGATACGATGTTGATAAGAGTTGAGATAGCCCCTTCCGAGGCTCATGGAAGCAAAAAGCCTCTGATTTATGCAGCGCCACCTTAAGACCCGACTGCTAGATTCTCCTAACAACGTCCGTAGGAAATCCTGCTTTATAGGTAGTCAAATAAATACAAATAAGGAATAAACATCTATTTTAAATTAATTTTCAAGGATATATAGCAAAACTGTAACGTGTTCCGGGAAATAATCACCCATATGTTTACAACTTTTTTATGTGTACTGAGCCCATGTAACGTTAACCTGTCTTCGATCATTTTGGATTTTAGCCTTGCTGCTCTAGCGTTTTGCATGAATACAACATCACAGGCCGCGCGGCGAAACTATTTCAAAAGTCTTTATACTATGCATTAGCATAGTATAAAGTAAAATGTAACGTGACTCCAAAATAACATTTATTTACAACTGTCCTCCTAAACATTATATTTATTAATATTATATTCTTTATATTAAAAGGTTGACCATTCAAGGCAGTGATAATTCCATCTAAATCTGTCGATACTTCAACCGTATTCATTAAAATACACAAAGATATGTTGCTCTACTATGCGCGCCGCTGTTCCGTTGTTGTTGTATAAGTGATAGCGTGATGTGTCTATGCTCCACTATGCTCTGCTACAGTAAAAATCCCATCAAGCCTGGTGTTTCCAAAAATGGTGGTTTCAGCATTATGGCTATAAAGTACTTACATTATGGCTTTAAAAGATGCAATGTACAGGAATAGTGCCTCTACAGTTTCATTGTACTACAGATATTCTAAATAATTCAAGCTACTTCATGAGCTGAACTATTATTAATACAAATAAAGTATTAATTATATATATATAATTGCTTGTTTACCAAAAATACTTGCATAAAACCATCCACAATGTGACGTCAGAAGCTATAAGGACACAAAAACACCTCAATGGCGCAGTGATGCACCCTATGCATCATGGGTCGAGGCCGTATTTTGTTTGTTGTCCGTGGCGTAGTACAAATGGAAAACTGTAGTGTACGTTCCTAGTGGTGTAGAAATGTGTATGTTGAAGTCTTCCGAGAAAATCCCGGATCCAGTGCCTGTACCTGTTTTGGACCCATCCGTGTAGATCCAGAGTTCCGTGGGGTTGTGATCCTCACTATCCGGCTCTTCAGGCAGTTGGATCTTATATTTCTTGTCAAAGATGAACTGCTTCGGTATTCTGTCGTTAGTTGACGCAATCGGAAAGTCCTCGAATAGTTCATCCAGAATTTCTGTGTGCTTTGTTTTTTTGTTGTTCCAGAGTGTTATAGTTTTCGGGCGTGCAGCCGCTATTGCTGCTTCTTGCCTTATGAAGAGTTGTAGTGGCGGCAGATCTAGCATGGCTTCCAGGGCTGCTGTGGGAGTAGTTTTCATACAACCTAGTTTGGTTCTTGGCCACCAAACAACAGCCCCATATGTCATCATAGGGCGGATCATCGTTTTGTACAGCCATAGGATTATTTTGGGGGAAATGGCCCACCTTTTTCCTATCATTCTCCTGTACTGCCAGAAGGTGATGCTTACTTTGTCGATTTTGTTGTCGATATGGGATTTCCAGTTTAGTTTGCCGTCTAGGATCACACCAAGATATTTAACTTCATTAGACAGTTGTAACTCAGTGTTGAACAGCTTAGGCAGACGATAGGGTCCTAGTGCTCGTTTCTGGGTGAACATGACTAACACGGTTTTGGTGGGGTTTACCGATAAGTCGAATTCCCTGCACCATAGTTCTACGGTGCGCAGTGCTTGTTGTGTAAGGTTACAGATTGTGCTCGCGACTTTCTCAGAGATCAGGATTGCGAGGTCTTCGTAGATCAAAGTGATAAGTTTTTCCTGACAAATAGGCAAATATCTAAGATATAAAGACATGTGAGTGTAGGTATTTCATGTTGTGTTCAGTACAATGTTGTTTTTATCTATCCATGGTTTTTCATGTTTTGTGGTTCTTCTAGAGAGTTCTATCTTGAATATTTTTTAATCTTGGAAAATATTGATTATATTACTAAACATTACACACTTATGTTGTGTACACTTCAGATAAAGTGCGCCAAAATGGCAGCATTTAAAATCCCTAAAACTATAAAATATATATTAAATAAGAGTTTTTTTTTAGTAATGTACAAAAAATAAATCCTAAAAATCTAATTTAAATCTATACAATAATAAAAAACACATGCATATACCCTATTACTTGAAATGCATTTATTTATTAAATATTACTGTTATTATTGAGCATGGGTTTTTTTTTCAGGGTATTATGAATGATAATCAGTATGGACCCTATGCTGATATAATAAAACAGTAAGCACTGCTTTACTTTTATTTGGAAATCTTTTTTACAATATTTTAAATGAACTTAAATTTGATGCTGTTTTAAAAGCCATGTTATGTCATTATTCATGTCTATTAACTAGTATTCTTTTTATTACAGGTCTGTTGGGTTGGAGTATGAGATAAGGTTAGAAAGGGAATTAAGATTAATGAACATCACATTTTCTGATGAAAATGTTCTGAGATCACGAGGATATGACAAAACACCAGATTTTAAATTAGATGTTCCTATTGCTGTAGATGGTTTTATTGTCAACTGGGTTGAAAGTAAGGCCCTTTTTGGAGATGAAGAAAACCATTCAGGATATTTAAAAGAACAACTATTATGCTATTGGAACAGATTTGGCCCAGGCTTGGTTATATACTGGTTTGGATATTTAGAAACCTTAGAATCCACTCCAGAAGTAAATAGCATGTTTATTTTACGCACAAAATTTCCGAATAAAGAAAGTATTACACAGTACAAAATTGATATTTAGCTTTTTCATGCTTACTCATTCAACTAATAAAATTATTGTATTTTCAGTAGTGTGTTTAATTTTTGTATTTAGTATTAAAATACTTATAACATTGATTTTTATAAAAGTGAGACAAAGACAAAGACATTTATTTTGTAAAACATGAGTATACAATACAGGATTTTTTACAATATCCGCATGTAAGATGTTCGATATATAGGCATGGGACCTTCATGTTTTGCCAATGATGGCGTACAAAAGTTAATTACTTAAAAACTATTTATACTTAAGCTAAGCTAACCAATAACCAAATAAACTATTTAAATAAATTATATTTTCACAGCTTCTAACATTATACATAACTCTAGTTATTAAACAATTTGTATACATTAAAAATTAATCATTTAGAAACTCTGTTAGACTATAATAACATTTGGAAATGAGATACTTTTTAAGTTGTTTTTTAAATTGTATAAGGGGCAGTTGAATTAAAGGCCTAGGGATTTTATTATATATTATCGGTGCCAAGCAAAATACACTTTTGTGCATTAATGCAGTGTTAGATCTTACTATACAAAGTTTAGTATTATCACGGCGATTGCGAATTATGACATCTGATAGTTTACTGAATAAATTAGGATTTGTTATAACAAAAATAGCTACTTCATAAATAAATAATGACGGAAGTGTTAAAATATTGTATTGAATAAAATAAGGTCTACAGCTATCAGTACTCTTTATTCCAAACATAGCCCTAATGCACCTTTTTTGGGCTTTAAACACGATTTCTTTATTAGTGGAATTTCCCCAGAATATGATGCCGAATCTTAATATAGAATTTACTATGCCATGATATGCTGTGAGTAGCGCATCAGAATTTATAATGGGTGCTAGTCTATAGAGTGCGTAGGCAGATGAGCTGATTCTTTTGCATAAATGTTCTGTGTGAGGTTTCCAATTAAGGTTTCTGTCTATTGTTACACCTAAAAATTTTTATGTATCAACCTTAAGTAATTGCACTCCTTGATGTGCAGCTTCAATTTTTGGAATTGCTATACGTTGGCTAAAGAACATAATTTTAGTTTTTTGTAGATTTATTTTTAGGTTGTTGTTATTCATCCAGTCAATTATTGATTTAATAGTGTGATTAATTTCATTTTCAAATAAGTTTTTATTAATTGCATTTATAGTTACTGTGCTGTCATCAGCAAAAAGGGACATTGGATAATTTGTGATTCTAGGTAAATCATTTATATAAATAATGAAAAGTAACGGACCTAGTACACTCCCTTGAGGGACACCATATTTAACTGTACGTCTATCTGATACGTATATTTCTTCACGCTTAGTTTTGGCATTGACTCTGTGAATTTCTGTATACTGTTTCCGAGTTTTAAGATAGTTTTCTATAAGTTGTAGCACGTTACCCCTGATGCCATATGCGTCTAACTTAGTGAGCAGAGTGTCATGATTAACATAATCAAAGGCTTGCGTCATATCGCAATATATTGCACAAACCGCCGTTTTTTTATCTACATTTGCAGTGACCTTATTTAAAAAATCAAATATAGCCATATTAATGGTTTTATTTTTACGAAAACCCTTTTGATATTCAGACAGTACGTTTCTTTTTTCTAAATATCTATAAATTTGGTAATAAATGTATTTTTCGAATACTTTTGACAGTATTGGTATGAGCGCAATAGGTCGATAGCAATCCATTCTTTGTTTGTCTTCTTTTTTGAATATTGGTTTAATTACAGATATTTTCAGTTTTTCTGGGTAAGTTCCTGAATTTATACAAAAGTTTATAATATTGCTTAAATGATCACAAATTTGGTATGAAACATATTTTATAATTTTTGTAGAGACTCCATCATACCCCACACTAGATGTATTTTTTATGGAGCGTATTATCATTAAAATATCGTATGGAGTACTTGGTGCCATAAACATAGATTCCTTAGATTTCTCAATATTTAGGGTTGCTTGTTTGCCAGAATTTGGAACAGGGGTAATTTTTTCAATGAAAAAGTTATTAAAGGCATCTGATATCCGTTGTGGATTAGTTACAATTTGATCATCAATGTTTATGGCGGTAATTGAATCCTTGGGTATGTTGATTTTAGAACTATTTATTATACCCCAAGTAGCTTTAGATTTATTAACAGATGTTTTGATTTTATAATTATTTTGAGCGCGCTGTGTTAATTGTATAATTTTTTTATATATCTTAGAATATTCCTTATATTTACTTTTATTGAAAGAATTACGATTCAACCTATAGTTCCACATTAACTCTCTTTTTTTTACTGCATATTTTTATGCCGCGTGATATCCAACATGGTTTAGTTTTAGTACTTATAGACAATCTTTTATATGGAAAACATAAGTTATATAGTAGCATAAAAGTGTCAATGAAGGCATTGTAAGCCGAATTCGCATCACTAGTATTATATACATCAGAAAAAGATATATTTTGCAAGTAGTTTTTAAATTTGATCATATTATCACTACTATAATCTCGTCTATTTATATACCAACGGTCTATTAATGGAATTTTGTCTACTGGCAGTTGTAATATTTGCGATGTGTGATAAGCCAAATTCAATCACTTCTGACTTGCATTTATTTCCTAAATTATGTGCGAAGTTATCTATGCAAGTCCCACTCGTGAGGCGTGTGGGTTGATTTATTTGTAATTTCATATTAAAGTTTAACAACAGTAGGCATTCCAGTTCCATCACAGTATTATTTCTTTTCAAAGAGTCAATATTATAATCACCGGCAATTATGATATTTTTCCTAATATTTTTCAGGTTAATTAAATGCAAAATTTTTTCAAACTGTTCAAAAAATAAATTAAGATTATTTGTTTTAGGTATTCTGTACATGCATAATATAATTGTTTTGCAATCTATTAGAGAGATGAGATGATGTTATTACATAGTCTTAAGAACTAGTATTAAGTGTAAAAGTTTGGACCATATGTTACCAAACTAGGATAGGTCCTGTATCTTTCAGTCTTCTTCGACTGTAATCAGATAGGTTCTGTGGAGATTCTTATGTCTAGTGCTTTCTCCAGTGAGAACAGCTACTCATCTTTACAACGTAGGTATAATCTGCTTCGGATCTTAATGATATTTTGTCTTTTATGTCAGCTTTGACTCGTCAATTGGACAGCCAGGGTATTTGGGTTTTTCGGCAGCTGAACGGATTTCTTCCTTGATCGTGTTCATTTGTAAGTGTTGGTATATTTAATTATTTGTGATGAACCAATGAGCATTATTAATTGTTCTCAATATGATGTTCTGCAGATGTTGGAGCTTAAGAGATGTTTGAGTTGCTGGCTTGAGGACAGATTTATAAGTTACGAGTTTGTTTCCTGTGGACAATTTACTATTAATGTCCTCAACTGCGATAGTGGTAGCTTGCAGGTAGACTTCAAAATTCGGGCATTAGGTGGTGCTTAATTGATCCTCTGCTGACTATAGCAGTTCCAACGTGACCAGTCCCATCAGGATGTTGTGTGACGTAGGTATTGTAACCTTTAACGTTTGAGGTGGCATTAGTACAGCGGGCTTCCGAAACTATAATAATCCGACCTCCGAAATCTGTCCACTAATTGTAATGGCTATTTTTGATTCTTCTTCAGTCTTGACAGAGTGGTCGTGGTTTCATGACTCCCACTACAAGTAATAGTTCGCGCTATGTGTCTCCACTTGTTTCTGTTTTTGGCATCACGAGAACATTGTACAATGAAAGATTGTGTGACATTTTTTATAAGGTCTGTCCAGCGTGTGGGTGATCTACCACGCGATCGCTTTCCCTCTACGTGCCCTTGGACTACAAGACGCTCCATTGAGTTCTCGTTATGGATGACGTGACCGAAATATTTGAGTATTCGTATTTGAACAGTCGACGATAATCTCTCTTTTATATTGAGTTATTTTATGATGGAGACGTTAGTACAGTGTGCAGTCCATGGAACCCGAAGTAGCCGTAAAGTCGGCGGATGAGACGAATCAGGTGATCAGGAACTCCCATTTGTGCAAGTACGTCCCATAACTGTCTCCACTTAACGGTATCGAACGCTTTGCGGAAGTCGACGAAGCAGATATACAATGGGATGTTAAATTCTCTTCCCTTTTCTATAATCTGACGAAGTGTTAATATCTGTTCCCTTGTTCCTCGTCCTTTGCAGAAGTACTTTACTGGCGTGGGATATTAGAGATGAACCCGTTTTATGTAGCGTAATGAAAACCGAATGAGCCCAATCTTGTGGTCACTATTCGGTTTCCCAAATGCGGCTACAGATGGTATGTATCATATCAGCTCCGAATTCACCCATGGCTAGAAGCACTTCAACAGGAATTTCGTCTGCCCCAACAGCTTTGTTGCGTTTAATATGGTTGATAGCAGCACGTACTTCATCTTTAAGTAAGTTTGGCTCTTTTTGTGTCTCTGTACTGGAGGAATAGCTTGTTTTAAGCATATGATAACGTTATTTTTTGATTACTTAATGACATAATTTACATGTCCCACGATTTCTTATTAATTTTATTTCGAACATCTTATATGACAGGATTATTTGTTTCGTTAGACGAATCTAATAGAAAGTTTAGACATTTATGGCAAGGACTCCCACAAGGCTCTGTTCTAAGCCCTTTATTGTACAATATTTATACATATGACTCTCGCCATAATAATTACTTGATGTGCATCTCCACGCTGTATGATGACAATTAAAGTCCCCTACGATGATAAAAGGAAGAGGTAGTGTCGACAATATAGCATTCATTTCGGAAAGTGTTTCATTTGAGGGGTATGGAATGTATACAGACACATAACATATACTATTTACACAGACAGCAATAATTGATAAATTACTGCTATGAGAACGAAGAGGAAGATGAGAGAAAGAGAAAGATTTTGTAATGAGTATGGCTACTCTACCATACTCATCTGATCTATCCTCTCGGAGGCTGGCATAACCAGAAATCTTAAATAAAGATTCTGGCTTATGGCAAGTCTCAGAAAGCGTATTAATAAATGGATCATATTTCTTAATTAAATACATCAGTTCACTTTTTTTACCGCTAATGCTGCGGCAATTCCACTGAATCAATCTGGCTGGATTGAGTTCCATTACTTAAAGTATTGACTAATTGTGCAAACAAAGGGGCAACGTTGTTCGGTGAAATGACATTACATTGAGTTAGCTTCTGTATTCAGGCAATAATAATTTCTGTAATTGTAGGGTTTTCTTTTTGTGAATTCAAAACACCGTGCATTAGCCCTGCAGTATACCTTGGTATGGCCAAAACGATAGCACTTATAGCACTGTACCGTAGGGAAAGTATATAAAACAACCGGTAATTCATTAAAACACATAAATACGCGCTTCGGTAATATCTGATCATCAAAAGTGATGACCACCGACTGTGACGGTTTCCACGTTGGTGCATTGTTGACCATTACCTTGTAATTAAATCGACGAGCTTTGAGTATCCGGCCACATCCGATCGGAACATTAATATTATCTATGATTTCCTCCGGCGTTAGATAATCAGGAACACCCTATACGAGGCCCATTCGCGTAGTACTGGATGTAGGAATAAATGCTTTAAAATTATTATCAATTAATACCTTAGAAGAAACAAAATAGTTCGCATCCTGGCAAGACGAGAATAAGAGTGATAATCTATTTCGACCAATCTTTTTAAGACCGCCATTAACTATGTTTGCGAAATTATATTTTTTCAGAAATGTACCAAATGTTAGTGAGTTAAGCGTTGTGGACCCTTCCAGCTGCTGCTTCTGAATATTAACCACGTACGGGGCGGAATCCGACTTATCATAAAAATTTCTCCCTACTGGGCTATAACATTTCTCTTTAGAGATCAGTGTAATATTCTCAGATTCTTTAAGTGACATATGTGATTTGCTACCTGTATCTTTATGGGAAATAATATTCTCTGTGATAGTATGTGGCTTTGAGAATACTATGAAGCAACATAGTATTCTATATCTTGACATATACCTACAATCATTAAAGTTAGAGGATTTATCGGAAGATTTTTTTTTTTTTCTTTTTTTTTGCAATGTTTGCATAATTTGACTAAATTAGCCCGTTTTTGTATTTGTTGTAGTTGTGTTGAGATGTACCAATAATTGACCATCTTGAGCTTTTCAGCGTTACTCTGACATCAACCCTCAATTTTGGCTACTTGAGCCCAAAGCTCAATTGGCTGCAAAAAAGCTAAAGTATAATAATCAAAGGTGCGGCGGTACTTCACGTTGGAACAGTTGCGTCTATTGTACAAAGCACAAGTTCGTTCATGCATGGAGTACTGCTCGCACCTTTGGAACGGCTCAGCCAAGTATCAGCTTGAGGCGTTAGAGTCCATTGAGAAGCGTGCCAAGAGGCTCATCAGCAACGATTCCTTTGTTCAGACTAAGCTCTAAAGTCTAGAACATCGGCGCAAAGATGCTAGTCTATCGGTTTTTTATCGGATACATTTCGGAGAGTGTGCTTCAGATCTGCATGATAAATTCCTCCCTCCCCTTTTTGCAAGATGGCGGTCAAACGCAAGCCTATAAATAATAATAAAAAAGTTTGGAAAGGGCTATTTTATTGCATGGCTCAAGGAGGAAGCTGCCATAGTCAAAATGACTACGGACTATAGAGTTGTATAGTAGTTTTTGGGTAAACGGGTGAGATCCCCAACGAACTCCCGAGAGGGCACGTAACACATTTACGCTTTTCTCACACTTTTTACAACATAATTAAGATGATGAACACCAGACAGTCTAGGATCCAGGACAAGTTCAAAAAAACTTGATCCTGTCCAGAACTGAAATGGGCTCACCATCCACAGAAAGATTTATAAGAGGAATGCTACATTTACGCGTAAAGATTAGTGCATAATATTTAGACACTGACAAGCACAGCATTTTATAATAACAAATGTATATTCAAAATATTTTTATTTCCTTTATTAACATTGTCAATTTACATTCTATCCAATTTTAATCTTCTAGATCTGTCAAATGGGGCTTTTTAGATCTCGCCAGATTCATCAGATATAGATAATTAATTTATAAATAGAATTTACACGTTTGCTTTTTTTCGTGTATCTTCTGAATACGTGCGAGCTTTCTTCAATGATTAAATTTCCCTTTATATTCCTTTCCCTTGTTCTATTCTTTCTTTACTCTGTGCAAATAATCTTTTAGTACAAGATAAAGCTTTGAAAAGCATTAACACATGCTTAGCGAACTCTAAAGTTACAATATTAAATGGAAAAAGAATACGGTCGCGAACAGGATTCGAACCTGCGCCTCCCGGATGAATACTCCAGGCGCTCTGACCACTAAGCCATCTCGACCTCTGCTCACCACCGCGAATTCTTCATCCATATTTTTAACACGTCTTTTTGGCGACGTCAATGCTATCTATTCAGTAGGTACCTAAATAGGTGACCGAACCGACACGACTAACTTTGCAGTTAATACAATGTTGTAAAGAATGCAATTACCTTAATAACTCAAGATAAATCTTTGAAAAGCATTAACACATGCTTAGCGAACTCTAAAGTTACAATATTAAAGCGTTGAGCGTCTATCTTGACGTCAGCTATGTGTTCTTCAAGAATAGACGCTCAAAAAAATCTGCAGTCTGACTGTCAGTCTACATACAACAGACAAACCCAACCATTTTCTACGTTTCGATAAACCCCAAATCCTCGCGAAAGAAAACCGATATAATTATATCGAGAATGCTCCGCGAGGCTATTGAAATTAAAAAAAACACCCAAATTTCAATAGAGAAGGTGGTTAGCAATTTGGAACCCTGTACTGAAAATAATCAAGTCACAAGAAAAATCAATATACTGTGAGCGATTAGGTACTGCGTGCATCGGAACACCTTTTAGTTTATAATTCGATAAAATTGTAAAATTGTATCTTTAAATTTAAAACGACTGTGACCTCTGAGTTTGTTTCGGTATTTCTTCTCAGGGATAGTCTTAGGAAATACCGTCGCGATTTAGTTTTAAATATGTATCAGAGACAAAATAATTTTATAAATTTATCAATTAAATGTACGGTAGACTGAAATAATTTAAAATAAACTGTTGAGACGCCTGACACCTTAGTCCTCCTGCGACCACGAATGGCAAGGATGCTGCAAAGTATTCGAAACGTCAGGAAAAACAAAAAACCAATAATACACGCGATTAATCCGGTTAAAAGTTGTTTCTTAAATCTAGATTATCAATGAGCGCACTGACGTGGCATATTTCTTGTCCGTTTAGCGATTCTGATTTTAATGATGAACACCCACTTTTCCAGGCCGTATTTCGGTCACTGCAACCTATCTCTGAGGATATTAACCGAGTACGCAGGAGGTATTATAGTGCACAAGTGTATGCGTAAAGAAAAGTGCACTCCCTCATCCTTTACTCTCGTAGTCCGATGGGACGGCAATTCGACACGACCGGAGAGATCAGACGCAGACGTGATATCCGAAGCACGGGGGTGTCACAACACCAACTTCCTAACTCCGGGCTCTTACTGAGAATTTCTTAACAGAAAAAGCACAATAACACTTTACCCGACGTGGGAATCGAACCCACGCTCAGCAGCTCAGACCTAGTGGTCGCAAGCGTAGACTGAAATTGACTAAAAGATATAGAATTGATGAAAAGTCAATTTTAATGATGATGACGATACTGACTTAGAATGAGCACTGAATGAGGTTTTTATTTTTCCTGACGTTTCGAACACTTTGCAGCGTTAGTGGTAGCAGGAGGACTATACTTTACTTTGCCTCACTCTAAAAGATACTCCTGTAGTGTAGGTGCGTTTACAGACACACAATTTCACAGAAATACCCGGAAAAATTATCTGTATGTCATACAAATATTTGCTTCGGGTGGGAATCGAACCCGCGACACGCAGGGCAGCAGCCAGTCTCTCGACCACTGCACCAACCGCGCCGCGGACACAGTTTTTACTGTATTTCTTTTATGGGTTTTGTCGCGTAGCGACTATATTACTCAATTATTTAATTTTATTTGCCCGAATTAAAACCAATATTGACATACTGTAAAATATTGACTGCGTAGGTATATATTTATTTTTAATTTATTTATATCGATTTGATCAATACTACAAATAATCTCATTATTAATTTACAGAAAACAAAAGTTATGCATTTCTACCAACGCATTCACCCAAACGCTTTAGCCATTCAATATAATGGAATAAATGTGGACAATAGCTATTGACATGGAAACCTCATGCTGAGGAAGTCTGTAAAAAGCTGAGCAGAGCAGCTTACATTCTTTACAACTTGTCAAAACAACTTAACATTAGCACTATTCTCTTAGCTTATCATGGTCTGGTCGTCTTCATCTTAAGATATGGGGTCATATTTTGGGGAAACTGCAATGACAGGGAAAGGATATTCAAGGCTAGTATTCATTTGACCGATAGTTGTTCGTCTATATTTAAGTCCCTGAAACTTCTCACTTTTCCATCACTGTACATATTAGAAATAGCGCTATTTGTTAAAGACAACCAAAGTAAGTTCATATCAAGGATTGATAATTCAACACGACCGGTAGTAATGAGATCTCAATATAAAAACAAACTATGCACAAGTCGTTTTAAGACAGCACTATTATGCGTATGGGGCCAGTCATCTACAATAAAGTTCCTAACCAAATTTAAGATAACACGAACCACATTTTCAAAAAGAAACTGACTGAGCTACTGTTCGAAAAGTGCTATTATTCCATTAACGACTTCTTAGCGATAATTCATTGTAACATGATTGTAATTTAGTGGTTTGTTATTTTGTATTTACTTTAAAAATGTTAATTCTTCTCCTTTAATCAAACAATCAATCTTGAAATTTTATCTTTTTAAATTTTGATAAATAATCTATTTAATTTAATGTTTCAAGTGAATTATAATTAATTGAATGACATTTGTAATAATTATGTTTTATTTTATCGTTTATAACCAATTTTAATTCTTTAGCGGTTTAATGTTTGTCAAAATAACCTTATATTTGCGTGCTAATATGGTAGAATGTACTGGATTCAATTATATTCTAACACCTTTATTTAAGTTACCTATATTCATTGCAAATAAACTATTTCTATTTATTTATAGGTATGTATCGATTTGATCAGAATTTTGCAGCACTAGTCACATTGACAGCGCTGTGAATCGCGGGGAAAGTCCCCGATTTGCGGGGAATTGAGGGTTAGTGCGGGGACAGCGCGGGGACTGACAAAAATCGGGGAATTTCGGGGTTTCCAGGCCAACTTTTTCAGTGAGCTACAACTATTTTACGTTGGGTAATATTTACAAATAAAAAATCACTTTCTGACTTGGCAGATACAGCTCGACACTACTAACATAATTTTGAATGGCAGCACCACTCAAATACCTGCTCTTACAGTCGTTTGAACAAAGGCGTCTTAATAAAAACTTTTTTTGTATCTGCTATAAAATGAAGCACGTGGCCCTTACTAAGTCTGTAGATGTAAGAGTTTATTTTGTTATAGATGTATAGTAATTTATAAAAGTTTTAGTAGTACATATATTTTTTTTATTTTATAAAATAGCGTTTTTATTCCAAAAAAATCATTTCGGGGAATTTGTGGGCAATTAATCAAAAAGAAGCTGGGAATTTTGGGGTATTGACAACACTGACGCGGGGAATCGAGTTTTTTTTATTAGAAGTACAGCACATTGGTTTGGCAGCTGTCATTCTAATCAAGCTTTATTAAACATTATTGGACATAGCACATAGCAAGACTATAGTGCAACTTAGCAAGAATTACAAATTTACAACAATATTTATTATAAAAGGAATACCTATCTAGAATCGCTAGATGTTGGTCAGAGACCCTAAGCTTATCTAAAATTTAGAGATTGATACTCGCCCTATTAAGTGCAATTTATGAAGATAAAGTGTTATAGGTGTACGGCAAGATAAATCTAAAAAAATGATGCCTGGCAGGATTGGTAATTTACCTATTGCAAATGAAAACCCTTTGGGTCTGTCCTGGCACGATTCTGCATGGATACCTTTGCTAAGTCCATCGAATATAATGGATTATTTTTCTGAAAGATCAAATCCATTTTTTGACCGGACTTGTAATAATGAAATTGTGAAAATGCAACGACTTAGTATGGATCAACTTCAGTAAGTGCCTATATGAACATTATTACCAGTATTAAGATATAATTTTATGTGGAAAAAAAATATGGTCGTGACCAGGATTCGAACCTGCCTCCCGGATAAATGCTCCAGGTTCTCTGAACACTAAGCCATCTAAACCTGTGCTGACTATTATCTTCTAAGAATTCGCGATTCTTTTTCCACATTTTTAATATGTCATTGCTATCTATTCAGTCCCTATACTGGTGACTGAACCAATACAACTAACTTTGCAGTTAAAACAATGTTATACAGATGCAATTACATTAAAAAATACAGATAAATCTTCGAAAAGCATTAACGCATACATAGTGAACTTTAAAGTTACTACAGGCGATCTGAACACCAAGCCCTCTCGACCTCTGCTCACTACCCAGAATTCTTCTTCCACATTTTTTATATATCTTTTGTTGATGTCATTGCTATCTATTCAGTCCCAGTAACATAACAAAATTGTCTTTTCCAGAAAAGTTCATAACTTCTAGAGTTAGCTATGCATGCGTTAATGCTTTTCGAAGATTAATGTGTATCAGTATTAAGTTTATTAATATGGGTAGGTAGGTACTATCTTTTAATTCCTTTATTGTGATATGTTACAGAAATATGACAGGCCTGGAATACATATTGCTACATGTGCAAGATCCAATCCTGTATGTCATCCGTAAGCAGCACAGACACAGTCCTACACAGGCTATACCCTTAGCTGATTACTATATTATTGCTGGGATTGTGTACCAAGCACCTGATCTGGCCAGTGTTCTCAACTCTAGATTAG
Organism: Xylocampa areola; assembly: GCA_935421205.1. Classification (NCBI taxonomy): domain Eukaryota; kingdom Metazoa; phylum Arthropoda; class Insecta; order Lepidoptera; family Noctuidae; genus Xylocampa; species Xylocampa areola. Next base: position 7,549,030 of record OW285217.1, on the reverse strand, counting down.
TAAGTTAATAAAAGCAGTTTTTTTTTTAAAGTAATCATTTTTTATCATATAAAATGATCAGGCACTTCTTATAGATGTGGTATCAATGGCTCTAAATGAAAAACACTTTGTAACTTAATGTTGTCCTCAAAATGCAGAATATCTACATTAATATCTACAATATGTAATGAAAACCCTGTTGTTCCTGTTAGCTGCATTGTCAGAATCAATATACATATGAAATAAAATAAAGCATTTGGGAAAACTCTTCTATAAAAAAAAACCCAATTATAATGAAATAATAATTAACTTAAAATAATAGTGATTTATTATCTCTGTAATTCTGTATGTACCACCTCTGTCACCAGGCCAGACAGAGTTAGAAAGTTATATCAAAGGCGCTGCCGTACACACGTTTTGCAACTACACATGTGCCTACGCTAAGGTTGTGAATTCTCAGCTTGTCACATGTTTATCTTGGCTGTTTGCTGTTCATCAATTTAGTGATAATTTTCTTTTTTCATTTTAGGATTATGTAAACTTAAAACAATAATTTATTAAAATGTCTATGCATCTCTATGCACTTTTCACACCGTTTTATATTGTTTTCAACTACACTTCTCAGAACAGATGTATCGGCCTTGATTTCATTGAATGCAGTGAGTATTCACAAACGCATTTAGGCTTCAGTGTCATATATTTTTCTAAAAACGACCTGTTGGACGGTGCCCTAGAGATAAAAATCTAAAGGGGTAAGATCAGGTGACGGCCAATTGAGTGGCCTACCGCGACCAATAATTAGGTAAAGACAAAACAAAACAACACCAGTTACTCGCGGGTGGCGGCAATTAAATAGGTAATGAATTTCGCAATCGAATACGGACATCCGATCGGAAGCAATCTTCGCGGGACACTAAAGTACTAGTATTAATATGGAGACACCGGCGATTTAGAACCGACCACTAATAGCCACGCCAAACATTGAAGGCGGCGCAGCGGCAAGTGCACTCAAAGACGGGCGCGTGCTTTGAATCAAAGACGCCATACCTATGCGGCCGTAGGCTAGTTAGATAACTACTTCTAAATTCAGATACTAAAAACATTTTTTTCAATGTATCGATTTTATATCTATCTTGGTTATAAAATATAACTAGCTACTACTTGTTTTTTTTTTTATTAGATTTTCTTCAAGGAACAACAGAGTTTTTGTTACATATTGTATAATAATATTAAATAGGTAAATAGTTTATTAAGAAATAAGTGCAATACAATTTACAAATTCCCTGCCATTATTTAATTTAATTAAAATAAAGCAGACATTGCATATGTGCCGGAACTAGGATGAACCTGTCCCTCAGACTATGAAGAGAATTAACAATAAAATTTTCTTAAATTACAGAAAAGTTAGGATACGAAATTAATATAATATACAATATAAGGTCCTAATTTCAAGATATGTCTTTGAAAAGCATTAACGCATGCTTAGTGAAGTCTAAAGTTACAATATTAAATGGAAAAAGAATACGGTCGCGAATAGGATTCGAACCTGCGCCTCCCGGATAGATACTCCAGGCGCTCTGACCACTAAGCCATCTCGACCTCTGCTCACCACCGCGAATTCTTCTTCCATATTTTAACACGTCTTATGGGGACGTCATTGCAATCAATTCAGTACCTATACAAGTGACCGAACCGACACGACTAACTTTGCAGTTAATACAATGTCGTAAAGAATGCAATTACCTTAATAATTCAAGATATGTCTTTGAAAAGCATTAACGCATGCTTAGTGAAGTCTAAAGTTACAATATTAAATGGAAAAAGAATACGGTCGCGAATAGGATTCGAACCTGCGCCTCCCGGATAGATACTCCAGGCGCTCTGACCACTAAGCCATCTCGACCTCTGCTCACCACCGCGAATTCTTCCATATTTTAACACGTCTTATGGCGACGTCATTACAATCAATTCAGTACCTATACAAGTGACCGAACCGACACGACTAACTTTGCAGTTAATACAATGTCGTAAAGAATGCAATTACCTTAATAATTCAAGATATTAAATGGAAAAAGAATACGGTCGCGAACAGGATTCGAACCTGCGCCTCCCGGACAGATACTCCAGGCGCTCTGACCACTAAGCCATCTCGACCTCTGCTCACCACCGCGAATTCTTCTTCCATATTTAACACGTCGTATGGCGACGTCATTGCAATCAATTCAGTACCTATACAAGTGACCGAACCGACACGACTAACTTTGCAGTTAATACAATGTCGTAAAGAATGCAATTACCTTAATAATTCAAGATATGTCTTTGAAAAAGCATTAACGCATGCTTAGCGAACTCTAAAGTTACAATATTAAATGGAAAAAGAATACGGTCGGGAATAGGATTCGAACCTGCGCCTCTCGGATAGATACTCCAGGCGCTCTGACCACTAAGCCATCTCGACCTCTGCTCACCACCGCTAATGCTCAAGCTGGTTTCTACAACGCCCTGCTCTTGGCTATTATTTTCTTTCCGGGGTGGGAATTAATTATTCGATCCACCCCAAGTCAAGAAAGGCCAGACCAACAGCCAAACTTGATCTTGCCGGCAACCTTTCGGAGACTACTTGGGTAGCCGAAGTACTTAGCCCTGTATGTGGCGACCCCAGGTCAGTGGATCACCACGTGAGCCGCTGTTTCATCTTCCTCCATGCAGGCTCTGCATAGAGGGCTGTCAGTAACTCGTGGTGTTTATTAAAAGACGCCGTGAGAGCCGCTGTAACTGTACGCAGCTGTTGCTTGGACAGAGCCTCTTTGGCTTTTCTACTCTCACCATGGTTAGTCAAGAAATTGCTGTGTTGGTCCCTAGTGCGTTGTTTTACCAGGGTTCGTAGGTGTCGGAAGGGGATTGGTACTATGGGTTTTTGACCTATTGCGGCCATGCTTGAGCTCATCTGCTGCAACATTCCCTCGGGAGCTGCTATGTCCTTTGATCAATTGTATGGTTATGTTATTGACGGTGCTTGCCTGATTTAGTTTTTGATGGCACTCGTAAATGAGCCCAAAGTTGACAGTTTGACTGTTCAGGGCTTTTAAACTATCGCGTTGCATGATATTATTATATGTATAACTAACAGGAATTAACGCGCAATAAATAAAAATAATAAAAAGTATCCGAGAGAACGGAGATATTTTAGTGCTTAAGGCCGACAAGGGAAACGCCACCGTAGTGATGAATAGAACTGATTACCATGACAAGATACGGGAATTGTTATGTGATGAAAAGGTATATAAGCCGGTATCATATAACCCTACGGCTAGAGTAACACGTCGTATAAGAACTGCAGTCCAGGAACACCAAGACCTTTTCACAGAAGACGAGTACGAGAAACTTTATAAGCCAAAGTCACACCAACCACCGAAATTATATGGTCTGCCCAAGATACATAAGTCCAACGTGCCGTTGCGGCCAATCGTAAGTCAGATTGTTTCTCCTACTTATGATCTAGCAAAGCACGTTGCGTCAGTTCTGCAGCCATTAGTGGGCAAAACACCGTCTTTTGTGAAAGATTCCGGACATTTCGTCAAAATTATAAACAACCTCACATTGGAACCAGGTGACATCATGGTGAGTTTTGACGTGGAATCGCTTTTCACCAAAGTTCCAATCAAGGAATGCCTGGACGTCGTAAAGAACCGACTAAGTGACAACGAAATGCCGTTTAATTATATTGACCTACTAGAAAACTGTTTAAATGGCAACTTCTTCCTCATCCAAGGCCAGCACTACCTTCAGATTGATGGCGTCACAATGGGTAGTCCTGTAGCCCCTGTACTTGCCAATCTCGGGATGGAACATTTTGAAAGCAAGGCGCTTAGTTTCGGCCCTAGAACCATCAAAATATGGAAGCGTTATGTCGATGACATATTCTGTATTATGAAAGGAAGTAAACAGGAAGTGGAAGAATATAATCAGCATCTGAACTCCATCCACTCGAATATGAGGTTTACCTTTGAAATTGAGACGGACAGATCGTTGTCGTTCCTAGATGTGAAGGTAACCGTGAAGTCAGATAGGACCCTGTCACACTGTGTGTACCGCAAATCTACACACACCGATAGATACCTGCATGCAACATCACACCACCATCCTCGCCATTTGCAGTCCATTATGACGTCACTCAAGAACAGAGCTAGACCATATTCAGGAGGTCCTTAAAAGTAACGGATATCGAGTGGGTTGTCGACAAAAGCGGACTGCGATAAGATGCAGACATCCTGAGGTAAGCAGACAACCAGCCTACATGCCCTACGTCAAAGGAGTGACGGATAAAATCGGAACGGTGTTGAAAGGGTACTCCATTCGCACAATCTACACACCGCTAAGGTAAACAACATAGTGGGCACACCTAAGGATGTCATACCGCTGCAAACACCAGGTGTCTACAAAATAGATTGCAGCTGCGGTAGTTCTTACATAGGCCAAACGAAGCGGACCATCACAGAAAGGGTCAAAGAACATATGTTCTTTGACCCTTTCTGCGATGGTCCGCTGCTGTAAAAAACCGTCAGACTAGCAAATCAGCGATTGCCGAACACATACTTCAATCAGGCAGTAATTAATCACTGGATTGAATTCCAGCACACAAAAATCCTCTCATCTGATCGCCACTTTTATTCAAGAGCAGTGCGTGAAGCTATTAAAATCCAAAAACACAAGACTTTCAATCGGGAGGACGGTTTTAAATTATCAGCAACGTGGAATCCAGTGATTAAAATATCAAAACCTCGCTATTTTAAGTCGGTTAAAAATACGGACACAGTGAGTGTAGTGTGTCGCGGCCTTAATAACAATTGTGAAAACATGGAGGTAGATGAAGAAAACTCTACCGCACCCATGACGGAGTAAACTCGCTGCATCAGTCTGCTTGTGACCACGATCAGTGCAACCTGGTCGAAACGTCAAGTGATTCAAAGGTATTTATTGCGTGTTAATTCTTGTTAGTTATACATATAATAATGTTCAGGGCTTGTAGGAATGCCATACTATCTGAAAGTGTATACTTTACACAGTCCGTATAGACTGGGTATTGTGTGACTTTCCTGGTCACAACCGCAGATGCTGCCAAAAGGATGTCCATGCATTCAGCCTGGAAAACTGTATTGTAGGTTCATAGTGGTGTAGAAAAGTGTAAGTTGAGGTCTTCCAAGAAAATCCCGGATCCAGTGCCTGTACCTGTTTTGGACCCATCCGTGTAGATCCAGAGTTCTGTGGGGTTGTAATCCTCACTATCCGGCTCTTCAAGCAGTTGGATCTTATATTTTTTGTCAAAGATGAACTGCTTTGGTATTCTGTCGTTGGTTGACGCAATCGGGAAGTCCTCGAATAGTTCATCCAGAGTTTCTGTGTGCTTTGTTTTTTGTTGTTACAGATTGTTAGAGTTTTCAGGCATGTAGCCGCCATTGCTGCTTATTGCCTTATGAAGAGGTGTAGTAGCGGCAGATCTAGCATGGCTTCCAGGGCTGCTGTGGGAGTAGTTTTCATGCAGCTTGTTGTAGCCAGGCATGCAAGTCTCTGGATGCGTTGCAGTTTTTTTGTTCCTGTGACTAGTTTGGTCCTTGACCACCAAACAACAGCCCCACATGTCATCATATCGGATCACCGTTTTATACAGCCATTAGATTATTTTGGAAGAAATGCCTCAGAGGTGTGTCCGAATCGTAGCATATGGAAATCGATAGTCTCTGCCAATCACGCCTGTTTCCCATAGCGTGATTGTATATTGTATGAAATGCCTCACCTTTTTCCTATCATTCTCCTGCACTGCTAGAAGGTGATGCTTGCTCTGTCGATTTTGTTGTCGATATGGAAATTCCAGTTTAGTTTGCTGTCTAAAATTACACCAATATATTTAACTTCATTAAACAGTTGTAGCTCATGGCTAAGTAACAGCCGCACAGATCGATCGATCGAGGTTAAGCTGCGCTTGCCGCGGTCGGTCTGTGGGTGGGTGACCATCATTTCAAACCGAGACCCTCCGTGCCTTGGAGAGCACGTTAAGCCGTCGGTCCCGGTTGTCAAATTAAGATTTATGACAGCCGTTACAGGTCGTCAGAGGCCTGAAACTAGGTTGTTCATCAACCACACGATAAGAAGAAGAGGCCTGAAAGTCTGACAACCAGTCATACCACGAGATATCGTGTTACCCAGTAACTGGGTTGTGGAGGTCAGATAGGCAGTCGCTCCATGTAAAATACTGGTATTAAGCTGCATCCGGTGGGGTTGGAACCCGACCCCAATATAATAGGGAAAAGGCAGATAGATAGATAGATCGACAGTTGTAGTTCAGTGTTGAACAGCTTAGGCAGATGATAAGGTCCTTAAGGTAGTGATCATTTAGATTAAACATTACATCTAGACAGCAGTTAATTTTCATATTACGAGTAAATTTTCTGTCTGTTCATAGGAATTGCTTTGCAAATATTGTCCTATAACTTTTTTACAACTAAAATAGTCTAACTTAAGTCTAGTCTAACTAAATACTTAGTTCTCTATTTAACCTTTTGTACAAAAATGGGCATAGGAAGGTAAAAAATATATTTTTAAACACTGATTTTGATATCTTGGTGTGCTGTTTTAGTATTAAGTGCATAATAAAAAATTTACGTACAGTCTGTGCAGAATGATTTATATAATAGATGAGTAGAGAAGAAAAATAGATGGAAGTTGGCTACTTTTTAAACTGCTCTCTGAGCACATTCAAGAGGAAGTATATTAGTTTTACGTATGCCCCATGAATGGCCCGGTTAGTGGAGTGTAATTGAATGATAACAGATGAACCTGGTGGATGGAAAAAAATTGGTGTGATATAATCTGGAGATAGAATGAAACCGGTTACCACCAGCAAAAGCATTCCCAAGGAGGGTTAACGTCAGGTAGGCGGCCTGTCATAGAATGTACCTATGTGTACTTTAGTAGCATGTCAATGGTATCGAAAAGTGTGTTTAGGTCTAGGGCGTACCCTCAAAGCGACGCGCAGAAGCAGCACCCGGCCACTTTGAGAAGTGGACAAGGGTTGTTGCGCCAAAACGAGCGGGTGCGACATAAGAAGCAAGCTCGGAAAATGAGAATGAAAGAAATAAGATTGAGGTGTGGAAGTTGGAATGTAGGTACGATGACTGGAAGAAGAAGGAAATTAGCGGATGTTTTAAAAAAGCGACGTATAAATATAGCTTGTTTGCAAGAAACGAAGTGGAAGGGTGCGAAGGCTAGAGAGATTTGTGTAGGATACAAGTTTTACTACTGTGAAACTGATGGTAAAAGAAATTGTGTCGGAATAGTGTTGGATAGCAAGTTAAAAGAATGTGTGGCAGATGTTAATAGGGTGAGTGATAGAGTGATAGCTATAAAAGTGATTGTGGAGAGCTTGGTGCTAAATGTAATCAGTGTGTATGCACCTCAGACTGGCCTGGAAGATAGCGTAAAAGAAAGAAGTTTTGGGAGGAATTTGATTACGTTATGACGGCTATGGAAGAAAATGAAGAAGTATATGTGGGTGGTGGATTATAATGGGCATGTGGGAAGATTGAATGAAGGGTATAAAAGAGTGCATGGTGGTTGGTGGTATGGAAACCGTAACTCCGATGGCGAGACACTACTGCAATTGGCTTCTGCCTTCGACTTTGCAATAGTGAACACGTGGTTCAAAAAAAGATAACATCTAATTACCTATAAAAGTGGCCACCATGCAACACAGATTGATTACTTTCTGGTAAAAAGGAATACTATGAATTGTATTAAAAACTGTAAAGTTATACCTGGCGAAGATCTGGTCTCACAACACAGGTTGTTGTTAATGGAGATAAAAGTTAGTGTCTCGCTCAGTAGGAACAAAGAACGGCCGCCACCCAAAACCAGATGGCGTAGGCTAGAGAAACAGGAGTATGCAAGTAAATTTAAGAATAAAGTGGTAGATAGAATGCTAGAAATGAAGAATATGGAAGATAAATCTGTTAATACACGTTGAACTGAGATAGCGGAGAGTATTAGAGGTATAGCGAAAGACGTGTGTGGAGAATCGAAAGGTAAAGGTATAATAGACAAAGATACGTGGTGGTGGAGTGAGGAAGTGCAAAAGATACTTGAAGAAAAGAAAATGGCATTTAAAGAATGGCAGGTTGTGGAAACATAGAATGAAGATTTGAAAGAATAGAAAAAGGAGATTTACAAAGAATGGAAGAGAAAAGGAAAAAGGCGGTAGCAGTTCCAGGGCTAAAGCACAAGAGAAATTATATAATTCGCTCGATTGTTCTAGAGGCCAAAAGAAACTCTACCGGATAACAAAAGAAAGGGAAAAGAGAACAAGGGAAATAACTAGAATCAAATGTATGAAAGATGACACAGGTAAGGTCTTGTCCGAGGATGATGAAATAAAAGAACGATGGAAGGTATATTTTGAAAAGTTGATGAACTAGGAGAATGTTTGGAATGGTGTGCTAAACGAGGCACAAGTAAATGTGGTACAGTCAAATTTACTTTCGTTAATATTATTATAAAACGTATTAAATCCTATAAAACGGATAAAACTTAAAGAAAGATAATTACATTTTGCAAAATATTAAAAGTTCAGCCATATTTTAGTGATAATGTGATGCATCTTGTGTTTTGGAGTAGTGCTGAGGTTTCGTAATATCCTTGTATTTTTTTTATAGTTGCTTGGATTGTTTTCAATGTTAATAGTACGAATTGTTTGTTGCGTCGATTTGATCAGGGTCGCAGCGTCGTCACCTCAGTTACCCTATCAATAAGTTTCCGACCAGTTATACCGACTAATAACTTATAATGCTCTAAAAAAATCCGCTCCAATAATGGTTGCGTTACATCGGCGATGACGAAGTTCCATGTAAAACTTTTCCGTAGCCCCAAGTTCAAAGAGAGTTTTTTCGCCATGTCTTGATTTTTGTACTATTAGCGACAAAAAGTGTATATTGTTAATTTTGTAACCATGATTATTTCTGTGGCTTGCCAATAACTGATATGTTCGCTCCCGTGCCTATCAAAAATCTCATAACACTTTTTTTACTAAAACCCTACCACCAAGTTTCTTCGGATGCGACTAGTACGTTCGGCCGTCACTTCGAAACCAAAAACAAGCAATTGAATGAACCTATTGTGAAATTGATTGAATGTTAGATTAGGTTTTTAGGAGGTACACGCAATAAAACGGCAATTAACCGACAAAATCTAAAATATTTTGTTATTTATATAAAAAACCTGGTAATTTTATCGTAAAAAATATTTTGTATTAATATTCTACTAATTAAAACTTTAAATTAAATTAATCAAATTTAAAATAACCTACTTTTAATATAGTAATGTGTTTGATGACATCTAAAAAACCTATAATCATGCTGGCGGATACTATTTAATCTGTGGTAATTTTGAAGTAATAAATTACAAATATAGTGTCTAATAAAATTATTAAATTCGTCGATTCGCGTGAAAGTCTTTAATGGATAAAAATAATTATAGTTTTACTAAATGCAACGCTTCTTACAGCTTTTATTTCATCCTGCAATTTCTTTCAGAACAAACCCACATTCTACTATGCAACATTACAATAATAATGTTAGATAGTAGTTAGGAATGGAATGAAATTCTCTTACCAAAATGTATTACATTATTGTGATATGAGATACATATGCTCTTAACTACAATATTTTAGCTAATAACAGTTGCGAATAAGGGGATTAAAACACATAATTGTAGTTATAACAAATCTGTGTTTATAAAATAACTTCGTTTAGTAGGAAATTTGGCGATGCACCTGATGACTGTTGTTTTTGTTCTACAACTTAAAGTAGACGAATCTGATGATCTGTGTCATGGCTTTTGTACAACTTTTTCTCACGGAAACACATGAAATAATTTGAGTTGATTATTTCATCAAGTAGTGTCGCTATTGTATTACAATTTGTAATTGTAGTTACGTTATCTAGGGACTTCGCTTTCGCTTCGCTTCGCGCTGCGTGGAGCGCATTTCAGTTGAAACTGATAATCTACTATTACGGTAGGAATCAATTTTAATATTCTTATCCCTATGACGTCCTTTGAAAATCGTCGATAAGCACAATTCACATTTATTTTTAATTTTCACATCATATTTGTTTTTGATTGCCAATTATGTAACATGTAACTAACGTCAACAAATTCACGAACCAAGTATTTTCAAACATTCGAAATCGATACGTCAAAAAGCATTTCGGAGTAGCGTCAACGAACACCAAAATGTCAAATCGCGAACTTCGATCGATCTATCTGATCCGAAACTCTTCATGGTAGCAAAACGTCCGATCCGTCAGTCGAAGCTTCGATGATCGGATTTCGGAGTAGCACCCCAGCTGACACCTCCTAAGTTTCAGCTGTTTGCCGTACGTCGGGGTCACCAATGCCAATCCTTTTGGCAAGGAAACTAATGAGACGCGAGATGGTATTGATCTGATTTATTCTGTATAGGAATGATGCTTTTATAATTACTTTACTTAATCTCTAAACTTTATCTACGAATGTGACTTATCTAAGTGCGTGCAATTATGTACGACGTTGTCGCTATAAAAATCTACTATTCTTGAATTAAAATTGGATATATTTCTGTTAAACAATAGGATTGTTATATCTTTTTAAAATCAGTATTTAGTAGACATATTTATAATGAATGGGCACTGAAGGTGTAACACATTTTTTTAGAAAAATCTCTCTTGAATTTGCATGATATGTTAAAAAAATGGGTTAAAATAAAAAAGAACAAAGTTTTTCTTCAATAGCTCTATATTTATATGATAACCCTAATTTTACACAATAGCTCTAGTATTCAGCAGACATTAACTGAAATCAAAATGAAAAAATAAGAGTTTTAGTTGAAACAACAACCAAATTTGAAAATATCGAATCATTAACGGTGGATCACTATATATGCCACACTCTGTATATCACAAAATAGCGAGAATCAAATTCGAGTTTATTACTTACTAATCCCTCACAACTTTTGTCAACTAATAACGTTAATATTTGCTTTGCCGAAAACCTTCTTGTACTACCAACTACACCTTTTCAAAATTAAAATTATTATAGACTGGTCTATAATAGTTTTAATCAAATTAAATATCAAAAGTAGTCGACACAATTTAAATATTTAATTATTCCATTTCATCTGCAAAATTTGGATTTAGAGCCAATTTATCCACAGCTGATGCGGTACACAGCTATGCCATAAACGTTGAATGTCAGATACTCAAAATGTCAAATATGTGCCAACCCTCAACAATATTGGTGGTGCGGTGCCTTGTTTTTGACCAATTTAAGAATCGATTACTTTTGAAAATATGATTTAAATTTAGTTCTTCACTTTGACGACATGCATCTCAAATAAAAATCCACCAGTCTCTTATTTGATCCTCAGGCAACAGAGGTAGGTGAGCAACCATTCTAGTAAATTTCCTACCTGGTCGCGTTTAGTACAATTTAAGTTCTTTTGATTTTTTCTTTACGGTTTTCTGGTAGTGGCAATAGCACCCTTCAATTTCTTGACAGCGTTAAACAATAGGATTCGTTATTGTGAAACCGTTTTTTGGTATTTAGTAGGCATATTTTTAAAGGAATGGGCATTGACAGCTCAGTACAATATTGAAAAAATTATAGTAAATGGAAAAAGAATCGCCAAGCATGCGTAATGCTTTTCAAAGATTTATTTTTAATTGTGATTTATTAGATTAATTAATAATCTAAATTTCGGTACTACTATTTCATGTTTGTTTCTAGTTTTTATGCCGTGAAAGTCACTGTTTATATTAAATCTTTGCAAGTTCTTTCGGACATACATAATATTTACAAAAATTTTAGTGACGGCAGTGTAAGTATATTAATTTCTTTAAAAAAATCTCTTATGGACTCACGAGGGCCCTTTTATTGCGTAGATTGCACGAATTACCCTTGTCTGTAAATTACAGAATCAGTCTACGTCAGCCGCGATCCCCACAACAGAAAGCCGTACGAAATAATGCTATGAAAATAAGCAAAGTACACTAATCTAGCTGTAGCTACATCTGTCAACTGTAATTTTTTTTACAGCAAATGCTGCAGACTTTGACTTGCAAGATAGTGATGAGATATGAGGGCTCCACCGCAGTTTCGAGTCAATAGTTAAGTTTGCTACCGTCAAGAATTATTTTCGATTCAATTTGATTTACATTAGGCAGAGAACATTTTAAGCATTAAGTAACAAATTATTAGCGGCAAACCATCTGGATAACGAATTTAAGCTGTCATTTACGGCAACTACTTCACGGTCTATCCTGCTAATTTAAAAAATAAGGGAAGTAAACAAATAAAGTCTGCAAACAGTATTACGTCCGATAATTCAGATATCATGTACGGAAGATCATTGATATAGGCTAGAAATAAGAAAGGGCCTAGTATAGAACCCTTTGGTACACCCATTTTATCAAAAGACCCGGAGGCAGTTACATTTTAATGCCTTATTTTTGTTGACATCCATAAAGATAGACGATACAAGCCCACTAAAATTAAGCCACTACGGAGTACGAGGCCTTGCCTCGTACTCCGTAGTGGCTTAATTTTTATTATTTTAAAAAGTTTTGTGATCAACGAAGTCAAAAGCTTTTGAAAGGTCACAGAAGCTTCCAATAGCATCACGCGAGTCCTCCCAAGCTTCTAGAATATGAGATACTAACTCTCCGCCTGCGTCCGTCGTGGACCTACCTTTCGTAAACCCAAACTGTCGATCATGCAAAATCATGTTTGTATTAAAATGTGAAATAAGTTGATCAAGAACAAATTTTTCAAAAATTTTGCTTAAGGCAGGAAGAACAGATACGGGTCTATAAATTGAGGGGTCATTTCTGCATCCGGATTTAAAAATTGGTATTATTTTACTATACTTCATTAAGTCCGGGAAAGTGCCGCTTTCAATACAATAATTGAAAATTCCTGCTAGTATTGGAGCGATATTGACAATTATTGAGTTTAATACTTTGACAGATACCGACCGATAAGTCCTCCGTGGCTTTAATATTTAAACTTATGAATGATTACATAATAGTGTTAACGAGTTATCGTTATATACCATGCCTAGTCAATGTATGCAATGCCTAGGTATTGCATAAAATGCTACGAGAAGGTCAAGTAAAGAAGAAAATAAAGGAGGAACAAAACATCTTTTGTTAACTCGAAACTCACTTAATATGAAGTATATTTCACTTCGTCATGCAACAAAAAAAAAGTAAGATAAGTCTGGTAGGCTAAAGAACCGAATTAGTCAACCTGATATAGGAGACGTTAGGTTCAATAATCGACGTCCAGACCAAGTCACTTACCTTACCCGATACTTGGATGCACAACCCCAACTTGGGACAGGGTAAAAGACCTTGCGATAATAAAAAAAAAACTGCCGAGACCTGCCCGACTTTAAGCACATCGCGCTTGGCGTCTTGGTCGTGTTGGGATTTTCCTCTCTCTGGCTTCTCCACTCACTGACTGCTCTCCATATGCCTTTTCAATACATTCTTGTATCTCAAATGCTGTCTGTCTTGCTTGCGTTTGCCTTCTTAAAGCTTACAGTAAAATATACGTTTAGCCAAGCTTATCGGGCATTCGAAACACATGACCACATCAACGATGCTGTTGCCGCATCAGATCCGCACTTCTATGCCGCAGGTCATGCACGACGCAAGACTTTCGTATTTCTGACACGGTCTGACCAGTGAATGCCCGTGATATCCCGAAGGCACTGCATGTGAAACCGGTCAAGTGTGTGTATTGGGTTCTGGTACAAGTACCGTGAGTTTCCGATAAGCAAAGAAGAACTCTGGCCTAATAAACGGAAGCTTTAGTCGTAACCTAAAGGTCTGCCATTTATTTCGGCATCAACGTTGCACTGAAATGTTATTACACTTCTCAAGTGCATAAACTCTCAACTGGCTTCAGAACATCTTAACCTTGAGTTTGTGGAATGTGTGAATTTGCTCATCCTGTGATCCGATGGTGATTACTTTGATATGTTTCATTCTGATATTTAGACCAAATACGACTTGTCAAGATTAGTGATCATCCTTTGTAAAGAAGTTAGGGGAGGGGGCCGGTATGAATTATAAATTATTCGCGTAAATACATAATTTCTGCCACCATGCCATTGAAGACATAGGTGCGAGCCCGTAATCTTTCCAAATTCTGACGATATGACGGCTAATAGAGATGTATGCAAGAAGAATACATGCTGCGCCGACCCCAAATTAATTAAGATAAGGGCAGGGAGATAATGATGATGTATATGTCGCAGATGGATTGTAGAATAAGCTGTTTTACAAAACTGCTAGCTGATTTACAAAACAGTACTGTTATGAAAAAAGCTAAACGACGTCGACGGTTTTTAACCGACTTCAAAAAAGGAGGAGGTTTCTCAATTCGACCGTATATTTTTTTTTTTTTTTTTTTTTTTTTTTTTATGTGTGTTCGGGGATAACTTCGTCGTTTATGAACCGATTTTGATAATTCTTTTTTTGTTGGAAAGAAGATATCTCAACGGTGGTACCATGATAAGGAAACCAGGATCTGATGATGGATCCCCGAGAAATTGAGGGAAACCTTCGAAAATTGTAGGGGCGACTAGTGCATTTGTTAATTTTTTCATTAAGTATTTTAAAGCACTACTATTTAATAAAGGTCTGGAGTCGATCTGATGATGGAGCTGAAAGACAGTCGAGGGAACTTTAAAGATTTACAGCAATTACCTGGTGTTTGGGCTTGATTAATTTGTATTGATGTGAACTTTACACCTAGATGGGTTGTGACTGTCATTAGGGGTCTGATGATGAAGACTAAGGACAGTCAAGGGAACTCCTCACCGTTTTACAGTAGCTACCATGTTTTGTTATGTATGTTCGTCGATATCTTCGTTTGAAAGAGTAGTCCCCAGAGGTGGTTCCATTTAAATTTAGTAAAGATCCGATGAAGACCTTCGAAGTTAGACAATGGAACTCTTCAATGAATTACAGCAAATCACTCTCAATTGCTGTAATCGCATGTTCATGTATAGTTCATGCCACTCAATACATGCATAGCATCATGCCTGTATTGCCCGATGGGGTAGGCAGAAGTTTTCAATGTTGTACACAAACATTTCACCGATGCAGTAATTAAGTCCTAGCGGCTTTCGAAAGCCTACCCATATTATTAAATTACTAAATTAATTAATTTATGAAGTATACAAACTTATATATGACCTATACAATATATATATATATATATTACACTTAAAACTAAAAAGACTAAAATAAATTAATTTTAAACAAAAAAATGAAAACCGCCTTCAAAAATCTACTACACTAAAAAGTTCAAAATAATATCAAAATTTGCTTATAATAAAATAATTTTAAAATAACAATATATAATAATAATCTGTTAATTTTGGAGTCGGTGCCTGATGTATGTGGGGTTTACAACCAGATACAAAGGCCGGTAACATAACCACAGCACAACGAACATAAGTGACTAACAAGAGGAAAACAATAACCCTCTCCCAGTACAGGCACCGACTCCAAAATTAACAGATTATTATTATATATTGTTATTTTAAAATTATTTTATTATAAGCAAATTTTGATATTATTTTGAACTTTTTAGTGTAGTAGATTTTTGAAGGCGGTTTTCATTTTTTTGTTTAAAATTAATACATAATTACTGAACTATAGCACGCAGAATTGAATGAACGTTTTGCGTTTATCAATACAGCGGGTCAACGATAAGAGATTATGTAAAACAGTGTGAAATTAACTATCATATTGTTGATTTTAGTTCGAAATTTTGTCGCATATGGCTCTGTATGTCTTAACAATAATAACCTAACTTTATTTTACTTGTCAATAGCAAAAAAAAGATGAAAATTTTGAATGACGTATCTATCGTGATTATGAAAATAAATAAACGAAATTGACCAATGAGCGAGCGAAGCGAGCTCGGGAGTTTCGTGCATCCCGACACGGACAGGTTAGGTTCGAAGAGCCCCCGTCATCCTCTTCGTGTTTAGGTTTTTTTCTAACCTTACAGACGCAAAAATAGGAGCCGTCATCCGTCAACCCAGCCACGGAAAGTCAAATCAGAATACAGTATTGCTTTTTTACTTGAATGGTGACTATCCATTTAACATACCTATACAATAAACAAACCTGTCCCACAGTAGATATGTCATTCTGCATTACGTCTAAAGGTGGGTAGCAGTTTTGTTAAACGTATCGCAATGGCAATCCAGCTGAACGTTGTTCACCTGTTTTATAAAACAGTACTGTTTTGTAAAGCAGCTAGAGATTTTGTAAAACAGCGGATTCTACAATCCATCTGCGACATATACATATATACCAAGTCCAACACTCATGAGCTTCCAATTATTTAAGCACTTTCGGTTATATGTTTATTTATTTTTTGGAACGATTATTTTACTGATGCAGTACAGATTTTCTCTTTCGTGCTGTTAAAAGTTGTCAGAGATTTTTACACGACTGCCCAAAAAAAAAGAAGAAAAGAGTGTTATGTTTTTAGGGTTCATGTATATTTGTGAATATCTTTATTCCACTATAACTTCCAAATGCCAGAACCGATTTCAATGTTTGGAGTATCGTTAGAGAAGCCTTGCATTGTCCCGGGTAACAAAGGCTAGTAAGATTTAAAAAAAATGGCAGGCGTGCTTTTTAATTGTTTAATTGGATTCATCTTGTTAAGTCATCTGTAGGGCTCTAGCTTGCCTTAACGACTGCAATATATAGACAACACCCGGGCCCACGAATTAACGTGCCTTTCTGTATTATTATAGCTGTCTGCTGTCCATCACTTACAGTGTTCCTTTGAAGAAACCATGTCATACTCAAGATATCATCCCAGCAAAGGATACTGGTGGGATTTCAAAGCAACTAAATCTGGTATGTATTTATTTTTTAAATATAGAACTTTGTCCCGCACTAGAAATATCTTCCTGTATCGTAGGTACGTTTACAAACACTTAATCTCACATGCACATACACCCAGACCCGGAGAAATTATCATAATTAATATTTGTTATCTGTAATAAGTCCTAAATATAAATTACAGATACAGAAACTTACTTCTGTTTTAATTTTCTTAATTTAATTTTCTTTCCGACGCGTGAATTATATTCAGAATACAGTATCTTTTCTAACTATACAATAAATAAGTCTGTCTGATTGTAGATAGGCCATTCTGCGGTAGTGAGCAGGGTTCGAACCTGCGCCTCTCAGATAGTCTTCTAATCCATCTCGAACTCTGCTCACTGCTCTGAATTCCTTAAAGCCGACTGTACACTTTTCAGCGAGTGCTCTCGCTATGTTTCGCCGAGAGACCCTGTACACCATGAAGCAATTATAAACAGGAGATGTTTTAAAGGACTTGTCTAAGCGCCGTCCACTTCTACATTCTCCACCTAGCGGTGATTAGGGAAAACTGAGTTTAATTCAGCTAAATTACGCTAGATTTTTCTAGTGTCACCGATCACACAAAGAAGTAAGCATTCGCACCGCTAAAACATAATTATATTTTCGTCTTGATTGTATTCAAGTCAATTTCAGTGAAATGAATTCTAATTAATTAATTGATAGAAGGTAATAAAATGAAAATGAATTTAAATTTTATACAAATCACCATTTAATGAAAAACACGTAACACATGGGTCTAGTCCTTCGAGAAGGTTTTTTTTTTATGAAATAAGGGGCAACAGAGCAGACGGCTCGCCTGATGGTAAGCGATTACCGCCACCCATGGACACCGCAACCCCAGAGGAGTCGCAAGTGCGTTGCCGTCCTTTTAAAGGGTTTGGGCCTCCGGTACCCTCACTCACTCGGCGAAACACAACGCAAGCGTTGTTTCACGCCGGCTTTCTGTGAGGCCGTGGTATCAATCCGGTCAAGCCGACCTATTCGTGCCGAAGCATGGCTCTCCCACGGTGAAAATATTTCTTTGAGGTTCAATAAGGAAGGGTTATGTTGATTAAACGAATTGTAACTTATAAATAGTAGTGTAATTAGTTTGTTGCAGAGTTGGGCGTAATCAACTACTTTTGTAATACTACAAGTAATCATGATCACATTAATCATGATTACAAATAATCTTGATTACATGATTACGCATGCTTAAGTTTTACATACATAATAACTTTAGATTTATATATTTTTGTCAGCTTCATGTTTTTGGTTATACCGTAGCATCTAACGCAAGTTCTAAACAAAATTTTAACCGTAATCATGATTTTCCTACTTTGTCATATTAAAATGAATTTGGAATTCGAAAAAGTTTTGGTAAATGGGTGCCCGTCCGACTGTATTCCAAAGACCAGACGCACTTTAGGGGTGAGGGTGACGGTTTAGACGCAGAAGGACCGTCCGATAAGGATACGTCGATAGCTGCTATTAGAACTCGATGTTTTCCTTCACCGTTTTAAGCAAGTGATAATTAATTTATAATACACACATGACTTCGAAAAGACAGTGGCGCGTGCCTTGGATTCGAACTTGCGACCTTTGACTTGTCAGTCCAACGGTCATACCACTAGGCTACCACTGCTATTTTGTATTATAATGCGTCGACTGCCTCGTTGGTCTAGTGGTCGCAATCGCGGCTGCTGAGCTTGAGGTGCTGGGTTCGATTCCCAGGTCGGGCAAAGTGTTACTGAATTTTTCTGTTAGGAAATTCTCAGTAGCCCGGAGTCAGGAAGTTGGTGGTGTGACAACCCCGTGCTTCGGAGAGCACGTAAAGCCGTCGGTCCTGTACCTGATCTCTCTCCGGTCGTGTCGGATTGCCGTCCCATCTGACTATGAGAGTGAAAGAAGAGGGAGTGCACCTGTGTTTACGCATACGTTTGTGCACTATTATATCTCCTGCGTACTTGGCTAATCTCCATGGAGATAGCCCTGACCGAAATACGGCCGGGAAGAGTGTAGTGAATAATGCGTCCTTAGGGTTCTTACATACGAGCGACATGTTGTCAACGACTGTCGCCGACTCGAGTTGACGGCAGCCGCCGTGCGTGTCGACGACTGTCGACGGCAGTCGTCGACACGCTCGTCGGTGGTGCTACTCCTGGTGCTTCCAGGCATTATTTCATGTAGTAATATCTTAGATTACTACACATTATAATAAAACAACGTTTAACCGGATTAATCGCGTGTATTATTGGTTTTTGTTTTTCCTGACGTTTCGAACACTTTGCAGCGTTCATGGTCCCAGGAGGAACAAAAACATATAATTAACACCTACTTTACAACCATTGTATAAAATCTGGCCGACTTAATTACACAAGCTGAAAAAACAGAACTGGAATTCGCAAGAATAATTATTCCAAACTCACATACTCATTCCATGTCTGTTTCATCCTCTGATCCTTATGAAATTGCCAAGATAATAAGTGACCTTAAAACTGACAGTGCGTCGGGCCATGATGGCATTTCTAGTAGGTTCGTCAAGTTAGCAATAGAGTATCTTGTTTACCCAATTGCGCACCTCTGCATGTTACGTTATTTCCAAATTTATATGAGATGGCTATTGTTTCGCCAATATTTAAGATGGATGATTAACGAGATGTCTCTAACTTGACCTATTTCGCTGCTCTCTAACTAGTCAAAGATTTTGGAAAAATTGGTGATCAGTAGATTGGTAAACTATCTGGAGAAAAACCATCTACTAACAGACTTTCAGTATGGGTTTCGCAGAGGAAGATCAACAAGCAGGGAAGAGTACCCTAGGCCCGAACCTCTTCCTATAATATTATATTATTCGTATTGTATGTCGATATTTCATAAGATTTAAAATTTGTTTCAGATTACTATCAGATGACAATTTAAAAGATTTAAGCTTCTTGATTCTTTGCTGTGTGACCTGTTAATGTGAACAATACAATAAACAAATATTATTTCGTAATATTATGTGTTTTATTTATTCGCTCTATACGGTCGGTTTCACTTACGAAGTTACAGATGTGTAGGGTATGACGACAAACTAACGACATAAACTTATAAGTTACAATGCGTCTAATCAACGAAACCCGTTTTAACGACTAGGCCCATGTGTTATGAGTTTTTATTTAAATGGCGATTTGTATAAAATATTTGAATGGCTTTCAACTAGTTTTTATAAAACGGTTCTATTGGGTTTCGTATATCACTGGCGAAAGGGGTACGCCCGCTAAAACTCCAGTACTAATTTCTTCAAGCGGAAATTGGTTGACGGCGAAATGACGAGCAAGAAGGAGATACTGTGTAGATGAGCTAAGCACTTTAACATCCTACTTGATGTGGACATTGCAGTAGATTTTAGTCACATAATGTCTATACCTGATGTCCCGATCGATCACTAGCTGAATGAGATGGCTGACATTGGACGAGATTAAAGCTGCGATCAAGCAGCAACAGAACAACCGGGCGGTAGGCTATGACTATAGCAGGTGTGCTATTTAAATATGGCGATGAGCAGTTGCACGTTCTTGTGTAGAGGCTATTTGTTCGTATGTGGGACGAAGAACAAGTGCCAGTTGACTTTAAAATGACCCGTATTAGCGCATTATACAAGAACGAAGAAGATGGCTCTGATTGTAATTCTTACGGAAGTATTTCGCTTCTATCAGCCCCTAGCATAGTCTTTGCCCGTGTAATTCTCAACCGCCTTCAGCCCGAGAGGATTCTACCTGAAACTCAGTTTGACTTCTGTCTGTCCGCCAGGTTACACAAACATTATCCGGAGGAGTCCACATCCGCTTTTTGGCAAATTATTTAGTCCAGAATGAGTCCGAGCTCACACTAAATTGTCATGTATACGGATGATTTGTGCTTCTTAGCAGAATCCACAGATGGCCAAATAAATGCAATATCGAGCCTTCGGTATGGGAGGAGATAGCAGCTCAGTGTGCAAAGTGGTGGAATCGCGTCATAATAAAAGTGTAAGAGTTCGAATAGAAGCGTAGGTCTCTAGGTACTTAGATCAGAAAAGGGACGAATTCAAGTCCCAGCCGCCTGCTGGCATTCCGTATGATTATATAAGCGTTGTGCTGACGGCTAACTTCGACTTTCTCTCTGAAGTTGTACTAACATTATTTCTGTTTATAATTTCAATTCCAGGTCTTAGCCCATACAGCACTGGTCAGTCTTCATCTAAAGATGTGAGCAGCACTCCCAAAGAAGAACCTTCCACACTCTTCCAGCGACAAAGAGTTGATATGTTGTTGGCTGAACTAGTAAGACAGTTCCCGCTGCCTGTCACTCAAGCACCCAGCCAAGTAAGTTATTAACGACGTGCTATTGTTTTATCTGTTTATATCACAGTTTAACGACATACAGTTACGAATCGAAAGTGCAGAGCAAAGTTAGGGGCCATTGACGTCAAATTATCTTAGTTTGCGGTATCGACAAACGCAAATCAAAATTATTTAGGACTTTATGTATTCGTCATATTCAATTGTAATACTTAAGCGTGAATTGTGTAACATGTTTGTACTGTGGCAAGTACTTTATACAGTTACGCGGAATAGGCCTATACGGGTAGGTATATGCATGATGTCACGTCGAAAAACCCGCGACAAATTAGAAACGTTCAAAGTCAAAAAATCGATGATCAAGAGCGGACCTATGTATAAAGAGAAGAATCGAACATTTGTGTAACAATTGTGGCATTATGATTAGGCAGGGGCGCCGACTCCGTGGGTACGCGGGGGCTCCAGCACTCATGAGAGGTGAATAGCGGCTGCGGCGCACCCATGAGTCCCATAACATAAAAACTGACCAGTAACCTCACTCGCGCGTCAAATACACCTACGATGCGTAAAGACAGGCGTCTTTACGCGTCGTAGGTTGTTTCCTTAAGATGGCAAACGTGCGCGTTTTACTGCAGTAGGTAAGTACTAACTGTAGTTATGATGATGCGCCCGCAAATAAGAAAGCCAAGCCACAGTATAATAATGTAAAAGTACATCTTCATACAAACCATCTGAAACGACGCGCTTCGAAATCTTCGTAAGCTTCAGTACACAACTGTCTCGATTGTGTTACGCAGTTGCGCTGTAGTCACGTATGGACGCGAAGTAGTGAAAGACGCTCCCGCATATTTATATACGTAAAATATGGCATTTTTGTATTTATTAAACTAAGCAAAGAACATAATGCGTCGGAATGCTCTTGTGAATTTGTTAGATTTTTAAGCTACAGTGATCCTATCATCGGGTCTGAGGAGAGCGTGACGTGGTCTGTTGTTGATCTGGGACGGCCTGTAATTGGCGAAAGAGACAACTAAGGGATTCAGATGAATAGGGGCAGATTTTAAGTATCTGTGTGCACTCTAAGGTCGAGGTGGAGCTGAAGGTTCCTAATGAACTTTGGGGGCGCCTGTCGCTTTACGAAGGAATCGATTTTGCAGAGTTTGTATCCTGTTGGTTTTGTAATACTTAACGTGTGCGAACATGACGCTAGCATACGTCATAATGAGTCTAATGCACATAGTATAGATGTTTCGAAACTTCTGTATTTATATCGACTTGATGCAAGGACACGATTTACATGTGTTTTTCCGCCGCATTCCACTTGGAACCGTGAGATATGGAGAAAAATTACCGAATGCATCGCTATTATTCAAAGACACATACGAGTATATCGAAAACTAAATTGAGTTAGAGACTTAAAACCAACGTAGGATTGTAGGCAACATTAAAGAGCATATTATATATATATATAACTAGCTGATGGCGAACGTCGTACCGCCTAACAGTCGATACCTGTTTTTCTTTTTTTTTCATGCAATTTTTTAATTTTTTCTCTCCGTAAGAACCATCCTCGTACTTCAAGGAATATTATAAAAAAATAATTAGCGAAATCGGAAAAATTATTTTCGTATTTTGTATGTATGAAATTGAAAATAAAATCTCAATCAAATTTATTTTCAAGATATGATTGTTTGTTTGTTTGCATTGAATATGCTCCGAAACTACTGGACCGATTTGAAAAAATCTTTCACCGTTAGGAAGCTACACTATCCCCAGGTGACATAGTCAATAATAAATTTGTTACAAACAGTACTTTATGGTGGTAAAAAGCGTTAAGTACTACATTGGCAGATGAAAGAAAAACCCTTGAGTATAATATGATATTAAATCCACAATTATTAACGCGGCATAAAATGTAAAAGGATTTTAAATTTCTTATCCTCCAAATTTGTATATGGCAATTGATGTCGTATACCTCTGAGGTAGGATTGCCAACTTTTATTAGAAGAAATAGAGTATATCTAATTTCAAAGGAGGTAAATAAAGAGTATGGACTTCCAAAAAAGAGTATCATTTTTTTATAACATTTTGAAGAATGTCCCTGCTTGTAGTAGACAGTTCCGATACTTCTAATGTCTCCAAAGTATAACTAAGTAGTCTATCTTTATTGTCCTTTGATAGCGGCTTTACTGGTCGATGTAATGACAAAATATTGAATAAATCAATATTTTTTATTGAGGCACCGTTACCTAAAAAAAACACTTTTTTACTATGGAAGCCAATGAATGCTGGCATTAGTATAGTAAACATTGTGTAAAAAAGAGTATTTTAGCATACTCTATTAATGTTATAGATTATAGAGTACGCCTAACTCTAAAATAGAGTATCGTACTCTATATCATGTATAGAGTACGATACTCTATTTTAGAGTACGGTTGGCAACCCTACTCTGAGGTACAGAATTGTTTTTCTGTCTGCCAAAATGAGTGAATCTAACGAAGAAATTCGATATATACTGAAGTTTTATTAAAAAAAAAGGGAAATATTCGACTTAATTCGCGAAATAATTTGTGACGTCTATGGAACTAATGCTGTGTCAGTAAGAGTACTACAAAGATAGTTCAAACGTTTTCAGTCCGGGAATTTTGATGTCAAAGATGCAGCTCGCTCTGGTCGACCTCATACCGACAAAGTCGATGCCATTTTTGAAAAAGTGGACTTTGATAGACGCATATTAGTAGTTACGACACAGCCGAGGAACTGAGGATTGGCCACAAAACAGTTTCGACCCATTTGAAAAAGTCTGGCTATACAAAGAAGATCGATATTTGGGTGCCACACGAGCTCACTGAAAGAAACCTAATGAATCGTGTATTCATTTGCGATTCTCCATTAAAATGTAATGAAACCGAACCATTTTTGAACAGATTGATCACTGGTGATACACGTCCACCAAAACGAAGCGCGTTTTGTGCTCTCACTGTGGAAACAATCTTGAAACGAGTGTTTTAAAATATAAAAATGACTATGTACGTATTTATAGACAGGTTCATCACTAAAGAAAGAAAGAAAGATTTTTTTATTTAGCACAGATACAAGACACAAAAATAAAGAGGAACATGGAGAAAATAATAATAATAATTAAAAACAGATGAAAAAAGAAATTATTCCTAATTATAATGATGCCCACACCGACGACATCGGATTCGGATATGTGTTCCGGCATTTCGTGTATCCGGTGTAGGTGCCAGTAGTGCCCAGAGAATAATATTTTTAAATATATACAATTTTAAATGTTTGTTCTAACAAGGGAAAGTGTGAGTCCCACCTGTGCCAAACCCGGACATTACTCAGTAAACGCTGTGATAAAGGTATCACAGCACTGATATTACGTAATACCCGTTTAAGTGACGCCGGCGTCGTCGGCCGATAAATGCACTCAACCATAAAAAAATATTAACTGTTTGTGATGATATATACATAGTAAAATATAAATAAAAAATAAATGTGTTATGTTTGTATTCGCTTACAAGAAACCAATGCATGTTTATCTACTTGGTCATCACTGTCACTTTCGCTAGGCTCATACAGACTACATTCAGACTCGGGAATCGTTGCGGTATTATCTAGTTCATGGTCCATATCACCACTACTTCCTGCTTGAGAATCTTGATTGTCATTCAAATTGCTTAGATCAAGATCTATCACTATTCGCTTGCTGTTGAATATCGCTATCAACACTCTGGTCCTGCAGTGTAAGTGCATTTACCCCGCATGGTGCTGTTGACACTGCTGTGTGGCTGACTGGAAAAACAACATCTCTTTTTATCGTTACTCAATTTTTATGTGGAAAGTACACTCTGTACCTCTTGGTAGTCTCTCCATACCCCCATTATAATACCTTTATCCCCCTTTGCATCCCATTTATGCTTTTTTTGCTTGGGTATGTGTGCATACACGGCAGCCCCAAATACTTTGAGACTTGAAATGTCAAAGGTGTTGCCCGACCACAACTCATATGCAGTTTTACCTGTAACAAAGCTTTTTTCTGTTCTGTTGATCACATAGGCATCTGTATTTACTGCTTCGGTCCATACAAACGTTGGCAAATCCTTGGCACATAACATTGTTCTAGCTGCTTCCACTAAAATTCTATTCTCACGTTCAGCTCTACCATTCTGCTCGGGAGTAAAAGCTACAGAAGTCTGATGTATTATTCCTTTTGTCTGGAACAATTCTTTAACATAGTTGTTTAAAAACTCTGTTCCGTTGTCGCTTCGGAAGATTTTCACCCTGTTGCCAGTTCCATTTTCAGTGTGAGCAATGAAATGCTTAACACAAGCTTTTATGTCCTGTTTTCCATTAGCAAAATACGTTTTCCTATATTTGGAATAGTCGTCCTTGAAAATACCTGGAGCCTCCTAAAGACGGCACCTCTGGTATCGGCATGAATTATTTCACAAACTCTCGATCCGACATTTTCACTAACTGGATAGGGCAGGCGGTGAATTTTGCCCTCCAGACAGCTCTCACACGTTTGGGAGTTTTCCAAGTCAGATTAATTTAGTTCAACGCTATATTTCTTAAGCACATCTTTGACATATCCCATATTTTGATGCGCCAACTTCTCATCCCATTCATGCAAATCGAAGCAATTGGCATCTGCGACATTAGCTTTACATGCATTAACGTAGCGAAAATTCAAATAATACATGGACCCGCTTCGCTCAGCAGTAGCCATTACTTTATATCCTTTGTAAAATTTGCATACATTTTCTTCAATTATCATGACATAACCTTTGCTAGTTGTACGGTTCACAGAGAACAAATTAGTTTCTAATCCCGGAACGTGAAGTACATTGTCTATAGTTGTGTCAATCCATTTGTTGCCATGCCAAACTTGTACTGACATCTATCCGTAGTAACCTTTGTTAGTTGTACGGTTCACAGAGAACTCATTAGTTTTTAATCCCGGAACGTGAAGTACATTGTCTATAGTTGTGTCAATCCATTTTTTGTCATGCCAAACTTGCACTGACATCTATCCGTAGCCTTGAACACTTATCTGCGTTCCGTTCCCTGATAAAGATTTATTTTTCACAACAGAGTATGAAGTAAATAGTTCTTAGTTACAACTCATATGTTCGCTCGCGCCTGAATCCACAAAAAAGGTTGTATTTTTGGAATGTTCACCTAATGCACTGTTTACTACAAAAGAATTAATTTCGTTCCCCTTTCCTCGACTTTTTAAATGTCCCGGTTTATTACAATAATAACCTCAGGTTGTCCTTGAAATTAGGATTCTCCGTGTTATTATTGTTTTTACCCTCACTTTGATAATGTCCCGGTTTTCCACACTTATAACAGTTCACAGTTTTCTTGGTACATTTACTGGCTACAAACGCTGACGATGATTGCGAACTTTCACCTTTTTCTTTGATTCTCTCCTCTTCTACCAACAATCTAACCACTGATGATAAACAAACCTATGAAAATCTTTCATAGGTTTGTTTATCATCTGGAGCAGATTCCCACACAAAATGTTTATAATTATCCGGTAATGACATCAAAATCTTTGTTATGACAAACTTGCCAGATATAGGTTCACCTAGCTGCTTCAAAAGATTGTGCATCTCCTGTATCTTTGACAAGAACACAGATATATCTGAACCTTCTTCATACTTAAACTGAAAGAATCTCTGTTGCACAATGTGAACACTTGTTTCGGATTTTTGTTCGTAGACACTTTGCAGCTTATTCCACATAGCCGCCGCAGTATCACACGATATTATGTGTAACATGAGTTCTTTCGACATTCTCGTCACCAGCAATGTTTGAGCTTTCGCATCATGGGTTTCCCAAAAACTTCGTTGTGCAGCTTCCTCGGGTCTTACCTTTGTGCTGCTATTTGCGTTGATAAAGGTCCCAATAATATTTTTTCTCATATATCTTCCATGTACAGACAGCAATCCTGTTGCAATGCAGCATTTCTATTATTATATGTATGTATTGATTAGACGAAATACCATTATGACATTATTATTATGACAGTAATAAATGGTAGGGACCTACCTAATAAGTTTTACATAATTACTTTTTAAATAAGGTTTTTTACCTAGGTAAAATTAGTAGGTAGATTACATCTAGATGTAATCTACTAATCAAAAAACACATGTATTTTTAATACTTCCTATTTCATTCACAACGAATTTATTTAATTTAAATAAAAAATATAATATTTGCATCACAAAACTGGAAAGAAACTCAAGTAGGTTCAGATGATGAAATTAAAATAGGCGGGTAGCCCTATCGTGTTTACCGCGCGGCTGTAGGTAATTATTCAAGAACAGGTCCGAGTCATAATGATATAACTTTACCGTGGCGATATTCAACTGTATAAACGTTAAACTGTGGTTATAGTCTTTCTTTCTCACGGGGTGATGTGACTTATTGCTCTTAACATAAGGTTGAAATTGTTACGATTCACCTACCTTCGTGACATAGAAAGACTATCATAATTGAATTACAATTATTTTAAGACTGATGACAAAGCTGATTACATCATAGAACTGATAATTAAAATTACTATTGGCGGCACGGTTGCCGCAGTTGTCAAGCGATCGGCTAACATGCTAGTGTCACTTGTCCGACTCGATAAAAGATTTTATGTATTGAATTTTATTCTTTTTTTAACACTTTGTAGAGTTTGTCGTTTAAAATCGACAAAAAAAACCATGCTCGCATGCAGCATAAAATTCTTGTGTCTGCTAATTAGCGAGTCAACAGAATAAAAAGATATAAAGGAAGTATTAATGAATATTAAACACTTTAATAATTTTTATTGACAGACAAATGGGGTAACTGTTAAGACTGAGAATTCAAATGAAAAAACAACTGACAAAGCTGCAGATGGAACTAACGTAAATAATATAACAATAAAACAAGAACCTGTGGATCCAGGTAGCTCAGACATGATTAATGGAGGCTTACAAGGACATGCAGAGATCAAAACTGAAATCAAACAAGAAAATATGAAACCACCACCAGAAAAAAAACCCAGATTATAAGTAAAAATTTGTGTATTATCTACTTAAAATTATATAATTATTTCAGTGAATACATGGTCTGATTTAAATCATTTGAATAACCAAATACGGTAATCTTACATATAAATACACACCTTTCTTTGTCAGCAGGTAAATGAAAGGTTTTTCTTTTTATTCTTACTGGATCTACACCCGTGTACTACACATACTAAGGCTTTCAGTCACGACACATTCCCGCGTCCGGGGAAAAATTATCGAGACTCGGTGCGGTCTCGAAATTCAAGAGTTACCACTTAAGTACTTCAGGTTGAAGCTTTCTGCATGGCTGTTAGATAAGACTCAATACTTTATTGCTCTCCACAATGTATAAAGGTCTTATGATATAATATAGGTAACAATTGTGGACCCTGTCGGGCACGGCAAAGTAGGAGAGAGGAGGAGCAAGAACTGAACAGAATAGTAAGAAAGAAGGTAAGCATACGTAGTTAACAATGTAAGTTTATTATATTATAATTGGTGCCATGTTAACAGTATCTACTGTAACATTGTATATAGGTAGTTCAGACCTTCTATAGTTCAAGATAAATCTTTGAAAAGCATTAACGCGCATGCTTAGCGAACTCTAAAGTTATTATATTAAATGGAAAAAGAATACGGTCGCGAACAGGATTCGAACCGATCTCGACCGAAATGGCTTAGTGTTCAGAGCGCCTGGAGTATTTAACCGGGAGGCGCAGGTTCGAATCCTGTTCGCGCCCGTATTCTTTTTCCATTTAATATTGTAACCTTCTATAGTTTTGAAGATATGCTGATTACTAGATATTGGAGAATTTTCTGTGGGATAGATACTATAAAACATTAAAATGTCTATGTTTGGAATTATTGTTTTACCTGTTCAATAAAATTTATATATTTAGTTAAGTTCAAGCAGATTTATGCCAGTTCGGTTTAAAGAAATTTATTTTCTTATAAAAACTGTGTTCATTTAAAATAAGATATGCACAACAAACTCAATTAGAATATAGTATAGTATCTCCAGCGCTTATTACTATTTATTACACATACATATATTTTTGAATTAAAATTATTTATACATGTTAAATTGTTGTTAAGTTCATGGCGAAACATGTAGATCTCATTTATTTTAATATAGTGATCTTTAATGTTACCATTTTTCGGACTATTCTATCATACCAGGTGCTACAGGTACGTAAATTTTACTCACTACTTAAAGTCTGAGAGCAGATTTTTACGTATGACACAAAAAAAATCACTTTAAAGATAGAAAGAAAAAAACAATCTTACTTATAGGCTGAGACTAAATTTTTATCTATGATATTTAGGGGACTATTACTATACTTTTTTTAAGCCGCCAGACCAATTGTAGAGCCAAACAACCCACAGGCACATTTAAAATGTCGCTATGAGTATAAGCGCACGGGTGATAATCAAATGCGTTTTTAATACAGCTTCATTGAAATTATTTTGTTAAAGTCTAATGGAAGTCTTTAATAATAACTAAATAATTTCTTAATATCCAATTATTAGAGTTATTGCAGAGCAACGCCAAATCCAAATTTATGAGAATTTTCATGTTTTAGTTATTTCGATCTTTAAAGCGTCTGGCGATAATTACCGCTGAGGTAGTATTGACTAAAAATATTTTACAATATTCCGTACAACTTATGTAAAAATCTGCTCTCAGACTTTAAGTAAAGTGAGCAATATTTTTAAGTACCTGTAGCACCTGGTACGTGAGAATTAGCCGGCGGACCAAGCTAGCGGATATGTATGCGTTTACTGTACACATTAACACTATTCAATCGTATACATTTTGTCCAACAGAAAATAAGTAGGCTCTGGGATCTTGGACTATTTGTGCATCCGGTGATATAGAAACAAGTACAATCCTAAGTACGGCCCTGTTGTGTAGTGACACTAGCTAGGGACATGTAGCATAATTTTGCTGAATTACGTACGAATGAAGTACATTGTGACTTTCAGTTTTCTCTATTCATTGCTAGGTGGAGAATAAAGAAATGGGCGGTGCTTGACACCTCCCTCACTCCGCAAATCGTCACGCAGGGTTTCATTAGAAAAACACCTTACTTAGAACATCTCCTCTTTATAATTGCTTCATGCCATGGCCAGTATAATTTGGTCGAAACGTCGGGAAACAATAAGGGACCTTATAAGCTTTTTAAACTGACAAATGCGATCTAGACCTGATAAAATATATTTCTAAAATAGTCAGTAATGACAATTAAATAAAACTGTGTTACTGAGTTACAATTCTGGCCGTAATTTTATTCTGTAAATAGGTCTTTACAAACTCTTTTACAAGTCATTTTTTAATCTAGAAGGCGCCGGTATTTCCTATCTGACTATCTCGGAGAAGAAAAACCGAAACAAACTCAGAGGTCACTGTCTCTTTTAAAGTCCAGACATCATCTTTATGGTTATGTGAGCGTAATCATGTAGGGTGTCTGGAAAGGCCTTTTGAAGAAAGAACCGTAGCAATTTTAAGTTGACCAGTCCTAACTGACGGCACACATGCATCAGTCACCGTAAAGCTCGAACCATAATTTAGGGAGCTCAACGACCTGTCGCAAGGCGATACCAGATCGGCAGGACATTTGCGTAGGCCATACAAATACTAAAAACTGCCAGACAGTTAAAAATCTAAAAGAAAGATATATATATATAAATCGTGTCTTGGTTCCAAATTAAATCTTTCCGAACTATTGAATGTAATATTTTTACCAACACCTCCGAGTCATACTATTACTTGATTGGTTCCTTCCAAAATATTTTATCTCAGCCATCCAAATCATCCATCACTTAAATCTTAATAAATATTCAGTTTCTTTTTCCTTTTGAATGTTATACAAATTGCCTATATTTTCTTGAGCCTTTACATAATTAGTACAAAGCTGGCAGTAAACTTTTTGGTCTTCTAGTATAGGTGAACCAGTCTTATTTTGCTGCATGCTAAAACCAGAAGGAATTATGTAGAAGTTGTATATTATAATACAGGATTATTCATAGTATATCTGTCGCAGATGGATTGTAGATTCAGCTGTTTTACAAAACAGTAGGTACTGTTATGCAAAACAGCTGAACGACGTTTAGCGGTTTTAGTTTTACATAATTACTGAATTTTATCACGCAGAATTGTATGTACGTTTTGCATTTATCAATACAGCGGGTCAACGATCAGAGATTATATAAAACAGTGTGAAATGAACTGTCAGATTGTTGATTTTAGTTCGAAATTTTGTCGCATATGGCTGTATGTCTTATCAATAATAACCTAACTTTATTTTACTTGTCAATAGCAAAAAAAAAAGATGAAAATTTTGAATGACGTTTATACTAAACCACTTTAATAGTCGACAATATATCGTGATTATGAAAGAAAATAAACGAAATTTATCCACGAGCGAGCGAAGCGACCTCGGGAGTTTCATGTATCTCGACACGGAGAGGTTAGGTTCTTGTTTACGTTTTTTTCTAACCATACAGACACAAAAATAGGAGCCCTGCCAAGCGGGGCTCCGTCGACCCAGCCACGGAAAGTCAAATCAGAATACAGTACCTTTTTTTTTACTTGATTGGTGACTATCCATTTAATATACCTATACAATAAACAAACCTTTCTCACTCTAGATATGTCATTTTCCATTACGTCTAAAGGTGGGTAGTAGTTTTGTTAAACGTATCGCAATGGCAATCCAGCTGAACGTTGTTCAGCTGTTTTATAAAACAGTACTGTTTTTTAAAACAGCAGATTCTACCATCCATCTGCAACATGGCATATTATTTTTAGTATACACGAAACCTGAGACACGGGTCAAATATTTTCATTTATATAATTAGTATATTATTATATATGGTATGTAATGAAACCTCACAAAGTTACAAGCTTGTTGTCTTGTGTCGTTTTCCGTACAAAAACATATTCACCACGACTCTTAGGTTAATTGTAACTTTTCCGATAGGTATCACACAGAGCCGTTGTCAGTAGTGTACTGATATTTAAACGTTCGTACCAATGATTTCAAAAGAAAGGATACGCCCATCTAAACATTTTACAGAAAACTTCTTCATACAAGCAAAAGTAGCGCCATCTGTCATAACTCATGCAAACTATGTGAGCCGTAGGTTTCATAGGTCGAAGACTAAACCTTGTACGTGCGTACATGATATTTTTATCACATTTTAATAATGGTCAATATTTTTATACACACATCAGTCACAAACTGAACTGAGTTTTTACCCGACTGCGCTAGAAGGAGGGTTATAATTTTTTCGGGTATATGTATGTATATTTCTTTGGCACGCTCTGTAGCCTAAACGGGTTGATGGATATTAGCTTGAGAGGTGTCGTTAGATTATATTAGTTTTTTAAACTATAATTTATTGCGATAATAATACATGTCACAAAAAAACGTATGTAAAACAAATTAATATCAATCAGCTTTATTTGAAATTGTAAACAATATTGTTATAATAATTAAGTATTAACATATTAGGTACTTACTAAAATTACTAACACTAAGTTCTTAAGACAAAAATAAAACAAAAAATGACGTTCTTTCAACGTTACTTCGCGCGCGGCCGGCCACACAATGGCCGCCATTACGGACTTCGGTAATAAAATAATTATACCTTTAAAATGTGATAATTTAATAATTTAATTTGAACAGAAGTAATCTAGGGTTATTTATCGATGATACGATATCCCATGTTCCTTTTTATTCTTTGTATCGTAATTTTTGCAGCCTTTTACCACGCAACTAGGCATATTTATGACAAACAAACACTCGTTCTCTCCTGCGAGCGGTCCACTGTCGACTGAGTTGCGTTGGCCCTAAACTGTCATTTTAGGGCCAAAGCGTTGGTGCCATTTAGTTTCGCGGTCGGCCGGGTCCTTACG
This sequence comes from Xylocampa areola, assembly GCA_935421205.1. Taxonomy (NCBI): domain Eukaryota; kingdom Metazoa; phylum Arthropoda; class Insecta; order Lepidoptera; family Noctuidae; genus Xylocampa; species Xylocampa areola. The sequence goes on along the minus strand of OW285217.1, from coordinate 7,515,753 downwards.
CTAGTAATATATATGTCAATGGTTCGTACAAATAAACATCTTGGCGTATTAAATGCACACTATTTATACTTGGTGCCGTGTGGTGCCGGCAGAGTAGAATAGCACTACCCCATATCTTCCCGTGGGTATCGTAGAAGGCGAGTAAGGGAGTGTGTGTGTAAAAAATACTGACCATTTGTAACTTTTTCACCGTTATACTGTTCCATCTGTCTGAGTCTTTCTCTGGTCGTAACGGTCCCCGTTCCACTGGGTCTAGAAGGATAAGGAGGAGTATGTGCACCTGCGTCTCGTGCGTACACTTGTGCATGTTAATATATCCTGCGCAACTGACTGCTTCTGTGTAAAGGACTCCGATTTCAACCTAGTCCTACGGCGATAGGGGGACGTAGAGGGGCTTGACGTGATGCTCGTTGGGCTTTGTCTGACTCCTGCACGTAGGCGGCCTTGGGGATGTAGTATTACATCGTGGTCGATTCTGCTCTGCATCGGGGTGACAGATTGGATTCGGCAGCACCCGTGGTGATAAAGCAGCCCTGTTCAGGGTGGCACTGCTTTCCTCGCTCAGCCGGGGAAGGGGCTAGAAAAGGTGCCCTAAACAAATGCTCACTCCAACCCATAAGGAAGGTAGAAACCGCGGCTGCCTCCACATCTTAAATTCGCGGTCGACGCCACAGGATAAATAAAGTTCAAATATCTGCATCAATGATGTTTGGGGCGTGGAATGTGCGTACACTTCTTGACCGCGAGGCAAATGCCTGTCCAGAGCGAAAAACTGCCATTGTAGCTCGAGAACTTCATCGCTATAACATCATGTTGCTGCAATCAGCGAAACACATCTACCCGATGAAGGAGAGCTGGTAGAACAAGGTGGTGGGTACACTTTCTTTTGGAAAGGACTCGCTTCTTCAGAGCCGCGAAGGTCAGGTGTTGGCTTTGCTGTCAAGAATAACCTTACTAAACATATACAAGAGTACCCTGTACACATCTCCGACCGCATTACCACACTTCGCCTTAACATGGAATATGACAACTACCTTAATATCATCAGTGCCTATGCTCCTACGCTAGACAAGTCTGATGAAATTAAGGATAAATTCTACGAAGAATTAACGCGGTGCATAGATCGTATCCGCCGTAGAGAACAGATCCTACTCTTGGGTGACTTTAAAGCTAGGGTAGGTCGTAGGACGAGATTACGAGGCCTGGCCTAAAGTTCTGGGCAGACACGGTGTTGGTAATATGAACAGCGACGGGCAACTGTTGCTTAGTCTTTGCGCACAATTAAATCTTGCCATTACAAACACTATGTTCAGATTGCCTGCCAAGTAAAAGACAACGTGGATGCACCCCAGATCGAAGCACTGGCACCTTATTGACGCACGATAATTACGCTATCGTGCGTCAAAAAATCTTTCTCAAGTCCAAGTTACTCGTGTCATGCATGGTGCTCACTGTTGGACTGATCACTGGCTTGTTGTCACAAAGATACGTATGTGTCTTCAGCGCCCTTGTAGATCGAAAAAATCCAAATAGAAGAGTCTGAACCTTGAAAGATTCCAAGATACTAACTAGCACGAGGGCAAAATATGCTGAAACTTTGAGTACTGCTTTGATGCTCCTCGATCTAGAATCCGGTGAGATCAGTAGTATCTGGGAGTCCCTATCTTCTCATATTCTCGACACCGTCACATCTACTTTGGGTCAGAGAGTCCGAAAGCATGAGGACTGGTTTGATGAGAATGATGGGGTGCTAACGGACGGATTGATAAACACCGTCGTATCCTAAGCACAACAGAAAAAACCAAGGTGTTACGGAGTTACGTCGCAGTGACTTGGAGTTGCGTAAACTCGCACGGGATACAAAAGAGAAATGGTGGCAGGAGAAGGCTCGTCGGATACAGTGGCTCGCTGATACCAACCAGCTCGGTGAGTTTTACGCTGAGGTACGAAACCTATTCGGTACATCCTCCACGGCAAAAGTCCCACTGAGGCCGACTAGTGGCCAAGAGCTTCTTAAAAGCAGGGAGGAAATACTCAAGCGATGGGTGGAGCATTATAACACCTTACTTAACGTGGATCATTCTGTTGACCTGGACCACGTTCTCTCCTTACCTCAACAGTTTTATGCTCTCCGAGCTTGACGAGCCAGTCACACTTGACGAGGTTACTCTTGCTATTAAGCAACAACAAAATAAACGCGCGGTCGGTGTTGACTCTATACCGGGAGAACTATTGAAATACGGCGGTGAGGATTTGTACTCGGCGATGTGGAAACTCTTTGTTGCTATGTGGGAACAAGAACAAGTCCCTAACGCTTTTAGTGTATCGCTCATTCGGGCCGTATATAAAGGCAAAGGTGACTGAGCTAATTGTGATTCTTACCGCGGTATTTCCCTTCTCTCTGTGCCTGGGAAAGTCTTCGCCAGAGTTCTCTTAAACCGCCTCAGGCTTTTATCTGAAAAGATTCTGCCAGAATCCCAGTTTGGCTTCAGACCTAATCGTGGTACCTGTGTGGCAATTTTCTCATTGCGTTAATTACAAGAAAAAAGCAGGGAACAGGGTCGTAATATGTATCTCTGTTTTGTTGACCTTGAGAAAGCATTCGATAGGGTACCGCGAGAAGCCCTCTGGATAGTGCTGCGGAAACTTGGATGCACGAAGAAGTTTGTGAGACTTCTGCGACTCCTGCATGACGACATGCAGAGCTGCGTCGCTGTAAGCGCTGATCAGTCAGAATTCTTTCCCGTTACTTGTGGGGTAAAACAAGGGTGTGTCCTCGCACCCAGACTGTTCGCGTTATGCTTTGCAGCCGTAGTCCAGGAAGTTTTACAGACAACCCCTAAAGGAATCCGCATTCGTTTCCGCAGTGATGGCAATCTTTTTAACTAAGCCAGACTAAAGGCTCGTACGAAAGTGTCTTACACACTTATCACAGAGATCATCTATGCAGATGATATATGCTTTGTGACCGACTCCTCAGATGGCCTGCAACAACTTATGACCACCTTTAACGAATCCTGCCGTAGTTTTGGTCTGAAGATTAGTGTCAAAAAGACGGTAGTTATGTCTTTAGATATCCACGGTCAAGAGACACTGACCATTAAACTCGGTGAAGATATTAAGTATATCTTCACCGAGTTTAATGGTCAGTGTCTCTACATTCCGTTATCTGGGGAGCACTATAACATCAAAGTGCGATCTTGATGCTGAAATCAACAGTCGAATCGATGCCGCAGCTGCGGTATTTGGCAAACTGGATCGCAAGGTTTTTAGCTCACATGACCTTAAGCTGGCTACCAAAATTGACATCTATAAGGCCTACCGCCTTATAGATGTCAATTTTGCACCTTGTTGCCGAACATACTGTACTCTTCAGAGTCGTGGACAGTTTACCGCCGCCACATACGAACGCTGCACCGTTTCCACCTGAAATGTTTGCGCAAAATACTCAACATCCGTTGGTCTGATCGCATTCGGGACACGGAAGTGCTGCGGAGAGCCAATATTATGGGGATCGAGGCTTACCTCATGCGGCGGCAACTCCGTTGGTGTGGACACGTCTTGCGAATGTCAGATCAACGTATGGCAAAGTGCATCTTTTTCTCTGAACTTGAGGAGGGCAAGCGTAAGCATGGTGGACAACTCCTCAGGTATAAAGATGTGCTTAAGCGACACATGAAGAAGTGCGACATTGAGCCTTCAGAGTGGGAACAAACAGCCGCTCGACGACCGGAATGGAGGTCTTTGGTGAAAGCCAAAGTCAAAGACTTTGAGGAGAAACGCTGCTCGGAGAAGGATGCTCGACGCGATGAACTAAAAGCACGCCCACCTTGTGCTATCACTTATAATTACTGTAATGGTGTGCTAACCTGCCCCCATTGTGCGCGAACTTTTGTTAATAAGATCGGCTATATTAGCCATACACGAGCACACCAACGTCAATAAGAACGGAGTTAAAGAGGTCGCCGTGGCCGAAATCGGTCGAGGAGGTATTATTATAATATTTATACTTAAGGTTCTAAAAACTATGTAGGAAGGGGGGTAGTTAGATAATGAGGTCTAATTATCTTCTGAGGTCTCATCTCAGTAATAGTACATTAAATCTCATTATGATAGATAATGGCCAATGGATTATAAGATCTCATTATTTAACCATCTTCGTTATTAAATTACACGAAATAATTTAAATAGTTAATTTCCTTAAAAGGGTTTAGACGGATAAATATGACGAGTCGAACCCCAAATAGGAATGTATATCGAAACTTATGTTTTAATATCGACTTGATGTACAAATGCAATTTATGTACATTTCGCGACCAGTTTTCACTTTTCCCTTGAGATATGGGAAAAGGTTTTTAAGGGGTACGCATGACTATTATTCAAAGCAATAGATCTCAAAAACTAATTAAGCTAGAGAAGTGAGACCAATGCGAGGCTTTAGGTTACATTACAGAGTATATTATACATTTTAATTTTATTTTTAGAATAACTTTTTATATATAAGGTCCTAATTTATTAGGTAATTTCCTTTTAAGGGGTTGATGTATAAGTCATAAGTATTCAAATGCACAAGGAAATAAATTGCCAAAACACACTTTAAATTAATAATAATAAAAAATGATAATGTTCGGTGATTACTTTTTACCGATTATACTGTCCCCGAGCCGCGCGGAGCTGTATTACCCGAAATACGCACCGCGCGCCCCGCCACCCCGCCGCCCCGCCACGGCTTTTTACTACTGAGTACTTATGCACGGCCTTTTCCCGCGCTACAGCCAACGCATCGGGCACCCGGGGTGACCCGGGGCTCCAGAGCTAGAAATGTCATGTCGCGGTAATTCACCTCCGCGCGGCTCGGGGACAGCATAATCAGTGAAGAGCAATAATCGAACGTTATAATTTTGTATTATTATTAATTTAAAGTGTGTTTTGGCAATTTATTTCCTTGTGCATTTGAATACTTATGACTTATACATCAACCCCTCAAAAGGAAATTACGTAATAAATTAGGACCTTATACCGGATGAATTTTTTTACCGTGCGGAAAAAAAAATGGTGTGTTCTGTAAGTGGAATATAAACCATACGCAACGATAATTGCTTTGTACTATTAAGATTGTAGAAGTTCCGAAAATCCTAAAAAAACACAAAATTAATCCATCCTACGGTACATGAGTAAAAATAATAGTAGGTAAAATAAGAAATAGTAAACGATGTAGAAGTGCGATCGTGTATGAATTAAAGTGTGAGCGGGACGGACAAACATTTATTTCGCTAGGTACCTAACAGGCCGTGCGTCGGGCGATTACGCGCGTGTGTACTCGTAGCATAACACACGCTGAAACCGAAAACCGACTCGTACCTAAGATCTCTTCAAGCTTTTGATATTAATGTAAACAAATCTGTTTAGTTAAAATTCTTATACAATCACTTACACTTCACCTGTTTTAACTTGACTTATTCTTACTTATTGAACCTTTTGTTCCAATTATTAAATTTAAATTGAGAAATCTTTAGCGAAAAGTTAACTTATGAAAGATATAAGAATTAGACAACGATCATTTTGTATCAAATCGAGTCATATGAGCTTAGGTTCGGTGATCCGAACCATCTAAGATCAAGTTAATGACCCGTTTGTTTACAATTTTATTTAAAACTTTATAACAGATATTGGAAATGGAGTGAGGAGACTTTAGAGTGAGCGAATTGAAGAATAAAATAAGTACCTAAGTACGCAACTTTCCGTATTTTACTTCGTTATATTATGTTTTTATGTTATAATATGTTTTTGATTTCGATCATTTCTTAATACTTTTCGGGCTTAGAACCCTCTAATATGCTGTATTTACCTAGTTAAATTAAATTACATAAACATTTGATATAATAAAGTGATCCAAATTTTCTATGAACTTTTTCGTTGTGATTGATGTTTACAAAATTACATTAATAATATTATTTATAAAAAAGTAGTTACCTTTTTAGCGATATCGGTAATTGTTCAAAATGTCCACCGTTTTTTTCTAAGCACAAACTAGCACGTCTTTGCAAATTGTTTGATAAACTGAAGCGTGTCTCTATCACTTTTAAGAATATTGAAAACATCTATTATTCTCTGCTTTAAGTCATTTAGACTACGAGCTTCTTCAGTGTACACTAAACGTTTTAGTTCAGCCCATAAATAAAAGTCTAAAGGGTTAGGTTTGGTGATCTCGCCGGCCAGTTCACAGGTCCACCGCGACCTATCCACCGATCACCGAACTGACTATCCAGGTACGCACGCACAGATCGCTCGTAGTGAGCTGGACATCCGTCGTGCTGGAAGTACATGCCTCGTAGATACAGCACAGGAACGTCTTCCAACATTGTGTTGATAACGGGACAATCGTCAATCGGCCTTTTATCCAAACTGGGCCAATTATGCGATCGTGTATAATCGTGGCCCAAACCTTCACATTGAACCGAATTTGATGAGCATGTTCTTTAATTTAGTTTGAGTTTTGAAAACTCCACTAATGCTCATTATGCACGTTGTAAATACCATCACGAGTAAATATGGACTCATCGCTCCACAAGATGTTCGCTTGCGGATGGTTCTGCAGCCAGTGACAAAACTCTATGCTAGGTCCGGGGTCCGGTGCATGCAAAGCTTGCTCGCGTGAGAAATGGTATGGATGCATGTCTACTGCATAAAGTAGTTTCCATACTACATACTGGTTTACACTAAATCGACGAGCTGCTTGCCGAGTGCTCCTTCTCGGGTGTCTCTGGAAATAATCCAGTATGACGTCTTCCTCGTGTATGGACAGGGGTGGCCGGCCTCTGCCTGTGGCATGACTCGGAAGCTGGAACTAGCCATGATCACGTAACCGGTGATGCGTCCTTAATATTAGATTAGTGCTGGGAATTTTAGGAGCAGGGATACCGTTTCTTCGCAACAACTGTAAGTGTTCTTGTTCGGGGTACATTCGCCTCGCACTTTCTAAGTTTTCACCAGACAGGATATAATATCTCACCATTGCTAGGTACTGTACGTTGGAATATTCGTACGTCATATTTATGATTTGAATCACCAGGCGGCCGATACACACCCGTAAACACAACCGTCAGCGACGTCACGCTATGACTAATCGCAGGTGACTGAAATGAGATCACGGGACGCGGGGGACGATATTCGCAAGCACACACGATGAGTGAATGCGACAGGATATCAAAGAGGCCGCCGGCAAGTTCGGCGAGTACCTATGGGCCGGCTTCAATGAGGCTTCAAAGGATACAATTTCACTACCTATGAATAAAAATTGTTTACGTTTTTTGTATGAAATTATTCCTTGAAATAAGGAGTATTTATTGATTAATCAATTTCATAATGTTAATGAAAAAATTAAAAAAACTGAAATAAATATGTCATATGCTCCTACTCCGTTAACCTAACATGCCCTATTTTTTTCCTCACGGTAAAAAAAGTCACGCGGTATAAGTGATAGCGTAATGAAATTACCTATATGTATTGTGCTCCACTATGCTCCGCTACAGTGAAAACCCCATCAAAGTTCTCAAATTATAAGCTTGCTGTTTCCAAAAATTGTGGTTTCAGCTTCTGTATTGGTTATAACGTACTTACACCACAATAAAAATTTTGGAAAGATGCAATGTACAGGAATAGTACCTCTACAGTTTCATTGCAGTACAGATATTCTAAATAATTCAAGTTTTTTCATGAGCAGAACTATTTTTAATACAAATAAAGTATTTATTAATTATATGTTAATTGCTTGGTTACAAAAAAAGAGTTGCATAAAACCCTCTACAATGTGACGTCAGAAGCGATAATACAAAGTACCTCACAAAAGTACCTCAACGGCGTTATCATTATAATTTACATGAGCACTATTTACACACGACACGATACTGGAACGCGGGCGCATGCGAAAAGTACGCATCGATCTCTAGCTTCTGGGCGAATGAGACGGTATTTGGTCAAAATATTACATGGTGTAAAAATTATTACAATCGATTCTATTACTGATTCTGAACAACTTGTTTCAGGTTTCGTAATACTATGAATAGCTAGCGTATATACGAAACCAGAAACTAGTTTGTTCAGAATCTATATCTATACTAATATTATAAAGCTGAACAGTTTTGTTGTTTGGTTGAACACGCTTATCTAAGGAAATACCGGTTCGAATTGATAAATTATTATTGTGTTGGATAGTACATTTATCGAGGAAGCCTATAGCTATATATCATCACGCTAAGACCAATAGGAACGGAGCATCAATGAATAATATTGCAAAAACGGAAAACTATTTATTTTCAGATTTTCCATTGCTTGCGCTGCGTAAACGGTTAAAATTACGTTAAAATCATGTATGTCGAATTGTGTCCCTTTAAACGTTCTAAAAAAAAGGCCGCGACAGCATATGTCTATCTTTTAAGGTTGATTCTCTGTAAAAAAAAAATACGAACGTGTTTTTATAAACATGATATCAATCCTTATCCAAATAAATACGTTATTCATCATAAGTATTTAATTTTGAACAAAATTGCCCTTGACATCATTTGATTTCAATGAATATCTTAGGATATAATGATCATAGTTTTAAAATAACTCCGCAACAAAATAATTCGCGGGTATATGAAAACAAATAACGCGTGTGAAACCGCGGAGCACAGCTAGTCAGTAATTGAATCGATTGTAATCAATTTTGACCAAATAACATTTCAAAACATTCTTTATGTTGGACACAGTAGATACGCAGACCAGCTGATCACGTACTGGATGCCATGTCGGTGAGGCCGCAGTGCACTCGACCCGAGTATTCATTATTTTTATTATACCAGTTCTTTAAGTGAAAATATTTGACCCGTGTCTCGGATTTCGCATATACTAATAGTAACCCTATAAATTAAATAGGTACTGAAGTGCATTGGTATGTTCAAATATGTGGTAATTACAACCTTGAGCTAGCTTCCTTATATCCCAATTCCAATCCAAAAGATATGCCTTGCGCAAAACCCATATTAAAACTTTCTTGGAACACAGCAGTTTGACCATCAGATGCACCATCCATGTAACCCATCTGTAATAACAGCATAAGGTTAAAACCTTCCAAAATACGCTGAAAGTTCATATATTATAGGTACTATCGCGGACGTTTCCACCTGCCCACTTAAAAAAAATTTCGTGTGAATCCTGCGCCGGCGCCATGTCACGACCCCTTAAAGTGTTCGCGTATTAGGAAAGCAAGAACGTAATTAGTTGCAATCTGTACTGCACAGTGAGAGAGTACTGCTTAGTGACACATCACGTGTACTCCCTTTTGTGAATTTTAAGAACGATCTAATTTGACCTTGGCGGGGCTACAGAGCGCTTCTATTTTTTTTAGTGCATGCGAAAATGAACTTAGTGGTGGTCAGGCGGGAGTGTCCGCCATAGTACTTATTCAAAATTCTAATTTCAGCATTGAAATAGTAGCTACTAGCTTATATAGGTAAAAATGGTGTCAATTCTGATGTAGTCCACCTAATAAACTACATTAAGGTATACCAGTACTGTCTTTTACTAACAGTTTAAGATCCTATTATCGTGATCGTGTTCGGCAAGTGTTTGGGAACTGCAAACCAAATACCTGAGTGTAACTGTAGATCACAAATTGTCCTGTTCGCATGCACGCAGTAAAATGTCTCTTAATCTTAAAAACAGGCTCTACACTACGTGCATTCGACCTATCATGACTAACGCTAGCGTCGTGTTCGCACACGTTAAGTATACTACAAAATCCATAGGATGCAAACCATACAAAAACAATTCCTCACAAAGCATTGATCAAGTATTGACACAAACAATCTTACTGTCATAAGTACATTTGAACCAACGTACTGGCATTCAGATCCAATGAAGATTCCAGACCTCCTAGACTTCTTCATAAGCAAAGGATTTTCTAAACATTATCTTAAAACAGAGTCATGCTTAGATAGTTGTTCGAACCACACCCCAGTTATCTTAACAATTAATATAATGTTAATAGATAATGAGAAGATGGAGTCACTATATAATAAACTAACCGATTGGGTTTTATTTAGGGAGCAAATTGAAGTGGGCATTAACCTAAAAGTGAAATTTAAGACTCCAGAAGATATCGAAGACATGGCTAAAAACTTAACAACCCTGATACAGAAATACTGCTGGAAAAATAAACCGTCAATGGAACCAGCTTACCAGTCAATGAACTATCCAACAGAAAACAAACAAAAAATTCAAGAAAAACGAAGACTTCGCCGAATCTAGCAGCAGAGTAGACTTAAATTCGATAAAACTGTACTAAACAAAGCAATTGTGAATCTCAAAAATTCTATCCGCACCTGGCACGATGATACGCTACAGTCCAAGCTCGAGTCTCTGTCAGCTACAGCCTCAACAAATTATTCTCTATGGAATTTCACGAAAGCGTACGACAGACCACAGACAGCAAAACCACCTTTAAGGAAAAATAACGCCTGGGCAAGATCAGCCCAGGAAAAGGCCGATGCATTTGCCGAATATGTGTCAAATATGTTTACTCCAAACGAAAGCGATGACTGTGAATCCCAAAACAACGTCAACGTAGAATTAAACTCTGCCTACCAGATGTCAGTGCACTCAAAGCCCGTATCCGTACGAGAACTTGCCAAGACTATCAAAGAACTTAAGGACAAAAAAGCACCTGGCTTCGACTTAATTACCAAAGAGATGCTTCAAGAACTACCTAAGAAAGCCTTGGTATTTATTACCATTCTCCTTAACGGAATCCTGAGGGTGCAATATTTTCCCAAGATATGGAAAGTCTCACAAATAATGATGATCCTCTAAATGGGAAAACCTTCAAATGTAGTTACTTCATACCGACAAATCATCTATTGCCTATCCTCTCAAAACTCTTTGAGAAAGTACGGCTACGTAGAATTTTATGAATTTTAAAAGAAAATGATACCTGATGATACCTTTAGTTTTCGCCAACACCACTCTACAGTCGAGCAAATCCATAGATTTAAGTCCAGTTTATGATACTATTAGAAAAGCCCTTGAACAGAAAGAGCATTGTTCGTCTGTATTTCTAGATATCCAACAGGCCTTTGATAAGGTGTGGCATAATGGTCTCCTTTATAAAATAAAGAAAAGTGTGCCACATAGGTTTGACATAGCGGCTCCCGAGGCAATGATGCAGCGGATGAGCTCGCAAGACGAGGCTCCAGTATGGCCGCTATGGCTCCAGAACCCATAGTACCACTCCCCTTTGGACACCTACGCACCCTGGTAAGACAACGCACTAGGGACCAACACAGCAATTACTGGACGAACCATGGTGAGTGTAGACAAGCCAAAGAGGCTCTCCCGACCATCGACGGCCGGATCACAAGGCAGCTTCTTCGGCTGTCAAAGCAACTGTTGCGTACAGTTACAGCAGCTCTCACAGGCCATGGGTCTTTTAATAAACACCTTTCTGTTATAAGTGTTACTGACAGCCCTCTTTGCAGAGCCTGCATGGAGGAAGATGAAACAGCGGCTAACGTGGTGCTTCACTGCCCTGGGGTCGCCACTTACAGGGCTAAGTACTTCGGTAACCCAAGTACTCTCCGAGAGGTCGCTGGCAAGATCAAGATCCTGCTGGCCTTTCTTGAGGAGTTGGGGTGGATCGAATAATCCATTCCCACCCCGGACGCAAAATAATTGCCAAGAGCGGGGAGTTGCGGAAACTAGCTCGCTACACCATACCATACCATAGGTTTGACATGTTGATGAGATCATATCGCTCTGATAGGTTGTTCCAAGTAAACGAGGCTAGATCGACGTCTATATTTCATAGCATAAAAGCTGGTGTACCAAGGGTCTATCCTAGGGCCTATGTTGTATTATCTATATATGCGGATCTCCCAGTTACCAGGATTGACTACAGCTACGTAAGCAGATGATACTGCTGTCCTTGCATGCAATAAAGATCCAGCTGTTGCATCGAGCATCCTACAGCAAGGCCTTCATGAGATTGACAAGTGGCTCAAGACATGGAAAATTAAAGCCAGCACAACTAAGTCAGTGCATGTAACCTTTACCCTTAGAAAAGGCAACTGCCCACCAGTACAACTAAGTAACAACACATTACCACATGCTGACAATGTCAAATACCTTGGCTTGCACCTAGATCGGCGCCTCACATGGAAGAAGCATATTAAATCTAAAAGAGAGGAACTCAACATCCACTATAGACTTCTTTATTGGCTACTTGGACGTAACAGTAAATTGTCCACAGACAACAAGCTCCTTATTTATAAATCTGTTCTCAGACCAATATGGATGCATGGCATACAGCTGTGGGGCAGTGCCAGCAAGTCAAACATCTCTATGCTCCAACATCTACAGAACATCATATTGAAAACAATTAATAATGCTCATTGGTTCATCACAAATAATGAAATACACCAACACTTACAAATGCCCCAATCAAGGAAGAAATCCGGTCAGATGCCGAAAAATATCAACAGCAACTGACCGGGCACCCCAATGCCCCGGCTGTACAATTGATGAGTCCAAGCTACTCCGACTGGCTTAAAAAACACAATATAATCAAGCTCCGAAGCAGATTATAGCTGTGTTGTACAGATGAGTAGCTGTTTTCACTGGAGAGCACTTCACATAAGAATGTCCCAGTACCTATCTGATTATAGTTGAAAAAGACAGATGGTAGATGAAACCAAAACAAAAACCTCCCAAAGCTGCATGGTCCATTACAAACCTTCGCCTCAACCTCAGAGTACCCACCATTAGGTAATTCATTAAAAAGCGGAGAGAATATTCCAATCTGCCCTTAATCATCTGATTCCCTTAGATCCCTTCCACTAACTATAGGCTGTCCCAGATTAGCAAATTCCACTGACCACGTCACACTCTTCTCAGACCTGATAATAGAATCACTGTAGCTCAAGAGTCCAGCACAGAAGCACACTCAAATACCTCACCTGCTGAAGTCTGCATCCATCATGAAAAATCTCATCATGCCAACCCTGACCCTTGCCCGTGGTGGCCTGTGCCTAGCCAGTAACTTTAAATTCATCCCTAAATAATAAGAAAGCTGATCTGATCCAGATAGTCCCACAGAGGATGCTCTTAGCGCTGTTGCTTAGTTTGTAATTTACTTTATTAGGTTATCATAGACATGATTAACCTTTCGGCTCAGTAACGTACAGATCTGTATGTTGTAACAATAAAAATCTATTGTGTCTGCAAATGACTGACGCAACAGCTTAAATCTTAATTTGACAATTATCTTAATTTATTCTGTTCTTATTATAGTAACTGTTAGTAAGAGACAGCTATATTCCGAAATCCAAGTTAAAGCTATGGCTCCATCATTACTCAATAATTTTGCCAATCAAGGTTGAAAAATACCATGACAGGAAACTGATAGGGCAGTTCAAATGTGTATTGGCCAGTAACTGTATTTGTAGTAATGAAATCTATTGGACTAGCTGAAACAATACAAAACATTACATATGTTCACACAACTAAAACGGCACAAGTGAGTAACTTACAAATCAACAACATAAAGGTAAAGGAGGAATAACAAAATGCTTTAGACGAATATTGTTGACCCTGATAGTATAATACTTTTATTATATGAGAATGAGCTAAAGTTAAAAAGAAATGGATGTTAATCGGATGGGGAATATCTACAGGAAGAAGGTCATAAAGAGGAATTACTAATTAGGGAAAAGTGAGGAACAAGTGACCCAGAGTGTTTTCGTCGAGACCACAGCATATCAGAACTGACGCCAATGTGTAGGTACCTTAACAACTGGTTCAATTGACCGAGCCCATGTTTGCCTCAATATATTTTCACTATCTCCAGACATTTGGTTTGACGAGTACGCGTGCGGATTGTCTAGTTTACTAGTATAATTAATCAGTCTTCGTAAACTAAATTAAACAGTTGTTTTTGCTTTAATAAGATCGTGAACTTCATTGACATAAGACATAACATGTAAACTAAACCACAGACGACTAAGAGCACATCAACTGCTGCCAATGAAGGTGATGTAGAAGATATTTGCATGGACAATCCTGAATCAATTCAACCTGGGACGGCAACTATAGCGAAACGCATAAATGCTTACTATTTTATTACATTTGTGTTGTTAGTACATAATATTATGTAAATGTTTTTATTTATGATTCCCAAAGATTCCGGAACTCCAAGAACAGTGGTTATCTAAGATTCAATGGGATACTTAAGATAAGGTGAACCTTATGATAACGATTAATCGATTCGATCGATGTAATAAAATGATTAACAATGTATTAACTGTCATGGGTAGCACTAGGTAGGGCAAATTAGTGTTAAGTTCATGTCCTCTACCTTAGACTATATACTTAAAGACAGTGCCATGGCGTGGCTGCACAAGAAACAGCTATAGTTTTTATAATGTTGTCATGCTAAAAATATTTCCCCTCGTTAGGGAAAAGGCAGACCGAGTCGGTACACTCAGCACCATTGAAGTTGATTATGTAAGTAAGAACCTTTTATATCAATATAGATATTAAAGTAGAAAGGGTATTTAAAATAAATAAGTCACGATAGTAAAAACATATATAAAAAAAAAAAACGTTACTAACTTTTACACTATCGCGTTGCATGATATTATTATATGTATAACTAACAGGATTTAACGCGTAATAATCAAGCGATTCAAAGGTATTTATTGCGCGTTAATTCCTGTTAGTTATACATATAATAAATTATATATAGTTACAGTGGAAGATGGATGTCGTACTCATTAACTATACACGTAATGAGACAGTTTACTATATTAAAAAAGTTAATATGAAATCTATTGCTTTTTTAACAAAACTTATTTAGTGTGTATGCTCCTAATTCTTTCTTGTCTTCGTAATATCTAAAAACTATTGTTTTGATCAGTAATGCGATGTGATTGTCCAGTGGAGTTTGTTCATTAACATGATCGCATAACTTTTCAAAATTTTGTGCAAACTTTTTTTTAATGCTTTTTGGGAACACTATAATTTTTTGAGAAATATGCATTATCACGTACAGCAATAACATGTGTAAGGGTGTTCTCTGAAAATAAACTATTTATTACATCAGCTGATGGACAAAGTAATCCATCAACATTTCGTTTTTCAATAAACCCTCGATTCTTCTTACCTGAAACAATTGGTCCTAAGCAATTGTTACATTTTATAATCTTTTTCATACTGGCAATTATGTATCCCGCTATGTAAATTGTAGCTTCTTTAGAAAATTCGGTGAGTGGGTCATTTGACAGTTCCCTAAAGAGTCATGAATATGAGATAAAACAACAACTCCATCTTCTGAATTTAGACTTTCTTTCATTCCCAGCAGTCTCAAACTTCAATTATTGTTTTTTTTACATTAATTGCAGAAATTAAAATCTACGACGACGTAGCGACCTGCCCGAACTAGGGTTATTCAAACCTGTGATACAGTCCATCACATAGCAACGCTATTTTAAGTGGGACCGAACATTTATGTTAAGTAAACTAGTCCAAAAATGCTCCTAAAACTATGAGCATGATAAATATGATTGATTGATTAATCAATTATATACCTTAATTTTAGATTAATCAATCAATCATATTTATTTGTGAAACATAGAAATAAACATATTAATCAGTATAATTCAAGATATGTCTTTGAAAAAGCATTAACGCATGCTTAGCGAACTCTAAAGTTACAATATTAAATGGAAAAAAGAATACGGTCGCGAACAGGATTCGAACCTGCGCCTCGCGGTCAGTATACTTGCGAAAGTACAAAATTGTCCTTGATAGCGATAATATTTATATTGTGTTTGGTAATTAACGAGTCAACAGATTTTACTCGAATACACAAACAAAAACACAAAAAAAATACAGCGTGATGCTATGTATGTATTTACAACTGTATTCTAAGAAGGATAAAGGTGTACACCCAAATATCACCAATGATGCTTAAGTCTTATGATAGTAAAGCACAACTTAAATGAGTATAATAATTATTAAAAAGAAAACAATACTTACATTTTTATGTTTTATTGGTACCGAAATTGCAACTAACCATTCTAATTTATTTTTATATATAAATGACTCATCACCAAAGTGTACTGAAAACATTTTATAGCATTCAGTTGGTTGCCAATTTATCTTTCCAGTGGCATTAATCCATTGAGATCTTATATTAGGATTCAAGGGAAATCTAAAATGCGTAAAAGGCATGTAAATATTAGTGTCACCTGACCCATAGTTGGGTGAATATAATTCAAATCACCTAACCTATTAGTAAATTTGGAAAAAAAATATAAACACATTAATAATCTGAATTTCTTATGCCAAAAGCATTGCATTTCATATACCATACCCTAATTTATCATCGAAAAGCGTATTATCTTGAAATGGATTAAATTTATGACTACTTACGAATGAAAGGTTAACCCGGTATTTTTTTTCTAACTGTCGCTGTTGCAGCCTAGAATACTACAACCCACCATAGCACACACACTTAGTTCAAGGATTCTCTGTCTCTGAATACACTCACACTCTGTTAATATCAAAAAATGCACAGAAATACTTGAATTACAAACCGAACACTGAACCAAGTTTGCCAAACAACAAAAATCGGCCACGGTGACAAAGACAAAAGATACATGCTTGGTCCTTCTTTTTCACCAATAAATTACATCTTGTTATTTCACTCTAACTATTGAAATACAAACAAGGTTCCATCTTGTAGGTATTTAGTCTAAGTCCTCTACCTATTCTTTGGTCATAGGTTGGTAATGTCAAATGAAGGTCCTAAAAGTCAAACCGACAAGTGTTGCCACATCTTGTATACAAGTTTTGATGATTATTAATATAAAAGGGATGTTTTTTACGTTTTTGGGTATAGGTCTATTTTGATATGCTTGTAGTAATCTTAGTTCAAAAAATAAAATACATTTGTATGATAAAATGCGAATTTAGTTAAAAATGCCAGAAAATATTTCCTTTTACAAAGTTTGGCATCACTAAAAATGACAATGTATTTCTATCCTCTTTTAACATACTTTCAGTCCACAGAATAAATAAAATTGAACTTAGTTAATAGGCATGATGCAGTCATCAGTTTTGATATCGCCTTCTATAATATAGGTCACTACCTAATACACGTCTACTATTTCCGAAAAACACATTATTTCAGCAATAAACTCTGTTTTAACGCATTTTAATCTATCGTAATTGAATTAAGCGCCAAAACGCTCAAGGGCACCGATTATAATGAGTTGGGTTGTCACGCTTCGTTATCATTTGACAAAAGTTCAAGGAAAACCACGGCAGTGATTGACATTCAATTAAGGCATGACGTCATTCGCTGTAATTGTCGTTTCAGGCAACATAGCCGATTGCAGTATTATTGAAAATCTTATTAATCTTAATGTTTTTATTAAAACTAGGTAATTTTTTAGAATCCTGTGTACATTTTTTTTTGTATTAGTTTGTATTCATTATGAAGTTGTTTTATGGTAGTTGTACACTGCTATTACACGCACACATTGACAATTCAAAAACGGTAGCAGTTTTTTGAGCTTTATGTCCTTCTATGTGGTAGCAAAAATATTCTAATTCTATAGTTGTACCTGACTTTGATGTTCTAGTATAGCATTATTTAATTCTAACGAGTTGATTTGTGTTTTAACGTCTTCAAGTAAGGAAGATTTAAATTAAAGATGAATCTTTGAAAATCATTAACGCATGCTTAGCGAACTCTAAAGTTATAATATTAAATGGAAAAAGAATACGGTCGCGAGCAGGATTCGAACCTGCGCCTCCTGGATAAATACTCCAGGCGCTCTGACCATTCAGCCATCTCGACCTCTGCTCACCACCATATTTTAACACGTCTTTTGGCGACGTCATTGCTATCTTATTATATTATTTGCACTTTTTAAACTCCATATAAATAGTCGTGTCGTGGTGGCCGTGTGGTTACGGCCTCGCCTCCTGAGCCACAGGTTGTGGGTTCAAACCTTTACCAATGTGACTTTTTCAATGTCATAAGTACTTGCTTAGTTCTTCTAAGACATCACAGACATACGGTGAAGGAAAACATCATGAGGAAACCTGAACCTGGTAGTCTGAAATCACCAACCCGCAGTGAGCTAGCGTGGTGATTAAGCTCGTGCTTACTCTGTATGAGAAGAGGACCTTGCCCTGCAGTGGGGCAGCTATGGGCGGGTAATTTATTTATTTATGTTTATCTTTTATATTTCGTTAGCGTGGGTAATTTGAATTTCGTTAACGATTTTTGCAAAACAAATAAACTTTTAGCTCACTGTATGTTTTACACTAAAATCAAAACTTCCAGGGAATAAAGTCCTTTGGTCCAGAGTCAATTTGCACTTTGTTTACCTATGCTGATGATACAGCTCTTCTTCTTTATAACAGAGACTTGAGCGAAGCAGAAAAATATGCTCAGCTGGATCTGGATGCCTTTATGAATTGGCTTACTAAAACTCTGCTAACCCATAATGTAGAAAACTAAACTATCTATATAACAGTGATTAACAAAACAGTACTGTTTTATAAAACAGCTGAACGACATTCAGCTGGATTGTCATTGCGATACGTTTAACAAAACAGCTACCCACGTTTAGACGTAATGCAGAATGACGTCTGTGGGACAGGTTTGTTCATTATATGGATACTCACCATTCAAGTAAAAAATGACCATGTCGGAATACACGAAACTCCCGAGCTCGTTTCGCTCGCTCATGGATCAATTTCGTTTATTTTCTTTAATAATCCCGATATATTGTCGACTATTATAGTGGTTTAGTATTTACGTCAATCAAAATTTTCATGTTTCTCTTTTTTTTTTTGCAATTGACAAGTAAAATAAAGTTAGGTTATTATTGTTAAGACATATACTGAGCCATATGCGACAAAATGTCGAACTAAAATCAACAATCTGAGAGTTCATTTCACACTGTTTTACATAATCTCTGATCGTTGACCCGCTGCATTGATAAACGCAAAACTTTCATTCAATTCTGCGTGTTATAGTTCAGTAAAATTATGTAAAACCGCTAAATGTCGTTCAGCTGTTTTTCATAACAGTATTAATACTAATAATATATAATATACTAATAATTATTTTGTGATAAAAAAAAATTGATTTAGTTCGAACAAACTGGTTTAGGAAATATTTTTCTAATCAAGACTATTAGAGCTAGATGTGCAGAGTTTGGGCTTTTTGGCTGGGTGACATGGTGTATCTAGGTGGCTCATACTGGTACTCCTAGACGAGTAGAGGTAGGTGTTACGAGATTGTGCTCGCTTCGTTTCTGTATACTTAACCACAATTTCATAGGTAACGATCTAATATAATGTAACCAGACTTGGGCAGAATGTAATCAGATTAACGATTACGATTACATTTTGTAATCTGTAATCATGATTACAGATTAACGAAAGTAATTATTTCAGTGATTAATGATTAGTAGTTTGTAATCGTAATCATGATTACTTTTTTTGATTTCCTTTTATTATTTACTTTTCTTGACTACTTTTTTTATTTCTTTTTTTGACTACTTTTTTGATTACATTTTTTGAAAACCTATTTTTTTGACTACCTACTTTTTTGATAAGTTTTTTTTATTTCTTTTTTTGACTATATTTTTGATTACTTATTACTTTGACTACTTTTTTGATTACTGTTTTTTATTTCTTTATTTGACTACTTTTTTAAATTACTTTTACGACTACATTTTTTATTACTGTTTAGCCTACTTTTTTGATTATGAACGATTTGCAAATGTGGTAAATTGGTTCAGGCGTAAAGAAGTTATGGTGGAATAAAGAAATACATACATACATGAACCCTAAAAACAAAACAAGGTGTTTTCAGTGCATGTTGTGGCAAAATCAATAATTAATTACCACTTATAGATGAGTCCTCTTAGTTATGATGCGATCTTGCCAAAGAACATGTTGGAGTGACCTAAAGGTGTACTTCGGCAGCTGCTACTGGAACTCTTAGACGAGTAGAGCTAAGTGTGCCGAGCTTGGATTCGTTTTGTTAGTTATGATGAGATCTTACCTACGAAAAAGCGATTTGCACTTATTTGAATTTGAGTTAGCAGCAAAGATTATATCGGTATGTCGTCACCTGTAAACAAACCGACAGAAGAGTGTGTGGGTTGTAGAAAAGTAATTTCGCACAAGGAACGCCTATGTTGTGTGTTATGTAAATCTAAGTATGATTTATTATGTGCGAACATAACGGTCGAAAATTTCCAACTTATGGATCAGGATACTTGGCACTGTCCAGAGTGTCGCAGTAAACAACCAACAGCTGACAACACAAACACTCCTATACGTTATTCTGCTTCGACCACTGAAGTTCTCGACAAGTTCATTGCACCGGCGGAGCTCGACATGTCTTATAATGTAACACAGCGCCGTAAATACGGGAAGTCACTTAAACCGATGAAACCTATGCCAGTGGTACAATCTGAAGTGGACCTAGGTGAGTCAGACTCCTCAGAAGCTATCTCAAAACAGGAGATAAGTTTGTTTTGCCAAGAATTACGAGCCGCCCGCATAGAGATGAGCAACTTTAGGAGCTCGCTAGCTGATTTAACAGCCGCATTAAATAAAAATAATGAGCGTATGGATGCACTGGAAGCTAGAATAGACATACTGGAAGAGAAGATTAACACAAAAAACCGATCAGATGTTGAGAAATTGGAAGGGCAAATAGACCAACTTAAACAGGACTTGCAAGAGCGAGAACAGGACCTACTGTCGAACGACGTCGAAATTGCCGGTATACCAGAAACAGCAGGCGAAGGTATCACCCACATAGTGCTTTCAGTGTCTACCAAGCTGGGAGTACAGCTGGAAGAACGCGATATTGTAGATGCAGCACGCGTCGGCACACCCCGTGCGTTCGTCGAGGGTGGACTTGCACCGCGCCCGCGCAACATCGCTGTGCGAATTACACGGCGTTCAAGCCGCGACGCATTACTGAAAGCAGCTAGGGTCAGGCGTGGAGCTACTACCGCCGATATGGGTATAGCCGGGCCAGTATGCAAGTTCTATGTGAACAAGAGGCTCACGAAACTGAATCGGCAGCTGTTTCAGCGGACCCGCGAGATTGCTGGTCGCGTCAAGTGGAGATATGTGTGGTGGTAAAATCTTTGCCAAAAAAGAAAGTGGGTCAACACGTCATCGACTCCGCTCTGAAGCTGACCTAGCGAAGGTTTTTGGTAACGATGCTGTTAGTTCGGAAACAGAAAATAACTCCTAATATTGGCTTATCGATAAGGTTGTCTTTTTTTAAAGTATTATATTTTTATGGTTTTTTTTGTTCTACTATTCTTGTAATTTATGTCAAAGTTTATTTTAATGTTATTACTATACTTTCTCATTTAAAGGTAATTTGCAAGGTAAAATTGACTGTATTTAGACTGATAAGAGGCTGTACGCGTAAGCTTAAGATTTATATACGTGATAATTACGTTTATTGTAAAAAAATTGGAAGTTTTTAAAATTATATAAATGACTCGCTCTAAAAAGTATCGTTTGACTTTGGGACTACTTAACGCACGATCATTAAATACGGGACAGGATGAACTTTTGGCCAGTATTGACAGATTCAAACCAGACATATTAGCTATCAATGAAACCTGGATTAAAGCTGGTGCGGAAAAATTTGCGCCATTAGTACCCGGCTATACATTCAAGCATAAACCTCGGAATACTGGTGGGCGTGGTGGTGGTGGTGTCGGATTCTATGTGAAACATGGTTTTCGAGTGCGAAGCAAGCCACACCCCGACTCGCCGCTTGAGCAGCTATGGATGGAGCTGACAATGCCCGGCAGGGGGCGCCTGATGATCGGTACAGCATACAGGCCGGAGTCTGTTTCAGTTGATGTTGCAGTCGAAGGCTTGAGCGAATCGGTGAGTGTATTTTCGAACTGTAACCACTTTTTTCTACTTACGGATTTTAATGTGGATCTTCTCCAGCCAAATAAGCCCTCAGCTCGCGAAGTACTTACTTTTTTGTCGCAACACAACATGGAAGTCGTTGTGCAAGAACCAACTCGAGTGGATAGTCGTACAGAATCTCTTTTGGACCTTATCATAACTGACTTACCTGAACTATGCAAAAGTGTAGCTATCCATCATAATCCAGCTCTTAGTGATCATGCCATGGTAATATCAGATTTTAATATTGAAAAACCCAAAGAAGTCCCTAAATATGTTCATAAGCGATCATTAGATAAGATTGACCAGGAAAAATTTGGTGCCGACCTCAAAAATATTCCGTGGTGTGACATTTTAGGTGTATCCGACGTGGACGATCAAGTTAGATACTTCAACGAATTGTTTCTCAATCTGTTTAATAAACATGCACCATTAAAACGCTCTAAAGTATACACAAAACCTACGCCCTGGATAACTCCAAACATTAAACTAATGATGGCCTTGCGGGATAAGGCTCTTAATAGAGCACGATTAACAAAAAATTACACTCATTTCGATTATTATAGGGATCTTAGAAACTATGTAACGGGAGCCATCGAGAGAGAAAAGAAAGCATTTTTTACCTTCTCTATAAATAATAATAAAGATAACCCCAAACAGATGTGGGATCAATTAAAACGCACTTGCCCGCTTGGCAATTATACTAACACTCAAATTGCAGTACCACATCATCTTAGCGATCCAAATAGAATCAATAACTTCTTTTTGGATGTACCCGGCAGAGATATTCTTGATGTTCAGATTGTAAAATATTTTGAACAGAACAGGTTTTCGGATAACGTATTTGATATTAATACAACTACACCAGGAGAGGTCGCAAAAATAATTTATAACATAAAAACTAAAGCCAGTGGACATGATTATATTTCCATAGACATGATAAAATTAACTTTACCAGCTACTCTGTCAGCTATAACGAACATCGTAAACAACTGCCTCAGATCTAAGAAATTCCCTGAATCTTGGAAACTAGCTAAAATAAAACCTATTCCTAAGGGCGCAAAGGTAGAAGAATTAAAAGACTTAAGGCCAATTAGTATCTTGCCTGTTCTGTCTAAAATTGTGGAAAGACATATGTTCCCAGCTCACCAGGTTCTTTGAGACTGTGGGTATCCTTCCTGACATACAGTCAGGTTTCCGAAATGGTTACGGTATATCGACTGCACTTGCTCATGTCAGTGATGATATTGTGACTGCATCGGATGCTGGTATGTGCAGTGCCCTAATATTACTTGACTTTTCAAGGGCTTTTGACTGTTTAAATATTGAACTGCTACTAGCTAAACTTTCGTACTATGGGATATCAGGAGAGGCTCGTGGCTGGTTCCACTCTTTCTTGACTAACCGTAGTCAATATGTTGAAGTAGAGAACGAACAAGGAGAATTATTAAAATGTGGAATAAAAAGTATAAATAAAGGAACACCGCAAGGTTCCATTTTAAGTCCAATTCTCTTTATTCTATTTACCGCAGATATGCCTAAACATGTACAACATTGCAAGATGCATTTGTACGCGGACGACACACAGATATATCACTCCTTTAAACCTGAACACGCGGACACGTCAATAAAATATATAAATCAAGATTTAAAAAATATTTCAGATTGGGCAAATAAAAATTTATTAGAGTTGAATGCAAATAAAACCAAATATCTCCTGTTGGGTAACAAAGTACAGTGTAACAAAGTTACATCGTTGTCGCTCAAATTTCAAGTTCATGGTCAGGTTCTGCAAAGAGTGAATAGTGCGGTTAACTTGGGATTAATAATGGACAGTGAGTTGCGCTTCACAGAACATATTAATAGTAAAATAAGAAATGCTTTTTATCGATTAAAGATACTGTACACAATTAGGAAATATCTTTCGGAGCCAATTAGAAAAACGCTTGTGGAGACCATCGTACTTTCACAGTTTAATTATTGTGACACAGTTTATGGCCCACGACTGTACGAAAAAACCAAGAAGGCTATACAGAAAATACAAAATGCGTGTGTACGTTTTTGTTACCAGGTTCCCAAGCGAGCTCATATCACACCGTATTTAAACGATGCAGATACGTTAAAGATGGAAGCACGTCGAAAAATACATCTCGCATGCCTGGTGCATAAAATTGTTTTTAAAAAACGCCCAAGTACTTGTACAATAAGCTTGAATGGGTTAAGAATGTGCAGCAGAGAATTACAGGAGAGAAGCAAACAAACTTGTAATACCAGTACACAGAACGGCTCAATATAAAGGCGGCTTTAAATATTCTGCTACCAAGATCTGGAATGACTTACCCCCGCCTCTACGTAAAAGTATGTCCCAAGTAACATTGAAAAAGCATTTATTCAGAGAACTACTAAATATCCAAAAGTCATTGTAGCAGAATGTAAATCAGCTTTTGTGTCAGCCTGAATTTTTATTTTATTTTTTATTTATATATTACCTACTTTTTGTTTAGATATAGTTTACCGCCGTATTACTATTGTTATTTTCTGATCTAAAGTTAATTTTTATTAGTTTTAAATACAACTAGATTATTATATACTTAGATTTAATTTTTAGTGTCGTGTGAGTGATATATAATTTAAATTGTCAGAGGCCAGCTGAAAATCAGTGCTGTGCACCAGCGCAGCATATACTGAGCTGGACCCCCTGTTACACATGTATTGTTTTTATTGTATGCTGTATAATTTATGTAAAGTGTGTGTAACAAAATAAATGGTTTAAATGGTTTAAAAAGCTGGAGTGACCTGAAGGTGTACTTCAGTGGGCGCAAATGGATCTCATAGACGAGTAGAGCTAGGTGTGCCAATTAAACTTTCACGACTACTAAGCTATTCCACATTCATATATCTCACGTTGACGACATCACCTTTTCAGTCTATATGGCGACTAGGCCTGGCTGAACACCTGAGTATGCCACGCGCGTAGGTTCAAATCCAGTAGGTTCAAAATAATAATTTTGTATTTATAGTTACATTCTATTAGTGCTAAATGTTGTATGTTTAGATAAATAGTTTAGTATTTTTAACCGTGACATCAAAGTGAAATCTTCATTGGTAAATATTTTTATTTTTATGATTTATCTTTTAGACATTGCAAACAGCACTGCTGTTTGCAATGCCTGAATGATCCATCTTAAAAATAATGTAGTAGAATTAAGAAAGGCAATAAAGAAGGGGGTGAACCTTCTTTATTGCCTTTCTTAATTCTACTACATTATTTTTTTAGACATTTCACATTATATTTTTCATAAAAGTAATAAGAATTTAAAAAATGTTAATAAAAATATTTACCAACTATTGTTATAACAATAAAGATTTCACTTTTTTGTAACGGTTGAAAATACTAAACTATGTAACTAATCTATCTAATGTAACAATAAATACAAAATTATTATTTTTGGTCGAAATTAATCAAAATACGGTAGTGAGCTGGATTTGAACCTACGCGCGTCGGATACTCATGCGTTCAGCCAGGTCTAGTCGCTATGTAGACTGAAAAGGGGATGTCGTTAACGTGAGATATATGAATGTGGAATAGCTTAGTAGTCGCGCAAGTTTAATTGGCACACCTAGCTCTACTCGTCTAGGAGATCTGTTTGCGGCCAGCGGCCACCGAAGTACACCTTCAGGTCACTCCAGCAATTTCTTAGGTAAGATCTCATCATAACTAACAAAACAAACTCAAACCCGGCACACTTAGCTCTACTTGAGTAGGAGTTCCAGCTACCGAAGTACACCTTCAGGTCACTCCAGCGATTTCTTAGGTAAGATTTCATCATAACTAACTAAATGAACCCAAACTCCGCACACTTAGCTTTTCTCGTCTAGGAGTTCCAGTAGCAGCTACCGAAGTACACCTTCAGGTCACTCCAGCAATTTCTTAGGTAAGATCTCATCATGACTAACGAAACAAATGAAAACTCGGCACCCTTAGCTCTACTAGTCTAGGAGTTCCAGTAGCAGCTACTGAAGTACACCTTCAGGTCACTCCAGCAATTTCTTAGGTAAGATCCCATCATAAATAATAAAATGAGCCCAAGCTCGGCACTCCTAGTTCTACTCGTCTAGGAGTTCCAGTAGCAGCCATCGATGTATCCTTAGCGGACGGACATTCTGCGTCAAAACCGTCTCCCGCACCCTTACAGTGCGTCTGGTCTTTGGAATATAGTCGGTCGGTACCCTATAAATCCTTTTACGAATTTCTAAATTAATTTTAATGTAACAAAGATGGAAAAATCAATAAAACTTTGAAATTTTTGTTTACAACTTGCGTTAGATGTGGTTATTGTACGACCAAAAACATGAATATGACAAAAATAATAATTGAATGTACCAAGACGAAACCCCTAAGACGACCCACTGACCAATAAGTCGGTAAAACTCAAGCATGTGTAATCATGTAATCATGATTACTGATTACTGTAATCAAGATTAACAATTACAAGTAATCATGATTAGGTACTTGCAGACTTGGGCAAAATGTAATCAGATTAACGATTAACGATTACGATTACATTTTGTAATCTGTAATCATGATTACAGATTAACGAAAGTAATCAAAAAAGTAATCATTTCAGTGATTAATGATTAGTAGTTTGTAATCGTAATAATGATTACTTTTTTTGATTACATTTTTTGATTACTTTTCTTGACTACTTTTTTTGATTTCATTTTTTGATTACATTTTTTTATTACTTTTCTTAACTACTTTTTTTGATTTCATTTTTTGATTACTTTTCTTGACTACTTTTTTGATTTCTTTTTTTGCCTACTTTTTTATTCCTTTTTTGATAACATTTTTTGATTACCTACTTTTTTGATTACTTTTTTTCCTTTTTTTGACTATATTTTTGATTACTTATTATTTTATTTGACTACTTTTTTGATTATGAACGATATGCAAATGTAGTAAATTGGTTCAGGCTTATAGAAGTTATGGTGGAATAAAGAAATACATACATACATGAACCCTAAAAACAAAACAAGGTGTTTTTAGTGCATGTTGTGGCAAAATCAATCAAATGTAACCAATAATTAATTACCACTTATAGATGAGTCCTCTTAGTTATGATGCGATCTTACCAAGGAACATGTTGGAGTGACCTACAGGTGTAACTGTGTACTTCGGCAGCTGCTACTGGAACTCTTAGACGAGTCGACCTAAGTGTGACGAGCTTGGATTCGTTTTGTTAGTTATGATGATATCTTACCTACGAAAAAGCTGGAGTAACTTGAAGGTATACTTCGGTGGCCGCAAATGGATCTCCTAGACGAGTAGAACTAGGTGTGCCAATTAAACTTTCACGCTACTAAGCTATTCCACATTCATATATCTCACGTTGACGACATGGAAATAGGAAACAATAGATGGTGCTGTTTGCAATTTCTAAATGATCCATCATAAAAATAAAAATATTTACCAATGAAGATTTCATTTTGATGTCACGGTTAAAAATACTTAACTATTTATCTAAACATACATATAGCACTAATAGAATGTAACTATAAATACAAAAATTATTATTTTGAACCTACTGGATTTGTCAAGCTGTCAAGTCGGGTACTCATGCGTTCAGCCAGGTATAGTCGCCATATAGACTGAAAAGGGGATGTCGTTAACGTGAGATATATGAATGTGGAATAGCTTAGTAGTCGCGCGAGTTTAATTGGCACACCTAGCTCTACTCGTCTAGGAGATCCATTTGCGGCCACCGAAGTATACCTTCAGGTCACTCCAGCAATTTCATAGGTAAGATCTCATCATAACTAACAAAACAAACTCAAACTCGGCACACTTAGCTCTACTTAAGTAGGAGTTCCAGCTACCGAAGTACACCTTCAGGTCACTCCAGCAATTTCTTAGGTAAGATTTTATCATAACTAACTAAATGAACCCAAACTCCGCACACTTAGCTCTTCTCGTCTAGGAGTTCCAGTAGCAGCTAGCGAAGTACACCTACAGGTCACTCCAGCAATTTCTTAGGTAAGATTTTATCATAAATAATAAAATGAGCCCAAACTCGGCACACCTAGTTCTACTCGTCTAGGAGTTCCAGTAGCAGCCATCGATGTATCCTTAGCGGACAGACATTCTGCGTCAAAACCGTCTCCCGCACCCTTACAGTGCGTCTGGTCTTTGGAATATAGTCAGTCAGTACCCTATAAATACTTTTTCGAATTTATAAATTAATTTTAATGTAACAAAGATGGAAAATCAGGAAAACTTTGAAATTTTTGTTTACAACTTGCGTTACACGTGGTTTTTGTAGGACCAAAAACATGAATATGACAAAAAAAATTGAAAGTCTAACCCCTAAGACGACCCACTGACCAATAAGTCGGTAAAACTCAAGCATGTGTAATCATGTAATCATGATTACTGATTACTGTAATCAGTAATCATGATTACATGATTACACATGCTTGAGTTTTATTGATTTTGATTGCAAGTAATCATGATTAAATGTTATCATGATTACAAGTAATCATGATTAATGTAATCATGATTACTTGTAATCTGATTACAAAAGTAGTTGATTACGCCCAACTCTGAATGTAACTGATCGATGTATGACTCATAATGAACGTTTTAGTTGCTCTGTTTTTTGTTTCTTTTACGCTTTCTCTTTTATTAAGTAATAATTTTATTGGGTACACGAGGACGCGTACGGTTATCAGGATGGACGAACTGTTAAAACGCTTGCTATTTCTACCTAAACAAAAACAACAGTTATTTTTAATTTGTTTGATAGTCTTTAATTAGTATGAACTTTTTTCATGTTACTTGCATGCATACACGGATCTGAAAAAAAAAACGATGTAACCTTACCTTGTGATAAGCGAAGCATAGATTACACACACACACACACGCAGCGTACTGGCGCCGAGTGAATGAGTTTTAAGTATTTGTATGCGTTTAACTCGTGTATGACAATCGAAATTGGATGACTAGACATGCTTCTCAAATGTCGTCTGCAACGCTCCGTCCGTATTTTTTTAAGGTCCGTGGGTGCATAGTTAAATGTATTTTATTTATTAATTGATTTAAAATGATTGTTTGTTTTAGGTACTTAGTAACAGTTATGTTACGTAGCGAATAATATTTTGCTACCTACATAAAAACGTTCTTGTTATCTCTGGAATGATAAATAAAAAACTGTAAATATGCAATGTTTACTGTTCTATTTTGGATTGCACGGTGGTGTTTTGTCTTCACGGGAAAACAAATGTAGGTAATTTAGTGAAACGTATGAATGATTGTTATTGTGATTTGATGTATTATACAAATTTATATTATACATAGTTCGTAGATTATTATACCGTTTAAAATCGTAAATTTTTGGGATGTCATTCTTTTTTTCCTGTTGGTCCCTAGGAATGGCACCCGTGTCGAACATTTGGATAGTGACGACAGTGAAAGTTGAAATAACATGTGCACGATATTTTTTATTGAATAAATAATCATACTATTTCTATATTAACACAACGAAAAATAAGAATAGGTATATATAATATATTTAAAGTTAAGGTACAAAAATTCATCTAAGCTCTAGAAGATTATCTTCAAAAGGTATGATTTAATTTTTGTCCTTCACAGGTGGTGGATGCCTAATAAAGTAATGAACGGCGTTGTAGGCGAGATGTGGAGCAACATTGTATAAAGGGTGTATTCTGTTGAGTTCATTGCTGGATCGGCCAACTATAAAGGGATCTCCGGCCCCAGTTCCGTGTTGTGCCACAGATAATCCACTCAAAGCATAACAACTGTGATAAATATCTCTATGCCTGAAACAATTAATACCAGTTATTATATATTTCATCACTACCACAGCGCTCCCTTATAACATATTTCTAAGAGCTCTCATCTCTATTGAATTAAATCTGCTTTTATTTTTCTTATGCCAAACCCAACTTTCACAGCCAGACTTGTCTTTTTGGAAACTTTCCGGCTATTCGTGAAATTGTGTAGCGCCCCATTCAGCTAGCTACCGACACTCACTGTCCTTTCAATGTCCGTCATATGGTTATCATGCCTCGTAATCATTGAACCCAAGTACACAAACTCTTTCACATATTCTACACTTTGATCTAACAAAATCATGCACTCTCTCATAACGTGGTCTTACTTAGCGGAAGTTAAATATAATAAACAACTCCAAAAATACGGTTTTAAGATTCTTTATTTCCCATAAGAATAAAATATTCACTTACATGAGAATCACACATAATTATAACACTTAGGTATCACGGTGAATACGAATAAAAACAGGAGTATTACATACAATCATCTTTCACCATAATTAGTTACACCTTAACTTTACTTTTATTTCTATAAATTTTTTAATTTATAAGATCACCGAAAACAAGACATTAAGTTATAATTGGGCATGCCTGATTTTTCGTAAGACGTGCTAACGGAAAAACCATTAGGAGATTTTTTGATTATGTGCTATATTTTGTTAATTTCCACTCATAAAAGTAAGAGATTACAAAATAAAAGGCAAAAATAACTAATAACCTTCATTTGACCTGAAGCACTGGAGTGACGTCACATGTTCATATTTTATATAATCTGTGGACTGAAGGTCATTTGTCATTTTTAGTGATGCCAGACTACTAGAAGGAAATGTTTTCTGGCATTTTTATAGTGAAGCAATTTTATAACTAAAATTGCATTTCATGATACGAACGTTTTTTTTTTAACTAAGATTACTATGCCTATTTCTACAAGTTTAAAAAGATCTATGCCCAAAAACGTAAAAAAGATGCGTTTTATATTAATAAACTTAAAAATGTCAATACTAGAGCTGGCAACACTTGTCGGTTTGACGTTTGTGACCTTCATTTGACATTACCAACTGACATGAAACTGAAAGCTTTTTGTTTTAGTTCGATTAGAAACTAAAACAAAAAGCTGTCAGTTAGTGTTAAAAATTTGGGAACACATTACGTCATTTGGGGAAATATATAAAAAAAAAATTAATAATGTTCTAAAAAATAAAATAGCCAAATTAGTTTCTCATAATTAGATAAACATTCGAAAAAATATATAAAAAAAATACCTTATTTTTTTCATGCATGCCCAATTAGTAAACATTGTTATGACCAAGTAGGTACGAGGGGCGTTCAATGTATTCTCGGTATGGGGGTGATTTAATAATGATGTGGGTAATTTGACTAATTATTTAAGTAATGACATTATCTGAGGGTATAAATATGAAATTTCATATAGTTCTGATCATTAGTTTGCTAGTTACCCTTAGTCAACGACAACTGGAATGGCTAACGTGACAATGTCGAATAAAATCGAGCACCGCGCTGTGATTAAATTCCTTACCAAACAAGGAAAAAGTCAAAAAACTATTCACGAAGAGATGGTGGCTGTTTACCAAGATTCTGCACCTTCGTTATCGACAGTACAAAAGTGGTCAAGTGAATTTAAAAGGGCCAGAGAGAGTATTGAAGATGACACTCGCTCGGGCGGCCCGGTTACTGCCTCTACGGAAGAAAACGTGAAAAAAGTTGAGAAGTTAATATTGGAGGATGCCCGAATGTAGGTCAAAATTATAGCAGAGATGACCCACCTCTCCGTTGGTACCGTACACACTTTTCTTCATGACCTCCTTAACCTCTCAAAAGTCAGTGCAAGATGGGTGCCGCGAATGCTCACGGCGCCTCAAAAACCAGTGCGAATCGAGTGCTGTAGAGAGTTTTTAGAGCTCTGTGGTGAAGACCCATCAAGTATTTTCGATCAAATTGTTACTGGAGATGAAACGTGGGTTCACCATTATGACCCTGAAAGTAAGCAGGAGTCCATGCAGTGGCACAAAAAGGGTAGTGCCCCCCCCCTAAGAAATTCAAAGTCGTTCCGTCTGCCGGAAAAGTCATGGCCACGATGTTTTGGGACTCAAAGGGAATTTTATTGATTGAGTACACAAAAAAAGGTGAAACCATAAACGCAGCATCCTACGCATCCACTTTAAGAAATTTACGGGAGGCAATTAAAGAAAAAAGACGGGGTAAACTGACCGCCGGTGTGTTGCTTCTTCACGACAACGCCCCAGTCCACACGGCGCGTGTTGCCAAGGCTGCTGTGCGAGATTGTGGTTTCGAAGAAATAAACCACCCACCCTATAGTCCAGACTTAGCCCCTAGCGATTATTATTTGTTCCCTAATTTGAAAAAAGATCTTCGGGGAAAACGATTTTCCAACGATGAAGAGCTTAAGGCGGCCATAAATGCGCATTTTTCAGAGAAGGAGGAAAGTTATTTTTTACAGGGTATTGAAAAATTAATTTCGAGATGTAACAAATGCATTGAGGTTATGGGGGATTATATTGAAAAATAAAAATAATTTTATTTGAATTAAGTTTTTTTTTCATACCAATACCGAGAATACATTGAACGCCCCTCGTAGTTGCACATAAACCGACAGAAGAATGAAGATATGAAAGATACGCGGACGCAAGCGCTTGGAGCGGACGTGTCTTTGATATTTTAACAAAAGTCATTAAATATTCTAATTAACTAGCCATAGTAAACTACACCCAATCAATAGTGCTATAACCTATATTTTCGAATGCATTATTAAATGCAACAACCGACAAAATAGTTTTGAAGAAGAAATATAATTGTGATTGAGTGCCCTCCTCACACGATCGAATCGTAAAAGAAACAGGCTCCGAACTAAAATAATTCGTCTTGCTCGCACCACGCAGTCAGCACGCAGGTACGCACACATCCACATACCTTATCAACATGTCAGTACCCATACAGCGTACACCTTCGACAGAACGACCTATTAAGTATGCCGATAGCAATAGCGAGTGCAATCAGGCGAATACATCTCGCAGTGAGTCGCAACCAGATCTGCGGCAGTTAACAATATCTGATTCGGAAACTAGACAGATCACCTATCGAAAGAGAAAACAACCTGACGATGATCTGTCACAAAAATTTGATAGACTAGAAAATAAAATAATATCAATGCTGTCAATAATGTCCCAGACTCATTCCGTAAAACTAGATTCAATGTCTCAAGAAGTATCGCTAGTGAAAGATGAGATTACCCAACTTACATCTACTACTACCCAACTAGTAACGGAACAAAATAGATTTAACGAAGAACTGGTAAATTTAGAAACATTTAAAATCAATGTAGAACAGAAGATCGAAAATATTGCAAATGATCTTAGTAACCTCAAAGCAGCGACAAAAAAAAATCTAATAATGACCTTACTTCCACCTACACCGAACCATCAACAAACCTTACGTCATACGAGAATATAATCACTGAAATACAAGAACGCTCGCGGAGAGAAAAGAATGTGGTCCTAAGTGGAATTGTCGAAATTATCTCAAAAGATCTAAGGTCAAGCTATGTTTAACCATGTTAAACCATTTTAATGTTAAACCATGATAAACAGGAAGTAGAAAGAATAACAAAAATTGCCTTATCCGACTGTCCTGAGCCTTTTTTTTTTTGAGTGTGGAAAATCCATCTTGGACGCTGTGCCGGACTCCTACCGACTAAAAACCACACGGTCCCACTCCAACCTTTACCGAGGACCCGGGTTCGTTGCAGCAATCACCGCGACCCCGGCAGGTTATGATACCCTCCAGGTATGTGCAGGCCGGCCACAGTTAGCCTGAACACCTTCCTATGTCACGCGTGTGGCCGTCTCGGGCTGGACTGCTGATCAGGCGGCGAACCACCCATACCCGCCGCCCTCAGTCCACGGCTCACGGTGGCCGGAGATCGTTGAGCGCCCTCCGGCGCCTGGCTCGCCTTCTGCGGCAGGGGTGAGCGGGGTTTGCCTCTCTCTCCCTTTCCGCCGCCTCCTTCGCGAGCATCACCTCCTCGCAGAAGTTGGCGACGGCTCTCCATGCACTCTCACTCCCGACCATGTGTCTAATCACGGACGGAAGCGAGAGATCGCCCGCCCTTACTGCCCCGATGAGGTCGTGGCGCTGTTCAACCCAAGCTGGGCACACCTCCAGCGTGTGCTACGCCGTGTCCTCGGGGCAGTTACCGCAGTGGTGGCATCTCGGTGTCGGCTCCCGGCCTATGCGACACAGATACTTCCCGAAGCACCCGTGGTCCGAGAGCATCTGCGTCATCCGGAAGCCGAGGGCGCCATGTCGCCTCTCCAGCCACTCTTCCATTACGGGTCTTACCGCCGCTATTGCAGCGTGCCCTGCCCGCGGTGACTGTCCTGAGCCTACAAAAGTCATGAGATTGGGAAAATTCAGCAGTGGAAAGTCTCGTCCAATAAAAGCCTGTTTTGCCTCATCTGATACAGCGAAATCAATATTACGTAATAAATCTAATATATCTAGTGTCGAAACTAAAATTAAATGCTATTCTGATCAGACACCCCTTCAGAAAAAGCATATGGATAACCTACGAGCTGAGCTAAAACATCGCATAGACGCAGGGGAGCAAGGTCTAACTATTAAATACATTTGAGGTGTTCCAACAATTGTTCAAGATATTCCAAAAAACGTCCTCCCACAACAGGAAGCAGTGTCAAAAACTTAACTAGCAGCAACATTACCTACCAACTTACAAACTCTCATACCAACGTAATTAATGATAAGAAATCGCTTAAATGTCTATATGCGAATGTACGGAGTACAGTTAAACAAGGAAAATTAGATGAACTCAAATGTATAATAAATTCTATACCAAACACAGTCCACGTAATAATCTTGGCAGAAACCTGGATAAAAAGTGTATCGGAAGCAGAAAGCTTAATTTTACAAAACTATACACACTACTATAATTTTAGAATCACTGCTAGAGGAGGAGTACACAACAGTTTAACGCACAGCTACACAGAAAACCTTTGTGAAAACGATAATCACTCCCTGTGGGTTAATTTAAACAGGTTTTCTATTGATATTGGAGCTGTCTATAAACCTGAAAGAACAAACAACACTGACTTTCTCGAAATTTACTCGCAGCAATTATTGAAAGGAAAAAGAGCAGTTTTTTTTGGAGACTTCAACTATAACTTCCTAAACAGCAACCAAATAACTTTGCGATACAAGCGAATGCTAACAGAAAGTGGTTATACCACGGGGCATCATCAGAAGCTGTTAGACCGTGCAGTGTCCGCCACCGAGTACCCCGTGGAGGGGCGAAACACGTGTAGAGTAGTTGGTGGTAGTCGGAATTTTCACCGCTTGCGTATGTGCATATATTTGCGGGCGGGCGGGCGGTGCACAGGGAATGCATGACTACCCTCAATTTAGTGGAAGTAGCTAGATATTGTATTTATTTGCATCCATTGTAATGGACTTTCGCAAAGTAACGCCTGAATCTATTCAATATGAAATATATATGTATAAAACTGAACTGACATATCAATCAGACACCAAAACCGTGAAATATGGAGTGCCTCAGGGGAGTGTTTTGGGGCCTTTGCTTTTTATAACTTATATTAATGACCTTCCAATGGCGACTTCCTATAAAATGACTCTATTTGCTGACGATAGCACTGTGCTTTATACAGGTAAAAATATGACACTTCTTGAATATGACATAAATCAATCTTTGACATCTATTGTGCAATGGCTTAAATGTAATAATCTATTAATTAATCTAGATAAAACTAAAACTATAAATTTTAAACAAAGAAAGCAATCGACTAAGATAAATATTCAATACATGGGTACAACAATAGAGGAAGATGACGTAACAAAATTCCTAGGTCTTAAGATAGACAGTAAAATAAACTGGAAAATACACATTGAATCTGTTTGCAAAAAAGTAAGCCAATATGCATACGGCCTGCATAAACTAAAATACACGGCAAATTTAAATACAGTTATTACAGCCTATCATGGCTTTGTGTCTTCTACACTCCGCTATGGGGTGATATTTTGGGGCAATGCTACGGATTGGTCTATGGCATTCAAAGCTCAAAAACGGTGCATTAGAGCAATATTTAATCTTAAATCAACCGATTCTTGCGTGCCCTATTTTAAAAACCACAATTTGATGACATTTCCGTGCATATACATTCAGGAATGTGCTATGTTCATAAAGCAGAACATGGATCTCTTCGATAAAAGACTTAGATCTCGTCACGCTGATAAACTATGCGTCGTTGCTAGTAAGACAGCCTTAATGCATAATAGCATATACTGTAAAGCCCCGCTTATCTATAATAAAATACCAGCAAATATTCGAAGCATAAAAAGCATGCATCTTTTCAAAAGGGCCATCAAAGAGATGCTGCAGTTAAAATGCTACTACTCTTTTCGTGAATTTTTAGATGACAAACTTATTGATTCCTGACTGATGGTTTCCTTATTAGTCCATGACCATTTATGTTTAGTGTAACTCAAAATTGTACCTTAAACCATTTAATATTCTGCATGGAGTCGTTGTTGCTGATATTATAATTTTTCATGTTATTTAATCAGTTGTTATTGTATTGTTTAATTTTTAAAATCGTGTCATAATTAATTTGCATACCGTTAATGGTTAAATGTGGTGGACTTTATTTACTATTATTAAGAACTCATGTACCCATATTTCGCAAATAAATGAATTGAATTGAATTGAATTGAATATATATATATAAACACCTATTTTACCTACGTTGTGGAATGCAAATAAATAATATGAATATGAAAGAAATTCATAACCAATTGCTGTGAACTGAAATTCGAAGAACTTGAAACGATAATACTTGATGCTGTTAAATATAGCAAGAAAACGAAAACGAAAATTTAAAACCTGCCACGATCGGACTGGACTTATTGATCCTAACTGCCATAGACGAGAGGAACAAATTATGGTGTTCTTACTTGAAGACATCGCCGAATGGAACTGTTAACAAGAAACTACTATCTGTTAGAAACAATCTAAAGGCTAAAATTTAAACGGCTAAAAGTGAATATTACCACAAGGCTTTTAGAAATTGTGACAAAAGCCTCTTAA
Organism: Xylocampa areola; assembly: GCA_935421205.1. Taxonomy (NCBI): domain Eukaryota; kingdom Metazoa; phylum Arthropoda; class Insecta; order Lepidoptera; family Noctuidae; genus Xylocampa; species Xylocampa areola. The sequence continues at coordinate 7,478,732 of OW285217.1, read as the reverse complement.
GGTGTGGAATCTCATGTAGCGGAGATGAGAATGTTGAGATGGATGTGTGGACTTGGTACGGACTACGGAAACGTGATGAGCAGGGATGAGACACATGTGACTAAGAGACTAATGAATATGAAATTTGATGGATAAAGGGGGAGAGGTAGACCAAAGAAAACATGGATGGATTGTGTGACCGATGACATGAATGAAAAGGGGGTGAACGATATAGGGACGGCTAACAGGGAAGAATAGAAGAGACAAACATAGTGCGCCGACCCCAAATAGCTTGGGACCAGGGCAGGAAGATGATAAGAATATCATTGTCTATACAAACTAATTTATTAGATAAGGTTTGTTACAAATTAACACACTAACACACTATAGTACAATATGAAACAAGTGCACTAAGTCGGTAATAACAGCCGGCAGGCAAGGTAGCAATAACCGAGAAGTGCGATGATCATGTCGCACGCGTGTCATTGGTTTATAACACACTTCGCAAAAATAAAAATAGCACAGAATTACATTTTGCAAAGATATTCTATTAAATGGGTACATTTTGAAATTAAAATGGTGAACGTATTTCTTATTTCGTACGCGTGTATGGTCAATGCGCGCGGAGGTGGAAGAAGAGAGACTGACGAAGTTGCCAAAACGGCCTAATATTAGTATACTGAGTGGGGATGATGCTACGACATTAAATGAATACACGGCTATTACTAGCCTATAGAAGCATTATCAAACACATAATAAAATTATTTATCGAAAATTAAAAAATTGTAATTTTCAATCAAAATAAATATTAAAATAGTCGGAGCAAAAAATAACACCATTTGTAATTATTTGTCAATGAAAGTGACTGAGCTGTTGTATGAACGGTGTTTTTACTATAATGATTTGAATGAAACACCTTTTAGTAATATCTTAGGTTTGCGCGATCACTACACATTATAATAAAACAACTTTTAACAGGATTAATCGCGTTTTCACTTTGCAGCGTTCGTGGTCGCAGGAGGACAGGTGTCCTCCTGCGACCACGAACGTTCGACGTTCACGAACGCGTTTTTCCTGACGTTCGAAACGTCAGGAAAAACAAAAAACCAATAATACACGCGATTAATCCGGTTAAAAGTTGTTTTATTATAATGAAACACCTTTTAATTTAGTAAATCAGCAAACCTTTAATTTGGACATATCAAAATCAAAAATCAAAATCAAAATTGTTTATTTGTAGAACATAGGAAGGCTTAAGTTATTAAATATAAATTAAAGTGATCGCTATGTCTTGCCGTGTAAGGCGTACAAAATTCTTCTTAATCTAATTATATTATTTGATTTACAACCTATTACAATGGGATTATAATGCAATAGAATTAAAATATATCATAATGTACAATTAAAATAGCAAATCAACTAAATAAATATAAAAACAATAACCCATTAAACAAGAATAACATTACAATAATAATAATCATGCAGAATTGATCACAACCGTATTCAATAGGTAGTATTTATTTATTTATCATCTAGATAATGACATACAGAGTAATAAGTCTTATTAATAAGGTACTTATGCAAAGATGTTTTAAAATCATTAAAATTTTCTTTTTCTTATGGCTCTAGGAATCTTATTAAAGATTCTTGGTGCCATGCCTAGTAGGCACTTAGTGTAAAGCGTTGTACTGTGTGGATTTGCACATATATCATTACGACGTCGACGGTGATTCTTCGATCGAAGAATTTGAAATAAATGAATGTTCGTTTTAACAAACAATGCTGTCTCGTAAATATACATGCAGGGTAGTGCGAGTACATTAAATTTCTTGAAAAAAGGCATGCAACTCTCAGTAGAATTTAATTTAAATACAGCTCGCAAACATTTCTTTTGAGCTTTAAACGCAGTTTCCCTCTCGGTCGAATTACCCCAATATATAATTCCAAAACGTAGTGTTGATGATACATATGCGTTGTACGCTACCAATACTACAGATTCATTTACTATTTTAGATAGACTATAAAGTGCGTATGAATGTTGGTTAAATTTTTTACAAATATTATCAATGTGACATTTCCAAGTTAAGTGACTATTCAGGTGTAATCCCAGGAATCGAGCATTATTGGTTTCAGCTATTATTTTGTCTGAATAAGTTATTTTAAGATCTAATTTATTTGTACGCTGATAAAACGACATTATTTTTGTCTTGTCTAAATTTAATTTCAATTTATTTGATATTAACCAATCAATTACACATTAAATAGTATTTTTAATGTCACTTTCATATTTTTGTTTATCTTTACATGGGATTATAAGTGTGCTATCATCGGCAAATAGAACAATTTGATGTTCAGTGCATTTTGGCAGATCATTAATATACATAAGAAACAAAAGGGGACCAAGGACACTACCCTGTGGTACCCCTCTAGCTGTGTTCCTAGCTGATGACTTGTATGTAATTTCAAACTTTGACTTCTGACATATTCTATTTAAAATAGTAACCTGTTGTCTACCGTTGAGGTATGTTTTAATTAGTTTCAAGACATTTCCTCTAACCCCATATCGCTCTAGCTTGCTCAACAGTATTTCATGGTCTACGCAGTCAAATGCCTTTGACATATCCATAAGTACTACTGCAATGGGTACTTTATTATCAACATTAGTAATGATTTTTGCAAACAATTCAAAAACAGCCTTATTAATATTTTTGTTTTTCCAAAATCCATACTGTTGATCAGCAAGTAAATTATTTGATTCAAAAAATGAGTTCAAAGAATTATAAATCACCTTTTCGAAAAATTTTGATAAGACCGGTATGAGAGCAATAGGGCGGTAGTTAGAAATAATAGATTTGTCCCCTTTCTTATGGTGTGGTTTTATTAATGACATTTTTAACCTATTTGGAATCAAGTACACCAATGAAAAATATCGAGTTAACCATATGATTTTCGTGTAACGAAACCATAGCGTGATTCAGGCGGACGGTACAACGCCATCTAGTTAGAAATTTGGAACAAAATTTTATTTAATAGTACAAACTTGTACATACCGCCCACCAAGGACATAATGATATGTCCTTCACCACAAAAAACCCGCCCACCATGAGGTCAGGGGCCAAATGAGCTACAAATAACTATTTCTAAACAGTTCTAAATTAGACAGGCAATACATTTTTTTTTTTAGGCACTACTTACAATACTTTGTGGACTGTATAACTAATTTAAACACAATTTAACAAAATTTGTTACAACAAATAAAATTTAACAAAACGAGACACTTGTATCAATTTGCAACTGGCAACATGCACAGCTTTGAAATAGGTCGTTTGATAAACGATGCATTGTACCTGAGAGTCACAACTCTTGTTATTTTATCTAAACCAGGGTTCTTGTCTGTAACCTTGCCCAAAAGCCAACGGGCAGGAGGTAAGTTATCCTCTTTTACTAACACTATATCTCCGATATTTGGTTCTGGAGTGTTCTTAGTCCATAAATGACGCTGCAATAAATGAACTAAGTACTCATCAGACCATCGTCTCCAGAAGTCTTGCAACATGCGTTGTGTGACGTGCCAACGTCTAAGGTTGCTAATCTGAGAAGTTTCATAATTCCGCTCAGGCACTGCTATGAGAGGCTCACCAATTAAGAAATGACCTGGTGTTAAAGGGGTGGGATCCATAGAATTGTCAAGCAACACTGATAACGGCCTAGAATTGAGACACGCTTCCACCTGGCACAAAAGTGTCGATATTTCTTCGTACGTAAGTGTAGAAGGGCCTATAACACGTCTTAGGTGGAATTTGGTCGATTTCACCACCTGGCCATGGCCTCCCATAAACCACCAAAATTAGGGGAATGAGGCGGAATGAAATGCCAAGTAGTGCTGTTGTTGCCTAACCATTCTCTTATCTCTACAGCCACGGATGATTTCTCCGCAGCGACTAAATGTTGAAGCTCCTTGGATGCGCCGACAAAATTCGTTCCATTGTCGCTCCAAATCTCACTAACAAAACCTCGCCGAGCCACAAATCTTTTAAAGCCCGCAATGAAACCTTGAGATGTCAAATCACTGATGGCTTCCAAATGAATAGCCTTGGTCACCATGCATACAAAGACACAAATGTATCCCTTGTATGATTGGTGACCTCGACCTTTTGACGTTCGGATGTTGATGGGGCCAGCAAAATCAACGCCACTATGTAGGAATGCTCTTGCTGGAGTGACTCTACTTGACGGTAACTGACCCATAAGTGGGGTTTGAGTGGATGCTGAATACCGCCTGCACTTAACACATTTGTGTACGTGAGCCTTGACCTTTGTTTTGTCGGAAAGGATCCAATACCTAGTACGCAGATGGCTCAACATTAGTGTTGGTCCTCCATGTAAAGTTTCCTTATGGGCTTCATCAATCACAAGATTAGTGAAATGATTGTTAGGTGGTAAGATGATGGGATGTTTCATAGCTTCATTTAAATATGCGTTTTGAACGCGTCCACTGACACGGAGAATACCTTTATCATCGATAACTGGACTTAGACTTTTTAGTTTACTTTTTGCTTTCACGCATCCTGTCTTCCTTATATTCTTCATATCTTCATAAAACTCTTGCTTTTGAATGTGTTTTATACATGTTTATGTTGTTTCTTGTATTTCCTCTTTGGTTAAATATCGTCCGAATTTCTTTTCAACATGTAATCGTTTCTTCCAACTCAAAACTCTTCTACAGTACGCTATAACCCGAACTAACTTTTGTAATGTCGAATACTTTGTCCAGATTGGATCCTCCTGCGGAGGTTCAGTTACGACATCAACCTTGATTGATCTTTGCTCCGTACTGACAACAATTGACTTTGGTCTTGTGTATTCTATTGTTTCATCACGTAGCCATGAGGGTCCTTGACTCCACAAAGAGTTACATACAAGTTCTTGTGGTGTTAAGCCTCTGGATGCAAGATCTGCTGGGTTATGCGTTGATTGGACATGAGCCCAATGTGAGTTGTAGAAGTGAGAGAGAATAGTAGAGACTCTGTTTCCAACGAAAGTAGTCCAGTGACTTGGATGTTTACTGAGCCATGCTAAAACCACCGTAGAGTCAGTCCAGACGTGTATTTTTGGGGCTGAGATTCCCATTACTTTTGCGACTTCAGAAATGAGTTCAGAGAGCAAGACTGCTCCCATCAGCTCCAAACGCGGTATTGACTGCTGTTTGACTGGCGCAACCTTTGTTCGAGAGGCGATTAAACTAACATGAATATTTTTCTGGGCATCAATGACTCTAACATACACTACAGCGGCATAAGCAGCCATCGATGCGTCGCAAAACCCATGTAACTCTACCCATCGATCATCAGCTCTTGTCTTAACCCATCTGGGGATGCTGAATTTGTTCGTCTCTACAAGATTTGCACGGTAAGTTTCCCATTCTGTTAGTAGTTCCGGAGTTAATTCTTCATCCCATTCCTGACCTGAAAGCCAAAGCTTTTGAATGAAGATCTTGGAAGTAACAATGCAGGGTGCAACCCAACCAAGAGAATCAAACAAACGGGAGATGTCAGCTATTACCTTTCTCTTGGTGAATGGAGTCTGCTGTGGAGCGAGTTGTACTGAATATTTAAATTCATCACTCTCACGATTTACCTATGTTTCCGCATATCCTTGAATTCTCTTGTTTAATACATCGCAATTGCTAACCCATTTCTGTAATTGAAAGTGACCTTTGGTAAGTAATTCTGTTAATTTATTATGTATGTGTAATCCTTCTTCGACTGTCTGACACCCTGTCATTAAATCATCTACGTAAAACTTATTTTTTATGATTTCAGATACTTCAGGATAACTTCCACCTTCATCGACAGCCACTTGCTGTAAGGATTTTACTGCAAGGTAAGGAGCCGCTGCTGTACCAAATGTAACTCGTACTAATTTGTATTCTTCGATTTCAGATGCTGGATCATCGCGCCACAGTCTAAGTCAAAGTCAAATCATTTATTTCAATTAGACCCTTTACAGGCACTTTTGAATTGTCAGAAGCTAGTTGCCACGTTCCAAAGTGTAGATTCCTATGGAGAAGAACGGGCAAGAAACTCTATAATGTAATGGTTACTCTTTTTATAAAATAGGTTTTCACAATAGCAGGTATTGGTTACACTGACTCTGTTGCAAAAAAATAATAATTTAAATATGTGAGAACAATGTAAGATAATACTAAAAGAGTGTAGTTTAACAATTCAAATTTCCTGTCATGATAGTCCAGAGATAATAATAATAATAATAATAATATTCCACAAGTATCACACAATGCCGTCTAGTCTCAAGCTAAGCAGAGCTTGTGTTATGAGTACTAGACAACTGATAAACATACTTATATATTTCTAAATGAATACATATTATAGATAAATTACACCCAGACACAGAACAAATGATCGTGCTCATCACACAAACATTTGTCCTGGGTGGGAATCGAACCCACGACCTCCGGCATAGCAGTCAGGGCTACTAACCACTAGACCAACAGATGACCAGTCCCAACTGACGGCGCCCGTTCACGAACATGACGCATGCGTCAGCATCACCCAACTCAACCATGTTGTAGGGAATCGAATGACCCAACACACACGCCACCACCAGCGAGACATTTTAGTGAGCATGACATACTCCCAACTGCCAGACAACAAACAAAATAGAAAGTTTAGTAAAATGGTTACGTAGCACTCACATTTACAATATTTATATTTAGGTACTAGTTAATTGTTATTTATTATAGAATGAATTAATTATACAGAGCAAGTTAATTCATTTTGAAAAATAAAAATACAGTATTAATTTACAAATCAATTAATATTATGGCATATTATTTTTAATATCAGCGATATAGTCAGGATTCATCAGGAGCATGTCACAATTGAACTTATTTAATGGAATGAAGCTTCAGTACTCGCTAAAATCTGCATGTTCAGGAGAAACTTTCACCTGTCTGTACATTTTAATAATATCAGCACAGAGACTTATGGGGTGCATTCTCCATTTCATAATAATCGTAAAGGAGGTTGCAACATGGGGCCAACCATGAGATCATCGTTCAGAGATACTCCATTGAACCCCTTCATTGAAGCGTCGAACACTATTCGAACCTTGGTTGTGGTTTTGTCTACACGTACCACGGCATGATGCGGCAAATAAACAGCAGTATTCTTATTACGCTCATCACCGGGTACAGGCTCCATGTGACCAAGGTCGATGTATTCTTGGAACACTTCGGAGTATCGTGCCTTAAAACTAGGATTCCTCTTGAATTTGTTTTCAAGAAGATGAAATCTTTTGATTGCAAGATCTTTAGACCTTCCGTATTGACACTGCGGATCTTGATCGCGAAAAGGAAGATTAACTACATAGCGACCTTCATCACAGTAAGTAGTCTGAGAATAAATATTTTCACAACGTTGCTCCTCATCAGAGAGGATCTTTTTATCAGGGATAGTAGACTCTATTTCCCAGAACTGTCGCAAAATTGCGTTGTCCTCAGCCTGATCTGAACTGCTGTGAATGACGTGTTGACAATGAATAGAGTCACTGCTCGATGAGTTCTGGCCAGAAAGGATCCAACCCAGGGCAGTATTCCGAGCTACCGGTAAGTTTGGTGGACCTTTATTTAAACCATCTCTAAGAACTTGGCCATATATCTCAGCACCAAGTAAGATATCTATCTTGCTTGGCATATGGAACTCTGGATCAGCCAAAGTTATCTCTTTTAGCTCGGGCCAATTGAACTTCTCTAATTTCTCTGAGGGTAAAAGCGACGTAATGGTACCTAATACGAAAGCATTAACTTGGACACAAAAGTTTGGATCTAAGCGCGAGTGAATAGTCACCGTGACTGTAAATCTAGAAGCAAAGGCGCTCCTTTCGCCACCTATTCCAGATATTACCGACTTGGTCAGCTTCTTCTTAAGTCCGAGTAGCTGCACTGCTGATTCTGCTATAAACGATGCCTGAGATCCCTGATCCAATAGCACTCTCAGCAGTTGTGTAGAGCCACTTCTTGTCTATGCTTTGACAAGAGCAGTAGCCAACAAAACTTGAGTAGGTACTGACCCCTTAGAAAAATGTGAAACTATATTTGAAGTTGATGGTTCGCCTGCTGATAGCGATGCCTGAACGCTAGAAACCGCTGATTTAACATCAGTTACTGCATTTGAACTCTCATTAACGACGGCTGGGTTTGAGACCGAGTTGGGATGTAATAGTGAGTGATGTCTCCGTTTACATATACGACACGACGTATTTTGTCGACAAAATTTAATGGAGTGATTCGCGTTTAAACAATTATAACATAAGCGTCTGGTTTGTGCAAAGTTATGACGAGAGTCGTAACTCTATTTGGCAAATTTCTTAAAATTAATTTTTTTATGATTTTCTTCACAGAACGGACAAGTAATGGTTGCATCGGCCTTATTGTCGATACTAACAACATGATGAACTTTTGGCTTATTAATTATGCTGACATTAGGTTTCGGTCTGCTTGATTTAGTATCTAAAAACTCAAGCGCACGAAATCTAGATTCCAAGAAACCCTTGAATTCCGAAAGCACGGGTAATTCATTCTTGGTGCTAATTTGAGTCTGCCATTGTTTCCGCGATTCAGAATCTAGTTTTGAACTAATTATGTAAATGATCATGATGTCCCACGTGCTTACATCAATTCCGAGATTTTTTAGACCATTTATACATTCAGTTGTGGTATCCAGTAAACCCTTAAGACTATTTGAGCATTCTGTGACATTAGACTGACTCAGTGAGCGCTTTAATAAACAGTTTGACATAAACCGCTTATTATTATTTATTTATTTTTTCTCTGGGTGTAGTTGACAGGTTAACACAAATAAAAAATCACTTCCATTTAAAAATTAATTATTAATTATAAACAATATAATTTGATATTATTTATGACTGTTTTTAATATATAAAAATATATACCTGCTGGTTAAGTGTTATCGTTCTGTTATAACTTATTTTAAACAAAGCAATGGATTCACTGAAAACCACTATAACTGAGATCACCGAGATGTTCTATACGCGGATGTCTGACTTTGAAGGTGAACTACAGAAGGCCCCATCAACACCCACAACTACTGCTAGTCTAGCTGCAGAGTTTGCAAGTTTCCGCAAGTTCATTGTTCAGGCTCTCAGCACCCTCCAGCAACAGGTGGACATTCTTGCACGTGGTGTTGACCAACTGGAGATGCGAGGGCGACGCAAAATCTTGCTGCTGCATGGCGTTGAAAAAGATAAAAAGGAAGATACTGCCAAGATTCTCGCTGCAGTGATTCAACAAAAGTTGAATATAAGTGACTTTGCAGTCAATGATATTAGCCGGTGTCACAGGATGGGAAGAGCAGCTGGTAATAAAACCAGGCCTATATTGTTTAAACTTCGGAGCCTTGCAGTACGCGATAAAATCTGGTTCACCAAAACCAAATTGAAGGGCACGGGGATCACTATGTCGGAGTTCCTGACTAAGGGGCGACATGATGTCTTCTTCGCTGCGAGGGAGAAATTCGGCATCGCCAAAAGCTGGACCAGAGCGGGTTTAGTGTTTGTCCTCGGCACTGATGGTACAAGACATGGGGTTGAAACTCTTGCAGATTTGGCCAAAATTTCATCAAGTCCAGTTGCAGCGGAGTCGGTAGAACCGGAACCAGTGGTGGAGCAGGATGTCATTCCGGCAGTCCCAGCGAAAACCGTTTTGGCAAAGGCAAGACGTGCCCTCATATCCAAAAAGTAATTACATATTATGTATTGCATAAATCACTTTGTCGTAAGGTAAAGTTCGGGTAATAACTTGTTTTTATTTGTATTTCTTGATATACCTCCACTAAAATGTAGAAGTTAGAATACTTGGTATAATTTCGCTTGTTTACGATAGCTTTTCTGTTGACTTGTCACTGGACGGTGACGTGCGTTGCTGGCTAGCGTCTGACATCTGTCAGTTATGTCAACTGTCAAACGTGAGATGCGTTCCGTTCCGGTCTCAGAATAAGCTGCATTAATAATTCAATTTTTTTTTTTTTTTTATAACTGTTTTTTCCTTTTCTTTGCTTTAGTTTATTATTGTTTTCTCCTTCTTCTTTCGAGGTTCTGTTGCTTATTTTGTAGTTACCCGAACTGGAATTACTTATAGCACGCAACCGGCAGGTGGATATTAGTCTTTTTTTTATCGGTATTATATAATTGTTTTTTTTTTAATATATAAATTTATAATTATTTATGTCTATTATAGCGACGATGAGAGTTTTTATTCTATTTCAAGCGACGATAATAATGTAAGTATTCCTTCACTCGCAGACACTCTTACGGCACAGTTTTCTGATGTTCCTAAAAATTTTAACGTTGTTCATATAAACGCCCAGAGTATTCCGGCTCATTTCCCCGATATGCTGGCAAACTTTGACTGTAAAAATATACATGCCATTCTTATTTCCGAGTCATGGCTTAAGCCATGTCTTCCCACTAATAGTTACTCTTTGCCCGGCTACCGACTTATAAGGAATGACCGCACGGTTGGCGGTGGTGGTGGTGTTGCCATATACCTTCGCACGCATATTCCTTTTTCAGTCGTCAATGTGTCAGCACAGCCACCGCCGTCAGACGGGGGTGAACATCTTTTTATTGAGGTCGAATTACACCATACTAAATTAGTTCTCGGTGTGTTTTATTGTCCTTCTTTACGTATTAATTACTTCTCGTCTTTTGAAAATATCCTTGAAATGCTTATCCCTCTTTTCAGTCATTGTGTAATCATGGGTGACTTTAACACTTGTCTGCTTAAAAAAGATCACCGTTCTTCCACTCTGTGTTCTATTTTAAATTCTAGTAATTTATCCATTCTTCCACTACATGCCACTCACCACTTCCCTAACTCTTCTCCGTCACTTCTTGACCTGATTTTCGTTTCTTCCTCTGATCGAGTCGCTAAGAATGGTCAATGCTCAGCGGACGTCTTTTCCTATCATGATCTAGTTTTTCTCTCATACAAAATTCGCCCTCCAAAGGCAAAACCTAAAGTTCTTTTGCAGCGTAATTTTGGCGGTATGAACATTGCCGATCTTTGTGAGGATGCCAAAAACATAGACTGGACTGAACTCTTTAAATCTGTGTCAGCTGATGAAAAAGTTAACATGTTCACTGCAACTCTTGTGCAGCTGTATGACCGTCATGCACCCGTACGATCAATCAAGGTTAAACACTTGCCGTCACCATGGCTTACAAAAGAAATTAAAAGTTTAATACATAAGAAAGCGACGGCAAAGTCTAAATTTAAGTGTCGACCTTCAGATGCTAATAAAGAGAGATATGTGTCGATACATAATCACTGCAACAAGATGTGTAGGAATGCTCAACGCCAACATGTCCACGACTCTGTTCAAAACGGAGACCCAGCCAGTCTGGAAATTTCTAAGAACTATGGGGGTTGGGAAGTCCCGTCAAGAAAACGTTCCTACAGATTTAGACATCAATGCACTCAACCATCACTTTACCTCTTCGTCCAATTTTGATAGGACAATAAAATTGAATACATTGAACTATCTTTCATCTCTTCCGGCTCCCAGTTATTCTCCATTCACCTTGAGTCGATTCTCTGCGTGTGGTGTTAAAAAGAGCATATTATCAATAACTTCTAACGCAGTTGGAAGTGACTGTATTAGCCGTAATATGATACTCCCTGTGCTTGACATTATCCTACCCGTTATCTGCCATATCCTTAATTATTCAATATCCAGTGGTATTTTTCCATGTACATGGAAAGATGCCCACATAATTCCATTACCAAAAAAATCCAATCCCGCATCCTTCTCCGAGTATCGTCCAATTTCCATTTTACCATTCCTATCCAAGGTCCTTGAACGGTTGATTTACAACCAATTGAGCACTTTCCTGTCTAAAAACAATCTCCTCAATCCCTTTCAATCAGGTTTTCGTCCTGGTCATAGCAGTACCACTGCTCTTGTCAATATTACGGATGATATCAGGTCAGCCATGGAAGTCGGAAATCTAACGGTACTGGTTTTGCTAGATTTCAGTAATGCCTTTAACACCGTTGATTTCGATATTTTGCTTGGCATACTATGCTCTCTTAACATATCTCCACCGACAATTAACTGGTTTCGTAGTTACCTGTCTGGTCGCCGGCAACGTATTTGCATTGAGGAGACTTCGTCTTCTTGGAGCATTACTTCCGCCGGTGTACCGCAGGGTGGCGTTTTATCACCTTTACTTTTCGCAATTTTTATAAATTCCATCTCTGATCAACTACTTTCTTCCTACCATCTTTATGCGGATGATCTGCAAATTTATTCTCAAGCCCCTCTCGGAAATCTATCGCAAGCCGTCAATACAGTTAACAAAGATCTTACCTGTATTTCAGATTGGAGCAAGAGATATGGTCTTACAATTAACCATTTAAAGACACAAGTTGTTGTGGTGGGTAGCTCCAGGACAATTTCACGGGTAGACTGGAATAGTCTTCCTAAAGTTCAGTTTGATAACATTCTATTACCATTCAGCGAAAAAATCAAAGATCTCGGCATATTTATAGACACAAACTTTTCCTGGACTGCTCAACTGCAGGAAGTTAGTCGCAGGTTGTTCGCATCCGCAGGGTCGTTGAAACGGCTACGCAATTTCCTGCCAATTACCACCAAAGTTGCGCTTGCACAATCACTTCTTCTTCCCATCCTTGATTATGCTGATGAACAACTGAATAAACTTGAGCGGCTTCAAAATTTTTGTATAAGATTCATATTTGGTTTACGCAAATATGACCATATTTCAGAATTCCGCGTTAAGCTTAAGTGGATGCCGATTCGACTTCGCCGGAATACTCATATCCTTTCATTACTTTATAATGTACTCTTCCTCCCATCTACTCCCCTGTATCTTAAGAAACCCTTCGAGTTCCTTGGTGACACTCACACGCGATACCTTAGGTCATCAGATAACCTAAGACTGAAAATGCCAATGCATTCCACAACATTTGTTGACAAATCCTTCTCGGTTCAGGCGGCTCGATTGTGGAATGCGTTGCCAGTGCCAATTAGACGTGCGCAATCACTGCCAGTTTTCAAAAGGCTTGTGAAAGAACATTACTTGTCGTTCTAATAATTATTATATATTATTTTATTATTAATATATATATCTTAATTGTATTATTATTTATACAGTATATACCTATATACGTATATGTTAATGTATTGTAATATTTATTTATTCGTATGTATTATGTATGTTATTATTTTATTTGCATATATTATAGTTTATAATATGTACTTGTACTTATATTTACTTCACACACAACCCCATTTATAATTGACTCTTCTATCCAAATCCATCCCAAGGTTGCCTGGTAGAAATCGCAGATCGCGATAAGGCCGCCCTTTGTATGTTTTAAAACTTGTATTTCTTTCTTGTGTTTCTTTCTGGTGTTGAAGAGAATTCTTTCCACAAAGCTTCAAGTGATTCCAATCTAGTTTCAACATATGTTTTAGTAACTCTGTCCTTAGGCGCTTTTTTAAAGTTAATCTGAGCCTTTTCAATAAGAACCCTTTTATTGTTCTGTAATTTATACATAGCCTCCATAATTATATATATATATATGGTACAAAATTAGAAGAAAAACCTTTAAAATGCAAATACTCACGTCAAAGTTAAAATTTCTACCAATGACAAAATGTTAACCCCGTTCCATAAATTCACTGTTTTGACTTTCTATATTATGTAGGTACATAGACAAATATTACAATTTTGACAATTACAATTACTTTAACTTATGAAGTAATCTACTAAAGTCCAATATTACACCTTTCAACACGAATTTCTTCTATCTTGAGAAAACCTGACTTGCAATAACAATAAAATGTACTCACGATTTTTTGTCTTTAATAAACCGCACTTCTCTATCACTGACTCCGTTTTCCGCTGAGACTGCGTTGCCCAAATGCTCGACTCCGCTGTCGCACTGGCGAACTCAACAGTTCGGCCGTGCGCCACCTCCGCTCTGCTGTTACTGATGATGTCCGATCCGCACTGCGCCAGTTCCTGGTGCTGGTGCTGATGCTGATCTTGGCGCTCCGCTGCTGTTGCGCTGGTTCACTCAGTTCACTGTGCACACCAGCTTGGGTGTGCGGCGTTTCCACGCCAAGATTCACAAAACCACTATCTGCTCACTTACTTATCCGACTCGATAAGGACCATGTTTTTATATATATATATATATATATATAATGATTTGAATGAAACACCTTTTAATTTAGTAAATTAGCAAACCTTTAATTTAGACAGATCAAGTACACGAAACCATAGCGCGATTCAGGCGGACGGTACAACGCCATCTAGTTAGAAAATTGGAACAAAATTTTATTTAATAGTACAAACTTGTACAAATGGTAACGTCGCCTCAACGTGCAATTTGAGACCTCTAGGTCGGTTTCTTTTGTCGGTGATAAACAAAGCACTCACTTTACGTTTGGAGAAGTATTACTATAAACACTGAGTGTCTCATAATTAATTTAAACGATCGCTAAATTAAAAAAACTTTGCATTACTTTAATAAAGTAAACTAAATTCTTAAATTTTCAAAATTCCCACCGTTCTCCTCGACGCACAAGCGGCATCGTCTTTTATTATTATTTCGGACTCGCCTTAACAAATCGCCTTGCACAGCCGTACGTTTTAAATTCTCAAACGCACGAGTAATTTTGATTTTTAGCTCATCTAACGTGTGAAAACTAAAGTCCAAACATTGCCGTTAAACGTTCTCTCACAGGCACGACGGAATGGGCAGGCGCACCACCCAATTGGTACGAAAGACGACGATACACGTCTAATAGCAAGTCGTCTACGTAATCAGATACGGGACCACTGAGAAGCTCTAAAAACTTGGCCGCATTCAAATTTCCGTCAATAAAAACCGGACCTATTATTTGGTTACTATGAATGCCTGCCCAAACATTTACTGCAAATCGGTACTGGTATGCAGATTCTCGCCACACATGCGGGTTTTCACGATTTCAGTAGCGCAAGTTTTGCCGATTCCAAATACCATTGCGTGTAAATGTACTCTCATCTGTCCACAAGATATTGAAGAGGAAGTCAAGGTCATCAGTTATTTTTCCCAGTAGCCAGGCTTCTCTGACCAGCCTATCCCTGGGTAATAAAATAAAATCTTTAATGACTGTCTTAAGCATGGAGTTTTTCCTGACTCTCTAAAGAAATCAGAAGAATGTCCTATTTATAAGAGCGGAGACAGAAATGATATCAAAAATTACAGACCAATATCAATACTACCTGCAATCTCAAAAATTCTGGAAAAAATTATTAATGTAAGACTAACAAATTATCTTGAAATAAATAAATTATTGTCTAAAAATCAATTCGGGTTTCGAAAAGGTAAAAGCACAGAGCAAGCTGTGAATAAGCTTGTAAATTTTATAAGTGCTAATATGTGTAATGGGAAAAAATGCCTAACACTATTCCTAGATCTTGCAAAGGCGTTTGATACGATTTCTGTTTCCAGGCTGCTGCACAAACTTAAACTCATTGGAGTTAGAGGAGTGCAGCATGATCTTTTAAAGAGCTACCTCTCTGGGCGATCTCAATGTGTCCGAGTGGGCCAATATAGAAGTTCGTACCTTCCAGTCACGCACGGGGTACCCCAGGGCAGCGTTTTAGGTCCTACACTTTTTCTCGTATACATAAACGAGCTCACACAACTAAAACTCACCCAAGGCGAAATCATTTCCTTCGCTGATGATACAGCTCTAGTTTTTGCCGAAAATACTTGGGATGAGGTCTTCACAGCTGCCCAGCGGGGCTTTAATGCCGTAAGAAGATGGCTTTAAAATAATATTCTGACATTAAATGTTGAAAAAACAAAATATATATGCTTCAGTTTAAGAGATAACACAGAAATTCACAGAAACCTTAACATCATACCGCATGAATGTTTATCTGAATCAAACTGTAACTGCCCATCACTAGAACGAGTAAATGCGATGAAATACCTTGGTGTTA
This sequence comes from Xylocampa areola, assembly GCA_935421205.1. Taxonomy (NCBI): domain Eukaryota; kingdom Metazoa; phylum Arthropoda; class Insecta; order Lepidoptera; family Noctuidae; genus Xylocampa; species Xylocampa areola. The sequence goes on along the minus strand of OW285217.1, from coordinate 7,462,688 downwards.
CAATAGATGATAGACTTAACTTTAAAGAACACATTAAGCACTTGTGTGGAAGAGTGCGTAAGGTCATTTATATTATCAAAAAATTAAGACACATCGCCGAACCAAAAGTGAGGAAGGAAATATATTATGCACTATGTCAGTCACTTCTTACATATTGCATTACTTCCTGGGGAGGAACATCTAAAACCACGATGAAGTACGTTGAGGTCGCTCAGCGTGCTGTACTTAAGGTTTCCATTTCAAAGCCCATCTACTTTCCAACTACTACACTTTATGAAATCAGTGAAGTCCTAACGGTGAGACAACTGTTCATACTAAAGGTAATCTTGCTACAGCATAGTAAATTAATTTATAATACACAATTATTGAACAAACGACGAAAATACATGGTTTGTAACAACACGACACATTGTAAAACCAAATGTAGTACAAAGTTTGCCGACTTTATGGGTCCTTATTTATATAACAAAATTAATAAATCACTGAACATATACCCATTGACAAAAAATGAATGTAAAACAAAATTAATGAAATATTTACAAAAACTTACCTATGAAGAAACAGAACTACTTCTATCCATAATGCAGTAATTGTTTGTTACACACACACACACACACAAACACAGACACACACCCACACGTACGCACGCACGCACGCACGCACACACACGCACACCCACACGCACGCACATTCACACGCACGCACGCACACACTCACACGCACACGCACACGCGCACACACACACGGACATACACACACACACCCACACACACACCCACACACACACCTATATTGTATAAGATTAATCTAAAAATAGTACACAGTACACTCCAAATTTGTGCTAAAAAGGCTAACTTTACTGAATTACTGGGGGTTGGGCACTGATAGTCGAAGTACAGGCTTTGCCTAGTTCGGCTACAGAAGCTTAATATATCTGCTTAAAAACTTACTATAGCCTAAGTTATTATTGTAATATGTACTAAGTTTTTTCTGTAATAAAAGTTATTTATTTATAATAAAGCTTGAACTTTCCTGTATTTGAAAGGCCATCGTTCATCCCTTTTCAAAATTCTGTGCACAGTCCTATCGAGCTGTGTTTCGAAGACTACAAGTAGGGTTGTTGGCAAAATACTCTAGAATCTGTTCCTCAAGCCGCACTACTACTTCATGCGAAGGAACGCCTTCCTGTCGCGAAACTAATGGCTGATTATCTCTAAGTCTTTGAACGGCCTGTGTAAAAACACGAGTGTTTGTAGGGCACGTTCGAGTTTCACCATATCTCTCCCGATATGTACGTAATGCTAGCTGAGTTTTGTAGATATTCTCCATAGATAAGGATCATGTCAGTGTATTCTGCAGCTGAATAACTCACCCAAGGCATAATTAATAATAAAATAAGTCTAAAACACAAAGGGAAAAAAAGTTTCAAAACTTAACACAATCTAAACTAAAGCAAACCACACTATTAATAACAATAATCACTAACAATAACAATAAGATTACCATAACAATCATGCGCCTACGGTTCGACTCGTGCGCAATTAACTAGCGACATAAAAAAAGGACGTGCTCTCTCAAAGTATAGCATTTCCGTACTGAAATTCTGACCTAGTGACCGCATGAATTAGATCAATTAAAATTTCGCCGAATTAATCCTTATTTCTTTCTCTGTCATGCATGAACAATCACCCACACATTCGAGTGCGTAAAGACTATTTCTCACTTATTGTTTTGGTTTGTCTAGACTCTAGATGAAGGGCGTCTAAGCGGCAACGTGTGTCACTTTTCTCTGTCTTTTAATAATATTGTGAAGGAGATGTAATTATCAATGAATTCGCACAGGTTTATGACCTAATGATCTTTGAAATATTATTTTAATGTTTTTAAAAAATTGAGAAAATGTAAATAATTTCCTGTGCCGAAACTATGCATCGGATTTTCTTGATTTTTGTGTACGGTCAGAGAAAGTGACACCCGATACGTGGTTTTATTAAATGTCGTACCGTCTCCCCCACTCCGTATAAATTTAATATTCTTCTATTTATAACACAAATTAATGTTGATTTGACGACCGAATCAACAAACTTGCGAGGAAAAAATGAATAAAATCTAATTAACTTATTCTATTGATAAAATGGCTCGTGGATTTCTTATTTTTATGCTTCGAGTATCAATTATAGCACCAGTTCTCCATTCCGTCTGGTCAGTTCGACTGGAGTATTTATCTAGGAGGCGCAGGTTCGAATCATGCTCACGACAATTATTTTCACAAAAGTGCCTACAACAACAAAACAAACTTATTGCAAGTATGTCTTACTGTTTTTATTGGATTAAAAACGCGCACCGCGACGACGGCATTGTGTTGTATCTATGCCTAACTATTAGCCCGCCTGTTCTCAACGAAAGTCGATAACTAACTGAAAAATATATTATTCTGGGAATATAGATTAAAAAAAAGATACTTACTTGCCAGGTTTATCAATAAAACCACCATAAGGCAAAGCTTGACAACAAATAATTATGTACTCTTGCAAGGCACCTTGATCAAATAGTACAGTCTCAATTAACTCCTTGTTTTCTGAAATATCAATGAAATTACATTCCACAAATAATTTCAATAAGCATAATGTATTGTGACTTCTGAAAGGTTTACCTTGAGATAGGATAGCACTGATAATTGGAAATGCAGCTCCTTGCCAAAATGAATAACAACTATCCACTAACTTATTAGTTCTTCCTTGGAAACCACCTTCTACACGCATCTGACGATTCACACACCACCGTAATAATGCATCAATATCACATAACTGAGTTTTATTCAGTAATGCCAAAGATGCAATCCCACAGAATGCATATCCTCCATGTGCTTCCATACCAGGGCACCCAGCAAATCCACCTTCATATGTCTGACAACTGACTAGCCATTCAGCTGTTTTATCAAATAATGCATCTGTATATGTATTTGTGATTTTCGCTATACTGACTGCACAGTAGGCTCCTCTTATATCTTGCTCACCACCCTTGTGGAGAGCAAATGATCCATCAACATCCCTTACAGTCCATAAAAACTTCTGTAAACTGCTTCTGTCCAGAGAGTTGTATGCTTGCTCTGTGCCTATAATACTAAGGGCATTAACAGCAGCATAAGTAGTTCCAAGATGAGGATATTGTCCAGGGCCACCACCATATCCACCTTCTTCATGTTGGCATAATGTCAAAAAATTTACTATATCAGATAGTGTCTCTGCATCAGGCATTTCATTAAGTAGCCACAATGAGTGTAAAACCCAATAGACTATCCATGTTCTGCTTGCATCCAGGCATTCATAACTTTTTGGTAGAGATCTTAGACAATCTTTTAATAGTTGACTATGAACTCTTTTCCTCACAACTGGAAACTCAGGTTCAATTTCAGCATTTTTCTCAAACTGCTTGTATATTTTCAGTATCATTGTTTCAACATCAACCTAAAAGAAAAACATGCTAATATTACAAAGTGGCATAATTTTGTTGATTTTGTGTTTTTTTTTTATGTAAATCTTCTGAGCCAGTAATCAATTCTATATAAATGATAATTAATTAAAACTAAAAAACGCGTTTTAAACATCATTTATTTTTGCTTTTTCAGTCCTGAAATCGTTAATCCTGAAGATCCTGATCAGGATAATCGGACATATTTATTAAATTATTGTATTGTCATCGTTCCTTGATAAGTTTGCGAAGTTTCAATTCAATCCGAAGTTTTAAAGTGGGTGAAAATTACATTCAAAGATTCCGTGACATAGATACGTAGATGCATACCAAGCTAATAAAAGCGTAAACTGAGCTCGGATTTGTATTACGTGTCATAGTGTACGGGGCCTATCCAAAGTATATACCTAGCTCTACGTGCTCTTGACAGTTCAAGACTGTCAAGAGCACGTAGTAGCACTGCACCTCATTTTTATCAATGAATAACAAATAACTCTACCTTGCGTCAGTTTATGGAACCACAACGCCTTTAATGAAGTGTAAACCTTCTCGCATTTCAAACACGATTTTAACCTTGAGCATAGAAAGACACGGTTTCTTCGAGGCAGAATAATGATAAAATAAGCGTTCCTGCTACAAACACACTGTGCGAGTGGTATTTTCGACAAAAGGGTATAAGCATGTTTTTTTTATTTTATTTTATAGCTTACAGGTGTAGATAGTAAAAAAAAATTGGTTGTCTGTAAAGTCCCGTTTACGGACGATAGTTTAACGTGACAACGTCATAACAAAACATTGATGAAGCTTGCCAAGCCGATCGTGCCTTTCGCTCGTGCGTGCAGCCAGCGTTCTTCGATTTATTACAAAAAATAACACTTATAAAAATAATATCATTGAATATTCAAATAAACCATTATAATACATAAACCAATCACAGAATTAACCATTTCATTTCAATCAGTTTAGACTCTTTAGAGCGTTTGAAGCACCTTCTTGTCTTCATCTTGGCGCGCTTTCTCTGACGTCAGAGTACGCAACACAGAAGATAACTTGTACTGCCTGTGCCCCGCGGTTTAGCCCGCGTTAATTTGACGAAAAAACAGTTAGCAGTTAGTTAACAGTATATACATTTTATTATTAAAATGTTGGGATATTTTTTAAGTATTGCTTATTAAATTTATAATAATTATGTTTATGTATTTATGTGTATTATATTAGATATTTATGTATTTTACTATTACATTGTATTATTTATTAAATTAATAAATATTTATTGACGTCTTTTTATAATAACTCATTTTTATATTTAACAATAATTCACTTTTAATAATTATTATTATTAATATGTAATATATACATTTATTTTAACTCGTTTATTTATTTAATTTAAATCTTTAACATTAATGTATTCTTTTATATTATAATATGCTTTGTTTATAAGTATTTGTTTTAGTTGATAGTAAAAAAAAACTGGCGAATTTATTTTCGTTCATATAAAATAAATAAGAGCTTGTTTTGTGTGAAAAAGTTAAAAATAGGGCTTAAGACGGGGCGACATTATACAAGCTGTAGTTCTAGACAGTGGCCAAATCGAAGGAGGTGAATCTATAGGTGTAACTGATTACAAAACAATAAAAAAAGTATACCTTAGAAAATCGAATTAAATTCGCAGTTTTACATATTTTTGCGTTTACGCCGCGACGCGCGCAGTAGGTACAAAGACGGAACGGCGCGGCGCGCCGACAGAGGCCGAGCGTAGGTACCGCCAAACACGGGCGGCGCGGCGCTCGCGCTCGCGCTACGTACCTACCCGTGCACGCTAGCGCCGCGGCTCAACGGTTTTTCGTTAGTGTGTCGGTTGACGCGAACTAGCGTACGTGTTGAAATCGCGCGCGGTCAATTTACGATCGGGTACCTACAATACCGAATTTTTCAAACTGTGAGTACTTCGATATGGTGCGCATTTACCTATGCCCTCGCTGGTGATAGTGGTTCAGTAGTGCAGTGCGTATGTACGTGGGGAGGTGGCCAGTCCGGCAAACGCCATTGCATGCTACGATGCTGGCTGCTACAAAATACTGTACTGGGTGCAATACAGGCAGTTTGAAATACCTGTATTACCAACCAGCATGATGGTGCACCATCATATTATGGACACGTAGTACGCAACTACCAACGACATGTTTGGGGCACAGTGGGTTGGACGTGATAGCCCAGTGCCTTGGTCTGCTCGGTCCCCGGACCTTACGCAGCTAGGCTTTTATTTGTGGGGTGACGTAAAAAAGTTAGTGTACACCGATGAAATTACAAGTGTAGTGCAATTGCGTGCGTGAGTGGGAGAGTGCTGGTGTTAGGTATTTTAAAAGACGACAACAGGCGACGTGCCCAGTTATGTATCGCTCGTTATGGTGCACATTTTGAACAATATTGTTACGAGTAACATTAGTTCAGTAGTGAACATTTAATACGTAAGTACATTTAATTATTCGCACGTAGGCACGGTCGACTGATCTGAATTTAATAACCCAGTACCATAATCTTGTAATTCACTTGCGATACATTGCATTGTTTAGATTACTAAGCATTTACAGAAACAAACCTCTCTTGCACATACCTACACCTAGACTTGGAACATAAGCGAACCCGCGAACAGCGGCGCAAAAGATCTCGACCATTGCGCCAACTGTGCCTTTAATGCCCTCAATTTTTCAACAATCTGTCATATCGGCAACTACACGTTATACTGTATTGCTATTGATAACACCGTCTAATCAATGTGATTATGTTTCGTAACTTGCATCTCGCGGCATGACTGTATCTCGCGGTAATAATATCGTACTCACGTAAACTAAAAAAAATATCATTCGTGAATTTTTTTAGGAACCAATATTGAGACTAAAACACAATCCTAAAACTACATTGTAGTCTTATTATGTTCGTTAGGTCTTTATCGTTGACTTGTATGCAACCTACCTACTAGTCGGGCGGCGCGCGGCGCGCTCGTTGCTGCGTTGTGCTTAATATGCGAAGATTTCACAGATAAACGTCAGCTGTTAGGAGATGAATAGGACGTTGACGTCTTGGCTATTATTGTTATAATATTTTTTATAAACATATAACTTGTTTCTGTATATGTTCCTACAATATGGCCACTGTTCAAAATCACAGCCTGTATATAACAGGGACTGAAAGCGGTAGACAATACCGGTATGTACCACCGCAATAAAACCCGTAGAAAATTGGTATCGGAATCTCAACCTTTACAAGATATACCTTTATTTTACCGTTTTGTGATTTCGGTACCGAAATGTCATTGTAGGTAAGATCGGCTGAGGCGCAGGCAGGGTGTCGACTGCAACTGCTGCGCTTACTTTAATATATCTGTAAACTTCAGAATCTGGAGACTAAACAACAATTTGCAGAAATGTTGGCTAGTACGCCATCATTATGCATTTTAGGAAAAAAAAAAGGGAGTGTTGATGCAGTGATAAAAGTGAAGCTTTATCATCTTACATTGTTGACTCAGCTAAAATGACTTTGGGTATTGAATAGATTCAGGTGTTACCTTGCGAAAATCCATAACAATGCTGCTCCTCGCGTCATTTTCCTCAATGCTGAGGGTCGTGACCCCCTCCAGGGATCACTTTCTTTTTGATGATGTCGCATCATCCGGTTCTGTTTCCAGCACTACGTAGGGCTTTGTGCATATTGGTGACCAGTGACGTGCGAATTTGGTTGTACCAGCTCATTGGGCTACGATCCCGTGGTCTCTTTCCTTGGATCTTGCCTGGATGATCATCTTTTCGAGAATGCTTTCTCTCTTCCTGGCTATATGAGCAAAATACTCAAAGACACGTTGAAGGTAGGTTGATGATACCTAGTGGTGATTTTTACTTCCTTGAGTATAGAGACATTCGTCCTTTTTGCTTTCCAGGGGATGCACAAATTCTCCTTCAGCAACACATTTCGAAAGTATCCATATGTGGGGATGAATATTGATGAAGTTCTCATGGATGTAATCAACAACCATAGCATTCTTCTAGAAAGGCAACCAAAATACGAAAGAGTGACCAGGAGCTACGAAAATTTGTTAGGGAAGTGAAAATCCTGCTGGGGCTAGTAAAAGCACAGCACATCCAGTGGCTTTCCGCCAGTAATCAGCTCGGAGTGTTTAATGGTAAGGTTCGAAAACTGATTCATACGAAAAATAAGTTGAATGTCCTTCTAAAGGCTATAGATAGCAAGGACCTCCTTCTTCTTCTTTGCGTATCGATGGCAAACCTATATTTTTGCGGCCCAGAACTTGGCAACGATAATTGCGGAATCGGTGGCGTCCAATAGATCCTGCTGCGAACAGTTAGTAGGGCAGGCAGGACAGGACACCATGTGGGCCATTGATTGGACTGCTCCGTTTACGCAATCCAGGTTTAGATGCTTCGAGAGTCCCCACCTGAACATGTTTTCCTTACTTCGGCCAACTTGCGTGCGAAGTCTGTTTAAAGACTTCCAGATTGGCCACGGTAGTTGATGCCCAGGTGGGATGCTCTAACAAGGCGGAACAAAAGGATTGGAAAGAGATGTACATGCACACCGCATATTGCATCTCGCTTGCATGGGTTCTGTTACAAGGGGATCGACGCATTTGAGGAAGCTATTGCGACTTTTCAGTCATTGTGGCGGTAATTTGTTCCCATTTAGGGGCTGCCGCATATCATCGTCCATTTTTACCCTTTATTTGGAACTAGCCACAGCCCTGCGAACATCTGGAAGCACTATGCCAGCCAGTGGATACAGCAGCTTTACAGGATTTGGCTTCAGGCAGCCGGTAATAATCCTGCAAGTTTCATTTAAAGCTGTATCCACAAGCTTTGCATGGTCAGAGCGGGCCCACACAGGGCTTGCATATTCGCCGGTGGAAAATGCAAGTGCGAGGCCTGATGTTCGCAACACTTGTGGTGTGACTCCCCACTTGGTTGTAACAAGGCGATGCCACAGATTATTACGGGAGTGCACCTTCCGTTTCAAATCCTCGCAGTAATTTTTATAGGTGAGAGACCTGTCCAGCAGAGTACCGAGATATTTTAGAGAGTTATTGTGAGCAATGGGTATTCCGCACCAAAAGATATTGAGCCTACGTCCCGATTGTGCATTGCGGAGAAGGAAAACGCATGACTCAGTCTTAGATGGATTAGGCTTGAGCGAGTTCACATCGTAGTACTGTCTTAAGTTGGTAAGTACTGTCTTAAAGGTCATTCCAGATACCCTACATGGTTACGCTCACATAGGGATGTTTAATGATGTCTGGACTTTAAAAGAGACCTTGACCTTTGAGTTTGTTTCGGCGTTTCTTCTCAGAGGTAGTCAGATAGGAAACGCCGACGCCATCTAGATATAATGACATGTAAAAGAGTTTTTAAAAGACCTACTTACAGAATAAACAATTTCATTTCATTTCATGTTGTGTGCTACTGTGAGATTAGCCTCAACGTCATCAAATCTGGTCGCTTGTGACGTAAGAGCAAGATCGTCTGCATAAAGGAAACAGGAGGTATAAAGACCAAGACTTTAATATAAGACTGGATGGTTGATCGTTGGTATAGATATTAAATAGTAAAGGGGCCAGGACACTTCCCTGAGGGAGACCATTCTTCTGTGCCCTCTAACGACTTCTGTCCGAAAGAAGGTGGACCTGAAAGCAGCGGTTGTGGAGTAGTTCTCTGAGAACGTTGGCAAATTTATGATCGCTAGTCATGGTCTCAACTTTCCACAACAGCCGCCTCAGATTTACTGTGGCTTAGGCCGCTGAAAGATCCACGAATACAGCGCCAGTGACCTTCTTTTTTTCAAAACCATCCTCAATATGTTGCGAGAGCTTTAGCACCTGGTTACAGCACGAATTTGTGGGTCTGAAACCTGCCTATTCTGGGATTAATCTTAGTTCAACAATGCTTGTGAGGCGTGCCGCCAGCAGCAACTGCTCAAAAAGCTTGTAAATATGGCACAATAGTGATATAGGCCTGAAGTTTTGAGGGTTGTCTGCTGGTTTTCCTGGCTCTGTACAGCTATGACCTTCGATTTTCGCCAGACGCGAGGTATTTAGGAGGTTTCAAGACATGTGTTAAACATTTGCAGCAACCAAGATACTGCAACTGGGCCGAGGTATTTTATCTGCTCTACAGAGATGTTATCAACTCCCGAAGCTTTACCGAGTTTACAAGCATTTGTACCAGTAATAATGTCCTGTAAATGAAAAAGCTTACTCAGGTGGTCAGAGTGGCTTGTAGAACTGTTCAGCTTTGGTATCTTTGGGAGACGGCTGGATGGTTTGCCATTCAGTGGGAGCTGGTGGGCTATCTGATTAGCCGTAACCGTACTAGGTGTTAAGGGAGCAGGCGGATCATTGGTGAGCTTAGGGATGGTATTCCATGCCTTTTTTAAAAGTCCTTCTTTTTTACATTTTAGCTCACCGCTTGTTGTAAAAAAACTTATGAGGGAAGTATCTCTGAGCTTCAATATGGCCGCGCGAAATGAAAGCCCGACCACTGAGAAGATATGCATGTCACTCAAACTCTAAACATATAACTCTAAGCAATGATGCAAAGTTAAAACTAAAGAAAATTAGAATGTTTACAGTCGTGCGGCGGCGGGTGCGGGCGTTATATCAAAGTAAACCTTTATTTTATACCGGTACCGAAATATAAAATATAATCATACCAAAAAGTAATGCTACCTAAATATGAATGTATGGTAGTGAATTATAAATGTATGGAAACAATTGGGTCGAATCAAAAGGGTAGGGCCGTTACCGTTATATAAAACTACCATTATTTTCTGGTTATTCAGTCCCTGTATAACAAAAAAATAAAGCTTTAAGTATTGTTGATTTATTCAAAATATGTCTTTGAAAAAGCATTAACGCATGCTTAGCGAACTCTAAAGTTACAATATTAAATGGAAAAAGAATACGGTCGCGAACAGGATTCGAACCAGTAACCTCGACTGAGTAGAGATGGCTTAGTGGTCAGAGCGCCTGGAGTATCTATCCGGGAGGCGCAGGTTCGAATCCTGTTCGCGACCATATTCTCTTTCCATTTAATATTGTAACTTTATTGTTGATTTGTTTTATTACAGTAAGTAGTTACTTCTAATGAACTGGTGGCTCTGAGGGCAAGAGAATCTAGAACTTCTATACAAGTAATTGGTGTTGAAAAATTTAATACCTTCTACAACCACTTTACAATGAATAAGTCAAATATAAGTTAAGTCCGCCTGTGTATAGTGTAAATTGTGCATAAAGCATTAATTATACAAGAAAGCTATTGTTTGCATTTCAGCCCAAATTATCAAAATGCAAATAATTCAATCTCATTAGTTTTTTAAATGGAAGCTTCAACAAACTATTTGTAACAACTGTAGTAAACTAATTCTAATTTACAAGTCCTAATTGGTTTATTAATAATGAATGAAACAGAATTCTACTATGCAACTGTACTTCAAAATGGAGATGACTTTGAAGTAGAAACAAGTATTTTATGAATACATATTGTTTTTAGTTGTTGAACTAACATTTGAATTGGATTGAAATAATTTTCAAAAGCGTCGAACTGTACTGATAAGCCTAATGAATACAACCATCACTTATGCTACCTTCGGAATGGGTAAAGTCAGTAGTTTGTGGGCTGATCAAAAATCCATATCTTTCCCAGTATTTTTAGACTATAAAATCCTTACGTTTTATGTTATTTGTATGGATATTACTAAAATTTGAACATAATAAATAGATTTGAGAATCATAGCAAGTGGATCAATAATCTCTGTCTTCCGCAATGAGCAGTTGTTATTGCATTTAAATATGTATGTTTGACTATTACACTTACCTGATCAGAAGAAGAATCAGTCACTACATTCTCTGTATCAAAACTCTCAGCCACAATTTCTTCAAAAGACCTAATTCGGTTCTCCATTTTAAAATCCATAAATATTCTCAAGCATCAATACATCTGCCCACTCTTGAGCCAAATCTGTTTTGAGCTCTAGCCCATCAAAGATACCTGTGTCAACCAGCAGAGTGCATATAAATAACGCAATATAATTATAGTGTGCCAAGAACCATTAACATTGTGTAATATGTGAACATTTAATTTGATTGGGCTTATTGTTATTTTATTTAGTGTTTTTTTATTAATCTGAATGTCAATTTAATACACATATCCCTTGGTTTCTTTAACCAACCTTCTATAACCTCAAACTACAAAATACATAACAAAGACACACTATTTATTATCCAAATTCAAACGTGTATTATACTTTATCCATGATCAAACAATCAAAACACAACCAAATAACAATGAACAGATTATTATTTTAATAATTATTCGAAAACTCGAAACCGTAGTGAATGTAGTGATGCCAACTCTGTACTAACTTCAAATTCCCCGATATCGATTAAAAACCCCTAAAGTTTTTGTTGTACACTCTGTTTGAGAGGTAATTCCAAATAAAAACTTATAATAGGTACATTCAAATAGTTTAAAATAGCTGTTTTGTTTATGTGTGTTCAAGCACGCTGACCGTTAGGGTATTACTTCGATCACAATATGATCACAATGTATTATAATTTTCTGATATTTTAGCTATAGTCGCGCATTATAGTTAGCATCTTTAGTAAGGCAATAATAATTTCTGTAATTGTAGGGTTTTCTTTTTGTGAATTCAAAACACAACCATAAATTGGAGAAGGAATATTATATTCTCTGACTAGTTGTTCATGGGCAGCGCGGTCATATCCTATGGCGGTTTTGGGAGGATTTCGAGGAGATGAGAAACTGTTTTTTTAAATGAGTAGGAAGACGATTGGGGGGAGGATTCTTTATTTTTAATATTTGAATGAGGTGATAAAATATCAGCATATGATTTAATAGCCGGCTAATGTAATTTAGATGCTTCCGAATATGAAATGCAACTCTTAGCCATAGTAAGTTTTATTTCTGTTTGTATAATATATTTCGGGCACGATTTATTGGTAGCGTGGTGGTTAGATCATCAGAAACTCCCTATACGAAGAACTCCGGAGGAAATCATAGATAATATTAATGTTCCGATCGGATGTGGCCGGATACTGAAAGCTCGTCGACTTAATTACAAGGTAATGGTCAACATCATCAGACAGTAGTATCACTTCCGGATCATTCGACGATTCCACAGCCTCAGAGGCAAAAAAGAAATTGAGCCCACACGTAAAGTCGAGGTGGTGCGACTACCTCGACTTTACGTGTGGGCTCAATTTCTCTACAACTTCGCGAACTAACATCGGATTCCATATGTATCCCCGGTTATCCATTTTAGATAACACACATACTACGTTCTGTAGCTTCACTGCGAACGAATTCAATTCACTGGCTGCGCTCGTGAGCCGAGGTAACTTCTTTAAGTCTTCCATGACTCGATCCATGAGTATCTCCGGCCTCCCGTAGTACTGTTCCAGTGTTCTCATAATCACTTGCGGGTCTGACGCGGTGTACAGGAGCGCTGAGACTGCTTCTCTTGCTTCGCCCTTAATGCAGTTTCGCAGTCTTGCCAAATTCTCCATTGCAGTAAATTTGTACAAACTCGATGAGTCGTTGTAAGCCGCCTTAAACGGCAACCATTCGGTGGCCGCTCCTGTAAATACAGGCAGCTCAGTCACTTGTCGTGGTGGCGGGCGTACATGCATCATCTTCTCCAACGTGTCGGCCAACTGTTCAATTCCTCTTTCAAAGCGGCGTTCCCCTCTGGTGGGTGACCGCGAGGCCGATCGTTGTCTTCTTCGGGCGTTTCTAGCAGGCGTGGCGGCGTTAACACACGTCGCGGGCTCGACGAAGATGGTAGTCTCTGGAGCGGCGCGCGTGGTTGCAGGATGCGGAGGCTGCTCTTCCTGCAGCTGTTCCGTGGCAGGAGGGTGACTTCGGTCAACACTTTGAAGCCACTCATTCACTCTGTCTTCACTCCTGTGCACGGAGCCCTCTTCACGGGCCTCTGCTTCTGCCTCAATCACCGACACTTCATATTCGAGTCGCTTGCTGACGAGCGCCTTTTCAATCTCCAATTGCTCGTTCCGTAATGCAGCGATCCTCTTCTGTGCCTCGTATTCTGCCCTCTTTACTCTGGCCACGTCACTACTATTCGATCTTCTGGAACGTATCGTACTTGCTGTGTCCCTCACAGAAGCATCGAGTGCAGCTGTCATAGTTCTCGCCGAGTCCTGGGTTCGTTGTGCGGAGAGCGTCGTCGGGTAACATGACGCGGATGGCGTGGTGAGCAACTCCCTATAGTCGTACGTGGGCGCGGTGGCTGTACTCGCTGGCAGCAGGCGTGGAGCCGGCGTTGCGGGCGTGCCGTCGAGTTCAGTCGGCGCAACTCTCCCCACCGCGGCGATGGGTTGCGGTCGCGAACGCGGGGGCGGCGGGATCGGTCCCAGCCACGGGCGCACTATACGGAGGGCGCGGGAGCGCGGACCCGACGGTCGACGGCGACCTAGGCGGTTCCTCGAACGTGCGGGGACGTCGACTATTGTAGCCTGACTCCGATTCACTTTCCTTGGCCGTGACGCTTCTAGTCTTCATTATTATTCTTGAAGTTACGCTTGATTTAAGTCTTCTATCGGCGATCTTCAATTCGCAATCCGGCTCGAAGGACCAGCTGTCAAGGTGGACTGTATGTGTTTCTTCTAGTTTGTGAATAAAACTTCAGGCTTCTTATTTCTCGTTTATTTCCCAGGGCTAGCTTGCTGCTTGACTTAGTTGTGACTGACTGACTAAGGCGACAAAGTTTTTTTTTTTTTTTTTTGATAGTGGCATCTCGCAGGTCAACCTAGGAGGTTGTCGGCTGCTTAACCGGGCTTTCCTGTGGATGCCCTAATAATAAACTATTATTAAGGCCTCCAGCCAGGGGCTTACGAATTAAACTAAATCTAAAGCGACCACGCTAAGGGCACCCCCTGCGGGGTACGAGCCTCGGCTTAGGGCGTCGCTTGAGGGAGGACAGCAAGGGACTGGCTGGATCGAACAAGGATTATCATAATTATTATTATCAGGGGAATTTAAAGCTACAGGCTCAGCGGCTACGCGGGCTGGCACGAGCAAGGGTCGGGGAGGTGATGCATTAGGTACATTACGGGGACGTCGCGACGGGCCTCGGCGGCGAGGCCTAAATGACGGCGGTCTGTGCTTGTGTACTGTGCTGGTGGCCCTACGGCTCTCTTGGAGCAGGGTTATAGCGTCATCGGGGTACAATAGTGAATGCCTAGGACGGCGAATTCTACTTATCTGGGAGGGGGTGTATCGGGCGGCAGCCGCGATAAGAGGGTTGGGGTGCTTTTCAGCAGACTCGAAATAACGCTTGCAAATGCGTTTTATAAACTGTTGGATAGTGGGAATCTTGAGGTCGAGATGGAGGTTTTCGTTTCTAACGTAGAGGGGGGCTCCCGTGACCTTACGTAAGGCACGGTTTTGGAGGGTCTGCATCTTATGGAGGCGGTACGATTTCGCGTGTGGGAACACTACGCAGGCGTAGGTCATGATGGGGCGTATGCACGTGGTGTAAATGCGCAGTTTGCACTTAAGGGACAATCTGCTGCGTGCGTTCATAATAAAGTGAAGCCTACCCAGAGCGAAGGCGGCGCGCGAGCGCACCGTCCTTATGTGCTCACCGAAGGTCAAGTGTCTATCGAGGATGACTCCTAAGTACTTGGCTTGCTTCTCCCAAGGGATCGGCTTGCCGAACATGGTTATCGGTTTGGGGTCGGGGGGTCTGATCCTACGCTTTTTCGCGAAGAGTACGGCTTGACTCTTATCGGGGTTGACTTCTATTCTCCATTTCCTGAACCAAGCGCCTAGTACGTTGGCGGAAGTTTGGAGAGTGCTAGCTATACGGTCGCGCACGATACCGGAGTAGAAAATGGCAGTGTCGTCTGCGAAGAGAGCTAACTTTGCCTGTCTATTTTTGGGGATGTCGCTAGTGAAGAGCGTGAACAGGAGGGGCGAGAGCACGGAGCCCTGGGGGACACCGGCGCGGATAGAGTGGGGGGCGGATAGTGCGCCCTCTATGCGATAGCGGAAAGTGCGATTCGAGAGAAAGTCCCGTAGGATGAGCACGAGACGGTCGGGCACGCCGAGTTGGTACAGCTTGTATAATAAGCCGTTGTGCCAGACTTTGTCGAAAGCCTTCGCTATGTCGAAAAAGAGCGCGCCTGTCATCGTGCCGCGCTGAAAACCGGCGCTTATGTGCTCGACGATGCGGTGGACCTGTTGTACGCACGAGTGTTGGGTACGAAAACCGAACTGTTCGTTGGGGATGAGGCTCTTCGCATCGGCAAAGTCCTTGAGTCGCTTATAAATAAGCTTCTCGTAGATTTTACAGAGTACGTTGAGGAGGCTGATCGGTCGGTAGCTGGTGGGTTCGTTCGCGGGTTTTCCCGGCTTAGGGATACCTATGACGGTGGCTTCTTTCCACGATTGAGGGAAGACGTTGTGACTCATGGCGCCATTGAAGATGGCGGTCATGAGTATAATGAAAGGGGCGGGGAGAAGTTTCATGACTTTATTAGTGATGCCGTCTATGCCGGGGGCTTTGCGGGGTTTGAGATTTTTAATGACCTCTTGCACCTCGTCGGGAGTGACGGGGGGCAGGGGGTCGTCGGGGTCTTCGAACGGCGGGAGTGAGGCTCTGCGTTCTACTTCTGCGTCTACCTTGAGGAGGTGCGCTCGGTCAACCGGTTGGGTGCTAGGAGTGCATTGCGCTTCTAGACTGTCGGCCAGGCACTCGGCCTTTTCGATGTCGTCGAAGGCTATGCTCTTATCGGGGCGGATGAGGGGGGGCATGGTGGCCACTCCATCGGATTGGAGTCTCCTTTGAAGCTGCCAGAATGCTTGGTGAGTGGGCTCTAAGTCGCTCAGCGTCTTATCCCAGTGCGCGTTACGCTGCTCATCGATGCGTTTCTTTACAGCACGCTGTAAATAGCGCATGTGAGCTTTGTTCGCGTCGCAGGGAAACGCGCTGTAGGCACGTACGGATGCGTTCTTTTCCGTTACCAGTTCGCGTACGTCCGCCGGTAGTTTCCAGTGATGGTTGTCCATCAATGGAACTTCCCGTGAACAACTGTTCAAAACGGATTGTACGTGACCGGTGAACGAATCGATCGCATTCGTAGTGTCAGTGACCGAGGCGATGACGTCGGGAATAGAGTCTAAGTGCGGGGAGCTGGTCGATTGTAGGCTTTCGCTTACTCTCTTCCAGTCCGTGATCGTTTGGGTGGGAGGGGGTCGGGAAGGATCAGAGGGCCCCGAGCGAGGTGCCAGTGCCATGATCACGGGACGATGGTCGGAGTTGAGCTCGTGTAGCGTCTCTATAGACTGTAAACGAAGGTTTACGTTCTTTAGAAGCGCCACATCGAGAATATCGGGAAGGTGCGCGGTGTTGTGCGGATAGTGGGTGGGATGCATCGGAGCAATAATGTCGAAGTTGAGAGTGGCACACAGGCCGAACAGTTGCCTGCCTCTCGCGGTCGTCGTATTACTGTTCCAAGCGGGATGTTTGGCATTGAGATCGCCCGCTATGATAACGGAGTCACTCAAGCCGAGGAGGGCAGTAAGGTCGTGGGATAGGATTTCGCGTTTTTCCCCCACATCGGTGGCGGCGGGAGGGATGTAGGAAGAGACGATAGTGATGGGTTGGTGACCGGTCATGGCTAGCCGACAGATCGATACCTCGAAAAGTGAGAGAGGAGGTGGGTCTAACGGGATGCAGTGGAGCGTTTTGCGGTAATAAATAAGGGTGCCGCCCATGTGACATCTAGTTCTATCGTTCCTAACTATACGGTAGTTGGCGATATTCGGGTCCCGACGGTGAGGTTTTAAGAACGTTTCCTGTACGAGGAGAACGTCTAATTGGTGGTCGCGGAGGAACGTAGTTATTTCGTCGCGTTGTTTGGTGATGCCGTTAGCGTTGAAGAAACCTATTTTTAGGGAGCGCGGTTTGGTTCTACATAGGTTCTTATTATCCATTAAAGATTTTATATTTTATTTATTGTGAGCTAGATTGCGCAGGGCTTGCGTAATCTTGGGAAAGGTGTTGTACACCATGAGTAGCTTCATAGGGTCGCCTTTGCAGGCGATGATGTCCCTGGCCATAGCGTGAGCGTTATCAGAAGAGAATACGCTGAATGTGCTGAGAATGACGACCGCGGGGTCAAACGCGAGGTCGTCGTTTACGACCGGTAGAGAGGCGGCGGCGTTAGCCGGTAGGGACGCGTTAGTCGGAGGCGATAGAGAGGGGGGCGCAGCTATGGGCGAGGCCATTAGGGCTGCGATCGTGGGCGTAGAGGTGGTTTTGAGAGCTGGGAAAGCTCGTTGTTGCTGGAGGTTGTTGAGGGGAGCCCACGGACTGGGTCTCTGAGGGCTGAGGCGGGCGGGGAGTTGAGAAGAGGGGATCGCCACCGAAGGGCTTTCCCTTTGTTGACGGGCGTTGGCCCGCTTAACGAGCTTGGGCGAGGTTTATTTCGGTGCCTTAGGGCAGCCGCGATAGTTAGCGGGGTGACCGGCTTCGCCGCAGAGCACACAACTGGGAGGGTCGGTGCAGAGTGCGCGATCTTTGGGTCGGGGACAGTCTACAGTGCCGTGGTCACCTAGACACTTGACGCATCTAGGTGTGGCGAAACAGTTGGTCTGAGCGTGACCGTATAATTGGCAACGATGACATTGCCCTATTACGCCTGTTTTATAAGGCTTCTCTATAATGATGCCGGAAAGGCTACAGATCGCTTTGACCTGGAAGATCGGGTGGTGTCCTTCGGTAGGATCGCATACGACTAGCACCATGTCGTAGGCGGCCCCACCTCTGGGTCGGTGCATCCGGTGCACCTGGGATACTGGGACTCTCTGCGACTGAAGGTCGCTGAGGATGTCCTCTGTGGGGATTTCCTTCGGGATGCGTCTTATGACGACCCTGGTAGATTTCTCCTCGGGGAGAGAGTACGTGTGAAACGACACGTCCCTGGCCTTAAGGGCCTTGGTGAGTTCCCTATAATCGGTTGTGGAGGGGACTTTGACTTTAATGCCTTGCTGAGTAGCTACAGGTTTTTTGGCCTTGCTGGCCGGGGCGGAAGTTTTCCCCGTCTTCCTCTTGCCTCCTTTGCCGACCTGGATGTAGTCGTCTTCGGAGGAGGAGGAGGAGGGAGAGGACGAGCTAGTCTCGGAGTCGGAGGCAGTGGCATCCGAGAGACAGGGAGAGGGGTTGACGCACACGTCCATGTCTTCCGAGACAGTGACGGCGGTCGTAGGAGGCGCGATGGCCGAAGTAGAGGGAGCCTCTACGAGAGGGTCGATGGTGGGCAAGGATACGAGGCATGGTATACCTATTTCAGCGGGCGGCGGAGAGAGAGGGCTATCTACGCATTTTATTGCGGGGTTGACATGCTGCAGGTCGGCTATTTGGGTACCGTACCGACGTTGAATGTCGGGGTCCCTGACTAAGATTTTAACGAACGCGAGAAGCGCGTCCATATTAAAAAGAAATTAATTTAAATATTATCACTATAACTCTAATTTTCGCCTAACAGGCCTAACTCCCCGGGAGGATAGCCCGGGGATGCGTAACCCTCCCCGCCGGGTATAGGCAGGGAGGTGAGTGACCTAATGGTGAGCCCTAAGCTTGCTTTTTACCCGTCGCCAGTCTTAATGTGCGTACGGGGCCCTGAACCAGTCTAGTGCGAAGGGTGTAGACACACCCGACCGACACTAGGTGTGTTGCTGTAAGGGAAACCAGAGCTAGAGTCGACTAGGAGATCCCCCAAGGCCGGTTGTTCTAGCTCCCGTCCGATTTGTAGCTTAACCCTGAAGGGGCTTCAGCTGGGTGTATCGGGTCCACACCCTCTCGGTTTCGTTGACACCGTGAGGTTTCCACCGAGAACCACGAAACTGTGGATTTTCCCAGAAGGGGAATTTACACAACAAGGTTTTGACTGTACTTTGAAAAAGACAGATATCAGCCGCCGCCTCGAAAGAGGCAACTTTTGAATTGTAGTGGCGTAGCTAGCGAGCAGCTACGGAGAATGCTACGGCAGAGCGTAGCGACAACGATCACTGACACAACACGAGCGAATTACGCGGAGTAACACGTCCGTGCGCGGCGAGCGTTGATGCGAGAATGCCAACGACAAAGTACAAACTACAAACTGCCCTTTTTATATCTGATTTTTACATGTCACAAGTAGTGGGTGGTGTAGAGTGCGGTTCCATGGCGTTCGACCAATCAGAGCGCAAAGATACGCTCGCGCTTCTGACAAGTTTAAACCTGTCCGTGCGTGTCGGAACCGTGCTCTGTACCATCTTACAATGTTATTGTTTACCTACTTACGTCTAAGTAAACATACCTAATTACATCGTACTTAAATCTAGCATATTCTATCGTATTTATTACGTATCTATGTACAAGTTTAATTATCCTATTTACTTATATCTATCGTGTTTATTCATAACTTTATTTACATTACAATCATTTATCTTACTTTAATCTATAACATAAAACAAAAACTCGTATTAAGCGACGACGTCCGTAACAACATTGTTACCAGTGTTGCCAGAGCCCTTAAGTCAAAAGTTACGTTTCTTTTCCTGAAATGTTACTTTTTTGCTGCAAAAGTTAACTGTTAAGTTTGCTGTTAAAGTTAAGTTACATTTTCTTTTATTTCGTCTTTTTGAGTTCGGAGGCAAATTTATGTCAGCAAAATGGCAAAAGGAATCTATGATTTCTAATGGTGTATTTAATCTTATGATAAAAGAGACTCTAGTTTAATTTGTTCGCAGCGCGATCTTCACAGTTGTTACTATCTAGTCTTGCACCTAACTTTTTCTATTAGTTTGAACCAAATCCACGAGAAGTGGTGAATCTGTTAGTTTTACACTGAACGAACTAATAATATTCGATATGTATAGAACCCTCTTAACGTACTTTTTTACCATATGTTCTTAAGTGGGCTGTTAATATAGAGCAAAATCGCCACAATGCGAAAAAAACTTACATTATCGACGATGATTTGTCATCTCTCTTTATTTTGTAATGAGTGTTAAATTGAGTATTAATGAATCGCTTTCATTAAGTTTTGTTCTATACTTTTTAAATTTTCTTTTTTTTTCAAATCCCCCACTTGATAGGCTTATTAAGACGAAAACTAAAAAAAAAATTGTTTAGTATAGTGAATTGGAGACAAAAAACCCACTAAATCCACCAACCTAGCATTAGTTTTATATAATATCGTTATGTAATAATCGTAGAGTTATAAATCACATTAACTAAAAATTGTTGATTTGTTTCCACACTCTCTACAGAAATTTTACTTGCTTGCACCTGCAATAAAATATTTATGATTAAGATATTTTTATTTTTATTAGTTTAAGTTGCAAACTTAGACATGCAGTTTATCAACGAAATAAAATGTTAGCAAAGCAAATTAATGCTAAAAACAGCGTTCCATAAACTTTTATGTTAACAGAAATAATTTTGAAAGTTAAGTTATTAACATAGCTTAATATGACTTGTTAGAAGTGATTTAGAAGGTGCATAAACAATAGAACTTTAACATTTTGATTGACTATCATTAAAGCAGTTAATGCTGCTATTGTGTCTGTATTTAGCCTGTTGCGATGGTCAGTTTTAATGAGTTTCAGCTGACTGAAAAGTCTTTTCACACGAGCGTTAGAGATGGGATGAACAAGAAGAAGGGCGAATGCTATTAGTCTAATCAAAAAAATAATTAAATTTAATCATTCAACAAAATTAATCACAATCAGCCATGTAAATTTTCTTTTTCGAGCTAAGTACCTACAAAACCGCGGGAACTCGCGATGTAGGAAACGTCAAAAATCTAGTATTACAAATATCGTTGTTCTCAAAAGTTACGAAAATTGCCATAAATATAAAAATTACTTACATGTTACGCGAGGGGGTCAAAAGTTACGAAAAATGTAAGAAATGTAACCTTCTGGCAACGCTGATTGTTACATTAACGTAATCTGTATGAAATTTCTGCTTTTTTTTAAATTAGTTTCGAGTCTTTTTGATATAAATAAAATAATTAATTTGAAAGGGAAATTGGAAAATGTATTATTATTATTGTTTTATAAAAAAAAAACAATTAAATCTTTTATTTTTCGTAACAGTACTATTCATTTCTTTAGTTTATTAACCACTCTACGCGATAAAAAAATAAAAAAGAGGATAATAGCATCAAAACATTTACAAAAGAAAATTAAACGTTCGCGAAAATGCCGGAAAATTCACGCGGAAAATTCGGAAAATTTTGCGTGCCTTATCGCGCCTCTATTGTGGGTAATGTTGGTAACAGTGAATATTATATCGCTAGCCCTGTTATTCCTGATTATAATAACACTAGAATAACAGAGATAGGGCATTTAGTTCCACAGATATACGTATTTTCGTCAAACGTTTTCATACTTCCTGTCACTTGCTGTCCCACGGTAAGTGACAGACAAAGGAGGTTTTTGACCTTGCTGTGGCACAGAAAGTGACAGACCAGGGGTTTATTTACTTTTTTTTTGTGTATGGCATCTCGCTGGGCAACCTGAGGTTGTCGATTGCTTAACCGGACGGTAATTTATTTTGGATGCAAAGAAATATAATATCTAGCTACTTCCACAAAATTGAGGGTAGTCATGCATTACCTGTGCACCGCCCGCCCGCCCGCAAATATATGCACATACATATAATGCAATCAGTCTTAGTTTTCCGCTCCTTTATCCAAGGACATACTGCACATCGTGACGCAGCGCAGACATTTGCAAGCGCGACTACAGGGCTCTTTCCCGTTGAGAGCGACTCATATTGTCGTTTTTTGTTCATTTTCATTACAGAGTAAAAACATTATTTCAGGACTGCCCCAAAAAAAGATTATGTTTTTAGGGGTCATGTTTGTTTGTGAGTTTCTTTAATCCACCATCACTTCTAAATGCCTGAACCGATTTAGAAGTATGGGGTATCGTTAGAATACTTGTATTTTCCCGGATAACATAGACAAAAAGATTTAAAAAAAATGTTTTGTTTTTTTCATAGAGGCCCCCAACTGCAATGGAAATTCTTTATCTACCTTGTATTTCACTTTTTACCTTTGTACCTATATGGCAGACGTGCTTTCTGAATGTTAAATTAATTACCTATTTTCTATTTTAATTTTTATATCGTAGACAGGTTCGAACCAAAAAAAAACAATGTAGACTAAAGAAAAATTATAAAACATAAACAGTCGATACTGGGTAAAAAATACCCGTCCGCACCTTGATAAGTCTTTTGTGGCTGAACGCTACGCGGTGCGCGCCTACTAACCGACTACTCGAAATAATAGACTGCCGTACAATACATCTGTCGAAAGTTACCTAAAACGGCGCTGCACAAAAATAAGCAGAAATATAAATATAGTAATATCTTAGGTATGCGCGATCACTACACATTATAATAAAACAACTTTTAACCGGATTAATCGCGTGTATTATTAGTTTTTTGTTTTTCCTGACGTTTCGAACACATTGCAGCGTTCGTGGTCGCTGGAGGACGAAACGAAACATCAGGAAAAACAAAAAACTAATATTACACGCGATTAATCCGGTTAAAAGTTGTTTTAATGTGGTAAATTTTACCCGGTAGCGCTTCCTGCAGAGTTAATAGTAGGTATAATGGACGCGTTTACAAATCTAACAAAAACAATGCCATGTCTTGCGTTGCTTTTTGCGGCGAAATGTAAATAAATCAAATGTAACCAATAATTACCACTCATAGATGAGTCCGTGATTTCTTTTAAATTTATTTTCTTAATAAATATTATGTTTTTTAATATTGTAAAAACTATTTTCTGTTACCTCTTCACACAAAATTGATGATAATTAATAGTTTCGGAATATTTATCTCAAATATGGTATCATGATTTTATTTCTTTATAAAATATTTTGGGTATGCTGACATGTTCAGCTCAAAACGGTGGCGAAAATATCAAAATTTTTCAAATACACTCAGAATATAATAATAGGTTTTGGCTATTTTTTCACATATTTTGCTTTTATGCACGATTCCTAATGGATTATATAAATATTAATAAAGGTTATTTTATTGGTTTCCTGTCTTGATTAATTTATTGCCCAGTACTTTCTAATGAAAACTCGGTCCGCACCAGTCGTGAGCTGTGGTCGTGATTGGACCCTGTGTCGCTTGCAAGCAACAGCTCGTTTTAAAAAAGATCGCTGTACGGATACCAAAGATTAGACACTACTAATCCAATGAGATTTTACTACTAATCTCGATACTTTACACATTTTGTACGAGCGCACAAACTGGTCAAGGAAATATTTTTCTAATCTAGACTAATGAAGCTAGGTGTACCGAGTTTAAGCTTGTTTTGTTATTTATGATGAGATTTTACCCTCATTTTACCTAAGAAATTGCTGGAGTGACCTAAAGATACACCTCGCAGGCTGATACTGGAACTCCTAGATGATTAAAGCTAGGTGTGCCAAGTTTGGGCTTGTTTTGTTAGTTATGATGAGATCTTACCTAGGAACTTGCTGAAGTGACCTGAAGGTGTACTTTGGTGGCTGCTACTGAAACTCCTAAACAAGTAGAGCTAGGTGTGCCAACTTTGGGTTCCTTTTGCTAGTTATGGTCAGATCTTACTAAAGAACTTGCTGGAGTGACCTGAAGGTGTAAGTACTTCAGTTGCTGCTATTGGAACTCCTAAACCCGTCAAGGACTTCCAGAAGCAGCTACCGAAGTACACTTACATGCAGGTTACTCCATTAGCCCTAACCACTCTCAAGTATCAGACAATGAAATAAAAGTATGTCTATCTAGTACAAAAATATAAAGTGTATGAAAACTAAAATTTTAAGTCTCAAAATTAGTTGATTTGACTAATTATAAGAGTGCTTTTGTGTATGAGCCGTGTCAATGTAGTGGTGCGGTCGGTGTGATTCCATACCTATCATTTTTGCAAAGGCGTCCTTAGGACTACCTGCAATATTGTATTTCTTTTCATCAATTATAATGGACTTCCTTTAATGCCTCTCTGCAGTTGGGTAAAAATAGAGAGAAACTAAATTTTATTATGCTATTATTTTATTTTGTTGATATAACAAAAAAGTAACTATTACAAGATATTTTTCTTTGTTTAACCTTTCGGCTCAGTAACGTACAGATCTGTACGTTGTAACAATAAAAATCTATTGTGTCTGCTAATAACTGACGCAACAGCTTAATCTTAAATCATACCAGTTAAATATATCTGACATATGTAGGTGAATAGATATTCATAGTGTACAAATATGCAATATGAATATTACCGAATTGGTAACATTCATATTGCATATTGAAGATTAAATTTTTATAACTACTTATAAAAGATATTTGGTAATAGTTGTTTCAATTCAGACCAACACAAATTCCTCAGATTCTATGTCTGTATCACTGTCCTGTATATTTGGAGTCACCCAGTTTTGCTCTGTTTCATAGATAGAATACCTAATATTAGGAAAGTTCATAACATTACTACAAGACCCACTGCTTAGGGTAAAAATAGGATATTCAAAATTTGATGAAACACCCTGGGGGACTAGGAATGATTGTATAATATTCATAAAAGTTTCCAAATCATGCTGTGTTGCCAGATAAAAGCCTATACAGCATGAAGGATCCATCTTACTAAGAGGCATCTTTCTTGGTGATCTGCAATGAAAGGATTGTAAAGAGAAGTTAGGTTGCCATACATCAACCATTTCCTGACAGTAATGCGGATCCAAGTGTATTAATCTATCATCCTGATAACCCACAAAGTAAAGTGAATGTTTGGGTCTTCCCCCAATAATCCCTATGCAAAAATCTATTGTAAGTAATGATGTAAGACAAGGACCATAAATAGGATTAAATTTATCTGAACCTAATTTAACAGGTACTAAAAGGATAAGTGACTTCCACAATCCATTTGGCAATCGACACAGTGAATAAACATCTTGAATATATATTGTTGAATCTTGAGCAACATAAACTTCTAAATTATCAAACTCATAATTTTCTTTAGAGGCTGCTGCCATGACGGCTTTCAAGCAGTGTGCTACAGATGCAGGGCCATACCAATCTCCTGGTTTCTTTCCCAAAGCTTCACCCAGACTCACCATTTGATGTATTGATAATGGACTATTCACAGATGACTTGTCACCAAACCATTTAATTATCATGCGGTGCAGACAATCCTCTTGGAATTCTCTAGCATTTTGAATAGTTTTCTCAGGGGACCACCTCCAAGAACGTCCAAGAAAATGAGATACTAGGGCTTGTGCTAACAACATTTGTCCGCTTCGTAGCATACAACCCCAACCACAGTCAGTAGTAAATGATGAACCTGACATGGTAGGGAATTCTCTTCTATAAGTCATCCAAATTTTGCTGATAAAATCTGATTTAAAACCTTCAATACCCTCTCCATATATTTGCTCCATTGGCTGGTGTGCAGTTGCTTCTGTTCCAATTTCTGTAGAAGACTCTAAAGAACCAGTTGGACTTAATTTACGATGGTAGCAGCGACCCAGCAACCACACTGGTGATTCCTTTGAAAAACTGGTTTTCAACTTGACTGTCCATCCGAACTTCACGTTATTCCACATAGATAAAAGGCGGGATTCAACTTTACCTTTAAGATCAATAAGGTCCTCGGAGCCATCGCGAGTATTTGAACTCGCAGCTATATTTCTGTCAATATTTATAGCTGATGCATTTTGCGTTATACCGTTTTCAGAAGATTTCAGCTCAGAGTTATGTGCAACAACGCTACTGGAGCTGTTCATTATATCACATTTGTATCATACCTACTGATACTGTTGGAATTTTAATCCAATAAAAAATTATTGACTAGTCAGCAGTATCACATTAAAATATGGATCACTCCCCATAGTTATTCGTGTAATCTTATGATTACAGAATGTGTTACTTTCTACGAATTGTAATAAGTACGAGTACCACGTCTATTTATATTTTTTAAAGATATTTTCGAATAAAAATATATTCTAAAATCTAGAATGAGAAAACTGATTGTGTGATAGATGTCTCATGTCTGTCAAATTCAGTACTGCTAATAAAAAAAACTCGATTTCCCGCGTCAGTGTTGTCAATTTTCCGAAATTCCCCGCTTCTTTTTGATTAATTGCCCACAAATTCCCCGAAGTGAAATTTTTGGAATAAAAACGCTATTTTATAAAAAAAAAGTTTAATATAGGTACTACTAAAACTTTTATAAATTACTATACCTAACCATAACAAAATAAACTCTTACATCTACAGACTTAGTAAGGGCCACGTGCTTCATTTTATAGCAGATCCAAAAAAGAGTTTTACGCCTTTGTTCAAACGACTGTAAGAGCAGGTATTTGAGTGGTGCTGCCATTCAAAATTATGTTAGTAGTGTCGAGCTGTATCTGCCAAGTCAGAAAGTGATTTTTTTGTTGTAAGTATTACCCAACGTAAAATAGTTGTAGCTCACTGAAAAAGTTGGCCTGGATTCCCCGAAATTCCCCGATTTTTGTCAGTCCCCGCGCTCTCCCCGCACTACAATTCCCCGCAAATCGGGGATTTTCCCCGCGATTCACAGCGCTGTTCAAATTGAAGGCACCGCCACAGAGCACTTCAGAGCAGACCCACAGAGGCCACAGATTACATTATAATCTATGGAAACTGAAGTCTCAAGTCAGTATAGAATTAGTATTGGAGTAGGTTTAGCGCATAAACGTAGGATAGAAAAAGACCAACAAAGCCTACTATAGGAATGGAAACTCTTACGGAAATATTACATGTTAGAAAGAGAAAGCATATTTAGGTTCAGTCAGCACTATTGGCAGATGTTGTTTTCTCCAGTGTCACTGTCAAAAATCACGCTAACTTATATTTGCTGTATTGTCAGTGAATCCTGTATATTTTATACAGTTTTAAAATTTATAAGCAATGCCTACGTGTTGTGTTGGTGACTGTGATGTTTCTTATAAAAATAACCCAGAAAAAGATTCATTTCACAGGTAAATTGTCAACATCAGCATATATTTTCATGGCCATATTTTGGAAAAATCTGTCTTTAGAAAATTTATTTTGAAAACCAAATCCTATCAAGAAAATAGTGAATTTTCTCTATAGTAAAAAACAATGGTCATAAAAGCAATATTGAGTACGTTGTTCTAATATAAATTTTCATACAAAGAAGGTTGAAAATTTCAATGAGGAATAGCGAGACAAGGTAGCTCAGTTGGTAGAGTGATGACCCGGAACGTCAAAGGTCGCGGGTTCAAACCCCGTTCTTGTCCATTATTTTTTCAATGTTTCTTTGAAAAATAGTAATTAATATAGGCATTACATGGCCTCAACATGTATTAAAAAATATGATTTATAAAGGATTGGGATGTTGTTCGGCGATTTACAACTGTAAAGTGGTAACGCTGAGTTTAGTAGATCTGAAAATGATTGCTAGATAAATATCGCCAGGCGTCTCCTTAAGACGAATACAAAGAAGGTTGAAAATTTCAATGGGGAATAGCGAGACAAGGTAGCTCAGTTGGTAGAGTGATGACCCGGAACGTCAAAGGTCGCGGGTTCAAACCCCGTTCTTGTCCATTATTTTTTTCAATGTTTCTTTGAAAAATAGTAATAAATTTTCATTTCATGTATACAAAATAGTGACTTGTCAGTGTCGACTATTGTGTCGATGAAATTTTAGAACAAAGAGTTCCGATATCAGAAATTATAAGTGTAGATCTACCAACTATCTCTGCACAGTAATAATTTTTCCAAAATTTTATTTGCGGTACCTAATACGATGAAATCAAAATGTTTGGAAACGTTTTTGTCTGTTTTTCGGTGTCTGTCCGAACGTTTATAACATATAAAAAGCTTAGCGTAGCTTAGTGGCCCAGGTTACGTTATAAATATATTTCATCACGCTATCACAGTAGTCCCCAAATGCGGTTAGAATTGCGGACCTTAGTTTAATAATGATCTAACGAACTGCGCTAGTATTATTCTTCGCTATTTGATTTGAATTTGATTAGTCCCCGAATGAAACTAGTTGGTGATTCCTGCGCTATCACCTTTAGGCGGTGAGCACTGAGCCTATATGTGATAGCGTAATGAACATGTTGTTTACATAATTTTTACTACAAATTCAAGAGAATTTCACATTTTTATGATATTTTTTTTATACTAAATTAAAATTAAAATTCATTTATTACAGATAACAGGGATCCATATTATGTCAGTATTACAAAAACAACTTATATTCTAGTGTTAGTAGTAGTTAAAGGTAGGTATAAAATAAAATAAAATACAATGATGCACAAACCACGCAGAGGACGAGCAGGCAAGAAAACATGTTTCCTACCTGAGCAACCTCCGGATAAAATGCCGAATATTTGGAGTATAGCTCTCCGCCACAGCTCTCAGGATATAGTTGCGACTACCCCGCACTCTGCTCAGCAGCGACGCGGTTTTTTTACGGATTATAGCATGAAAGCCATCTGTGTGGGTCTCAGCAAACATTTCCGAAGCGCTGCAAAAACGGGGCAGTCGCAACAACATCCTGAATGCATTATTATATTGTACGCGCAGGGCATCCAGCGATCTCTTGGTGTAATTGACCCATAGATTGCTCGTATAAAAGCTCTGACAGTAGGCCTTAAAAAGCGTAATTTTTACTTGGTCAGAGCACCGAGCAAATCTACGGGCCAACATGTTACCTCTGACCGCTAAAGCCCTACGCTCCCTCTCTATGTCTATATCATCCCTATGGTCGTCGGTGATGAAATGTCCAAGATATTTAAATTTGGACACCCTGTTTAACGGGAGCCCATTCAGTCTTATTATTTCCGGAACAGAGTCCGGACACCTACTCGCGGCCTTAAAAATCATATATTCACTCTTGGTGACATTATAAATCAGTCCGTGTGAGGCAGCATAATTCTCACACACTCTGAGCAATTCTCTGATTGCCCCAGCAGTTGGGCCCAGCAGCACCATATCGTCCGCGTAGTTGATGTTATTGACGCTTACTCCATTTATTCGACATCCAATACTCATGCTGCTGAGCTCCGTGATGAGGCCATCAACATACAGATTGAAAAGCCTGGGGGATGTTAAACCCCCTTGTCTCACACCGCATGCCAATCTACATGCTGAAGAGAGAGTGTTAGACCACTTTACCTGGTTCTTTTGATTGGCATACCAGTACTGGAAAATTTTCAGTATTTCAGCAGGGGCACCCCTGTCCCTCAACTTGTCCCAAAGAACATCATAGGAAAAAAGATCGAGGTTAATAAAAGGTTTCCTGTCGATGCTAAGGAAAAGGAAAAATGGATGAGACTAATTGATAAAGAAAAGTATAAAGATAAAGAAGAAAAAATAATAAAGAAAAAGAAGAAATTAGAAAAGATAATAGGATATACCTTTTTTTTTCGGGGGGAAACCTTCAAAAATGCGCCCGGCCTTTATGGATAAGACCAGGGTGTGTGAGATTCTTACCTCACTCAAACCACCTCGGCGGTCACCATATGGAGGGAGGCACTTAATAGACCAGCTCCAGCACCCCCGCTGTGCAGCGCTTATTAAGACACATCTCTGGAGAGACTGTAAAGGGGTCTCCCCTAAGCCTCGCTGTGCACGATAGCACGTGACCACTATGCCACCGTCTTCTCTGAGATCACGATGAGTAAATAGTGTCCACTCTCTAAGCACCCGTGACCCCAAAGGGCCGCCTGTCTTAAATCATACAGGCGGGGTTTCAGCTGTTAGGCGCCGAGGCGGTTGCCTTCTAGACGCCTTCTTCTCCGAGAGGGATCGGCCCTCTCACAATCCCACTCGGCGGCCTCTTTCTGGACGACAGCAGTATCACAAAAGGAAGCCATTTCTCTCCAGTTCCCTAAATCTGCCAGCGTAGACCTCAGTATTGCCGGCAGAAATAGATCTCACCCGATACTGGCTCTTAGTATCCGCCGCTCAGCGGTCTAGGCAGGGCATACCTCAAGCGTGTGCTGCGTTGAGTCCAGACCACCTTTATAATGGTATTAGGATAGGTAGGTAAAAATCATTCAGTCAATCATCATCTCAATCAGTCATACTCTATACACTGCTGAGAGTTCTTAAAAGCTGCTTTCTTAACAAAGTACCTATTACCAATGAAATATAATTATAGTATGAGCGCATGAAATGTTTGTATTAAAACAATGTAATTAATTAATGAAGTGCATTAAATAATACCTACGCTTGTGATTTTAGTTTTATTAACATAATTTGATTGAAAATATATTCATTTTGTATACCAAGTCTTTACATCTGAAATACTGTTTATCGATAAGGGATATGTGTCAATATTTCCACGTTGTACATCACTATTGCACGCACACATTGACAATTCAAAAACGGTTGCATTTTTTTGAGTTCTATGTCCTTCTATGGGGTAGCAAAAATATTCTAATTCTATGGTTTAGCGGGCGTACCCCTCTCGCCATTGGCATACGATTCCCAATCACACCTTCATGCCTTTTACCTGTACGGTTACAACGATAGTACACAGCTTTAATCGTGTGTGACACTATTTGACTTTTGAGTTTAGTTTTTTTATTTGTGTTAATACTGTTAATCTAATGACGAGACTATTGTTACTTTAGTGCAAGCTCTTTTGTGCTTGTGTGTTACCCCACCCCCCACCAAAAGTGGCGCGCAAATTTGTTCGATATTTAGTCAAAAGCCGTCTCCCGTGTGGTCCTCTAAAGACAACAGAAAGCGCGGGAAACCTTGAATTTAGCCGAGCGTGTTGTTTTCGGAGATTTTTTTTATTAATTCATTTCGTTGGTTTGGATCTTTATATGTAAATATTTAGTCTTAGAGTATATATTGTTATATCTTTTAGTGTTATTTAGTTAAGTGCACAAATTATTAGGTAAGTTTTTATTATATTATAGCAAAGGGTATCCTAGGGACCCTGGAGGGACACATGTAGATATTGCACATTTTCTTACATCTTTGGCTAAACTAGCCTAAGCAACAATAGGTATTAAACGAAAACGTATATCTGCTCGCACAGTCATCTGCAGGCATTGTTAAAAAAAAAGACGCAAAAATGGCGGGAAATAGATAAACTATTGGGTTTGCGTTCACGAACTGGATTTAAGTAATATAACAAATACATCTGATATTACTCATATCCCATCTGCTCTAAGTGGTGAGAAGGATGTACAAGTTGCGGGGACGGTCTTCAATTCTGATGCGGCTCCATATATTATAGATACACGTACAACATGAACATACAACTGAAACTGAAAACACTTACCTCAACCCAATAACATATGCTCGATTTTTTTTAATAAATTTAATGAATAATAAAGTTACAATATTAAATGGAAAAAGAATACGGTCGCGAACAGGATTCGAACCTGCGCCTCCCGGATAGAGAATTTCGAATCCTGTTCGCGACCGTATTCTTTTTCCATTTAATATTGTAACTTTAGAGTTCGCTAAGCATGCGTTAATGCTTTTTCAAAGACATATCTTTAATGAATAATATTGTCAATGGTAGTTTGAAGAAAATTGGTCGAAAGTCGAAATAGACTATCTATTGCATTTTTTCATTACCAAGATGCCAACTTATTTTTACAAAGTAGTCAATTGAAACAAGATCGTTATAAGGCTTTTATAGCTGCCTTTTCAGTAACACGCATGGGTGTCGTAAGAGGCGTCCCATCCGAATGTTCAGAACAGGAGAATATTACTGTTCCAATAGGATGCAGTAATATTTAAAAAATCAGATATATTAAAACAAATATTATATCGGATAGTAAAAGTGAATTTAAGAATACTGAGACTGTTCTATTAACCTTTGATGGTCAAATTCTTCCGAAGCGTAGATTTATTTGTTACACCTCTGTGGAACTTTATATATACCCCACAATACAATGCTACAACTGCTGCCAGTATGGCCACATTAAGAATTTATGTCGTTCTACACTGAGATGTTACAAATGCGGACAAGGACATTCAGGACATTCAATTTTCTGCTGTTTATGCAGGAGCTTGCATGAAGCAACTAGCAAAAAATTCTCGAATTTGAAAGATCTTATAGAACCTAATAATTACTAAACCACCCACTTAATAAAATATCTTATTGGTTTTCTGTCAATAACCTTCTATTGAACACCAAAAAGACTAAACGTATTAGGTTCTCTATACTTAAGGTGCCCAATATAGATTCTAACGTAAAACTTTATGATAAAGTACTAAATTTGGTTCCTTCAACTGTATTCCTAGGCGTCACAGTAGACTCTAAACTACAATGGGGACCTAATATTGAGGCACTTGTAAGAAAACTGATCTCTGCTGCGTTTGCTGTTAGGAAAATAAGAAAAATTACAGATGTATCTACGGCTAGGCTGTAGGTTAGGCTAGTATTATGTCCTACAGCATTCTACTCTGGGGATCAGCTGCCGATGTCAATACCATTTTTATATTACAAAAAAGAGATTTTACACTATGATCCCTCTAATATAACAGAACTGCCAGATCTAAAGTTAAACTTTAGATCTGGCAGTTCTGTTATATTCACATTTTAATGTCCAAAGCGTACTATAGTACTAACCATTATAATTATGGAAGACTAGCTGTGCCCCGCGATTTCACCGCATTATTACGAGGAAAAACCTACTAAAATATATTCCACCAGCGCCCTTCCCCCTCATGACCGCGCCTAGCACATCATAAATGCGCCTGCCTCGTTGCTCTAGTGGTCCCAAGCGCGACTGCTGAGCATGAGGTTACCGGTTTGATTCCCGGGTCGGGCAAAGTGTTATTGAGTTTTTCTGTTAAGTATATGAATATTCTCAGTAGCAGTCCGGAGTTACGAATTGTGCCTGGGCAATAGGCTCACCACCTATTACATGGGACTTAACAATAACATTGGTGAAATGTGGGTATACGACTGTGTACACCTCTGCCTACCCCTTCGGGGAATACAGGCGTGATGCTATATTATGTTATATTATACACACATCAACACGGTCTAGGGATATTTCATACTCAATTAAATAACTCGAAAAGTACTGGCCGCATTGGAATCTTTTATACACCGATTTGTTTGTAATTTATCTCAGACTAATTCCAAAATCAAATTTTTGAAAATTCTTTTTTTCGGTGGCATAAAAATGTCTTGATGTGTAGGAGAGGGAATTTTCATTTGTGCGAAATTTAGAAAACAATACGAATTACATTTAGTTACAGTTTTTTTTCATTTTTAAACGAAAGATAAAGTTAAAATTGAGGTATTGTAGCCATGCAACGCCAACATTTGACGAGGGCGGAGATGTTACGAGCTGTGGGAATGCTGGAAGCTGGGTCTATTCAGCGTAATGTTGCTGAGGCCATAGGGACCCACCAAAATTTAATTTCAAGATTGTGGACACGCTATCGTGCCACAGGTGAAGTAGCGGAGAGGCACCGGGGGCCAAATCGCATCACTACCCCCAGACAAGACCGATTTTTGCAAATTACTGCGCGAGCTCAACCAAATGCAACGGTGACTCAATTGGTCCAAAGGCTGCGAGTGGAACACCAAGTGCTTGTTAGTGACCAAACTGTAAGAAGGCGACTGCATGAAAGCAATCTACGCTCTCGTAGACCACTCCGGGTCCCACCTTTACGGAGAGGCAATCGTGGACGACGATTAGAATGGGTTCGGAACCACGTGGACTGATACGTGACCGTGAACAATGGTCCAATGTGCTGTTCACGGATGAATCCAGGTTCGGCTTTGTGAAGTATATATACCTCTCCAAAGAGTATGTAATATATATTTCTTTTTAATGTATGGTTGCTAGGCATTATTACTATTGACATTCCAAACAATGTCTTCAAAATATATTTAAATAGTGCCTAACGTATTTACTATATTCAGTATCTTTTAAACATTCAACATCAATTGTGCTTAACGTATTTTCCACATTGATTATTTATTAAATATTTAACATCAAATAAATGCTTATTTGATTATATTTAACATGGTAGCAGAGCGTGTAAAAAGTAACGGAAAGTGAGTAGATACCCTTAGTCAAAAAAAATGACGAATATTAAAATCGACCCTCTAACAAGAGAACTATGACACCTGGGTAATACAAGCTGAAGCCGTTCTTGTTCGACAAAAACTGTGGAAATACCGTGGTTTGGTTTGTGGTTTCCGTGGTTAATAAAAATAAAAAAAATGGAGGCGATGATCAACGACTGAGTGATTGTGACACAGATGATCAAGATGACGATGAATTGTTAGAACAAAATTTGGTCTATAGCTCAAGAAATGTTCTACAAACGGAACCAGCAAATAATGAAAGTGAATACGAATCTCTTTCCGGTTCTTTCAATGTCGATAATGACGATGAATCTGTACATGATGCTGGAGATAACCCTGCCGTTCAAATAAGGTCTTTGAGAGACGGGTCGAATATCACAGCTCCTAAACGCTATGATGATTACATTTTAGCAGCAGCTGAAGAAATTGAAAACCTTCATAAGCCTAAAGAATCTTTGACCTTCAAAGAAGCGATGGACTCTCCCGACAAAGAAAAATGGCAAGAGGCCATGTTCAACGAAATTACCTTATTGAACGATAACCAAACCTGGGATCTGGTTAATCTACCCAAAGGACGAAAAGCCCTTCCTTGTAAATGGGTATATAAAGTAAAAATGAACCCTGATGGTTCCGTCGAAAGATACAAAGCCAGAATGGTTATCAAGGGCTACTCTCAGACTCCTGGAGTTGATTATGACAAAACATAGAAAGTACTTTCATGCGCTAGTATCCAAGTCGAGTATCCAAGTCGAGTATCCAAGTCGAGTATTCAAGTCGAGTATCCAAGTCGAGTATCCAAGTCGAGTATCCAAGTCGAGTATCCAAGTCGAGTATCCAAGTCGAGTATCCAAGTCGAGTATCCAAGTCGAGTATCCAAGTCGAGTATCCAAGTCGAGTATCCAAGTCGAGTATCCAAGTCGAGTATCCAAGTCGAGTATCCAAGTCGAGTATCCAAGTCGAGTATCCAAGTCGAGTATCCAAGTCGAGTATCCAAGTCGAGTATCCAAGTCGAGTATCCAAGTCGAGTATCCAAGTCGAGTATCCAAGTCGAGTATCCAAGTCGAGTATCCAAGTCGAGTATCCAAGTCGAGTATCCAAGTCGAGTATCCAAGTACGAATACCACAAGCGCACCAAACATATTAAACTAAAAAACAGTTAGCTGACATGCTAACTAAACTTCTATTCGGCCCCAGGCTGCAAGATTTGAGTTCCAGAATAGGACTGAAAAATTTATCCAAAAATTTTTAAAAGTTTCCGAGGATGTGAAGTATATATACCTCTCCAAAGAGTATGTAATATATATTTCTTTTTAATGTATGGTTGCTAGGCATTATTACTATTGACATTCCAAACAATGTCTTCAAAATATATTTAAATAGTGCCTAACGTATTTACCATATTCAGTATCTTTTAAACATTCAACATCAATTGTGCTTAACGTATTTTCCACATTGATTATTTATTAAATATTTAACATCAAATAAATGCTTATTTGATTATATTTAACAGGCTTCCATCCAGATTCACGAAGGACGCGTGTTTGGCGAGTTACTGGACGATGGAGCCGTCTTCAGAACCCTTAGGAAGTTCACCCATACCAAGGAGAAACAATTATGGTTTGGGCAGGAATTCGTCTTGGAGGACGGACGGATCTCGTTTGGGTGCGGGGCAATATGACGGCAGAACGATACGTCCAACAGGTGCTGGGGCCCGTAATCTTGCCTCACAGAACACAAATGGGGCAAGATTTCCTGCTCATGCACGACAATGCCCGGGCACACACGGCGAGAACGGTAGCAGCTTGGTTACATACACACAATGTTAGGGCCTTAGACTGGCCTGCTCAATCGCCAAATCTAAATCCCATCGAGCATGCGTGGGATATGCTGCAAAGAAGAGCTCTGAAGGAAGTTTCTGAAAATCTGGCTACAGAAGATCAACTTTTTGCGCACCTCAGAAGGACATGGGACAATATTCCGCAGCAAGACATTGACAACCTTGTTCTGAGCATGCCGAATCGTTGCCGATGTGTTATGAACATCATGGGCGCTTTCTCAGACTACTAACTTCAAGTTTATAAACACAAATTAAATGATTTTTCTATTTTTTTCAGTTTTTACTTATAAATTAAAAGTTTATTCATATACGGTTTCCGTCTATGCTTCATTTTTTTTCCATAAAATCCTGAAATTTTAATCGAAGTACCTTAACCATTAGTAGAAAATGGTAGAATATTAAATAACGTATCTTTTAAATATATACATGTCATATAAATAATTAACGTATTGATAGTAATTCGCTTTTTAAAAAATATCCCTAGACCGTGTTGATGTGTTTAAATGGGCGCGTGATACTTGATCATTATTTTGTTGCGGAGTTATTTTAAAACGATATTCACTGAAATCAAGTGATATCAAGCGCAATTTTGTTCAAAATTAAATACTTTTGATGAATAACGTATTTCTTTGGATAAGGATTAATATCATGTTTATAAAAACACCTTCGCAAATAATGCATAATTTTAGAACCAATTTCATAACCATAAAAAAGGTTATTTTTTGGAGGTTGTCTATTTTTTGAGTCCACCTTAAAAGATAGACATATGCTGTCGCGGACTTTTTATTTCAACTTTTAAAGGGGAATAATTCTATCATATATTATTTTTGCGTAAGTTTAACCGTTTACGCAGAGCACGCAACGGAAGGTCTCAAAAGGAATATTTTTTCCCGATTTTGCAACAAACATTTCGATTCGTTGACAGTACGTCGACGGTTGAAATAACTAGTTCGTACATTCAACGCCCATCGATAAAAAGTGCCTCCATGGTGCAATGATGCACCTGGCCAGGCACCATATCTATGTGTCGCAGATGGATTGTAGAATCCGCTGTTTTACAAAACAGTACTGTTTTATAAAACAGCTGAACGACGTCCAGCTGGATTGCCATTGCGATACGTTTAACAAAATTGCTACCCACGTTTAGACGTAATGCAGAATGACATATCTACAGAGGGACAGATTTATTAATTGTATAGGTATAGGTATTAAATAAACAGTCACCACTCGAGCAAAAAAAAAAGATACTGTAGTCTGATTTGTCTTTCCGTGGCTGGATTTTTGTGTCTCTAAGGTCAGAAAAAACCTAAACACGAACTCAAACCTAACCTGTCCGTGTCGGGGTACACGAAACTCCCGAGCTCGCTTCGCTTGCTCATGGATCAATTTATTTTATTTTCTTTCATAATCCCGATATATTGTCGACTATTATAGAGGTTTAGTATTTACGTCACTCAAAATATTCATCTTTTTTTTGCTACTGACATAAAAGTAAAATAAAGTTAAGTTAATGTTGTTAAAAGACACACAGAGCCATATGCGACAAAATTTCGAACTAAAATCAACAATCTGACAGTTCATTTCAAACTGTTTTACATAATCTCTGATCGTTGACCCGCTGCATAGATAAACGGAAAACGTTCATACAATTCTGCGTGTTATAGAGTTCAGTAATTATGTAAAACCGCTAAACGTAGTTCAGCTGTTTTACATAACAGTACTGTTTTGGCTTAAAAGACGGTAAATAAATAAAACTGTGCGTTACTTCAGCAGGGTTGAAAGAAAAAATCTGTTTAAATAATATGTTATGAGAGAGATTGGTTAAACATTAGAAATAATTAGTGGTCGGCGATTATGAATGATTTGTATAATCGAATAACTGTTTAATACTAATGCTGATAATCGATTAAGAAATTAGTTACTAATATGTTTTCTTAATCGAATGACCTTACTAATTTGTATCTACTACTAATCTTGTTGTAAAAAGTCGGGAGACAGTCACTTTTTGCCATTAATTTAACAGTAAAGTTTACTTATGTTAGTTTTATAGATAAGAACACAGCTGATCGTGTTTCGATCTTACTGCTCTGCGTCGACCGTGACTACTAACAAAATTAGAAATTAGTATCTGTTATAATCGAGATATCTCGAGACATCTTCATAATCGAATGATTTCATTAGTATATCTCAAAATCGACACTAGAAATAATATATAATATACATATCTTTAGTAAAATTTGTGTAGATAAATAAAAATAATATGAAAGGTATATGTATATGATTATATTCGACTATCGACTACGGACGATTGAAATCATTGATAATCAACATCACTAGATTAAACCATGTGGGGTGTACTGAGTTTATGACATACCATTAAAATTTCTAAAAAAATAATTATTTCAAGTTTTGTGCATGAATTCATTGAGTAAATGTTGAAAAAAACCGGTTGAGTTAATTAACGCTGGACAAAATGAATAAAAACAAAAAGATCTTTGGTAGAAAGAAAGGTATATTTAAACCAACTACTAAAAAGAAAAGAAAAGCATTAGAAGAGAGGATAGTCAACAAGAAGGCAATTTTTAATAGATATAAAAATGCTCAATTGATTCAGGAAGAATTAGAGAAAAAAAGGAAAATGGAAGAGAAACTACAACAGCAAATTACATATTCTGAGAGTGAACAGGAAGAAGATGCTTACGATCAGTTGTTATCTTGTTTTAGTAACAAAAAGAAAAGACCTGTTGCAGACAGTGATGAAGAGAGTTCTAGTGAGATTGAAGGTGAAGAAGTGCTTATGGATGGAGATCACTGTGATAGAAGCTATAAAGCTGATGAACGTGCAGATTCAA
Source organism: Xylocampa areola (assembly GCA_935421205.1). Taxonomy (NCBI): domain Eukaryota; kingdom Metazoa; phylum Arthropoda; class Insecta; order Lepidoptera; family Noctuidae; genus Xylocampa; species Xylocampa areola. Next base: position 7,423,360 of record OW285217.1, on the reverse strand, counting down.
GTTCTGAATATAGCGACAATAATGATCAAGATACTGAGGTAAATAATCATTCAAAAAGAAAATCAACACAGTCTATTACTGAAATTTATGTATATGTCACCATATGATTGAGAACACCATTAGTTTATAATAATTCTCGTGATATTGTAAACTGATGAAAAATTGTGAACTGCAACCAACCATTTACAATTTAACATATTATTTGTCAGTAGTTTATAATCTATTAATGTCAAATTGTATTCTGTCTGTGTTGTGAACCTTCCCTGATTGGTCTGTCTTGGCTGTAACTTGTGACGCAGATTGATTGTAGAATCCGCTGTTTTACTAATCAGCTGAATGTTTTGGATTGCCATTGTACTATGTTTAACAAAACTGCTACCCATGTTTTGATGTAATGCAGAATGGCATATTTACAGTCAGACGGATATATTTATTGTATAGGTATTTAAATAGACAGTCACCACATAAGTTCAAGAAAAGATACTGTATTTTGACTTGTATTTCTGGCCGAGCCCAACTCTCATGGGGCTCCATTTGTAGGACTGCCATACTGTCTGAGAGTATGCGGACTGGGTACTGTTTGACTTTTCTGGTCACAACTGCCGATGCTGCCAGAAGGATGCCTATGCACTCAGCCTGGAAAACTATGGTGTAGGTTCCTAGTGTTGTAGAAATGTGTATGTTGAGATCTTCCGAGAAGATCCCAGATCCAGTACCTGTACCTGTTTTGGACCCATCCGTGTAGATCCAGAGTTCCGTGGGGTTGTGATCCTCATTGTCTGGCTCTTCATGCAGTTGAATCTTATATTTCTTGTTAAAGATGAACTGCTTCGGTATTCTGTCATTGATTGCTTGCGCAATCTGGAAGTCCTCAAATAGTTCATCCAGAATTTTTGTGTGCTTTGTATCTTTGTTGTTCCAGAGTGTTTTCAGGCGTGCTGCCGCCATTCCTGCTTCTTGCTTAATGAAGAGATGTAGTGGCGGTAGATCTAGCATGGCTTCCAGGGCTGCTGTGGGAGTAGTTTTCATGCAGCCTGTTATAGCTAGACACGCAAGTCTCTGAATGCGCTGCAGTTTGTTTGTTGCTGTGACTAGTTTGGTCCTTGGCCCCCAAACAACAGCCCCATATGTTATCATAGGGCGGATCACCGCTTTTTACAGCCATAGGATAATTTTAGGAGAAATCCCCCACCTTTTCTCTATCATTCTCCTGCACTGCCAGAAGGTGATGCTTACTTTGTCGATTTTGCTGCCAATATGGGAATTCCAGTTTAGTTTGCTGTCCAGGATCACACCAAGATATTTAACTTCATTAGACAGTTGTAGCTCAGTGTTGAACAGCTTAGGCAGACAATAGTGTCCTAGTGTTCGTTTCTGGGTGAACATGACTATCACGGTTTTGGTGGGGTTTACCGATAAGTCGAAATCCCTGCACCATAGTTCTACGGTGCGCAGTGCTTGCTGGGTAAGGTTACAGATTGTGCTCGCGGCTTTCCCAGAGATCAGGATTGCGAGGTCATCTGCGTAGCCTAAGGTGTAGTCTCGATTCGCATTGAGTTTAGTGATTAAGTCATTGATAACCATGTTCCACAGAAGAGGAGATAGGACTCCCCCTTGGGGGCAGCCTCTGGCCATCAGTGCTGATCCGTTAAGTAGGTAGAACAGTTTATATGGGCAAATGAAATTGTTGTTTTTACTATCATCCTCGCAATTTTTCTACATTTTCTCACCATTTAAACCTTCCCTGGACTACGACAAACATTCCAAAACCCAAATCAGCTAACTCGGCCCAGCCGTTCTCGAGTTTTAGCGAGACAAACGAACAGCAATTGATTTTTATATATGTAGGAAAAAGGTTTGAAGAATAGGATCGGGGGTCTCTATGTCTGTCAGGATTTCAAAGGTAATCTGGCGTCCTGTCTCCACTCGCCGTAGTCGCCGACCGTCCGTAGCGCTCGGTGCTGCCATCTCCGACATATATATAGATTAACAGTGTTCACAATCATATGGTGATAGAATGTAACCTAATATGATATATTCTTTATTAGTTATATTGGATAAAAATTACTTTTGTCTGCTTCACATATTTTAACACCAATTTCAATAAAACCTGTAAGTCTTTATTGAAATTGGTGTTAAAATATGTAAATTCTACTCCTCACTACAAATATTTTGCAAAGTAAAATGTTCTGATTTTTGCAGTTTCTCAAGAAGTTTCAAAGAAGCAAAACTAAATTACAATATGTTGTTATTAAAATATTGTATATTTCCACCCGATTTTCCAGGTGCACATAAATCAAGAAATGGAAATGGAAGAAGATAATATGACAGATGACCCTTTCACAAAACATCTCCAGTATGACTTAGGAGATGAACTTCTGGTTTCCCTCACTAATACACCACCTACTGTGGAGGCAACTAAAAAATCATGGCCAGTGCTAAGGGACCTATCTGTAGTTATACCAAAGCCTATGGAAACACTTTCAAAAAAAGCTAAACCTACAATTTCTATAATAGAAGAAAATACTTATGCAACAATGGGAAATGTTCCTGCATTAGTAAATAAAATTGACTTTAAGCAATTACATATAAAATCTCAAATACAAGGGAATATTGTATCTGCCAATAAGGCTAATTTAATAAAAAGAGACTTAGAACTGATAGAAATATTCACACCACTCCAAAAAGAACTGTTTTCTATTTTAAACAATTATCAAGATTTATATTACCCTGAGAGATCATTCATCAATGCAGATGAAATTCGATACACTTATTGTCTTCATGTAGTAAACCACATGTTGAAAACTAGAACAAAAATTCTACATCATAATGCAAAACTATCTAAGAAAAATGACTTAACTGATGAATATCGGGATCAAGGATTAGTAAGACCTAAGGTTTGTATTATACCTATTATATATGGCAAAATAATGTAACATTATAAAGCAGTTTTATAAGCTACTAGCTGTGCCCGCGACTCCGTCCGCGTGGATGTCGTAAATTATATGAACACAAATTCATAATAATTATAAATATTGCCACTCAGCCCAATGCAAAGCAGCTGCTGAGGATTAAGCTATGTAGTTTCTACGTAACCAAAATGTTTAATTATTTTTATAATGATATCATCACACCCTTTTTTTCTTTCTTTCGTACTTTACCTATCCATTTATTAAGTTGAAAATAAAAGCGCTGCTTTTTTAAGGACGTGCTGGTGAACCCAAATTTACGCTTCCATGTTAGTGATAGATAGCTATGGAAACCTCAATAAAACAATCCCTCATTAATCTAGTGGTCACAGGCGCAGGTGTTGACTGTGACGTCCCGAGTTCAATTCCTGGATTAGTCTATATTATTGGGTGTTTCTGCTAGAAATTTCTCAGTAACACCCCAGGGTGTTAGTAGTTAGCAAATGTGCCCATAAATGGATTAACATTAAACTTTTTATTGAATCGCAGCTTTATCATTTGGCTGAGAATTGAATTGCCATATTTTCATAGGTAAGATTTTAAATTGTTATTTACTGATGGCTCGAAAGGGCCAGCAGGTGTCGGGGCAGCATTCTTTGATCCACAGGATGACCTTAATATGAAATTTAAGCTGAATTTACCATGTGTGTAATGAGGGCAGAATTGACGGCTATTGTTGAAGCGCTCTCTTATGCGCAGTCTGTAACAGCCCAAAAAATTGTCGTCCTATCGGATTCAAGGAGTGCTCTCCAGCATTTGGCTCGGTGTGTTTCGGGAGTCCGAGGTATGCCGATAGCCTATGAAGCTTTAAAGATTATAAGTAATTTCCAAAGCAATGGTGTCTGTGTCGAGCTTCAGTGGATACCCTCACATATAGGGGTTGTTGGAAATGAGGTTGTGGATGATTTGGCAAAGAAGGCAGTTTTTGACCGGGTTGATGTATCATGTGCGCCTTGCGCTGTCGAAGTCTTATTTGAAGCTCGCATTATTTGTATGGAAAAGTGGAAGATGTTATTTGAACAGGCTTCGACAGTGAAGGGTGTTTGGTATCATTCGATACAGAGTTCACCACCTGCTATACCCTGGTTTGATTGTGTCAGTTTCAATAGGGAGATTCTTGTGACTGCGTTTAGGTTGCGGTCTGGTCATGTTCCACTAAATAAATTTTATCACCTAGTTGGAGTACGGTCCTCTCCTGTGTGCGACTTTTGTCAGAAACCGGAAGATCTCATACATGTGTTAGTGGAATGTGATCAGTATCGTGATCTTAGACATCAGTTAATACCCGACATAAAGTTGCATAATGGTGTTTTGAATGTGATTCTATCTAAACCAATGTCACGCGAGTGTAGGCGCATCTTAGATTTATATGTTATGTGCTTAAATGCAAGAAGGGTGAGATAGACATTATGTTCATTTTATAATATAATATATGCGTTCCTCTATGGGGCTGGCATAGTCACCCAGGGTGTCTGAAGCCTCGCAATTTTTTTTTTCTAATCACATATGATTTAAATTATAACAAAACATTCTTCTGTGGGTACGAAAGGCATGCTTAGCGAACTAAACCATTTAATATAATAACTTTAAGAGTTCGCTAAGCATGCGTTAATGCTTTTCAAAGATTTATCTTGAATAGGTACTGAATGTTTGTATGATTTGAAAGAAATAGTTTTCTAGCCCTTAGTTTAGTTTTCTAGCACTAGCCGCCCGCTGCCGCGGCGGTCACATTTCTTACCTAATCCATATACTTAACACTTATCTATTTGTTGATTTTCTTCCTACCCCGAAGCTCGAACTGGGAGCTTCCACGCTCGAAGTAGTAAAGTCGAACCCATATTCACTCTCTAAAACGTAATTGAGTACCTAAAACCCGGCGCCACTACTGTTTCTTGTAGAGGCAACCGATGCGGAAAGCAGAGCCCGTCCACCCCTTTTAATTTCTAAGAGGATATATAAAAAAAAAACTCTCAGGCTTTATAAGTTTGTATAATTTTAGTGTTATTTTGTCGCATAGAAAACGTAATTTTTGTCTATTAATTTGATGGTAAAAGATGTTTCGGTCATTCCAACTGATACTTCTGATATGTGAATTTACGAAATAACACAAATTAATGTATATAAAATACCAGAAAAAATTAAATGTAGTCAATTGTTTTGTGGAATATAAAATTGGGGCTAAAGTTTTTCGATAGTTTATAAATACTATCGAATCTAACGCCCGGTAGATGGCAATAAGCTCGCTACCTTATAACATGGAAGGTGAAGTCTGAGTGTACAACTGTGTAAACCTCTACCTATACATTTAATGCAGGATCGCTGGTATATAAAATCAATCCACTGGTTGAAGAATATTCTTCAACCAGTGGTGCATATGCACTGCTTGTGCTTAGTGTAATGGTATAAGCATGATAGTAACTGTTTAAAATGTTGTCCTTAAACTCAAAGTGCAGTGAAAGCCCTAAGTCGATTGATTCTACAACGTACCTGCCTATTGTTAGGCTAAAATATTTTCTTTCATTCTGTCTATCTTTCTTTCTCTCTCTTTCCTTTCTTCTTTCCTTCCTTACTTTCTTTATCTTTCCTTCCTTTCTTCTTTCCTTCCTTACTTTCTTTCTTCCTCCATTGCTGCAATCCTTTCTTTCTTGATTCCTGCCTTACTTTCTTTCTTTCTTAATGTCTTTCTCTATTACTTCTTTTTCTTTGTTACTTACTTTCTTTCTTTCTCTTTTTTTCTATTACTTTCTTCTTTCTTCCTCCTTTACTTCTTTCTCACATGATAGCGTGATTAAATGTGATTAATACTATGAAAACTCCGTGAACATTAAGGGAATTCCTACGTCTGGCTTAACTTATAATTTTCTCCCTGTTTACCAACACCATCAATATGGTACCAATTAGGGCATTGAAACTCGGTTGAATTTTGAAAACCCGGGTTTTCGGGTCTAAGAGTAATCAAAATCCGGGTAGACCGGTTTTTTCGAGCATTTCGATCTTTTTATTGTAATTTTTTTTAAAACACTAATCTGCGTTTATATCTCGATTTCCTACAATGAGTACAAAATATAAAGGATGAGGAAGAATTTAAATAAATGAAACAGTACTTTACAAATTACAAAAACAGTTTTAATGTTTAAAAAAGTGATAAAGATTTATTTTTTCTTCACAATATCTTAAAACTTAGTAAGTAATCTAGTCTTTTTTAAATCACAGACTTGCAGAGATTAGTTTTAACATTAAATGAATTATTTTGGTAACATTAACTTATTGTATTTAAAAGCTAATAAAAATAATATCTTCAAAAGACATTTTTGTAGTATCACAAATAATTTTAACATTAATAAAACTCTTCTTCGCATTAACAATTAGGTAACGAATAGTTCTAGTCTTCTATTCTACTATTCTAATATAATTTAAATTGCAGTCGTTTGGTTAATAATTGGTTCTTTATCTAAAATACTAAGTAAAAAGTAGTTATGCATTTGACACATTATTTAAACAACATAGTTAAGACATACCCTCTGACCATCTGACCACTTTAGAAAAAAAGAGATATTCATATAAAATAATAACTAATACCATTTTGGATATATCGTAACGTAACATAAAATAACAGAAATCAGAACTGAATTGTTAGAATTTCTTCTTACTTATGTAAAATGAACGTAAAAAAATTAGGGCATCCAAAGTTTTGTCACTCAAAGACGAACGCAATCTATTGCACATAATTCCAGCCGAAGAAAATATACGCTCCAGCTCGACGCTAGTAGGTGGAATAGTTTTTAAATGTTTATATACCAGCGATAGGTAACGCCCTCGCTGTCGCGTACCGCCATTCTCGAAGAGTGCCATTTCTACCCTCACAGTAGTAAGCAAATAGTCTGATGGACAAGCTGATCCAGTTTCAGGAGCAGTATAATCAGTAGCAACAGCTTGACTTAACTGTCTGTTCAGTTCCTCTTCATTTGTCAAAGTAGACAACTGAATGTCAATTTCTCGCAGGTCTTGGTCTGGCGCTGGCAAATTTTCAAGAGGTATATTTTGTTTATTTGGTTGTGCGTTTAATCAAATTAACAATTTCGTTTAGTATTTCATCACATGTAGGCCGATAAAAAACAGTTTTATCTTCATTTTGAATGTTCTCAAAATATTTACCGGGATTAGTCAAGTACTGTATTGTTGCTGCTTGAGTTAGTCTTCTTTTTGCGTATCGTTTGCTCAATGCAGTTGCCATTTTGTTACTTAGTGGTGTCTTCATTTCATCCATTTTCTTCAATGCTAATTTTAGGGAAACATCAGCTGTAAGTAATGTTGCATCGCGTCGACATAGCGCCTCGACGACAGTTTTAATAACATCCAATATTTTATGGATCTCATCTATATTTCTCCAGTCATCATCAGTAAATGCAATGTCTGTTTTTAAATCAATTAAAGCTTTTGTAATAGATATTTTCAATTTCAGAAACCGACCTAACATGGCAGAAATGCTACTCCAGCGCGTTTTCCCATCTAACAGCATGTCATCGATTTTTGTCGGAGAGTTCTTGAAGATTTTTACCACTTTTCGTACTTTTGATAGCAGATCGTTGTATCTAAAAGACTGTGAACTGAAAGACTCCATAAACGAGGATTCATTATTAAATCCAACACCATCCTCGTCATTATCTGTAGAATTCGTGTCGTCGTTAAATTCTACAGTTCGCAGTCTTTGAGCCAATACCGATAAAGGCAAATCTTCATCCTCGTGAAGTTCGGCAAGCTGAGCGACGTTTTCCTCGAATCCGGCATTGCGTTTGTACATCACGTCCACAATTGCCAGCTTTACGGCATGAGCGATGCATAGCTGATGGTACGACTTAAGGGACTTCCCTAATGCAACCATTAGGCTGCAACCGTCTGTGGTTTGGGCGACGATGTCATTTGTTAGAGATACCCTATATTCGTCCAACTTGGCCTCAATCAATTGTACGCATGAGGCTGCATTCATGGACCCGTGAATGCATATGAGACCTAGATTTCGAAAACTGCTATCCCTTGCAAAATTTGGTGAATGTAAAGTGAGCCCTATATATCTTCTATTTTTATTGGATGTCCATTCATCGAATGATATCGAAAACTTCTTTTCATCTGACAGTATAATTTTTGTCTCGTTGATTATTTCTAGCTTCCTTTTATCAAAGTCTTTGAGAATTATGTTGCGAACGGTATCAGCAGTAGTGGGTAATTTGTTGCCGGTCTTTTCAAAAAGGTACTTTAAATCTTGAGATTTTGAGAACGTTCTAAGAGGAATTCCATCAACTGCAGCCATACGAGACACCATAACCTGCATACTTGGGTTTGCATCAGTCTCAAAATAGTGTGTCAACTTAGTTTTCTTTTTTGGCGCTTCGGGAATTTCTTTTGAAGAATATGCACTACCTTGTGCTGTTGTTTCGATTGTTGAATGCCTTGCAGCCTATATATCTATATCAACCTTGTGAATATTCTTTAAATGTCTTAGAAGACTGCTAGTACTACCACCGGCTGATTTCAATACTTTTTGGCATGTTTTACATTTAGCTTGTTTTGTTTTTGTTTCTGAGAAAATAGTGCCAAACAGATGTGTTGTCTCCTTCCTTACTAGTTACTACTCCAAAATCCATATCTCATTGATTTATGGTCAACAAAAGGGATTCATCTGAAAGGAAACTTAGTTTTATTATAATAATAGCAATCGTATTTTTTCACGATGTAATGCTTGCAGGCAACGGCTGCGAGGCCATACCTATTCATGGTTAGTTAGCGCTAGTATTACATTAAAATATTAGCAATAAAATCGGATATAAATACAAAAAAAAAAAACAAATACACCTAAAAATACACCATAAAAATAGCGCGACGAGTGGCGGACGACATCACGTCAATATATCAAATAATTGGATTAGTTACATTAGAATCCTAGAACAACAAGCTAAAACTGTAAGTTACGTTTTATTGAATAATAAAATTAATTTTGTAGATACTCCTTATAGTACCTATAAAGAGTGTCACCAAACACTACATATAACACTCCTCACGTTCACGCCGCCCGCGCTGGCGCGTCTAATACTTATGGCAGACTGACTAAACAAAATGGCGGAGGTATTCATCACCCGCGCAACGCGCGACGAGCTTCGCTACAACCTCCCCTCTCCACTGCTCCACACTTCACCCCATTTATGTCCTGAGATGGACGCGAGCGTTCCATTTAACTTGCAAGGCTTGTTTTATTGGTAGGAACGTAGCAACGAAGCTACTTTTTACGTAATAAATAATAATTTAAATTTAAATTACGTAATAAAAAATAATTTATCAAAGCGTGTTTTTATTCCATTTACTTATTCTTGCATTCAAAGTGGCTTAAACTTAATAAATAACAAAAACAAAAGTATTAAAAATAAACCCGAAAAACCCGAGTTTTAAAAATCAAACCCGGGTTTTTTTGTAATCCTCAGAACCGGGAAACCCCGGTTTTTTCGGTCCGGGTAAACCCGGGCTCGATGCCCTAGTACCAATGACATCAATTAATTTGCGATGACCAATTGATTGTGACCTTTGCAATGTACGGGATTATATACAGTAGAGAGGTCAAGCTGTATCTCCAGTTTGGCTTGACCGATTCTAATAAAACGTACACCAGATTTTAAGTTAGACAAATACCTACTCAACTGTAAAATTTCATTTAAATCGGTTTGGCTGTTTTCGCGATTTTAGGTAACAAAATTTAAAAATTATGTATTTGTGTTCTCTACGATTTTATTATAGTATAATAGAACAGATTTATATTATTTTTTTGCTATTAAGATCACGACTTCACAAACTTCACACATAACAATGACAAAAATCTGCTGTATGGTTTACATACAAAGATGTGAAATACAAAAGTTAGTGATTTTACAGAAGTATCAGCGAATTATTATAGTTTAATTAATCAAAAATAATAAAAAAACATATTAAAATATTTTATTCGCATCTACCCTTTTATGTATGCTTTGAACATCCTGCATTTTACTGTTATTGAGTACTAAATTAAGCTTAGTTTAATTTATATTTGAAAAATAAACCTAGTTCCTCTTATAACTTCACTAATGAATGATTGAATGAGTTGTCATTGAATCATTCATTAGGGAAGTTAATGTTGAAAAAAATTTTATGTTGACCTTACGAATAAGTTTGCATTTTGTAGATATTGTTCTTCGAATCTGACAGTCCTATTAGCGAAAAATCGGCATAAACATTAATTTATGTATTTAGCTTTATTTGTGTATTTTTAATTTTTAAGCATAGTTTTAGAAACTATATTTATTACTTTTTTTATAATTTGAAGTTAAACATTTCCATTTTTACCTACGTAATGCGTAGGTAAAAATGGAAATGTATATCTTCAAATTATAAAAAAACTATGCTTAAAAATTAAAAATACACAAATAAAGCTAAATACATAAATTAATGTTTGTGTTGTTGAATGTTCATCTTATACATGATATTTTTTTTTGCAGGTTCTTATTATGGTACCATTTAAAGATGCTGCTTATAGGGTTGTCAAAACCTTGATAGAAATTCTGGTCCCTAAAGAAGCAGGGGAAGTAGTGAATAAGAAGAGATTTGAAGACGACTTCACTGGTGGTGAGCTTATAATGCCCCGCAAGAATCCCAAGCCTGAAGACTATGAGCTTATGTTTAGTGGCAACACTGAAGACACATTCAGATTAGGCATGACTATCACAAAAAAAACTCTTAAGGTTTGCTTTACATATTATTACTTTTTAGAAATTATGATTCTCTTTTTATTGCAATATTTCTATCTATCTGCCTTGACTTTTTCCATCTATATTGAAGTTACTTAAAGTTAAACAGATGCAGCTTAAACGGTATACTCACGTAAGTACAAAATCGTACTTGACATCAATAAAATTTCTATCGTCTGGTAACTAGCAAGTCAACAGATAGTCAGATACCAGTATTTTACATGGAGCAACTGCGTACCTGTCATCCACAATCTAGTTGATTCGTAACACAACATGTAATGGTGAAGTAAAAATTAATTTATAACAAAAAAAGAACCGACTCCAAAAATCTTTCTGTTAAGTAAAAATGCACTAAAAAGTAAATAAAAAAAATTACATTATTTACTTACTTCAATTTACATACAAATATTTTTTTAAATTTAGTGGATTCTGAATAAAATCAATTTATTAGACCAATAATATACAAGTATTACTATTTTTGGAGCCGGTGCCAGCCGAACTTAAAAAATATTTAGTAAGTTTCCTAAAATTTTCAAAGTATATTTAAAGGTACATTAACCATCATTATTATTACGATAATATAACAATACCTAATTGAACCTATTTACAAATGAACACAACAACTGCCTAAAGCGACAGCTTAGTTACGTAATACGCTACTTCATGAATGTACTTACACGTTTCTTATCCTTTGATCGGTTCATAAACGACGGAGTTCTGAGGTAACAAACATAAAAAAAAACGAATTGATAACCTCCTCCTTTTTTTGGATGTCGGTTAAGAATGGCCTACACCATGGATAAAACTTAACTATGGGAATTTAGCCAGCTATAAGGCGTAAAGAGTAGAGACCATGCATTTCGAAAGTACAAAAGAGACCACAGTGCAGCCAATTGGGTCTCATTCAAAGCTGCTAGGAATAGATGCAACACGATGGTATGCAACGCCAAACGCCGACATATTCTGGAAAATATTACTTCTTACTATCGACGTTTGGAAATGCCTCGGAACTCTAGATTCATGATGGGTTTACGCGATACGGCACTCAACAAATATAGAAACAAGGGACTAGAAACAAAAAAACAGTACTACAAAGACTTAAAAAAGTAGGTAGAGGTAGCTATATACAATGAAAAAAAGTTACTTTAAAACAAATATAAATGATAATATTAAAAACCCTAAACAATTATGGAAAAATTTGAAAACAAAAATTAATCCGCCTAAATCTCTGGAAATACCGGTACACCTAAATGACCCTAACCAAATTAATCAGCATTTCACTAATGTTCCTGGTAGCCCAACTGCCAATATATCTCTCCTAACATTTTATGATTACCATAGATATAATAGTGCAGAGTTCATTCTCAAACCTGTTGACTGTATGGCAATACTTAAAATGTTTAAAACATTAAAATCAAATGCGACAGGAGTTGATGGATTGTCTTTAGATATGATAGCAATGATGGTACCCAAGACTTTAGATCTGATAACTACCATAGTAAATAAGTCTATCCTCACTTCTAAGTTCCCAACGAGTTGGAAGACTGCTATTGTCAGGCCTATACCAAAGAACGCGAATGTAACAGAAATAAGAGAACTTCGGCCTATAAGTATATTACCTTGCCTTTCTAAGATCTTAGAAAAAGTTGTTAGTGAGCAATTGAAGCACTTCATGGAGTCTAATGGAATTTTGCCTGAAATGCAATCTGGTTTCCGAAGAAATCGGGGTACCACTACAGCTATTCTTGATGTTACGGACAATATTCTAGCAAGCCGGGATGATGGAAGAGGTACTCTGCTGGTTCTATTGGACTTCTCTCGGGCATTTGATTCATTGAATATTCCTTTACTTGTCTCTAAGTTAACGTATTATGGTTTTGATACAAATACTACGAAATGGTTCGATTCTTATCTTACCAACCGAGCACAATACGTTGAAACTCGCAACTCAGACGGGTCTTCCTCACAATCTACACATTCAGCAGTAAAACATTGATAATTTTAAATATAAATACAAAAATAGGTTACATAACTTGCAAAAATTAGACAGCACTTAAATATATACGTCTTCCTATTCCATTTTTACCTGCCTACCTAGTGGCAATATATGGTGTATACTACACTTCGATAAGTTTATAATTAAATAAATTTATAGATACAAGAAGTGGTTTTAAATATAATATCAGCTTTTGCCTGTTTATTCTTTTTATATATATACATTTATATTTCAACTTCATCCTAATGAATTTATAATAGTATTTAACTTGTATTCAAAAAAAAAATATGTCGACTTCAGGAAGTCACCTGTAGTCACCCCCCCAGGGGTTCCACCTTGTCGTGGTGGGGGGGCTCTAGTAGCCGTGGCTTGGTCACCCACGGTGAAGCTAACGGAACCCGAGGAGGGCCGCTCCTCAGGGCTTGGCCTTCAAGCCCATGTAGGAGCGTCGCAACTGAGGTGGGCTGCGGCGTCGTATGGGCGGCACCGCAGCTGAGGGATGGGAGAGGAGTGCCGGTATGTCGATGCGCCGCTCTCCCTACCTACCGCGGCCTTGACGGGGCCGCCACCGTTGGATGGCGGACGCGGTGGGGCCGCAGGGGAAGAGGAGTGCCGGTATTGCGAGGCGCCGCTCTCCCTATCCTCTGCGGCCGTAGTGGCAGGCGGCGGGGCCACAGACCTGACCCGTCGCAGGGGACCTAGGGCGTCCAGACACGGGGTCGTCTGGCGCCCATTGCACATGGTCTCCGAGGTGGTTGCGGCACGCCATTAGTCTGGTGTGCCGAAGCGGGGGGGTGCAATAACCAACCCCGTGAGGGAGTCCGGCAACGGACGGCTGCGGGCGGGTTCGCGGTTGTGTGCGAGAACGTTCCCGCGTCCCGCCCTCAAGCAGCTGAGGAGGTATACTGTGGAGTTTTAGTGGGTTCGAGTCCCACATAACCGCTCTGTCTCCCCGTGTCAGAGCGGTATGCGAGCCCATTTCTCCACATAAAAAAAAAAAAAAAAAAAAGGAAGTCACCTGTGGCTCCCTAAGGTTTCAGCTGAAAATCAGCGCTGCAGGTAACCTGCAGCATATGCTGAGCTGTGACTTTTCAAACACACAATTCCACACCGATCCCAGCGAGCAACATATCGTTTCAATGTTGTGAGGTTAATTTAGATATTTGTTACTATAATATAAAAATGTGCACATACTCGTAACTATCTACGGTTAATCCGGTGATGTGGTGCTGCTCCGCGGCGCTGGAATCAGCATCGTGTTTTTGGGCAGCCTAAAGGTATAAACAAAACCATTTGTAATATTATTATTGTGTTTACTGTATATTTGTTGAATGCGTACTTTTATACACCTACATACGTGTTATTTCTTACCTTATGTTTGTGGATGACGAACATTCGCCGTTGTTCTAGCGGCGCGAGCAGCGTCTTATCACAGCACACACTCCGTACACAATCGCTCACTCAAAGTGATTCAGCATGAATATAAATTACTGTGCTTGCTAATCGCTGATGGAAAATCCCATACAAGACCCGAAACCTGCAAAACGACAATTATAATTATCATTGAGTTTATTTAATATACCTGTATAGGCATCACAGTATGTAAAAATATATTTATCTGTGTGTGTACTTACCACACGTTTCTTGGCTTTCCGTCATTATGATGAGCTTCATCGGCGAGATGAGCAATTAAACTATCAGCATTGTGTCTCTGTATTGTATTGAAGACCACCATAATATTGTAAAATCGCCATGGATAGTATGGCGTGTGTAGCTGCAGCAATACGACTGCCGGCACGAGACGGTCCGCACCATGGCTGGGGCCATAATAAAATGTGACGCGCGATGATCGTCGTACATACCTCGGTAGTTACATTGTTGTACCATATCATATACATCAGTCTATGTGCGATGGTTGAATCAGTTGAGTGACGATCGATTCGTTTTAGTGTGCATCATAGTCTTTGTGTGTGTGTAATTGTTAACTGTTTTGCGTTGTTAAGTTCTATTATATTTTTTTTCGCTTTTTGAAATTTGCAATTTATGTGGTTGCTATGTGTGGTTTAATAAACTTGATTTCTTTCTTTCTTTCTTTCTCTAGGCGACGGCAAACTGCGACACTTAGACCTTCTTGACTTAAGCGATCACAATCTTCATTTCTCAACTGTCCCTATTATTAATACTCAATTGTACATCTGGCCTAACTCGTCCTGACATCAACTTATTTCAGTTCACCCCAGTTGACCTCGGTAAGATTAAAAGGTAATCATATCCATCACACACATCCAATGCAGTGTGCTGTGACAATATTTCTCGCAGCATGATTGTTAAGGTTCTGGACGATCTCCTCCTGGCGATATCCCATATTTTTAATTTCTCCATTGGCTCTGGTATATTTCCTTCCTTCCTAATTGGGAAAGAAATGGAAAAAAAGGAAAGCTTATGTTCGAGCTCTACCAAAAATCAAAATCAGGGGCGGATCTATATATAAAGGCTTTTGAGGCTACAGGCCAGGGCCCGTGGATTTAAAAGGCCTCCAGACACTATTGAATACAATAGACAATATATATTATTAATTAACAGTGTGGTTTTAGTTTGTATGAGTCTGCTCAACTTTTATGATGGATTTTCCACACATATAAAGGTACCAGAAACTCAAGGTCCGTCTCTGCCAAAAATGTCTAATCCTTCTCTTCCTGGTTACTACCGTCCAATATCTATCCTTCCTTTAGCCGTAATTAGTCCGAGACTCAAGCACCTTGGAGACAAGGTGCTCGAGTCTCGGACTAATTACGGCACAAATACATTTATTAAAAGATCTTGTCACTCATATAACAAATTAATGACTTGTAGTAAATGAGATTGTATTTTTTTCCACCTTTCCCTTCCCTAAGTTTAAAAAGTCTGTTAAAGAAATACTAGCATCTAAGTTATAATTGTTTTTAAGGTTTTAGTCCAAGATCCCAGAGCCCCTAGACCTTACTTATTTTCTGATGGACAAAATGTATATGATTGAGTAGTGTTAATGTGTACAGTGAACGCATACATACCTGCTAGCTTGGGCCGACGGCCAATATTTAGGTACCAGGTTCTACAGAGCAGATTTTTACGTACGTTGTACGGAATATTGAAAATATTTTTGGTTAATACTGCCAGTTACTAATGAATTAAAAGTATACATTTGGGAAGATGGAATCACGGAAAATGCTACGAGCAGGTGATGAACCAGTTCAAAAATATCTTGTAGAACTTTTCAATAGGGTTATATACGACGTCCACACTCCAGAACCATGTAAGAACGACATAGTCACCATTATCCATAAAAAGGTGACATTTCGAAGTTAATTATCTACCACCTCATTACACTCTCAGATATACAAGCTCGTCGCTAAAATCCTCACCAATCGGTTTACCCGTGAGCGGGATGAAGCCAAACCCATAGAGCAGGACGGTCCTTTGGAATGGATATTCGATATCTTTCATATCCACACGGATATGATCACTGCTTTAGCAGCTGATGCCAAGAATATAATCGTCGCTTTTGCATGGCCTTCGTTGATAATGGGAAGGCCTTTGATAGTGTCGAACACTAGGAAGTGTTCCATGCTCTTCATGACACACCAATTTCCGATATGTGTATGTGCACTGCAAGCTATAAACCTCGGTCACTTTTTCCGATGCATACCTTATCGTATCCCAAACCGATCAAGCGGGGAGTAATAGAGTGACACTATTTCACCGAATCTTTTCACAGCAGTCGTGGATGATAATATGAAAAGTTTAGATGTCTGTCCCACTTAAGATTTTTCTCTCTAACTCTGATTTTTTTCCAGAAAATGCTCTCGTGATCTCTACGACACTTCTTTAATGTAGAGCTTAGGATGCATATGACCAAGACGGAACATTATGGCAAACAACTTTATTTATTAAACTCTTCATTGTACACCGATATAACAAACATAAAAGAAAATATAAAACTTAAAGGTACAATGGGCGGCCTTATCGCACCCGGGGTTTTCTACCAGGCAACCTTTGGATGGATAGGTATGACATAGAGAAAAATATGGGGTAATTTGTGGTGTACAAAAACATACTAACGATAATAATACTATAATAGATACTTAAATACATACATATTAATTATTAAGAATATGTATATATATTACATATCAATATAGTTATGTAATAATACTACATATACCTCTTAAACATGTATTTAAAAATAAAATAATAGCAACAATGTAAATGTAACTACTGTGTCAGGTAGTGTTCTTTCACTAGTTATTTAAATATAAGTATGTGAGTCGAATAATTCCGGCGAAGGCGAATCGGTAACCACTTGAGCCTATTACGATGGTCTGAAACATGATCTTATTTGCGTAGTCCAAATATGAATCTTATGCAAAAAAATTGTAGTCGCTCAAGCTTTTCTGATTGTTCCTCTGTAAGATCAGATAACTGGCATCAGCATAATCAAGGATAGGAAGAAGAAGGGATTGTGCAAGCGCAATCTTGGTGGTAATCGGAAGGAAATTTCGTAATCTCCTTAGAGATTCTGCTGAAACAAACATGTTGCGACTAATTTACTGAAACTTGAGCAGTCTACGACAAGTTCCGGTCAACAATTATCCCAAGGTTCACACGACGTCGAAAAGTTGTAATGATCGTCGTTGAAAGGAATAAAATTTCCATTGAAAAAAAAACCGTGAGGAATTGTTTTCCAATCAATTCGAGATATAAGCCTAGAGCTGACCTGATATCATCCGTAATATTGACCAAGGCTGTGGTTGTGCTATGGCCAGCACGGAAACCAGATTGAAAGAGATTGAGTAAATTATTCTTGGAGACGAAATTGCTAAGTTGATTGTGGATAAGACGTTCAAGGACTTTAGATAGGAACGCTAATATTGAAATAGGACGACAGTCTGAAAAGGTTGAAGAATTGGACTTTTTAGGTAGTGGGGTGACCTGGGCTTTCTTCCATTGGCAAGGAAAGATAACGCTGGATACAGAGTAGTTAGGGATATGTGATAGGAAGAATAACATCTAGGATGGGGAGGATCATATTACGGCTGATACAGTCACTTCCAATTGCATTAGAAGTTATTGATAAGATGCTCTTTTTAACATCACATACGGAAAATAGATTGAAGAAAAGTTGAGGATAATCAGTTTTAAAAATAAAACTTTAACAATTCAAATTCTTCTTTTAGTTGGAAATGAAAGGTCTGAGTTGATGGACCGGTATATTTATCTCTGCCACATTCTCACCTTAGATAAAGAGCATCAATAAAGGGAAATATCGAGAAGGATACTGCTTTGGTGGGCTGTATTTAGTGCATTGGATACCATTTTGAAATCAGCCAACATTCCACAATGTTTCTCTGTAACTGCCCCCATGACATAGGTGCCGAGAGGTGGATGCTCACACAGGAGGCTGTATACATATTAAGAGTTGCACAGAGAGCTATGGAGCGTTCTATCCTCGCTATAAAATTGAAAGACTGAGTTCCAAATAAAACAACTGAACGACGTTCAGCTGGATTGCCATTGCGATACGTTTAACAAAACTGCTATCCACCTTTAGACGTAATGCAGAATGACATATCTACAGTGGGAGAGGTTTGTTTATTGTATAGGTATATTAAATGGATAGTCACCTCTCAAGTAAAAAAAAGATACTGTATTCTGATTTGACTTTCCGTGGCTGGGTCGATGGGCTCCTATTTTTGTGTCTGTAAGGATAGAAAAAACCCAAACACGAAGAGGATGTCGGGGGTAGTTCGCTCGCTACGCTCGCTCATTGGCCGTTAGACGTTGGAAGCAGTTTTTTAGTTCACTTTATGGCAATGCGTTTGTGACGCCCGGGATCGAACGACGCGGTGACTATTGCAACCAATGTTGCAACGGCCAAAGTAGATAAAGGTACTGCGGTACGGAAGGCACTATCACATTATATTTAAGGGGGTTGGTAAATAAGAAAATAAATATATAGATATAAATAAAATCAATATTTTAGCTAAAAAACTTTTATAGGCATTGCAAAAATACTTATATTATTAAAACGCATTAAAGCATGCGTAGTGAACTATAAAGTTACGGATTTTTGTGGAAACACAAATACGGTCTGAGTAGGAGTTGAATCTGCGCTCTCCGGATGCTTTCCCGATCTACGCATACCTGTTTGAATTCTCCTTCCACATTCATACATCTTAAGGTGACGACATCATATTTTCAGTCTACTTATACAATAACTGAACCGAAACGACATCAGCTGGCTGAACGCTTGAGTATTCATCCGATTTTGAGTAAATTAATGTATTTAAATGGATTATTCGGAGTAGTTTTTGATGTAAATCAAATCTTATGTGTTTCTTTCCAGTGTGAAAACGTTCAAACCTAAGTGAAAGTGTGTGATTTAGGCGCAATCATGTGATTTTCGACCGAGTCCTGTTTGGTTACTACTTAGGACAGTAATGAAAATTAGACTTTAAGATGGAGCACTCAGCCATTACAAACAGCGTCATCTATTGGCAATATTAACATCCGCGCAAACCGCAATGTAGTACAATTTGAATTATAAAGCCATTTTAGATATTTTAGGGCCTAGAAGATTTTTTAAAATAAAAATGTACCTCTTTCATGTCCAATTTCTTTATAGTTTTTGAATTAACTAATCGATACATATAACGCCATCTATTGATATTAATTTGAACGATTTTTTGTTTATGTTCGGACCCTACGCTTTATACTTTTTGTCGCTGAATTACCTTTCGAAAGTGTTCACCCTTGGCGACTGCAAGATAATAACCAAGAAGAATCGTATAATAGTACAACGAACTGCTACTTTTTGCTTACATTGTTTTTGTACACCTGTTTTAGCTGTATTGTATGATATTATACAATAGCTTGAACACACTACACTGTAATTTCTTCTCTACTATATTAATAGACTTTTACATAGAGGTAGTTTTTCAAATGAACAGTCATACTGGGTATGAATAAATTCAAGTAGATAATAAATATCTTTTGTTAACAGCTCTACACAAATTTCTACTCTTCCGACATCATAGTGACGTCGCCTCTAGGTCTGCGCATGATAGTTGGCGCAGAAGGCGAGGAAGACCGCGATTACGACTTCTTAGCCTCTATAGAGATTCTAATAATGGATCAGACTGATGTCTTTCTTATGCAGAACTGGGACCATCTTTTGCATATACTCGATCATTTTCATTTGCAACCTAAGAAATCTCATGGCACTGACTTTTCTAGGGTTAGGTCTTGGGCTGTCAATGGATGGGCTAAGTTTTACAGGTCAGTTTATCCTAATATTTCTTGCCTTTTGTAGAACATAATTATTAGCAGGAGATACAGATCGAATTTAATTTTCTTTTTTAGACAGACACTGATTTTCTCAGCAGTATCATTGCCAGAAATAAAGTCAGTGATAAATAAGAAATGTTACAATTATGCAGGAAAAGTGTTGATCGAAAATCCACCTGAGGTCGGTAGTATACAACAGGTGTTGGTACAAGTGCCTCAGATTTTCCACAGGTTGGTAAACAATTTTATGGTGTCTATTCATTAATTTTGTAAAAAAATTATAATAATTTAAAACGAACTCCGTAATAATGTTACAGGTTTGCAGCAAATAATCCTCTAGAATCTGTAGAGGCGCGGTTCCAGTACTTTATCAAAGAAATCCTGCCGAAACAGCGCGACACGCTCATGAGTCACACTCTTATTTATGTACCTAGCTACTTTGATTATGTACAGTTAAGAAACTACTTCAAAAAAGAAGACATTGGATTTGTTCAGATTTGTGAATATTCTAAGGTATGATTATTATAGATAAATTGAATGCCGTCTATAGGCTCACCGCGCGACTGCTGAGAATTAGGTGTTGGGTTTGATTCCCAGGTCTGGCAAAGTGTTATTGGGGTTGTCTGTAAGGAAATTCTCAGTAGCAGCCCGAAGCTTGGAACTGATGGTGCCCATTTAATATCTTTTCATATGATATACTTATAACACGTACATTTAATGTAAAACCGACCCAGTATTTAAATACTTAACTTTTAGTCGTTAGGTACTAACTTACTTTATGTTCAAGTTTTACTGAGTACTAGGTAAAAACATTCTAATAAGACTATATTTTTAAAATAAAATTGAAATCTACACTTCTATACTATATATATTATATATAATATTATAAAGGTGAAGAGTTTGTTTGTTTGGTTGAACGCGCTAATCTCAGGAATTACTGGCTCGAATTAAAAAAATCTTTTTGTGTTAGATAGTCCATTTAACGAGAAGGCTATAGGCTATATAACATCACGCTACGAACAATAGGAGCGGAGAATCAATGAAAAATGTTACAAAAACGGGAAATGAATATTCCTTTTCAGAGCTTCCGTTGGTTGAGCTGCGTAAATGGTTAAAGTTACGCAAAAAACATGTACGACAGAATTGTTCCTCTTTAAAAGTTCAAAAAAAAAGTCCGTGACATGCACATGTATATCTTTTAAGGTTGACTCACAATAATCTTTTTTATGGTAATCAAATTTGTCCTAAAATAATGCATTATTTACGAAGGTGTTTTCATAAGATGATGTTAATCCTTATCCAAATAAATACGTTATTCATCATAAGTATTTAATTTTGAACAGAATTGCCCTTGACATCATTCGATTTCAATGAATATCTTCGGAGATATCGTAGTTTTAAAATAACTCGGTAACAAAATAATTATCAAGTACCATGCACGCTATTATAATATAACATATCATAGCATCACGCCTGTATTCCCCGAAGGGGTAGGCAGAGGTGTACACATTCGTACACCTACATTTCACCAATGCTGTTATTAAGTCCCATGTAATACGTGGTGAGCCTATTGCCCAGGCACAATTCGTAACTACGGACTGCTACTGAGAATATTCTAACAGAAAAACTCAATAACACTTTGCCCGACCCGAGAATCAAACTCGAGACCTCATGTTCAGCAGTCGCGCTTAGATCAATGAGGAAGGCGCATTTATGGTGTGTTAGGCGCGGTCATGACGGGGGGTGCTGGTAGAACATATTATAGTAGGTTTTTTTCCTCAAATTAGCTATTATATTATAATTAGCCTAAGTTACTCCGAATTAGGGTTCCACAGGCTGAGTGTTAGTTTCCAACATCCACGCGGACGAAGTTGCGGGCACAGCTAGTTATAGATAAAAATAAATAATTTTTAAGACGATCTTGTCGCTTTTGTCCCATAGTGCATCAGCAGGGTCTATGGCAAGTTGTAACGCGTGGCTTGTTTGGAACCTAAACACGATTAGGACTGTTGATAGCAATAAGCGCACCACCTATTACATGGGACTTATTAACTGCATCGGTGCAATGTGGCTGTACAACAGTTTACTTCTACATATCTTACCCTTCAAGTATACATGTGTGTTATGTGTCTTATTTTAATCTTTATTATAATAACTTGTATCAATTTTACAGGACGCAAAAATCGCCCGAGCGAGGGACATGTTTTTTCACACGGAAGCCCACTTCATGCTGTATTCAGAGAGAGTTCATTTCTTCAGGAGGTTCAGAATAAAAGGCATACGGCACATCATATTCTATCAGCCACCTACATATCCTCATTTCTTCTCAGAAATGTGTAATTTAATGCAGGTAAATACTAAATACGATTTTAATATGATTAATATACTTCGATTACTTCCGATGCAATTGGAAGTGACTGTATCGGCCGTAATATGATCCTCCCCATCCTAGATGTCATCCTTCCTATCATTTCACATATCCTCAACTACTCTGTGTCTAGTGGTATCTTTCCATGCCAATGGAAGGAAGCCCAGATCATTCCACTACCCAAAAAATCCAATCCAGCATCCTTCTCCGAATATCGTCCTATTTCGATATTACCATTCTTTTCCAAAGTACTCGAACGTCTCATCCATAATCAACTTAGTAATTTCCTCTCCAAAAATAACCTACTCAATCCCTTTCAATCTGGTTTCCGTGCTGGCCACAGCACAACCACAGCCTTGGTTAATATTACGGACGATATCAGGTCAGGCATGGAAATCGGCAATCTTACGGTCCTAGTGTTATTAGACTTTAGTAATGCTTTTAATACTGTGGATTTCGATGTTTTGCTCGGCATATTATGTTCTCTTAACATATCTCCATCGGCAATTGATTGGTTTCGCAGTTACCTGTCTGGACGTCGACAACGTATTACTATTGGAGACATCACGTCTTCTTGGTGCAATACTACTGTCGGAGTTCCGCAGGGTGGCGTTTTATCTCCCTTATTATTTGCAATTTTCATAAATTCTATTTCTGATAAACTTCTGTCTTCCTATCACCTTTATGCAGATGATCTTCAAATATACTATCAAGCTCCCCCTCCACAACTGACGGATGCCATTGAGTTAATAAACCGAGATATGGTTCGTATATCTGACTGGAGTAAGAGGTATGGACTGACGGTCAATCCCATAAAGACACAGGCTATAGTAGTGGGCAGCTCTAGACTGATATCCAGGCTTGACTGGACGGTAGTTCCCCGAGTTTCTTTCAATGGCACATTAATTCCTTTCTCTGAACATGTAAAGAACTTGGGGTTAAATATTGATCGGAACCTGACCTGGATTGCTCACGTGCAAGAAGTTAGTCGTAAGATGTTTGCGTCAGCAAGTTCTATACGGAGATTACGAAATTTCCTTCCGATTACCACCAAGATTGCGCTTGCTCAATCACTTCTTCCTATCCTTGATTATGCTGATGCCAGCTATCTTGACCTTACAGTAGAACAACTAGATAAACTTGAGCGGCTTCAAAATTTTGCTATACGATTCATATTTGGTCTACGTAAATATGATCACGTTTCAGACTATCGTAATAAGCTCAAGTGGTTACCTATTCGCCTTCGCCGAAATACTCATATTCTTTCTCTACTATATAATGTACTTTTTCTTCGTACTACCCCCTCTTACCTTAAAAAACGTTTCGAGTTCCTTGGTGATACTCATGACAGATTCCTAAGATCATCAGAAAACTTACGCCTTAAAATGCCGATGCACTCGACCAAATTTATTGACAAATCTTTTACAATTCAAGCGGCTCGTTTATGGAATTTGTTGCCAGTAGAAATAAGACGGGCTCAATCCTTGCAAATATTTAAAAAATTGGTCAAGGAACATTATTTGTCGCAATCACATCACACTCGGTAGGTCAATATATTTCTACTATAATATTATTTAATTATCAATATTTATTTCCATCATATTTGTAGAATGTATGCATCGTATGTATGTATGGTATTTATATTATATAATTGATGTATGTAATATTTATTATTAATATTTTTTATTAATATATATTTTGTACACCACATACTGCCCCTTTTCCAGTCCATGCCACACCTATTCATCCAAAGGTTGCCTGGAAGAAATCGCCGGGTGCGATAAGGCCGCCCATTGTACTTCTTTTTATTAGAATGTGTCCTATATGTTTGTTCTTTTAGGTGTACAATAAAGAGTTAAATAATAAATAAATAATAAATATACTTATTGTTGCACCTTGCGTAAAACTGTTAGATACAATTATAGCTCGTAACAATGAGTGCTAAAAATTGTGCTAACTATGGACATACATATGGTTTTTTTTATGAAACTGGTTTTTAATGGCCAGCGATTTAGAATTCGCCAGTGTGTCATGGTATACACTAAAAATAATCAGTTTTAGTCCAGACACCTCATAGCCACTCAAAAAGCTCAAGTCTTAATTTATTATACGTGTGGAAACATCATTTTATTATTATCAATAAAAAAACTGGTTGGCGTTTTTAGTTCTATAAGTTACTGACTCCCATTTTGTATATAGGAGGTGAACCAAAATAAATTCGGTGGCAGTGAGTGCAACATGACTGTGACGGTGCTGTACTGTCAGTACGACCTGGAACGTCTGGCCGCGCTGCTCGGCTCCAACCGCGTCGCTCGCGTCGTTCGCTCCGACAAGACCGTGCACATGTACGTCACAGGAGACCACTGAACGACAATAAACTATAAATAAATAATATTGTGTTATTCATTTCATACTAAGGGAACACATTAGTCATCTTACGTCAGCCTTCTCGTTCAGCGGTTTAGTGCCTGATGCTAGTCATCACAATGTAGTATGTTGGCTTAAATCTCAATAGGTATAAATATTTCCTGGTAGACTTTTACGACAAAACCCGAGTAACTCACTTATATTGTATATATATATACTCCAGTATATTGCTTATAGGTACTTTATCACATATAACTCGTCCATTCTTATAAATTGCGAAAGTAACTGTCTAGTGTTTGTTACGTTTTGATATCTAAACCGCTGAACCAATTTTGATGCATTTTGGTATAGAGATAGGCCACCATCTGTCGCGCAGACAAAGTTGCGGGCACCAGCTAAATTTCATATAAAAATACTATCTACCGATATAATATTTATATCCTATTGAGGTTTTCATGTCAGTTGAAGTGCATTTTTTATAAACATGCGTAGGTGTTCATCAAATGATCATGTGAGGGCCGATCCCGTTCGGGGAAGGCGTTGGTGAGGGAACCGCCCCGGTGGCGCCTACCAGCCGACAGTCGACACCCCGCCTGTATTACATTAGGTGAGCCTTTGTGGTCACGGGTGCTGTGTAGTAGTGATGCGACTCGAGTCAACTTTTAGTCGTGTGACTAGAGTGAAAAAAGCGCAATCGAGTGAAGGAAACATCGCCTCAAGTCCACTCGGACCGGAGTCATTTCTCACATCCTCATCATTAGCCGAGACAAACAGGTTTAAAACCTGTCCGTATAACGACTGTATGATTGTGATGAGTCAGTTGAGTGAAAGGTTTATCGTATCGGCATTTATAAATAAGAATAAAATAGGATTAGATTTAGGTATAACTGTTTATCAACTGAAGTTGATGTCAACCAAGTTGATTCGTCTGTCGTTCTTAGTGACAAGCTCGGAACAGTGGATTTTGCCATTGGCTGAAGTCATTAAAAATTTTGATTTTGTATAATATTTACATGGGCTCGTGGCTAAGTAACATAAATTTATCGATCGAGGTTAAGCTGCGCTTGCTGCGGTCGGCCTGTGGATGGGTGACCATCATTTCATACCGAAAGCAACGATAGATACGATATTCTGAGCAACGGAGTGGCCGTTGCTCAGAAAGCACGTTAAGCCGTTGGTCCTGGTTGTCAAATCAAGATCTACGACAGCCGTTACGGGTGAGTAGTCAGAGATTTGAAAGTCTGGCGACCAGTCAAACCTCGAGATGTGGTGTTACCTACTAACTGAATTGTGAAGAGCCAATAGGCAGCTGCTCCATGTAAAATACTGGTATTAAGCTGCATCCGGTTTGACTGGAAGCTGACCCCATGAAATTGGGAAAAGACTAGACAGATTGATTGTTATAGTATTTTATTGTAATATTTTCAACCTTTTTAATTACTAAAGTTCGACATCTGGTGTTGGCTAATGTTGATGCTATTTAGTTTAGTTGATCCTTAGTAATAAAACTTCTGATTAATAATGTTGAAGTTTTATTATAATGCCTTAACTTACATATAATGACAGATTCACGGAATGTGACATATGACAGGTGACTCGAATAACCCGACTGTTGGAGTGACTCGAGTAGTAAAATCGGCCCCGAGTCGCATCACTTCCCCAGAGAAGACAGTGGTCACGTGCTGCCGTGCACAGCGGGGCTCAGGCGAGATCCCTTTACAGTCTCCACAGGAATGTGCCCCCTACTAGTCGTTGCACAGCGGGGCTTCGGGAACTGGTCTCTTAAGAGGAACCAGAGCCCGCCTCTGGTGGAGACCACCGTGACTTTGGGTGGCTCTAGTGGGGTAAGAATCTCAAACTGCGGTCTTATCCACGAAGGCTGGGCGCCTATTTGAAGGTTCCCAGATTTCCGGTTAGAAGGTTTGAAAACATAATTTAGAATGACGTAAATACTAAACCACTAATCGACAATAAATCGGGATAATGAAAGAAAATAAATCCATGAGCGAGCGTAGCGACCTCGGCAGTTTCGTGTACCCCGACACGGACAGGTTAGGGTCGAAGAGGATGACGGGGGCCAGTGAGCGAGGGTAGCTAGCGAACTACCCCGTCATCCCCTTCGTGTTTAGGTTTTTTCTGCCTCGGAAAGACAAATCAGAATACAGCGTCTTTTCTTTTACTTGAGTGGTGACTATCCATTTAATATACCTATACAATAAACAAATCTGTTCCATTGTAGATATGTAATTCTGCAGTACGTCTAAACGTGGGTAGAATTTTGTTAAACGTATCACAATGGCAATCCAGCTACATGAACATTGTTCAGCTGTTTTGTAAAACGGCTCTGTGGGGTTATCTACTCTTGAAACTAATTCCAATTCCAATATTTAATAGACGCCTTATAACCACGCGTAATTTTAAAATAAATTTACCTACATTACAGTTGCCTCAATTTTAAAGTATGTTATCTTCATATTATCCCGAATCTATAATAATTTTTTAGACATTTTGGCATTTAAAAGTACAAACTGACATATTTTGAATGTCAATCGAGCGGAATTATTTTCAGTAGTAAAACCCCTGTTTTGTAAATCAGCTAACAGTTTTTTAAAACAGCGGATTCTACTATCCATCTGCGACATAGGTACATACCTAGTGGTTCGTTACAGTTTCATTACATAGTGGATGTAAGATCTATTTTGATTTATCACGTCTCACGTTTAATGAACCTGTAACGAATCAGCACAATAAACTGTGCATCGCTGCAATTTACTATGTGTTTTATGTTGCAAACTCTGCAGTCCGTACCTACTTATATATCGGTCCGTTAAATAAGTGTTGTATATGTTTCTCTATTCAGATGCTTTATTTGTTGTAGAAAAGAACATCACTGTTCCGTCAAGAAAAATAAATAAATCATAATATAAAATATACATTTTAATATTTGACAACACAACATTCAATTTCCTGTAAGGGCTTAGATATAACACGACTAGTTAATATTCTGTATGATAACATTAGTATTTCTACCGATTTTTATATTTAATAACGTAACTAAACTTAGGCGCTTCTCCAATACAGTAATTCTCAATAAGCCACTAAAGATGTAGCTAAGTATATATAACTAAATTAAACTACTTAGTTGGTTTGTCTAGCTCTCCTCAGTTTGATGTCTTCTGATTTTTAACCGACTTTAAAAGGGAAGAGGTTCGCAATTCGGTTGGTATTTCTTATGTACGTACAATTGTACTCCGAATTGTTTTTGTTCGATGCGGTATAGTTACTTGCCGTTTGGTCCCATATAAATTTAATTTAGTTTGGCTCAGTAGTTTTTATTTTATGAGCATTTTTGTTTGCTAGGACAATGTAATTTTCGCGTAACTGTTTACCGGTTTTCATTTAGGTTGGTTACATTTAATAAGTTACCATGGTGCCAGTAATCGAAGTAGTGTAGTTACCTAACTTCAAAATGATAAAAAATAAAAGTGTTTAGTCACGGATCTGAAAAAAAATACGGATGTAACCTTACCTTGTCATAAGCGAAGCATAGATTACGCACACACCCGCAGCGTACTGGCACCGATTGAGTTTTAGGGCGTTCGCTACGTTCAGCATGCGCATGCGGCGGGTACACGGGCACGCCCGTTCCCGTACAAACCCGTCGCACGCGTCCGTGACGGTCCGCGCTGCTCATACTATCTTTCAATACTAACAAGTAATAAGCGAGGCGGGCACACGCCGCATTTGTACTTAGGTTGTATTTTTATAGGATTATTATTATAAATTACATATTTTATAAGTAATTGTTGTAAGTAGGAATTAAGAGATACGCTATGGGTAGACCTACTAAAGATGCTGCTAACCATGAACATGCGCCAAACATCGGACACCGAGTTTGCTGATTAATTTATGGTTCGTCTAGAATCCTAACTTAGAAAAAAGCTACTACAGCCTATGAAATAAGTTAAAAAATATAACCTTTTACGGACACTAAAAATTAAAAACCAAAAAAACTAAAACCAACATTCACAACTATACAAAATATATGAAATAAAAAATACTAAAAACCAAAAAAATACTTATTAAAGATTTAATCCAAAACACTTCTTCTTCAATCTTACTACCTATAATATTAATAAAATATAATAAATGTCCTGGAATAAGGAATTGCTCAAAGAAATACATTATAAAAGGGGTAAAACTAAAAACTGAATTCTAAAAAGGATAAAATAATCATTGAATCGCTTAGGTTTTGTCTTGCGTAATGCCCATGGTTTTATTAACCCAGAGGTCATCAGACTTCTATACATCACTCTGGTTCGAAGTAAACTCGAAGCTAATGCCTGTGTTTGGAACCCGTATACAGCTACCCAAACACTAATACTTGAAAAGGTACAAAAAAAGCTTTCGTCGGATTCCTTTTTAAAAGGCTTTATCGTTGCTTCGCTTACAAAGCAAACTATCTCTTGGGAACATTAAGTTTTCAACTCACGGTAGCCTGTAAGATTCTACGAGGGCGAATCGACTGTTCTGAGCTCCACAATCTATTTTGTAGATTTGACCTTGGTCATTGTCACACTCGCTGACATAAACTATTCGCACAGCCGGCATGTTGTACTGTCGCTAGAGCTGACTCCCCGGTATGTCGTACCCTAGAAGTGCTCAACGCCCTCCTGGCAGTCAATCCTGTATGTGATGTGTGGATATGTGATGTCTGTTTGCGGATGGATGGAGAGAAATAATGCGAGTATGTTTGGCGTTCTGCGAAAGGAAGTATGCAAGGAAGGATCACGGTGCCATGTTAGTTTTTAATTAGTAAAAGTATTATTTCATTGTATTTCTCTATGTTAATTAATTTAATTGGTAATTTTACGTGTTAATTAACTATAAATATATAATAAAGTAATAATATTAAATGGAAAAAGAATACGGTCGCGAGCAGGATTCGAACCTGCGCCTCCCGGATAACGCATTTTTTTCAGCGTTGTTTAACATGTGTAAATATCTAATATTGCCTACAAATATAGTTTCAAGATATGAAACTGTTATTCATTGTATTTGTCGTAGTGCATTGACTTATTGTTATTGCTAGAAAAATCTCATATATGCCACTTGGGGGCTAAATAGAAGGGCTATATTTATGTATCATGTAACACTTAATCAACCTAATGCACTCTTTTTATGTGAAATAAAGATTCATTAATTCATTCATTTATAAATGTCTAAAAACTCTTTAACTCTGCTGAGATCTAACATTTTTGTAAAAATTATGCCATTGTTTCGATTTTTTATTCTTGTTAATAAATTAATATTGATTTTTGTTCCAAATACCTACAAGACACGGCGCACGAAAAAAAAATGCGCGCGCTATTGTATTTTTAATAGTCTTTATCTTTTTTTTTCCCGCAAGTGTTTAGCCGTGAGCGTCAACGTTGGTCTTACACCTCGCCTTTCGGATCGGGCGCAATCCAGCTTCGTCTATAACTATAGTGATCAACTTTAGCTCACTTGTATCATAATGTAGGTACTATTAAACCATTTAGAGGTCGATCTTTACACCTTTTTAAATAGGTATAATATTATTATTTTGAGTAGCCGTTATTTAGTTATAAATAAATTACGGCCACTCAAAGTAGGTACTCTTATCATTATTTGCCATTTTAAGGTATTTTATGTACAATTATTCAAGCCCCCCAAGATATAGCCCAGTGCTTGTAGTGGATTGTTGTCTGTTATCTATTGAGGAGGTGCCCTTCCTCGTATTGTATTCTAAGATTTAATTTCAACAGATATTTTATGTTTTCACCACAAGGGAGCACATACCACGAACCAATAAAAAATACCCTCCTACTCCTTTTGAAGTCGGTTAAAATATTCTATCTCTAATAGATTCAGATTTGTTAACACTGAATCACAATCTTATAACAATCTCATCTCAATTAATCATTCTGTATACATATCAAAGAGTGGTTAGAACTGACTCCCTATAATCGTTAGGAGCTACAAGTAACTAAATAACTCATACCTAATATTGAGAGGCAAGATCAGATGGAACTAATACTTTAGTACCTACTCAATGCAATATTCCACCTCTTACTATGTGGATGAATGATGTAAGTACCTTTTGGTCTGTCTGGTCTATAGCGTACACACCGCTGCATTATTAACAGCAGACTGCTACTATACCGGTGACTTACGGTGCCGGGCAAAAATCGGACATGCTATGTAAATGGGAAAGAACCCCCATGGCAGTGTTATTCTGCTTTATTTTTTATTAACGTGTTGATTAATTAATATACACATACATACTACTTACTGTACAAAACATTTATCACAATATATAATAAATTGTTATTCTTAACTGTTGCTATTATGCGCACGCCGCGTGGTTTCCTTTGCAAGTATTTAATTAATAATTTCAGTTTATTAAGCTCAATGGTATTAAACAATTCCTACTATTGAGTATGGCTTCTATACCACTGATATAATACAGCATTTACTTAGTTATAATTCTGAGTAGGTACACTGACTTTAACTAACTAACTTGACTAACTTTAACTTACCTAATGATCAAAAGGGAATAAGAAGTGTTTTACTAGGTTATTTATAGTATAGTATAACTAATATGATGACAATTTTTCGACTGAAATTGTTGCATAAAAATAAGCTTAAGTAAAAACTTGCCATTACGTAAGTACCTTAGCTCTTCCAGATTTTTCAAAATTAACTTACAAACTGGTAGGTTCAGCCTTGTGATGTCACTGGCGTCAAAATAGTTTTAATTTACTTAACTACTAATTAATTACTACTGGCCGTTTATCTCGTTACAAACTTAAAAACTATTGGTGTTACATCTTAAAAGCTATTGCCGTCTACATCGTGAAATACTTGGATTACTTACTAATCTATGATCTATTCACTTTGGTAATGGTTAGTACCTACTATTTTGTCAGTTTCGCGTTTAGACCAATAATTTAACCAGAGTAGGTATATTATGAACAATAATAAAAACTTGCATCCAACGTGATATCTAGTTTGTTATTTTTTCTGTGTCAAGTCTGTCAAAATAACAGTCAATCGGCGGTTAAACATAAGTTGGTGCAACTGCATATACCTACATAAAATTATGAAATTAAGTCAGAAGACTTTGACGTCTTAGTCTAAGGAAAAATCTTGTTTTGTAATAACGGGATACAAGGTCTACTGGAAGTCCACAGTTTTTCCTTTGAGTCAGCATAATCTTTATTACCATGATTAATAATTCAAAATCCTGAACTATAGATAGACTTCGTTTTACTATCTATCTTTATTACAAAACGAGTTTTTTTTTATTCTAAAAACTATATTCGATACTATAAAGGTACTTATTTAAATTATCTGCATAAGATTATGGAAATACTATCTATCTATACCGATATATTTTCTTATAGACAGAAAAATATGATCACGACTAGGTTTTGAATCAGTAGGTACCTCTTAAATCGGTAAGTACGTACTTCAAGTGCTATACCACCAAGACGCTGACTCTGCCGACTCGGAAAGCAACCTATGCTTGCTGAGTCCATTTTTTCCTCCAATTTCGCTGGCAAGATCCCTAATTATATTGCAGAAAAAGAAACCCTTCTCGCGGCGTGTTTTTCTAATAACAAAAAATATAGATACCTATTTCGCAGAATATGAAAAATATTGAACTAAGAATTACAAAATCCTAGGTATTTAGGTATGAAACTAACAACAGATATGAACAGGTAACAGACATATTTAAATTTTGTGAGGTAAGAGCTCCGTCGTTTAGAGCTTTTAGCAACAGTACAGACGAATCGAGCATTGGATACAATATGTTTATAGTATGATTTGATTAACTTGCGTTTATTTTTAATGAATATCTATGAATAGGTACATAGCTCCATAAATGATGTTATTTTCGTCCCGTAGCTTACCTACATTTTGTGTAGACTATGGTTTGGATGAAAATAACACACGACGTAATTTTTTTTGGGGATTATTAATTTTCTTCTTTAAAACCATAATATTTAATATTATATTATGGTTTTTTTATTATTTAATATATTACAATAACAAAGATTAATTAATATTTTTATGTAGGTATATTGAGTTTAAAAACCCAAACGCATTCGTGTAATTCCCTTAAATTATAGTAGGTACCTACATGTTCTCCTCATGATAACGATTAACCTACAGGACCCATATCTTGATCATGTAAATAGGTTGCAAAGGCTCAATCAAGTTCTTATGAGCATTTACTGTTAAAAAGTTATTACATCTCAAAATCAGCGAGTCCCTAACTCTACAGAACCTACAACTTGGTCAACAAGTAGCTGATGGCTTGGCTGTGTCGCGGCTGAACTAGTGACCTAATTTCTTACCATTAGTCTAGTAGTGTCTGTCCGACCATCGCGATTAATGTTTATCAAGTAGAACACATGGTTTAAGAGAACTGAACGAATTCGTGTACCTACACCTGTATATATTCATTCATATTCAAACCTAAAAGCATTAAATGTAAATTTTGTACAAAGTCTCCGCTATAACATAGATTAACCTATAGAGTAACTGACTAGAAAAAGTACTGCCGCAATAATACAGGTGTAGTTATTATTAAAAGAAGCATTAAAATCTTCATGTTTTCTTAGTTAAGTTCGATAATTTACGAGTGAGCGACCGTCATGTGATACTATCTGTGGCTTCGAAGGAGCCGAAATCTGAAGTCTCGTTGTTTAGTCCTGGCGTGGTGTCAGGAGGGACTGTCGAGCTGAGGGTAGAATCCGAGGTTGGCTCCGTGATCACGCTGTCTTCGGTATAACCACTGGTGATGTTCTCCGGTGATGGGGGACTCGTATCTCCATTCACTGCGGTATCGCTTCCTCCTAGGACAAAGGTTTTTAATTAATATCTTTATTTTCCATATAATATAGTGACAAGGAGTGTATAAGGATCATATCAGGTAGTTCTGTAGTTCCTACCAACCCTCGTGGGATAAAGGCGTGACTTTATGTATGTTTATAGTGACATATGTTTGTGTTCGTTATTTTTTGCTGTGGTATTATATTATTTATGTTATTTTTAGGGTTCTCAAAAGGAGAAAATTGATTTATAGTAGTTATCACTTTTTTGTCTATCTAGCAGTCTGTCCGTTTAGTCATAATTTTTTCACACTAACGAGTAAAGGTAACTATCAAGTTGTAGATACCTACTTATATGAAATAACAAATCTACATAGAGGGTCCCATAAAGGGTAGGTAAAATGCAAGCTTCTAAGTCGACACAATCAAAGAATCTACATGACCATTTAATACCACATATTTTCAACTTATTCATTCACTCATTCAAACCTAAGGGTTACTTCTCGTTGACTCCAAGAATCATGAAATTTGCCAATAAGAAAGGTATCACAATACAGCAGCACAAGTGAAGAAAAAGAAACATTATTTAGTCTACCACATTAAAAAAAAAGTGGAACCCTCAGGGTGCAAGGCTATCTCGCATCACCGTAAATATATTTTTCAACACTCTTGCTCGTAAAGTGGCTCTTATTGCACCGCTTTTAAGTTCACAATGAGGCATATTATTCACACGTGCTCTTTCTTCACTTTTACCGCTTTAGTGCTCTAATATCAAAAAAGAGTGCGTGACAGCTTCAAATTTACTTTAAAAAACTCAATAAAGAGTTATAGTGTTTGAAAACTTCTTGATGCGATTGCATTTTTGTGACTGTGCTAATTTAAATATGACAAATAAACATTTAGATTCTTAAAATTATTTATTTTTATCATCAAATTAGCATTAATGTGTTTTATAAATGTTAGAATATTCTTTTTTTTTATAAAATATGTTTAGACGTCAAACCATAGATTGTCAAACTAAAGTTCAAGCAACTTCGTCAAGTCAAGACTCTACTTATAACCATTTTATCAAAATAAGTTTATTCGATTTTATTATCATGTTTTCTTGCAAGTGTGTTGAATTCATTGACCTGTATCTATGGACTTGCCCTAACTACGGTCACATCGTGAGTCGTGACAATTTTGAAACGTTCGAGATATAATACGGCCGCCGAACAGTGTTGTTCACAAAAATATTTTATTGTAGTACATATCGATATGACGTTGACCTAAAGAGCAGTTATGAGATATGTTTTAAATTAAGGTTAAAATAAATTAGTTGTTGAAACTTTATGTTCACTTAACCTTTTATAAGTACCAGTCATCTGCTTTTACTAGGAATCACTTATTATATGTGCTTATGTATATTCACTCAGCCCGAATTATCGAATTATTCAGTCACGAATTATGTAACTGCACATTTAACGAATACATCGGAACTATGAATAATAATAATGTTAACAATCCAATACTACTTGAAAGTAAGAATACGACCGCGAACGAGCTTTGAACCCGCATTTGTATCTGGCTACATAGGTACATATTTTATCGTATGCTTCATGAATAATCTAGTGTTCTGAATTAAACCAGTTGGTAGCCTCTGGCATGACGTCGTACAACACCAAAGCAAGTAATTAATGTATTCCCAAAGGCAAAAAATAATAAGTCAAACAATAAAATCTATTCAACAAGTTTAATAATTTCTATAAAGTATTATTACATCGATTGCTCCAGAAGGAGCATATTGCAGGTCACACTTTGTTTTTAGAACAATTAGGCCTTTTATGTTTTTTTTTCGTTTTGCTTCGCACTACTTGTGCATTTAGGCAATGTTTTTGCCTTTTGAATTTTGCCTAATTGAGTATGTTTTTCTCATTTTTAGGGTTCCGTTCCTCAAAAGTAAAAAAAGGACCCTCAAGATCCTTTTTCTCAAAACCGCATGTGGATTCAAGTTGAAATTAATAGGTATCAAATAAAACGTCTAAGTATGACTTGAAGACAATTATGGAAAAGACTGAAATTTGTTGATTTAAAAAAATACAAATTAACCCATAGGGTGTTAGGTAACCACGAATGATGTAAGAACATCATCCATGGTATATAAATTCTGGAATTGAATAAGATCTCAGAACTTTTCCAGTATAACACCATTTTATAGCTTCGATGAATGTAATGCAGATGTAATTATTTACATTTGTTCACACTAACACAGTAAAAAATATGTACAAAGTCTTCCAAATATTTAGAAAATGCTCCGTGGCTGCATTTCGTATCATATCTATTATTAGAACGTAATGTTTATTTTATCAGAATTCAGATAGAACACTAAAGCAGATGTAACATGCCTGATATAAGATTGATGTTTGTAGCCCGTTGTGGGTTACAACTGATATTCTATTTGGAGGTTGTACATCAGCTGTCTATTTGTTTATACTGTTAAACTGACGATGTACTAGCTACTTATGTACGTTGAATATTTTTCAAAAATTAAGGTGTTGGTACTATAGGCAGAGCAGAGCAGAGCTACATGTCCTTTTATATTTTGGATAATTACCTACAGTTGAAGAATCGATCGATTTAGGTGAATCTTTCGCCGCAATGATACTTATTGGTTAATCTTTCAAAGACAATTTGTGTCATCACGCCACCATCACATGGGGTTCATCATCACAGCAGCACTACACTTTTTCAACAGAACCTATCATCGCCTATGTGAGTAGTATGTGCGGAATTAGGAAATCACATTATTGTATGTATCTATAGGCATCCGGCACGGACCCAAAAAAAATACGGATGGAGCGTTGCGTACGACGCGTGAGACTGAGAAGTCATCCAATTTCGCTTGTCATAAGTAAACGAGCTTAACGCATACAAATACTTAAAACTCATCCACTCGGCGCCAGTACGCTGCGTGTGTGTGTATGTAATCTATGCTTCGACAAGGTTACATCCGTATTTTTTTTAGATCCGTGGCCTCCGGCATCAAATTTTTCATAATTTTTGATAACTATGGAATACATTTTGTTTAATATGTCTAAATACAATTTAAAAAAATTGCGGGGATTTCAACATTGATATAATTATTGAATCGCCCGATAAATATAAGCTCTCAGCATTTTGTAACGCATATAATTTGAAACATATATTTAATGAGCCTACCAGAGTCACTGTTACTACTAGTACTTGCATAGATAGGTAATTGTTTTTCTAGTAGTGAAGTACAGGACTTTTGTTTGGTTAACGGCGTTAGATTTGAAACTAGGGGTCAACTTGTCTCATTTAAATTGAAAAAGGGGTTAACCCAAAATAACAAAAATCATTTCAGACCTCTAACTAAAAATGAAATGCGTTCATTGCAAGAGCAAATCAAAATGAAATTAAGTACTACCTACTCTTTTTAATCAAGAGGATCCTGATAATCATTATTTCAAACTTTATAATTTAATATGCCAATCTTTAAACAACTCATGCCGTATTAATAGTGTTACACCCAGTTATAAACGTTGGAGTGGGCTACCAAAGGTGTAAGGAAAAGCAGAGAAGTGTTTTACAATTTATATTATGAGAAATCGCTCACTGATCAAGCATTTCATGACTACGTTAGAAATTACTCAAACTAATTTAAAAGGATATGCATGATAGCCAAATCTTAACTCATCAGTAGGCACATAGAAAAATCTGATAATAAAATTAAAACAGTATGGAAGATCATAAACACAGAAACTTCAAGATAAATCATTGAAAAGCATTAACGCATGCTTAGCGAACTCTAAAGTTACAATATTAAATGGAAAAAGAATACGGTCGCGAACAGGATTCGAACCTGCGCCTCCCGGATGAATACTCCAGGCGTTCTGCCAACTAAGCCATCTCGACCTCTGCTCACCACCGCATTGTATGTACTGTATTCTTTTTCCATTTAATATTGTAACTTTAGAGTTCGCTAAGCATGCGTGAATGCTTTTCAAAGATTTATCTTGAATTATTAAGGTAATTGCATTCTTTACGACATTGTATTAACTGCAAAGTTGGTCGTGTCGGTTCGGTCACTTGTAAAGGGACTGAATTGATAGCAATGACGTCGCCATAAGACGTGTTAAAATATGGAAGAAGAATTCGCGGTGGTGAGCAGAGGTCGAGATGGCTTAGTGGTCAGAGCGCCTGGAGTATTCATCCGGGAGGCGCAGGTTCGAATCCTGTTCGCGACCGTATTCTTTTTCCATTTAATATTGTAATACAGAAACTGGCAGAGTTAAACAAAAGCATACCGAATAATCTTTAAACATCGGTAACAAAATAACCTCTGATAAGACAGAAGTCGCTAACAGCTTTGAGAAATATTTCACTATTGAGGTTACCAAGTCCCTTAACTCGTCGCCACTACTAGCGGAATCAATTTTAAAACAAGTCTTTAATAAAGATATCCCTTATTTTGAATTATGTTCTTCAATTGGAAATATAATAAAAAAGTAATTTAACAGTTTGAATATTATAAAACAACTGAGGACTTATGGGGTATCTGTCAAATTACCTATTTCACTCAATTATTGACGATATCGCTCCGATTCTTGCAGGAATTTATAATAGTTGCATTGATTGCGGCACGTTCCCAGATTGAATTAAACATAGTAAAGTAATACCAATTTTCAAATCTGGATGCAAAAATTACCTATGTAATATTTTAATAAATATATAAGGTCCTAATTTATTAGGTAATTTCCTTTGAAAGGGGTAATATATAAGTCAAATACATTCACTGAAGCTAAGAATTAAATGGATATAACAAATTATTTGTAATTAACATAGTACTAGCAAGACGAAAACTGCTCCTTGAACGGTGCACATTAAGGAAAAATAAAAATTGTTGTAAAAAATTGAATTATTGAATAAAGTGAATCCTTATCAAATGGAAAAAGAATACGGTCGCGAACAGGATTCGAACCTGTTCGCGACCGTATTCTTCTAAAAGCCATCTCGACGAGATGGCTTAGTGGTCAGAGCGCCTGGAGTATCTATCCGGGAGGCGCAGGTTCGAATCCTGTTGGCGACCGTATTCTTTTTCCATTTAATATTGTAACTTTAGAGTTCGCTAAGCATGCGTTAATGCTTTTTCAAAGACATAATTATCTTGAATCCTTATCACTTACACGTCGACCCCTAAAAAGGAAATTACCTAATAAATTAGGACCTTATATACGATTTTTCAGTATCGTCAGTTCGGGTTCACGAAAGGTAGGTCAACAACTGATGCAGGTGCGGATTTAATATCTCATATTTTTTAAGGCTTGGGAAGATTCACATGATGCTATTGGCATCTTCTGTGATCTATCAAAGATTTTTGACTGCGTTGATCATAATACGCTCATCCGTAAATTAAAGCATTAAGGAATACGGGGTCAATCTAGTGAGCTTGTATTGTCCTATCTTTCTAGAAGACAGCAAAAAGTTGGCGTTATTGATGTGACGTCATCTAGGTCCATGGTTAAAATGGGTATACCTCAAGGTTCTGTTCTATGGCCTTTTTTATTTTGTGCATACATTAATGATCTTCCTTATATGATGTCTGAATTATCGGATATAATATTGTATGCAGCCGATACCTCCCTTATTTTTAATATTAACAGAAAAGATCGTGAACTCTTAACAGTCAATGAAAGCTTAAAGTCCGCGGCTCTCCTGGCAACAGGTGCTTGTCGAGTGTCATAAAATTAAAACAGAAATGACTGAATTGTGTCACTGAAAATGTTTTATTGAATTGTCTTGACATTTTATGTACTTTGACATTTATAAAAAAAGTCATACATGTATATATACCTACTGACATTATATTTCAATTTATTTCAAATATGTATTTAAATTCATAGACCACCAAACACCATGCTGTTAATGTGAGCTCAATGTAGAGATTAGTAACTTATCTAACTAATTGATGTTAATTAATTGTATTCGTAGCAATAATTTAATAGATAATATTACATCTCACACATTAACCTACATTGTTCTTGCACCTATGAACTTTGTAACAATGCAAAGATGCAAGAATGTATTATTTTGTCTTAAAACGGCCTATGGAGTTTCTTGCCGGTTCTTCTCCATAAGACAACTTCTTGGGCCCGTGCAACTAAAATCAATTACCTAACGTTTCATAAGCGCATGTAATTTTGCCTATGCGAAATAAAAAATTTTACTTTGACTTTGAATGCCTACGCATCCAATTGATTTGAAACAAAAAGATAAACTTGTTTGTTGGATTCTATCGAGATACTATCAGTCACAGTCCGGAATCGTTCTTATGTAATCCACACAGACGGAGCCGCGGGCGCAGCTAGTTTGAAATAATTTAACTTAGTAAAATGTA
The DNA here is from genome assembly GCA_935421205.1 of Xylocampa areola. Taxonomy (NCBI): domain Eukaryota; kingdom Metazoa; phylum Arthropoda; class Insecta; order Lepidoptera; family Noctuidae; genus Xylocampa; species Xylocampa areola. Next base: position 7,383,310 of record OW285217.1, on the reverse strand, counting down.
ATGTTAACCTTATTATTATTTTACCGAGACTTTCCTAGGATATTGGTTAATGAACACTCGATATGATGAATACTAGCAACGGGTAATTTATATTGTTTTGTATTTTGTGGTGCACACTGTAGGACAGCAGATAGGTACCTATTCGAAAACCAAATCTCCGTAAGTATTTCGAAACCCTCTAAACATTGACGAAGGCCAAACACCTGAGTTATAAAAATATTTGTAGGTACCAAGTGCCTACGTTACTCGGGCGCGCAACTGAACGTGGCCTACTCGTCATTGGTATTCGTTACGCTCTGGCTCAAGTACGTCGCTACACTTATCCAATGCATGTTGCGCACTGTGCTATTCTGAGCAGAAACAGTTTGTGATTTATATGTTATAAACATGATCAGTGAATAACCGAGTGCGGGTTATTGTGACTACTAAAAGCTAAATTTAGAGCAACTGCTGGAGGCGCTTACACGAACACTCAAACACAGATACCTATACCGCGTCCAACGTCTTGAGATTTATCAGCCTAATTTAAGATAAGCGAACCAAAGGCTCTCAAGATTAATTACCTTTTTTTGATTCCGTAAACCTAATATAGACTTTATGAGAGTGGTATGGTTTGAGATTATAGAACTAATCAAAGGTAGATCTATAATTTTTTGAATTGAAACTATATGTTTTTAATCAATCAATCAAACTATAGTTGTCGAAAACAGGTAATCCATTGATCAATAAATACTACGAAACTAGTAATTTATTACATCGACGATAAGTCTACTTTGTTGCAAATGAGCTGTCTTTGAAGAAGCTTTAAAGACTGCTTATGTATTAATTTACGATGTACCTACTATTTAAAATGTTGTTAATTTTACGAGTAAGCTATAAAAATAATAGACAAAAAACTTATAAGTAGGCTCAGTCGAGATAGAATACTGCAATCTCGATGTAGATACATTATAAGCACAACCGTATAAAAATAGGTAACTACTTTATAATAAGATTTTTTTATGATAGCGTTTTGTTTTAAGGTTAGGTACCTACTGGCTCACATATCGAATTACCGCTTCTTAATACAGTGAGATGGATTTATTATCTACCTACCCGGTCATATTTTGTCACTCGCCAGCAAATCAAAACCCATTGGATACTTTCCGTAGACCTGAAAACATGAAATTGGCAGTAGAGAAAGCCTCAGAGCACAAGGACAGGAAAAATCATAAATACGAAAATCGTTTATTTTCGAAAAAATATTAAGTAGCTATTTAAAAAAAAATGTTATAGCTAACTAACATTTATAGTTTGAATATCTATTTATTTATTGTATACTTGAAGGAATTAGTACTGGAGTAGTTTTAGCGGGCGTACCCCTCTCGCCACTGGCATATGATTCCAAATCATATAAAGGTACCTTTTACCCAGTATGGTTACAATGATAGTAAACGATTTTAATCGTGTGTAACACAATTTTTTGTTTGTGTTTAGTTTATTTATTTATTTTAATACTTCAAGATATGTCTTTGAAAAAGCATTAACGCATGCTTAGCGAACTCTAAATTTACAATATTAAATGGAAAAAGAATACGGTCGCGAACAGGATTCGAACCTGCGCCTCCCGGATAGATACTCCAGGCGCTCTGACCACTAAGCCATCTCGACCTCTGATATTTTAATACTGTTAATGTAATGACGAGAGCTATTTTAGCTTTAGTACAAGTTCTTTTGTGCTTGTGTCTTACCTCACCCCCCGCCAAAAGTGGCGAGCAAATTTTATTGTGTTGCTCGATATTTAGTCAGAAGGCGTCTCCTGTCTGGTCCTCTAAGATTGTATAGGTATATTACGCGACTGCCTCATTGGTCTAGTGGTCGCAAGCGTGGCTGATGAAGCTAGAGGTCCTGGGTTCGATTCCCAGGTCGGGCAAAATGTTATTGGGTTTTTCTTTTGGGAAATTCTCAGTAGCAGTCCGGGGCCAGGAAGTTGGTGGTGCGACAACTCCGTGCTTCGGAGAACACGTAAAGCCGTAGGTCCTGCGCCTGATTTCTCTCTGGCCGTGTAGGATTACCGTCCCATTGGAATATGACAGTGAAGGAAGAGGGAGTGCACCTGTGTTTGCGCATACACTTGTGCACTATAATATCTCCTGCGTACTTAGCTAATGTCCGTGGAGATAGGCCGCCGTGACCAAAATACGGTTGGGAGGAGTATATAGGTATGTTAAGTGGACAGTCACCAAAGTAAGAAAAAAGATACTGTACTCTAAATTTTCTTTCTGTGGATGAGTCGACGCAGCTCCACTTCGCTCTTCGAACCTAACCTGTCCGTGTCGGAGTCCCGATCGCTCGCTCATGCGTCAATTTAATTTTTGTTTTACATAATCCCGATTTAATTCTACATTTTAGTTTTTTTTGGAAATTTTGAACTAAAATCTACGATCGGACGTTTCATTTCACGCATTGGTCTGAGATGGATTGAAAATAATTAATAAAATTTTAAGAGTAACTTTAATATATATGTCGTAGGTGGATTATATAATCAGCTGTTTTACAAAACTGCTAGCTGATTTACAAAACAGTACTGTTATGAAAAACAGCTGAACGGCGTTTAGCGGTTTTGTATAATTACTGAACTATAACAAGCAGAATTGTATGAACGTTTTGCGTTTATAAATGCAATAGCAAAGCGTGAAATGAACTGTCAGATTAAAGATTTTAGTTCGAAATTTTCTCTAAAGATCTGTGTGTCTTATCAACAATAATTAAACTTTATTTTACTTTGCACAGGTCAGTAGCAAAAATCAAATGATGGAAATTTTGAATATCGTAAATACTAAACCACCATACCATAATTTAAGTGACATATGAGCGAGCGTAGCGAGCTCTGGAGTTTCGTGTACCCCGACACGGACAGGTTGGATTCGTTCGAAGAGGATGACCTGACATCCCCTTCGTGTTTAGGATTTTTCTGATCTTACAGACACAAAAATAGGAGCCCCGCCAAGTAGGGCTCCGTCGACCCAGCCTCGGAAAGACAAATCAGAATACAGTAGCTATCTTTTACTTAAGTTCTGTTTATCCATTAAATATACCTATACAATAAATAAATCTGTCGCACTTCAGATATGTCATTCTGCATTACGTCTTAACGTGGGTAGCAGTTTTGTTAAACGTATCGCAATGGCAATCCATCTGAACGTTGTTCAGCTGTTTTATAAATTGGATCTGTTTTGTAAATCAGTTAGCGGTTTTGTAAAACAGCGGATTCTACTATCCATCTGCAACATATGCTTAAAATCGACGCAAAACCGAAGTTATCTCCTTCATTAATGTGGACAAAACGGAAAGAAATATTCATTATCTAGGTATTTATCAACACGAGCTAGTTTTATTGCCGTATTATAGCTTTAACTAGACATAATTATGTTGCAATGAATCTGATTGAGGCTCCAGTTAATATGAATAAAGTTATTATAAAACATAATCATTTTACAACTGTGTTTGTAAAATTGATTGTCTACATTATACATAATATAACGATTTTTGTTTCATTTGCGCAGTGGTCATAGATGTGGCGCAGAGATCGGTTGCTGCATCGCATGGCGTATATTCGATTCACATCCGAAAAAAGTCTAGGTGTGTGTAATTATGTGAGATTTGTATTTGTAAACGCACTAAGACACTTAAGTTAACGAAACCATTACAAATGTCTATAAATGTTCAACAGATAAAGCGTTACATATACGATTATAAAAAAGTGCATTGATTGAAATGGGTGCATTGGTGCCTATTTAAATCTAACTCCTAGCAGTACTTTACTCAAACCAGCTGTGCCGTAGCCGGTCTTTTAGCTAGGACGTTTTGAGTATATTTACAAGTTTGTGTTAGAAGCTTAAATATAACCTAACCTTTAAGAAGTGACCGACCTAGTTTTTAATGGTGTTATGGTCCCTGGGCTAATAAGCAATTGTTAGTCATTGATAGATTATAAATATATTTTAATGTTATATGAAGCTTTTATTTATAGGGATAAATAAACTCCACGGGGATCCTCGTTATCTACAACGTTTTTAAAAATAACTCTCGTAAACGTATCTGTACGAGTCGATGTGTACTTAACAAGAGTGTGGCAGGAGTAAGAGGGATAAGCGTGTCGGTCAAGTGACGTACCGGTGAGGGGCATAAAGCATGTGGGCATTGGTGTGGTGCTGGTTTGCTTCTCTACTGTGTGAAACACCTTGCGTTGCGCATACTGCGCGTCCTTGGGCTCCCAGAAGAACACGTAGTACAGCGACAGCATGATGGCTGCCAGCGACACGCAGAACACGTACACGATGACAGTGAGCACGCGCACGCTCTTCTTGTCGCGCTTGCGCTCGTACAGCGCGTCCAGCACGATCTCGTGGCCACCAGCCGTGCCCAGCCGCACGGAGCCGCCGCACGAGCGCACGCTGCCTGACGTGCACGACTTGCCCGACATGGCCAGCGCCGACACTAAGCACTGCCGCACCGCGAGCGACAAATCCAGGTAAGTGGGACACGCTTATTGATATGGCCCAGTTCTCCTGATGCGCCGCGGCCGAGTTACCGTGCCGGGTCACGCCAACCGTGTGTGCCGCTTGACACCTCCTGATGCCGACTGCTGTTTCATTATTATGGCGTCCGCTGCGGAATTCATTTGTTTATCCTTTAATTTCACGCTCGGTATACGTAAATCTATTCCAGTTCCTCTGACGTACCCATACGATCGCGAATCGTCTGTCATAGAGTCGTCCATGAACTTTCATTGTTTTCAACTAACGATCATTACGTTCTTTTTCAAGTTTTACTATGTAATATATAATAGAACTTAAAAAAAAACTAATTCACACTGGGTTAGATCAAATATATTGATATAACAAACGTCACACACGGCGTGCCGGTTGAAGAGGATTCCCACCTCGTTTTGAGCAAGAATAATGATGAAGTAACGAAGTTAATTTACGCGAATGGTGGCACGTTATTGTGACAGCGAATGTTGCGAAGGGTGCGTGGCGCGGGGCGTGCGGCCCGGTGGCGCGGCGGCGTGTCCGCGTGTGCCGTCGAGGGCGGCGGGCGCGCGCCGTTCCGTCGCTCGGCGAGATCAATAACATGCAACACTTCTCTTATTTTCTGCAATGGGAAATTTCTTTGATCTTGAGAGAACGCGTCATGAGTAAATACGAAGTTTTTTCTCTAATTAATACAAATGTCGGAGAACAGATTGTTATGTGCTATTTTATATTGTAATTATCTAGATACCTACCTCATATACAAATGGTCTAGTAGTCGCAAACGTGGCTATTGAGCGTGAGGTTCTGGGTTCGATTTATGGGTCGGGTAGTATTATTAAGTTCCTCTGTTCGGAAATTCTTAGTAGCAGCCAGAAGTTTGGGTCGGTGCCCAGTTTATGGTAATACGCAAACCACTTATTTGTTACATGGGACTTAATAACTGCAACGGTCATATGTGAATGTACTATAGTACCTCTCTGCCTAATGCTTACCCATATTACGCAAATAAATATACCTACGATTAATTGATATGTATTCCATACAACTACAACAGTACGAGTAGTTATATTCGAATCCACATATTTAACACAATGCTTACAACCACGCTTTATACTTCCCATGAATTGTCCGTTTTATTAGATTTTCGTTAAATGACAAAGTGTCCTAATGAATTAGCCCGGAGCGTGTCGCCTTTTTGCTCATAATTCGCTTCTATGAATAAATTACGACTACAATCCATTAAGAATCAACTTTCTTGACCGTTGTTTTGTTTTTACCTCATTAAACATTGGTTAAAACAGACTTTCGAGCTTGAGGAATCAGAGTGCTGTTTATGTTCATACGGCAAATAAGAGTATTAACAGTAAATCAGATTAGGTGGATTGAGTAGGTTTCAGGCCCCGACTAAACCAATACATTCAATTATATAAATAAGATGAAATTAATTAAAAAATTAAAAGCACATCTGCCATACTTACTGCACATTAACTTTTTTATTTCACGCGTTTTTGTGTATCATATATCTTTATGGCATAAAAGTATACCACAGTTTTATGCTATAAAGTAATTACTATTATCAAAGCCACCATATTACTACTTTTATTTTACTAACCTATGATACCCGGGACAATGTAAGGATTCTAACGATACCCTATCCATCTAAATTGGTTCAGGCGTTTAGAAGTATGAGTGGAATAAAGAAACTCTAAAACATACATGAATCCTAAAAACATAACTTTAACATAACCTTAACCATTTTTTGGGCAGTCGTGTATAAAAGAAACTTAGCATTTATTTATATATTTATGACCCGAAGTCAAAATAATTTTATCGAAGTTACTTATAGATAGATAGATAGATATACTCTTTATTGTACACCAAAAAACATATATAACAAAATAAACATTACAAAACAAAAGTAGTACAATTTGTACTTATGTATTTATTTAAGTCACATTTTTGTAACAGTATTTTGGAATACTGTTTGTATGTCTTGTGATTTTGTATGCACATTGTATATTTTTTACTCAAACACTGAAAATACTGTAACATTTATTATTGGGTTGCATTTTTTTTTGCGTCAGGTTTTGTTGTGCTTACTTAATTATTTTTGATCCATGCCGCGCCGCGCCATATTCCCATACTCTGTAATTCGTAGCCAAGACTACACCAACTAGGCCTACGCCCCTTAGCCCCAGCTACATAGCGTAGGCCGTAGGTCTACTAATTTGGATTTGCGTTGGTCATCGCATCAAAATAACAAAACAGTAATCTTATTTTTATATGACAATTTATCTTAGAAAACAAGGGTAATATTTATTTCACAGGATTCAGGAGTAGGTCAAAATTATTGAATAAGTAATTTGAGTCAATAAGATTTAAATCTTGGGGACTCTGCCTAGGTGCTGTGAGAGCCGATACAAATAATAATTAATACGGTTAAATTATGCTACAATATTCTCATGTGCTCCGTTGATGAAAAATATTAAATAAAATTCAATAAGTAGTAATACTGATCAAATTTTGTATTAGTTATATAAACCTAATTGAACTTAGTTATCGCAACATTTTAAGATGTTATAATCCATACTATAATAATAGAATTCCGAGAGTAACTCTGTTTGTTTTTATGTTTGTTTGTTTATTACCTTTTCACGACTAAACGGCTGAACGGATCGTGAAATTTATCAAGGATATAGATTGGACCTTAGAGAAGGACATAGGGTACCGTTTGTCACGCAGACCAAGTCGCGGGCAACCAGCTCGTTTCATATATTTTTTAGATATCAGCCCCAGTATCTAAGTATCTATATTACTATATAACATCTTGCCTGCCCGTGTGTGTATGTTACTCATGTTTTATCAATAAAAATATATGTATCTCAAATAGTATTCGTGTTAGATAAACCCGATGGAGGAGTTTTCTTTATGCTTAGCGAAGCTTAAAGTTATACATGTTTGTTCAATATAACGTCACCAAAAGACGTATTAAAATGTTGACGGAGAATTCGCGGTGATGAGCAGAGGTCGTGATGGCTTAGTGGTCAGAGCGCCTGGAAGATTTTTATTCGGGAGGCGCAGGTACGAATCCCGCTCGCGATCTTCTCATTTTTCCACAAAAGAATTATAACTTTAAATTGAATACTTTTTTAGTGACAACAAAAATTATGCTAATTCGGCTACAGAAACTTTTTTTTATTAATTGAAACTTTTTTTTTATCTAATACTATAAAAAAATACTAATTACAAAAAAATACCAGAACGGCAAGTTTCAGCAAATAGTTTGCAGACATAAAATTTCTATACTATCAAAATTTTTAGCAAATAGGTTTGATGTCTATATTCACGAGTTTTATACTACGTTTATATTACGACTTATTTCAACACACTTGCGAGGATAGTATTAAAATCGATCAATTAATGTTAATTTTTGGTAAGAAGAAATAATTTTAAGAATCGAAATGTTTATTTGTCATATCTAAATTAGCATCGTCACAAAAAAGTAAATGTAAAGGTGCCACGCTGTGTTTTTTATATTTCCGCACTAAAGCGGTAAACATTTTGCCCGTGGGAGAGCCACGCTTCGGCACGAATGGGTCGGCTCGACCGGATTGATACCACGGCCTCACAGAAAACCGGCGTGAAACAACGCTTGCGTTGTGTTTCGCCGAGTGAGTGAGGGTACCGGAGGCCCAAGCCCTTTAAAAGGCCGGCAACGCACTCGCGACTCCGCTGGGGTTGCGGGTGTCTATGGGCGGCGGTAATCGCTTACCATCAGGCGAGCCGTATACTCGGTTGCCCCTATTCCATAAAAAAAAATGAAGAAAAAACACGCGTGATTAATAAGCCTAAAAGTTATATAATCCTAAAAATTATGAACCTAAAAGCGGTGCATAAAGAGCCATTTTACGAGCAAGAGTGTTGAAAAGAAAGTTATGAGCACCGTGCTCATTGAGTAACACAAAACAGACTACTTATACACAAACATGCGATTACAGCGATTGCGAGTGATTTGTTGTAATTCATTAGAGTTCCATTGTCTATCTCTGAAGGTCTTCTTCACCAAATTTCAATTAGACCACCTCCGTAGTCCTCTCTCAAACAATTCGCATAAATCGGTTCATTACCGCTCGGCATACATACGAAAACATACAGACGAATTTAGAAACTCTTTCTTATTGAAATCTGTTAAAAAATTTCAAACAAATTTAATTAAATTTCTCAACGTTGGTGTACGTACGTAGGTTTAGATTTATGACCTTAACAAAGTTGCCGCAAAGCAATGTGGTCGTGAATATCTGATCGAATACAAATCGAATTACGTGATGCAAATGAAACTGATCAACTAGCGTTGTAAGTTTTTTTAAACCAAACAATGAACACTTTTGGGATAGGTACTGTCCTATTGATATATTCATCAACGCAAGTACCATACAATGCGCTCTTGAATCTTAATTATTATGTTGTTAAAGTACCTAGGCTGGCAATCATTTAATTTGGAATACCTTGTTTTGTGGGTATGTACCAAAACAAATGTCATACGCTTTTTACTCAAATATTGCCCGACTCGTAGCCTAGACTACGCCAACGTGGCCTACGCTTCGTAGCCGGCTCCAGCTACGTGGCGTAGGCCGTAGGTCTACAAATCGAGTGGTTATTTAGGTAACTGTATAGCTAGAAAAATTACGACTGGTGAGCATGAGGTCCTAGGTTCGATTCCCGAGTCGGGCAAATTGGTATTGGTTTCTCTATTAGTAAATTCTCGATAACAGCCCGGAGTTTGGAATTGTGTCCGGTAGTATATTCCCCTAAGGGGTAGGCAGAGGTGTACACAATTGTACACCCACATTTCACCAATGCTGTTATTAAGTCCCATGTAATAGGTGGTGAGCCTATTGCCATCAACCGGGCACAGTTCCAAACTCCGGGCTGCTACTGAGAATTTCCTAACAGAAAAACTCAATAACACTTTGCCCGACTCGGGGATCGAACCCGAGACCTCCTATTCAGCAGTCGCGCTTGGGACCACTAGACCAACGAGGCAGTTTTACTCAATTACTGAACTATAACACGCAGAATTATATGAACGTTTTGCGTTTATCAATGCAGCGGGTCAACGATCACAGAATAAGTAAAACAGTGTGAAATTAACTGTCATTTGTTGATTTTAGTTCGAAATTTTGTCGCTATGGCTCTGTGTGTCTTTTAACAACAATAACCTAACTTTATTATACTTTTATGTCCGTAGCAAAAAAAAAAAAGATGAAAATTTTTAATGACGTAAATACTAAACCTCTATAATAGTCGACAATATATCGGGATCATGAAAGAAAATAAATTCAACTGATCCTTAAGCGAGCGAAGCGAGCTCGGGAGATTCGTGTACAGCTTTTTTTTTTTTTGATTCCTACCGACTAAAAACCACACTGGTCCTACTCTAACCTATACCGGGATCCCGGGATCGCGACTCTATTCACCGCAACCCCGGCAGGTTCCGCAACCCCGGCGGGTTAGTTTCGTGTACCCCGACACGGACAGGTTAGGTTCGAAGAGAGTTCGTGTTCAGGCTTTTTCTGACCTTAGACACAAAAATCCAGCCACGGAAAGACAAATCAGAATACAGTATCATTTTTTTTTGCTTGAGTGGTGACTGTCCATTTAATATACCTATACAATTAATAAATCTGTCCCACTGTAGATATGTCATTCTGCATTACGTCTAAACGTGGGTAGCAGTATTGTTAAACGTATCGCAATGGCAATCCAGCTGAACGTTGTTTAGCTGTTTTATAAAACAGTACTGTTTTCTAAATCAGCTAGCAGTTTTGTAAAACAGCGTTAAAGTCAAAGGTTTTTATTTCATATAAACGGTTCCAAAATGTCGCTTCCTATGAAGAAGAACCGGCAGGAAACTCCATATAGCGGATTCTACTATCCATTTGCGACATATATACCTAGACGACGTATACCTATAAAGTACCTATATCAAACCTGTTTTAATGGTTCAATATCATGAGGGGACACTGAACTCCGACACTACTTAGTACTACTAATTGCAATATTTTATTATTTCATTTGGACTAAATCATGAGATTATACAGATATACAAGCTTCAAGAGTAAGGAATAGTATAGTATATTTATTTCTCTCAAAAAGGAACAAAAAGGTACAATGGTTAGTAACATTAATACATGTTAAGTATAACTTATGATCTAACCTTAGTAAGACCAGGAGTCTGTACTGAATGGTTGCTGCCCTTATTGGTCAATCTTAATTTACCAATAAGGGTAAATTAAGTACATCTTTATACAATAACTTTCCACATAATATAAAAATATGTTATTATGTGGATACTTTGGTAAGTGTTTACTTTGAGGTAAGTGGATGTGTGGAAACTTTCCAGTTCTCTGCCAAAATAATGAAAGGGCACGTACCTACATAGTGTAAAAATCTAATAACTAACAGCTTGACTACGCTTTTATTCGTAGCGGTTCTAGTTTGAGCAACATTGTGGGAAGAACATCTCAACAATTAATTAAAAAAGTATGTAAAACTGAAAAAGGTACTAACAGTTAAACATGAACACTTTGCAAACAGTTGATAATGCCGGACCGTAGTTATATATAGGCAGTAAGTAAATACAAAGCTAACATAAAGTCAAGGGAATGAAGTAATTGATGTTCAGTTTTGGACACAATTGGGTTAAGCTAATTGGATTACAGGAAACCCTTCGTGTAAAACCTAATAATATACGGATGGCATACGATGGCTCCAGGGATGTTTCAAAATAAGCACGTAAATATCATAATGTAAACCTCAATAAAAACAAATAGCATCTAAATCACAGTGAAATTGGACAGATATCGTAAAATGAGCGAGTGATTTACCGCTAAGTCTTGAGATGTAACGATGGCATAATTATATTATATCTACATACATAAATTGATGTTTAATTATTAGCACTTTTACAAATGTGATATTTGCGTGTTCTAATGCCTCAGTATATTTATTAACAAAATTATCCTGCATGTTAAAATTTCAGTGTAACGAAAAATGATGATATTTTAGTATTAAATAATTAAGCCTTGTCATGCGCTAAGGATTTTGCTATTTCATGGATGCATTTACAGACATGAATCTCAAACCCAGACCCGGAATATTTGGGTCATACAAATAATTGTATTGTGCTGGAATAAAATGCGCAACTCGCAGCGCGGCAACCGATCCTTCGAAAGTTACTCTCACATAGAAAATAATTTAACTAAGTAATAGGTACGTAAATATATAAATCTACAGGTGATTCATTGATGTTGGAGTGGTCAAATATGAAACTGTTAGAGAGAGAACTTATAAAGAAATAAACAAATAATATGTACATACGCGGTGAATTGAGATCCTTTTTTGTGAAAATGTATGCATGACCACACATAAAATAAGTAGGATGCCACACGTCCACTTGAGAACCTCTTCTTTTTTTCGGTAAAAGTGTAACAGACTAAAAATATTTTATGTGAATTGTATATTTTATAGTATAAAAGATACTTGAATACTTCTCAGAACTTAAACATACTCGTACAACAGACATAGGACTTACCTATATTACATTTTTGGAAAATCCTTCGCGAAAGTCGTAAGTTTTGATGGTATTTTTATATACATTGTACCCGTGCGAATCCAAGGCCTAGGATGGAGCATGTAGATCCAGAAGAAATCCATTCAATCTAGCCTTGAATATGTCTAGACTGTATTTCTCAGGAAACACGAAAGGCGGCATAGACGGGTTGTTGTGGTATAAAAATTTGGAACACGATCAGTGTTAACATTGCAGAGCTCATGAGAAAACAATATAGTCAGGTAAGTGCTATATACCTACTTAATTAATAATTAATTGAATTCCGGACCTTCAAAGCAAGACTGTCGTTAACATACGTACTATGTAGGTATAGGACCATGGTCATAACGCACAATTTTTTGCAAACTTTTTCGCAATTTACGAAATGGTTGTTGAAACATCTCTGTACTTGGTTATGGGTGGTTGCAGGCTCTCTACCACTAATACTTTATTATTAGTTAAGCTAATGTCACAATTGCTACTGAAGACCCCAAGTAACTACAGACGAGGATTACTCTAGTTTTTAAATCTATATTAAATAAAAATAGCAATGTTGACAGACAATATAACGTCATGTACATAATAGGTATATATCTAAATATGATGTATCCGTGAAAGGTAACCGAACTTGTGTACGGTGCCACACTCGGCGATCCCCTACAATTAAGTAATTATAGTGAATTCACCCAATTAAGTAATTAATCGAAATTGCGCGATGTTTCGCCATATCCCTGAAGAATTCTGCTTTACTAGGTGGATATATTGTTAGACTTTTGTTATATTGATAACTTACTACACATATATTAGATCTAAATAAACTTACAATGCTATTTATGCAAAAAAAACTTTATTTTCAGCAAATTTTTTCTTCGTATCGAAATTGATAAGAAATGGTTAATAAACGCGAACCACGTTTTGATTTTGCTCAATTCTTCTTAAGCGAGATTTTAAACTATTGTAACCATTTTAAAAGTTTTCTTCTCATTTGAAAAATATGTAATATATTTGAAAGAAATCTTACCAGTAGTGTGATATATTTGAACAGCGTGTTCTACATGTCCATAGTCGGTGTGGTTGCCTCGGCGCGCGCTCATCTGGCCCGTGCCGTCGTGCACCTCCAGCGGCAGCTCCGGCGACTTCCACACGCAGATATAGTACACGGAAAGCAGGATCGCGGCAAGCGACACTGACAGTAGGTATGCCAGCACAGTCAGCACCCGCACCACCTTGCTGGCTGGCTTCTGCTTGTAAATATCCCGCGTAGCTGATGCGCCTACCTCTTCTGACGCGCTGTCCTCCTCCGTCTGACCACTCTGACCACACACCGACATCTTGCTATGGCTACATGTTTCAAGTGAGAGACGAGATTCGACAAAAAATTAAATAAATGTGTCCGCGAGTGGCACGTGTAGCATCCGCGGTCGAGTGGAGTGAGTGCGGCTGGCGCGGCGGTCGGCGGTCGAGCGCTATCCTGACGGCTGACGCGACGTCCGTGTCTGCCGCGCTGACTCCCGCGGTATTCGCCAAGCCGATCGTCACATACACGTCACAGATTTACGAATTCTACCAACCACCAACGAGTGAATATTGATAGGTACATAATGTAAATACTTCAGTGTATGACGATACCTATTTTATAAAAGCGAACGCCATCTGTGAACATCTTATAGATATCCTTGAAGGAAAATCATGTCTGTCATGTAGTTAGTTACTTTCATTGTACATATTAATATATGATAGAGACCTTCTTTATGTAAATACTATATACAATTATATGAAATCTTATTTCTATAATATGGCGGCGTGCGGGTATCCGTTACTTATGTTAGGTAAGCCTGAAAGTAGTAAATAGTGAAATACTAAAACATAATAGATAGATAGTGCGCAAAATACCGATGTACCTACTGTGTAGGTACCCACCTGATAGCCTATTAGTATAGACCGTCTACATTTTATTCTACCAACAGATATTGGGCTTAATATCCCAAAAGGACAATTACTGATAATTATATAAGTACTTAGGTAGTTTTATTTTGCGTTGCGGTAATGACCATGAGTGTCCAAAGGTGTCATGCGTTTCTTTGGCACTTTGAAATGATAATTCCGTAATTTCCAGGTTGTTATTAAACGTTTCAAGTTTTAATCCAAACTACTTCATATTATAAATGCGAGTTTATCTTAGTCTGTATGTTTGACGCTGAACTAATTTTGATGAATTTTGGTATAGCTTGGACCACAGACATAAGCTACCTTTTATCACACAGTCGAAGTTAATTGTATTATAAAATTGTGTTTCCAGCTAGTTGTTTTATAAATTTGTATTAAATTATAGGTACATTTACTACGTACCTACCGATAATCTTAATAATAATATGCCAATTAATACTTACCTAAGCTTTCATGTACACTTCATTACTAAATTGTCTATTACATTGTCATTACACATTGTTCATGTTAATTAACGTATTCTATGATTCTATCTACATTTTACGAGCATATTTTACACGATAGTAAAACGATATTTATTTTTACGACTTCAGGATTTACTTATACTTAACAGCTTTTTTGATTTTACCAACCGTTTCTTTGTAATACAATTCATGTAAACATTACGTGTCTTTAATAATATTGACTTAAACAAAATGTTTGATCATCTTGAAACAATCTCATAAATCTACTTATAACATTTTGCCAACTATCGACTTTATATACCTACCTACCACGGAATAGAACAAAAACGCTTATTTATTCCGCGTCATATGTAGCTAACGATAGCTAGTGATTTTAAAAGGTATACATAGTACCTATACCATTATGAGTAGGCGTACCTAAGGAGAATTGAAATAGAGGAGATGGCGGGATGAGCTTGACACCTATTGGAAGGATTGGCCGCAAAAAACTTTAGACCGTGAGGAGTAAAAGAAGGGTAGGGAGGCTGAATAATAATAATAAACCTTTATATATCCAGTAACTTGCGCTAAACCTATTTGCCGACTACTAATGCTCCACGTCCGATTTTTCCGGCTCCCGAGTCATCCTCTCTGAAAATGACTAAAAAAACACGTTACCTAAAGTTAACTAAAGATTTCTTCGGGTATCGTCGGTGCGTTTACAGACATATAATCTCACAAGCATACAGACACGCAGAACCAGAAGAATTCTCTGTAGATCATACAAATATTTTCTCAGTACAGGAATCGAATCTGCGACACGCGGCGCAGCACCCAGTCTCTCGACCACTGCGCCAACCGCGCCGTTTCTGACTGATACCGATCAGGCGTATAAATAGGAAAACGACGCACGAGGACTTTTCTTAAATACATATTTAGGATTTAAAATAATATACATCCATACGAATCAATAAATATTTCAATCTCTTTGGTCGGTGATGCATTTTTCTACGTCTTGATTGAGTGCCAATATAAATATTTGAGAAATATCGGCCTTCCGGAAATAGCCAAAAACCATTCGTTCTTTCTTCATATAATTTCTAATGAATGGATCTTTATTTAATTTAATCCATTTCTTCATAAGTTTATAACATATAACTCTATTCCCCGAAGGTTTAAGATATTTGTGCCTACTGTTCAACTGTTGTATACCTAGTCATCCACATATCAAACACGTCGTTATGTCCCATGTAATATCTACTCAAGTCAAAACTTCGAGCTGGTACTGAGAGTTTCCTCACACAATAATCTAATAATAATTTGTCTGACCCGGTAATCGATCTCAAGACCACACGCTGAGCAGCCGCGCTTAGAAATATATTATACCGTGATTATGCATACTCAAAGTAGTCGATCCTATTTGAAGAAGCCTCTTGAGGTTGCGCAGGCGCGCACCCCGTTTGGTTTGTCCTTGCGGTTACTATGCTCATACAGGGAGTTTCAGGCATCCATTACCAGCTAAAGTCCTGGGAGATCGGCAACATTCTCTTACACGAGATGCACTTGTTGGGGGAGAACATAGATTCCGCAGTGTTGAAGATGGCTATTGCAAGTTGGTAGGTATAAATTATATCTACCTTTATTTAATTTATTGATTTTTTACGTAGAGAAATGCCCTCGCATACCGCTCTGGCACGGGGAGACAGAGCGATTATGTGGGACTCGGACCCACTAAAATTCTATGGTGTACCTCCTCAGCTGCTTGAGGGCGGGACGCGGGACCGCGATCGCACACGACCGCGAACCCGCCCGCGGCTATATAGCCGGACTCTCTCACGGGGTTGGGCCCTGCCTGCGCCACACCAGACACATGGCATGCCGCAACCACCTCGGAGATCATGTGCAATGGGCGCCAGACGACCTCGTGTCGGGACGCCCAAGGTCTCCTGCGACAGGTCAGGAATGTGGCCCCGCCGCCTGCCACTACGGCCGCAGAGGATAGGGAGAGCGGCGCCTTGCTATACCGGCACTCCTTTTCCCCTGCGGCCCACCTCAGTTGCGGAACCTCCCATAAAGCCCGCAAACTACCGCCGCTCCAATACGAGCTTGATGGCAAAGCCCGGAGGCCCTCCTCGGGTTCCTCTAGCTTCACCGTGGGTGACCAAGCCACGGCTACTAGAGCCCCCCACCACGACAAGGTAGAACTCCTGGGGGGTGGGGTATAAATTATACCATACGTTACTTTAGCAATAAGTCTTAGAGTAACTTGTGGTAGGTCGGTTCTTTTATATCTCTTTGAGTCTAAGGGATAATATAAAAAAATTGCTGTGCTAATAAATCAATTACTATATACGATCTCGGAAAGAAGACACAAGGCTAGTTGTCGAAACCCATAGTCTACTCGCAAGTAAAACTATATGACGCAAAAAAAAACGATACTATAAAACCACCGCGACTGGCGCCGATACTTACCACACCATAGGAAACATGGAGAGATCAGGTCTTTATGATAAAGAAACCCAAATCATAGTCTGGCTACTGTATATTGGATTCCGTATTATTTTATAAATTAACATTTGCGAACGAACCGGCCTCGAGAGCGCAGGGAGTTGATCCATTATACATAATTGGATCGTTGGCCGCGATACGTTGGGGACTATAATATTGTGTACTCGCCTGTACATATTGTTCCATGTTCAGCAATCAATCATTCTTAAATGGACAACTGACCATCGTCAGGGGATATAAGTATAGAGTATCTTTTTCACTATACTTTTTATAAGTAATTGATTAGGTATAAGCAAGTGCATATAGACGTGACATTATATAAAAACTCAAATCTATGTTATATATGAAATTAGGTAATTAAGTATTTATCATAATGTATTGTGATGTGATTGAATTGGTTCTCAAATGAGGCACTCACAGCCAGTTAGCAACTTGATCGGTTAGCGATCGTTGAGTTCAGCAATGCTTGGTGCGGTCGGTTTGTGGATTGTAGTGTGTTTGTGCATGTTGGTGGCTGCTAGAAGCATTTTCATCTGAGTGTATCCTTGCTTTAGAGGGCTTGTAAAACGGTCGGTCTAGGTTGCTAAGCCAGACACTAGACAGGCTCGTAACCACACGAAGATGAACGTCATACTTAATACACTGACGGACTCATAAACTGCATCAAAGTTCAGGATTACATTCAAATTAATATTTTTAGTAATAATACAAACTTTTTAGATTAACTTAAATGAAAAAGTGGAGACTGTCCATTAATTATAAAAAAATAAAAATAAAAAAACTGCAGTAAAACCAATGAATATAGACAGGAAAAGAAAATTTACGGGTATTATTTGAGAGATTTGCGGAGTAAAGTTTTAAATTGATTCTTATTGTTTTTTTTGTTAATTGACTTATTATTACCAATAGAATTGTTGGGTAGACTTTTAACCTCAACAAGAGTTTCGAAACCATAATATGGATACTTTGTCTGAACAAGCCGCTCAAATTGTGGCATTGATGCGGGAAGGCTTGGATCAACGAACCATTGCTAGAAATTTGAATTTAAATCACTCTACGGTTTCTAGAGGATACAGAAGGATTGTAGAGATAGGTGCTTACAAAAGGAGACGAGGTACCGGCAGAACTCGAGCAACCATCCGTCGTAATGACTGATTTATTGTTGCAACTTCCTTGCGAAATCGTTTCCTCGCGTCAGTTAACATCAAAACAGAGTTGACTGAAGTGCGTGGAGTAAACGTGTGCCTCCGTATTGTTCACTGATGAACAACGAATGTGTAGGACATGTTTATGGTGCAGGTGGTCGCAGAAGAGTATCATCGACGTGGGGAGAGATATGGTTAAAGATGCATTGATGAATGTGTTCTTTTTGGAGGCGGTTCGTGTATGGTCTGTATCGATGAAGGTGCGAACGGAAGTTGTGTAAATCGACATGGTTCGTCAAAACGGTAGTAGAGGGGGTTTGACAGTACATCGCTATATAACAGAAATTTAAAAGCTCACGTGTTACCTTACATGGGATTCATACGCGAAAATTTTACTCTAATGCAAGATAATACCCGACCGCACGTCGCTGCACAAGTTCGACAATATTGCGATGAAGTTGGGATACGTGCCATGAATTGTCCAGCACGCAGTTCGGATCTTAAGCCCATTGAGCATGTTAGGTACAATTTAAAAAAAGGTGTACCTATCTGCGAGAAATCCTGTGCCCACAACAGTGGCAGCACTAAGAACAGCAATTTCACAAGAAGGGAACAATATTCCGCAAGACCCTATAATAATCCTAATCAGATCTATGCGGAACCGATTAGAATCAGTAATAAGGGCACGTGTAGGTAATCCTTATTAAAAGAAAAAGACCTGTTCTTAAACTTTTTTTGTATTGTTAATACCTATTTTTGAATTAAACAATTTTTTATTACATTTACATATTTTTTTTAAATTGAATTGTCCTTTCCAGTAAACAAACTTAAACTTAAGGATACTAAGTTGTTTTAAAGTTAGCGAACCAATCTATAGTTTTCAATTTAAAGTATAGGAAGTTTGCATACTCGGTTACAATATTTATTTCAAAGGTATCTTGTACTTAGATGCAGTTTATGAGTCCGTCAGTGTATTTTTTATGCCTATTAAATATGAAACATAATACTTTGTCTATGTCTTCCTTATTTTTCTCTAAAATGGTCTTAAAGTAGTTGTCGTGTATCAAGTGGTCTATCAGCCTCCCTATCCTGTTATCTATAGTTGTTAACAACTGTCTTTCTTTGACAACCTTAAATATTAGGTAACACATCCTCATTTGTTTTCTTTATAAATACAATAAATGAATGAAAAAGTAGGATTCGAGTCGTACCAAAATATCGAAACGAAAGTAGAGGATAAAGAGCAATTGTGGTTGCGGTAAAAATATAGTATTTTATTGTGAGGGTGTACTGAAAAAGGCTGTGTGATCTCACAGGATGATAGCCAAGAAATAAAACGGCACCTATGTCTCACAGCGCATTGCGCTAACCTTTACCAATATAAATTAATAGATTTTATTATAATATAAAAACTTGTTATGCAATAGATTTTATTGTTACATTACAAAACAAATAATGGATATCAGATTTATAATTTGCTCTTGCGTAACTCTAGTAGTTTCTGCTTCAGTGCTCTGCGCAGGATCTTCCCGGATGGGTTCTTTGGTATAGCATCGACGAATATCACTCCGCCGTGCAGCCGCGAAACGGTCGATAACTGATGACCAAATTAACAGCTTATATTACACAACAACATAATATAGCATCACGCCTGTATCGCCTTCGGGGTTAGGCCGAGGAGTCCCTATCTCCTGTTGTACACCCAAACTTCACTGTTGCATATATGAAGTTCCTTTAAAAGATGACGATTATCCCCTACTGCCATGTAACGGGTACCAAATTCCAGGCTGCTACTGAGAATTCCCTAACAGAAAAACTCAATAACGCTTTGCCCGACCCGGCAATCGAACCCAGGACATTACGTTCAGCAGCTATCCTTATGATGGCGACCACTAAACCAACGAGGCAGTCAGCTTATATTGTAGATTATTAATTTATTATTAGCAGTTATAGAAAAATACGAGGCATGAGGATGTGTTTCTTTGTATAACAAGAGGTCATAAGGTGAGATAATTTTTGTCGCGCTGATGAACTAAGGCGAGGATATACTTACACGTGCAGCACTGAAGTCCAGCAGTTCTTTCTCGGTGACTGTAGCACTTGGTTTCTTAACGACGAAGGCAGTGGGAAGTTCTCCGGCGGACTCGTCTGGCGCGCCCACCACTCCGCATTCCGCTACGCCAGGGTGCCCTAGTAACACGCTCTCTACCACCGCTGGAGCCACCTGTCAAGCAATAAGTGTCCTCTGTCAATGCCATACCAATGAAAATTACTATCTTAACATTTTATATTATGAATTGTTTCGTTGGTTTTGGTGAAAGAAGGAATGTTTTTTTTAGGTAATCATTCTCCCAACTTATTGAATCAAAATTGATGACACGTAAGAACATTTGCTTACTCTTTTCTTCTCTCTTTCGTTAAAATGGAAGACAGGATTCTGTTCAATGGCATGTTTTTCTTTGTACTTTGTATTGTAAATAAGTGACACCTACATGTAGCAATAAACCTAGATAACTAGTTAAACAAATTCAACATAATCATTTAGATATAACAGGCATCAACTTGGAGTAAATATTATAATTTGATATCTACTTATTAAATTTTGCTCTGCCATCATAAGCTGTTTAGATACACTCCAACGGCCGAACTTCGTCAGCTGAAGTAGAATAAAAAATAAAAAGTATTACTTCGTAGCAACTATTTTATCACATAACAAATATTTAAACCATTACTATCCGATCAATAAATATCGAAGCCAGCTGATAAAGAGTCATAAATTGCAGCGGATATCGTTTATACATACCTATATACATTTATACTTAGGTAGTTAATTATTGTCAATATTACCTATGTTATTTAGCAAGATATAGATAAACTGCAAGATCATTATGATTCGATTATGTAGGTGTGTATGACTCAGCTAACCACGTTGAACATGAATATACCTATCGTTACCTGATAGCCCTTATATTTTATGAGTTCTTTGAGTCTGTCCACTATAAAGAAGCATCCGTCCTTGTCGTAGTAGCCGACGTCTCCGGTCTTCATGAAGCCCTCCTCGTCGAATACAGAGCGTGTCGCGGTTTCGTTGCCAGCGTAGCCCTTCATTATAATGGGTCCTTTTAGGCAAATTTCACCGTTTTCATTTGGCCCCAGCCTTTGACGAGTATCTATATCTACAACCTGTAATTATAAAAACCATAATTAGAAAGTACGACGAAGATTATAAAATAAACACAATAGCTTACTAGAACACAAGGCCGTAGCCACGATTTTATTCCGAAGGGGGTTCTACACTCAGGAAATTATTTCGGGGGGGGGGGGGGGGGGGGCGTCTACCGCTTATTAAATGTACCTATTTCACTCCTTGTCTGGGATATCTATTCTTCCAAATGTCGCCCATAATTCGTAAATACTTCCACGCTTTTCTTTGAAGAGCATAAAAATCACGCCTGTGTTCCCCGAAGGGGTAGGCAGAGGTGTACACAGTTTTACACCCACACTTCACCAATGCTGATATTAACTTTAAGTCCCATGGTGGTAAGCATATTGCCATCTACCAGGGACAATCCCAAACTCCGGCCTGCTACCGAGAATTTCCTAACAGAAAAACTCAATAGTCCTTTGCTCAACTCGGGAATCGAACCCAAGACCAGCTCAGCAGTCGCGCTTGGTACCACTAGACTAATGAGGCAGTATATTTATAATAAATATTTTTTTAACACGATTAACTACTGATGGTTTTGAGTCAACCTGCGACCACGAACGGTGTAGACTGTGCGAAAAGTCAGGAAAAAACTACACAATAATACATGCAGGTAATCCAGTTTAACGTTATTTTATTATAATGTGTAGTATTCGCCAATACTTAAGATATTTCTTTTCTTATCTAACTGATCCTTGAATAAAAAAATTATATAAGTAAAACGAACTTTAGCCTTCACGCCCAGAAGTGGATAGCCACAGCTTCCCGGCTTTGGCGAAATGCTCTCATCGTAGTCAATATCCTTTGTAGCTGCCAGTGAAGTCTCAGTCATACCGAATGCTTGGAATATACCCTTACAGTTCGGCATGCTGCAATGCAAAATAAATAAAGTGTCTAAACTAATACATTTGGGTGGAATATGCGCTAATTTGGTAACACAAAAAATATGGTATCTCTTGCAGGAAGGCTAGGAATAAGTAGGCACCTACCATCACCATCACTTTAATTTCCTTTGATTTCCTTAAAAGGAGGAGGTTCTCAATTCAACGAGCTTCCTTACGTTTTTTACACGATAGGTATCTCTTCCTGTTGTTAAACGATATAACTGATTTTGGTTCAAATGAAAGGAATTGCTTGTTATGGTCAACACAAAAAATTTGTTTGAAATCTGATCTTTGAGTGTTTTGTTTGATCATTTTCGCAAAAGACCTAATGCACCACAGAATAGTTAAAAGTACAGTACGCGAATAAAGCGCGACCAGAACTACAGTAGGTAATCCTTTGATGTAAAGATTCCAGAACGAAGTATCAAGAATTACGCATACAACGAAGTGGAAGGATTTGGTCGAACAGAATGGTGGGTTTAAAGCTAACAAAAGTATGACATTCATTTTGAATTCTAAGCTGGATTAGGTATTTATTTATTGCAAATATTCCGTAAGCAGTAAACATTTTGAAGATTAAAAAGAAAATACCCACTGACCATTCGTAAAATACATAACATACTGTAGGGAATCAATTAAATTTAGTGTAGTACAACATGACACAAGTGAGCTAAGTTGGTCATTACAGGCGAGGTTGAATCGCTAGCCGAGCCGTAGGCGAGTTTAACATTGGTTTCGAGTCGCGTAATGATCTTAACTCACACGTCAAACAGTCACAAAAATGTTAAAACTCAAAACTGTTTGCTGAGGATTAAAAGGTAAAATAAAGGTTGTCACGCTGTTTCTAACATTACTGCAATAGTGCGGTATCTAATGTAAAGTGAAAAATACGCATTCAAAATAAGCCTCATTATGAACCTAAAATGGGTGCAATAAGAGCCATTAAACGAGCAAGAATGTTGAAAATACGATTTGATCCAAACATTTTTGCCGTGATCGAATCAATGGATTTTAGTTCTAACCGTTTCATAGCTTGGTCTATAGTTTCCGAGGTCAGCGGAGCGGCGCCACACCAGACGGACGAGATCGAAGACAAATCATATTTCTCCACAATGGGCGCTTTTGCTAGAAACACCACAATAGGAGGTACGGCTGCCAACATTGTCACCTAAAATTTGATCAAATAACGATAAAGTTGAAACATACAGTACCTATTTACGTCTAGTTGCAGATAAATAATTATTGGATTATACTTAACGTAATATTAATGTTAACTAACACGTGGGACAAAATCGCGGACATTAGGTACAGGTAGTTAGTTAGGAATATCAATATTGGGTCGGGTACTACGGTCGAGTCTTATTTATGCCTAGCTGTGCCCCGCGGTTTCACCCGGTTTTTTCTTTTCTCTCGGCTCCTAAAAGTCCTAGCGTGATATTAAATAGTAAAAAAAAATGACTTTTTCAAATGCAAGGAGATTTTTTTCATATCTCTTATCCGAGAGATTAGCGTGTTCAAACAAACAAACAACCTCTTTAGCTTTATTATTACTAGCTGTGTTGTGCCCGCGGTTTCACCCACTTTTTTTCTTTTTGCTCATTATATAATTTTGTATAATACCTATATAAAGATTTCCGATAACCTATCTTACATATTTGACCAAAAATGCAAAGCATTGAATAAAAAAAGGTAAGTACCTTAAATTCCTGTATCGTGCTCAAATATTTAAGAGGGTTGAATCCATTCAGATACACCAGCTTTTTCTTTTTGAGAATATAGTTGATAGTCGACATTAATCCATACGCATGGTACCAAGGCACTATTGATAGCAATATGCTGTTGTCAGAGTGATTCTCCGCGCTATAAAAATAAAAATAATTTTGTTTAATGCAATTCAACCTTCGAGGCATCCAGATTTAATTTTACAATTTATAATTATAAGGGCATGATGTGATTTCCTTTAATTGAAGGAGCACATCACAAACAAATCATAATTATAATACTTTAAATATGCCGTGTTATTTGTGTATGCAATGCTGGAAACCATTTACTATCTAGTAATATCTTAGGTTTTCGCGATCACTACACATTATAATAAAACAACTTTTAACGGGATTAATCGCCTATATTATTAGTTTTTGTTTTTCCTGACGTTTCGAACACTTTGCAGCTTTGTTTTTATGATAAGTAACTCTCAGTAGCAGCCCGGAGTTTCCAACTGGTACCTACTTGGATACAAAAAGTACGTGTTGAGAAGATGATTTCATCATAAACTCTGTTATATTGTTTGTGCACGATGTAGAGATCATTATTCCAGTATTTCAATTTCTTGCAAATCGTAGGTGCAGGTTGCATGGAAATATTGATATATATAAACCAGTGAGCCCAGCAGACGGTGTCGTGCCCAGAACCGGATACAATTGAAAATTTAAACCATCCAGGGACTCGCTCAAACACATATACAAAATTTCATCAAAATCGGTCGAGCCGTTCTCGAGTTTTAGGGAGACTAACGAACAGCAATTCATTTTTATGTTTATAATTTACAGGTGCGGACCGTGAGTTTGTGAGGCCCTGGGCCAATACTCCCTGGGGCCCTGCCTTTTTATGTGTGGAAAATCCATCTTATACGTTGATACCGACAAAAAATCACACAGTTAATTAATAATATTGTCCATGGTCTTCAATTCCACGGGGACCTAGGCTGCAGCCCAAAAAGTCCTTATATAGATCCGCCCCTGATAATTTAGATAGAATAGATAGGCTTTATCTATTCAACAGAACACAAACTACAAGAATAACTAAATTTAAGGATATATAACTTTATTTTATATAATATTATTTTACTATGCATATACGTTTAATTTAAATAATTCAATCTATAATTATTATATAAAAAAATATCTAAAACTAATAACTAAAACTGTTATAATAAGAAAAAAAACTATAAAGAGCACCAAAAAATTCAGCCGCATCGCTGTCTACTGGGAACGTATCCAAAAGGCTGGCAGCATTACCACGTTGAATATATAATACTAATTGTTTTTGCGAAATGGACAGCAACTCTTGGGTCACGTGCAGTGTCGACCAATCGACTTGCGATCTCTTTATAGAAATGCGAACGCTCGGACCCCACGACCCCTGTGTTTCAACCCCAAACGGTTCAAAAATATAATAACTAATAAAATTATTCGTTTGAGGGTCTCTGCAGCTGCAGCAGTGGTAGTAAGAGCACGACGAATAGTGTCATTAATACATTTAATGCCAACATTAACGAAATAGTTAACTTTGATTCTGATTCTTTACATAATTATTTTGGTGTTCCTCAGTGTGCATATTGGGGCCACTGTTGCTTCTCATTTATATAAACGACCTCCCTCGGGCAGTAAAACAAAACGATGATACCGTATTTATAATAGATTGTAAGACTGATGAAACATATGAATCTAATGCTTTGCGAAATATAAATGCTCTAAAAATCAATATAGATAAAACTAAAATCATTAATTTCAAATCTCAGATGAGTAAATCTATATAATTAAACATAGCACATTAAAATCAGAAAATTCCAACTAATTAAATTATTATTTTCTTGGTATACTCTCGATGAACAACACACATGGAAAGAACATGAAATAAATAGATTTGCTTTTGTCTTTAAAAAAGTCAAAGATGTAACATCGAGACCAACTTCTTTAATGGTATATCACGGCTACATTTGTTCCATATTCCGATATGATATGTGTAGTTGTCTGAGGTAACTCTAACGACATTCTAAGGATTTTCATAGCCCAAATAAAATGCACCCGGGCAATATTTAATATGGAATAGATAGAATCATGTAGATAAGTATTTTAATCCCGCAAGCTTCTAACTGTACCATGTATTTATATTTATGATGTCGCTAAATTTGTCAAATGTAACACAATTTCACTCTTTGAAAAATAATAATCTATTATGTGAAAAGTCACTTAACGTAAAGTCACCGTAATCCGACCTCCCACCGAAATATGTCCACTATTTGTAATGGCTATTTTTGATTAAATACTATTATATTATGCAGGCTGTGGTTTTGAACAGTGGCCATATTATAGGAACATATACAGCAACAAGTTATATGTTGTATAAAAATAATTATAACAATAATAGCCAAGAGATCAACGTCCTATTCGTCTCGTAAGAGCTTTCGCTTCTCTGTGACACTTTCGCATACTACGCACAACGCAGCAACGAGCACGCCACCCGACAAGTAGGTAGGTTGCATACAAGTCAACGATAAAGACCTAACGAACATAATAAGACTACAATGTAGTTTTAGGATTGAGTTTTGTCTCATTATTGGTTTCTAAACTCCCAGTAGCTATAACACGACGTACACGCAAAAAACAGTAAAAATGCAAAATTAATTCGATTTTCTAAGGTATACTTATTTTTATTGTTTTTTAATCAGTTACACCTATAGATTCACCTCCTTCAATTTGGCCACTGTCTAGAACCACAGCCTGTATATATTATATAATATTTTTAGGCTAGATGCTGTTACGACGTTGAAACTAATTAAATAACCTTTTGCAATACACAATGAGATTTTATGGACTTAGTTTTGTTTCTTGGTAAATCATAGTTTATTCCAAAACGGAGCGATTTCATCATTATTTTTAGTCAAAACGTCAAATCCAGGCGTGCAACGATCATAAAGTTTACAAATAATCTATTTCGTCTTCAATATGTATGAAATGTTTTTTGAGAAGTAGTCTAGGGTCTACTAGTCTTGGGTTAGATATAGTTTATTTATCATTAATATGGAAAAACTATACAAATAATGTGGTCGGGTGTTATGACTGGTGAAGCCAGTACACACCGAACACCGCCCGGAGTACGGTATAGCGGTTTTTTTCTAGTACTCTTAAAGTATTAAAATTATCTACAATTGATTATAATTACGGCCTAGAATGTATTTTAATTGTTAATCTATTAGTTAAGGAATATTGAGACCGAAATCCGACCTATTGTAAATTGGATAATTATCTATTTAGATAACTGAGTTCATATTTCATAACATTTTATTACAAACACAGTTTTCTCATGTACAAGAACACAATGGTCATAGTGTGATTTTTAGTAAACTATATTCCCACTTGATCATATTTTAGTTTATTGGTGTCTATAGAAGATATTTTTATTAGTATTCATTTTATAGCAAAATCGAATGAAAAGTAATTAGATTATTAAAATTTAAAATCGGTCAACTATAATGCTTATCATGAAAGATTGTGGAGTACTTATTAGCACTTTCCAGCTCCATCTTAGTTCACTCTAACCTATGTAAAATGACAAATTTACACTATGTAACAAAAAAATTATTGAAATATAAAATATATAAGAAAGAAAAGAAATTGTATTGTAAGAAAATTACTATGTAAAATTTGTATTGTAAATAATTACGTAACTTGAAAATGAGATTTTTTGTTTATGGAGATATTGTTGTTAAGTTTGTGCTTAATGTAAGGTTTTGACATAATTTATTAATAGTTTTTGTTCTATGGTATTTTTATTCTTTAGAATTATGTACAATATTATGGTTTTATTGTATATTGAAGGCCAGATAGGTAGTCGCTCCATGTAAAATACTGGTATTAAGCTGACTGCAATGTAATTAGGAATAAGCTAGGCAGATGGTTTGATCATCTTGTGTTCCTATTACCTAAATTCATTAAATGCTGGTTAGTTGCTATCGTAATAAGCTTATGAAACTCGATGATTATTTCAAGCCTCGTAAGGGGTCGGAATTAGGTACACTAGTGGTTGATAGTTCGGAACAGTGGATTTTTGTGGACGGAAATATGGCTCGTAGAATATTTAGGACCTCTTGTTCCTTTTATGTTCATTTCAATAGAATAGAAATATGTTTTATTATAATTGTCGCTAGATTGAATAGACAATGAAATTTACTTTAATATGGCATTATTAGAATTTTAGTCTCCCTTACCAGCTGTTATATCGAAATAAAACATAATCTACAGGCCTTTGGAGGTCGGTATTCGGTGGTTTTACGTTACCTACTTTATAATAAAAATGGTTGTACTCTTGTTGTGTTAGAACTGTTCCGGCGGGGTTGTGTGTACATGGCGCTTCTTATATAAAATTCATTGCCAAAGGCGATCATAGACTTATCATACGGAAAGTTTTGCACTGTACCTAGTGCAAATAAAGATGTTATAAACATAGGTTGAATGCAACTTTAATAACAGATCAATGCTAAATTGTAAGTATTTGTATTTTAATTACTTACCTATATTAATGGATCTAATCATATATTGGCGTTTTTCTTATAGATAGCCAAAATAGCTTAAACAATACCTTTACCACCAGTGATGAAAACGAAGTACTTACTCAAAACTGGAAGCTGAGTATAACACGTTGAGGTGTGTGAGCATGACCCCTTTAGGCAAGCCTGTTGTCCCTGAAGAGTACAGTATGTAGGCGACGTCGGACCAGCCATGGACTTCCTCGGGCTCGTATTCATACGGGTTCACTTGCACTCCCACATTCTTGTACTCAATGACACCGTCCGCGATCGGTTTTCCGTTATATTGTATAATTTTTTCGATACACGAAATTGATTTAATAGTATCGAAATTAGTTTGTAGGCCCACTTCAGAGGCAACAATCATTTTGGGTCGTGATATATTTAGCACGTGCGTCAATTCATCTAAAACAAACATATAAGTATGAGAACAGATAATTGGATCATTAATTCATTTAAATATCTATCACTTATCAACAAGTATATCTATGATGGTCAAAATTTGAATTGCCATGCTTTTGTAGTTTTAGATTTCTATAGGTTTCGTCAATTGTCGCACAAACTATTACTTGAGGACATAAATAATAAAGTTATAATATTAAATGGAAAAAGAATACGATCGCGAGCAGGATTCGAGCCTGCGCCTCCCGGATAAATACTCCAGGCGCTCTGACCACTAAGCCATCTCGACGATCCTGCTCTCGACCGTATTCTTTTTCCATTTAACATAATAACTTTAGAGTTCTCTAATCATGCGTTAATGCTTTTCAAAGATTTATCTTTGACATAAATGATATGTCACGTAATACATAGTTCCACGAACATTCAAGTCAAAGTCAAACGTTTTTATTTCATATACCTATTAGGTCTTTACCTATGAAATTGCCGTTTAGTTTGAACAGAAAGTTAAAATATTTTTTTTGTAACTATTTTTTATTTAAAGTTACAATATTAAATGGAAAAAGATAAGCTCTAAGCATGCGTTAATGCTTTTTCAAACACATATCTTGTATTTTTTATTTCTATCAATCTAAATATGCACCCATGCTATCGATGCATCCCTGCCAGTGCAGTAGTATTTTATCAATGCCCTTCTTGAAGAAGTCAGGTGTACGGGAGCCAACAAACTCTTCAAAGACATTTTGTACAGCCTCTCGGGTATTGAATTTTTTCCCTGCCAAGAAGTTGTCCAAATTTAGGAAATAGTTGAAGTCTGTCGGCGCAAGGTCTGGTGAGTACAGTGGATGACACAAAACTTCAACCCTATCTCTTGTCGATTAGAGACCGCCTGTTGTGCCGTATGAGGTCGAGCGTTGTCGTGTAGGAGCAGGATGAGCGATTAACCAAGGTTGGCTGGAGGTTTGCGAGCTTCCCATCATTCTGTCCATTCCCTCACCGTACACATCCGTAGTAATGCTGGTGCCATGTGGTGCCATAAAAACACCTTCGCAAATAATGCATTATTTTAGAACCAATTTAATAACCATAAAAAGGTTATAGTGAGTCAACCTTCAAAGATACAAATACAAAAGAAAAAAGTCCGAGACTGCATATCACATGCATGTTGCATGTGATATGCAGTCTCGGACTTTTTTTTTTGAACTTTTTAAGAGGAACAGTTCTGTCATTCATGAGATCAATTTTTGCGTAACTTTAACCGTTTACGCAGCGTTTGCAACGGAAGCTCTTAAAACGAATATTTTTTTCCCGTTTCGTTGTAGCGTGATGTTATATAGCCTATAGCCTTCCTCGATAAATGGACTATCCAACACAAAAAGAAATGTTCAATTCGATCCAGTAGCTCCTGAGATTAGAGCGTTCAACCAAACAAACAAACTCTTCAGCTTTATAATATTAGTATAGATTTGTATATACATTGTTAAAAATGTGGTACCGTCAAGAGCACGTAGAATTAAATACTTTGGATAGGCCCCGTAGACAAGACGCGCAGTAAAACTCGGGGCTCAGCTATGGTTTTGGCTCTACTAGAGATCGTATAACTTTTTGACAGTGAAAGCATTGTGAACTTGTCAGTTTTGGCAACCAAACTCAGCTATGTTTTATTATAAAAGCCGGTTCGAGACATGCAAACTTCAGTTCTAACTGCACTAGCAATGGTCTGCAGATCGCCACCACGATCATGGCTAACTGTAGGAATGTGGCAAGGCGTGTTTTTAATCCATAGACGATAAATCCAGCTTGTACTGAGCGTCGTAGTCACATTCCACTTAACTTTTAAGAATTTTGTATAGGTAGGTAATTGTACGGAATCAGCAGTGCGAGCGTGGTTTTTTTTGTCGGTACGTTTGTCGATTTTAAACGTATAATTTGATATTCGATGTTGATATATCGATAAAATTCAATAAATAAAAGCATTTACCGTTTCGAAAAAAATGAGAGAATTATATATACCTTTTGTGTAGTTTACATTGAGTGTGGTGACGGTGGCGCCGCAGCACACCACGGCCAGCGCGGTGGGTAAGAACTCATTTCTGTTCTCACTGCACAGCGCGATAACATCGCCATGCTTCACTCCCAGCTTCTTGAGCCCCGCCGCCACGTCAACCGTCTCTTGTAAGAGCTGCTTGTACGATATCGTTTGATTGGTATCGCCATTAATCTAAAACAAATCCTCTAATGCTGAAAAGGCTTCTCAGTAAAATTGAAATTAAAATTAATCTAGAGTATTTATCCGGACGCCACAGGTTTAATCTTGCTCACGACCGTATTTATTTTACCCAATAAAAACAGGTGTTACTATAAAATTCGAATTTGAATTTCTTGACAAAAAACAGGGCCTTATATAGTATTGGAGATCCTTAGAAGAAAAAATCTTTATCCGGTGTCCAAACCAGATAAGGTCGTCTAGATCATGCAGACAAACTACTTAAATAACGTAAATTCGTTAGACCCATAAATCGATCGTCTTTAAAATTAAAAATATCAGGTCTGGTATGAATGAAGTTCTAGTGCAAATTAAAGTAATAGGTTTCTGCTGGAGAATACATGGGGCAACCTAAACAGCATCCTAAAACCAGGTGGTATGAAGCATATTGCATCCCACAGCCAATGGCCCACGAACCCGATCTATGTCCAAGTTATCCGACAGGTTTTCAGTGATCGGGTGCCACACATACTTAAATATACCTAGTGACTCTGCAGCGACCTGATCAACCGACTCAGCAAAACCATTGCCTGCATAGCTGGTTTTATTTACAAATTGGCTATCTATTGAATAAAAGCCCGCAGCGAGGACAGGACAGGAAGGCGTCCCTTCCTCACCCCACAGGTTCGAGTGACCTAGAAAATGTTTCAACGAGAGCCAGCTACATTATTAGATTGGTTCGTTGGTGAGGTCTTGGGTTCGATTCCCGAAGCGGAAAATGTTTTAGGTTTTCTGTTTCTCAGTAGCACCCAGAATTCGGAATTGGGCGATAGCAATCGGTTCACTACATATGATAGTTACCATAAAGACATTGGTGAAATGTAAGTGTACAACTGCGTAGGTACGTACACCTCTGACTACCCCTTCGGGGACTACAGGCGTGAATTAATAATACATGGCGCTAAGGGCACAAAATGTCGAAAAGTCCGTGGTGTTCAAGCGAATAGTGTAGAAGTATAGGTACGTGGTTACACTTTGAACTTGAGCTGACCTATCATAGTAGGGAGTTTCTATAGTATGCGAGGCTAGCTTATACTGGTTTTTTTACCTCTGACGTGCGGTCTACTGTACTTAAGTGAGATTATTTTATTTTATTCTCACCGTATGTCATAAACGCACATAAAAACCTTTCATTACCTAATCAGTTATCAGTTGTTACTTATACTGCATCAGGGGTCAAGGATAAGATTACAATATGCCGCCGAAGTAGCAGTTCAACCAAATAATGAAAATAAAAGCTAATTTAATCAAAATATATCGCACTTACCAAAGCCACAGAATCTCCTTCTTCACAATATTCTCTGAATTTATCTAGAACATACTGACCGAACGACAAATGACTTGGCACATTAAATGCCGGATCACGACTAACTACTTTGTTTATTATTTTTATTTTATTTTTGTCCATGATGCACACGCAGCAAAGAGCCACTATACCACACTGGAAGGGAAAGAATGATTACAAAGATACACAAACAGTACCAACTCAATTCAAGATAACTATTTATCAACACAGTGCTAAATCACGCAATAAAATTATTAACTCATATAACTTAACAGAGGCCAGAACTGGGTTCTACA
Organism: Xylocampa areola; assembly: GCA_935421205.1. Classification (NCBI taxonomy): domain Eukaryota; kingdom Metazoa; phylum Arthropoda; class Insecta; order Lepidoptera; family Noctuidae; genus Xylocampa; species Xylocampa areola. The sequence continues at coordinate 7,350,496 of OW285217.1, read as the reverse complement.
TTACTATTTTACCTAGTAATTTTATAAGTAAGTAACCAAGTAAGAACATAGATGTGTAAAAAATCGGTGCTTACCGGTCAATGATATATTTTCCGTGGTTGTTTCTAATAAGGTAATCTTTGTGATAAGTGTTTTCTACACGTTGATCTTATGGGGACTATGTTCTGCTAAACCAACTTGTAGAAGAATCATTATGCGTCGGTGTCATGGTCACTAACACCAGCGAGCACATAGGTAAACTACGCAACACGGTGATGTTCCAAGTCAATGTTGTATTGTCTCTAAAATTGAGTACCTACACTAAATAGTGGACTTTGTTCTTTAAACGCTGAAAACATTACAGTTACGAAATGTTAATCACACTGCATAAGTACACAAGAAATCAAGTTTTACTAAGTACATAACAAGTTGTTCCGAAACCGGTTGACGCCTGCTATGGCGGTGGCGGCGCGGCAGCGCAGTGTGCAATGTTATAGAAAGCACTGTAGACACTGAACCTCAAATTCAATTCACAGAATTCCAATATAAAAATCGATCGGAAGTCGTAATTGAAAAATATTATATTAGGTAATAATTTATAAATGTTTGTTAAATAATATTATTTTAATATTTTAGTTACTTTATGTGGGAATTCACTCCACTAAAAAAGAAACACATTTCGCATGACATCAAACATAAATCTTACAAACGTATGCGTAGCGAATTCTAAAGGTATAAATATTTGTGGAAAAAGAATTCGGTCGTGACCAGGATTTGAATCGCGCCTCCCAGATAAATACTCCTGATACTCCTGGAGTATTTATCCGGGAGGCGCGGACAGGTTCGAATCCTGCTAACCGATTTACGACCGCTATTATTTTCCACAAATATTTATAATCAGTTTCAGCCAATTAGCAATAAATCCTATTAAAAGGCAGCTAAATTCAAAATTTTACGTTTGGTACTACACGAGGGTTCCCTCGTATGAGCTGATGTAGAAACAGTCCAACAGGATTTCTAAATATTAAAATAAAATTCACGATTCAATTGTTATGTAGGTAGTTAGATTACGGGAAAAAGATTAGTTTTTAAAATAAAACTTCTATTTGGATACTGAAATCAACATTTTATTACAATACTAAATGGAAAAAGAATACGGTCGCGAACAGGATTCGAACCTGCGCCTCCCGGATAGATACTCCAGGCGCTCTGACCACTAAGCCATCTCGACCTCTGCTCACCACCGCGAATTCTTCTTCCATATTTTAACACGTCTTATGGCGACGTCATTGCAATCAATTCAGTACCCATACAAGTGACCGAACCGACACGACTAACTTTGCAGTTAATACAATGTCGTAAAGAATGCAATTACCTTAATAATTCAAGATATGTCTTTGAAAAAGCATTAACGCATGCTTAGCGAACTCTAAAGTTACAATACTAAATGGAAAAAGAATACGGTCGCGAACAGGATTCGAACCTGCGCCTCCCGGATAGATACTCCAGGCGCTCTGACCACTAAGCCATCTCGACCTCTGCTCACCACCGCGAATTCTTCTTCCATATTTTAACACGTCTTATGGCGACGTCATTGCAATCAATTCAGTACCCATACAAGTGACCGAACCGACACGACTAACTTTGCAGTTAATACAATGTCGTAAAGAATGCAATTACCTTAATAATTCAAGATATGTCTTTGAAAAAGCATTAACGCATGCTTAGCGAACTCTAAAGTTACAATACTAAATGGAAAAAGAATACGGTCGCGAACAGGATTCGAAACTGCGCCTCCCGGATAGATACTCCAGGCGCTCTGACCACTAAGCCATCTCGACCTCTGCTCACCACCGCGAATTCTTCTTCCATATTTTAACACGTCTTATGGCGACGTCATTGCAATCAATTCAGTACCCATACAAGTGACCGAACCGACACGACTAACACAATGTCGTAAAGAATGCAATTACCTTAATAAAATAAGCATGCGTTAATGCTTTTTCAAAGACATATCTTGAATTATTAAGGTAATTGCATTCTTTACGACATTGTATTAACTGCAAAGTTAGTCGTGTCGGTTCGGTCACTTGTATGGGTACTGAATTGATTGCAATGACGTCGCCATAAGACGTGTTAAAATATGGAAGAAGAATTCGCGGTGGTGAGCAGAGGTCGAGATGGCTTAGTGGTCAGAGCGCCTGGAGTATCTATCCGGGAGGCGCAGGTTCGAATCCTGTTCGCGACCGTATTCTTTTTTCCATTTAGTATTGTAACTTTAGAGTTCGCTAAGCATGCGTTAATGCTTTTTCAAAGACATATCTTGAATTATTAAGGTAATTGCATTCTTTACGACATTGTATTAACTGCAAAGTTAGTCGTGTCGGTTCGGTCACTTGTATGGGTACTGAATTGATTGCAATGACGTCGCCATAAGACGTGTTAAAATATGGAAGAAGAATTCGCGGTGGTGAGCAGAGGTCGAGATGGCTTAGTGGTCAGAGCGCCTGGAGTATCTATCCGGGAGGCGCAGGTTCGAATCCTGTTCGCGACCGTATTCTTTTTCCATTTAGTATTGTAACTTTAGAGTTCGCTAAGCATGCGTTAATGCTTTTTCAAAGACATATCTTGAATTATTAAGGTAATTGCATTCTTTACGACATTGTATTAACTGCAAAGTTAGTCGTGTCGGTTCGGTCACTTGTATGGGTACTGAATTGATTGCAATGACGTCGCCATAAGACGTGTTAAAATATGGAAGAAGAATTCGCGGTGGTGAGCAGAGGTCGAGATGGCTTAGTGGTCAGAGCGCCTGGAGTATCTATCCGGGAGGCGCAGGTTCGAATCCTGTTCGCGACCGTATTCTTTTTCCATTTAGTATTGTAACTTTAGAGTTCGCTAAGCATGCGTTAATGCTTTTTCAAAGACATATCTTGAATTATTAAGGTAATTGCATTCTTTACGACATTGTATTAACTGCAAAGTTAGTCGTGTCGGTTCGGTCACTTGTATGGGTACTGAATTGATTGCAATGACGTCGCCATAAGACGTGTTAAAATATGGAAGAAGAATTCGCGGTGGTGAGCAGAGGTCGAGATGGCTTAGTGGTCAGAGCGCCTTGAGTATCTATCCGGGAGGCGCAGGTTCGAATCCTGTTCGCGACCGTATTCTTTTTCCATTTAGTATTGTAACTTTAGAGTTCGCTAAGCATGCGTTAATGCTTTTTCAAAGACATATCTTGAACATTTTATTATTTACGATTACCTACATAAGCTTACAGAAGTTCATCTAAGACTGACTTAAACTAACTTAAATTCTAATACGTCATCATCATACAACTATGCTGGTGGTCGTCTTCATGGTATGCGGTTCCCACACTTACGAACGCGGATAACGAAAGTCTTAGTTTATCGCTATACCACGGTCATAGGTACGGAATATTACTAGGTATGCAAGTAGTTTGTAACATTTTTAATTGTAAATCTATGAAAAGGTAATTAGCATCAGAGACAGTTTATATTGAATTGCAAACATATCCAAGAGACATGGCAACTTCATGATTTGCTCAAAACTATAATAATTTTGAGTACACAGGAAAGTCTGCCGTTATACATCCACGGGTATTTTCAGGGGGCGCCCCTACTGGGAAGTGGCCTCCTTACCTCACTAAGGCGCGAAGGACTTTTGAAACCGTTGTCCGTTGTAATTATAATTGTAATACTAACAACGTTAGGTTATACTATGCTCAATAAAAGCTTAGAAAACCGGTCTATTATGATTTTTATGTTTTGCATACCAACTGATTGTGAAGATAATCTTGTTGAGTTTGCTAGTTGTATGATTAAAATGAGGACTTGACGTGTTTCAAACACCGGAGCAGGCTGGGTTTCGAGGAGGATTTGGCACTATAGAGCACACTCACACAGTGCGGCAGATTATACAGAAGTCTGACGAGTATAATCAGCCTTTGTGTTTAACATTTGTAGACTATGAAAAAGCCTTTGACTCTATTGAGACCTGGGCCGTTCTACAGTCCCTGCAGCGATGTCAAATTAATTGGCGATACACCTAAGTGCTGAGATGTTTATACAACGAAGCCACCATGTCCATCCAAATTCAGAACCAACAGACTTAACCGATCTAGTTAAGCCGCGGAGTGAGACAAGGGGATGTTATATCTCCCAAATTGTTCACAACTGCACTGGAAGATATGTTTAATACGCTGAGCTGGAATGGATTGGGCATCAACATTAACGGAGAATACGTCTCGCACTTACGATTTGCGGACGACATCGTCATAATGGCGAAATCTTTGCAGGACCTACAACAGATGCTGAATATGCTGTTGCTTCTCGACGTGTTGGCCTGGGAATAAACCAAACTTATCAAAATCAAAATAATTTATTAAAAAATAAAAATACCTAGTATGTGAGAACAATGTAAAAGAGTTATAAAAATACTAGCAATATTTAAAGAGTTTAGTTATGATCAATGATCATATTACCTCAGAGTCAATCACTGTCACCGGGGAGCCTCTCGAAGTAGTGCAGGCGTACATCTACCTTGGGCAGAGTTTGCGATTAGGTAGACACAATTTCGAGAAAGAAATAAACTGGAGAATTCAGTTAGGCTGGGCAGCGTTTGGAAAGCTTCGTCAGGTATTCTTGTCGCCTATCCCTCAATGTCTTAAGACGAAAGTATTCAACCAGTGCATCCTACCTGTCATGACATACGCTTCCGAAACATGGACACTCACAGTACAGTTGGTACATCAATTAAAAGTTGCTCAGAGAGCTATGGAGAGAGCTATGCTCGGAGTTACTCTGAAGGATAAAATCCGAAACGAGGATATCCGACAGAGAACCAAGGTGGTCGACATAGCTCACAGCATCAGCAAACTGAAGTGGCGGTGGGCCGGCGTACGAACCGACAATCGTTGGTTGGAGTAAACGCTTACTGGAGTGGAGACCGCGTCTAGGTAAGCGGAGTGTAGGATGCCCCTCGGCAAGATGGAGCGACGATCTGCGGAAAGTAGCTGGTACAAATTGGATGACAAGAGCCGAAGACCGGGCTCAGTGGCGCGTCTTGGGAGAGACCTATGTCCAGCAGTGGACTGCTATTGGTTGATAATGATGATTAAAATAAGGACTATTGTGGAAAATAATGACATAGAAACGATTTATAAAGTTCGAGATGGCTTAGTGGTCAGAGCGCCTGAAGTATTTATCCGGGAGGCGCAGGTTCGAATCCTGCTCGCGACCGTATTCTTTTTCCACCATATTTTTAACTTTAATGTTCGCTTGCCTGCGTTAATGCTTTTCAAAGATTTATCTGTAACGATTTATAACCTAGGAGATTTTAACTGGGGCTGATTCTGAACGGTCTGAAAGGGCGTTTTGGAAACCGTGCCGAAAGTGATCGATCGGAACCTCCAAACGCTATCCACAGATAGACATCGAAAACTTTTGACAGTTCGATTCGAAATGAAGAATTCTTTTTACGGAAACCTTTCCTTGATAATTGCTGTCGGATGAGTTTCCGTAGACGCTATAATTTCAATAAAATCAAACTTGTAGTCACGGATTTAAGAGTGTGTATAAGCAATTATATACCTATATGGACTTGAAACCTTTCAATCCAGCTGATCGTTATTCAGCTGTTTTATAAAACAGTTACCAGTTTTGTAAAACAGCGGATTCTACAATCCATCTGCGACATAATTATGTTTTGTAAATTAATTGGACTTACTTAGTTAGGCAAAATGGATCCAACTCCAAAATTTTACTTTTGAGAAAATATAAGTTTTATAAGCCATATCGACCTCTACGAACTACCCCGAATCCTTCATCCACATTATGCGTAACGATCTCTAAATATTATTTTTTGAAAAAACTTGACCAGGAATCGAAGGCTTGCCTCTCGGATACTCCAGGTGGTAGTGACATAGGTCCACTAAGCCATCTCGACCTCTGGGAGTCTAAAATGGCCACTTTGAGCATTTCTTCTAAAAATGAATCATTATTTGAATTTATTGTGACTTGTTTTATAGTCTGGTATTGTACTGACACATTATAGTCGAAGAGATCTTAAAAGCCACATTGAGCCATAATCGGTAACAAAAATAACCGATATTAAAATAAATCGATTTATAAGTCTAAGAGTACATAATCGTTTAAAACAAAGTATAATAAAAAAACAGGAAATTCATTCTGTTATGGAATTTATAATATAGTAGGCACCGATTATAAGAAATTGAATTTCTGTATCTTCTTAGAGAAATAGAACATAATTTCATTCCAAAGTTTTATTTATTCATTTTTCTGTGTAAGTATATATAATTTCTTGTATCAATTCTATATCTGGATCGAAGTCATCCATTTCTTTTTTGGTTGGTTTAGCACCTTCATCCTGTCCTCCTCTTCTATCTTGCCACATGCTTTTTAAAAACATGTATTTTATTTTATACGGTGGCTTTTTTGTGTGATGTGCAGCATAAACTGTTAAAAAGTGCATCCTTTTTAACCGACTTCCAAAAAGGAGGAGGTTCAAGATATGTCTGAAAAAGCATTAACGCATGCTTAGCGAACTCTAAAGTTACAATATTAAATGGAAAAAAGAATACGGTCGCGAAGAGAATTCGAACCTGCGCCTCCCGGATAGATACTCCAGGTGCTCTGACCACTAAGCCATCTCGACCTCTGCTCACCACCGCGAATTCTTCTTCCATATTTTAACACGTCTTATGGCGACGTCATTGCAATCAATTCAGTACCTATACAAGTGACCGAACCGACACGACTAACTTTGCAGTTAATACAATGTCGTAAAGAATGCAATTACCTTAATAATTCAAGATATGTCTTTGAAAAAGCATTAACACATGCTTAGCGAACTCTAAAGTTACAATATTAAATGGAAAAAGAATACGGTTGCGAACAAGATTCGAACCTGCGCCTCCCGGATAGATACTCCAGGCGCTCTGACCACTAAGCCATCTCGACCTCTGCTCAGCACCGCGAATTCTTCTTCCATATTTTAACACGTCTTATGGCGACGTCAAAATATGGAAGAAGAATTCGCGGTGGTGAGCAGAGGTCGAGATGGCTTAGTGGTCAGAGCGCCTGGAGTATCTATCCGGGAGGCGCAGGTTCGAATCCTGTGAGTAACAGATGAGAAAAAATGGGATGTTCAGGGAGGATTCAGAGAGGGGATGGGATGTATGGATCAGATCTTCTCCTTATGATGCCTAGCCGAAAAACATCTGGCAAAGCATAAGAAAGTCTACTGTGCTTTCGTTAACTTGGAGAAGGCCTATGACAGTGTGTGGAGGAAAGAACTATGGTCGACACTATCAGTGTATGGTGTGGACTGGTGCTTAGTGCGAGCACTGAAATCTCTATACAGGGATTCCAGTGCTTGTGTTAGGATAAATGGGGCTTTCACGGACTGGTTTAGCATCTCAAGGGGTGTTAGACAGGGCTGTGTAGCGTCACCATGGCTGTTCAACTTATATATGGATAGTTGTCTGACAGATTTAAAAGAAAGTGAGTATGGATTGATGATGAATGAGTTGCCTGTCAAATGTCTTCTTTACGCAGATGATCAAGTTCTACTTGCATCATCAGCGGAACAGTTGCAAGACATGGTAACTGTGATGAATGCAGCATATAAGGTGAAGGGGATGAATATAAATGTAAACAAGACGAAGGTTATGGTGATTGAAAGAGAAGCTGAGGTATCTGTATGTGATGTAAAAATAGATGATAAAAATTTGGAACAAGTGAACGAGTTTGTATATTTGGGAAGTATGTTCACAAGAGATGGAAAAATTGATGCAGATGTGGAAAAGAGAGTAAATGCGGGAAATAAAGTGAATGGTGCTATACATGCAGTGGTGGCCAATCAGTCGATGTCCAAAAAGGCTGGACTGGCTGTCCACAATGGTGTGCTCATAACTACGCTTATGTATGGAGGTGAATGCTGGGTGTGGCAAAAGAGACATGAAAGTAGAATAAATGCTGTAGAAATGCGTTCCTTGCGAAGTCTGTGTGGTGTAACTATGAATTCTAAATTGAGGAATGATGTGATACGACAACGTTGCGGTATAAAAGAAGACGTAGTGACGAAAATTGAAAAGAGTATGCTAAGATGGTTTGGTCATATTGAGAGAATGAATGTAAGACGGTTAACAAAAGGTATCTACAAGGCAGGTATAAGTGGAAATGCCGGAACGGGACGCCCTAGAAGGATATACACTGAACTTATTAATGCTATCCTCCAAAAAGGTAAGGTGTGTAGTACTCGCAACCGCCGCGCATGTATGACCAGATGTATGAACGTGGATGAAGCAAAAGGCATATGTAAGGATCGTAGCAGGTGGCGTTCTGTAGTTTCTGCCTACCCCCATGGGAGAAAGGCGTGAGTTTATGTATGTATTTTTAGGGCATATTGCCAATCCTTTTACACGTACAACCTTTGGGTGAAATATACGCAGAGGGCCTATAACGCTCTACGTATCCAATATAATAATGCCTTCAGGACACTGTTGGGACTCCCACGCTACTGTAGCGCATCCACAATGTTTGTAGTCGCGAATACAGGTGACTTTTACGCTATTATGCGTAAGAGAGTTGCGTCTATGATGGGCAGAGTGCGTGGGCCTCCTAACACTATATTTTACAGGTCGTGGCTGCAAAGCTAGATAGTCCTATCCTGAAGCACTGGGTAAACCCACATTTGTCTACCCGGTGCTTGGTATATAGAAGAGTGTTCATGTAACTGTACCTATAACTATTACTACAATAGTTTTTAAGTATCTTTACTAACAGCAATGGATATGGATGAATGTGATCATGATATCATCGGAAATAAAAGATTTTGAATTGAATTGAATTTATTTATATAAAAGCGGGAACAGTTCAAAATGAAACCCGAGTCACAAAAACCAACAGAGGTACCGAAAAAACAGAGAGATCGCACATAGAGTCGGACGAATTGCGAAAAATAGCACAGGTGTCATTATTATTTCATCACTTGCTAGCATCAAGCAAATTGTGATCATATTTAAATTAAAATTATATTTATTTAAACTACAATGTACCTTTTTATACGATTACGTGTATATAGTCTATATAAAGTTTTTAATATGAAATTTTATATTTATATTTTAAGCGATTATAACGATTCTAGTGGTCACATCACTTTATATAAAAAAGGATTGATGGAGAACGTAAAATGATAAATGAAAATGATTTATATTTTGACAGTACAACATAAATACGTATCCAAAAATATTTAAATGCTAAAAGATCCCGTTGGAAATTACATATCATGCTAAATATACGTGTCTCGAAGTTTTATATTAATTTCATAATTATTATCGAGTGTTTAATCAAAATATTTTTTATTCACGACCAATAATAAGACTGTCAAGTTTAATTCTATACTTTTTTTTATCTGTCAAATGTGGCTTCTTAGATCTCGTCGACTATATTCTCCGTAGAAAACTGTCAAACAGATGAATTCGTATTTATCACTTGCTTAAATCTGTGAAGGAAAAGATCGTGAGGAAATCAGCACATCGGAGAAATGTTCTCGATGGTGTGTAAAGCCATGTTAGAGATACACTGATTGTTTAATTATTACGATAAAAGAGAGCTTCTTCTTTACTCATTGGCACTACACTACATGCAACTTAATTAAAATTCTGTGACACATGACAATTGACATTGACATTTTACATTATTCTTTATTCTTTAAATTTAAACTGATCTGACAGATTTTCGCAATTATTTATCATAACTAATGGATGGATATTAGCCAGTCTAAGCAAATAAAGTCTGCTTATCATTATTACTAATACCTAATGAGATAAGATTACTTAAATATAATTCTTCTATCTTTAGTTTTGTCCTATAAAACGTTACCAATTTGTATAGTAGGTAGGGTTACTTGTGGTTACTATAAATTATTTACAAGTCTGATAAAAATGGTAACTCTTCATAACAATGTGGTGTCGGGACCTGATGAACGAGGTATTCCAGCGCATTTGTCCTTCGGTCAATTCCTGTTTGATCAACTCCGAAATGGTGGACATAATGTTGCTTTAGTAAGTACTTGTATTCGTCATGATTCTTACCAAAACTGTCTTATTGTGATATGAACTTAATTAAGACCTTCACTTTGTATTATTATTTGCCTAAATACATGTATAATAGTGATGATATTGTTAGTAAAGCTTAACCAATCAGTAGTAGCAGGACAGATCAAGAAAAGTCAAAATGTAAAGTTGTTTTTCAAAATAACAAATTGGGCTTACAGCTCTTTAAGTGACAGTAACAATTGGTTTATTGCGCAAAGTTCAGATTATCATTTACCATTATTAGACTGACCACTTAATATTTTTTTATGTTTTATTAAAGCTGAACAGAAGTTTGAAAAGTTTGTTTCATGTAGCTATGGTAATATCGACACCTGCAAGTTGCAATTTTGAGTTACAATAATGTTCTACGTAAAAAAATGCTCTTTTTTTTGCGCTCACCCCTGTATCTAAATTTATTCGCGTTACGATTTCAGCTAGTGAAAAAATATTGTAATTCAGCATCAACTGAAGATAATAAAAAGGTATATTTAGTTCCACATACAAACCTATGACAATATTTATATTACTTATATAATAATAAGAAACATACATTTTGAATGTAGATTTTCCGTTGTTGATTTTAATTATCAAGGTTTGATGGCGTGAGGACTTAATAGAACTTGATAAGATTTTTTTGAATCTTCAGTAAGCTCTTCTGTAAAGTTAGGAAAAATTAGTTGCGATGTTTTTCCTTGCAGGTGTCGATATAGTGTATTTTTCTTAACCACTTGTCTTATTTAGTAAACTATCTTGGCATGCCTTTTTAATGCAATTCATTAGTAATCTGTTGGCTCGTTAATTACCAGACACAGTATTGGTATTGGTAAAGCGAGCTGGTTTCCGCAACTCCCCGCTCTTAGCGATTATTTTGTGTCCGGGGTGGGAATGGACTATTCGATCCACCCCAACTCCTTGAGAAAGGCCAGCAGGAACTTGATCTTGCCGGCGACCTCTCGGAGAGTACCTGGGTTTCCGAAGTACTTTGCCCTGTAAGTGGCGACCCCAGGGCAGTGAAGCACCACGTGAGCCGCTGTTTCATCCTCCTCCATACAGGCTCTGCAAAGAGGGCTGTCAGTAACACCTATAACAGAGAAGTGTTTATTAAAAGACCCATGGCCCGTGAGAGCCGCTGTGACTGTACGCAGCTGTTACTTTGACAGACGAAGAAGCTGCCGGGTGATCCGGCCGTCGATAGTCGGAAGAGCCTCTTTGGCCTGTCTGCACTCACCATGGTTCGTCCAGAGCTCACTGTGTTGGTCCCTAGTGCGTTGTCTTACCAGGGTACGTAGAAGTCCGAAGGGGAGTGGTACTATGGGTTCTGGACCTATAGGGGCCCTGCTTGAGCCCCTCCTTGCGAGCTCATCTGCTGCATCGTTCCCTTGGGAGCCGCTATGTCCTTTGATCCATTGATTGGTTTTATTATTAATGGTGCCTTCCTGATTAAGTTTTTGATGGCTTGTAAAGGAGCCCAGAGTTGACAGTATTGACTGTTCAGGGCTGAGAGTATGCGGACTGGGTACTGTGTGACTTTTCTGGTTACAACTGCCGATGCTGCCAGAAGGATGCCTATGCACTCAGCCTGGAAAACTGTGTTGTAGGTTCCTAGTGGTGTAGAAATGTGTATGTTGAGATCTTCCGAGAAGATCCCAGATCCAGTACCTGTACCTGTTTTGGACCCATCTGTGTAGATCCAGAGTTCCGTGGGGTTGTGATCCTCATTGACCAGACACAGTAGATTTTTATTGTTATGAAGTACAATATTTTACTTCTCCCATTCGTAGAGATAAAAATGTATTGACAAAATGTATATGAAAAAAATGAAGATAGGTTTTCCTATAAGTTGAAAAATTTATTCAAATAGTTTAATAAATTTTTCAACCAAATTATGGGAAAATGCTGGGAATGCTAGTAATTATATTGACTTAAGTACTCGACTAAAACCTCAGAGTATTATTTACTAAATAAGACAAGTACTTAAGGGAATGTTGGGTATAGGTACTCAGTAATAAATCCTGATAGATAATTTATTATTTTAGATCAGTGCTGAAACTGGGGAATCTGTTACATATAGGTATATTCTCCAAAACAGTGTGAATCTTGCTGTAAGTTTACAGAAATTAGGATTGAAAAAAGGTGATGTTGTGGGATTGAGCAGCGAGAATAGATTTGAGTTTGTAGTAGCTGCTCTAGCCGTTATCTACTGTGGAGGCGTTTTATCTACACTTAATATTACATATACACCTGGTAAGTCTTTTTTATCTATTATGGTAGGCAACAACTTATCTTTCAGTTACGACCTTTATAATTATATCTAATTTTGTCTTATGTACTATCGCGGACACTCCCGCCTGACCACCACTAAGTTCGTTTTTGCTTGCACTAAAAAAATAGAAGCGCTCTGTAGCCCCGCCAAGGTCAAATTAAATCGTCCTTATAATTCATAAAAAGGAAGTACCTACACGTGATGCGTCACTAAGCTGCGCAGTGCAGATTGCAACTAATTACGTTCTCGCTTCCTAATAGGCGAACACTTTAAGGGGGCGTAGCAAGGCGCCGGCGCAAGATACAAAAAAAAAATGAAATGGTCAGGCGGAAAAGGCCGCGATAAATAAAAGACATCGTTAAGTTTTAAGTTCCAAATATAAATAGATATGAGCGGTTAATATTTATTTATAATCAAATTTGTTACAGGTGAGATAATTCATTTACTCAAAATAGCAAAACCAAAGTTTATATTTACTTCACCAATAACAGCACAAAATATATATGATTGCTGTCATGAATTGTCTTATGACTGCAAACTAATTATGTTTGGAGAATTTGATGTTGTTCCTGATTGTATCATGTATGATAACCTGATAAAGGACCATGTGAATGTTGATGACTTTATCCTGACTGATGTCAATGGAGTAGATGACACAGTGGCTGTTATGTGCTCTTCTGGAACAACTGGGATGCCAAAGGGTGTAGAACTCACTCATGTCAATTTCCTCACATTGTCAGCCCATATGAAGTAAGTGTACATGTGCCTGCTTTCCTTTTGAATTAATGCTTTTTAGTTCTTTCAGTTACATTAACTTGCTAAATATTTCTTCTATACTCACATTTATGTTGTTATTCTAGCTATTACTTTGATTATGTACAGAAAAAGAAAAACAATGGCATAGTAACTGGTTTGTCTCTAATACCATGGTTCCATGCTTACGGCTTCATTACCACATTAGCTGTTATGGCAATGAATATGAAAATTGTATTTTTAATCCGTTTTGATGAACAACAGTACTTGGAAACAATTCAAAATTATAAAGTAAGTTGAAATTTGTTCTTTGCTCAAGTAAGTCAGCCCAATAATGATGCTTTTGTGGACTATACAGAAATATAATCAACGGTCAATGTGTACGAAACGGAGCGCTATAGAAAAAGACTTCGAATTTTTTTAGACTAAAATTATGCTAATATATGCATTTGGAACAGGGTGAGAAGAGGGAGTTATTAGGGTAGGAGAAACAACACAGATGACCTTGGCCGTCTATGACCTTGGCCGTCTGTGACCTTGAATCTCATCACATTACTTTACACATTATTTTTTTCCCGGATAAACTTGACCGTTGATGACCTTAACCATCGGCGACCTTGGCTTCAAGATGACTGTCTTTAAATTTTTTTAGTTTTTTTATGCGGGGGCTTCGTCTGCCGATCCCCCTTGGCCGCAATCCCCCCTAGTTAGGGTTTACTTCCCTCGCACCCCTTATTAGAAATTATGAATACCTTTAATATGGCACACGTGACAATGACCGTCGTGACCTCTAAACCATGACCCTATTTAAACTCCAGCCTGCTTGACCCCCGATATGACCACATATTGTCACCAACATTGCCCTAGAATTTTCATGTCAAGGTCAAGGTCATCTTTATGCAGTACCCTACCCTAAAACATAAATAAGAGTAGTTCCAAGTTAAAAAAAAAACTGAGTCACTCAGGCTATGCTAATGGAGTTCGGCTTTTACCCCCTAGTAGGGAGCGGAGCGGTGGGAGAGTAAAAAAAAACTGAAGAAAATTACTCGCGTATACTTCAACTATACAATAGTCTCACTTTGTATTATGGACGTTGTGGAGATCAAAAATTTTACTCAAAATGTTTATGTCCACACTCCTTATTGCCCCATTTGCTACACATTAACCTAATCAACTTTTAGCATTCTTGCATTGCTTGAATATTTCTTATTTTTCTTCTTAAATTATATTTTGTATCATACATTACACCATTATCCCCTAAGAACAGGCAGAATCGATGGAAAACATGCTATCATCCCTACCTACCCACTTCTCATACATCTTTTCACAAATGCGCGCCAGTTGCAAGTGCTGCCTACCTGACTTGACAACGCCAATAAGGTCAGTGTAAACACTAGCTCCTAGCTGGACGGCGTGACGTGGGCAGTGGACTAATGTATTTTCTGTCAAGTCAATATTGCCCGTTTAATTCTTAAGGACGCCTGCTTTCCACTAATATATGTACAGCACTTGTCCACAGCGGACGTCAGCTTCATATATCCTTCAAGATGATAATTTACTATGTGGCACCGCGCCATGCCACTCGGCTGGAAAAAAGCTATAGTGTTAATAAGTTGATTTTTTGTCATGTTTATTTACAATTGAATATTTCAATACTCACCATTATTTGAAGATTTATCAAATATTTACAGATTAATATGACTACAATAGTCCCACCCCTGGCTGTGTTCCTCGCAAAACACCCACTAGTCCTTAAATATGATTTGTCATCATTGGTTGAGGTTTGGTGTGGTGCAGCACCATTATCAAAAGAAATCCAGGAAGCTGTTTCTAAAAGGTAATACATATGTTATCAAGTTATGGTCCGTCGAAGATGTTGTCGGATCTCGTCACTTGTGCAAACCGGCAAATTTTCCTACACAGACACTTCAGTGAGGCGCACGCATCTACGAGGACGTGTTGATGCTCCTGAATGACGTGGCGGAAAGGAGTAGAGAGGTGCACTCCTTTCATTCCTGCCAAAGAAGATGCGCACGGCGACGGAAGGCACAAAATGACCTCCGGCGACTGTGAGCCGTAGCTTGCAAGCGACTTGCGTAGTTCGTTGCTGGACCAGCGACAGGACCAAGACGAAAGCGCGCCGCGCCTCTTTCTAGAGTGTAGTGTAGGTCAACTGTAGCAAGCCTGCACAAATGACGGGGTACGTCAATAACTTCGATGGATGTTGAATCGCCAAACCCCTGGCTACGGCCATGATATTGTTAGTTTAAATGGCCCTTACTTGATTTAATAGCAGTTTGTGGATGGGTATCATAATAAACCATCATAATATAATAATAAATTCAACATCTTGGTAAAAAAAAAAAAAAAAAAACTGAAAAGCTAATACGCCCTGCATTGTAATTAAACTACAGCTTAACCAGTTGTGCTCTGCTACACTATAAACACTCACATACTAATTGTCAATAATTACCAAGCCAAACTATTTACTTACTCAACGACCTTAGAGTATAAAATTGATTTAATTTTTACAGAACAGGCATAGATTTCATTAAACAAGGTTATGGCTTAACAGAAGTGACAATGGCTTGCCTTGTCGACCTGACGAGTGGCGAGAAGGTAGGCTCCTGTGGAACACCTGCCCCCGGTATGCGAGTCAAGGTAAATTTCACTTGCAAATTAGAAGATAATAGCCCTCTATTTCATAGATTATTTAAGTAACCAATTTTCAATCAGTGTTTCATGTTTAAATAGGTAGGTACATACATAAACAAAGCTTATATTTTTACGTCACTGCTAAAAAGGAGTGTTATGTTTTTAGGATTCATGTATGTATGTATGTTTTGAGAGTTTATTCCACCATAACTTCTAAATGCCTGAATCGATTTATGTATGGGGCATCGATATAATACCGAATACCGGGTAAAATAGAACATTAAGATTTAAAAAAATAGTAATATTGTGGCTATGGTACACAAAAAGATGTGAAATAAGAAATATGACATGGCAGGCGTTACTTTTTATTGTTTTTTTAATTACTTTCAGTGTTGAAACTATTATTGCTACTGCATTTTGATCGCATTTTGTATTATTTTCAGGTTATAGATATCGAAAACGGTAAAAAGCTTGGGCCAGGCCAAGAAGGGGAACTGTGGATTAAATCTCCATTACGGATGAAGGGTTACATGGGCGATCGCGCCGCAAGCGACGACTTGTTCGACGTCGAGGGGTACATTAGAACTGGAGACATCGGCTACTATGACACCGAAGGCTACTTCTACATCGTCGACCGACTGAAAGAACTCATTAAATATAAAGGCTTCCAGGTGAACTGAATTGATTACTAAGTTTTCTTTTACTACATGTGTTTTTGTGTAACTATTTACAAAATTAATGCGCTGTTTTTATGTTTGCTTGCATTTGATCACGTACATGAATTGTTGTTAAAATGCCGTGTTGTTCGGTGTTAACGATTAAAAATCGAAGTAAAAATAGTAACTATTATGGAAGGAATCGCATATCGCCTGTGATAGTTCAATTCCGCGTAACTAACAATTGTAAATACAGGTCAACAAATTTTTAAAAAGAAAATTAAATTTTATTATTTTAATAGGTACATAAATAGTCTCAAATATAACTAAATTGATAGTGCGGATTCCTTAAAAATAATTATTTTGATATTAGGGTAAAAAGAAACGGTGCGCCTAAGTTTTTGAAATAATATTTATTTTATTCTTCTCATGTAATACTTTATCAAAGGAAATTATGCCGTATTTGCAAGTGTTACTTACGCGGTATTGGACTATCTTCGACGATATCATATGTAACAATAAATTAAAAATATCTGTTAGTTTGAAAGACGAGAGGAAGGCGATTTACAAAGAATGGAAGAGAAAAGCAAAAAAGGCGGTAGCAATTTCCACGACTAAGGCACAAGCGAGGTTATATAACTCGCTAGATTGTCCTAGAGGCCAAAACGAACTGTACCGGATAACAAAAGAAAGGGAAAAGAGAGCAAGGGATATAACTACGACGAAATGTATGAAAGATGATACAGGTAAGATTTTGACCGAAGATGATGAAATAAAACGGCAATGGAAGGCAAATTTTGAAAAGCTAATGAATGAGGAGCATGTATGGAATGGTGTGCTAAAAAAACCGCCCATGTTTACTTGTACCTACCCCACAAGTAAACATGAGTCTGGTGAATGAGGTTAGGTGAAGTAAGGAAGGCAATTAAAAGTATAAAAAATGGAATTAAAAGTACGAAATATTATCTGGGCCATGTGCCCAGATAATATTATAGATTATAGAAGTGATCTTACAAGAATGGTACAATAGTTCGTCCAGGATTGCAACAACTATCGAGGAATAAAGCTTATGTCACACAGTATGAAAATATGTGAGAAAGTGATAGAGAAAAGATTGCGAGAGGAGAGTATGATTAGGGTACCTCGGGATGTGTTGTAGTGGGCATCGAAACAGAAATGTGTGCCTGCGAAGTATGTGGAGTTAATTCGTGTCTATGTACAGTCAATCCAGTACATACGTCCGGTCAGGTGCTAGCAACACCGACAAGTTCAGTGTGGCTGAAGGCCTGCATCTAGGGTTGGCTTTAAGCCCTTACCTCTCATATCATTCCCAGGTCGGGCAAAGTGTTATTGGGTTTTTATTTTAGGAAATTCTCAAACCAGCACACCTGAGAGATGTTCTCGATGGTGTGTAAAGCCATGTCAGACCTACGGGTGGCTTAAACGTTGAGACTAGGTTTTTCATCAACCACTCGATAAGAAGTAATAATACTCCTCCCAACGCTATTTCAGTCACGGCGGCTATCTCCACGGCGATTAGCCAAGTACACTGTAGATATTATACTGCACAAGTGTATGCGCAAACACAGGTGCAATCCCTCTTCCTTCACTCTCATATTCCGATGGGACGGGAATCCGACACGACCGGAGAGAGATCAGGCACAGGACCCACGGCTTTACGTGCTTCCGAAGCACGCGGGTTTCACACAACCAATTTCCTGACTCTGGGCCGCTTCGCGCGGTGTACTGCTATCGCACTACGTGTTTTGACAACTTTAGTTCGTGCATATCGTAAATACGTCAATTTCAAATCCATAGAAAAATCTTTAAATATTCTAATACAATGATGATTATGTACCAAAGACTACTTTAATGATTATAATTGAAATAAAAATAATATCATAAAATGAATCCATGATTTCTTTCATTTTACAAATTATCTCACTACAACATAATAATTATATTACATAAGTATTTGGTATTCGGCCGAATACTATGTAGATATTTGGTATTCGACCGAATATAATAAAAGTAGCCGAATACGACGAATACCGAATAGTAAACGAATATTTGTTGCAAGTCTAGTTTATACGTAATATAAGTACCTAGGATCGGCATGATTGGCTACTAAAATTGTAAATGTATAATGTTGAGCTCGTTAAATGGAAGGACAATAGAGGATCGCACTGTTCTCGTACATTTTTTAAATACACAGCATATCTCCATTCTTCTAATATCTTTGGTAAATTATTTCAATATCTAAAAGCTACGTATACCTATATAGTAGCAATATTGGTCATACAATACATAATTCATTTTTGATGTAGCTTTATGACAGTGATGTACTCAGTAGTCTACATCGCTGGACTAGACTTACCTACTATTACCGTAGTAGATAATTTTGTTGGTAACCTACAATAGAAATAGGGTAGGTAGGTTCATGATACAAGTTTCCTTTTTTTTTAAACTTGTGATTGATAACTACCTACTTGTAATCTGTTGGCTCGCTAATTACCCACAATTACACAATAGATTTTTCTTGTTATGAAGTACAATTTTGTACTCATCCCATTCGAAGAGTTTAATATTGTTTCATTTTGTAACATGTTTGACAGTTGGCATCAACGTCGTTGGTTACAAAAGTATAAAAGCAAGCTTTAATTACCCAAAGTACCTACCTACATCTTAATGTATATACAGATTTGCAAAACAATGACAAATAATTACTTTTTATATAAGCATTTATTTTAATGTAAAGTTGTTGATTTTTGTTGTATATAAATAAAAACTTGAAGTAAATAATATTTAATTTACATTGATCTCATTGGCCGGTTTATTATGACTAAATAAATATAATGCTATTTATGAGCAAGTGCATCTTTCAGCTCTTGTGGTATTCTCGTCAAGGCATAGTTGTGTAGGTCAACATTAACGGCAGCCAAGACTCCAGTTTTGTTTGGTCGCAATTGTGATCCTCCATATTTGTAGAAGTCGCCAAGAATATCGGTCAACTTGCCACCGGCCGCTGACAAAACTGCTTCTGGAGCACAAGTGTCCCATTTCTTGCAGCCAGCACTAGCAAATACATAAATTGATGCTTTCCCTTCTAGTAATTGCAAAACCTATAAAGACAAAATTTTTATCTACTAAATTAAACATTTACTTAGTTTTCTTATAAAATGATTTCTCTCGTATATTAGCAACATTATATTAAGGCTACACAACTGAATGGTATGAAACGTAAAAAGAGTTTGCTGGATTTGAATGAGACCTGTCTAGGGAAACATGAACATATTTCATCACACTATTATTTATGGTACTATAATTATAGGCGCTGAGCCAAAGCCGTGGCCTGGAATTTATTTTGGGGGGATTCTACCCTTTTATTGATATAAAAAAATATGTGTGGGATTTGGGGGGTTTGGATGGAACCCCCCCCCCCCCCCCCCCACCCCACTGGCATACGCTGAGCAGCAACCTATATTTGCGTACTAATTTGAATGATATATATCACTGAAAGATCAATCAATTTTGATGAACTTACACTGCAGAACTAAAAGTAATTACTCTGGTAATTATGTCTGATTATGTATCATCAATTCATCACACTATTATTATTTTCTATTATCATCATTATACTACGGCTGCGGAAAAAAGGCTATGAAAAAAAATGTGTCAGGTAAGTAATAATAAGTAATAAACTACGAAATTACTAACATTTACAAGACAACAACTGAATCTAAAACTTTGTTTGTTATAACAATCATTTGTTATATAATAAGTTATAAACATAAAAGAAATATTTTTTTATAGACTTATTACACTTTTAATATAAAATCGTTTGACTTATCACTCGAAAAGGTATATAGCTTAATTCGCCTAATCTTCTGAGCGCCTAATAAAACAACTTGAGATAACACTGCATAATTATAACAAGTCAACGTGACTGGCGCTGACGTCACTAAATATTATTAAAAAATACAAAGAATCGATGTTTATGGCATGGCACGATATCGGTATCAAAAAGTAATTAAATCATTTAAAATAAATAACGGAAACATTTTTAACCATACGCCCAAAATACTTCCGCATACAAGACGTAGGTACTATGTTCAATTATAGTAAAAAAAAAACTTACAATTCGTTTTATTGTTCAAGGTAACAATTTAGAATACTTTTATTTAGTTTACAAAACAAAAGTATTCAAAATTGTTATATTTAATTTAGAATACTTTTTGATTTGTGTATATATTCATCAAAAAAGCTTTAGTGTAGTCAAATGGAATTTAAAATTGCACTTATCACTGATTCAGAAAAAATTGTTTGTAAATATTCATATTAAATTTGATATGCGATATATACTGGTCTGACAGTCATGTCCTATTATGGACATGATTCTGATTAATTATAGAAAAATTTTTAGAGAGAGCATCACTCATACCTTATAACCAGCACCACCAACTCTAAGCACCTGTGCAGCATTCATGACTTCCAATGCCTTCTCAACCAGTGGGTTGGAATGACTCCTTGTTGTGGTAATGATCAGGGAGTCTGGTGGAGGTGCAGGGGTAAATCCTCCCACACCTACTTCTTGTAGTCCCCATATAGTCCTGCCCATTATTTTCTCACCTCCCAACATAGTTTTGTAATATGGCTGATGAATTACACCAGCCACTGGTTTCTCATTGACAGATATTCCAATCAAAACAGTCACATGTTCAAGGAATCCTGTAACATTTGTAAAATGTTTTTTGTTTTACCAAGACATTATTCAAACCACCCATGCAACATGCAGATATATTATTAATACAAAATAATAAACTAGGTATCTAAAGAAAATGATTAGAATACAATTGAATAATTTGGTTATTTTTAATTTGGTTAGGTTACAACATAAAATACAATACATACACTATAATGACTGTCTTGACCAAGTTCCATGTGTCTATACAAGTATAATGTATTCTAAACAAGAAAAGCCCAAATACCTATACAAATAATTCATTACCATAATTTGATTGAAGCAAACTTAAATACCACTTGATACTTATAAAGGGATGAGTTATGTACATTTTCCATCTTTCCCATGGATCTTTCTTCAACATAAGCGCACCTAGAATATAACATAGTTGTAATAGTACATATACATATATTTTGTGTAGAGGAAAGTGGCTCAGCATGTTGCAATGGGAGGATTATGTGCTTAAAATATTAAAGTTTAATTTTGAAATAAGTACCTTGAGTGTACTCTGAAGTACCATCAAGAGGATCAACCCACACAACTATATCCTCCTCTTTGATACTCCGAAGATGAACAGGACATTCCAAAGATAACACATCTTTATCTGCTTCAGATATTATCAGTTCATTTGAAATATCATCCTGAACCTGAAGTACAAAACATTTTTTATTAAGAAATATATTTAGACCACATTAAATTTAATAAAAAAGCAATATTTATTAAAACCAACTTCAAAAACAAAATATATGAACTAAAAAGCAAAAAGTAACTTTAATCCTTTGGCTCACCCACATACAAATATGTACTTTATAAAAATAAAAATCTATTGTGTCTGCTAATTAGCAAGCCAAAAGATTAATGGTTATTTTTCAGTACTCCATATATTTACATAACCAACCTGATTATCCTGGCCATCTTCTTCACCAATTATATTCACATTTGGATATTGTGCTGAAAGTGATGCAACAATACAACGCTGTGCAGACCGATCTGCTTCTGTTTGATAATCATCTTTGCCCTGAAATTGTGTGGCATCTTATACAAAACATTGGGTCTAAATGTAGCAAGGACTGTGCAAGCAATAAAGGACTTAGATTTTTTTTCACAAGTATTTTTTGCATAGTGATTTCATTATAATTGCTCTTTATGTAACTTGCGAACTTTGGCCTTAATCAAACAGTTTAAAGAATGTATATTTGGACATTTTGAATGTACTAGCTGATCAACAAACCTTTTCAACTATTCCAAGTTCTCCATTACTCATAACATCACGAACAATTTTTCCTGCCCTGCTGGCAACTGACACGGATGAAGCTAACAACCTCACAATAAGAGGAACACTACTTGTCGTCATTATGTTAACTGTGTTGCTCATAAAAATAGGTACTTTATAATTCCATTAATCGATAAAGCTGTATTAGTGTTTCACGCAGTTTAGTAGGTATATTGACGGAAAAGTAAAGGGAACTGGATACAGCGTACTACGTGACTGCAGTAGTCACTCTTACTTTCAGTTTTATTTTTAATAATGTAGAACTGTAAGTACCTGTCTTTATAACAATTTACATTCAACACTTGAACACTTTCAAAGTTTCAATGTCAAAATTGTTTTTTTTTTTTTTTTTATTTTTTTTTTTTTCCTTCGCCCTAATCGGGCAGGCTAAGGTCTTAGACCATATCGCCTCGTCTTCAGTGTTCTTGAATAAAAGTAAGGCCAAAGCCTCGTCTTCAGTTACTTCCTTCTTGTTTTAATCAAGTATAAAAAGTTATTGCAGTTATTGCCCCAGTAAAACGGTGGAAATTTTACTGAGTCTTCGATGGAGTTTAGGAGTGAACACAAAAAGTCATGATTTTCAATTGTATACAATTTGCCCACACTCGCACACCTTCATGAACACATAATGGTTAATTATCCACCATAATTACACATTATACTTCGGAGAAACACAAGTTTTGGAAAACAATATAAAATTGACAACGTGCACTTTACATTTTCCCGCCTAAAACCTGTCAAAATTGTCAAATAACCAGATTGACGGATTGACCGATTCCCAATTATAGTGTTGTCTATCGATAGCATATAGAAACAACAACAAAATGATACTATTGATAGTCTATCGATATTTCATCATTATCGGTCCCTTTCGAGTGAATCTACTTACGATAGTATCGATAGTGGATGCTAATTATTAATTACATTTTTTATGGTTTATGGCTCCATCGTTAGTCGGTGATTTTGCCAATGTCGAGGTTGAAAAGACACTGTGACGGTTCTTAAAACTGACACTACTATTAAAAGATATTGACCGGTATTTGTAGTGATGCAATCAATGAAACATGCTTTCTTGTCAGTGTTCCCCTTCCCAACCATACGATAAATAACATATACTTACGCATGTTTATGCCTACGTAAGATGTACGTTGTCATATTGTTATCGTACGCAGATTGTACGATAATTTTCATTAAGATGCATTGAAAATATATTTTATTTCTACTTTCAATAACATGAAGATTTTTTTTATTAGCGAATATTTTTTCCTTTTGCTTACAGCATTTGTGCTAAATGTAATTTCACTTCTACATTCACGAAAAGCATTAATGCATGCTTAGCGAACTCTAAAGTTATTATATTAAATAGAAAAAGAATACGGTCGTGAACAGGATTCGAATCTACGCCTCCCGGATAAATACTCCAGGCGCTCTGACCACTAAGCCATCTCGACCTCTGCTCACCACCGCGAATTTTTCTTCCATATTTTAACACGTCGTCATTCAAAGATTTATCTTGAATTTTTAAGGTAATTGCATTCTTTACGACATTGTGTTATCTGCAAAGTTAGTCGTGTCGGTTCGGTCACCCGTATAGGGACTGAATTGATTGAAATGACGTAGCCATAAGACGTGTTAAAATATATCTATCTTGATTAATATCAATCGAGTTTATTTGAAATTGTAAACAATATTGATATAAAAATTAAGTATTAACATTAGGTACTTACTAAAATTACTTACACTAAGTTCTTAAGACATAAGATAATAAAAAAAATCGATCGACGATACCCCATGTTCCTTTTTAATCCTTGTATCGCAATTTTTGCAGCCGTTTTAGGCATTTAAATGACAAACAAATACTCGCTCTCACCTGCGCGCGGTCCACTGAGTTGCGTTGGCCCTAAACTGTTATTTTAGGGCCAACGCGTTGGTGCCATTTAGATTCGCTGTCGGCCGGGTCCTTATGCTAGTAATATTTAAGTCAATGAATAGTTGCCTTGCTTCAAGCTGTGAATACTGTTGCTTGTTATTATTTTATTAAACTCAGGTCAATCTAAGAAGTCCGATTTGACGTTTCTCATTTTACCTTTGTATGAACGTCTACGTAAGAATTGAAAAATCAAATTCATAATACTAAATAATGACTATGTTACCCATACACTACAACACCGAGTATCATTCGTAAACCTCAAGTTTAACTTTATAATGAAAAAAAGCACTCAAAAAAGAAATGTCAAATCGGACTTCTTAGATTGTCGCGAGTATAGTACCTAAATTAAGTCTACTGTAACTGACTATTCAACTGCAGAAATTTGCCCGTCATATTTTGTTAAATCGGGTAATTTATTCCAAAATGCCTTTCTTTAGGCATCAATCAAACCAATTTAATAATAATTTCTTCTTTTTTGATACCTATTGTTTGTGTTTAGTTTAATGCCCCTTGTAGTGACAATACATTTAGGAAGGACAGTGCAATTTTTTCATTAGAATTTCCACTTCCTGGAGTGGTTCATCAAGCCAATAAAAATAAAGTACAAATAAAGTTCTATAGTCAACAAAGTACAATAAATCTAACATCAAATGTATTTAAATGAATAAGTTTTAAATAACACCTTGTCTTATGAAAAAAGCTTTCTTGATCCAGCGATAAATTCAATTTGTAGAATAGAGTTTGAAATTTGAATTAAATTGTTATAGCGGTTCATTACGACGTGTTACTCACTTTTTTTTGCCATTCATATCTGCAATTCATATTTGTTATTAGCGGCAGCCATTGACCCATTTGGAAATTCATTTATAAGAAGAACAAATCAATAGAACGACACAAGTTACTTAGTTCGCGCGTCCAAACGCGTCCACGACGATTGAAGCGAGAGCCTGGGCTGTTATGACTTGCTGCGGCCCCCACGCACTATCCTATCCATTTCTTCGTATTCAGTCTTGATTTCAAAAACCTAGTAAGGTGCATCGACCAAATGAAAACCTAGCAAGTTTCAGAAACTTACTAGGTTTTGAAATGGTTAAAGTGACTTCCTAGCTTTTGATGTGGTCACAAGGCAATGAATGGTACACTTACTAGGTATCGATGCTTAAATATATCTGCTTATTTGTGAGCTTTCAACGCTGGTGTTTTTGTATTGGGTAGGGACTTATAAGGATAGCAAGTTTAAGATTAACACTGAAGATAATGCAATTTGCCTAAAACCATTCGGATTATGAAGTTTGAATTATTAATGGAACAATTATTTGGTATTAAAATAAACGAGTCACAAAATTAGCTATATCACTCAAAATAAGCAAAAGCAGCAAACATTCTAGACACACGTGGTACCCAAACACACTCTCTGGTAAGAATCTGCTATAATAATGGTTTGTTACTGGAGCTCAATAAAACAACATTTTAGAAAATTTTATGTGAACATTTTATTTTAGGTTGATATTACCATATCCCTAAAATTAACATAATATTAATATATCAAAATTAAACTGTATAGTTATTTTAAATATTACAAAGGCACATAACTTTTGTCAGTTATCCAAACAAGAAGATTTTATCTAATATATAAAAACGAATCGCCGAAATGTTTGTACGCGCATAACTTCCGAACGACTGCACCAAATTGGATAATTTTTATTTTTTTGTGTTTGTTCTTGTCAGGACAAGGTTTGGATAAAAGAAAATAAAAATAAAAAAACGAACAGAAAAAAATTGCTGTGCTAAGTTCGCTGGGTCGGCTAGTTTATAATAATAGTTATTGTGGGCCCATGCGATTCTACCTGCTGTTATTCATTCCACTGTGCCCAGCTTCCAACGACCCGACGACTTACTTTAAATAAAAATTATTAAAAATATGATCACCATATAAAATACGTCTTTATAAAGCTGGAATGAATTCGGAATAGTGAGAATAACTTAGTTGGCCAACGCCTGAAGGTTATATTCATCCAGAGGGTATACCTTCGAATCCTGGTCATGACCGTATTTTTCTTTGTACAAACTTATATAACTGATTGGCTTATCTATGGACTCCAATCATATTCTGCCCAGCTTGGAAGGCAAAAACGTTGTGTATTGTAGACGTATAGTGACAAAATATATTTATTAGATATTCCTGGATATTGTTTAAAATATGTGTTTGTGTAATGTGTAGGGCGAAACAAACAGCCTGGCATTAGAATGTTGTACAGCTAAAATGTTCATATAATCATTGTGTGGTTGCGTATACTACGTCGGTATCATAATAGATGCCGCGCCAGTGTTGCCAGGTCGAATGAGTAAAATTTTGGGACAGAAGATTATAAATATCGGAATATAGGTTTTCAAAAAGGTACACCAAAAAGAAAGAGCCGGAAGTTCGAACTTTTTAACCGACTTAAAATGATTGTCTTCATTATTATTAGAGGTTGCTTCAAAATCGGGACATTGGGCGTCGCAAGTAAGGGTAAATCGGGATGCGTCCTCATAACCTTGAAAATCGGGACAGCTGGCAACTCTATGCGGCGTTGTGTTGATTCTCTGTAGTATACGAAAATTTCTGAGACAAGCGTCAAATATTGCGAAACAAATCTTATAGCTAAATTTGTGGTATAGTTTTGTACAATATGGCCACTGTTTAAAACCTGTTGTAGAAAAAAGTCATAAATACTAAAATTACAATATTAAGCAAATAGTAATTTTACTTTTAATAGGTACTGTTTAACAGTAACACATTATTAAAATTTGTCCATTATACAAGCTGTTGATCTGTATCGAATTCTTATGCCTATTTTTTTTGGTTTGGCACGGATTGGTTTTTGTTGCGCGCAGGACAAGGACTTAAAAATCAGCGGTATAGTCACCTCCTTGAATGTATAACTGGTACAGATAAACACCTTACACCTAATATAAAAATATAAAATACATAAAACAAATAGGTAATAAGGAAACGAAGAATACCCAAACACATTAAAAATGTTTTTACTGAATATCTAATAAATTTGGGGGCTCGATCGAGGTTCGGTTCGCTTACAGCGGTCAGTCTGTGGATGGGTGACCAAAATTGAATATTGACTCTTCCCTGCATCGGACAGCACATTAAGCCATCGGTTCCGTTTGTCAAATTAGGATCTATGACACCGTTACGGGTAGTCGGAGATTAAAAGTCTGACAACCAGTCTTACCACGAGATGTCGTGTTATCGAGTAACTGGGTTGTGGAGGGCAGATAGGTCAGTTACTCCATGTAAAATACTGATATAAAGCTGCATCCGGTTAGACAGGAAGCCGACCCCAACATAATTGGAAAAAAGCTAGGCAGAAACAAATTACCCTTTGTATGCCGACAGAGTAACAAAACCTCCCTACCTTTACAATGTGGGGTTAGATTTACCCTACAAGATAATAGTGTCATTAGACACTATACTAAAATTAGAGTATTGCTGTCAATTACCAAGTCACTATAAGAGCGAGGCACAACAATTTAAGAGACATTATTATAGATCCTGGAGCTGCGGGTTAAAACCCCGGGGGGGTCACGAAACAATCAATGCAATTTAAATGAGTCGTGGTAAAAACATATGCCGAAGGTTTGGCAACAAAATAATAAAATGATTTCCAATTACGTCATGCAAATAAAGCTAACATGACACAAGAACCGATGAAATATATATATTTAGGTACATAATTTAAAATAGTTCTACAATAAAATTCTTCACTTTCCATAGATCCAGATAAAACATAAATATTACGAGCTGTATAGGTACTTCACACGCATTTTTATAGGTATCATGTTGTTCATTTTGAAACATAAATCTTATAGTTAATAAAAAAAGTATTAAAATAAAATTATTAATCACTATAAAATTAGCAACAATAAGTTTTGATCAAAGGAAATAAACATTCAAAATCGACGAATACCACCGATCTAAAAAAAATACAGACATAACCTCTAATAATGGGTAAAGTAAAAAAAATACCAGCCATTATAACGGTGTACGTAATTTGGGGGCTGCCAGAGAAAACATACCACCGTCGCTTACCATCAGGCGAGTTGAAGGCCAAACGTAGACCTATTTAAAATGCTAAATAATAGGACGTACTGTTTTTTTATCTGTAGGTGTTAGGATGCGGCAAATATGATTTTCATTAATGTATTAATTACTAATACCAAGGTATTTCAGCAAAATTAATTATATTATACTTACACTGTTAAGTTTGAGTAACCAAATAATTTTGAAGCATGATACAACTTTACGGGACGAACACTGAAATCACGACAAAAGAATCAGCTACAAACAAAAGTTATACCTACACGACTTTTAATTGATAATATAACGAAATAGTAAAAATTACTTATCTGGAAAATTTCCTCTATGGAACCTGATATCACTGTAAAATATAGAAAATATTATAAAATCATGCAAAACCGAGCGCTACGGGCGGTCGGCGATAACGGCGAGTGGAGGGAGGCCGTCACCGTTAGTTTCTTGAGAGCCAGGGTGTACAATCTTAGAACAAATGAGTAGGAAACTGGTCAATTATAAATCGACAAAATAAAGTAACTCATTTAAACATCTACTGTCTTATGGCAATCATTCTTTTGCAATTTGGTAGGGTTATATTAATATTATTTTTTACCTTCGTAAAACAATAGATGGCGCTTAATGCTATTTTGCAACAGATATCTCAGATATGTAAGGAAGACTTAATTGTAAAAGTGAACTTGAATTTAATAAATATCGGGAGTATGCTGTCGGAACTGGCTTCGCAGTTCCAGTTACTCATTAATAATATCTGGATTACAAGACATTTATGATGACATATCAAAAACAAATATAATATTAAATAATTTAAAACAATTTATAAAAGTAATAATATTTGTACATATTAGTTTCGACTTCCTGCATTGCCAAATCCATATAGAAAACTTGATAGATTTAAGATTACTTTGTCATCCCGATTTTTTATTCACCATTATGGCAAAAATTGTAATAAAATATTATGCGGGAAGACGGATAAGGACAGCAATAAAATATGTATTAAGTGATTTAAGATAAATCTTTGAAAACTATTAATTTTATTTCATTATATTCTTCCAAAATATTCATAAGATGTATGAGCGATAAAAAAATAAATGGAAGAATATATTGGAATCGGTTGAATCATGTATTTTATATCTTTGTTGGTTGGATCCTAAGTAGATACCTAATAATACCTAAACAAATGTATATGCATGTCGGGGTCCTATCGTTTACAGCAATAGCAAAAGAGCGGACTGTATAATTAAAGAGTATAATAAAAAACAAAGATTGATCAAACGGCGCCTGATCGTATTTCGTGACCGCCGCGGAAAATCGTCGTAGAGAAGTATTGCGCGCCAAAATGGGGTAAAGAGCGGCAGCTGCCGCGTCACTTCCCGCCCCCGCGCACCCTTCAGGCTGCGCGGTTGTCAGCGCGGCCGTCTTCGGTTCCTCGTACCGCGCGCCCTCGCGCTGCCCCGCGCCGTGGCATTAGTAGTGCATTCGTAATACTATAGATGGCGTTTGTGTGCCCTGTTTCCTAAATTGAACGAGAGAGAGATCTCTATTTCCTATATTATAAAGTACTCTGTGTTGCGAGCCGCCGTGGTGGACGGACCTCTACACCCTCACTTATCTATCTAGACCTCTGATTTCATATTTTAATATAAAGACGTTGTAGTATAAATCAAGATAAATCTTTGAAAAGCATTAACGTATGCTTAGCGAACTCTAAAGTTACAATATTTAATGGAAAAAGAATACGGTCGCGAACAGGATCATATACATCTCGACCTCTATGTCGAGATGGCTTAGTGGTCAGAGCGCCTGGAGTATTTATCCGGGACACGCATGTTCGAATCCTGTTCGCGACCGTATTCTTTTTCCATTAAATATTGTAACTTTATTCTAGTATACAGTTATTAGTTGCATAGAAAATTTATACGTGTCACCTTATAAATAAGGAGCATAATTGTATAAACGAAAAAAATACTCGGAAGTACAAAGTATTTTTTATTAGCAAATTTGCCTCTTATTTATATGACTATAAGCATCCTATGCAAAATTAAATAAATATATTTTTAAATACTTATTTAAAACTACGAACTTAAGCGAATGCCACCTAATACTGACAAGTTTTTAATGCCTGGTTTTTGACCCTGGTATTTTTACATACTCGTACTTGCAAGCCCTGAATTTTGCAAGTATATCTCATTCCTAATGATCTGGTTTCCCTCTCACTTATGTCTTGTGCAACGTTACGTCGGTATTTTTGTTAGATCCGTAGTAGGCACCATAAAATAAGTCTCAACAGATGTATAAAATTCTAAATCTAACAATTATATCTAATTTTATAAAATTATATTTTGCCATCTCTTTAAATGTATTAAGCATAAGCATTAAAGTGGTATGTATAATAAAGAGAAAAATAAATTTAAAACTGTAATAATGTCTTTAACACAACTTATAGAATAAACTTTTACATATCTAGTTAATTTAATTTTCCCCTTCAATATTAATATAAAATCTGTTATAACCTAGAAAGATTTTTAACTTATATACTATACTAGATACTTTCCTTAGCTTCATCTTCGCTGACTTGCTTGAGTATGTGCTTGATAATTTGATCAATGGTGTGCGTGTCGAGCATGCGCGCGATGTTTTTGTCTTCAATCACGTATAAGAACAAATGCTTGGAGTTTTCGCGGAGGCGCTGCACTCGCGTCCATTTCTCGCGGTCCGCGGGCTTCGCACCACACTGTTCAATAACTTTTTCTAACACCTGTATTAGATAGTTAATTAGAAAATAAATAATAATATACATTTAATAAAGATACAACAATAAGGCGTAAACGGCCACGAATACGTACCACGTCTACACTCTCATCTGGCCATCCAAAGAGATCAAGTGTCTCCTTATCAATGAGCTGCGAAAGCAGCATTTTTAAATTTTCTGTGAGCTCATCTTCATACATAAGGGGGCTATTCCCTTTCTGGAACATCAAATTGCAATAGATAATAATGAGGAGTTTTATACTATTATTAAATGTCAAACTATAGTATTAAATAAAATACCTTGTCCTGATGTTTGTCACTACTGGGGCCGCACTCGTCCTCCTGCATACCAGCATAAAGTACACCGGATCCACTGTAGCCTTGCAGAATACGATCTGATTCCACGTCTAATAAGTTAAGTATTGATTCTATTTCAGACTTCTTCACTCTTTCCATTGAATTATTGGCACCCTGAATGAAGAAACAAAGTAGCATTTGTTAACCAAATAAATATTATCTTTATTTTCTGCGAGAAGTTAGCTTGAACTAATAGAATTAATGGACTTGGGCTGCAGAAAATGAACTGGTAATTTGGTTGAATATAATAAGAATTAAATATAAACACATCAACACGGTCTAGGGATATTTTTTAAAAAGCGAATTACTATCAATACGTTAATTATTTATATGACATGTATATATTTAAAAGATACGTTATTTAATATTCTACCATTTTCTAGTAATGGTTAAGGTACTTCGATTAAAATTTCAGGATTTTATGGAAAAAAAATGAAGCATAGACGGAAACCGTATATGAATTAACTTTTAATTTATGAGTAAAAACTGAAAAAAATAGAGAAATCATTTAATTTGTGTTTATAAACTTGGAAGTTAGTAGTCTGAGAAAGCGCCCATGATGTTCATAACACATCGGCAACGATTCGGCATGCTCAGAACAAGGTTGTCAATGTCTTGCTGCGGAATATTGTCCCATGTCCTTCTGAGGTGCGCAAAAAGTTGATCTTCTGTAGCCAGATTTTCAGGAACTTCCTTCAGAGCTCTTCTTTGCACGCATGCTCAATGGGATTTAGATCTGGCGATTGAGCAGGCCAGTCTAAGGCCCTAACATTGTGTGTATGTAACCAAGCTGCTACCGTTCTCGCCGTGTGTACCCGGGCATTGTCGTGCATGAGCAGGAAATCTTGCCCCATTTGTGTTCTGTGGGGCAAGATTACGGGCCCCAGCACCTGTTGGACGTATCGTTCTGCCGTCATATTGCCCCGCACCCAAACGAGATCCGTCCGTCCTCCAAGACGAATTCCTGCCCAAACCATAATTGTTCCTCCTTGGTATGGGTGAACTTCCTGAGGGTTCTGAAGACGGCTCCATCGTCCAGGAACTCGCCAAACACGCGTCCTTCGTGAATCTGGATGGAAGCCGAACCTGGATTCATCCGTGAACAGCACATTGGACCATTGTTCACGGTTACGTATCAGTCCACGTGGTTCCGAACCCATTCTAATCGTCGTCCACGATTGCCTCTCCGTAAAGGTGGGACCCGGAGTGGTCTACGAGAGCGTAGATTGCTTTCATGCAGTCGCCTTCTTACAGTTTGGTCACTCACAAGCACTTGGTGTTCCACTCGCAGCCTTTGGACCAATTGAGTCACCGTTGCATTTGGTTGAGCTCGCGCAGTAATTTGCAAAAATCGGTCTTGTCTGGGGGTAGTGATGCGACTTCGCCCCCGGTGCCTCTCCGCTACTTCACCTGTGGCACGATAGCGTGTCCACAATCTTGAAATTACATTTTGGTGGGTCCCTATGGCCTCAGCAACATTACGCTGAACAGACCCAGCTTCCAGCATTCCCACAGCTCGTAACATCTCCGCCCTCGTCAAATGTTGGCGTTGCATGGCTACAATACCTCAATTTTAACTTTATCTTTCGTTTAAAAATGAAAAAAAAACTGTAACTAAATGTAATTCGTATTGTTTTCTAAATTTCGCACAAATGAAAATTCCCTCTCCTACACATCAAGACATTTTTATGCCACCGAAACAAAAGAATTTTCAAAAATTTGAATTTGGAATTAGTCTGAGATAAATTACAAAAAAATCGGTGTATAAAAGATTCCAATGCGGCCAGTACTTTTCGAGTTATTTAATTGAGTATGAAATATCCCTAGACCGTGTTGATGTGTGTATAACAAATTATTTGTAATTAACATAGTACACACACAAAAATTGTTTATTTGAACGGTGAATATTAAGAAAAAAATAAAATTGTTGTAAAAATTTGAGTTATGGCTTAAATGAATCCATATCACTTACACATTGAACCCTTATAAGGGAATTACCTAATAAATTAGGACCTTGTATATAAAAACGTAATATGTATTGTACATTATTTTAATATATACGAAACCTGAGACACGTCAAATATTTTCATAAAGAAACTGAAAATATACCTACAAAAAATTTGAAATATCTAATAATACTCACAACGTTACAAGCGTGTTGTGTTGTCTTGCTCTCCTCTCATAATCATAGTCACCGCGAGTCACCATTCATTGATAAAGTTGCCATATAGAGGACTTGTAAAGTAGGGCAGTGTGAAAATTTTCTATCACACTTGGAGGCTTTGGTCAATTGTAATTATGATTATGTACTTGTACATACCAATTTTTTAGTCAATACATACGAATCGTTCGCGTCCGTATTATTAACCACATAGCCGTGTTTAAAAATGTAAAGCAATGTTGATTATGATATTTATAATAATAACTTATCTCTTCTACACAGCGTCATCATAATTATTGTTTACATAAGCACTATTTACGTGGTGCCCCTTGAACACGGCGGGGTGCAGTTTGCGCACGTGTCGTATGAGCTCCTCAACTAGATACATTACAGTGACACTCACTAGTACTTGTCGCACGTGATGCAGGTGCCCCTTGAACACGGCGGGGTGCAGTTTGCGCACGTGTCGTATGAGCTCCTCAACTAGATACATTACAGTGACACTCACTAGTACTTGTCGCACGTGATGCAGGTGCCCCTTGAACACGGCGGGGTGCAGTTTGCGCACGTGTCGTATGAGCTCCTCAACTAGATACATTACAGTGACACTCACTAGTACTTGTCGCACGTGATGCAGGTGCCCCTTGAACACGGCGGGGTGCAGTTTGCGCACGTGTCGTATGAGCTGTTCTCCGCGTACATATGCGCGCGCGGACACGCAGTACATGCAGCGGCGCGGCCGGTCCAGCGTGTGCGTCTCCAGGTGCCGCCGCAGGTTCACCTCCGAATGGAACGTCTTAGCGCACACTTCGCAACTGTACGCTGCAAATAATACTATTAAATTGATTACTGGAAATTATTGATAACAAAGGATTTTACCTGAGTCTATAGTACTTTTGGGGAAGTCCACAACCGTTGTCAGGCAACTACATAATTGTAATAGATAAATGTAATGTAAAACGCGTGCCAATTTATAAATCGCGGCAGAATAATAAAATCGTAAATACTATCTCGATCACAAAGTATTCAGGGGAATATGAGATCGGCCGTCATTTAATTATTCTATTCTATATTAGCACGCGTTATAAGAGATAGCTTGATTACACAAGACATATTGACGTCTATTCTAATGGAGCCCAAGGCCCAACTAAACTAAAAGTGGAGCATTGCTCTTATTACTGACTTTATGAAAGGGACAGGACGAATTAAGAGACGTCAAATTCAAATTTAAGCATTTCAAACTAAAAGCTCCGAACATTTTTAATCGGCACACTTTTCTATAGGTGGCCACTAAAATAAGAGGCAAGATAAAATTTGAATTTGCCACTTTTTATGTTATCCCATCCCACTCTTATAAGTAGTAACTATTAGTAAAAGACACCAATGCTCTACGTTGTGACCTAAAATCATGTTTTAATTTAGTTGGACTTGATACAATTATTAATATATTGATTTTATTAAAACCTAATCATACTGTCTGTTGCTTCAATGGTATTAGAACTTGTATTATGATTACTCTTACTGTGAGCCTGTACTGACTGTCTCATTTTTGGGCAAAGGCCAATCATTATGATTATGTTAATAGAATAAAACAGTTGATACATACGCTTATCATCTAAATGTACTTTCAAATGATTAGTCAGACTGAGTTCATTTATGAATTCTTTTGTCGAGTATGCACATGTCTTTATTGGGCAGTATAACTTTTCTAATCCCATGTGTTCTCTCATGTGAATCAGCAACCTGAAAAAAAAAACATATGTATATTTATTGGGTTCTTCATTGATATATTATAAGAAAAACCAATGGTTAGGAAAGCAGTTGCTTGAATCGTGTTATTTCGACGAAATCAGCCGATCTCAGTTAAAACACGACGAAATTCTCAAAACTTTGTTGCGCTACATCTTTTACTCTGTGTGCACAAGTTATAAGGATAACTTCCAATTGATTTTTTGGCCGTTGAGTCAACGACAGGCGTTATAAACCAAAGTCCAAGTCAAACCAAAGTAGTGTAGGACTGGTTTCCATAATGTTAAAAAACGACTGACTTCAAAAGTGCTGTAAGAGAATAACAACTAGGAATGTCTTGAAGTTTTTGATACTAGTTTCACAGCCACTGTTACCTAGCTCTAGAAGTGAAGGTGCCGCCACACTTGGCGCACATGTTGCCGGTGTGCTTCTCGAGGTGGCGCTGCAGCTGCACGCGCTGGATGTACGACTTGCTGCACAGCGTGCACTTGTACGGCTTGTCCGCCACGTGCGTGAGGACGTGGCGCCGCATCACCTCGATCGTGAACGTGCTATAGCCGCACTGAAAACGTGCACTTTAATATTAGGGTTGTTGACCCTCTATAAGAGTCCAACTCAAGCGAGGTTCGTGAGAGTGAGGGTTCGACTACTGATTATTTTTCTATAAGTTGTACACGATTAAGTAGCAATCCGGTATTTGGAATTGTGCTTGGTAGAAAGCAATAAGTTAACCAGTCACCATCTTTTCACCGGACGATAAAAGGAGAAGGTTCTCATAGGAGTTTATTAGTCTCATTAGATCAAATTAATATGGATTTTAAAGAGTAGGTACACTTCTGCCTAACCATTTGGGGTTTACAGACGTGACGCTAAGATGAAATAGTATTAGTCTTTCGGCTGCTTAGGCGGTACCCTCCAGCCACCATATAGATTTGGCAAATGGGGGCTACCGGTTTAGATGAAACTGGGTTGTACTACTTACGCACTTTTATTAAAGTTCTTATTAAATCCAGCAACACACATCATTTCATATGGACTAGTTTTACTTGATATTAATTAATTATACCTCAATTTAACTTACCTTTGAACTTCTAATACCATGTGAGCATAAAACAAATAACGTAGAGTTAAGGTATTGATTTGTGCCAATTGAAAGTTGAGAATACAGGATGATAAATTGATATGGGTCAATCTGTAGACAAATCTGAAACTACTGAAGATAGAGAAATTTATACAAATTTCACCGTATCTTCGATTTTTCAGAAGGAAGCCGCCCAAGTGCTTGTCGTGCCACGTGCAGTCTAGGGTACCGTAGTCGTCCGTCACAATATGCGGACTTAGAAGTGGGCTTTCTGTTTGAAACTATGAACATAATTGAGTACGGCACTATCAGCTTACTTCGCATATGCGTACTCCTGGTTGAGATACGGCAATATGCTATGGGGTGATAGTGTAAATATTCACGACCTATTTATCTTTAAAAAAAATGACCCCTCACACCCACAAGCACCTACCTACTAAATGCTACATTTTACGAATACCTACTTTCATTTTATACTAACCCACATAATACATTATATACTTACCTATATCCCAACAAATAAATAAAAATTATTTAAAAAATAAAGGTTAGGTATATACTTACCCAAATAATTACAAATAATAACGAACTACATACTTATTACAAATATACTTAGTTTATGAATAATGATTTTAAACGCAAGAAATACTACCTAGTACTACTATAAGTTATGCGAAGTCCTAAGTTAAGCAAATGTAATTAATAATAAGTTAGTGCTAGCCCTCAAATTTGCAACGCCTGAAAAAGGCCGTTAAGCTGTACATAATATTTAATTATTGTTACATTTTTATGGCAAGAGAAATAAAGAGGCAACGCGCTTTTATTTCAAAAATTTTTAGGTATATTTATTATCAGAGATAAATTATTTTTAACTTTTTGGTTCTTTTTTATAAAAAAAAGTCTTTGTTTTCTTTAGTTTTATTTTCGTTTAAATGTTTTTTTTCTTAATCACTCTATTTTTTTTTAACTTATATAGAAAATTAATTTCTACTTTTTAGT
Source organism: Xylocampa areola (assembly GCA_935421205.1). NCBI lineage: Eukaryota > Metazoa > Arthropoda > Insecta > Lepidoptera > Noctuidae > Xylocampa > Xylocampa areola. Next base: position 7,312,917 of record OW285217.1, on the reverse strand, counting down.
TCGGCTAGTTACAAAAGCGTGTTTTTTAGTTCTTTTAACTATTATTTATATTTCCTTGTTTAGTCTTTAACGATGGTAATTTCATAGTAACGAGGAATCGGCCTTTTAGTGCATCATGATGAAAATCCTGATCAGGATAATGGGACAAATTTAAAGTTATTACTTATTATATTAACTGGAAAAAGAATACGGTCGCGAACAGGATTCGAAACTGCGCACTAGACATAGGCGTTTTTGATATTTTCTGTAAACGGTTACATATCCGATATGAAGTTTTCATATCGATATGAAAAACCGTTTTTAGATATCGATATGGAGAGTTTTAGATATCTACAGGAAACGCTGAACGATATTCGCTTCGTCTCGTTTTCACACCCGGTAACGTCATCAGTTGGACAGAGAGACGGCGAATATCTAACGATATGAATATGAGAAGTTGAGTAAGCTTCGTAAACGGATATGGATATGGATGGTTAGTTTTTCGTTTAGTTCGATATGATTTATTCGATATTGTAAAAACGGTTTTCTGTGTGTGGCATATCGATACGATATGTTATATGTGTATATCGGTTTTTAGTTACGATATGATATATCTGACTCATGTCTACTGCGCACAAATTTTTTAAATGATTGTATCTTTTTTTTTATAAAATCATTGCCCCTCACAGACCTATGATCACAAATGCACACACACCCAACCGGAACAATTATCTGTATATCTTACAAATATTTGCTCCGTGCAGGAATCGAACCTGCGACACGCGAAACAGCAGCCCGTCATCGGTCCTTGATAAGTGTGCGAACTTTGAAATATTTAAAAAACTAATAAGAATACATCACAAAAGTAAAATAATATAAATAATATGTAATATCAACTACGCTCAGAACTACGTGCATAACACTTCTAGTAAAACGAACATCTTAGAACAACACTCTTTTTTTAAGTTTAGAGTAACTTTGCGTTTGCGCAACTACCTCACATCTTATAAAACAATAACGTTTAGTTCAACTCCCTGTTTCAATTTAGTTTAACCAATACTTAATATTAAACGATTTATTGAAAGTGTTTAAAACGTATTGGATATATTGTGTTGTTACTAATGTTAGTACTTGTGATAGGTAAATTACGTACGTATGTTTTATTATCAACTTATTAATGTAATTGTGTAATTCTTATGAGAAATAAATAATCTTAAACCGTAAGTTTCAATTCAATCCGACGTTTTAAAGTGTGTGGAAATCACGTTTAAAGGTTCCGTTACATAGATACGTAGATACATAAAAAAACAGCCCATAACCGTCCCACTGCAGGGCAAGGGCTTCTTCTCATACAGAGAAGGTACGAGGGTTGGCGATTTCAGACTAACATGTCCAGGTTTCCTCACGATGTTTTCCTTCATCGTATGAAGATACATAGGTACCCAGACAAATATAAAAGCGTGTTAAAAATGCGTTATCATTGGAGAATAATTTTAACAAAAAATAATAAATTACAAACTCAAGTACAAGACCAAATAAATTATCAACTTTCCTTGAAATGTAATTTGAAGTTTTTTTTTTTAATTTGGTGCTTATGGTTGACAGACTATACATAACATACATAAACTGACGCCTATTCTTCTCTAATCCATAATACTATGGACCCACCAGCTGCAGACTGCCAGGTATACAATATTCGAGTGGCATGTATCCTGAGTTTTATTAATGGTAAAATTATCTGTCAATTTTTATAATCAGCTCTGTGTTATGTTATGCCAGTCAGTTAGATATCTGCCCAAGACCACTTTAAAAATCTCTGAATTCTGTTCATCTATCTCAAAAATAGAAGACACACACAAGATAATATCTCCTATAGTTTCAGATGTATCACACTTACTCATGTCAATTAATCTTCCTTTCGCTTAACCTATTTATACATAATTATAATCTAAATATTCAAAAATTTATAATATCTGTGCATGCAAACATTACCACATCACATGAGTATTTCTTCTCGCCATGTATTTCAAGATGCTTAGTCATGGCAGCACGTGAGCTAGTCCACTTGTGGCAGTGATGACACTGGTATTGATCAGGTGTATCTGTTGAAAGTAAATGTTTTATTAAAACCCAAATATCTGCTTTAATATTTTTTTAAAGCTTATAATAATTTTATTACCGGCATGATGTTTGTGCCAATGATTAATCAGTTTGGAAAAATTCTTCGTAGTGTATATACAATTCTTGCATGAATAACTATTTTTAATAATATGTTGTAATCTTATGTGTACCATCAAATTGTCTTTCCTAGAAAATTTTGCAAAACATATCTGAAAATGAAATAAATCCTAAATTAACACCTATATCAAAATCTAAGGGCACTGCAACTTGTTGAACAAAGTTATGTTAACCATAATATAATGTTATAATGATACAAAAAACATACACATTCATATGAACAAATATTATCTTTATATGAAATTCTCTAGGCTATTCTTATCCTAGTGCTGCATCTACACTGCTGCTGTGTACGAGACAAGTACACAGAAATAAGAAGAGCAACATTTCCAGATAATCTTTGAAAAGCATTATGGCATGCTTAGCAAACTCTCTAAAGTTATAAAAAGAATATGGTCGTGAGCAGGATTCGAACCTGGAGGCGTCTCCTGGACAAATACGCCAGGTGCTGTGACCGCTAACGGAGAGTAACATTTATTTATTCAATCATGTATAATAAAAATAAATTGTCCTCACTTCACAAGTAAAACATGAAGCTCCTTGTCCATCACATCCACTTTGTGCCATGTGTCTAAGAACATGTGAACGCCGAACAAAATTTCGCATGCAATGAGGACATTCAAAAATGTCTCTTTCATGAACTTTTTTGATGTGTTCCCCCAAAGACAATTTATCTGGACAGCGCACACTGCATTGATTGCAGGCAACACTGTCAGGTAACTTTGAGTGCTCCTTCAAACCATGTTCTTTGAAACTTTTCTTGAACCTGAATTTCTTGGGGCATTCTTCACAACTGTAAGCTGCCTAAAGAGAAATATTTATCTGATAAGACCAGATATTATACCTATTATCACAAAGAATGTAAAAACAATGTGCTAATTTTAAAATAAACTAATTGTGCCCCAGCATTAGGGGAGTAATTTGAAGTCTGTGGTGTTTCTTCAGAATGATAATAATGTTAACAAGCTTATTTATAAATAATATCATGTCATGCAAACGATATGTTTTAAAGATAAAACATTTTGTTTACCGTTGTGAAAATCTCAGGCAAATTTATGGGCTTCTTACAACCCTTATGATGTAATAACAACGCCTTCCCTGTAAGGAATTTCGTATTGCAAACATGACAAACATAAGTAATATTTTCAACAGGCGATTTTTTGTTTTCCTTCCTCTTTATAACAGTCTTATTTTTCACGGTGTCGGAAGTTTTCTTATTTTTGGATCCTGGCGGACGGCCTAGCTTCTTGCGTTTAGGCGGCATTTCAAAGTTAAACAAACGTTTCAAATACTAATAACATTTAATCTTCTGTTTGTTGTTTACCAACCAAAACAAGTGCAATGAGTTCACATTTATAAAATTTGATATTCCTTTCACTCAGGCGCTAGTAACTAGCGAACGCCACGTTTATTAGTCGTCTATGACGTATAATACCTACCTACCAGTGTTGTAACTGGCAAATTGAAGCTTGCCGTAATAAACATCGAAAAAAGCCGTATTTTAAGGAAAATATTTTTTTGTGGAAAGATTAATATAGTGGTGAGCAGGATTCGAATCTGTGCCTCCCGAATATCCAAAATGACGTCACCAACACCACATATCAAAATGTGTTTATATATTTTTTAACGAAATACATTATGTAACAAAAACCCTGTTGTTCCTGTCAGCTGCGTTATCAGAATTGATATTCATATGTAATAAAATTAAGCATTTGGGAAACCCTACAATAAAAAAAAAAAAAAAAATATTAAATAATAATTAATTATTATATTAAATGGAAAAAGAAAACGGTCGCGAACAGGATTCGAACCTGCGCCTCCCGGATAAATACTCCAGGCGCTCTGACCACTAAGCCATCTCGACGATCCTGCTCTCGACCGTATTCTTTTTCCATTTAACATAATAACTTTAGAGTTCGCTAAGCGTGCGTTAATGCTTTTCAAAGATTTATCTTTAATTGTAAAATAATAGTGATTTATTACCTCTTTAATTTTGCATGGAGCTTTGACGCGAGGTCAGACAGAGATCGAAAGTTATATCAAAGGCTCGGCCGCGCCACCGCAAAACGCTGTTGGCACTTACACATGTGCCTACACTAAGGTCCTGAACTCTAAGCTCGTCACGTGTTTACACTCAGCTCTTTGCTGTTCATAAATTTAAAGATATTTTTTTCTTCAAATTTAGGATTATGCAAACATATACACTAATTTATTAAAATGTCTACTTCACGATCACGGAGGTGCTGCTCAATATGCATCTCTATGCACTTTTCACACAGTTTAATATTGTTTTCAAGTACGCTTCTTAGAACAGATGTATCGGCCTTGATTTCATCGAATGTAGACTATTCGTAAACGCATTAAGGCTTCAGTGTCACATATTTTTCTAAAAACTACCTGTTGGACGGTGCCCTAGAGATAAAAAGGGTAACATCAGGTGACCGCGCCGGCCAATTGAGTGGCCCACCGCGACCAATAATTAGACTAAAACAAATTCCAAAACAAAACAACACCAGTCACTCGCGGGTCGGGGCAATTAAATAGGTAATGAATGTCGCAATCAAATACGGACATCCGATCGGAAGCAGTCTTCGCGAGACACTAAAGTACTAATAATAATATGGAGGCAGCAGCGATTTAGAAAAAAGGGTAGGCCCTTTTACTAAGCCGCCACCTTCCGACAAAGACGGCGGCGTGCTTTGAAAATTTTTGGCGGTATGTGCGGCAACTTCTTTTTTATTTATTTATTTATTTATTTAAACACACATACAGCTATCATCACAGGCTTAACCTAATACAATAGTGTAGTTATAGTTATAAGTATATATAATATTATTATTCCAAACATGAAGCTACAATACCAAATGCGGCCCGTGTGAATTCACTCAAAGTACAATTGAAACAGTCAATCCGTTGTGACACCATATTGAGCGCACGCAGCGCTCGCGTCAGCGGCGCGTGCTGCAGCAGGTTGGTGCGAGCGGGCGGCTCCCACAGCAGGGGCGGCCGCCTCCGCCGTCCCACGTACCCATCTGGTACACACAACCCCAACGTGTTTAAAACGCCCGGGTTGTGTATTTTACCACGCATAATTTTAAATACATAAGTGGCGATAGCTACTTCCCTTCTTACTTCCAGTTTATTATATCCTACCATGGCCAGTACAAATAGTGTGGGATACAGAAGTGGATACCCTGGATACACACCATACTGCTTTAGGTACAGGAATCTCATGAACTTGTTTTGAATACGTTCTAGCATTAGCTTGTACTTGGTTTCATGTGGTGACCAAACGACAGCATTGCATTCCAAGTGACTTTTTACCAGCGCTTCGTACAACGATCTCAGAGCCCTGATGTTCGAGAACTGATTTCCTAGCCGTAAGACCAACCCTAAATTGCGGTATGCTTTTTTACAAACGTCGGTGGTATGTTTTCGGAAATTTAAATCAGCTGTAAAGCGTACGCCTAAATCCTTAACCTCTGAGACACGTTGCAGTTGGATTCCATCTATGCAATATTGAAAATGACTTGGGTCACGTGCCCGAGTAAATGATAACACTGAACATTTGGCCACATTGAAATACATCTTATTGCTACGACTCCACTCTACTACTTTATTAATATCCTGCTGCAGTATGTCATGATCAGATTCTTGCTTTATTTTATGAACCAATTTCAAGTCGTCTGCGAATAGTAATGGTATTGACTTGACAAAGACCATACCTATGCGGCCGTAGGCTAGTTGGATAACTACTTCTAAATTCAGACGTTCCCTTTGGCTCACCCACGTACAAATACGTACTTCATAACAATAAAAATCTATTGTGTCTGCTAATGAGCGAGCCAACAGCTGTGTCGGATTTATAAAAATTTTGGTTATAAAAAATAACTAGCTACTCGTTGATTATTTTTCGAGTAGATTTTCATCAACGGTAGGCATAAATGTATATAACCCTTCAAGGAACAACAGGGTTTTTGTGACGTACTGTATATGTAGGTTTAATTATTTCTGTGTATATGGGGACTTCTATCTCACATTAATTTTTTCGTTATTAAAGATGTTAGTAGCTACTGGTAGCGACCGATTGTGGCAGCAAATTTATTTACCTTTTCGGTCCTAACTAGGAATTGAAATTAAGCATAAATTAACCAATTTCGTGATCGTTAAACATATTCCTTTATCACGCTTTGCCTTTCATTTTCATTGTGAGGTTAAGCAGAATTCCTTCCAAACGCGAAAAACTAGATTAAACTAAAGAATATAATAGAATATTGTAAAAAATAGTTGATCAATTTCTATGGTATTTATGTTCTCATAAAGGCTCTTAAATGAATAATCTGCATTTTATCATCGTTGCACTCAGGCAAAAGTGGTGAGTTGTTCGTTTACAAGTATTATACCGAACATTTATCTTTATTTGGGTAAATTAACTAGAATTTGCTACAGTAAATTACCATATATTTGACACGGTACTGAAATTGCTGACGTATACCGTATTTTTGGTGTTTAAAATACCTCAATGCCGAATATTACGGCAATTGCCGTATCAGGAACAGCATTGCTACCTATAGACTAGCCCAGTGTTGTCAACCACTGGCTAGTCTATAGGTACAACACTCAGCACTGTCTATAGGTAGCAGTCTATAGCATAGATAGTACATATAGACTAGAGAGTCTATAGGTTGCACTCGTAAAACTTGATTACCGAAGTTAACTGTTTTATTTTTAACCGACTTCAAAAAGGAGGAGGTTATCATTTCGGTCGGTTTTTTTTAATACGGTAAGTAAGGTTATGTAAATTTTAACCAGGCATGAGATGTGAGCTGTACCGGACGGGCGGTCTATCGAATACTAGAAACGAGCCGCTGACGTCCTGTACCTATAGGTTCGGGTTCGACGTCAGCTGAAGCCCTATATTAAATTTACTAAACAGACCTGTTTTATAAAACAGCTGAACAACGTAGCTGGATTGCCATTGGTCTTAGAGGACAAGACGGGAGCCGACTTCTGACTTAATATCGAACAAATTTGCTCGCCACTTTTGGTGGGGTTGTGGTAACACACGGGCATATTTACACAAAAGGAACAATAGCTCTCGTTATTACATTAGCAGACATTAATAAAACTACACACAAACAGACAATAGGGCATGCCTAATTTTTCGTAAGGTGAGCTAACGGAAAAACCATTAATATTTTGTTAATTTCCACTCATAAAAATAAGAGATTACAAAATAAATGGCAAAAATAACTATTAACCTTCATTTGACCTGACGACACCTGAAGTGACGTCAACAGTTCACATTTTATTTATTCTGTGGACTAAGTGTATGACAATGATTAAAGAAGGAGTAAAGGACGTGCCCTATTAATCTATATAAACATTACGTTATAGAAATATCATACGATTCGATACAGTATTAGAAAAACTATATGCATCTCTTTTTAACTTATGTGATTCTACTAGTGTAAAAAGAGAAAACCTTAATTTGTCAGTTTTCTGTAATTGCAAGTAATAAATATGACGTCACATATGACCAGCCCACCGGCCAGTTCGCCATTTTAGTTTCTCTTTCTGAGTAGAATAGAATAATTTAAAAATTTCTTTGCCTAAAACATCTTGAGTGCTGAGCATTTAACTGTGAAGCTACCAATTATGCCTAAGTGTTGTGTGAAGGGCTGTGGTTCGAAATAACGTAAAAAAGTACCTATTATATCCATGCTCAAGTAAGTCGTTAAACATTCGTATATTAACAAATTTCCTTCATATATTTCGACCAAATTTTAGATTCAGTTAATATTTATTACTGTTATGTCATAAATGAATACCATTTTAATAAGTTTCGAAAGGTATATTTCTTTATTCTGGATTTGTTCAGTACGCACTGTTTACAGACTAATTTAGTGTTGTGCTTCTGATTCAAACAACGATTTCGAACAAAAATGAAGTTCTTATAGAAGTGGATGGAATCTTTGGGTCAAGAGAATATTGATACCAGCCGCGATAAAACATTTGCATTTTCTCCACATTTTGAAGAGTACCCTGTATCCAGTCCTGATTTCAAAAATAAAACACGTACCTATAAGTATGTATTTTCATTGATCTATCATTCATGAGCCGTGTAAGTGATTAATTATCAATATTACTTTTTTCATAACATTGTGATAGTTAAATGGATAGAATACGACTACATTAACATATAGTTTCCTTTCTGTATAGTTTAAACCACTACCACCATTAAAGCAACAATGACATCAATAAAATTAATAAACAACAATACTAAATCAAGTACCTTAAATTGAGAACCAGAGATCGCAATAGGTAGAGTATATTTACCTAAACTTCGAGGAAGGAAGTAACATAGAGTGGATAATACCTACTCTAAAATCCTGGGTTTCGGGTTGTTGGGTTCCAGTCCCAGGTCGGGCAGTGTTATTGAGTTTTACTGTTAGAAATTCTCAGTAGCAGCCCGGAGTTAGGAATTGTGTTCGGTAGATGGCAATAGGCTCAGCACGTATTACATGGGACTTAATAAAAGCCTTGGTATAATGTGGATTTACAACTGTGCACATCTCTGCCTACCACTTCGGGGAATACAAACGTGATGCTATGTTCCCTACATTTAAGTTGTTTATGTAGCTGCGCGGAACAACGACGTCAGCGTGGCGACAGCCGTCGACACGCGTCGACGACGGAAGTCGACGACAACGTGCCGCTCGTATATAAGAACCCTAAGGGACTCCCCCTCGAGGCTACCTTTCATTGAATATTTAAGTAATAATGAATGAAATAGTCTCGTGAGGAGTGTCAGCTGTAGCAAGACAACGCCGCCATGTTTGTAGTCTCACTACAGCTGCTGGCTTCCATATTAAAGCGTCAAAAACATTTTTTTTTCTTATTTGAAAATCTTTGGTTATTAAGAAACCTTGACTGAGAGCCACGTTATTTTACTCACATGTGAAAGGAAATACCATCTTTTTGCAAATTTGAAGTATTGATCATTTTAGGACAACTTAAAACTTTTTCTTGGGAGCTTCGTTCGTACTGACAATACAATGCGATATGTGTCAAAATGGCGTTCAACTAGTTTTTATAAACGCATATGATAGGGTTTCTTATAATAGTGGCGAGAGGGGTATGCCCCGAGCAGTACTGATTCCTTCAAGGTAAGCCTCCTTCCACCTGCGCGCAAATAGATCATAGACTCGTCTTGAAAAAAGAAATTTGCTCGCCACCTTAATTAAAAAAAGTTTATACTCAATGTCTTTACAAAATGTAATTTTATGTTAATTTATTCTTTTTTTTCCTCACAAGAGTGTTGACAAACGTCGTATGAGCAGCGTGCCCTGATGATCAATACAAGTCTCGGTTCATCATTGCTACCTCGCAAGGCTCGGTTAGCAATTCAAGCTCGACTGTAAAGACCAACCTATGCCACTTGTATCATAATGTACTATTCTTTCATAATCCCGATTGATTGTCGATTAGTATAGTAGTTTAGTATTTACGTATTTCTAAATTATCATCTTTTTTAAGAAAGTAAAATTATTGTTGATATGACACGCAGAGCTATACGTGACAAAATTTCGAAGTAATAAGTCTACAATTTGACAGTTCATTTCACGCTGTTTTACATGTCCTATAGTCGTTGACCCGCTGCATTGCTATACGCAAAACGTTACAATCATTAAATTTTATCTTCAATTCATATTTTGTGCCCGGTAGATGGCGCTCCAAGTTGATGTTTCATAGCATAATAATAACCGGAATTTGCCTATCCCTTAGGTAATTAAAGGCAAGGAACATAATATTCTCTACGAGAGGCATGATGCTGGGTTTTGCCAACAGTTAACCTCTTGACTGTGGGGAGGAAGAAAGAATAATAATATGATCTGTGATTTCACGTGGATTTTAAACTCCATTTCCATAGCAACCATTGTGTGTAAACCAAATAATCAAAATCATCATGACGACGTGTTTGGCACAGAACTCTTTTAAGTTTTAGTGGTTTATAAGCACAAACGTTACTATTTTTTGTATGAAGCATTTAAGTATTATTGAAGCATTTAAATGTTTGAGATATGGAAAAAGAATTAGATTCAGATGTTGTAAAGTTAACGCAACTATGTTTAGGCAAGCATGTAAAACGGCCACCGTTAAGTGAAAAATTATTGAAGAAACCACCTTTTAGATTTTTGCACGATATTATTACGACGGTAAGTCAGTAGCTTTATGTAAATTGATTCCTTTTTTCACTTTCAATAAAAGATTCAGTGTAATACGATCATACCTAGAGGGATTTACTCTCACAAAGGCGCGGCTTGCCGCACGGCATACCTTTTTTTGTGAAGAAACGGGTTTGAGGGCTCTTACGACGAGTACTTTTTGTACAAATATAGTAATTTCATGAGGACGAATAATACAAAACTTGCCCGCTCGAAACCTTTGCTATCGCACTTTGTCACGGAGTCATAAAGCGACGTACATGCCGCGACTGTTTACCTTTTTTTGAAAATTCCAGTGATAGGTACATATACATTGAACACCAATATAAGCCCACCTTGTGCGTATATAGTACCCCTTCTACCTTTATTCCGGCTGTTTAGGAGCCAAAAACATTAATGACTGCTATTAGCAGCCAGGATCGACTGTATAAATAACGTGCTCTCCGAAGCACGGCGATGTTCAGATTAAAATGCTCCAAAACGGTTACCCATCTATAGACTATCATTTGCTTTAACGGGCAATGAGCACTAATTATAATAAGTATGAACTTTTTATGTGTGTATTGAATTGAATACTATTTTCCTCTTAATATTATAAATGCGAAAGTTTGTGAGGATGGATAGACATTTCTTACTGTTTCACGCAATAGCTTCAGATTGCGTGAAACAGTAAGAAATGGAGAACGGATGTGTTGTTATCGATATTTTATTTAACATGCATGGAACTAATATGTGAACAACTATATTAGTTCCATGATAACATGAAAGTGTTCTTATTAATATAACATTAATTAAAATATTAAGAAGCACGCCTGCCATTTTTAAACAGCTTATTTTTACTGTCCGGTGTATTACTGGAAAATTACCTTAGAATTAGATACGCTACTGATAAAAAGAATCGAAACATGTTATAAAAAAGCGTGTTAAAATGGATTCTGCCAATAAAATTCAACAACTACTTAGGCCTAAGAATCTTTTTTGCCGTCTGAAGACAAAATGGGTCTTCAGACAACAAAAAAAATTATTTCCTATACAAAATTTCGGTACTTACAGTAATTAATGTACGACAGGTAACTTTTTTTTTTTCAAAAGACCCATTTCGACATAGTTGTGCATTTTCATTGGTACAATCTACAAAAAACAAAACGGGCAAGTTAGACCCGCCCGTTAAATATGCCATCGCCCGTTAATTAATTAATACTAACGATGCATAGCATTGCATGCGTGCCGTCAGACAGGGCAGGTCACCTCAAAGCTGCTATGGCTCTTTTCTTAAAAGGCCATTCCAGACGATCCCTGCATGGTTTACACTCACGTAGCAATATGTATGCTATGTAGGTACTATTTTGTCTGGACTTTATAAGAGACGTTGATCTCTGTGTTTGTTTCGGCGTTCCTTCTCAGAGATAGACGGATAGGAAACGCTGGCGTCATCTAGCTTATAAAAATCACTTGTAAAAGTGTCTTCAGTAAAAAAAGTTTAATAAGAATGAAAAAAATACTCGAACGATAAAAAAAGTCTTATTTATAGTCCAACTCACTTTGCAGTTGAAAAAAATGTTCTTCCATGCATAGATATTGTCATGGTCGACACTTCGACTGCGAATGTAAATCGTAATCAAAAACTTTTGATAATAACACATAAAATTTTCAGATTTTTTACTTGTGCAGTGAGACCTTGCTTTTTGCCATATTTGATGATCCCAGGTTAACGAGAAGTACATACTCCAAAGTTATGATATTTATTGACTTACGAGTGTCAAAATGGGGCCTAGGTGGCCGTTTTTTTATTGCGTACTTAGAAGCTTCATTTTTCGGCAGCTCCAAGGGATGTAAGGTACAGCTCCAACGGACTGTAGAATTTCGTATATGATATTAATTTCAACTTTACCACCACGCTCTCCTGAGAAAAGGGGTTTTAACTGACATAAGGTCAATGAACTGATCTTATAAGGGTCCTTATTTCCTTTTGAGGAACGAAACCCTAAAAATGATTTTCTGGTTTTCCATCCCGTAAATACAAACTGATGATCTGTGTCCATATGAGATGACCATCCCGCTAATACTGAACACGGAGCAATATATAAAAAACTAATACCAAAAACATACATCCCTATTGATATTTTTTTGTAGACTAACTGTGCACGACCCCCTAACATCACCTCGGTCATAGGCGCAAGTAGTGACGACCGCAACCCGCCCGATGATCGCTCTCAACCAATCTAAGTACAAGGTTCTCGTACAATTATTAAGATTTTATTTGTTTATGTACACATATAATGATTCTATTATTGTTTTAGCTTATATACTACTCTATAATGATAAGATTTGTTGATTACAATGTAAAATAGGGAATTAGAACGCTTAATTGTACAGATTAATATAAGCTATAAAGTTACATCGTAAAATAGTACGTAATGATTAGTTAAAACATTATATTTTGTTATTTACTTAACTAAGCTGATTAGGTTTAAGAAAATTTGTATATTTAAACTAAATAAAACATTTTAACATTGTGTTTTCTACGATCTTACCTCTGCGACGCACATTATAAGAATAAATGTGTTTGTGACGCGACCGCAGGTTTTTATACTAGGGATGCGGGGGGCGGGGTCATATAAATACGCCCGCGACTTTATCTTCGCGCCACAACGAAATGGGACGTCGCAGAGAGAAGATCGATACGTCATTAGATAGGTCTTAAAAATAACTATAAGAAAATAAGAGACTCGCCAGCTCACGGCATTTGTATTAAATAATACAATAAAAAATATGGAATCGGGGGTGAGGAAATGGTCCGCTGGCCAGCATAAAATTTGAGTATAAATATAGGGCGGGTTTCCGCCATCGAGACAGTTCACCTCCAGCTGTCGGGAAGACAACAACAAGAAAACTAGAAGAGAAAAGTCAGCTCTCCATTAGTCCTCGCCGCCGTTTGCCTCCACAACAATTATTTATTTTGTGTTTTATTTACGGCGTTTGGGCGATCCTGAACACTAACAATTCCACCCCGTGTGCAGCGCACGTTTAAACCAACCCGTAAAAAACCAGCAAAAAAACATTAGACATATGAATTCTGCGACCTTTGACAATGATAACAACTTCGTATAGTTAAGATTTATTAAAGAAGAATCTGCTAATGTTATAAAGTGAACATAGGCAAAAATTTCCGTAGATTCAAAATAAAATTGAAGCATTGGATTTTTGAAAAAAAATTATATTTCGGTAGCGAACTCGTTAGGAAAAAACATAGACTGTATTTTTTTTTTTTGCACTAGCCGATGGACACTATCGGCTTATAATTATCATATTCTGGGATGTTACGTACGAAAATTTTGTTTTTTAATAAACTGAATAATATTATTTTCATGGAATTTCTTTGACTCATCCATTACCCGGCCCGTACCTTGTTCGCAGATTAGCAATATTAGGTTCACAATATTTATTTTCTAATTTGATTTGATGATTTTATGATACTGTTATGCTACATTGTAATTGCTATTAGTGTCCGACTGCTGATCACTAATCCAAAGTAAACATACCTACTCTTAGTGGCGGAGATCCTTAATGTTGGTTTTATTTACTTTGAAATGCTGAAGGGAGTTTTGCACTAAAATGGGTGACCTCTTTTATCTGCAATATGTTTAATAAGTAAACAGGTATTATGTACATAAGTATCAATTAATATTTTCAGGTTTTTAAAACAACTGGCTTTTTTGGAAACTTGTTTGATGAAGAAGAATTGATTTCAGATAATGTAAAAGACCGAGATAGTAAAATATCATTTCTTAATAAAGTTATATTTGTTTTGAGTGAGTGACCATATTTTAATGGCTATTTTGCTATGTTTATATTAACGGTTAGTGCTAATTACTTTTACATTCTTTTGTTTAATAATGCTGCAGGTTCCACCACTGGTAAATCACTTGGCGCAAAACCTTCTAAAATAGTTGCTGGTCAAGAACCGGAAAAAACTAATGAATTACTTCAATGTTTGGCCCAAGCTCTAGATGAAAAATTATCATCAGATGAAGCTGTAAAAAAATATAAAGATAGTTTAAAGTCAACTCAAATATCTGAAACTAAGAGTAAAGAGCCGACGAAATCAACAAAGAAATTAAATGATTCCAAGAAGTTAACATCCAGGAGCAGCGATAAGCTGAGTACTCAAAGAAATGAGGTTACACGCACGACAACTAAACAAGATAAGGAAAAAGCTAATGATGTTAAATCAAAAAGAAAAGAAAATGCGCCAGTTAAAACTGAACCTCAGAACCTCAAGAAAACACAACAATCAAAAACAGCTGTTAAGAAGACCGCAAAGGAATTTAAAGATCTACCTAAAGAGGATAACACAAAAACCCGCATTAAAACCATAACACCAAATATTATAGAAAAAGAAAAGGGTTATAATACTCTCAATAAAGCTCATGACCAGGACTCAAATACAAATACAGAAAAAGAAGATCAACATAAAGAAAAAAAGAAAAATGTTAATCATATTGTCACTCCAAGGATGGAGCAGGATGATGATGCAAAACTTAATAGTTCTTATACAATAGCTGAAAATGATTTAAACTCGTCTTCATCCTCCAACGATTTAAATGAAATCGCAAATATTAACACAGAGCAAATAAAATCACAAGAAAATAATATAAATAAAGAAACATTTATTGATTTCGGTGCGCAACACCAAAAACAAACAAATAATGAATTTAATGATAATGAAAACAAATTCAAAAGCTTGGAATTAGATGTAAATGTTCAAGAAAAAAATATTTTGTTTGCCCAAATTGTAAATACTGAACCCGAAAATAAAACGAATGAAGATACAAATGAGGTTAAACATGATTCTATAACTACGGTCACAGTTTCCCAGGCAATTGCAAGTGATTCAAAAATTCCTCGACCACCAAGTGTCAGGCCTTCGTCTTCTCGACCCGGAGCACCGCGAATGAGGGAAAAACTTGACAACGTTATCAAAGATACAGATAATATACTCTTAGGAAAAGTCAACATCATAATAGAAAATTGTCAGAATGAAGATGTTGGTAGTTAAAATAATATCGTATTATTCTATTTATAAATTGACAAGTGTGGGTTTGCAATAAATCTATTATTTTATTTCAGGAAGAAGAATCAAGCGTCATAGTCACGGAAGAACAAGCAGGGTCAGTCTCTTTACCGACAGACCAACAAGAACTACAACTATCATCAAATGAACATGGACATCTAGTGCAACAAATATTAGACTCCCAGAAACAATTGACTCAAATAACAGGAAAAACTGAGATTGTATGTTCTTTTTTTTTCAACTCCAATTGCACCGCTTTTAGATTGTTATTGTAGCTGCTCTCACTTTATATTACTGCACTGAGGTAACCTACAAAAAAACGGCATCCCTATGTATTTCCTCGTAAATGTGTTGAAAAACGTCAAATGATACGCGTGAACAATTTTTGGTCAATGAGAAAGGTAATGACCAACTTAGCTCAGTTGTATCATAATGTAGTGACATTATTATGGATAAAGATACATCTGAGAACTGGACAATACAAGGGGTTACACTGTTACTTTAACTTCTTGGATTGATACTCATTATTAGTAACTATTTCAAGCTCTCTCATTTATAGTCCACTTACAGACGAGCGGCACTTTGCCGATTTCGCGTGCCGACGGCTGCCGTCGGCGCTCGGCTGGAACTCGACATCCCGTTTGAGCGTCGACGGCACCCGCTGGCGCCGGACGCGGTAGTCGCCGAGGTGGTGGTCCTAAGTTAACGCGACCTCTGTCTGCCCTTTTGCCAAAATTTTCGCCCACTTCATAAAACGTCTAAAGTCGTAACATCAGCGGCATTAATTCAAACAATTCAGAGTGATAATTTTAAATGGAAAAAGGGCCGTGAGCAGGATTCGAATCTGCGCCTCCCGGATAAATACTCCAAGCGCTCTGACCACTAAGCCATCTCGACCTCTGCTCACTATCGTGAATTCTTCTTCCACATTTTAACACGTCTTTTGAGAGTTCGCTAAGCTTGCGTTAATGCTTTTCAAAGATTTATCTGTAATTCAGAGTGACTTAGCAATAGTGCTAAAAGATAATTATTCAAATTATTGTTATACAGGAGTGGCAATTCGGAGCTCAAAAAGCCCGTGAGGCGATAAACCAAGAAATCGAGCAACTCCGATTTAATATCCAAGGCTTGTCTCGTGTAGCAAATCCCCTGGGAAAACTATTGGACCACATTCAGGAAGATGTAGAAGTAATGCGTCAGGAGCTGCAGCAATGGTCGAACATTTACGAAGATGTTACTAAAGAGATGCATAAACAAAAGACGTTAGTAATACCTACTGTTGTAAATTCGACTGCTGAAATTATTATTATTATACTCTTTATGATTATTATTTATAATATATCTTTTGTATTAAAATACATATTAATTATAATTTTAAATACATATTAAATAAATAAATAATGCAATATATATTTAAAAATATAGAAAACAGTAGGCTCCCGGTGTCGGGAACAGGGTCCAAGCCACTGGTGGTTAGGGCTCCAGCGAGAGAAACCTCCTGACAATTCGTGCCCTGTGAAGGAGTACTGCATTCTACATCAAGAACTTAACCCAGATGCCTAACGAGAGCTTCCTAAGATGTTTGTCGAGGCTCTTGGGTATTAACCCATTGGCTGAGACGACTATCGGCACAATGATTGCTGAGTCAATATCCCACATATCGACAACCTCGTGTGGTAAGTCAAGATATTTGATTTCTTTATCTTTCTCGACTTTCGCGAGGTTCTCGTCATGAGGGATAGTGATATGAATAATCATCGTGCGACGCTCTGATCGATCTACCACTATATCAGGCTTATTGGCAACAATAGTTCTGTCAGTGATGATAGATCGATCGCAGTACAATGTGACATTTTCGAGTACTGGGTCGGGCACATATTTGTAGTACGGTAATTCTGGTTCCAAAAGTCTGTATTTCAGAGCAAGTTGCTGGTGTATACTCCTGGCTACAAGATTGTGCCTGTGCAGGTACTCGCCGTTAGCAAGACGAGAACAACCGGAGATAATATGTGACGGTGGCATGCCCGACACATGTCAAACGTACCATCCTTCACAATATACTTCCGGTAATTATTCGTCACGACTTCAACCGTAATTGCACAAACAAAACCTTCGGTTTTACCGAAAAGATCACCGAAACGCAGCCAGGCCACGGACGCAAGAGTATCAACATCGTAGGGCCCGGTAAAAACGCCCGTGGAGCTCCTTGCTTTGCCATACATCTTTGCGGTCATTTGTACTGAGTACTGTAAGATTGTGCCAGTTCTCTTTCGCCAAGGAGAGCGGAGTGAGTCCTTTATCTACACTGACCACATCTCTATGCATACACACCTCGGCGCGGAGGAAATAACCTCTAAGACTGTTCACCTCACGGTAATGTAGGGTTTTATAATTTTAAAAACCTCGAACCCCACACTTCCGGGAGATGTACAGTCTCATCACCGATGATCGTGGGTGGTGCACTCGGTACGCGGTCAGCAGTGTCCGGACTCTTCTATCCAGGGCATCAAGTTCCGTCTGAGTCCACTTGAGTATGCCGAAAGAGTACATCAACACCGGCATGACCCAACCGTTAAAGGCACGCACCATGTTTCAGCCCGACTAAAGACTAAGTACTTTTTTCAGGCGGCTAAAGAAGCGTTCGCGTAGCAATTGATTCATGTCGGCCTCGTTGATACCTAACGCCACCGACGTACCGAAGCATTGTGGGTCTTAGTTGGGGCGAGGGTTCTAAGCTGTATGGACTCAGAGAATCCCTCAGACTCCACAATTCGTTTCTTGCTTTACATGCATAACTGTACATTTGTCAACACCGAATTCCATACTGATAGACTTACTAAAGGTTTCAGTAATCCTCAGCAATTCCATCAGATGCAAATCAGTGTTGACCAACAGTTTTATGTCATCTATGTAAAGGAGGTGGGATACAAATGTGATGTACTTAAGTGAAGTACTAAGTAATTGATTTAAGGCTAGGCAAAACCATAGGGGGCACAGACTATCGCCCTGGAATATACCTCGCTCGATCCTGATCGATTCGTCAGACCATTATTATTGAAATACTTAATAATTCCCACATAATAACATACTTTCATTACAAAAAAGAAATTATTTTTCAGCATAAACGAAGATTCACTGACGCCTTTTCATACTAAAATAAAGCAACTTGAAAGAGATATAGAAGAGAAACGTGATAAAATTAATGACCTTAAGATATTGATACACAAAAATGCTTTTAAAATCGAAAAGTTACTAGCAAGTGGAAATGTGCAATAATATATTAATTATGTAAATTTAATATTTACAATAAATTTAACACAATAATTAGTTTTATTGCTTGATCAGCGACCCACCCCGACTTGGCACGGGTACAATTCATTATTTTCTATGGCCGGATGACTTTTGTGGATGGGGATGGACCTCATGTCACGATGTATTAGCAGATATCTCTAAGTACGGTGAGCAGCATCAGACTTGACATAGGACTGCCTTATTAGCCTTTATTTCGTACGTTAAAGAGGTTCTACTACATACGAGCGGCACATTGTCGACGACTGCCGTTGACGCGCCAACGTCGTTGATCTGCGGCAGCCGTCACTTCACTTTGACGAAGAAATTATAAAAATTAAAGAATAATCTTTAAAAGCATTAACGCAGGCTTAGCGAACTCTAAAGTTATAATATTAAAATGGAATAAGAATACGGTCGTGAGCAGGAATCGAACCTGCGCCTCCCGCATTAATCTCTCCAGGCGCTCTAACCACTAAGCCATCTCGACCTCTTCTCACCACCGCGAATTCTTCAACCAGATTTTAACACGTCTTATAGCGACGTCATTGCTATCTATTCAGTCCCTATACAGCATAGGTCTACTTTCTTGACTTCTTAGCCATCTCGACTAGGTCAGAGCGCAGAAATGCACACTACTGAGCTCGATCTCAGTAGTGTGCATTTGGAGAGGCCTATGTCCAGCAGTGGACTGCTATAAGCTGTTGATAATGATGATGATGAAAGGATTGCCGTAACAATCAATGTGTGCGTGCAATAGTAATATACAACGTGGAAATATTGACAAGATATCAATTATCGATAAACAATATTTCTGATGTAAAGAATTTGTATACAAAATGAAAATATTTTCAATCAAATTATGATAATAAAACTAAAATCACAAGGGTAGGTATTATGTAATGCATTTATTATAATTAATTACATTCTTATAATAAAAAAAAACATGCACTCACATTATAATTATATTTCATTGGTAATAGGTACTTTGTAAACAGCACACTTTGTAAACTAAAAAAAACAGCTTTTAAGGACCCTGAGCAATGTCTAGAGTATGACTGATTGAGATGATGATTGACTGAATGATTTGACCTATCTATCCTAATACCATTGCGGAGGTGGTCTGGACTAAGCGCAGCACACGCTTGAGGTGTGCCCTGCCTAGACCGCTGAGCGGCGGGTACTAAGAGCCAGTATCGGGCGAGACCTGTCTCTGCCGGAAGTAGTGACGGCTGGCAGATTCAGTGAACTGGAGAGAAATGGCTTCCTTTTGTGAGACTGTGTTCGTCCAGAAAGAGGCCGCCGAGCAGGATTGTGAGAGGGCCGATCCTTCTCGGAGAAGAAAGCGTCTAGGAGAAAACCGCCTCGGCGCCTAACAGCCGAAACCCCTCCTGTATGATTTAAGACAGGCGGCCCTTTGGGGTCACAGATGCTTAGAGAGGGGACTATGTTTACCCATCGTGATCCCAGAGAAGACGGTGGCATAGTGGTCACGTGCTATCGTGCACTGCGAGGCTTAGGGGAGACCCCTGTATAGTCTCTCTAGAGATGTGCCTTAATAGGCGCTGCATAGCGAGGGTGCTAGAGCTGGGGCCTAATTCTGCTAATTTACCAATGCTTCAGTTGAGTGTCGATAGTGTGTCGATGGAATGATTTTAGTTAGACCGGTGGTCTTATTAAGCTAGCAGAATACCAATTAACTAAAATCATTCCATCGACACACAGGAGCCTTGAAAGTCAGTCACGCTCAGGACGACCACCTGCATTCAATGATGACGATTTACGCCGCGAACTGGAGTCGAATCCGGATGCTACCACTCGCGAATTAGCGGAAGCACTTAACTGCAGTCACCACGCTGTGGAATACCATCTGCATAAGCTTGGGTATCGAATAGTTTTGGCTCGATGGGTACCGCACATCCTTACCGACGCCAGTCGTGCAATCCGTGTCACCATCTGTCAATCACTTTTGCTGCAACCCCGACGTAAAGAGTTTTTGTCTGATCTGGTTATGGGAGATAAATCATGGATTTATTATGAGAACGATACACGTCGTACTTTTTGGCTGCCTCCAGAAGAAACGCCACCAACTCAACCGAAGCTGAGTCAAAAGAACCGCTTAAAAGTTCTGCTTTGCTGTTTCTGGGACGCGCAAGGCATGCTGTTTCATGAACTATTAGACAATGAAACTGTAGACGCTAACAAATATTCAACCCAGCTCACCGAAAGAACTATCTTCTGCTATCAAGAAAAAACGACGAAGACGAGTCAATGTAATTTTACTACATGATAACGCTCGACCTCACGTCGCATCTATAGTTCGCCAACAGCTGCAGAACTTGGGCTGGGAGACGATACCCCACCCACCTTACTCTCCAGACCTCGCACCATCAGACTATCATTTGTTTAGAGCCCTGAAACAACATTTGCGGGGTAAACAATTTAATGATTTCCATGATGTACAGGCGGAGTTGAACAACTTTTTCGAGGCACAGCCATCAGAGTTCTGGGCGAAAGGCATCCAAACTTTGCCGGATCGTTGGCAAAAAGTCTTAGATGCTAATGGTGATTACATCATTGACTAAACTTTTTGTATTGTAATAATAATAAAAAAATATAAAACGTAAACCAAGTGTCTCATTACTTTTGTGCCAACTCAATAATTGAGACTAAAAACTATAGAAAATTCATTATATAGAATTTAGCTAATGACAGTTGTAGGAAATGTAATAGCTCACCAGAAACAATCCAACACATTACAGGCGCGTGCAGGTCAATAGCCCAGACAGACTATAAACATAGACACGACCAAGTAGCCAACGTCATACATCAAAAACTAGCTCAGCAATTTAAACTTTTAGAAACAGCAGTCCCATATTATAAAAGTATAAACCAGAAACTATATTAGAAAACGAAATCACAAAACTATAAATCATATATAATATTTTTTTTATACATGTTGAGGCCATGTAATGACTATTACTATTTTTCAAAGAAACATAGAAAAAATAATGGACAAGAACGGGGTTTGAACCCGCGACCTTTTACGTTCCGGGTCATAACTCTACCAACTGAGCTACCTTGTCTCGTTCTTAAGGAGGATTTACTTCAATCACGCCACTTCGGACGTCATCATGACCTACATAATCGCTTCCGCTGCATAACTACTGCGGGCTGTATTGTACTTTAATGCAATTATTGCGTTACAGTACAATACAGTAATGTTATAAATACTTCGTTATAATATGATCTGGGTGGTTTTTACGGAATTTGGTCATAGAAGTATTGATTTTGCGCTGTAGGCTTATTAAGTCGGTTTTGGTCCAGTTTATTACGCCAAAGGAATATGTGAGTACAGGTATAGCAAATGTGTCAATTGCTTTTATAGTGTTTCGCGAATAAAGTTGTATATTGAGTCTATGTTGGAATTGTTGATTCAGTTTGTGTTTAGTGTCTTTGTATTGTATCTGAAGTGATTGATTGTACCCTAAGTACTTTATATGTATCGTGCTCATCTAATGGGTCCATCTGTTCTCCTGTTCCTAATGGGTATTGGTGTTGGTAATTGCGTCCTGCCCTAACTGAATTTATTTTGCATTTATCTATGCCAAATTCGAATGCAAAAGAGAAAACTTTTGACAGTTCGATTTGAAATGAAGAATAGATTTTACAGAAACCCTTCTGTGAGCTAATTGCTGTCGGATGAGTTTCCGTGGACGCAAAAATTTTAATAAAACCATATAAACTTCTTTTCACGATTGAAATGTGTGTAACTAATTTTAAATGTGTCATAGCTTATTATATACAAGCCTGTAAAACATTACTTTGGACGTGGGTCTAAAGGGCAACGAAGAGGCAGATAGTTTAGCTAAATTAGGGTCTCACCAAGGAAATAATATTGAAATTTTGCCCTACTTTTCTGAGATTTTAACCATTTACAAAGAAGATTGTTATGATACTTGGAAAGAATATTTTGATCGTAGATCCAAAGAAAAAGGAATTTTGGTATAAGATTTTTCAAAGTGAGCCTCCTCGTTGCCCTTGGTTTGCTGATGCAGTTTTAAATAGAGGCACAGTTGTGATGGCTTTACGGTTGCGAACCGGGCATGTTCCATCAAGGAAATTTGGACACATGATGAAAATATATGATTCACCGAATTGTGAAATTTGTGGCAAAGTTGATGATGTCCATCATTACTTGATGGATTGTAAACGGAATCAGACAAGCCGACAAATTTTGTTTAAAAATTTTATGTAATCAGGCAAAATATCGGTCTGTGTACGAGGAAACCGTACACTATAGTCAAATAAGCATTTTTACCTTACGTTACCAATTAATATTAATTACACGATCAGTACACGATTAGCGGTCATCGCGTGTGCTCCCTCGCTCCTTTATATTCTCAACATTTGGTCTAGTTAATAAATTCATTTATACGTAAAACAGCAGTATCATTCCTCTAACTTGGAATCTTCTACATGGTCCTTCGAGCCAAAGTGCGGGACCTCGCGAGTTTTAGTATTCGTTCTCTAAGTGGAGTGACGTGTATTGACGAACTTGTGACTGGACTCGTTCAGCTATCAGCACATTGGATTGCAGTGTTACTTATAAACTGTGAACATAGTTTCGTAACCGCGGAACTTTAGCACCGCTTAGCAACGAAACCCTAGCAGCAAAGAGTTTGAGGTTTCCACTAGCAACTTTTCTGGCGACCCGAGTAGTGGGACGTAAGCAGTGGAACATCAGCGCCTCAAGTTCGAGGCAATCAGCAGCAGCACCGATATCGAGCTCCAGGACGTCCGTGTCTAAGCCTAGCAGAGCTTCGGTATTTGGCGTGCGACATCAGCAAATCAGCGGTAGGCGAGAGCTAGTGCCAAGCAAGTAAGATCTTTTTTATTTAAATAATAACTAGCAGCATAATGGAAGATCTTTACTATCAGCAACTCGAACTTAGCGAGTTAATCAAGAAAATACCGATAAACATAAAAAAGGATAGCGCGGATAGGAAATCGGACGATTATTTTAAAAGACGATTAGAGTTGTTAGAGAAATATTGGTCGGATTTTCAGAATAATCATTTAGCTATCTGTGAGTATGGGCTTAAAGAGCATACGTATTTTACGAATTCCGAGCATGAAAATGTTAGCAAAGTCTATACAGCCACCAAAGCGCTAATAACTGAGCAGCGCTTTCAGTGGTCCAGCAAGCAAACGCCTTTAAAGACAGTTAGGGGTATTCAAGCGAGATTGGAGGAGCAAGAGGAAAAAGAGCTAGACCTAGAATCAGCAGGACCGTCGGGCTACAAGCAGCCACCGAAATCTAGCATTCTACGTGTAATGGAATCAAGAGGATCTACCAGCAAACTTGATGACATGATACGTAAGCAAGCAGCTAACTTCAAAGCGTTCAAGAGATCAGCAAGCTTGATAGATCTAGACTCCATGTCTGAAAAATGGGAAATGGAGGACGCTCTACAAACTTTACAAGCGCGCTGGTCACATATTGACTCCCTTCACTGGGAGATAGATATAGAGCTAGGTGGAGAGGACGAGGAGTATGAAGCAGTGTATACTCAACATGAACGATCATATATCCAATTAAAGAAAACTATCAATAAAAAGCTTTGGAGTGTATCACATAGAGAACACTCCACACCGAAAATGGATATACCTGTATTTTCAGGCAGCTACCAGCAATGGACATCGTTCAAGGACCTCTTCAGTGAAGCCATTCATAACAACCCTACCTTATCACAAGCCCAAAAAATGCAATTCTTGAAGGGCAAGGTACGGGGAGAAGCAGAAAGGATTATCCAGCATCTTCCTATAAGTTCTGATAACTATATTACCTGTTGGGAAATCTTAAACCATCGGTTTAATAATAAAAAGCTTATTTTTACTTCTATCATGAATACTTTACTCGGGTTACCTAGCACACAGCAGCAGACACTAGGTCACATTAAAAAATTGCATGACGTAGCCCTAGAAAGCTTGCATGCTATACGGAACTTAGGGATTGATATCAGCACTTGGGATCCGCTTCTCGTGCATTTATTGACACAGAAGCTTGATAGCGAAACCTACGGAGATTATATCGACTCCCTAAAAAATTCAAGGGAGCTACCGGTACTCCAAGAGTTTTTAGACTACTTGGAGAGTAAGTTCACAAGCCTCGAAACATCTCGCAGGAAGCAGGATCAAGGGATACCAAAACCCCATGCACTATCATCCAGCGATGTTTCTGAAAGTCAAAAATCAAATCGGTACAACCGTAACTTCTCCAAGAAATTTAACAAGTCTAAATCATACTCAAAAGCTTTACACGTGTCTACAATCAAATGCCAATTTTGCGGTCATCAACATGGCCTGTATAATTGCGAAACATTTTTGAAGTTGCCTAATGATACTAAATTAAATACAATTATAAAATTGAAATTATGCAAAAATTGCTTATTCGATCACAATGGTCAGCAATGTACTTCAGCGCGACGATGTCGCAAATGTGCAGGAAATCACCACTCGATTTTACATGACGCATGCTCAAATGAAATATCGCAATCGAATAGCGTAGCAATTACAAATGACCCAAATCCACAAGAACACGTGGCTGTGACTGCACATGTCTCTCAAAATGATTCTGGTCTGAACGAAGTATTGTTGGCTACCGCCTTGATTAAAGTAGCAGCTATGGATGGATCTTACCACATTTTAAGAGCTCTTATCGATCCAGGATCTCAAGTTTCTCTAATTAGAGAGAGTGCAGCGAAGAAATTAGGATTACCAAGATCTAAATTTAACGGATTAATATTCGGCGTAGGGGAAGTCGAAAATAATTGTAATGGTGTAGTTACACTATGCTGTTCCTCTACGTATAGCGATTATTCATTTTCGACCGACGTACTCGTTATGAAAAACTTACTAAAAGATATCCCATATAAATCCTTTGACACATCGAAGTGGTTGTATATAAAAGATCTTAAACTAGCAGATCCATACTTCCACATTAGCCGACCTGTTGACTTATTACTAAGCGCTCAAGTTAACGGTATGATATTATTAGGAGGATTGATAAAGGGGGAGAGCTTAACGCAACCCGTGTTGCAAGAAACCCAGCTTGGGTGGATCATATACGGTGGAGGTGAAATGTCATCATTTCATTGTAACGTTGTCTTGAACAACATCTCCGAAATTCAGAAGTTTTGGGAGATCGAGGATATAGGCGAAAATTCGGCTTTATCTTCGGAAGATCAGGAATGTGTCGATTTCTATTCATTAACGACGAAACGCCGCGAAGATGGGCGTTATGAAGTAAAGTTGCCACTAAAACCTGATATAACCGAAAAACTAGGCTCATCTAAAGAAATGGCAATAGCGCAATTCCTAAATTTAGAACGTAAGTTTAGGAAACAACCACTTTTAGCAGAGCAATATAAGTCTTTCATTAGTGAGTACATAGCCTTAGGTCATATGGTGCCATGTTACAGCAAAAATAATATACAAGCGCTATCGTGTTACTTGCCTCACCACGGCGTGAAACGAGCGGAATCAGCTACTACGAAACTACGCGTAGTGTTTAATGCGTCAGCAAAAACGTCCAGTGGATATAGTGTAAATGACCTGACGTTTAAAGGACCTAATTTACAGCAGGATCTTCAAGGACTAATAATAAAATGGCGTCAATATAAATATGCTTACACGTCGGATATCGAGAAGATGTACAGGCAGATTATGGTGAACGAAGTAGATCAGCAATATCAGCAAATCATCTGGAGATATGCACCAGATCAACCGCTACAAACATACAATCTCACCACAGTCACTTACGGAACAAAATCAGCGCCATTTCTAGCGATGATGACTCTTAAACGCTTGGCCTCGGACGAGCGATTTAAGTGTCCTGAGGCTGCGAAAATCCTAGAAGATTCATTTTACATGGATGATCTGGTCCATGGGTCACACTCTATCGACAAGGGACAGAAGCTTATCGAAGATTTAAACGCATTATTAAAATCCGGAGGTTTCACACTAAGAAAATGGTCAGCAAATCATCCCGAACTTCTTAAGAATATTGAACATAACGGCAGTAATGGCGAAATCATTTTTAACTTTAAAACAGAGAGCACGTCAAAAACACTAGGACTACGTTGGAACTCTTTTGATGATATGTTTACTTTCAAATACAATATAGCAAAATCAAACAACAAAATAACTAAGCGGCTACTTCTGTCAGAAATATCTAAAGTATTTGACCCGTTGGGCTGGTTATCACCACTCACAACTAAATTGAAATTGATATTTCAAAAACTTTGGTTACACAAAATGCATTGGGATGAAGAAGTTCCCGAGAACATTAAAAAGGAATGGGTTACAATACAAGCAGATATGGAAAATTTAAACCAATGCAAAATACCGCGCTGGATAGGATATCAACCTAATGACGTAATAGAATTGCATGGGTATTGTGACGCATCAACGAAAGCCTATGCTGCAGTTATTTATGCACGAATATGTAAGGAAAATAAGCCATACGTGGTATTAGTCGTTGCCAAAACTCGGTTAGTACCGATTTCTAAAAGCATATCATTGCCGAGATTAGAATTAAGCGGAGCGTATTTATTAGCAAAGTTAATGAATAAAGTTATTAACTACTTAAGCGATCTGGATATTCGGATATATGGATGGACAGATTCAATGGTCGTCCTAGGTTGGCTGCAAGGTGAACCCAGCCGATGGAAACCATTTGTTGCTAATAGGACAAAAGCTATTACAGCAACCATGAAACCAAGCTGTTGGCGGTATATAAAGTCTGAGGAAAATCCTGCAGATGCCGCTAGTAGGGGCATTTCAGTCTCCCAATTGCAAAATCTGTCTCTTTGGTGGCATGGACCACAATCATTATCATCGTTGGATGGAAAAATGGAGAATAAGCAAATAATTTTTACTACTGATCAAGAGGTAAAAGTTAAACCCACACCAAGTAAAGTCAATTCTGTCCAAAATAATAATAACACGGAAAGCATTATATCACAGCTATTAATTAAATTCAGTTCACTCAATAAAATTATTAAAGTCATAGCATGGCTTTTACGCGCATTTAAAACAATAAATTTTAAGACAAGTGCAATCATGTCAAGTAAGCATAAAAGCTTGCCCGGATTTCTTACCTTACATGAGTTGAGGAAAGCTAATTTACTTATAACAAAGTACGTACAACGAACTGAATTTGCAGAAGAAATAATGTTATTGCGGAAACATGGCAAGTTAAATAGCAGAAATAAGTTATTAAAATTAAACCCTTTTATTGATAACGAAGGGATATTACGAGTCGGGGGCCGTCTGAGCAAATCAAACATGATTATGGAAATGAAGCATCCAGCAATATTGCCTCCTGACAGTCGGCTAACTATTCTGTTAATTCATCAAGCTCATCAGCTCACTTTCCACGGTGGACCGCGATTAACTTTATTTAATTTACGACAGAGATATTGGGTGATCAGTGGAAATAAAACTGTAAGGAAAGAAGTAAGAAACTGTGTTATATGTAGGAAAAATGAGCCTATAATACAGCAGCAATTAATGGGTGAGTTACCTGAAGCTAGAAGCAATCCTGCCCCACCATTCTATCATACCGGAGTGGACTATACAGGCTATGTTGATGTCAAAAGCAGCAAGGGTAGGGGAACTAAAACAACGAAAGGTTACATAGCACTGTTTATTTGTATGGCAACCAAGGCCATCCACTTAGAACTTGTATCCGACTTAAGCAGTTCTGCGTTCTTAGCAGCATTACGTCGAATGGCAGCCAGAAGAGGAGCGCCACGACATCTCTATAGTGATAACGGGACGAATTTTGTGGGAGCGAATAGAATGCTACAAGAAAGTTATCACGATTTCAAGAACGTATATGACAGTAATTTTTTCGTTGATCTAACCGATTTAAACGTAGAGTGGCACTTTAATGCACCATCTTCGCCAAGTGCCGGAGGTTTATGGGAACGAGCGGTAAGAAGTTTAAAACACCATCTTAAACGTGTGATTGGAGAACAGAAGTTAACCTTCGAAGAATTCAGCACAATTTTAGCTCAATTGGAGGTTTGTTTGAACTCCAGACCTCTATGTGCCTTATCAGAAGATATCGAAGACTTAAATGTATTGACGCCAGCTCATTTCCTGACCGGAAGATGCGGAACCGGCATAATTGAGACGGAACAAGATGCGCGCACTAGATGGTATTTATTATCTAAAATAATAAATGATATATGGAAGAAGTGGAGATTGGAATATTTAACACAGCTATCAATAAGAAGCAAGTGGCGAAGCACTGAACCGAATATTAACATAGGAGATTTAGTGACCATACAAGACGACAATTTGCCACCTGGAAAATGGATGATGGGCAGAGTACTAGAGACTCATCCAGGCCAAGATGGCTTAGTTCGGGTAGCAACTGTAAAGACGAGAAGCGGAATCATTCGAAGGCCAGTTGTAAAACTATCAATCTTACCTTTATTGCGTGCTGCAAAGGATACGGAAGATAAGAATGTTGATCAAGATAAAACAACCTTGAAAGATCCTGAAGTACAGAGTAGAAGCAGAAAACCCAGAACCAAGTTTGTATCCGTAGCAATGTCGTTATTATTTTTTATTTCTTTGATAACATCGTCTAAAGCGGCTTTTAATATATCGGTATTACCCAGGAACAATTCACTATTTTTCGAGTCAATAGATAACATGCAGGTTATTCGAGATAAATGGAATTTAATTGTTTATTATGACATGGCTCCCTATTGGGAAGGGAATACTGCCGTAACAAAATTTGTGGATTATTTGGAAAGGATCTGCTCATCCCTAAGCGATAAAAGTCATTGTAGTATGATAACACTTCAATTAAATCATGACTATAAAGAATTGAAGCACTATAATCAACTTATGCTTAATCAACATTTTAACGCGCACGCCAGACAGCGCCGTGGTCTCATAAATGGTATCGGTTACGTGGCCAATAGCCTGTTCGGCGTATTAGACGAACGATTCGCGGAACAGTACAAGAAAGATATACAACTTGTAAAACAAAACGAGCAACATCTTGCTTACCTGTTAAGAAATCAGACCTCTGTTGTCGAGGCTGAGTACAACGTATTGAAACGAACCGAGCACACTATCCAATTACAACATAAAACAATAAACAAGCATTTGAATCAATTAGATAATGCTGCCATTACTATAAAACAAGAAGTTGAAAGCTTGGCCAAAACTCAAGATTTTACCTTATCTGCAGTAACAGCTATTAATTTGATCCAAAACCTCAAAAGAATTCAGGATACTTTGTTAGAAACTATCACGGATATTCACCATGGGAAGTTCAACACTCATCTGTTAACTCCAGATCAGCTTCAACGTGAGTTACAGTTTATCTCCGGGCAATTAACAAATGATGTTACTTTACCCGTGGATAACATACAATTTGATCTAAAACATGTTTACAGTATACTGAAAGTTAAAGCAAGAATGATGGAAGACTACTTTATATTCGAGATTACTTTTCCATTGACCAGCAGAGATAGCTACAAAATTTACAAGATTCTACCAATTCCTCAGCAAATTCAAAATGATATGATAAGCGTACTACCAGCTGCTGAGTTCATTGCCATCAACTTGAGAAGGGATGCGTTTTTTACAATGTCGTTTTTAGAGCTCCAGTTATGTCTGCATAACGAACGCTCATATTTGTGCCAAATCAGCAAACCGATTAATCATTTACCCATTGATGAAAAATTTTGCAAACTAGATAAAAAACTAAAACAGTGCGTTGTAATTAAATCCCCTTGCGAAGATATGTGGCTTGAATTAAATGATCCGTCAAAGTACTTTTATTTCTGCTGCCATACCTATTCGGTGAGGATTATATGTCAAGATCAAGTTGCCTTTAAACAGGTGACAGGAGCCGGTGTTATTGACCTAGAATCAAAATGCATAATAAAGAGTAAAGACTTTACCCTGTATTCTCACTCTAAATCGTTTAATTCAATGAGATCAAACTCGGAAATTCCAACCCCTCAGATAGCAGAGCTCAATCATATAGTCAACATATCATTAACTCACTATACGGAATATGTAGATCCGTTGAACAGTACTCTAGTTAATCTGGGAGAAAGAATAGAACAACTGAAATCCACCAATTTAAACTCGCTTGATGACACTCTGTCTACGCATGATATTCATCAATATACTATTTGTTACGGCTTGCTAGGTGCGGCTGTTTTGTTGGCAGCATACATCTTATGGAGGAGGAGACGTGCAGTTTCTTCAGTGGAACTATCACAAAGTGTGGCAAATAGTGTTGTGTTTTCGCGAAAGCAGAGTACGGCTGACCGTCAGCCTAGTGAAGTGGATTTAGCTAGTGCGGTCACAAACAATTGTAAACGGGATACAGCTACATCACCTATAGTTAAAAAATGTAGCTTTAGATTAGATGATGTGTGACTTTTGTATCCTTTTGGCCCGGGAGCATGTACGATGAAACCGTACACTATAGTCAAATAAGCATTTTTACCTTACGTTACCAATTAATATTAATTACACGATCAGTACACGATTAGCGGTCATCGCGTGTGCTCCCTCGCTCCTTTATATTCTCAACATTTGGTCTAGTTAATAAATTCATTTATACGTAAAACAGCAGTATCATTCCTCTAACTTGGAATCTTCTACAGTCTGTTTCAAAGTATTTTAGCTGCTCCCAACTCTGAGGCAGCTAAACATGTATATGATATGTGTAAAGATTTAGGTAAATAATTATATGGATAATAAGTTAGTTTTGTTACAATAGGACTGACATATCCTACGGAGAAAAGTCCTGTAAATAAATAAAGATTACTAAAAAAAAAAAAATACTTTAGAGAATCGTTGGTGATGTGATCGTGCAGACTGCAGACGCTAATACTTTTATCGATAATCTACGATAGTAAGAGTAGAATATTGATGATATGTAGTACTTTTTCTCTGCGCCGTAAAAATTGGTCCCGTTATCTGACCACAACTGCGCTGGGCATCCTCGGCGCGCTATCATACGTCGTAATGCCATGATTGCCGAATCTGTGTTGAGCGATGCCACAAGTAAAAGATGGATGGCTCGCGTCGTGAGGCACGTGAATAAGGCGACGTGTCTCTTTTGATGGCTCCGTCCCACTGTTATGGTCAGCGGTGCAAAGTAGTCCAACCCGACGAAAGTGAATGGTCGCTGATGGTGTGCTAAGCGACAGGAAGGGAGATTCCCTGTCATCGGCTGTGGTGGAGAGGCTGCCTTTATACGGCATCGTAGACACTTGCTGACGATGTTCTTGACGGTCGGTCGTAGACGGAGCACCCAATGTTGCTGACGGCATTCATTGACTGTCGTTTCAACGCCCGCATGATGTAATTGGCGGTGGACATGTTCGATCCACAGTCGTGTCGCGAGGTGGTCTCCGTCTAGTACCATCGGTTTCTTCAAGCGTTCTGTGATGTCCGTCATGGCGATTATTCTGCTCTTCAGGCGAATCTCTCCCTCTGTGAGTTCTATGCGCAGTGCGCGCAGGCGACTATTTCGAGGTATGGATCTCTCGTTCTTCAGAGCTTCTATCTCTTCCTGGAAGGCTTGTTCTTGTGAAGCTCGCAAGATCAGATTCTCGGCGCTACGTAAAAGTTCGGCGGTGAGAGGTAGATAATTGTTCGTGATGTCTGGCCTTTCTCTCGCTTTGGCTGGCAATGTCTGTTTGTTCTTTCTCCAATCAGGGTCTGTCCTGTTGTTCTGTTTGGTTCTTTTGTAATGGATGCTCTGCCCTGATTGGCGGCAGAGTTGCAGAAACTGCAGAACTCGTGCTGAGGTTCGAAGGTATCTCTGCCAGCGAGAGAACCTTTTGATGTCTGGTATAGCTTCGCTGATCTGTACGTTCTTTGATTCGTTGGCGATCAAGCTACAGGTTTTTTCTTCTCCTGTGATTATGATATGATTCTTCGGATTGATTTGCAAGTTGTCTATTGTGATGTATTCCTTCACCAGTTCATGTAGGTCATCTTCTGTGTTAGCATGTCTGATGAAGTTCACTCTGTGGCCAAGTGCTCGCGTGTGACTGCCGTGTAGAACCCAACCGAGTGGTATTAGTGAGGCCACCGGTTGGTTCTTCCTCCCTGTTCTGGTCTCCGTTGTGATGAGGAGATCCCAGTTATCTTGGCCGATCAGGAGTCTAGGTCTGGCGTCTTCGGTCACAATGTCATTAGCGATATCTTGAAGATGTTCACAATCCCGTACTGCTTCTCCAGGGATCCTCTGTGCAGCCAATTCTAGCTGCTTGACTGTTCTTGCACGCAGCTTACGTTCTGATGTGTGAAGTCCTTTAATGAAGAAGTTCACTCGTCGAGATGACATGTCGACCGTGGGCTCGCCGTCGAAGGATGCTATTCGTAGTGGTTCACAAGATCCTTCTGCTCCGATTTGATTGGCTAGGCTCTCGTCTATCAGTGTCACTGTAGAGCCGTCATCAAGGCGTGCGTAAGTGTTTACAGCTCCCGCCGGTCCAGAGAGGTGCACTGGCATTATTTTAAGAAATGACACCTTCGGTGTCCATTCTGAGTGAACCTTTTCTTGTTCTTCTCCGGAGCGGTCGATTTCTTCTTTCTTCTTGGTAGCTGTACTAGTGGCGTGTAGCATCTTGTGATGTAGATGCACACAGTCGTTTATCTCGCACTTCTTGGGTTTACAGCTGTGTTGCTTCGTTCGGAATCTGTGGCAACGAAAACACAGGCGATGCTTCTTCGCGATGTCCCATCTTGTATCAGTAGTTGCTTTCTGGAACTGATCGCAGTCTATGATGCTGTGCCCCTGACGATCGCACAGACCACACTTGGGTTTGTTCGCTTCTTGTGTGGCATGTACCCGTTGCTGACGTCGCTGCGTGTTCTGAGGAGATTGTGTTGTTGCAGCGATGTTTTCAGGTAGTGCATACGGGCTGCATATCTCTGCTTCGATCTTGATGAATCGGGTAAATTTCAGAAGATCAGGTTCTGTTCTTGGCTGTGTTGCTGAGAATTGGTACCACTGTCTCTTCAAGGTTGGCGTGAGTTTCTCGACAATAGCCTTCGTGACTTCTGGATTGAAGAGATAATGTCCGCAGTTGAGTGCTTGTAGAGTCCCAACTATGTTTTCCACTTTAGTGGCGAAAGTGCAGACTTCACGAGGAGATTCGGTGAGGCGTGGTAAAGTCCGTAGACGCTCTATCTCTGCCATTGCAATTGAGTCTGGGCGTCCGAAGCGTAGCTCGAGTGTCTTCATGACTTCGTTCGGATCTGCGTTTACTATTAGTAGACCTTGTACAGCCTCTTTGGCTATTCCTCGTAGGCTTCTTCTCAGTCTCGACATGTTCTCCACTGCTGTTAATCGATGCGCTGTCTCACAGTAGGCGGCGCGGAACGTGAGCCAGTCTGGATGAGCTCCGTTGAAGCAGGGTAGTTCACTGTGTTTCATGGGCTGCTG
Source organism: Xylocampa areola (assembly GCA_935421205.1). NCBI lineage: Eukaryota > Metazoa > Arthropoda > Insecta > Lepidoptera > Noctuidae > Xylocampa > Xylocampa areola. The sequence continues at coordinate 7,278,599 of OW285217.1, read as the reverse complement.
GTACTGTGCGGCTTGCACAGCTTGTGTGATCGCAGCAGCGAGTTCTTTCAAGTCCGTCCTTGGTTCTTGGACGGCCAATGTTGCAGGTTGTTGCACGACGTGGGCTGATGGCATGGACGGCGGCACCCAAGGCGCGGTAGTAGGCCCCGGAGTGTAGCTATGATACGGTGCCGTAGTGTAGATCGGATGCCATGATGTGTTCATTTCCACGTGCGTTGAGTTCTGTGGCCAGGATACGTCGGGATTTACTGGCGCTGGCATTGGTCGCGGTTGTGCAGGCACAAAGTTTGGTTGCCAGGATGCGGCGGTGATCACTGGCGGAGGGTTCAGGTGTGGCTGCGTAGACGCGGGGATCTGTTGCCAGGCTGCGGCGGCGATCACTGGCGGTGGGTTCAAGTGCGGCTGTTCAGTCACAAAGTTCAGCTGCCAGGAGGCGGCGACGCTCACCGGCAGCGTGTCGTTCACTGGAACTCCCGCTTGTAGGTGAGCGGTGTTCCTAGGTTCAGGTTCAGTCTTCAAGTTTTCAGGCGGTGGGTGCAGAGCGGCAACTCCCGCCGGTAAAGACGCCGGGATGACCCAGGACACGGCGGCGGTCACTGGGGCTGCAGGTTCGATCGACGTCTTCACTTCAGTTTGATGCGGTCTGTCAGCAATGGCGAGCAGCTGACTTGATTCTAGCCAAGAAGTCACTCGATGTTCATTTCCGGCTTCCGAGGCAACAGAGGATAAGTCTTCGTCTGTAGATTCAGCTTCGATTTCAGCGAGGCGCGCGGCTGCTAACTCGATCTTTAGTTGTGCTAGCTCTGCCTTGGCCTTGGCTATGCGGCGCGCTTTTGAAGTTCTGTCACTCTTCTGTGACACAGGTTTGCTGCGGCGACCACTTTCCTTGTTCTTATTTGCATCGTCTTGTTGCAGCGCGGTGCATTTTTCTGTAGACGTAGCCGCGGCGGGTGTTTCTGTGATATTAGCTGTCGTTCCCGTCGCTTCCGTAGTGCATGTTTCAGTCGTAGTCTCTGTAGTAGCTTCTGTAGTGTTTTCCGTGGCAGTTTCAGTTTGTTCTGTGACTGTAGTCGACGCCTGGCCGCACCTTTTCCCTGTAGACCTCGTAACTGGCATTGTTCTTAGTATAAATTCTTCTAAATAATCTTCAAAAAGTTCGTTGGAGTCTTCTCAATTGTGATCTTCCTCGTATCCGGCTCGAAGGACCAATGTATGGGGTGCTCTGCCGACCCCACACTATTCACTGGGTTGGAGGATATTCACGTGTTTAATTAAACTCCCGGTTCGCTGGAAGGCTATTTATTCTCGATATAACATAATAACAACAATCTTGACTTTACAATAATGAACTGAACTGAACTGAACTGAACTGAACTGAACTGACATTTTACAATGCTCCGCTTATATACAATTTTGTATGGTCGCAAGTAGTGACAGGGGCAACCATGTTCAAAAATTCCCATCCACCAATCACAACTCTCATGTTTCGTGTTCAAAATAACAAAATACATGTTCTAATACTAATTTATAGCTAATTATTTCTAGATATTGATTACAGACATTGATAGAATAAACATTAAATATTAATAGCTACTATTATCGGTAGCTGTGCGTGGGCGTCCTGCACAGATTCCACGGATCTAACAAAAATACGGACGTTACGTTGCATACAACATGCGAGAAGGCTGCCTAATTATCCACTTTAACTTGTCATACACGGTTTAAACGCCAACAAATACAAAAAACTCATACAGTCGGCGCCAGTACGTTTCGTGCTCGTAGAGAAAAGAAAAGTTTTATTCTATTGGCCTCGAATTAAACCCAACAAAATATGAATTATACCTACCCCGTCTGGTCCTCTAAGCGTGGGGGTAGCCCCCACCACCAACAGACTATATCAACATTTAAAATGATAACAGCACTGTTCAGCCGTTCGGCGGCAATATTAAGTTCCAACCGTTTCAACATTGGCACGATCTTAAAGGTGCAGACGGGAGACGCTAATAAATATGGAACAGATTTGCTGGCAACTTTTGGCGGGGAGTGAGGTAACACACAAGCACAAAATAACTTGTACTAAAGCGAAAATAGCTCTCGTCGTTACATTAACAGTATTAAAATACATAAAAAACTGAACAAACCAAAAATTTTGTTACACACGATTAAAATCGTGTAGTATTATTGTTACCATACTAGTAAAAGGCCATATATGATTGGGAATTATATGCCAGTGGCGAGAGGGGTACGCCCGCTAAAACTACTACAATACTAATTCCTTCAAGGGCAAGTGTCATAATTTAAACAAGTCAATGCAAGGTCATAAACGTAGGATAGAAAAAGACCTACAAATAGAGATTCCATCCCCATAGTAGGCTATGGGGATGGAATCTCTTACGGAAATATTACATGTTAGAAAGTGAAAGCTTAATTAATTAGGTTCGGTCATGGACTAATTATAATTGCTTCATGGGTTCGGTCAACACTATTGGCAGATGTTGTTTTCTCCAATGTCACTGTCAAAAATCACGCTAACTTAAATTTGCTGTATTGTCAGTGAATCCTGTGTATTTTACACAATTTATAAGCGATGCCTACGTGTTGTGTTGGTGACAGCAAAGTTTCATAAAAATATTATCAGAAAAACATTTATTTCAAAGGTAAATTGTCAACAACAGCATATATTTTAATGGCCACATTTTGGAGAAAACTATCTTTAGAAAACTTAATTGGAAAACCAAATCCTATCAAGAAAATAGTGAATTTTCTCTGTATTAAAAAACAATGATCATAAAAGCAATATTGAGTACGTTGTTCTAATATAAATTTTCATTTCATGTACACAGATAATGTCGATGAAATTTTAGAACAAAAAGTTCCGATATCAGAATTTATTTAAAGTGTAGTTGTACCAACTATCTCTGCACATTGATTATTTTTCCATAATTTTAATTACCCCAATTAAAATTAATACTATCGATACAGAAGATGAAACCAAAATTCAAGATATGTCTTTGAAAAAGCATTAACGCATGCTTAGCGAACTCTAAAGTTACAATGAACCTGCGCCTCCCGGATAGATACTCCAGGCGCTCTGACCACTAAGCCATCTCGACCTCTCTCACTTAGTGGTCAGAGCGCCTGGAGTATCTATCCGGGAGGCGCAGGTTCGAATCCTGTTCGCGACCGTATTCTTTTTCCATTTAATATTGAAACCAAAATGTTTGGAAACGTTTCTGTCTGTTTGTCGGTGTGTCTGTCCGAACGCTCATAAACATCTAATAAGAAGCTTAGTGGCCCAAGTTACGCAATAAATATATTTTAACACGCTATTACAGTAGTCCCCATATGCGGTTCGAATCTGGACCGCCAACCTACTTTTTGCGGATCTTGATTGTTAATCATCTAGCGAAAACCGCTACTAATATTATTTTAAAAAACAGACCCCGGATGAAACTAGTTGGTGATTCCTGCGCTATCACCTTTAGGCGATGAGCACTGAGCCTATATGTGATAGCGTAATGAATATGTTGTTTACATATTTTTTACTACAAATTCAAGAGAATATCACAATTTTAATTAATTTGTGATTAAAAAAAAATATACTATAAGGTTTCCAGTAGGATGATAAGGAAAAATAATAAAAGATGAGACTAATTGCTAAAGAAACGAAAAAGCTAAAGAAGAATAAAAATAAAGAAATAAGAAAATATATACCAATTTCTTTTCGGGGGCAAACCTTCAAAAACGCGCCCAGCCTTTATGGATAAGACCGGGGTGTTTAAGATTCTTACCTCACTAAAACCACTTTGGTGGTCACCATCAGCATATGGAGGGAGGCACGTAATAGATCAGCTCTAGCACCCTCGCTATGCAGTGCCTATTAAGGCACATCCCTAGAGAGACTATACAGGGGTCCCCCCTAAGCCTCGCAGTGCACGATAGCAAGTGACCACTATGCGACCGTCTTCTCTGGGATCACGATGGGTAAACATAGTCCCCTCTCTAAGCATCTGTGACCCCAAAGGGCCGCCTGTCTTAAATCATACAGGAGGGGTTTCGGCTGTTAGGCGCCGAAGCGGTTTCCTCCTAGACCCTTTCTTCTCCGAGAGGGATCGGCCCTCTCACAATCCTGCTCGGCGGCCTCTTTCTGGACGACAACAGTCTCACAAAAGGAAGCCATTTCTCTCCAGTTCACTGAATCTGCCAGCCCTCACTACTGCCGGCAGAGACAGGTCTCGCCCGATACTGGCTCTTAGTACCCGCCCCTCAGCGGTCTAGGCAGGGCACACCTCAAGCGTGTGCTGCGCTGAGTCCAGACCATTTCCGCAATGGTATTAGGATAGGTAGGTAAAAATCATTCAGTCAATCATCATCTAAATCAGTCATACTCTACACTGCTCGGGGTCCTTAAAAGCTGCTTTCTTTACAAAGTACAATGAAATATAATTATAATGTGAGCGCTTGAATTTTTTTTATTCTAATATTAATAAAGTAATTAATTAATTAAGTGCATTAAATAATACCTACCCTTGTAATTTTAATTTTATTAACATAATTTGATTGAAAATATTTTCATTTTGTATACCAATTCTTTACATCTGAAATATTGTTTATCGATAATTGATATCGTGTCAATATTTCCACGTTGTACATTACTATTGCACGCACACATTGACAATTCAAAATCGGTAGCACTTTTTGTAGTGGTCGGCGATTATGAATGATTGGTGTAATCGAATTACTGTTTAATACTAATGCTGATAATCGATTATGATATTAGTTACTAATATGTTTTCATAATCGAATGACGTTACTAATTTGTACCTACTACCTACTAATCTTGTTAAATGATAATGATAAATGTCAAATCGAGAGACTTGAGAGTTACTTTTTGGCTTTTTTCGTGGAGTAATTTAACAGTAAAGTTAACTTAATTTAGTTTTATAGATAAGAACACTACTGATCGTGTTTCGATCTTTCTGCTCTGCGTCTACCGTGACTACTAACAAAATTAGTAATAACTAGTCTGTTATAATCGAGATATCTCGATACATCTTCATAATCGAATGATTTCATTAGTATATCTCATAATCGCCGACCACTACTTTTTTGAGCTCTATGTCCTTCTATGGGGTTCCAAAAATATTCTAGTTCTATGTGCAAGGCAGTCTGTGGACTCTGTTGGAGAACACGGCATGAAATCTTAGAACATTGGAAATAGACTTAAATTGCGACCATAGACAAATGGTACATAACAGTATGACGTTTGCTGACCGCCATTACAGTCTAGAAATAGCTATATATATGTTCATACACATGTTCATGTGAATCACAGATTAGTAATTATGTATCTGACATAATCATTATCTGAGTAGTCTGTGGACATAATATTAAACTTAAATGTATCTTCTTTCTTAACCTCTTTTCTCTTTAACATGAAGAATATTAAATTTGTTTCGGGTCGCAAAAGCAAACGAACTGGTGTTAGTCACACCGTTTTAAAAAAGAAAGTGTAATTGATACTACATTGAAGGAACTTAGCTCTGAGGAACCTCATCCACACCACCAAGACTGGTAAGATAGATAAAAAGGATAAAGAGTTCTATGCATTAAATTTCCACACATTCCTGAACTTCATAATGATTTATTTATAACTTTTAAATCAAAATGTTTCAACAAAGAAGTCCAAAATAAAACCAACATAAAGTTTAGTCTTCAGTGAGTTTGTTTCCTATTATGAAGATGTTCTGAAATCATTTAAATATTGAATTTTCCATTTCCTTAGGCTGTTTTTTATGTCAAAAGATGTTCTGGCCAAAATAGTTTGCTACTTGACATTTACTCTCAAACTTTATTTTATTTTCAGATAACACTTCACAACTTTAATTTTAGAAGAAATTACTGGAGTCAAAGCAGACCATAACACTTTAAACTTATTAAGGTAACTATCATAGATTTTCACTAGTCCTGCTAAGCATCTTATAACTTATAAATGTAAAGTTTGTGAAGTATTTTCAATGTTTGTTTACAATTGCTGACCAATTTGGAAAAATATTAGTTGCAAAGAATCCTGGATTAACTGAAAGGATAATTTAATCATAGTGTTTGTACATAATTATATACCATATTCTGGATTAACATGTAGTATACCTTTAAACACAGGTCTGAATAAAATTAGATTTGGCAGGTCGCTACATATCCTAAATTGAATTTAAGAGTTTGAATTTCCTGCTCTATTTATTAATAATCTAAATCAATAATGCACTAACTTGTATACTTAATAAATGTACTGATGAAACCATGTATTGGACATAACTATTGAGTACTACTGCGGCTACCTGTAGCATTTTTGTTTTTATTCTGGTTAGGGGCCATCCATAAAGTACGTCACACCTTAAGGGGCGGGGAGGGGGTTGAGGAAGTGTGACATGATGTGACAAGGGTTGGGAGGGGTGGACCTAAGATTCGTGACGTCACATTTCAAAATCTAATACATTTATGTGTTAAAGTGCCAAAATCTAACTATTAACGAAAAACTTACAAATATTTCCAACTCTTATCTGTATGGCCATAAGGTTTAAATTGTTTTCTTAGCGAGTTAACAAGTAAATTTTTTCAAATGTTTGATTTGATGTTGATTATATTATAAAATAATTTTAATGGAAATAAAACTAATTTCGGAACTGATGTTTAAATTTAATAATTTCTAAGTGTAAAATTGCAAAATATGTGACGTCACACTAGGGAGGGGGGTCTCACAAGTGTGATCAACTGTGACAAGGACGGGGGAGGGGTAAAAAAATCACGAAATTAGTGTGACGTACTTTATGGATGACCCCTTATGTGTTCCTTTTGCATATGCATAGTAACTACTCAATACTCAATAACTTTATTTCGCTCCACAATGTTTAAAGGTCTTATATATAACAAAGTAGCAATTGTAGACCCTGACGGGCACGATAATACTAGGAGAGAGGAGGAAAACCAGTCGTAAACTTAGTCTAACATTAAAATAATATATATAAGTTATCAACTTATCAATTACAAAAAAAACTACATAGGGGTTTGTAAACCGACTATAAACAATCTATTTTAAATTTTTTGCAGTGTCATCGGAAGGAAATGGAGAATGAATACCGAAAGATTTGATGCCTAAATATTGGAGAAAACTCGAAGAATTTCATCAAGAAATAATGTCAAAATGTGAAATAATTTAAATAACTAACGAACTCGATCCACTTGTAAGAAAAATACTATGGATACAAATAAATAAAATAAATTTAAAAATAAATAATTTTACTTTTATTTCGTCTTCTTCCTAAAATTTTTAAATTAATAAATAATCAAAGATCCGAAATACCCTATTCGGATATATTGGAATTATAGTAGGTTGCCTTAGCCTAATATAGTCTAGAAACAAATAAAAAAATAAAAATATGCCAAACTCTAAAGTGGACGTCGGGGATTGGTTGTTGGGAGATTCCTGTCTGATACGTATATCTCTTAATAGTCTGTGGTTGGAGAATGAGAAATGTCATTTCATTCAGAATTTCAGTGAACTTCAGTGAAGTGCACTAAGTCTTCTATGAATAACAAACAATAAATATTATTTTTTAAACTTTAAATAGTCACGATCGATTTTCTGTTTCATTATCATGGGAAGTTTAGATAGGGCTGTTTTGACGGGTTTTATCTGTCGACTGTGTTCTGAAATGCATCGCGTTGTGTTACATATCTACGGCGAAGAAGGCACACGTTTGTGTGTATCAGACAAAATAAGCAGATATCTCTCAATAAATGTACGTCGGACCAGTAAAAGTCCTGTTGTCTATCGTTATTATGAATTTGCTAATCTTTGCTATGTTCCCATAGGATTTGTACAATCAATAATGTCACCAACGTAATAGACGAATGAATATTGAACATATTATTGCCATTTAGATAATTAGGACCGCTGTTACAATCAAATAATATAAACCAGTTTTGTGGCTAAGTAACATTTGCACAGACTGATAATGCTGCTAATGCTTACCATGGTTGGTCTGTCGATTGTTGACCATTATTTAATTATGAGACCCCTCTGTGCTTTGGAGAGCATGATAAACCGTCGGCCCCAATTGCAAATTAACTGGGTTGTGGAGGTCAGACGGGCCATATCACCATGTCAAATACTGGTATTAAGCTGCCTCTGGTTAGACTGGAAACCGATCTCAGCACAAGCCTAGGCAGATTATACTCCTTCAAATTAAAAAATAATGTTTTTAAGTAATAAATAAAACATATATAATTATATTTTTTTAAACATGTTGAGGCCATATTACTATTAATTATATATTAATTTTTTTCAATGCTTTGAATAATAGTAATTAATAAATAAAAGCTAAGTTATCAGTTAAATGTGGATGTATAACTGTGTACACCACTGCCTACTCCATTGGGGAATACAGGCATGATGTATGTGTATGTGTCTGTAGGTATCAGTTAACCTAACTTCACTTTTTAATTGGATGTATAATTTTCAGGTATCAAGGTCAGACCCATTGCCTAAAACAATATGCAAAAATTGTTTAGAAAGATTGGAGAGTCAGCATAAACTTGTTATGGTAATGGAGCAAGCTGCTAGTATACTGAAACGACAGCGAGCATTACAAGATACAATTCGTAGTTGTGATCGTAGCAATAACAATAATACTGCAGATAAATCCCCTACAACATAATGCTGTATACATAACCATTCAGTGTTATTTTTAAGTATATATTTTCATTTCTGGAATATGTCCTATCCTATTTAAGGATAGGACATATTCCACAAAGACCAAACATTGTCAAAAGTTGAAACTTTGTTAAACAACCAAATACTGCAAAAACTATTCTTATAGGCACAATGCAATTGAAATATTGGCATAATAATGCTTGGGTTTGCAACCTTACTCAATTGTACACAAAGTTTGCAAAAGAGTGGCACAATTTGACAAGAGTCTGATTATCAAATCAGTTTTATTTTGACTCTCATTTGTATTATCAGAATTCATATTGCCATGGATGGTCTAGAATACTTGTAAAATATTCAAGAGAAAAGTAATAAATTTGATGTATCATATTTTCAATTCCAAAGGTACCAATTTGTTTACTTATCATTAAAATTTAAAGTAACAGTTTGTTCAGAGAAACTAAATTGAATTTGAGAAATAAATGTCTTAGCAAATATGTGTTCTTGTTTTGCAAGTTATGAAGAATCGTGCAGCTTGCCAATTTTATTTAGTTGAATTACCATGACTGATTGTAAGACTTTGAATAAAGTTGCTATGATATACAATGCAATCAAACTAAGAATAGGAGTGATCTTTTGTCATATTTATAATATAACAAAATCAGTTTTAAGTATTCAAATCTTCAATAATGATGTCATAATTCTAAGATGTAGTTAATTAATGAAGAAAAGTATTGTGTACTTTTCTTCATTAATTATCATCTCGGTTTAATATATTTTTATTGCAAATTGTTTATTACAAAGGGATAGTTGATAGGTAGATTTCATTGACATTCTTACCATAAATGATTGATTGCATAGTAGATTTTTAAATAGGTACCTAAATATGTATAGTCATTGTGGTGGCCATTTTGTTACCTGTTCATATGCAAAGGGTGGTGGGTTACAACCTGCCAAGTACCAATGTGACTATTACAATGATATTACAGACATGCTGAAAGAAAATATTGTAATGTAATCTTGACTTAATTTGTTTGTGACTTCTCTGTATGAGAAGACGCCCTAGCCTTATAGTGGGACAGTTGGGAGTGGAAAAAATGGCCCTGTGTCCTACCAATACGATGTATTATATATGATAACTACACTTTATTAAATGAAAAGCAAATTATTTAAAGATGATAAATATTATTTGAGCTTTCCACAATTTATTTAACTGAAATAAACTCAGAATCTGATAAGTCTTATTTTTGTAACTGGGCTGAGAATTTCCTAACAGGAAAACCAATACAGTGCTCGCCAAATAAGTTTGCGACTGTGAAGTTAGCATGCACAGTCGGTTACAGTTACTGTTCGGTTATTAAGTATTTATTGCAAATCCATTTAGTATTTATAAATTTAAAAATATACAAAATAAATTACATTCTTGCTCTAATTTCTAAGTTTGTTGACTGTGTGCAATTCAATAATTGTTATGTGAAAATTGTGTAGATTTCGTAGATGCATAGTAGAATCCGCTGTTTTACAGAACTGCTAGCTGATTTATAAAACAGTACTGTTAAACAACGTTCAGCTGGATTGCCATGCGATACGTTTAACAAAACTGCTACCCACGTTTAGACGTAATGCAGAATGACATATCTATGTCGCAGATGGATTGTAGAATCCGCTGTTTTACAAAACTGCTAGCTGATTTACAAAACATTACTGTTATGAAAAACAGCTGATTGACGTTTAGCGGTTTTACATAATTACTGAAGTATAACACGCAGAATTGTATGAACGTTTTGCGTTTATCAATTCAGCGGGTCAACAATTATGTAAAACGGTCTGAAATGAACTGTCTGATTGTTGATTTTAGTTCGAAATTTTGTCGCATATGGCTCTGTATGTCTTAACAATAATAACCTAACTTTATTTTATTTGTCAATAGCAAAAAATAATGATGAAAATGTTGAATGACGTAAATACTAAATCACTATAATAGTCGACAGTATATCGGGATTATGAGAGAAAATAAATTAAATTGATCCATGAAATTGACATTAGAATACAGTATCTTTTTATTACTTGAGTGATGACTATCCATTTAATATACCTATACAATAAACAAATGTCCCACTGCAGATGTTGCAGATGGTTTGTAGAATCAGTTGTTTTACAAAACTGCTAGGTAATTTACAAAACAGTGCTGTTATGAAAACCAGCTGAACGACGATTAGCGGTTTTTTATAATTACTGAATTATAACACGCAGAATTGTATAACGAAGATGCCAGTGAGCGAGCGTAGCGAGCGAACTACTCCAGTCATTCTTGTTTAGGGTTTTTCTGACCTTTCTGACACACAAATAGGTGCTACGCGAAGCGGGGCTCCATCGACCCAGCCACGGAAAGTCAATTCAGAATACAGTATCTTTTCTTTTACTTGAGTGGTGACAGTTCATGTAATGTACCTATACAATAAATAAAACTGTCTGACTGTAGATATTTCATTTTGCATTACGTCTAAACGTGGGTTTTGCTAAACGTTAACACTCATTGGCAATCCAGCTGAATGTTGTTCAGCTGTTTTATAAAACGGATCTGTTTTGTAAAACAGCGGATTCTACAATCAATCTCTCTCTTCTCTCTCGAAATACATATAGGGCAATAAACATGATTAATTTATGTTTATACAATAATAATAAGGAGATAATGTTAAAATATGTTAGATAAATGATTGTTACAGAAGTTAATTATGTAGAGGGTTTAATGTGGATATATAATAATAATATATTTTGTGCACACAGGCAGTCTTCTCAATTGCGTACCTGAACACCACCAAATTTTTAATTATCAGGCAACATTAATAGCTTAGAAAGATGATATCAGAAATTAAATTTAACAGAGTTACTGTCTTTTGTATTCGTTGAAAAAAACTGTTTCAATAGCATAACATAAAAGCATTGTCAAAAAAGTGAACGGTTTTATTTTAAATTATTTGTTGATATCAGGAAACTATGTTATAATCTCCTCTATTAATCATGTCAAAATAAATGTTGGTAATTAAAAACAGTAGAGACCTACTTAAAACTTCTATGTCACCCATTTAGCCGTTTCAAACAATGTCATGTTTAATATCATAAAGTTTATTTTTCATTTATTATAATTATATTATAATACTGTATAATTTATGATCTACTATTTAATATTAAAGGTCAAACAGGATTGAGTTGGTGCAAGGTACAGTCAAACTGCACGTCCATGGTACCAATTTGTCATTGACAGCGCCTTTATGTCGTAGCAGTATAGACGATTTTCATAATTCAAATGTTACCACTGACGTGCGATGTGCGATACACTGTACTTACCAATTAATGACATAGCATCACGCCTTTATTCCCTGAAGTGTTAAAAACTAAACGATGAATACTCCAGGCGCTCTGACCACTAAGCCATCTCGACCTCTGCTCACCACCGCAAATTATCTTCCATATTTTAACACGTCTTATGGCGACGTTATTGCTAACTGCAAAGTTAGTCGTGTCGGTTCGGTCACCCGTATGGGGACTGAATTGATATATATTTCAGTCACCCGTATGGTGGTGAGCAGAGGTCGAGATGGCTTAGTGGTCAGAGCGCCTGGAGGGAGGTTATTCATCCGGGAGGCGCAGGTTCCAATCCTGTTCGCGACCGTATTCTTTTTCCATTTAATATAATAACTTTACAGTTAGCTAAGCATGCGTTAATGCTTTTCGAAGATCTATCTTGAGATAATAAGTTGTTCTTTAAATCCCACATTAAATAACTTTGTAGGTAATTGATGTTTATACAAATTATTTTGTTATTCGTAGGTACCAAATAGGTAAATTATTATCAACATTTCAATGCTGAGTGGCGAATGTGACCCACACATCCTGATGCTGCCCTCTTTAGTTACTGAATACATCGTTTTTATTTTATGGTAATTAAGTAGTAATGTATAGTGATAATGTTGCTTAACAGATACATTAGCTACTAAGTATATTACTAATTTTAAATCAATTAATATTATAATGTGAACTTGTATTATTGGCTTCTGTATGTTGCTTAAGTAACTGTGGTTAACCATGTCAGTTGTGATAAAATTAAATAAGATCGCATTTCATACATCTGTATTTCCCTCACATCTCTATATAGAATTAACACTATACATTGGATATATTAAGAAGGTTTAAAAAAATGTTTCATTATGGTGCTTTACAATACTCTAATCAGCCTGTTGTCTATTAATTTATATTATTTAAGAGGTTAGCATATAATTGGCGAGTGGACGGCGGGATGGCGTCAAATTCAAATTTATTCAACACAACCTAAAATTTTCATAAAAATTTCGTTTGACGTCCATTTTTTTTTTATGAAAAATTGGACAACCTTTTGCTACCAACTCGCCTGTTGGTAAGCCATGGTGTGGCTGAGGATGGAGCACATAGATCCAGAAGAAAGAAAGAAAAGAATATTCACTCTAGCCTTGAAAATGTTAAGTTGATATTTCTCGGGAAACAGAGAAGAAGGGAGGGAGTTTCATTCACGAGCAGTACGTATCATGAACGTTCGGAACCTCCACGAGTTATGGGTGGTAGTGTCCCGTCCTTCATAATGTCATGAAGCTCCTGCACACACTCACCGAAATGTATCCGGTAGATTAAAGACATACATGCTAATTTACGACGGTGCTCGAGGCTAAGCAGCTTCTTGGCGACAAGTTGGTCATCACCAATTAGCTTCTTAGCGCGCCGGTCCACCGACTCTAAGGATTCCAGCTGGCACTTTGCTGCTCTATCAAAAAGGTGGCAACAATACTCCACACAACGTTGGGGTCAGGTTAAGTCCGAGTACTCCTTTTGGAGGAGAAAAGACAGGCCTTTGGCTTGTCAGCGTTGCATTTGATGAGATTTTTGTCGCCACAATCGGAAACAGCTTTAAAAGCTTGATTCCTAGGCTCAACCATGTCTTCTCTCAGCGCATTGATATCCGTCTTCTTGGCCCTAGAGATGTACTTTTCCACTACTATACTGTCATCTGCGTACCCAAAAGTGACGGATGCCTGCTTAAGCAGGTCATTAATATGCAGCAAGAATGGAGTTGCGGAGAGTAAAGACCCTTGAAGTGCACCGGCGTTAATCGCAAATTGATTGGACGTGCAGCCGTAGACGACCATTCGAATGGATCCTTCCCCCAAAAAGTCTTCAATCTAGGTGCGAAGTGGAGAAGGAACCCGTATGATGGAACCTTGTTTATGGGGCTCTCGTGCCAGCCCCTATCGAAGGCTTTTCAGATGTCGTGAGACAAAGCCACGGCTTCGCCGTGTTTCTCGATAGCCTCATTCAGAATATGGGTGGTATACACAACAAGATCCCCAGTAGACCGATTTCGGCGAAATCCTTATTGTCGGTCAATGAGGAGATTGTTGTCTTACAGGTATTCCATGAGCTTCCCATTCAGTACACGCTCCATAGTTTAGCACAGAATGGATGTGACGCAAATTCCCGTGCGCGATTTAAACCTGTGCTCCAGGACATAGCCTGGGTAAAAGAGCTATGCTGCGTCAGTGGGACATGTGGTCTTGGTCTCCGAGAGGAACAACAAGTGCGGTTTTACAGTCTCGGGGTGGTGGTGGACTAGTTTGATATTTGCGTGCAGACCTCGGATGTTGCTGAGGTGCACGTGAAAAGGGAGGGCGTGCTTCCGCAAATTTTTCCGTCCCTAATGTAAGTGGCTATCATACCTAAAACAGCACCTACGAAATTTTTTTGGAAATTTGATTTTGTCATCTCTTATTCGTCCCATCGCTCATAAAGTATTTGTTAGTAAAAGACAGGAATGTGCTAAATTTTGTTAAGTTTGCTATTATAGAATTGACGCCCATATTTGGTTAATGTGGACACAACACAAACCGAGTTCATTAAATAATTATATCTCTCTCTTCGCCTAGTACTCAAAACTGAAGGAGTGCAAAGAAAACAGGGCAGCCAGTTTCTTAGATATAAGGATGTGCAAAAGCGGCACGTATAAAATGTAAAATTGAACCCAAGAAATGGGAAAGGCTTCACGTTCGGAGTGGAGAACTCTAGTCAAAAACATTTTTTTTCGTTTGAGCGCAGGACGTACTAAAAGATCGACCAACCTGAGTTTATATTACATTGCGTTATTGTCCATTTTCATAAGTTATCAAACCAATGGCGCTAATGAATAGATAAACTTCTGATAAAAGTAGTTACTTCAGAAACCAGGCATTAAACTTATTGGTAGGTTTACACGCTTGCCGAGACATGGCAAACGCCCACAAGCTCCAAGCCTTTACAAATGCTTGAATACCATTAACATGCTTCCGAGTGCGTTAGTGTTAGCAGTTATAAGCTAGTGCACACTCCCGTATTGTATTACGTTGATAACGCACACAGACAAAGAATTTGAATATGTCGCGAGCGTCGCGCACATGGACTAATTAAAAAGGTCGCGCACCGTCACCGTGTTCTGCAATGCAATTCGTACGTAGAAATAATGGAAAGATGAAAATTGTATTATTATTTTCGCTGAATGAAAATAATAATAATTATTTATTGGTTCTTTAGAAACAAAGAATGAAAAATAATAATTTTAGCCTCAGGAAGTTCAGATTTCTTTTTATTAAAAAATGAAATAAAAATCTTACTACAAAATCTTACACAATAAAAAAAAGAAACAAAAAAAAATATTACTAACCAGAAAAAAAAGCTATAATATGGACAAGCCGTACGAGACCAAAAAAATATAAATATCTAAATAAGTAGGTAAACTTACTTAAAAAAATGTAAAATATTCGCGCTTAATGAAAAGCTATAGGTACAGCTGAACTGATTTACGTTCCAACAGACAATAACAATGTTGGATATAGATAAGTAATTTTCGCGTGACCGTCTCCGGTGCACTACGGTGAAATTATTATTTAATAATATAAGTTACAGATTTATGATATTGAGTCGTTTTCATATGTTAATATCTGTAACTTCCATGTTTCTATAGATATTTAGGTGTTTTTTTTTTCTAATAAGCATGGATAAGTATACTTTCAAATAATATACACTATATAAGTATACGAGTATTTTAAAAAGTAAAAAAAAAAAAACATAAATATTGGAAAAATAAAACGAACTTAAGCTTAAAACTATCGTAATATAAGAAAATAAAAAAAATGATCAAATGATAAAATGAAATTCTAAAAGTTATTACTATTAAACGCCCAGTAGTCAGCCTTTTAGAGAGATGTTCAACTTTAAAAAACTGTTATTTCAAATAGCCGCAATAAAAACCAAGTTGTGTAATCAAAAGAATGGTAATTTATTAATTATCAAAAACTACTACTAGATTAAAAAAAAAACTTGAAACAAAAAGTATATTTAATAAAAGAAGAATATATATAAAAAAAAACAATTGAGGGGGGGCAGAAGCTAGTTGATATTAATATCTCAGTTCAATAGTCAACTCAACTTAGTTAATGAGTTTCATTTTAGTTTTTGACTGCTTGTTGTTTTGTTATAAAAGAACTGTTTTATTATTAAAAGACATTTGTTTGATATTAGAAGAGAAGACTGGTTGTTTTATCAATTTTTTATTTTATTAGATAATCAAAATTTACTACTTAAAAGTTTATTAAAAAAAATGTTAGATACGTCAAACAAAGTTAAACATAAAAGCTTATTGAAAAAAAAAAACGTAAAAATAAATGTTTATTTCATAATACCTATAATTCTTATTATTGTTTTCCTAATTTATGCAATTATTGTGATTATTTGCAAGAATAAACACACAAAAATCCCTATCTCGCGAGATCTTAGAATTGGCGAGATCTCGCGGTATTGATATTCATAAACTCGTGAGGTCTCGCCTGAGTCCCAATCTCGCGCGACTGCATTCCTTATTTATACACGACGAGCGAGTCCTATGCAGTGAAACTTAACAAGCTATTAATAAATAATCAAATAAATCTAATTAAATTTATTTAATTCATCCAAAAAGGATTTACATTTGGATCTTAATATTTTAACAGCTTCTACAAATATCACATTAGGCGGCATGGCTCCAACGGACTCCACATTAACTGTAAAAGAATAAAATTTAATGTCAATGTATTATGCATTATGTATTTCTAGGTATTATCAGATTAATATAGATATAACATGGTAATCTTCTTTTAATAATATTGGTGTTATTACGGGGTACAGCAGAACTACCAACCAAATTTGTATCACTGTTAAATGCAATATTACAGTTGTTAGCAAATTTAAACTGGGATGCATACTTGTATATGCGTTAGTAATTAAAACAAGAGACTTTAAAATGGACACGATGGGTGTAACAACCTAATACAAGAGCTATATCTTTTCGGTACCCTTCCATAACACTTATCGTGTTGTCATTAGATTATTATTGTAAATATCAACACTGACAAAGTCATACTGTGCATATTAGAAACAAATTATCAGTTTTTTTTATTTTAAACTGAAACCAGATTTCTATAAATGGCGGCAAACCCGGTTTTTTCAATTTCGGTGCAACTGGTTTTGTGACCCCTAGTAGAACCTTAACCTTATTTATAGTCGGCAAAAATACGCTGGTTATCCCATAAATAGAACTCAATTAGTAAGTTACTCTTAACTGAAACATCGGTCAATAGTCAAGTCTGCAGTCAAAATTACTTTAGACCAGTGAGTAGTTCAGACTATCAATCAAAATTATGATAGGTATATTGTTAGGGAAAACCGGGCAATCGAGACAGCAGATGTATTAATGGAATCACGGTAATGTGCGAGACAGCACGCTATGACCACAATCGCCAGATCGCGCAAATGCTTTGCCGTTTTTATTTTTATGGTAAAAATGTTGCTGCGTCATAGTAAACTTTAGTCATAATGTACTTAAATCTATACTTCATAACAGTTACTATAAAGGCGGTACATTTTTTTTAAATTATATAATATATATAATACGTACATATGAAATGATCTCGTATTCTACTCAATACGACAGCATCTTTTATTTCGTCGTATCTATACACGTTTCTGCTGCAGGTGTCATATCTGGCATCCCGTACGTAAGCTCGCCCTTCAGAATCCAAACTGATCACTCCTGGCGCGAAGCAACTTTGTAGCAGGGACGCCTCACTACCGCAGACTTCGCGAGTCAATGTCACTTCTGGCAATAGGCGGTATGAAGCCGTTGCTGTAAGAAAATAGAACATAAAATATATATTAACTTGAATATAAACTACATTAAATTAATCAATGTTTACATTCTAGTCACATTACAGGATCACAGTAAATTTCAACTTAAAGAAACTTAGAACAAAGTTCAATTCGAATTTAAAGTTTATGCCTCCATCGTTACTCAATGATTTTAATATTTAAAATGAAACAATCTTTGAGTCATGTGAACATGCGGTTCTAACAACCGACATTCTGAGGGCTGCATTTCCGAGGCGTCTAATCTCTCGTTTTTGCAATTTGCTCTGGTCGGCAATATCACCTCATTTAACCGCTCCAAAGACTTCTTATTCAAGGGTTTGATGAAGTCAAGAGTTTATTACAAATAAAAAGCCTCAGACTCTTAAAGCCTTTAAAGAGAATATCTGTTAAGAATGCGAGGACCTTCTGCTTTCGCCGTAAGTTCTGGCAAGTGCCATAAATTGAGCCCGAATGGACATCAATTCTGGCGGCGGGCACTTAGCTGATATAATAATTTCGACATAATTGTAAAAAATTATGACATCAAATCGAATCTTTATCTTTAAAAAAGGTGATTGATGATAACTTTTGCGTCACTTTGTAGTTTTACACCCACATTTCACCAATGCTCTTAAACAACTACATTAAACAAATTATTGTTCACCGGTTACTACACACGTGCATTTTTCTCTTTGAGGAAACTTTGTGTTTGACTGGCGACTCAGCTCATGACTAAGGCCTCCGTTCGAGTTCGAAATTAGTCGGGCAAACCCGGAAAATGCACGTGAGTCTGAGTAGTAACCGGTGAATAATTAATGAATATGAATATGCCTCATGAAAGTTATTATATAACTACATTATAAGTGCATAAACGAATCGAGTTCGAGAATTCCCAAGACTCGAGAAAAGAATAAAACCTCGAGAAATCATAAACCCTAATTAATAAAAAAAAACAATGTAACTAAAAGACAGGTCAGAATCAGAAGAATAGAGTTTTTCTATATCCGTACCAAAGATATTAGAAGGAAGGAGATATGTTGTGTGTTTCAAAATGTACGAGAACCAAGCGATCCACTTTTGCCCCTCCATTCAATGAGCACAACGTTATAATTGGCTACTCACGCTAAATAAACCAAATCCACAATGTTAGTAGCCAATCATGCCGATCATAGGCAGTGCCAACGTAAAAATATGTAATTAAAATAGACCGTGTAATTGTCGATAATTGTTATCGATATTCTAAATAACATTATTTAAATATATAGTGTGCTTGATTCACAATAGTTACCGTTTTCAGTTACAATCATAATTTAAAAGTTTAAAATTATAAATGGTATAAATTAATTTAATAAAAGGACTATGCGATTACTAGAATTACAAATCAAATAAAAA
The DNA here is from genome assembly GCA_935421205.1 of Xylocampa areola. Classification (NCBI taxonomy): domain Eukaryota; kingdom Metazoa; phylum Arthropoda; class Insecta; order Lepidoptera; family Noctuidae; genus Xylocampa; species Xylocampa areola. Next base: position 7,259,278 of record OW285217.1, on the reverse strand, counting down.
TAATACCTATTGAAAATAACCATCTCGTAAACCATTTTACAAGGTAGACCCATTTTAAAAAGATACGCCAATATATTATGTACAATAGGCGAGGTTATCGCTAGTAACGTTCTCTGAACGACAACTTTTGGATGAACAAAACTAAAAATCATGGAAGACAACCAAGGGGGCATGGACTGACAAGAGTTACCTTACCACTACGTAGGATGAAAAGAGTACTAAAATTATGGCTAACAGAACCAGAACACACGTTCTATAGTATTACAGAATTTTTTGAATTGTAATCCTTTACATAGCCCTGTATTGGTTATTTCTGTCTTTTTAACCGACTTCCAAAAAGGAGGAGGTTATCAATTCGGTTGTATTTTTTTTTATATTTGTTGCCTCGGAACTCCGTCGTTTATGAACCGATTTGGAAAATTATTTTTTTATTTGAAAGGATTTACTTTCAGATTGGTCCCATTTAAATTTTATGAAAATCGGTTTGGTTGTTTGGTATTTAAATCAAAATAACTGAAAAATAATACGTCCTCCAAGTAATCGAAATGGTGTATTTTGCTTTCTTATGACTTTCCGGTGGTGTTTACGGTCTCTAGAATAGTTCTAATGAACTGCCTATTTTCCAGCTTCATCTTCAGATGATGATGATGATGATGAAACCGGAAGATAAGCACCGGAAATCCGTCATATTTTTTTTGCTATTTAATACTTTTTAGTGTAAGACCGCATTCTCAAACATCTCTTTCGGCACGGAGTCTTACACGTGTGCCCAAAAAATGGAGTGTATCTAAGTATGTATGTATGTAAGTAGTTTGTGAGTTTCTTTACCTATTCCACCATAACTTCTAAATACCTGAACTGATTTCGATATATGGGGTATCGTTAGAATCCTTACACTGTCCCGCGAGTAACATACGCTAGTCAGATTTTAATTTAATTTTTTAATTAATTTCTTCTTGTTTTACGCATTTCATTACTCTCTTTTGAAATAGCCTCAGATCTAGATTTCCTACTTTGATATAGGCGTTTCTCCCGTTCTTTTCTCGAACCCTTCCGAGGAAAAAAATAATGTAATGAGATAAACTCGTAAACTATAAACTTAATTTTGTTATTAAAAACGCTCGCGGCTTTCTTCTTTCAAACGGCACTAATGACGGCCTACTGTTAATATCCAACACAGTGAATATAATTACAAAAAAAAATATATGCAAAAACATCAATAGTATTGGCTAAAATTTAAAAATAAATTTCACAGTTGCATAATAACCCTCATCATGAACCTAAAAGTGGTGTAATAAGAGTGAATACAGACTAGACTTTTAGCATAAGGTCAAACTCACCAACAGGGGAAAATTTTGCATGGTCCCTGCCAATGCCTTTAACAGCTACCAGGCTTAAATCCAGCTCATGCCCTGGTCTCATCTTGGATATAAGTATGTCGCCATGCACAGGACCAATGTCTGCTTCTTTGTGAACCGAAGCTTGGTTACCATTCGGCTGCCATTTGATTTGAGATGAATACACTAAAACACAAATATAGATAAATATTTCAAACGCATCAATGTAAACTCTAGTTATATGTATATTTTTGTGAAAAAAATATGGCCATGAGCAAAATTAAAATATGCGCCTCCCGGGTAATACCCTGGGGTATTACTCGCTCATAGATCAATTTAATTTATTTTCTTTCATAATCCCGATAATTATATTGTCGACTATTATAGTGTTTTAGTATTTACGTCATTCAAAATTTACATCTTTAATTTTTGCTTCTGACTTAAAAGTAAAATAAGGTTAGGTTATTGTTGTCAAAAACTAAAATCAACAATCTGACAATTAATTTCACACAGTTTTACTGAACTTAATAATCTCTGATCATTGATCCACTGTATTGATAAACGCACAACGTTCATACAATTTTGCGTGTTATAGTTCAGTAATTATGTAAAACCGCTACACGTCGTTCAGCTGTTTTTCATTACAGTAGGTACTGTTTTGTAAATCAGCTAGCAGTTTTGTAAAACAGCGGATTCTACAATCCATCTGCGACATATATATGTGATAACCTTAACAAATACAGATAAATCATAGATACAACTAAACAATTAAATTAAAATTTGGAAATAAAACATGCTTGTGAGCAGGATTTCACCCTGTATGGCTGTCATAGATCTTAATTTGACAACCGGGACCGACGGCTTAACGTGCTCTCCGAGGCACGGAGGGGTCTCGGTATGAAATGATGGTCACCCATCCACAGACCGACCGCGGCAAGCGCAGCTTAACCTCGATCGATCGATCTGTGTGGCTGTTACTTAGCCACGAGCCCCTCTCCAAAATAATGATTAGTGATCGCATTGGTGAATTCATGACTAATTTAAATTCATAACTAAGACCAAAAAGCGAAATACCACTCTTTTATTTCATTTCTGGCCGCATCTGTCATTTCTGAAATATTACCTCAACCAGTGGTTGACTGATCATGGGCTATGCTTATCAGTGCTCAAATGTAATGCAATAATCTTTACGCGTAAACTTACTATTCCGTCCTAACTGTGGATGACGAACCTATTTCAGTTGTAGACAGGGTTAAGTTTCTTGGACTTGTCCTCGATACTAGATTGTCTGGCATTTATCATCTGAATTATATCGTTAAAAAGTGTGAGAAAAGCGTTAATATGTTGCGTGCCCTCTCGGGAGTCCGTTGGGGTTCTCACCCTTTCACTCAAAAAATATTATATAATTCTATAGTTCGTAGTCATTTTGACTATGGCACCTTCCTCCTTGAGCCCTGCAATAAAATAGCCCTTTCCAAATTAGACCTTATTCAATTCAAATGTCTACGTATTATTACAGGGGCAATGAAATGTTCCCCTATTAATGCCCTTCAGGTAGAATGTTTGGATCCCCCCCTGCATTTACGTAGTCAGTTTCTCTCGGACCGTTTTTTCTACAATGTGGTCCAAATCAAATCTCATCCTCTTATTTCTCTCCTTCGTTCCCTATCCAACTTAGTATCTACTTCATCTTATTGGGCCCACAAAACTTCTCCTCTCCTCGTAAACAGCTACAATAAACTTTTCAATATGCGTATATTTATAGCCCAATGTAACATCAATCCATTATTTGAAGTTAGTTTTGATTCCTTAATTTTCCAGCCAAAAATCTTGTTTAGTTTGGGTATATCCAAGAATGATCCTGGTGCTAATGATAAGTTTAATAGTAGTTTAGCTGATATTGGTATGATTGGCTGTCAATATTTACTGATGCTTCCAAACTGTCAGAGGACAGCAATGTCGGGGCGGCAGTTTGGATTCCTAAATATAGAATTAGTCTAAATTTCTGTTGCTCATCATTTTGTTCCATCTACACAGGAGAGGCCATCGCTCTTTTAGAAGCTGTCTCCTACGTGGAATCGCATGGACTAAACAGATCAATTATTTTCTCAGATTCTCAGTACATTATATCAATAAAATTCTGTTGTGTCTGCTAATTAGTAAGTCAAACTCAAACTTTTATTTGATTTCCACAATGTTGTTTAAAGATGGTAAGTAAAATAATATAGTACATTGTGGACCCTGTTGGGCACGCAAAAATTATGAGAGGAAGAACATTGCTAAGAAGGTACTTATAGCATTGATAAGTAATTTTTTTTAAATTAAAATATCTAATTTATTATACATAAATAAATAATATATTAAATATGTAGTAGCATAACTATTTGCTATTCTTAATTTAATAATTATTGTAAGTATCTATAGCTTTTAATATTTATATTTATTATTTTTAATTATAATTATGTACTTAATTATTTATACTTTTAATTTTTACATATAATTTTAAGTAGGCACCTATCTAGATAAGTATGTAACATAGATACAACATAGTGATATTTGTAGGGTTTATTTATTATTGTAGTCATACAATATGAATATTTATTTACTTATTTATTATATTGTATTATGTTATTATGTTAAGTTGGCATTTAATTTATAATACTTATTGAGGCATTTATATTATCTTTATTTAATTCTTCGGTACCATTTACATACACATAAATTACATTCTCTAAATATATATACATATAAAAATACATAATTTAAAAATATAAAAAATAGTAGGCCACCGGCATCAGGTACAGGGTCCAAGCTACCGGTGGTTAGGGCTCCAGAGAAAGGAACCTCCTTACAATGCGTGCCGTATCGAGGAGTACTGCTTTCTGTATCAGGCCCTTGATCCAGCCGCCTAGCGAGAGCCTTTTTAGGTGTTAATCAAGGCTCTTCGCTATTAGTCCATTAGCGGAAACGACTACCGGTACAATGATTGCAGAGTCCACATTCCACATGTCGACAACCTCGTGCGCCAGATAAAGATATTTGATTTGTTTATCTTTCTCCGCTTTCACGCGGTTCTCGTCTTAAGGGATAGTAATATCAACAATCATTGTGCGGCGCTCGAATCGATCTATCACCACTATATCAGGCTTATTGGCGACAATAGTCCTATCAGTAATGATAGATCGATCCCAGTAAAATGTGATATGACCATTTTCAAGAACTGGGTCGGGTGTATACCTATAGTATGGCACCGTATACTCCACAAGGTTGTAGTGCAAAGCAAGTTGCTGGTGGATAATCCTGGCCACTAGATTATACCTGTGCAAGTACTCCCCGTTAGCAAGACGAGAACAACCGGAGATGATGTGTCTAAGGGATTCACCGGGGCGATGACATGCCCGACATATGTCAACCGTCCCATCCTTTAGAATATACCTCCGGTATTTGTTCGTCATAATAACTTCGTCCATAATTGCACAGACAAACCCTTCAGTTTCCCCAAAGAGATCACCGAAACGTAGCCAGGATACCGACGCGAGGAAATCTACATCAGGTCCATGAAGGGCCCGAAAAAATCGCCGTGTAGCTCCTTACCTTGCCATACCTCCTTGCGGCCATCGGTACCGAGTACGGTAGATTTACGCCAGTTCTCCTTAGCCAAACCAAGTGGGGTGAGTCCTTTGTCCATTGCCACTACATCTCGGTGCATACCCACGTCGGTTTGGAGACTATATTCTCTGAGACTGCACACCTCACGGTTGTGGAGGGTCTTTGCATTTAAAAAGCCTCTACCCCCACACTTCCGCGGTATGTACAGTCTCATCACCGAAGATCGTGGGTGATGCATCCGATTTGCAGTAAGCAATGTACGGACTTTTCTATCCAGGGCGTCCAGTTCAGTCTGAGTCCACTTGAGTATGCCAAAGGAGTACATCAGGACTGGCATAACCCAACCGTTAAAGGCGCGAACCTTGTTGCCACCTGATAAAAGACTGTTCAGAACTTTATTCAGGCGGCCTAAGAAGCGCTCCTTTAACGATTGCCTCATTTATTTATTATTATCACAAATTTTATGTTAGGATTCTTAAAATTTATCATTTAAATATTCATTTGTGTGGCTATATAATAGCTTTTTTGGTGTACTAATTTCTTTAATTTGTCATCAAATTAATAATGATAAATAAGTTATAATTATTGTTTGTGATAAGTAGTCAATGGCAGTTATTGATATTTTGCCTTAAAATACGGCAATTTTCTATGTTTATTATGGCAAGCCTCAATTTTTCAGGAACATCACTATCCAGAAGTACTATAGGCTATATTTATTTTAAAATGAATTCATGCAGGCAAAGCCGTGGTCACAGCTAGTTTTTAATATGATCAAAACTCAGGTATAGCATAAAGTTCTGGGGAAACAGTTATCAATATAATATTAGTGCTGCTTTTGTCATGCACAAGCGAGCCATAAGGACTATGCATATTGAACAAACAGAATCATGCAGAGATCATTTCAATAAACTACACATTCTTACAGTGCCGTGCCTTTATATTTTAGTTTTCTTATACAGGCTGTGGTTTTGAAGAGTGGCCATATTATGGGAACATATACAGCAACAAGTTATATATTGTATAAAAATAATTATAACAATAATAGCCAAGAGGTTAACGTCCTATTCGTCTCGTAACAGCTTACACTTCTCTGTGAAACTTTCGCATACTAAGCACAACGCAGCAACGAGCACGCCACCCGACAAGTACAGGTTGGAGTAGGTTGCATACAAGTCAATGATAAAGACCTAAAACAACAAAGACCAAACAGAATAAGACTACAGACTGTAGTTTTAGCATTGTGTTTATGTCTCTTTATTGGTTTCTAAACTCACAGTGGCTATGACACGATGTATACGCAAAAAACAGTAAAAATTCGAAATTAATTCGATTTTATAAGGTATACTTTTTTTTATTGTTTTGTATTCAGTTACACCTATAGATTCACCTCCTTCAATTTGGCCACTGTCTAGAACCACAGCCTGTATTTAAGTCACTTTATAAAGAATATAGATAAATTTGAAACGGAAGAACAGAGAAATGTTAAAATAGAAACACAAAGAAAAGATCTTCCTAATCAAATACAGCCTAAGCTTAATAATGTCACACATGCCTCAAGAGTCCAGTCAGTAAATATGTTTAATATGCTACTGGTGCAATTTAAAACTAAAGTGAACGCAAATGAATTTAAGAGAGAATTAAAGCGTTGTTGTTGAAGAAATGTTACTATAGTGTCGAGGAGTTTTTCAAAGATACACTTTTTTGTAATAATTGTTAATGATTTATGTATTTTGTTATTATTATATGAAAGACATGATATTTTTATTATCGTGCCTTTATATGTATAGATGATTTAATTAAGACCACTGGAATTAATTGAAATGTTCGACACAAATGTAAAATTTGTTATATATCTGCCTAGCCTTTTCCCAATTACATTGGGGTCGGCTTCCAGTCAAACCGGATGCAGCTTAATACCAGTATTTTACATGGAGCGACTGCATATCTGACCTCCACAACCCAGTAACTGGGTAACACGATATCTCGTGGTATGACTGGTTGTCAGATTTTCAGGCCTCTGACTACTCGTAACGGCTGTCATAGATCTTAATTTGACAACCGGGACCAACGGCTTAACGTGCTGTCCGAGGCACGGAGGGGTCTCGGTATGAACTGATGGTCACCCATCCACAGACCGACCGCGGCAAGCGCAGCTTAACCTCGATCGATCGATCTGTGCGGCTGTTACTTAGCCACGAGCCAAATGTAATAAATGAATAAATAAATAAGTTACTACATCTTTTAAACCATCACATTCTATGATATTACTATATATTAACAGGAATTAACGCGTAATATAAACCTTTGAATTGCTACGACGTTTCAATCTGGTTGCACTGGTCATGGTCACAAGCAGACTGATCCAGCGAGTTTACTCAGTCATTGGTGTGGAAGATTTTTCTTTTTTTTATGTCTATCAGTTCAAAGGTATTTATTGCGCATTAATTCCTGTAAGTATGTAGTAATGATAATAGTAGTCAATTTTTTTACTGTGGACATGTCAAATTATCAAGTGAAGAGAAAAATTTCTTCATAGAGTAGTCTCTATGAAGAAATTATATTATTCCTGGTTAATCGGGGCGACCCATTAACCAAGAAAATGTGAATTTGATATTTCCACAGTTAAAAAAATATATTACCTATTTTTTTTTTAAATGAAACATTTACAGTTTTATAATTCTTTTATGGACTACAATGATCAATATTTAATAAGACTTTAAAAATATTTTAATAGTCTTATTTCAAATAAACATACATTTTTCAAAATCGGTTACAATAGTTCTTTTCTAATGTCAGACGTTTAAAGACAGTAACCAATTATAGCCCACTCATTAGATTCAGCACTTACATATTCGTGAAATTAAACACTTACCACTATGGTTTTCATACAAATCCTCAGCTCTATAAGAGTCTTTTGGCTGAGATTTATTTAGAGAGCACTTGACTTTAACTGCAAACTCTAGAGTATTGAACTCAGTACCATCAGTTGCATCTGCAAACAGAAACATAAATACTGATCCAAGAAAAACAACAAAATTTAAATTAATTTCAAATACTATTAAAGTGATTTAAATACAAGGAAGCTTGATATATAATAGTATCAAACAATGACACAATAGCTCAATGGAAGAGTGATAACACAGACTGACAAGGGTCACAGGTTCGAGCGCCTTTTATGTCTATTCCATGGGCTATAGAATGTATAAAGAGATATCATTATATATAATTTCAATAACCAAATTATTTAAAAAAATTATGTGTACCTTCAGGCTGATACTCAAACAATCTTGGGTCTGCTTTAAGTGGAATTAATCCTAATCTGTGTGCTAAAACTTCATCTTGTATTATAGAGGTATTATTTCTGATCATCACTTTCTCAATTGCCATACTTGGCACTTCACTAAGCATCAATCTGCGGAATGCATTGGCAAATGCAGGCTGTATTCCAATTAAATCAAATTCCATTTCAAAATTGTCCATTCTGACAATAACAATGCGAAATTTCTTTGCAAATTTTTTAAAACTCCACTTTTCATCTGCCATGCCATAGTCATTAGGTGCATTCTAAATTAATAACGAAAGGTTAGAATTAAAAAGAAAACGTCGTCGCGGTAAATACTCTCAAATTTAATTTAGTTTATAAACAAAACTAAATAATATCTACCACATCAGTGATATCTATTTTGTATTGTTTATTAAAATAATTTCAACTTAACATACACTAAACAAGTATGTATTCATTTGGGGTAACAATTAAATAACAACAATTCACCTTCACACGGAATTCTTCTAAAAGGACACGCGGTTTCTCTTCAGATTGAGGCATTTCTGAATTATTTTAATTTTTATATAGCACGTGCCAAATTACAAAAGATCTGAATTATGATACTTATACACAGATTACTATATTAGTAGCTAGCTAATACTTATATTCCTAATCTGTGATCGGAATCAACGTAGGTATTCACCGCCAAGTAAACTGAAACTGACAGAAGAGACTTTCTACTATATTACTGTACTCTGTGGAAGAGACTGACAGTTTACTCTAATATGGACTGACACCACAGAGTACTTTCTTATGCTGTTGCGTCAGTCATTAGCAGACACAATAAATTTTTATTGTTACAACCATAAACGTAGGATAGAAAAAGACCTACAAAGCCTAATATCGGTATGGAATCTCTTACGGAAATATCACATGTTAGAAAGAGAAAGCATATTTAGGTTCAGGCAGCACTATTGGCAGATGTTGTTTTCTCCAGTGTCACTGTCAAAAATCACGCTAACTTATATTTGGTGTATAGTCAGTGAATCCTGTATATTTTATACAGTTTTAAAATTTATAAGCAATTCCTACATGTTCTGTTGGTGACTACGATGTTTCATAAAAAAACAATCCAGAAAAACATTCATTTCACAGGTAAATTGTCAACAACAGCATATATTTTCATGGCCGTATTTTGGAGAAAACTATCTTTAGAAAATTTATTTGGAAAACCAAATCCTATCAAGAAAATAGCGAATTTTCTCTGTAGTAAAAAACAATGGTCATAAAAGCAATATTAAGGATGTTGTTCTAATATAAATTATCATTTCATGTACACAAAATAGTGACTTGCCAGTGTCGACTATTGTGTCGATGAAATTTTAGAACAAAAAGTTCCGATATCAGAATTTATTTATAGTGTAGATGTTGCGGACTACGATCCGTAGTATGTATAGAATAGTTTTACATAGATTAGTGTTTTTTTTTGCTACGGACTACGATCCGAATAATATTCATAGAATAGGTTTGTTTAGATTAGTTTAATGTAGGCAAATAAGGGCGATTCATTGTTTTGATTAAGTTTATATAATGTAGTTACTTATGTTTCTAAATATATGTAATTAGTTACTCTTTATTGAAAATATTGTTAGTTGAACATATACAAATAAGTAGACATATAGATGAGTAGCTGAACTCTGATTGGCCGAGACGGCGCGCGCGACGCGCCCTCGCCACCTACGATCTCCGGCTGGCGGCGAACGAATAAATAGCGCTGCGGGCCGCATCGAGACGACACACTTCTACGACGCATCAACGAGAGAACACGTACGGAACAAGAAGCTCTGAACCCGATCTATGAAGAAAATTGTATACGGCAATCTGACGTGCAAAAAGTTTGAATAAATACGGCCAAGTTGCCTTTCAACGAACTGAGTGTTTAATTTCGAATACGTAATAGTCGTACATCCCGAACAGTACGATTATTTTTTGGTCCTTCGAGCCGGATCGCCGTGTCAACCAGAAGAGGATCGTCGTGAACGTCGAATTATAGAAGACGCCGTCATCGCTGAACCCCCGAACCAAGAAGACGTCGCGTCAAGATCGACGTGTGAGCAGAACAAGAAGATCGGCGTGTCTACAGTAACCAGAACAAGAAGATCATCGTGCCGGCAAGATCACCGTGTCATCAGCGAAGATCGTCGCAGCGTGCACGCCGAAGACAACATAAGCGGGTGGACCGCGGCTCGACTCGAGCACCACCTAACGATGTCAAACGGTGTTCGATCGAGTTAACGCCGATCAAGGCGGTGTGGTTTGATTGTGCCAAGCCACCAGTCTCACATGCCTCTTTCGAGGTGTGTGGACTGAATTAGCACTCCATCGCCGGTAAGGTTGTGTGTGGTGCGGGGGCCGGACTGTAGGCACTGCCAAAGGGGCCGGTTTTTCCCACCGGTTGCTGAGCGCCCCGTAGTACACACAGCCCTCTGCTGGGTTGGTCATCCTCCTTTCCTCTCCTGCACGACCCTCCATCCCTGAAGGAGCATATCTTGCGCAAGCGAGCCCTCCCGAAGGATTGTTAGGACCGATAGGGACGTTAGGACTGGTAGGGACGTTAGGACTGGTAGGATGCCGACTACGAGGAGTCAGAAAGCCGAGGAAAAGGCACGAGTATATGAAGAACCCCCCGCGTCTCCGTCCATGCAAGCTTCAGCGTCCGTGTCGCCGCGAACCACGATGACGTCACACCCGCCCGCGGAAGCACGTGTACAAGCACACGTGCCCGCGCCCGTATTCACGCCCGCGACCACCGTACCCACGGGCTCCGCCGTACCTCACACCACTGTCACTTCCGTTGCCGCTCAAGCCGCACCTGCACCCGCCGCTGCGGAGGGAAGAAGATCAAGAGCACCATCAGCACGATCAATGCGATCAACGAACAGAGCGGTCGCACGAATACGGCAAGCTGAATTTGAAGCCTCAGAACAGTTAGCGGAGATCCAACGTAAAGAACTACAGTTGCAAGCGGAGTTAATAAGAAAACGACTCGCCATGGACGTTGCGACTATACGGGAGGAGACCGACAGAGAAAGCGTCACCGCTAACGAAGCGGCCGACGCCGAACGACGTGTATCGAACTGGCTGCAGAGCGCGCAGCCTCGGGAAGAAGAAATGCCACAAACCACGTCGTTCGAAGAATTATCATCAGCCGTTCGCGCGCCGGCCCTGTTCGACATACGGGGGGAGCGTTCCGGACGCGAACCGGAAGAACGAAACGAGCCACCAGTACGGAAGGATGACAGACACGTGCGGTATGAATATGGAACACCGCGTTATCCGACCGTGAACGAGCCTCGTGTCACGAACGACACACCGCGACGCCCTAGATCACCTACGCCGACGCGATCAAAGGAAAGAGGGATCGATAGGCTCGCCGAGGCCATAGAGAGAATGGCTAGAAAACGGCCGCCACCACGGCAAGCACAAGAACTGCCGATATTTAGCGGCGCACCAAACGAGTGGCTGCTATTTAAAACGTCGATGATCGATTCGACACGCATGTTTGGATATACACAAGCCGAAAACTTAGCGCGCCTACGAACATGTCTTAAAGGCGAGGCGAAAGAATCAGTCGCCGCATTACTATATACAGCCGCAGATCCGGCTATAATAATGCATACACTCGAACAGTGTTACGGCCGCCCTGAGATGATAATAGACAAGGCACTAGACGATATACGCAAGTTACCTCGGCCCGGTACGTCCGCAAGCGACTTGAACGCATTCGCTGTGAAACTACAGAACATAGTGAGCATACTTACGTGTATCGATGAACGAGGCTATCTACAGAACCCGATGCTAGCACGACACGTACTAGACAAATTAAGCCCGCACGTGAGGGCAAGATGGTGCGACTATGCCGAGGAACACAGACGACGCGGTGACTCAGAGATATTAGCGCTATCGCGTTTTCTCATGCGCGAAGCCGATCGCGCCGTACGGTACGCATACAGTACGAACGCACCGAACACGAACCCACCTACGCGCCACCCAGCGCCCGCCAAGCAACACGGCCCGCCGAGCAAATATCAAACCGACAAGAAACGCGGACCGGCGGCGTACACTACGACAGAGGCCAAGAACAAAAAGGCATGTCTGTGCTGCGGTGAAGAACACGAAACGCCGACATGTAAGAAGTTGTCGGACATGACGACAGCCCAACGGTGGGACTGGGCGAAAGAGGCACGTATATGTTTCCGCTGTCTTAACAGTCAACACAGAAGATTCAGCTGCAATGCTAAGAAGTGTGGTGTGGGCGAGTGTCGACACGCACATCATAAGTTGTTACACGAGACCGACCGAACATCGGACGCTGCGCGTGCACAACCCACAAAAGAGTCGGACATCGAAGTGACCGCCTCGGCGCACGCCGTATCAACATCGGGAACGGTTTTACTAAAAGTATGCCCGGTAGTTATACGCGGACCAACGGGAAAAGAGGTCACCACGCACGCGTTACTAGATGAAGGCTCGACCATCACGCTGCTGGACCAAGAGATCGCGCAGCAGATAGACGCGGACGGACCACGTCAAGCCTTGCGCGTGCATGGTATAACGACCACACAACAAGAGGCCGATAGTCGACGAGTGGAAATAAAGATACGCGGTTTACGTACCGATTTTCACGAAGTACGTGCACGTACGGTGAAATGTCTCAATATCACCGCACAGACAGTGAACCCGAGTTGTTTACAACATAAACACTTACAGCAATTGCAACAAAATGAAATATGTTACGAGAACGCACAACCAAGAATCTTAATAGGCGCGGATCACTGGCACTTGATAGTGTCGCGCAAGCTATTAACCGGTCAGAGGAACGAACCGGCCGCATCGTACACACAATTGGGTTGGGTTGTGCACGGAACCATGCCGCGCGCAATCATGGGCACCACAGATGCCATGTATACACGCACACCAGGGAGCCGCGTTCGTGAAGATGATGAACTCGAAAATCTTGTGAAAGAGCACTTCGCGATCGACGCACTAGGCATAGGAACCCAGAGCAAGCCGGTGCAAGCGGACGAACGCGCCGTACGGATATTCAACACAACCGTACGACAAACCGACGGCCGATATCAGGTAGGTTTACCATGGCGCATCGACGGCACGCACATGCCACCGAGTTACGAGATGGCGCTCCGTCGGCTACGGACCATCGAACGAAAAATGGACCGAAATAAGGAATTTAAGGAGGCATATACCGCACAAATACGGAACCTCCTCGATAAGGGATACGCCGCCCCGGCCGCCGCACCAGCGCTCAATACTCACAAGGAATGGTACTTACCGCACTTTGCCGTTACGAACCCAAACAAGCCAGGCAAGGTGCGTCTTGTGTTCGACGCTGCGGCCACAGCGAACGGACGATGCCTTAACGACGAACTATTAGCGGGCCCCGATTTATTGAACACGCTTCACGGTATACTGTTTCGTTTCCGTGAAAAGCCCGTAGCGGTTACCGCCGATATCAGAGAAATGTTTTTAAGAATAAAAATACAGCCCGAAGACCGAGACGCGCAACGCTTCTTATGGAGAGAAGACGATCGCGAGCGACCACCACGTAAATATGTAATGACATCAATGATATTCGGTGCGAAGAGCTCGCCTTTCCTAGCACACAGTGTACGCAACAGGAACGCCGAAGAATATAAAACTACGCACTCGCTCGCACACTACGCGATTACTAGAAGCCATTATATGGACGACTGGGTCGATAGTTTCGACAACGCCGAGATCGCCGCACAAACTATAGCCCAAGTGAGGTACGTGCACGAACAAGCCGGCTTTGAGCTTGCCGGCTGGAATACGAACCGCCAACGCCTCATAGAAAACGTACACGTGCGCGACAGAGCATGCGCACCCACCGAGCTCGGAGAAAACGCGCACCAATACAATAAGACGCTAGGGATACGCTGGCTGCCCGACACCGACGAGTTCGCGTTTAATACAACGATGCCGGGAGTAGCGACCGATGTACGCGAAGGACAGCGCACGCCCACAAAAAGGGAAACCTTGGCCGCGGTAATGTCGATATTCGACCCGCTAGGTTTGCTGGGTCCCTATACTATATCCGCTAAGATACTCTTACAAGAACTATGGAGAAAGAGTACGCGATGGGACGACCCGCTGCCCAAAGAAGAAGCGAGCGCGTTTAGCGAATGGTTAACAGACCTACCGTGCATAGCGAGACTTAAGCTACCCAGATGTTATACCTACGAAAATATAACAAAACACACGCTACACGTTTTCGTAGACGCCAGCGAGCAAGCATACGCCGCCGCAGCGTACTGGCGTTTAGAGACGGCCGATGAGCGTGTGCACGTCACCCTTGTCGCCGGGAAATCCAAAGTCGCACCCATGAAAGCGCAAAGCATACCAAGGCTAGAATTACAGGCATGCCTAATAGGCGCGCGGCTAGCGGACGACATAAAAAACGAACATCGGTGGAGTCACGATACGGTATATTGGAGTGACTCGAAAACGGCGCTACACTGGATTAAAAATGATTCCGCGAAATACACGCCTTATGTAGCGCATAGGCTAGGAGAAATAACAGAACGAACCCGCGCAGAACAATGGCGCTGGGTACCTAGCAAACTTAACGTGGCAGACGACGCCACTCGGTACGGTAACACGCGATTATCAAACATGTCACGATGGTTCACCGGACCCACCTTTTTACAAGACCCGCCAGAACTATGGCCAGTCGAGACGAACACGACAGAACCTACGATATCAGAACACGTAGTTGTGTACACAAAAAGCGAAGACGAACTTATAAATATGTCCCGTTTTTCATCATACACAAGATTACTACGCGCTATGGCAGCCGTGCTACGATTTATTGATAAAAGTCGTAGGCGCGCCACGAGCGATACGTTACACTATCTAAAAGAAGCGGAGCGAGTATTAATAATACAAGCGCAGCGCGACAGCTTCGCGAAAGAAATAGATCGATTACGTCAAGGGAAAGCAATGGAAGCGAATAGTAGAATAGCTAAACTCGATCCTATATACGTAAACGGAGTGATATGCTTAAACGGGCGTATAAACAACGCCAACGTGCCCGCCGAGCGTAAGAATCCACCCATATTGGACGGCGGCCACGCACTTGCACGATTACTCATAGAAAAAGAGCATCGCATTTTTCATCACGCGGGACGAGAACATGTTACAAACAATATACGCACGAGATATTGGATTTTACGCCTACGACCCGCAGTACGAAAAGTATTAAGCCGCTGTGTTATGTGTCGCTCGCGAAGATCAGCGCCCCCGGTGCCAGTGAAAGGAAACCTACCCACTGAGCGCTTGGATGCATATTCCCGCCCATTCACACGATGCGGGATAGACGGTTTCGGTCCCATGAATGTGACCATAGGACGGCGCCGAGAGAAGAGATGGGGATTGCTATTTACATGTCTAGTGACGCGAGCTATTCACATCGAACTGCTACCTACACTTAGCACAGACTCTGCCATTATGGCGATAAGACGAATGGCTGCACGCCGCGGATACCCGAAGACAATCATGTCAGATAACGGCACGAATTTTCGCGGCGCGGATCATGAATTAGGTCTAGCGTACGAGATGTGGATACGCGAGGCGGAGGACTTTATAACGGAAAAAGGTGTGGAATGGAAGTTTATTGACCCGGGCGCCCCAAACCAGGGCGGAGCGTGGGAAAGATTAATAAGAAGTGTGAAAACGGCATTAGCGGTCGTCCTTAAAGAGCGTGCCCCTAAAGAAGAAACGCTCGCTACCTTATTAACAGAAGTCGAATACACAATAAACGCTCGCCCTCTGACTCACGTTAGCGTGGAACCGAACGACCCCGAAGCATTAACGCCGAACCATTTCCTGATCGGATCGGCGACCGGAATGCCTATTACCGGCCCGTGCGACGTAGCAGACAAACGCACGTGGCGGGCGGCACAAGCACTCGCCGATATGTTTTGGGCCCGATGGTTGAAAGAGTACTTACCTCTGCTTACCCCGCGCGGAGATACGCGTCATGAGCAACGACAACCGCAAGCAGGCGACATAGTGATTATCGCAGACGGACTATTACCGCGCAATGTCTGGCCACGCGGACAAATAGAACGCGTGATCCTGGGACCAGATGGTGTAGCGCGCAGCGCAGAAGTCCGAACACGCGGGGGTATATTCAGAAGACCTGTACGGCGACTCGTAGTCCTTCCAACCAGTGAGTTAGGCTCGCAATAGCTACGCCGGGGGGAGACTGTTGCGGACTACGATCCGTAGTATGTATAGAATAGTTTTACATAGATTAGTGTTTTTTTTTGCTACGGACTACGATCCGAATAATATTCATAGAATAGGTTTGTTTAGATTAGTTTAATGTAGGCAAATAAGGGCGATTCATTGTTTTGATTAAGTTTATATAATGTAGTTACTTATGTTTCTAAATATATGTAATTAGTTACTCTTTATTGAAAATATTGTTAGTTGAACATATACAAATAAGTAGACATATAGATGAGTAGCTGAACTCTGATTGGCCGAGACGGCGCGCGCGACGCGCCCTCGCCACCTACGATCTCCGGCTGGCGGCGAACGAATAAATAGCGCTGCGGGCCGCATCGAGACGACACACTTCTACGACGCATCAACGAGAGAACACGTACGGAACAAGAAGCTCTGAACCCGATCTATGAAGAAAATTGTATACGGCAATCTGACGTGCAAAAAGTTTGAATAAATACGGCCAAGTTGCCTTTCAACGAACTGAGTGTTTAATTTCGAATACGTAATAGTCGTACATCCCGAACAGTAGATATAAATGCAGATACAGAAGATGAAACCAAAATGTTTGGAAAAGTTTCTGTCTGTTTGTCGGTGCGTCTGTCCGAACGCTTATAACATATAAGAAGCTTAGCATAGCTTAGTGGCCCAGGTTACGTAATAAATATATTTCATCACGCTATTACAGTAGTCCCCAAATGCGGTTCGAATCTGGACCGCCAACCTACTTTCTGCGGATCTTGGTTGTTAATAATTATCTAACGAAAAGCGCTACTAATATTAATTTTAAAAACAGACCCCGAATGAAACTAGTTGGTGATTCCTGCGCTATCACCTTTAGGCGGTGAGCACTGAGCCTATATGTGATAGCGTAATGAATATGTTATTTACATATTTTTTACTACAATTCAAGAGAATATCACAATTTTATGATATATTTTTTTATACTATAAGGTTTCCTGTCGATACTAAGGAAAAAGAATAATGGATGAGACTAATTGATAAAGAAAAGAATAAAAAGAATAAAGATAAAGAAGAATATAAATAATGAAAAAGAAGAATAAAAATAAAGAAAAAGAAGAAATAAGAAAAGATATACCAATTTATTTTTTCGGGTGGATGCCTTCAAAAATATGCGCGGCCTTTATGGATAAGACCGGGGTGTGTGGGATTCTTACCTCACTAAAACCTCCTCGGTGGTCAACATCAGCATATGGAGGGAGGCACTTAATAG
This sequence comes from Xylocampa areola, assembly GCA_935421205.1. NCBI lineage: Eukaryota > Metazoa > Arthropoda > Insecta > Lepidoptera > Noctuidae > Xylocampa > Xylocampa areola. The sequence continues at coordinate 7,241,505 of OW285217.1, read as the reverse complement.
ACCAGCTCCAGCATCCTCACTATGCAGCGCCTATTAAGGCACATCCCTGGAGAGACTGTACAGGGATCTTCCCTAAGCCTTGCTGCCTATCTTAAATCATACAGGCAGGGTTTCGGCTGTTAGGCAACGAGGCGGTTGCCGCCTAGACGCTTTCTTCTCCGAGAGGGATCGGGCCTATCACAATCCAGCTCGGCGGCCTCTTCCTGGACGACAACAGTCTCACAAAAGGAAGCCATTCCTCTCCAGTTCACTTTATCTGCCAGCGTAGCCCTCAGTACTGCCGATACTGGCTCTTAGTACCCGCGGCTCAGCGGTCTAGGCAGGGCACACCTCAAGCGTGTGCTGCGCTGAGTCCAGACCACCTCCGCAATGGTATTAGGATAGGTAGGTAAAAATCATTCAGTCAATCATCATCTCAATCAGTCATACCTTTATATACTGCTCAGGGTCTTTAAAAGCTGCTTTCTTTATAAAGTACCTATTACCAATGAAATATAATTATAATGTGAACGCATGAAATGTTTTTATTATAATAATGTAATTAATTAATTAAGTGCATTAAATAATACCTAACCTTGTGATTTTAGTTTTATTAACATAATTTGATTGAAAATATTTTCATTTTGTATACCAATTATTACATCTGAAATATTGTTTATCGATAATTGATATGTGTCAATATTTCCACGTTGTACATTACTATTGCACGCACACATTGACAATTCAAAATCGGTAGCACTTTTTTGAGCTCTATGTTCTTCTATGGGGTACCAAAAATATTCTAATTCTATGGTTACAACGTACAGATCTGTAGTGACTGACACAGAGCCAGTGTTGCCATGCCAACAGGACTTGTATAAAATTTGCTAAACTGCTGTCAAATTAGGGATGGGCCATGATGAATAACCATCGATGTTTAGCGAGAAAAACTATGTTTTAACTGTTATTAACATCGATGTTATATCCCCGATAACATCGACACATCTATGTTATTAGAATAATATCGAACGGAACTCAATAAATTTATTGCGTTTTCATAATGATAAGTTAAAGTGGTAGCTATCATTATGGACCCTGTGAGGCAGTAAAATTAGGAGAAGAGGGCGTTTTTATAATACATAAATTAGGTATCAATAGAAAATTTATCAATTAAATATTCTTTTGTACGATAGTAGCATGTGTTTATTATTATTAGTTTTAATATGTAAAGTTACAATATTAAATGGAAAAAGAATACGGTCGCGAACAAGTCTTTTTCCATTTAATATTGTAACTTTAGAGTTCGCTAAGCATGCGTTAATGCTTTTTCAAAGACATATCTTAAATTATTAAGGTAATTGCATTCTTTACGACATTGTATTAACTGCAAAATTAGTCGCGTTGGTTCGGTCACTTGTATAGGTACTGAATTGATTGCAATGACGTCGCCATAAGACGTGTTAAAATATGGAAGAAGAATTCGCGGTGGTGAGCAGAGGTCGAGATGGCTTAGTGGTCAGAGCGCCTGGAGTATCTATCCGGGAGGCGCAGGTTCGAATCCTGTTCGCGACCGTATTCTTTTTTCCATTTAATATTGTAACTTTAGAGTTCGCTAAGCATGCGTTAATGCTTTTTCAAAGACATATCTTGAATTATTAAGGTAATTGCATTCTTTACGACATTGTATTAACTGCAAAGTTAGTCGTGTTGGTTCGGTCACTTGTATAGGTACTGAATTGATTGCAATGACGTCGCCATAAGACGTGTTAAAATATGGAAGAAGAATTCGCGGTGGTGAGCAGAGGTCGAGATGGCTTAGTGGTCAGAGCGCCTGGAGTATCTATCCGGGAGGCGCAGGTTCGAATCCTGTTCGCGACCGTATTCTTTTTTCCATTTAATATTGTAACTTTAGAGTTCGCTAAGCATGCGTTAATGCTTTTTCAAAGACATATCTTGAATTATTAAGGTAATTGCATTCTTTACGACATTGTATTATCTGCAAAGTTAGTCGTGTTGGTTCGGTCACTTGTATAGGTACTGAATTGATTGCAATGACGTCGCCATAAGACGTGTTAAAATATGGAAGAAGAATTCGCGGTGGTGAGCAGAGGTCGAGATGGCTTAGTGGTCAGAGCGCCTGGAGTATCTATCCGGGAGGCGCAGGTTCGAATCCTGTTCACGACCGTATTCTTTTTCCATTTAATATTATTAGTTATTGTTCACCGGTTACTACTCACGTACATTCTTCGGGTTTGCCCGACTAGTTTCGAACTCGAACGGAGCCCTTAGTCATTAGCTGAGTCAGCGGCTAAGTCGCGAGTCAGACTGACGCTGCACCGCATCGCATAGCGCTGCGCGCGGGCCGATGATGTACTCGGTGCCGGCGTCGGGAGTGTTCGTGTGTTCCCGTCATTTGTCGTGTCCGTGTTGTCCATTGTGCATACCGCGCTAACTGTGTCGCACTCCAGACTTGACTCACTTCTGTATGATGTAGACTTCAGAGCTGGCTTCCAGGCAGGAGGCAGTGTCCAACCACCGTCTCTGTTGAAGTTCGGGCGACGGCTTATTTCGATAGCTTCACGTACTCTACTCTCCATTTACGAGACGTACTGGAGAGCAACGGTTACCAGTGGCGAAGATGCACTCGTAACTTAAATACGGCAGACACGATTCGTGAATAACTTAGGCTTAGGTTAGGTTTCACCTGTTTTCTTGGCGAAAATTCGAGTTCGAGATCATTCCTTGTGCGAGTGTGGTCTCGAGGAGGGCACTCTGGAACACCTATTTTCTCATATCCTAAATTGGCTACTTGACAGTTTAAGAAAAAGTATTTTAAAATGTCCAAATGTTTATCCTATACGTCTTACAATATCATATTTTTCTCGAAAAACGTTATTTCTTGGAAAAAAACAGTTTTTCTTCATTAATTTGAAATGACGCGCGAAAACACATGGTCACGTGACTTTTGAACTGTGACGTCATATTTTAATAAAACTTACTACGGGGCTCTAACTTTAACCGTATTTATGAGAAAAGAATTTTTTATTATATATATTACATACAATACTGAAAGCTTTTTAATAGAATTGTGAAAATTATGGCTTATAAGACGTGTTGTGTGCCAATGTATAAAAGTTATAACCAGTGAATACTGAATATCCTGATAAATTGTGTATACAAAAGTCTACAACGTCGAAAGCAGTGGTCATAGTTAGCACGCCGAGACCCGTAGTTTACATCTTAGCTTACCCCTAGTTCAAATCTGAGATTTTCTTTTGTGAAGACCACTTTGATATCTATAAATCAACTTATCCTCTGATCTCCTTGAAATTAATTAAACCTAAACAAAAATTTTTACTTATCATGTAAAAATAATCAATGACATACGTATAAATAAATAAAAAACATCTAATAAATAAATTACAGCTGCTTAATGATATGGAAAATTATTAAAAAATAGTTTTAGGAATATAGATATTAGTCGCTAGATCGCTCAGTAAATTTAATTTCATACCAATCGATAGAACAAAGATATGCTGTTTTGTAAAATGTGACGTCACAAGATCTCAATCATGGCCGCCCGCGTTTTGGTTCTTGTAATCAACAGATAAAAAATTCCGAACTTATTTTGCAAAAATAAAATATTTAAGATTTATCTTAATGCAAAAACATATTTGTTTAATTATTGTTTTCCTATAAGCTACCATATCCAATACTTTTCATATTTTTTTGTTACAACTGTCAAGTAGCCAATTAATAACACCCCTTTATGACTTACTTCCTGTTGACATACCCCGACCTATTATCATTCTATTCCTACCATAGAATTAGAATATTTTTGCTACCCCATAGAAGGACATAGAGCTCAAAAAAGTGTAACCGTTTTTGAATTGTCAATGTGTGCGTGCAATAGTGATGTACAACGTGGAAATATTGACACATATCGCTTATCGATAAACAGTATTTCAGAAGTAAAGACTTGATATACAAAATGAAAATATTTTCAATCAAATTATGTTAATAAAACTAAAATCACAAGCGTAGGTATTATTTAATGCACTTCATTATTTAATTACATTATTTTAATAAAAACAATTCATGCGCTCATACTATAATTATATTTCATTGGTAATAGGTACTTTGTTAAGAAAGCAGCTTTTAAGGACCCTGAGCAGTGTATAGAGTATGACTGATTGACTGAATGATTTTTACCTACCTATCTTAATACCATTGCGAAGGTGGTCTGGACTCAGCGCAGCACACGCTTGAGGTGTGCCCTGCCTAGACCGCTGAGCGGCGGATACTAAGAGCCAGTATCGAGCGAGATCTATTTTTGCCGGCAATAGTGATAGTGTAGGTCTAGGCTGGCAGATTTAGGGAACTGGAGAGAAATGGCTTCCTTTTGAGATACTGCTGTCCTCCAGAAAGAGACCGCCGAGCGGGATTGTGAGAGAGCCGATCCCTCTCGGAGAAGAAGGCTTCTAGGAGGCAACCCCGCCTGTATGATTTAAGACAGGCGGCCCTTTGGGGTCACGGTTGCTTAAAGAGTATTTACCCATCGTGGTCACGTGCTATCGTGCACAGCGAGGCTTAGGGGAGACCCCTTTACAGTCCTTCCAGGGATGTGTCTTAATAAGCGCTGTATAGCGGGGGTGCTGGAGCTGGTCTATTAAGTGCCTCCCTCCATATGCTGATGGTGACCGCCGAGGTGGTTTGAGTGAGGTAAGAATCTCACACACCCCGGTCTTATCCATAAAGGCCGGGCACGTTTTTGAAGGATTCCCTCCGAAGAAATAAGATATATCCTATTATCTTTTCCTACGTCTTCTTTTTCTTTATTATTTTTTCTTCTTTATCTTTATTCTTTTCGTTATCAATTAGTCTCATCCATTTTTCCTTTTCCTTAGCATCGACAGGAAACCTTTTAGTATAAAAAAATATATCATACAAATGTGAAATTCTCTTGAATTTGTAGTAAAAATTATGTAAACAACATATTCATTACGCTATCACATACAGGCTCAGTGCTCACCGCCTACAGGTGATAGCGCAGGAATCACCAACTAGTTATATTCGGGGTTTAATCAAATTCAAATCAAATAGCGAAGAATAATAGTAGCGCAGTTCGTTAGATCATTATTAAACTAAGGTCCGCACAAAGTAGGTTGGCGATCCGGATTTGAACCGCATTTGGGGACTACTGTAATAGCGTGATGAAATATATTTATAACGTTACCTGGGCCACTAAGCTACTCTGAGCTTCTTATATGTTATAAACGTTCGGACAGACACACCCACAAACAGACAGAAACGTTTCCAAACATTTTGGTTTCATCATATAGGTACCCCAATTAAAATTTTGGAAAAATTATTGCTGTCCAGAGATAGTTGGTAGATCTACACTAATAATAAATTCTGATATCGGAACTTTTTGTTCTAAAATTTCATCGACACTATAGTCGACACTGACAAGTCACTATTTTGTATACATGAAATGAAAATTTATATTAGAAAAACGTACTCAATATTGCTTTTATGACCATTGTTTTTTACTATAGAGTAAATTCACTATTTTCTTAATAGGATTTGTTATTTAAAATAAATTTTCTAAAGACAGATTTTTCCAAAATATGGCCATGAAAATATATGCTGTTGTTGACAATTTACCTGTGAAATTAATCTTTTCCTGGATTATATTTATAAGAAACATTGCAGTCACCAACACAACACGTAGGCATTGCTTATAAATTTTAAAACTGTATAAAATATACAGGATTCCCTGACAATACAGCAAATATAAGTTAGCGTGATTTTTGACAGTGACACTGGAGAAAACAACATCTGCCAATAGTGCTGACTGAACCTAAATATGCTTTCTCTTTCTAACATGTGATATTTCCGTAAGAGATTCCATTCCCATAGTAGGCTTTGTTGGTCTTTTTCTATCCTACGTTTATGATTCCTACTAACTTTAGTTTAATCTCCTTTTATAAAGATCTTGTAAACTTTTATTAGAATTAATAATATCCGTATTTAATAGTCATATTTTCTGTCTAGATATATATATATGTCGCAGATGGATGGTAGAATCCGCTGTTTAACGAAACTACTACAAAACAGTACTGTTTTATAAAACAGCTGAACGACGTTCAGCTGGATTGCCATTGCAATACGTTTAACAAAACAGCTACCCACCTGTTGGACAGGTTTGTTTATTGTATAGGTATATTAAATGGATAGTCACCACTCAAGTAAAAAAGATACTGTATTCTGATTTGACTTTCCATGGCTAGGTCGAGGATCTATTTTTATGTCTGTAAGGTTAGAAAAAACCTAAACACGAAGAGGATGACGGGGGTAGTTCTTCGAACCTAACCTGTCCGTGTCGGGATACACAAATCTCCCGAGCTTGCTTCGCTCGCTCATGGATCAATTTCGTTTATTTTCTTTCAGTAATTATGTAAAACCGCTAAACGTCGTTCAGCTGTTTTTCATAACGGTACTGTGATGCAAATCAGCTAGCAGTTTTGTAAAACAGCTGATTCTACAATCCATCTGCGACATATATATATATATATCCTTTCCTGCAAATTCCTATCTACCCTCTGTATATAGTTTCTCTGTTACTAACATACTTACATGTGTTGTTTTTTTTTTGTATCACATAACATTGTGCTGTTTTGTGTTGTTTCAGTGTGTTACATTGATTTCAATACTACAAATACCAGTCAATATCATAAAATAGTAGTGTTAGATTTATGAACCATCACAGTGTCTTTTCAAACCTTGACACTGGCGAAATCATCAAATAAGGATGGTGCCATAAACACAAAAAAATTAATTGAATTGAAATGTTTATTAATCAACAAATTTTAATCGACTATGTTCTATGGGACCAATCTGAAAGCAATCCTATATAATAAAAAAAAAGAATTTCCAGAATCGGTTGATAATGGTCATATGGCTCTAAGGTTGATAAATGACGTGAGTTCTGAGGTTACAAAGAAAAACTATTTTTACTACCGAATTGATAACCTCCTTCTTTTTGGAACTCGGTTAAAAAATTGTTTCAGTATTCAGTGTGGGTACAGATCGCTACTATTTGGAAATTATTTTGAATTTAAAATGATTGTACTGAAAAACTAGCTAAGCATATACTAGTCCCTACACTAGCTGATTTTGAAGTATCCTGTATGGCTGAGGCTGTGAATGCTGGAAAATCGCGTGCCCAAGTACGGTTCCGTCCGTCAACCCATTTTCACAAAGACAATGGGATGAGCCGCTCTGCAGACACGGAATGAACTATTCAATACGTCAATCACTACTGATGAGCGCGCGCGTCTCCTGGCTGTGTGTGAATGGTAGTCGGGCCTTTGGCTTCACGCACTGCCGTCGTCTTACATAGCAACTATGTTGGATGACACCACTTTCCGCCTCACTACGTGCCTACGGTTGGGACTTCCACGCTGTACTTAGAACCAAATGGCTTGGCACGAGACGATGATGCCTGACGGCATGCCGTTACTGCCATGGAAGTTGGGTAGGCCTCCGATGTGGGATGCAACCTGCGTCAAATCCATTGCGCCATCTCATCTTCTGAGTTCGGCGTTCTGAGCTGGTGCTGCTGTATCAGTAATTAAATTTTTTACCCAAGTTAATTATAGTTTCTGTTCCGATACGGAAAAGTTTTCGAATGGTTTAGAATAAGCCTACTTGAGAATAGGGCGTCGATTTTACCCTGGATAGTAAATGGACGTGCCGTGACGATGAAATCAATCGACGACATAGGTAGTTCTCTGCCTTGCTGCAAGCTAAGGTTTCCAGCTGGTACATACAGCGCCGCTCCGTAAAAAAGGTGGCTTGATATAGGTGAAGCAACTGCCCTGGTGAGAAGTACCACCTAACCTTATTGAGGATACCGATTTTTTGCTAGTCAGTTTAGCCTTAGAGTCGAGATAGGCTCCAAAGTTCAATGTCGGAGTTAGGGTAAGCAGTCTGCTATTGATATGGACACATCCCGTAACGTAGAAGACATTGGTGACTGACTATTTTAGCCGAAGAAAAACCAGCTTGTGTCGTGTTGGCGTGGGATTTGATGAGGTTTTTGTCGCTCCTTTCGGAAACAGCTTTATGGGCCTGATTCATATTTCCTCAACTATGTCTTCTCTCAACGCGTGGATGTCCAGAAGAATGTAAGGAGCACTTATCACGGGTAGGTCTGAACTTTTTAACACGTTAGTGAACTGTTCCGTCCACCACTTATCTGCTGGTATAAAGAGCAGTTGGCCTGTACTGTCTTTCAGCGGTGTCTTAGGCGGGTGATGACTTTTATTCGCTTATCGTAATGCGTTTGGTAACATCGTAGATCTCTCTCGTGTCTTTTCTTCTTGCCGCTGCTTTAGCTTGGTCCCCTATTCCTCCTGATAAATTTCATAACCAAGGAGTGCAAGGATTCGCCCCGTAGGTTAGGTTAGGCCTGAATTATTTCGATTTTTATTGGTTATATATTTTCAGCGTTTCTTTTTTAGTTTGGGCTGGGCCATTTTTTTTCTTGTACATATATATATATATATTGTCTTTAAGTATTGTGCTACATTATATATTGATTTTATATAATCGAAAATAAAAAAGGTATTCTTAATATATTTTTTGCAGTAGCACTAATATTGGTGTAGGGTTTTCTAACTCGTTCCCTCGCTCCCTCGGGCATACCTACCAAATTTTTGGTTATGTTATAACTTATTATGTTATAACTATCCCTAACTACAAGTTTAATGATTTTCTGTTTCCTTTATTTGTGTTGTGAGACCTTGCTTCTTGCTTAAGGACACTCATTTTGGGCCAAAGTAGAAAGTGCCAGTCAACCAAAACTTTTTACAACAAAAATTATGTTACTACAACAGATCAAGCAAGAAAAGTTTTTGTTACTGTGACACTAAAGTTCAATGGAGATTGTCCAAGCTAAGCTAGGTTTGCCATTTCCAAATGTCGAATACTAGAATTTAAGATTCGTTTTTTTATATTAGTTTAGAATAGAAATATAATAGAAAAACATTTAATTGCTAGAAACATGGTTTACAAGTAGGTCTTATGTAGATATACTTATAAATAAAGTTTAAACATGTTTCGCCGTGCACATGGCCATGTAGGTGGGTGCATATTTCGCCATTAAAATGTATAATATATATGGATATAGGATGACATACCTACTGTGGGACAGGTTTGTTTATTGTATATGTATATTAAATGGATAATCACCACTCAAGTAAAAAAGATACTGTATTCTGATTTGACTTTCTGTAGCTGGGTAGACAGAGCTCCTATTTTTGTGTCTGTAAGATTAGAAAAAACCTAAACACGAAGAGGATGACCTGTCCGTGTCGGGATACACGAAACTCCCGAGCTCGCTTCGCTCGCTCATGGATCAATTTCGATTATTTTCTTAAATAATCCCGATATATTGTCGACTATTATATTGGTTTAGTATTTACGTCATTCAACATTTTCATCATTATTTTTTGCTATTGACAAATAAAATAAAGTTAGGTTATTATTGTTAAGACATACAGAGCCATATGCGACAAAATTTCGAACTAAAATCAACAATCTGACAGTTCATTTCACACTGTTTTACATAATAACTGATCGTTGACCCGTTGCATTGATAAAAGCAAAACGTGCATTCAATTCTGCGTGATATAGTTCAGTAATTATGTAAAACCGCTAAACGTCATTCAGCTGTTTTTTATAACAGTAGGTACCTACTGTTTTGTAAATCAGCTAGCAATTTTGTAAAACAGCAGTTTCTACAATCCATCTGCGACATATGTATATCCATACTAATATTATAAATGCGAAAGAAACTTAGTTTGTTTCTTCATTTGTTTGTTTGTTACCTTTTCACAACTTAATGTAGTTTTTTTAGCAAATACAATGTTCACTTAATGCTCGAGTCATCGAAGTACTTATTCAAAATTTGATGGCATTGATATTTAGAAATTTGGTTTACTTTACATCTAGTCTGACGTAAAATGTAGATTTAGTTAAAAAAGATCCACTTATATGAATTATAAGTGTTAAACGGCTGAACGAATCGTAATGAAATTTGGCAAGAAGTAGATTGGAGAAGGAAACAGGCTACCTTTTGTCACACAGACAAAGTCGCGGGCACCAGCTAGTCCATACTAATATTATAAATGCGAAAGTAACTCTGTTTTTAACCGACTTCCAAAAAGGAGGAGGTAATCGATTCGGTTGTATTTTTTTTTTATGTTTTTTACCTCAGAGCTCCGTTGTTTATGAACCGATTTGGATTTTTTTTTTATTTGAAAGGGTATACTTTCAGATTGGTCCCATTTAAATTTTATGAAAATTTGTAGGTATTTTGGTATTTAAATCAAAATAACTGAAAAATAATACCTAATCCAGGTAAACGAAATGGTGTATTTTGCTTTCTTGTGACTTTCCAGTGGTGTTTACGGTCTCTAGAATAGTTCTAATGAACTGCCTATTTTCCAGCTTCATCATCAGATGATGATGATGAAACCGGAAAATAAGCACCGGAACTACATTTTTTTTTGTTTATTTTAATGCTTTTTGTGTAAGCCCGCATTCTTAAACATAACGATGGTTAATGTAACTTTAAATGGGTGAATTGCCCAAGCAAAAAAAATACACGGCAAACCTGAGAACGATAGTGCAATGTGCTGATTTTTTATTTTATATATTTTTTCTCAACAGAGTAAGTTCTTTTCTAGCTTGACAAAAAAAAACATTGATTTCTACCCCTAATAAACCAAAAAAAAAAAATACAAAGTGGTATTTTATCATCACGGTGGCCTGTCCTGAACCCAATTTCGCTCATGAAATACCTTCCCCTGCAAATACATTCGTAATATGGATTTAAATCGATTTTGTTATCATTATATTATGATATATTCAATCAAATAAAACTATTTTTATTTGTTTATCTTCTTTCTCATGGATTTGACAGGCAGTCAACTTTTGTCTGGAAAAAAGTTATCATTTCAGAGGACAGTAAGTTTTAGTAAAATAGCCATGTCAACATTGCGTTGTTACGCCCCTCTCACCTTTCCTCACTTCGGATCAGTCCGGCTCAAGCACAGAGTACTTTTTTATATACTGAAATAGAGGTCTATCTTAGCGGTCAAATTGAGTAATGCAAAGTGGCGCCCTCTGGACACGGGTTTTGTAACTAATGCCAATCATATATATAGCAATATGTGTACGCAAATACCTACCGAGCTAGTTTATAGCTACATAGTTTTGTTTAGTTTGAATATACAAAAAATTAAAATTTCTAATAAAACAATGTTAATCTATGTTATAATTATTTATTTTTTCCTTTGAAACACTTAATATACAGTTTCTTTGATTTTATTTTATGCAAATCGGTATCATCATCACACTCTCTCTTATTTAATAATATTTTATTTATTTCTTTACAGTAATTAGATATGAAGAATCAGCAGGATATTTTTATAAAAAAATCTATTAGGTTTTCTTTGTGAATGGCGCATTCTATGCTATAATCCTATAATATAGCTAAAATCTACATGAATTAAAATTACAGTTTTAATCAACTCTTTTAAATGTTTTTTAAATATTGTATGATTTATATCCTGCAGATTCGATATACAACTTAAGAGAGAGTCGTTGGGACTGCAAAGCCATTTTTATTTGCATATTCCCTGTATCTTAAATATTCAGGCTCATGGTCGGACATCAAATTTTTATTACATTGATCACACCCCTTGAAGACTTTTTTCTTGGCAATTTAACAAAATATCCCGTAACATATTGAAGGCCTCCAACTTGTCCAGGGTCATTTTTTTCTTCAAGGGGTACGAATGTGATTGTGATGTGGGTACACAATTTATTTGTTCTTTGGTACCCCCGCCTGTGATGAGTACTTCATGCAAAGTATAACAAATGTCGTCTTCAAAATTTGCCCCAGGGGCATGAACACTAGAGAGGCTGTTAACTGCAATATGGGAAATGCTGATTCAAATCTTTCTGGTATAGGGTTTACGTTGTGGTATACGTGGCTCATTATTAAACCAAACAAAGTTTTCTATTGGATCCTGATACACCAAATTTTGTTGCAATATATTTTATTAAATATTCTATACCCTCTAGAGTCCACACCCAATTATTTAATGTGGGAACATGCTCATTATTTAATATTTAACTATTAATAAATTTCATATGTTTCAAGAGTTATTTGGACTCCGTTCGACATTAATTTATCAACAATACTAATAAAAAAAACACATCATAATTGTTTAATTATTCTTTTGTGTAAAAAATTCAAAGGATTGATTCACACACAATCTTTATAAAAAGCAACAAGTTATTAAAATATAAAATAATAAAATTAAAAAGCTATAAAAATCGTTAGGACAGACTTATTTAAATAATACATGATTGGCATATTTAGATAGTGTCTATTGGCTATTTGTGACAAACCCTATCCTTTCTTTCATTAAATGTCACATTTGGTTTGAGCGACATTTCATCAAACAGAACAATACATAATGTGTGTTCCAATAAAAAAAATCGGTACTTTTCCCTATCTGTTCAATTTTATGAGAGTTTGACATGATGGAAGAATAAAGATTTTTCTAAGAAATCCGTATCCTTTAGGACATTGCTTAAGGATTGACAAAGAAACATTTTTCTTCTAGCGTGAAACGACGGCCGATTTTACCCTTTTTATGGTCTCTGATTTGTAGTTATGTTTTGCAGTGACTTGATTTTATTTGCATTTACTGAGTTTCACACCAACTAGCAAAAGTCTTCTGTATAGATCCTGCTCAGATTGAGTTCTGCAACACGTTTCACTTGCTTCTTAGTCACAATTCTTGTCCATTGCATTTTGTGAGTCTCTGCAATAAAATTAAACAAAATTAATGATCAATAAAACATTGCAAAATTCATTATTAAAAGATGAATAAATAAGGGCATATTTTAATTAGTTTGCCATAAATGTTTTTAAATGCAATATATAATTTACAATCAATGCTTTATTGCAGTATTCGAAAGGGCATTCACACACTCTTTTTTGTATTTCATCACATTTCACCTCTGTACCCCTAATTTTATTAATCCTTTCTTAGCCCCATATAGAGAAGTCAAAAGATTTTATTTCAAATTATCCTTCATATTCATATTATTTGCATACCATAATGTCCATAGGATGTTAACATTAAATAAAAGTGGAATCATTATGGACCCTGTAGCAAAAGTAGGAGAGTACAAAAAATTAAAAAATATTTGGCATTATAAAAAGACACTTCAATTTTATTTTATTTTTTTGATATTTTTATTACATGTAATGTAACTTGTATTATTATATAACATAACATAGCATCACACCGATCAGAAAAAAAATCCTTAGTGGATTTATTTTTTTACAAAGCCGAAATGTTCTAATTCGACATACTGTTCTCTATCTTTCGGATATGATGCACACCATTAATGTGTGTTTCCGCGGATTCCTATACCATATAATTTGTATAATAAAATGTTAAACTTTATTGCACGCTTCGTCATATCGAGTAATAACTGGATTGCATATTTTTAATCATTTATAATATTGCCTCTAAAATATATTTGTATACTGCTACTACAGTTGACCATTGTTTTCAGAAGCCATTCGGGCTTTCATCAAAAATGTTTTATCTTTCACAAAAGTTATTATTATATTTAATTCAGACTACTATTATTATTTTGAAAATTATTATGATATTGCGATACAAACACCCTCAAGCCGATGAATAGAATAGGATAAAAATTACAATCAAAGTGGCCCACTAAATGATAGTTTAATATTGGTATTATAATAACATACCGAAACTTTCCTTCATTTGCTTATCCTCTGGTGCACCTTGAGTTTCTAGCTGCATAGCCTCAAAATTCGAATCCATTGTTGTAGCATCAGTAGCAGGTACTGGAATTACAACCAATTTATTATGAGTATTTACAGAAATAAAATAATTTATCATTTAAACTTGGTGGAGCTACAGGTTCTGCTAAAATATTTAAAACTTAACTTTGGAGTATTTAATAACATTTAATTTCCTGCAATTAAATATGTAAGTCTTATATAAATAAATAATAATTATTTATTTAATAACATAACATATAACAGCATCATGCCTGTAATCCCCAAAGGCCAGAAGGCACAGTTGTCTAACTCTATTTTTGTAATTCTGTTAGTAAGTCCCACGTAAGAGGTGGTGAGTCTATTGTTATCTACCGGGTACAATTCCAAGCTCGTGGCAGATACTGAGAATGTCTAACTGAAAAAAATCCAATAACTTTTTTGCCAACTTGGGAATCGAATCCAGGACCTCATGCTCGGCAGTCACGCTTGAGACCTTAAGAACAAAGACATATTATATATTTTTATAAGATGTGTTTCAGTTTATTATACCTTTTTATGTAGATGCTTCTGACATCTGCATAGGTCTCAAAGCTCTTCTTTCTTATTTCTTATAATTGTCATTCATTCATTTCAGTGCAAAATTTAATAAGAGATAATCCTGTAATATGAAAATGAAAATATATTTGAATAATATTTATACAAAGATTTTAAGTTCAGCTGAACCAATAAGAAACCTATTGAATTGACATATACACATAACTGGTAACAAACATTGGTTTGCTTTGAATAATGTGCAACAGCAAGTTATTAAATGATATAGATGTAGTACCTCAGAAGGGTGGATAAGTGAGGTGCTTAAAATGGTGTATGTCTAATGCACAAACACATTTTTTTATGTGTGTAAGCTCAGTAGTGACTGACAACTCTATTAGCAGCTTGCTTTAAGAAGCAGTTTTTCATTTCTTAAAACTTTAAACTATATACTGTATTTCTCGTTGTTTGGGGGTTTCCCAGTCATTCCCATCTAAATAATTCACCTGTGTTTTTCAAAGAGTTTTTTAAAGAAAAACATGTTAAGTAAACCATATGAATCGGACTAGTAGAAAATTTATCTTCATAACAATTAGTTCCTATTGTGTCTGGCAATTAATGAACCCACAGATTAAAGCACATGTATACTGATTTAGTCAAGTAATCAATTATAAGTATGTGTGTAATCCACAGAATACAGAAGAAACCGGACAATATAAACCGGCATGGTACTGAGGCAATCACAACTACTTTTAAATACTTAGTGTCTTACTTTGAAAATCTATCAAAGTTCATGCTTAGGTAGCTGTCTATTTTAAATTTTATGTTATGTGCATGTGACAGAAAGAAGAAAACACGTTCCCTTGAAAATTGTTAAATTTACTAAATTTGCCATATGACACAGATAGGAAGAAGGACAGGTGGAGCCTTCTGGTTTGTTCTGGATTCCGAGGTGCTATCAAGCAATAAAAAATCCTACATTTACAGTGGTTTTAATAACAACACCTGGATTCAATGTGTTCATTGGATATTTTACTATGACTGACCTGGCATGTTTTTTGTTGGTACAGCTTCTTTGCTCATTCGATTATTCCGGCACCAATATTTTTGTTCGAAGTGTAGATGTGATTTTTTTCAAGTTGCAAAATATCACTATCAATTGAATATACCCATGTATTAAACAGCTCCTTATCCATAGCTTGATTTTATGCAAATGCACCTCGGGTTTCTGAAATAACAGTGTAAGTAATCAGTAGTGTCGAAAGTTAAAACTTACAATAAATTTGCACCTTGGCTTGCTATGCCTATATCCAGGGTGGGCCTGCTCCAGAGGGTTCTGATAAAACAGGGAGCTGAGACTGAAAGTTTAATATCTACTATAACGTTTTGTTATCATTCGTTTATTTGTGCATACTACCCCAAGTAGCAAATCATAAAATAAAGGCATAGTGCAATACTAGGGGGACAATCCTTACTTGTTTGACTCGAACCCTTCCCAGAAATGAATCCTGGATCCATCCTAGGTTCAAAGGCCCTGTTTATGATGACACTGACCTAGCAGCTTATTATTGATAAAACACTTACCTAAGTTATTTTCGCATCCAGGGACGCAACATTTTCTATTAGACATGATAAATAAAAATCACACTTAACGTCAAACGAGTCATATCTCAACACTTAGACTTTAATCAACCGAGCACTAAATCTAGAGGAAAGCTCAACTCAACGGGCTTAGGTGGAAAAACTTTAGTACTATTAAAATCTATAAAAACATAAAAGACAACGAAATTGAAATAGGCAATCCAACAGCCAATTTTGTTTGAAAGAAAATGTCTCATCACTCATGACAACTGACATTTGCAAAAGCAAGAGTTGCAAAAAAAAAATCTTATCATCAACACAAAATTATTTTTTTACATTTAATTTCATTACATGAAAAATATGTGACGTATATGATACAAGAATTGTGATTTTTTTACGACATGAATTATCGACATGTTGAAAATCGAGCTATGGCAGGTCACACGGTCACACCAAAGGGAACTAGCACCTACAATCGCAATCGCGCCAACTTAAGTTTCTTAATATAACTACATAGTCAGAGATAGTGATTAAATTATATATAGCGCCATCTGTGCAGAGGTTTTCTAAATTCCTTGCAATATAATGATACCAAATTAAAATGACCTTAAAAGGTATGAATTCACGTTACTTTTGGAGTCCAACCTAATTTTGTAGTATTATATTTGAACAATTTCTCGTTTGCCACTACTAAGATTGTCAACCCTGGGCTCAAGTTCTCGGCGCGAACGCACCGGTCCCAACGTCTTGCGGTTTCCCGCCAAAAAAGTAAGTTTATCATTTCAGTAATATGGGGACAAAAACAGTTTCATTTCGGTGGCTGTTATAACTCGTGCTAGATTCGTTTAATTTGTTTCAAAATTGTGTATTAAATTCGCCGTAAGTACTGTTTTGTTTGAGTAGTGTTCATATTTTTTTAATAATTTTATTTCGGAGTTAAATGTAGAACTAACCTCTATTTTATCATCTCAGTGTTATCATTTCAGTGGATTCGGTGGACTGTTATACCAATTACAGTCCACCGGAATGAAATGTATCTCCGAAATGATAAAACCATAAAATTTTAGAGATCCTTCTGTCAAATACAAAGTCATAGTTTTGTAAGTGTAGATTAGATTATTCGGGTGTATTTGTTGTGTAATATTTGTGTTTAAGATATATAATATTATATATCTATGTAGTTAGTACATGTATATACTTTAGATACACATTTTTTCGGCTCAACGATAATGTGACGAGTGTGTGAGTCACCACAGTGTAGATTATTATACCTACTAATTTTCAACAAAATAATGCTGTGACGTGCTGTGGTGTGATAATTAAAGAAGACTTATTTAGTAGGTAGGTACATATCTAAATTAAAAACCTATATATTTTATAGTCATAAAAAGAGGCTGATTAGTGAATTTGAGAAATAATTGTGTGATTTAAAGTAAACTGATGAAAAAAAAATCTTTTTTAGCTACATACTTGAACCTACTCGTAAATACGTACCCAGAAAGACTGTTTATTGGAGTAACTATATAAGTAACTATACTATACAAGTAATTAGGTAGAACTAAACTCTGTTGGTTTTTGTTCTATTTAGATAGGTATGTACGTTTCTCTATTGTTGTAGTAATTTAAGAATAACGTGATCTCAATTTCAGGTTTCTGTTATGTTTCATACGTTTATGTAAAAGGATTAAGAATACTAAGCTATTACTACTAAGATATTTTTATAATGTTTATTATTCATTTATTGTGTTTTAAAAATATAAGAGTTGATTTAATTTTAGAAGTTTTACTTATATACCTGTAGAAACACTATTCTCGTCTCGTTACCAATTTAACAAAATTATACCTAGCATTTTTCTCTTAGCGCAATAAGTAGACATTATGTATTACTATTAATGGCATAACTTACAAATGCAGCCATCATATTAATCAGAAGCTTTAAACTTTCTAATCGCGCTTAGTATTAGTTCATAAACAAACAAAAATATTTATTTATGGTTCCCAGCATTTACGATAAAGTTTTCCAAAATTTTCACACAACAACAACCAGAAAAATTACCAAAGGTTATATAAATAAAGAAACAATTCATTCATATCATAATAAACATTACATAAAAAAACATAACATTAATATAATACTTTGAGGTTATTGTAACCTCAACGAATGATGTATGTAATACTAACTGTACCTAATATCTGTATATTAATGATGATATTAAAATAACTGTGTACTGTCTTATCTCATTGTTTATCTAAAATTTGTGGAAATCAAACCTAACAAAGTACGGAACCCTGGCTGCCCGGCACGGTTGTTCTTAGCTGTATCATTTCGGTGGATTTATTTCATTCCGGTGCACAGTCTATCATTTCGGTGGTAATTTTTATCATTTCGGTAGACACTTTTCATTTCAGTGGACTCTTAAAAATTCATCCTTGAATATTTATGTAAGTTTTGATGATATTTGATGTCCACTCACGCACAATGTTATAAAATAAGGCTAATGTTTTATTTGTCACTAAAAATATGTAGAAAGCATTGAAATAAAAAAAAAACACCGAAATGACACATAAAAGTCCCAAATAAAGACCCAAATATACTTTGAGAATTTTAGGAAACTTCTTAAATATTTTTAAAGTTTTGCTGGCACCGACTCCAAGAATAATAATAATTGTATATTAGTGTCCTAATTAATTGTTTTTATTCAGAATACTCAAAATTTAAAAAAAAAATTGTATGTAAATTTAAGTAAGTAAATAATGCATTTTTTTTACTTTTTAGTGTTTTATTACATAACAGAAAGATTTTTGGAATCGGTTCTTTTTTGTTAAAAATATTTTATTTTGTTTGTTTGTTTGTTACCTTTTCACGACTAAACGGCTGAACGGATCCGATTTAGATGTGGTTGTAGTGACATCTATCTCGCTACGCTAGGAAAGTTTGACGGCAAATCTGCATATATACAACCGCCCGACATTTACCGTCGGGCCGTAGCCCGCCAGGCAATAACACCCGCCTGGTTGGAAGATCCTCCCTTTTCAATGGAGGAACACAACACCGCGTTCCTCCATACTGGTGACCCCGAGCATGAACATCAGCGCAGCCTTCGCAGAAGAAGATCAGCAGCAACATCGTCGTCATCATCTTCACTCCCTCAGCATCAGATCGAGCAGCAAGCAGCGAGTCACACAGTCAGCCAGCATATTCAGCTTCAACGGGTACCCTGACAACTAAGCCTGTAGCAGACGCGCAGACCTAGTCATTACCCTCAGCCACAACTGCGACTTCGGCACAGCACACTACACCTTCGGCCGGTCAACAAGCAGAGCCCTTCTCTCCTGGTCGACGCAGCAGCCAGCCACTACGCACCACTGCACTACTTCGACTCACTGAGGACTACGCAGCATCACCGCACTCAGTTCCGACTCACCGTGAACTACGCGGCATGCGGTTTCGACTCACTGGCACTGGCAATCTCTTCAGACGCACTGACGCTGACTCATCAATACGATTTACCTCCGGTGGGGAGTGATGTAGCGAGAATATCTCGCTACATGAACACTACGCGCATAACACGCTACATCGCGCAAGCAATGTTTGTCGGCAAATCTGCATATATACAATACAACCGCCCGACATTAACCGTCGGGCCATGGCCTGCCAGGCAATATTACCCGCCTGGTTGGAAGATCCTCCCTTTTCAATGGAGGAACACTGCACCTTGTTCCTCCATATGGTTTTCACTAATATATTGTGGTAAGCTTCACTTATCATTTAGAGTTTGATTCATGTCAATCGGTTCATAAATAAAAAAGTAATGCCAATTTAAAGAATCACGTCGAACATTTGTTAATTATCAATTTGTGTTCATACACGACATGGTGTTCATTTACGACATCCACGCGGACGGAGTCGCGGGCACAGCTAGTCTCTAATATATTTAGGTATTGTATTAAAATGTTGACTGCCATCATGTTGCAGCTTTTTTATGCATCGTGGTATTACACATCTGTATCATCAATTTTGATTGATCTCTAGCGGTTTTACCCACTTTGAGCTTAAAATAATTAGTATTCTATAATAGTGCAGAATACTTTTAACAAAAAATCCAATATTTTATATAGGACTAGCTGTGCTTGCGACTTCGTTTGCGTGGATGTCGGACACTAACACTCAGCCTGTGGAACCCTAATTCGGAGTAACTTAGGCTAATTATAATATAATAGGTGTGCCCCGCGTTTTCACCCGCCTTAATTTGAGGAAAAATCCTACTAGAATATATTCCACCAGCACCCTCCCCCGCCATGACCTAGCACATCATAGATGCGTCTGCCTCATTGGTCTAGGGGTCCCAAGCGCGACTGCTGAACATGAGGTCTCGGATTCGATTCCCGGGTCGGACAAAGTGTAATCCAGTTTTTCTGTTAGAAAATTCTCAGTAGCAGCCCGGAGTTTTGAATTGTGCCTGGTAGATGGCAATAGGCTCACCACCTATTACATGGGACTTAATAACAGCAATGGTGAAATGTGGGTGTACGACTGTATACACCCCGCCTACCCCTTCGGAGAAAACAGGCGTGATGCTATGTTATGTTTATGTTATGAAACACTCATAATTTTTGACAAATATTGGTTTAGAAGGAAATACTAACATAATATGTTATACATTATGAGCGCGTGGTAGTTACTTGATCATTATTTTGTTGCCGAGTTATTTTAAAACTACGATGTCTCCGAAGATATTCATGGAAATCAAATGAAGTTAAGCGCAATGTTTTTCAAAATTAAATACTTGTGGTGAATAACGTATTTATTTGGATAAGGATTTAATATCATGTTTATAAAAACACCTTCGCAAATAATGCATTATTTTAGAACCAATTTGATTTTCAACCTATGAAATTTTGGAATGGGCGTGGATGGCCAAATCTGGGCATATAAGCAATACTCAAAGGACTCTCGGGCCGATTTTATTGAAAACTAAACCTGCATCATTGGATTTTTGAAAAATACAATATTCTTAGTTAAGAATCGAAATGGAGGCTGAATTTGAAAAAAAAAATGCTTAAGTACTGTATTATTACCATTCGATATTGTTGCTAAAAAGGATCATATTCTGGGATGTAATGACATATGGCCCATTTCAAAAATTCTGCCTGTTTGTTCTTAATTAAAGGAAAATACCTACACATTTATTTTTGTACAATAAAAGTTTTGTTGCTGTCAGTAGAATTGCCCCAGATCAATCCGTACCTTAACAGACAGGTAACCATGATTCGCCATAAGAGTGGCATTGACTTTAAGAGTATTTCTTAGGTTTTTTAAAGCAAATGCTAACTGTTAAGCTTAGCAAAAAGACGTTGAATATGTTACGTCCAATTACAATTTTGATACAATACTATACCTAAAAATTTTGAATGGTTTTCTTCTACTATTTTTTTACGATGTCCAACAACTTAGATTTTTTCATAAGTTTTGTAGTTTGTGAATCTAATGTATATTGTTTTTGATATATTTGCACAAAGTTATTACCTTCGAGCCATGTTAAAACAGAATCTACAGCAGTATTTATAATATCTTCATATGAACTGTTCAGCATTCCTTGCTATTATTAAAAAAATATCGTCTGCGAATAATATTCATTTATGTCTGGTGACTGTTGGCAAGTCATTTATATACAATAAAAATAGCCTAGAATGCTGCCCTTTTCTATAAGAAGATTTATATATAATTATTTCTTTACTAATTCCCGTTATCTCAACACATTTTTGTCTATTATGTTGATTAGTTTATAAGCAATCAAGTGCTGTCGCCCGAATTCTATAAAATTCTATTTTTTTCAGAAGTAGTTATCTCATGTTTTACGAAGTCGAAAGCCTTGCTCATATCAAAGAACCCTACAGTGACCTCCTTGTCTGTGTTTTCAGTAACTGATTTATTTCGACTCCAAAAATAATAATAATTGTATATTATTTTCCTAATAAATTGATTTTATTCAGAATCCTCAAAATTTAAAAAAAATATTTGTATGTAAATTGAAGTAAATATTTTTTAGTGAATTTTTACTTAACAGAAAGATTTTTGGAGTCGGTTCTTTTTTTTGTTAAAAATTATTTTATTTCTTACTTTTTAGTGAATCTTGCGTTCCATAACTGATTTATCGGAAGTGAATTTGGATAGACCTACTCAACGCGCTGTCCATATGAGACAGGGCCTTTTAATTGAGACGAGCAAAGAAACGTCTATATCAAAGTAGGAAATCTAGATCTAGGTAAGGCTATTTCAAAAGAGAGTAGTGAACTGCGTAAATCAAGATGAAGTTACAAAAAAAAAAAACTGACTAGCCTATGTTACTCACTTTACAATGTAAGGATTCTAACGATACATCAAAATCAGTTCAGGCATTTAGAAATTATGGTGGAATAGGTAAAGAAACTCACAAACATACTTACATACATACATACTTAGATACACTCCTTTTTTTGGGCAGCCGTGTAAAAAGAGACGTTTGAGAATGCGGGCTTGCACAAAAAAGTTTAAATACCAAAAAAAAAATACGGAGTTCCGGTTTCATTATCATCATTTGATGATGAAACTGGAAAATAGGCAGTTCATTAGAACTATTCTAGAGACCGTAAACACCACTGGAAAGTCACAAGAAAGCAAAATACACCATTTCGTTTACTTCGACGACGTTATATTTTTCAGTTATTTTGATATAAATACCAAACAACCAAACCAATTTTCATAAAATTTCAATGGGACGAATCTAAATGTATATCCTTCCTGTTCGCGACAGCCCTGCTATTCCCGTTTTAGATAGCCCTGTGTTTACACAGATTCAGTGCCGTTATTATCCAGAAAGACAGTAAATTCGCGTGTGTGAAATTATTACGTTATTATAGAACAATTTAGAGACAATAACAGTGATATTCATACTATATAGTAATTTAGTGCTTGTAGAATGTCTAGATTTGTATTAAAACACTTAGATTTGTATTCTGATGCCTAGATTTATATTATAACACTTATATTCGTGTTCATATGCCTAGAATTAAGGTATTTTTAATGTTTTTAAATGTAGCAGCCATGTTCCATAAGCCATAGCGTGAATGTAAACAAAGATGTTGATGAAATATTTTATTGAGAATTCATACATAATTTTGTAAACTTAATATGTACATAACTATGGTTATATGCAATAAAAACTATTCGGAATGTTGTTTCATTTGTAGCCGGCATACTCGTCTAGGGGGTGCTGATTGTTTTATAGCTTCAACCCTTATGGTTTAGACACATTAACGTAGAAAAAAAACCCCGATTTTTGAAAATGAGTATGTTGATAAATGTATTCTGTGCTGGGTGCCTAAGTACGAGAGCGAGATGGTTGACACATACGTCAATAGATAGGTCTTGTCAGCACCTATCTATTGGTATATAGATAACTATATATATAGTCATAGTTTAGAAGTATATAGCCTTTATGTAGTTTTTATTAAGTAAATAAAGAATAGATAGTGCGAGGTTTTTGCGGGTCTCGCTACGATAAAGATTCGTCGTACTTAAGCAAATGCGCATGTATTTTCTTTGTAGCTCAAAAACTACCATACATTCAAGCCTCGCCATCTTCAATGGAGTAAGCAGAAACCTCAAGCTTTCATAGTGACAGTGCAAGTCGGTGTTTTATTTTCATGGAATGATTCTCCCGGTGACCTCGATAGTGTTATAGTCTTCATAGTCCCTGAAGAAATACAAGGTTTCAGCATACGTCGAACCGAACCTATAGGTACAGGACGTCAGCGGCTCGTTTCTAGTATTCGATAGCCCGTCCGGTACACTTCCAAATAAAAATAATTTTCTAAATCGGTTCATAAATAGCGGAGTTCTGAGGTAACAAACATAAAAAAAAATACAACCGAATTGATAACCTGCTCCTTTTAGGAAGTCGGTTAAAAACGGTTTTGTTCTGTTCTTAATTTTATATTTTTGTAGAAATTAATAAATTCTGTTAAACATAGCTTTTTCATAGAAAATATTGTTATAAATGTGATTAGACGATAATAGTTAGTCATTTATATAATTTTTCTTACGTAAGTATATGCTATAATAAATAAAATAATATTTATTGACCAGATTGTTTGTAGGTACATACGAATGAATTCCCTGGCTCCTGCGCTAGTATAACTGTATTACAGGAGCCAGTTTGTTCCCCTTATAAATAAAGTAGAGATTTATGCCATTATACTTAAAAATAGTAGGTAGCTACAAGTTAAAAATAATAATAATAATAATAAATTAATTAATTTAAAAACTTAAATTATTAACAAATATGAAGTAGTAGAGGGAAGTGTGTGCGTTTGTGTGTGTCTGCGTGTGTGCGTGTGTTTTAAATGTGTGTTTGTATGGATTACGGTCACATGGGTATCTAAGCAACTTTTATAATGCTTTCTGTGGCATTATAATCTAGGCTACCAAGCCATTGAAGTAGTATTTTTTTAACCTGTATACGGTTAAGTCTCCTAATTTTGTATCTAGCATGTAGATTCGTGGAGCTAAGAATGTGTAATGTTTTTGTGCGAAAGTTGTTTTAACACAAGGAACTAGACAACGAAATACTCTTATAGAAGCATTAGGTAAGTTTGGCACAGTCCTACTATGGTATCTCCTAATTATTTCAAATAGGAACAGTTTTCTGACCGACAATATATACTTTCTCGTATACCAAGTTGGTGGGATGTCTAAAAGGTAGGTACAAAAGAACTTTAAGTACCGCACGTTGGGCACGCTCAGCAGCAATGAGGCTGGTTTTGCCTGCGCCACCCCATGCACATTTATGCAATATCTAATAATACACTCATATAGCGCCCTGTAGGTTTTGATTAAGAGTTGATGACTTGCCACTGTACGAAGATTTTGGAACGAAGTTCCTTATTTAAATACAAATATCATTTTCCTAATCCTTTCCACCAAAGATGCTATGTGAGCGTTCCAGGTAAGTTTTTCGTCTACTGACACTCCAAGGTATTTTATGGTGGCAACGTGGGATAGTGTATCATAGCTGCAGTTAGTGTAATCCTTTCCCTGGTTATAGGGAAACGTATGTATCCTTAGGTGAGGCTCATTTCCAGGGTTACCTGATGCTGTCTTGCTGAAGCACACATATTTCGTTTTATTTGTGTTTAGCGACAGTAGGCTATTTTCCAACCACTTGGTCACCTCAGCCAAGCCACTTTCAGCCAACTCAAAAACCTGCTCCCAGTCGTCTGCGTGGAAGGGTAACACGGTGTCATCAGCAAACATAAATATATCCAAACCCGGCAAGGTAGCACAGCACAGTTGGTTTACATATATAAGAAATAGCGTTGGCCCTGGGGTGCTACCTTGTGGAACTCAATAACCACATGTAGCATCGTCACTTCGGTACTTATCTACACGTATATATATATAATATAGATAGTTTTAGTCTATCTGGATAGTCCCAGCAAAGAAACTAGTGTTGATGAGAGGATATGTGCGGAAATATTATCACAGCCAACGGCTTTAGTATTATTAAGTCCTAAAATAATAAGTAGGTACCTATGTAGGGTGTGACGAAGTGCAGACTTTGGATGCAGAGTTTCTATAACCTTTGATTAAGTTGGGCGCATCTAATAAAATGAGACAAATAACAAACGAAGTTTTATATTCCTCGTTAGGAGTATTTAGGTATGTAGATGTGTTTGTTTGTGAGTTTCTTTATTCCACCATAACTTCTAAATGCCTGAACCGATTTAGATGTATGGGGTATCGTTAGAATCCTTGAACTATCCTGGGTAACATAGGCTAGTATGATTTTAATAACAGTGGCAGTCGTGCTTTTTAGTTTTTTTCAATTTTTCGTCTTGTTTATTTCTGTTGTAGTACATGGTTCCTAGGTGATACTATTCTCATATTCTGTATGCTATTCATGATTTCAAAATTTTTATTCTTAACAGAAGGTGAGTCTATATTTGTTACATTAATGAAATAGTTACAAGGTGAAAATACCAGAACAATTCGATTTAAAAACAGGACACAGTATGAGAGCAATATTTGCGTCATTGTCGCACAGACTGTTCCTTATATGTTATGAACTTATGACACTTAATAGTTCCACAAACATTGAACGGCCAAGGCAAACTTTTTACAGCTATGAGTTTGGCTCTACTAGTATCTCTTAAATTTTTAACAGTGAAAGCATTATGAACTTGGGAGTCTTGGCAACGAATTAGTTACGTGAAATGTTTTTGTTGGGACTTCATCTCTTTTTGGCAGGCGCCCTAGATTTTTAATTCGTTGTTTCATAGCCCACTCTCTATCGTTGCCTTTTTTCTTTGTTGATTACTATTCTATACTTACTTATTTAGTTTCAAGCCAATGTGTATAGCTCGTGTATGACAAGCGAAATTGGATGACTAGGCATGCTTCTCACATGTCGTGCGCAACACTCCGTCCGTATTTTTTTAAGGTCCGTGTAACAAACATGACAAGAGAATTTGCCAGAATCTTACAAAAACTATACCGTTTTATTGTTCATTATTTCTCAACATCAATGAAGGTTTGTAGATCACTTTTGCACATATTCATTTTAGTACAGAACTACAGACTAGTGAGCCCAGCAGGCGGTGTTCTGCCCTGAACTGGTTCAGGCCAGAACTATTGCAGCGCCACTTAACAGGTCCAATTGTGAATCTAAACCTCTAAGATCTAAACCATCCAGGGACCCACTCAAATACACACTATTTTTGTTTTATCAATGTCAGTCGAACCGTTTTTGAGTTTTTACGGACTAACGCACAGCAAAAGATATAAAGGTAGGTATATATATATAGGGTATATAGATAATGCATCCCCATACGATGGGTTAGAGGGGTAGTTTCCAATTTCTTAATTTTTCCGCACATCTGAAAACCATAAAAGCTAGATAATTGATTGTATGTTTGATAAGTCTGCGGAGAATATCTAACTCTGAAAATTTCATCTATCTAAAATTATCCAGGCCGACGCTATGACGGTTTGAAAAAACGACGAAACGCTACCAGATAAGGTAGGGTTTTGATGCCTTTATTCACACTTGCGAGAAAACATGATAATAAAATCGATTAAAATTATTTTGTCGCACGATTTCTTTTTTGTGCTCCGGGTCTATGGCTACACGCGCAGAGTCTTGACTTGACGAAGTTGCTTGAACTTTAGTTTAACAATCTATGGTTTGACGTCAAAATATATAATATAAAAAATTAAAATAAAGTGAATATTCTTCAATTTATAACACAAATTTATGCTAATTTGTTGATAAAAATAAATTGTTTGATGATCGAAATGTTTGTTTGTCAATTTAAATTAGCAAAGTCACAAAAATGTTAAATCTCATCTTATTTTCAAACATCAAAACACTTGTTTGATATTACGGCACTAAAGCGCTAAAAATGAAGAAAGAGCATAAGCCTCATTATGAACCTAAAAGCGGTGCCATAAGAGCCACTTTATGAGCAAGAGTGTTGAAAAATCATTTATAAAATCGTTTATATGCACTTGAAACATTCATCCCAATCTTTTTCCTTTAAAAATCTTTTTGTATATACCTACATAATATAATATACCTCAAAAATTAAAAAACCAATGATTAATTAAACACCTCCCTTGAATCCATCATGCCTCCTCTCTTGTTCTTACCTACATGCGAAGATAGAACAACATTGGACAGCAATTGAGAGATTCGACATTTTCAAGATTATTTTATTTATAATTTAATAGGTTTACTTTTGTGGGCTTTCGTTACGCCATAAAGAAAATAAGAGGCGGTGTGTATCTTTGGCTACCTAGACGCAAACGGTATAGGCAGTGCGCTGACCTGCTTCTTTTTTATCGAACTTGGTTTACGTCATATATTATAAATTATGCAGCTTATTAATTATATATACATAATATACCTATTATATATAGATAGAGCGCTGAATGTTTTAGTATGTTTGGTATTTTCACTTTTGTTTCTAGGTCAGTTTTGTTGAATATTACCTATGCTTCGACCTATATTTTCTCTCTTTACAGTTAAATGATAAATGCTAAATGATATTTATTTCTGTAAATACACCTGTTATAGACACTTTTACAAGTCATACATTTTTTTTAATATATTTTTATATATTAGATGGCGTCGGCATTTCCTATCTGACTAGCTCTGAGAAGAAATGCCGAAACAAACTCAGAGGTCAACGTCTCTTTTAATGTCCAGACATCATTTTATTCAACATATGAGTGTATTTTGTAGGGATAGGTCTGGGATGGCCTTTTGAAGAAAGAGCCATAGCTGTTTTAAGCTGACCTGTCCTAACCGACGGCACGTATGCATCAGTCATCGTGTAGCTCAACCATAATTTAGGGAGCTTAACGACCCGTCGCAAGACGATACCAGTTCGGCTGGACATTTGCGTAGGCCACAGAGATCTCAAAAACCGCCAGACAAATAAATTAATTATAACTTCAAACAAACACAATACTCACATTCACATTTTTATAGTATTGATAGACATTTCATTTAACAATTAATTTCATTAGAATGTCAAATGTTAGTACAATTATTAGTTCAATTACGGATAGGTTGAAACAAGCACACGCAAAATCATTTAAACGTAACTTAGGTGTCTACCTAATAAATCAAACCTACTTAGTATTATATTCTACTTATTATATTATCGGCGAAGTAATGAACTAAATACTTTATATGCATACTCGGCAGTGCCTTTACATATTGTGATAACTATGTACTTATAAGATAACTTAGATTCATGTATGTGAGATGTTCATTTAAAATCAACTCATATTACCTACACAAGCGTGTTAGATTTATACATGTGCGTCCTTAATGTGCAACCTCTCTCTCGGGTTTTCCTTCGCTGATAGATATAATATTAGGTATAGTAACTGACAAGGACAACAACTACTTAAAATTTTAACTACTGAAACAAAATAAATGTAGGTAAGTAGCGAAAGTAGGTACTGGTGTCCCCCAAATGATAATCTGTATCAACTGTGGCCGGTACTTATGCAACATGACGAGTGCCAAGCGCCGTTCGCCAGCATCAGTGGCCACCTTCGCGCCAGCTGTGACGGGCACAAACAGTATCTCTACCTCGCACAACACAATTCATTAACAGTGCCATTACCAGATTATTTGTAATTACATGGACAATTAATTTACTTAAATAAATAATAAATTATATGTGATTTAAAACTGCATCAAAATGCATATGTTTAATGTTTTACCGTTTCTTGTTGTTCTCTCTATCGGATATATTAATTCAGGTAAGTAAACATTTGAATATTTCATGTGGTCCTATTAGTTAGGTACCTTTTTATTTCTTTATGTTTTTTTTAGCTTTCATTGCATGTCTAAGTGTCTTGGTATATTTATTTTGATACTTACATAATATATCTAAACTACGCTGCAACGTACGGCCGGAAATTGCTTTCCATTCAGACTAAGAAGTTATTAATATATAATTATCTAACCGTACTCACGTACATAGGTAGGTAGGTACTTTTAAATTTCTTTCGACGCGGTTTCTTTGATATATTTTTAGAATCTCTTTTACTCAATAGGTAGGTACCAAAAAGCTTGATCTGTAGGTACTCTACTTGCTAAATGCTAATATATTATTTAAAAGGGACCTACTGTATTTGGAGTATTTCAATCTATGATTTCAATACATTTAAAGTCGATTCACGTACGTTACTATCTTACTATAAAGGAGGAGTTGCTTCATTCTGAAAACGAGAGTGATATACTAAACCAAACAAATTGACACAAATAGATGTAGAATCTAGAGTTCTAGACCTAGAGTCGCCGTATAGCCTTCGAAAAACTGAACAGTTACTAATTATTGTTAAGCAGTTTTCTTAATCCCGAAGGTCATGAGGTCGAGGCTATTGAAACTACTGACTGAACATTTTGGTAATTATGATAAAAAATGCTTTGACTTGGAAGTGATTAAAATTAATTTGTTAGCTATAGTTAGGTAAGCCCGTTAACAGTAGTTATGAACAATTATTATTGTGAAAAAGTACAAAATCGGTTTATTCATCAAAAGCTATGTCTCAATTCGTTAGTGTGTTAAAAGGTTACCACTCGTACCTATTCAATATTATAGCGGAACAGCAATATGAATACCATTATTATTTTGTTATGGTTGGAAATATTGTAGATAACAAGATCATATTATACACGATGTTGCAGTTTTTTATGTTCCTTGTTGTGATTAGGAAGCCGGACCTACTTCAAACCGAGGTAGCCAATTTGCCTGCAGAGGCTGTAATAGCTGGATACGGGCACCTCAGATATCGATCTTTTATAACACCATCGGTCCTCGTGACCAATAATTGTAATTAAAATAACTGCCAAATTTCCAAACACTATTTACTTTTAAGTTACCTTTTAAATCTCATGCAAGATTTTCAGATAATAGGTCTATACAACTGCCTCGTTGGTCTAGTGGTCTCAAACGCGACTGCTGAGCATGAGGTCTCGGGTTCGATTTCCATATCGAGCAGTGTTATTGAGATTTTCTGTTTGGATTGATTCCTAGTATAGTATTAAATGATTTGTGGGAAAATCTAAGTAGCAGCCCGTAGTTTTGAATTGTGCCCGATATATGACAATAGGCTCACCACCAACCACATGGGACTTAATAACAGTATTGGTGAAATGTGGGTGTACAACTGTGTAACACCTCTGCTTACCCCTTCGAGGAATACAGGCGTGATGCTATATTATGTTTTAGTTCTATACAAGGTCCTGATTTAAAAGGTACGACCTTAAATTCCTTTTATGGGGTCAATATGTAAATGATAAGGATTTATTTAAACTAATATAATTTAAATACTATAACAATGCATTTTTTCTCATAATGTTTGTCGTTTTAGTATATTTTTTGTCTTGATGTACCTACTACGGTAATTACAACTAATTTGTTATATCCATTTAATTCTTGACTTAAGTGAATGTGTTTGACTTATTTATATGATTACCCAAGTAGCAAAATAGTCATATAGTAATCGACTTATAAGACTAAACGTCTAATAGGTATCTAATAGACGCTTTGACTAAGATCACTGATCTCACAACAGCATCATATAAGATGATTTGCGCTACAGGTACTTTCGATCCTATTTATTAGTTTTATAGACGTTTACATGATAACTAGATACGATTCTTACCAGATCTTGCAGTTATATAAGCACATAATATAAAACTAATTAGCAAGTATTGCATTTTGATCCTATAACCATTCTTATTTCTATGCTATAAACGCATTTGATAAGTTTGTTTATGCTTGTTATAATTCTTGACTTAAGTGAATGTTTTTGACTTATTTATATGATTATCTCTTCGTAGGAAGATACTTATTATGTAAAACCGTAGTAGTATACATATTATGAAAAAAAAGAAGTATTCCAAGCTATCCTCCGCCCTCCTCTGATGAATCGATGCCTGTGCAAAATGTCAGCGAGCCGAGTGCGCGGCACGAATCCGGTTCAATCACACAGTTCACATAACACGAATTAAGACACCGTATGTACAAGTCACTGCGTGGATTTTTATGTAATAACCTACCAGGATACAAACGCGGTAATGCGGTGGATTGCAACGGTATAAATTAAATAAATTTAACTCCAAATAACCTACAAGACTTACATACATAGCATCACGCCTGTATTCCTCGAAGGGGTGTAAACAGTAATTGTTTAACCCATGTTTCACCAGTGCTGTTATTAAGTCCCAAGTAATAAGTCGTGAGCCAATTGTCATCTACCGGGCACATTTCCAAACTTCGGGCTGCTGCTGAGAATTTTCTGGCAGAAAAACCCAATAACACTGGCCGACTTGGGAATCGAACCCAAGACCTCAAGCTCAACAGTCTCGCTTGGGACCATTAGACCAACGAGGCAGTCAACCTACAACAGTTGCTACGAATTATATCATAAACTAGCTGTGCCCGCGACTTCATCCGCGTGGATGTCGGAATCTAACACTCAGTCTATGGAACCCTAATTCGGAGTAACTTAGGCTAATTATAATATAATAGCTGTGCCCCGCGGTTTCACCCGCTTTAATTTGAGGAAAAAACCTACTAAGATATATTCCACCAGCACCCTCTCCCGTCATGACCGCCCCTAGCACATCCTAAATGCGCCTGCCTCATTGTTCTAGTGGTACCAATAAAAAAGGGTTATAGTGAGTCAACCTTAAAAGATAGACTGTCGTGAACGTTTTTTTATAGGGGAACAATTCTGTCGAGCATGATTTTTACGTAACTTAACCGTTTACGCAGCACATGCAACGGAAGCTCTCAAAAGGAATATTTTTTCCAGTTTTTGCAACATCTTTCATTGATGCTCTGCTCCTATTGGTCGTGGCGTGATGTTATATAGCCTATAGCCTTCCTCGATAAATGGACTATCTAACACAAAAAGATTTATTCAAAATGAAATAAAAGTACCTGAGATTAGCCCGTTCAAACAAACAAACTCTTCAGTTTTATAATATTTGTATAGATAATAAAGTAGTTTTAGTGGGCCAACAATTGGGTCTTGGATTAGTCTATAGTTTCACATATTTAATAATAGTATCCAAAAACTACATGTGATAGGCGGAGTCTCTACAGTTTTTTTTTTAATTTGCATACATAAAATACACTACAAAGTCAAATCAAATCAACTGGCTTAACTTTACCAGGAACCAGAATAATCGCTAGAGATAGATAGCAAAATGTTGGTAATACGTATTTTTATACGGTCGGTATAACCCCGATCGGTTAACGAACTTTCATCCATGTGACGCCGTGACGCACGACGTCAGGCAGCAGATCAGCTGAGTTATAATTTCACTGACTAATTCTATTTCACCTCATACAGGCTGGTTATTTGCTGGAGCTACAAGCAAACGTTGTTAGGCGACCACGCCTTTCTTTTTGAATATATTTTTATCTTCATTAATTTGTTGTTCAATCCAAAATTAATTTATTCATCCTGTTTAAAACGTTGTTCAATCAATTTGCAATGTAGTGGGTAGATACAATTGTTTTTGATAAAACAACTTAAGTAATCTTCATAAGTAATTTTTAATTAATTTAAAGTAATTTATTTAAATATAGCCAAAGAATAAATAATGTACTATTACTGTATAATGGCTTTGAATTTATATAATTGAGAAACCGTTTTTAATATGGTTGAAAAATTTGTTAAAACAGTTTGCGATCAATTTTTTTTTTCTTTGTGTGCTGAAGTTTTTTTGTGCAGAATAACTGGAAATTCGACATATTTATTGAATACAGATTATATAAGTTACTACAGATTATTCGCAACAAATCGATTGTGGGCTGAAATGAGCGATCTGGGAGTTATCAAGGCTTAAAGTTTTTTTTTGAAATTTTTATCTTAAAAACTAAAAGTAGACTTCTGAAAATTCTCAATCTCTCAGAAGTAAAAGGTAAGTCCGAAACCAACTACCTCCAAAACTGACATCTCCGAAACCGGCCATCTCCGAATTACAGTTGATGGTTAACTTCATTATTTTGTTGCAAATGATTTCTAGTACCTATAACTCCTTTTGAGGAATAGGTCGAATTTTCAGTCATCCTGTGTCTAAGGATAATCGGACAAACCTCTAAAAACATACTGGGACGATAACAAAGGATAAAAAAAGAGAAAATCCAGATATTTGGAATATTTTATATCTGTCTTCGATACCAAATATTCAGATTTCGCGAACATGCGATATTCTTTAATATAATAACAGAAAGAAGAAAATGTGAACCTTTGACTAGCAGTATTCCTACGTTAGTAAAAAAAAACTATATGACTTAGGTACATATCCGTGTCTGTCTGTGATTGCAAAATAAATGCCAACAAATTAACAAATACCACTTAGGCATATGATGCCTTATCATAAACGACTGTCTTGAATAAATTTTTCTGTCTGTCTGTCTGAATGTTTGAGGGATTAAAATAGGAGCTAAAACTTAAAGTTTCATATATGTTCTATTTTTATATATTGCAAGGTTAATATAAATGAATGTAAACATAAAAAATACAATTTCTTCGCGTAATGTAATCAAAAGAATTAAAATAAGACCTTAATTAATAATTGGTTTTACTGTGAACTAAGATTTAAATATCAATATATACAAACTACCTAAACTAAACAATACTCATTATAATAAAACAACTTTTAACCGGATTACTCGCGTGTATTACCTATTGGTTTTTTGTTTTTCCTGACGTTTCAAACACTTTACAGCGCTCGTGGTCGCAGGAGGACCACAAACGTTAATAAACTACTAACGTTAATAATCTAAACAATAAACAATTACTATATAACAATAATCATACCTACAAAAAAAAAATTCGTTAACAATAAAGTTTTTAGGGTGTCAAAAAATTGCTAAGTATCAGTAGATGAAAAACAATATTCGGAGATCGAAATCAACCAGTAGCCCAAAATGTTAAAGGCGAGCAAGAGGTCATGGGTTCTATCTGAATGAATTCTTTCAAAATCAGCAGTTACACATTAAAAATCAGAAAATTTAATCCGGAATCTTAAATATGCCCAAGCCTTTTCCCCCATTTTGAATCGCCTTCCAGGCTAATGAATACAACTAATTACCAGTATTTTAAATGGAGCAATTACCTATCTGACCTCCACAACCCAGTTAAGTGCTCTTCAATACGAGCGGCACGTTGTTGTTTCTCGTAACCGCTTTTCACATCTTGGATCAACGGTTTAACGTGCTCTCCGAGGCACGGAGGGGTTTCGATCGGAAATGATGGTCTCCCATCCACAAACCGACCGCGGCAAGCGTAGCTTAACCTCAATCGATTGATCTGTACGGCTGTTACTTAGCCACGACCCACTTCGGGATTACATCTACAATTTTACAATCGGTTTATAGCACACGGATCTAAAATGTCCTGTTTTTAAGTCCGTGAACAGAGCATCGCTTCTTTATTCCTTACTCACCGAAGGGATACTTGCAAGGCCGTCTTTACCCGGGGGTGCAAGGGGTGCCTGGCACCCGGGCACAAGAGGGCACTAAAAGGGTACAAGCTGATCGCCTTACACCTACACATACCTACAACAATTCAGGCTTAGTTGGTCAGAGTGCCTGGAATAATAATCAGAAAGGTAAAAAAAAAAAAAAAAAACTTATAACGTGAAAGTAGATTGTTTTTAAACGCATAAAATCATAATTACCTATGATCTGTTTGAGATGTTATAATGTGTTTTTTCTATTATTGGCCGCTGGCCGAATTAATTGGTGGTAAAAATAAACTATTAGATAACTCCAAATAGGAAAAGAAAACTTGATCTATTTAATGAGTTAGAATTGCTGCCGAGTTGACTTCATAAATAAAAAC
This sequence comes from Xylocampa areola, assembly GCA_935421205.1. Classification (NCBI taxonomy): domain Eukaryota; kingdom Metazoa; phylum Arthropoda; class Insecta; order Lepidoptera; family Noctuidae; genus Xylocampa; species Xylocampa areola. The sequence continues at coordinate 7,206,076 of OW285217.1, read as the reverse complement.
ACAACTCCACTCGTCGTACTAAATTAGATCTATTCCAATAATATAATGTCCATGTTTCCTAATGTTGGCTAATTCTCGCACCCCGGCGCCCAATATGTTTACGACAGCCCTGGTAACTGCCACTACCTTTACTATTCTACACCCATATTTCACCGATGCTAAAAATTTTTCTCATGTACAAGGGTTTGTCACTTGGATGCAAATAAATACAATATCTAGTTACTTCCACAAAATTGAGGGTAGTCATGCATTACCTGTGCACCGCCCGCCTGCCCGCAAATATATGCACATACGCAAGCGGTGAAAATTCCGACTACCACCAACTACTCTACACGTGTTTCGCCCCTCCACGGGGCATCATCAGGAGCTGTTAGACCGTGCAGTGTCTGCCACTCGGTAGGTAATGCATGACTACCCTCAATTTTGTGGAAGTAGCTAGATATTGTATTTATTTGCATCCATTGTAATGGACTTCCGCAAAGTAACGCCTGAATCTATTCAATACTGGTTTGTCACTTATCGTGAAAACCCTAACCTTACCTTATTAATATGAATAAATTACGTAGATATTGTATTGAATGAATATAGCGTGCGAGAGCAGTATTACATACATAAACTCACGCCTTTCTCCCATGGGGGTAGGCAGAAACTACAGAACGCCACCAGAGAGCAGTATAAAAATAAAAAAAATACATAAACATAGGTATTTATAAATACCAACACCACCATTTTGAAAGGGACGAACTTATGACAGAGTGCAATATTTTGATAGGTGACCAAAGAGTGGAACAAGTGAAAGAGTTTGTATATCTGGGATCTATGTTTACGAGGGATGGGTTGCATGTGAAGGACATAGAAAGGAGAGTGACTGCTGGTAACCAGGTGAATGGGGCACTACACAATTTCATGGATAGCCGGAATGTGTCTAAAAAGGCGCGGCTGGCCGTTCATGGAGGGGTGTTAGTGCCAACTCTTATGTATGGTAGTGAAAGTTGGGTGTGGCAGAAGAAACATGAAAGTAGAATTAATGCAGTAGAGATGAGAGCATTGAGGAGTATGTATGGCGTAACTTTGAAAGATAAAGTGAGGAACAGCGTGATAAGGGAACGCTGTGGAGTGAAAGAGGATGTAGTGACAAAGATTGAGAAGGGTATGCTAAGATGGTTTGGGCACGTAGAAAGGATGGATGAAAGGCGATTGGCTAAATTAGTACATGAGGCGAGAGTGGATGGAAGTGTCGGGGCAGGCCGACCTCGACGAACGTACCGCAATCAAATTGCGGACGTTCTCAAAAAAGGACAGGTCAGGAGCCACCTAAATCGGCGAGCATGTATGAAGAGGTTGATGAGCATAGATGAAGCGAAAGAGGTGTGTCAGAATCGTAGCAAATGGAAATCGATAGTCTCTGCCTACCCCTATGGGAAACAGACGTGATTGTATGTATGTATGTACCAACACCACGACACATTATTATTCATGTTTCTACATTCATTTTACCTACGACGAGTACATACTAATCTGCGAGATTCACAGATCAATAATATCGATTTATTAAAATAAACGAAAAATCCGAAAAAGAGTCGGGTTTGAATTCCGAGTCATTGTGAAGTGGAAGAACTAGGAATTCCCGGTTTACTCGAAACCGGGAAAAACCAGATCCAATGCCCAACTTTGCGCCCTGCTTTGAAGCCGTAACTGTTGTCTGTATTTATCAAAGCTGTCCAATTAAGTGGAAATGTTTGACCCACTTAACGGTGCATTTTTGTTGACCTTCGCCGGTGAATGAAGCAGCTGTCTGTGCCGGACCTTAATAGCTGCGCCCGCGCCACGCCAATCTCCGGCGACCGGCTTAGTGCGCCACTGTTGCATAATTATAATGTTGCATAAACATACCTACCTTAGTACTTGTTATCTCTGTAATTGATTCTAAAAACATTAATTAATCATTGATTAAAGGATTTCCTGAACAGTTTAGATTTCATCAATATTGGCTGACCCGACCCAACCGGAACTCGAGTCACTCGGTGCATTTAACTCCTACATTCAATAAAATATTATATACTCACTTAATCATACATATAGTTACTAAAATCCAATATTTTTGTAGAAAATTGTATTTAGGTACGTATTAATAACCATTACGCCAGTGCACGCGGATAAAGCAGTTTGAGAGCGCTTTTTCTTCCAACTTACTTAACGAAAATCAATATTTAAGGCTAGCTGAGAGGTGTAGCGTAATGTAAGATAGCCTATACTATTCCTCATGAGTCTGGCTATCATGTACAAAAAGATGATATACATGTCGCAGATCGATTGTAGAATCAGCTGTTTTACAAAACTGCTAGCTGATTTACAAAACAGTACTGTTATGAAAAACAGCTGAACGACGTTTAACGATTTTACATAATTACTAAACTATAACCAGGGACCGGCCGGATACTCGTTGAAAGGGTTTTTCAAAGGGTTTATTTAAGCGCTTAAAAAAGAAACCCTATGATACATGTTACACCCTCGAACGGGTGTAATGTAACCCCTTCCGAACAGGTTACCCTTTGAACCCCCTGTAACACTGTAACTGGGTAAGCCATTCCAACCCAAGACATTGTAATATGCACTTTATGTAATAGACATTAGTTTGAAAATTGCATAAACACGAGCGCACGTGACATCTTACCGCCCGGCGGCATCATTGTTGCATGTACCGAGCTTGGAATAATAATTATTGTCTATATGATCTTACAGTTCAATTTTGCTTGTTTAACTACAGTAGGTACAGTAGGCAATGAGGCGCCGCCGCCCCCGCTCGGGTGCAAGTATCCCCTACATGCAGCTCAAGTTTATTAGGTAATTCAGGGTAACACGAATAAAAGCTTTTCGTGAAGGTAACCTCTTCAAAGGCTTAAGTCATTGAAGGGGTTAACCCCTTTACGTGGTTACCATAATAAAGGTGTTAACCATTTCGCTGGGTTTTGAGGATGTAACTCGAACAAAGGGTAACACTGCGATATGAGTTACCCTATGTGCGGGTTACCCTACCAAAAGGCTTAATCCTTAAGCGGGGTTGTCCAGTCCCTGACTATAACACGCAGAATTGTATGAACGTTTTGCGTTTATCAATGCAGCGGGTCAACGATCAGATATTATGTAAAACAGTGTGAAATGTCAGATTGTTCATTTTAGTTCGACATTTTGTCGCATATGGCTCTGTGTGTCATAACAACATGAACTTTATTTTTCTTTAAGTCAGAAGCAAAAAAAAGAGATGAAAATTTAGAATGACGTAAATTAGAAACCACTATAATAGTCGACGATATAACGGGATTTTGAAATAAAATTAATTAAATTGATCCATGAGCGAGCGAAGCGATCTCGGGAGTTTCGTGTACCTCGACACCGACAGGTTAGGTTCGAAGAGGATGACGGGGGTAGTTCGCTCGCTGCGCACGCTCCCTTGCTAGACAAACGACAGTTTTTATCGAGTCGACAAACTTGTCTACTCGATAAGTTTTTATGTATTGAATTTTATCGTTTTATCAACACTTTATGTCAAATTTGACGTTTAAAATCGACAAACGTGTCGACAAAAAGGAACCATGCTCACACCGCAGGTTTGTTAAAAGTATCGCAATGGCAATCTAGCTGCACGTTTGTTTAGGTGTTTTATATAACAGTTCTGTTTTGTAAATCAGCTAGCAGTTTTGTAAAACAGCGGATTCTACTATCCATCTGCGACATACATATCGCGCCAAAAACTAAAACTAAACAAAATTCTACCGCTTTATAATTATAACTAGCTGTGCGGTTTCACCCGCGTTACTTTGAGGAAAACACCTACTAAAATATATTCCACGAGCGCCCTCTCCCTTCATGAACGCCCGCCTTGCACTGTGCAAGTTGATGATTTAAGATGTGCAAGTTGCACATATTTTTTATGGTAATAAAACTTTTTTTAGATCACCATATTAAAATGAAAAAAGAATACGGTCGCGAACAGGATTCGAACCTGCGCCTCCCGGATAAATTCTCCAGGCGCTCTTACCACTAATCCATCTCGACCTCTGCTCACCACCGCGAATTCTTCTTCCATATTTTAGCACATCTTATGGCGACGTCTTTGCTATCAATTCATTTTAATATAATAACTTTAGAGTTCGCTAAGCATGCGTTGATGCTTTTCAAAGATTTATCTTGAATTGTTAAGGTAATTGCATTCTTTACGACATTGTATTAACTGCAAAGTCGTTTCGGTCACCCATATAGGGAATGAATTGATAGCAATGACGTCGCCATAAGACGTGTTAGAATATAGAAGAAGAATTCGTGGTGGTGAGCAGAGGTCGACATGACTTAGTGGTCAGAGCGCCAGAAGTATTTACCCCGGGAGGCGGAGTTTCGAATCCTGTTCGCGACCGTATTCTTTTTCCAGTTTAATATAATAACTTTAGAGTTCGCTAAGCATGCGTTAATGCTTTTCAAAGATTTATCTTGAATAAAAAAGGTTATAGTGAGGCAACCTTAAAAGATATACATATGCTGTCGTGGACTTTTTTTAGAACTTTTAAAGGGTATTCCGTCATATAAGCTTTTTGCGTAACCTTAAATAACGCCGATTACGCAGCGCACGCAACAAAAGCTCTCAAAAGGAATATTTTTATAATTTACTGTTCTGCAACATTTTTCATTGATGCCCTGCTCCTATTGGTCGTAGCATGATGTTATATAGCCTATAGCCTTCCTCGAGAAATGGTCTATCCAACACAAAAATATATTTTTCAATTCGAACCAGTATTTTCTGAGATTAGCGCGTTCAACCAAACCCACAAACTCTTCAGCTTTATAATATTAAGTATAGATAATAAATAATATATCGACATGCTGGATAGATTATAAGAAGGCTACGACTCGGTGTTACATTAACTTTATACAACTGTATAAAGTTAATGTAACTTTTTGCACCTTCTTTTTGACATGTATGGGGCAATGGAGGACGTACTACTGACCGCGTGCCGAATGCATCACCCAACATCGTCAGTAATCACACTGTAGCTGTACACCTCACGGAAGTGTAAGACCCTACACGTGAAGTGAACAGTCTCAGAGGTTATTTCCTCCGCGCCGAGGTGGGTATGCACCGAGATGTGGTCACAGTAGATAAAGGACTCAGTCCGCTCTCCTTGGCGGAACAGAACTGGCACAATCTTGTAGTACTTAGTTTAGTACCAATGACCGCAAAGATGTATCGCAAAGCAAGGAACTCCATGGGCGTTTTTACCGGGCCCTTCATAGGCCCGATGTTGATACTCTTGCATCCGTAGCCTTCCTGCACTTCTGTGATCTTTTCGGAGAAACCGAAGATTTTGTTTGCACAATTAAGGATGAAGTTATCATGACGAATAATTACCGGGACGTATATTGTGTAGGACGGTACGGTTGACATATGTTGGGCATGTCAACGTCCGGGGGAATCCATCCGACACATTATCTTCGGTTGTTCTCGCCTTGCTAACGGCGAGTACTTACACAGGCACAACCTGGTAGCCAGAATACACCACCAACTAGCTCTGCAATACAGATTTCTGGAATCAGAAGTACCATACTACAAGTAATTGCCCGACCCAGTTCTCGAAAATAGTAGAGTCACATTGTACTGGGATCGATCTATCATCACTGACGGAATAATTGTTCCCAATAAGCCTGATATAGTGGTTATAGATCGATTATACTGATGATTACAATGATTATTGATGTCACTATTCCTTATGACGAGAACCTCGTGAAAGCTGAGAAAGATAAAGAAATCAAATATCTTGACTTAGCACACGAGGTTGTCGATATGTGGGAGGTTGACTCAGCAGTTATTGTACCGATCGTCGTCTCAGCCAATGGGTTAATACCCAAGAGCCTCAACAAACATCTCAGGAGGCTCTCGTTAGGCAGCTGGGTCAAGGGCTTGGTGCAGAAAGCAGTACTCCTCGACACGGTGCAAATTGCCAGGAAGTTTTTGTCTCTGAAACCCTAAGGACCGGAGGCTTCGACCCTGTTCCCGACGCCGGTGACCAATTATAGCGTATGTAAGGAAGAAGAATACATGCTGCACCGACCTCAAATAAATTGGGATAAGGGCAGGGGGATGATGATGATGATATTGTTCTCTTTTTTATTAACAGCCTTTATTTAACTTGCAATGTATGTATGCATGTTTGTTCTGGTGGAATCTTGCTACTCAATTTTGAAGCAGATATCTTCAACCGATTGAGCTGAAATTTTTTATACACGTTTAGTTTGGATGACAATACACGATAAGCTGTGTGACGTCATCCTAAATCTAATATGGCGGACCATCCAAGATGACGGAATAGTTATTTTTAATGCATTTCTACAATATGGGTATCAAATGAAAGGGCTTGTTGAGAGAAATAATGTGACGTCATTCTAAATCTAATATGGCGGAACATCCAAGATGGCGGAATAGTTCTTTTTATGCACTTCTACAATATGGGTATCAAATGAAAGGGCTTGTTGAGAGTAACTCGAAAAGTAATGTGACGTCATTCTAAATCCAAGATGGCGGAATAGTTATTTTTATGCACTTCTGCAATATGGGTATCAAATGAAAGGGCTTGTTGAGAGTAACTCGAAAAATAATGTGACGTCATTCTAAATCCAAGATGGTGGAATAGTTATTTTTTATGCACTTCTGCAATATGGGTATCAAATAAAAGGGCTTGCCGAGAATAATTAGAAAAATATTCTGACATCACCCATAATCCAATATGGGGAACTTTTGAAGATTTTTATGCTTTCCTATAGTATGGGTATTAGATGAAAGGGTTCACTGAGAATAAAAATGCAGGTTAATAACTAAAAAGTAAAAATAAATTATAAGCAAAATAACCTTTAATTAAAAAAGCTTTTACTTAAAAGCTCTAAAAAGAAGAAAATAAGATTTTCTTTTAAAAGTTTATCTATCAACTTATAACCTCATTATACACAATTTATATGATCATAAAAGCTTGTCGCGCGATTTACTTGTGTAATTTTATTTTATTTTCTTCTTATGTATTTAAAATTAAAACTGATACCAAACTAAACAGTAAGTGTAAGCTTAAATCACTAAAAAGATGTGTAAACGAGTTAATAAGATTTTAGCGGTGACAGCGTGTTGTATAAAAACGTCCGACAACACACTTTTTCTCATAAGCTTATAGAGCAAAAATTACATATAAATAAATTGCCTATGTAAACTTTTACTACACCATTTTATACAAGCGTTATAGTTAGGTGTTATAGCAAGCGCTAATATATCTATTACAGAAAAATACTGCTCTGTAAGTGTTCACAAATGCCTTTATTCATCTGATTTCCGTAATAAGTGTTACAAACGAACTGCTACAGTCCTTTCGGTTTAGCAGTGATGAGCACTCAACTATAACGCGACTTTGTCGTATTGTGGATATTCAGATTGTTGCTATACTTAGTACGTTAGAGTAACAAAAAACTCTACAATACAATATACTCGGTGATTTTGCGATGTAGCCGAGTTCCAGATGATTACTTAATAATGTAACTGTACTATATTGGTTTTTAGATGCCTCTTTTAAGTTTTACAGATAAGCAGATCACACAAACACTGTTTTAGAGCAGAATTGTTGTGTAATGACTTTCTAGTTCATATAATAATACTTCTTAGTATTATGACAGTGTACCGATTTCTTTAATAATACAAAAACGACACTTAATAGTAGGTACATTTTGCTGTTACATGACAAATATGTCCTGAAAAAGATGTCTTATCTCATTTTTACAACAATATTCAGACATATTTCTTCAGCTTGAATATGGCGTGCCTTAATGGTTCTTAAAAACCGGAGGTCACTTTAATTTAAATATATTTTAGTAAAAGCTCAATAATTCGAGGGGGGCACTTAAAATTAACTGTAAACCTAATCATATTTTATCAATAAAATTGCGGCCGCACTCTAAAGACAATTATTATAATCTATACATGTATATAATAAAAATGTAACGGATCTCTGTTTGCACATGGAACATATATGAGAAAAAATATTTTTGGGACCTTTATCAACGCAAATAGCACCCAAAACAATGATTGTTAGAATTTTTGTCTGTTTATTTATTTATTTATTATTATTACAGAATAGTGCTTAACCTTAGTATAATATATAGGTCCACAAAACTGTTCTAAACAGTTTGTCTGTGGACTCAGGTGAGTCTTTTATGTTTTAAGTTGGAAATTTAATAATATAGTGTGTGATTATGCATAATTTACTATGTATACTATAGTTCATGGTGTGTGTATACTATCCAATAGGTGTGCCTTTAATAATCTTTTAAACCTGTTTTTATTAGTGTTCAGGATCGCCCAAACGCCGTAAATAAAACACAAAATAAATAATTGTTGTGGAGGCAAACGGCGGCGAGGACTAATGGAGAGCTGACTTTTCTCTTCTAGTTTTCTTGTTGTTGTCTTCCCGACAGCTGGAGGTGAACTGTGTCGATGGCGGAAACCCGCCCTATATTTATACTCAAATTTTATGCTGGCCAGCGGACCATTTCCTCACCCCCGATTCCATATTTTTTATTGTATCATTTAATACAAATGCCGTGAGCTGGCGAGTCTCTTATTTTCTTATAGTTATTTTTAAGACCTATCTAAAGACGTATCGATCTTCTCTCTGCGACGTCCCATTTCGTTGTGGCGCGAAGATAAAGTCGCGGGCGTATTTATATGACCCCGCCCCCCGCATCCCTAGTATAAAAACCTGCGGTCGCGTCACAAACATATTTATTCTTATAATGTGCGTCGCAGAGGTAAGATCGTAGAAAACACAATGTTAAAATGCTTTATTTAGTTTAAATATACAAATTTTCTTAAACCTAATCAGCTTAGTTAAGTAAATAACAAAATATAATGTTTTAACTAATCATTACGTACTATTTTACGATGTAACTTTATAGCTTATATTAATCTGTACAATTAAGCGTTCTAATTCCCTATTTTACATTGTAATCAACTAATCTTATCATTATAGAGTAGTATATAAGCTAAAACAATAATAGAATCATTATATGTGTACATAAACAAATAAAATCTTAATAATTGTACGAGAACCTTGTACTTAGATTGGTTGAGAGCGATCATCGGGCGGGTTGCGGTCGTCACTACTTGCGCCTATGACCGAGGTGATGTTAGGGGGTCGTGCACAATTAGTTTCTCTTCTGATGTCCACAGGCAAGCTATTTAACAAATATGGTAAACGTTTTCTTAATGTCCTATCTCCATAGTAATTAATAACTCTAGGTACATCATACTTACTGTTAGCTATCGACCAGGTACTGTGAGTATGCGATACAAGTGATGAATTATGCTCGTAATTGCCATGTTGATTTACTAATAATGAGTATTTATATTTTAAAGTAACTGGGAGAATTTTACAAATTTTAAATAGTTTTTTGTAATTATCTTTGCAACTGTTCTTAGTTTTATTGTTTACTAATAATTTTAGGAATCTAATTTGTAAGGTTTCAATTTTGTCTATATAAGTTTTAAAAGTCGATCCATAGCAATCAAGAGCATAAGATATAATAGATTCCACTAGAGATTTATATAAACATTTTAATGTAGTAGTTGGTACTTTAAAACTTAGGTGATAAAATTTCCCTAGTAATATTCTAAGCTTATCACAAATGTAATCTACGTGTTGAGACCAGGAGAAATTCTCGTCTATTTTCATTCCAAGGTAAGTGACACAATTTACTTGTTCTATAGGTTTACAGTTACAGTTTGCATTATTTTTGTGATAACATGAAAAACTATGAGTGAATATTGGAGTTGGTATTCCTGAAGGGCGTAAATAAGGTGAGTGTAAAATAATAAGTTTAGTTTTATCTGAATTTAGTACAATTCCATTATCATGAGACCATTTTACAACATCATCTACATCGCGTTGGACTAGGCTACAAGTCTCAGCGAGGTCAGTGCCGGCGCGCAATGTACACAAGTCATCAGCGAACATATACGCCGAGCAATGATTTAATACTCTTGGTAAGCTATTAACGTTTGTCTGTGCGTTTGTGCACGCTAATCTCAGAAACGGCTTAAATTTATGTGGTTATGATTGATATATTGTTGTAAGCTTCACTTAACATTTAGTGTTTGTTTCATGTCAATCGGTTCATAAATAAAAAAGTTATGCCAATTTAAATAATCACTTCTATACTAATATTATAAATCTGAAGAGTTTGTTTGTTTGGTTGACGCGCTAATCTCGGGAACGACCGGTTCGAATAGAAAAAATATTTTTGTGTTGGATAGTTCATTTATCGAGGAAGGCTTTAGACTACTTAATATTAAGCTACCACTAATAGGAGCGGAGCATCAATGAAAAATGTTGCAAAAACGGTTAAAAAAAATCCTTTTGAGAGCGTCCGTTGCGTGCACTGCGTAAACGGTTAAAGTTACGCAAAAATCATGTATGACAGAATTGTACCTCTTTAAAAGTTCTAAAAAAAAATTCACGACAGCATATGCCTATATTTTAAGGTTGACTCACTATAACCTTTTTTATTGTTATCAAATTTGTTATAAAATAATGCATTATTGGAGAAGGTGTTTTTATTAACATGATATTAATCCTTATCCAAATAAATATGTTATTAATCACAAGTATTTCATTTTGAACAAAATCGCCTTGAAATAAATTTATTTTAATGAATATCTTAGGAGATATCATAGTTTTAAAATAACTCCGTAACAAAGTAATGATCAAGTACCACGCGCGCATTTTTAACGTAACATAGCATCACGCCTGTATTCACAGGCACAGTAGACACAGTCGTACACTCACATTTCACCAATGCTGTTATGAAGTCCCATGTAATGGGTGGTGAGCCTATTGCCATTTACCAGGCACAATTCAAAACTCCGGGCTGCTACTGAGAATTTTATAACAGAAAAACTCAATAACATTTTGCCCGATCTTTGTCTTGCAAAAGAGGGCTACTCGTGCTATTTACAGCTTGGGTCCTAGAGTTTCCCTTCAGAGAAAAATTCAAAGAGATCAATATTCTGACTGTAGCCTCGCAATATATATATGAAAACTTAATGTATGTACGCAAAAACATATTATAATGTAGCGTACTAGTTATTAATTACATTACAATGCATCTCCATAAAAATTAAGAGTATGACACCCTTGGATCGAGAATCGGATTTTATTAATCAAAATAAAATGTAGTACATATTATAAATCATAGACAGTGTTAACATTCTTGGACATTACTCATACAACCAATATAATCGACTGCCGAATCGTGATGGTGGGCGAGGCTTGCAATCCGGCAAAGAAGGTGTCGCGTCCTGTACCTTTGGGTGGCAAGGGCACGGTGGCGGCTCGGGCGGCTCTGAGTTGCTAGTATGCACCCGCCCGCGACAAAAATACCCAAACTCAGGTCGTAGCACACACAGTCTATCTTTCATGCAATAATCAAACACCTCTTGTGTTCTTCTACAGTGCCTGAAGCCGTAATCCCCCGAACTTTTATCAACACAGTTAGCATATTGATTAAATTCCAAGAGACATTCTTTCTTAATCCTTCTGAGGACCTCCATAGAACAAGCTGTTACTTGCTTGCCAAGATCTATGCAAGGTCGGGGATCGCCCTGCTCCTGGCGGCAGAGCATGAACTCGTTGTTTATGGCCTCGCACTGCTTGCCAATGTAAGGACCTGCGGTTATTAGAGTTGCTGTCGACATGTTTACTTCATCTGTTTTTAGTTCCGAAAACTCCGGCAGGTTTATATCGTTCGTTATGACCATTTTATAACTTGTGTTTTGCTGTCCTATGAAAAACTTTTAATTAAATAAAAGATTAATTCTAAATTATTAGAATTACTCGACGAGGTCGCCTAATTCAAAATGACACAATAAATGTCATTTTATAAGATAAAAAGTTTATGTGTAGTGCCAGCCTGATTTTTTAAGGTCTCGAATCTAGTACCTAATCTTAAAATTATCATTAATGAATATTGTGATATAATGTTTTAAATGATTTAGGTGTAAGTTGGTACATCTATCCTTTATGAGTAATAGGATGTCAGGTTTTGAATCAGGAAGTTTAACAATATTCTGATTTAATTAATTATATTAAACTGGATGTGGACAACGACTTAGTATCGTCATAATTTTATATTTCTAAAATGATACTTTCATTTGCAGTGGACGGGCAATCACTCGTGTGCCCTGCGGTGCGCACAAGTAGTGGCTGGCTGGACCTGTTTCCACTACCATGCAGGAAGAATTCCGAGTGTCGGGTTATGGGCAACCAGCACCTTTGCTGCAAAGGTTTCTGCACGCAAGGCGTCAGGCCATCAGGTGCAAGCCAACAACAACGGTTAGTTCAATTCCTTATTAGCAACATACGCAACCTTCACACAGAGACTACTTGAACATTGGTTGATATTTAATCATGAATCAAAGCCTCACCAACGTCAGAGACTTGTTATAGATTACTTCGTTGCTTTGTACATTGAGTTTGCACTTTGGGATATCAACAAAGTGTAATTCCCTAAAACCGTGTTTTACTTACTAATGACAAAGAACCCTGCAGGGTTTTTATCTTGATTACAAATACTTAGGTATCTAAAAATAAAACTTATTAGACTCGCCATCATAATTGATGTAATCGTTTCTAATACACTATACAGCATATCGTTTCTATTCGCGCACAGTGTATAATCTGATTTTTGTGCCATTAAGTTATATTCAAGTTCTCTCTCATCGTGTGGTTGATGAACAACCTAGTTTCAGAATTTAAACCTACGGGTGGTGGGAATTTAAACCACCCGTAAGCCTCTGACATGCCTTTACACGCCATCGAGAATATCTCTCAGGTGTTCCAGTGTCCTTACGATTTCTTTACCGTTTCAAGCAAGTGATAATTAATTTCTAATCCACATGACTTCGAAAAGTCAGTGGTGCGTACTTTGGATTCGAGCTTGCGACCTCTGACTTGTCAGTCACACTTCTTGTCCTGGTTGGCAGATATAAGAGATAACAACCCGGCCGACGTTCGTTGCATTCTAGACGCATGTTAATATTTTTGGAAAAGGATTTGTTTCTGTTTTCCATATTTTTTCATCTTGTTTCTTTCATTTCAGTGTAGTCCATATAATTAGAAATATATAATATAATTAAATATTTTTGCTACAACACCTACGTTTATGGTGCAGTCGGCTTTTTTGTTTTTTAATCATTTGTTTTATTTAGAATATGTCTCATTACTTTTGTGCTAAGTTAATAGTCATTTTAATTTACCATAAAACACTTGCCGGGTCAAAATTTATCGTTATGTTGTTTAGTGGGAATCCTAAAGAAAAATACTTACATAAGGCTTTTTTGTATTTTATGTTTGTACTAACTTAAATAAGTATTTTATAATATATTTTAGTTAATGTTGATAACTACATAGCTTACAATTTTATAACTTTTTGAACGCTACACCTCAAGCGAAGTTTCTTCCTCTTTATAAAGCATTAAAACATTTAACGCACGCGAACCAAATCCTGGAGCTATAGGGAAATACGGTTGTGAGCAGGGATCATAAGTCGCGGCGCGGTTGCTCTGCGCCCGCGCCCGTGCATACATAAATACTTCAGCCGCTCTGCAAACTAAGCTATCGCGCCCCTGTTTACAATGTTAAATTTTTCTTGGATTTTATAACGTCATATTTTTTATTTTCGTAGACGTTTATACGCGCCTCTGTCGTTGTCGGCGTAGGCGGCGCGGCGGCGACGACACGGTGTTAAAGCCCATTTTCGTACCTATGTAGCGTTCAAAAAGTTCCATCTTCCATCCATCTCCTGCAAATAAATATATATTATATTAGCATAGACCACACTACACCAACTCACGCTTTACATTGCTTTGTTTTTGAAGGTTAATCACGATATAAATACATACTCCAGTAGCTTTCTAGGACATTAGGTAATATCCAGTAAGTAATATCAAACATTGAATGTTAATACCAAGCAATTTACTCTGAAGAGAAGGCATCGCAGATGGTTTGTATCTAGGCCAACATATTCATAAAAAAATTAAGCAACTGACTGGGTATCAGATAGTAAGATAATGTCTATCCCCTGTATCAAAATTTTGATTCGGGCCCTTTTATTAAGTTTTACAGACGTTAGTACCTACAGACGTTAGTACCTACAGACGTTGGGGGGCGTTGGGGCCCTTGTGGCTCGGGGGCCCCGTATCATTGTTACGGCTGATACGGCGGTGGCTACGACCCTGGATACAGATCTGGTAGCTTTATGTGTAACCACAGATTAGTTAAGAGGAATCTTTAGGACACTTCACGTTTTAATTCCTCCCTTTCAGTTAACTTCCTCACAAGGAGTCCATGTGTGGTAAGGTTAGAAAGCAGTTTTCATCTTGCTGGTACTATGTAATTACAAATAATTCGTTACTTCAATAATTTTTTTGGCTAAAGTAAATGTATTTCAGTTTTTTTTCGGATGAATTACCTTTTTTCTATTTACCTCGTTTGTAAGAACTTCTTAGCAGTAGTTTAACTGAACTTTGCACCAAGCAAGGGCGTGATTCAAATCTACTTAAGTTCTACAAGCTTTAGTTGACGTAAATTTATACCGATTTTGCGACACGAAAAAATAATCCGTTAAGTAGGTAGGTATTAAATGGAAAAAGAATACGGTCACGAACAGAATTCGAACCTGCGCCTCCCGGATAAATACTCCAGGCGCTCTGACCACTAAGCCATCTCGACCTCTGCTCACCACCGCGAATTCTTCTTCCATATTTTAACACGTGTTAACTGCACATGACGAAAAACTCTCTTTAATATTCTTAACACAGCGATAATAGTAAACAACAAAGAACAATTATTGTTAACTAACTACACCTGACCAAAAACAATTGACGGTAATTTTGAAACTAGTATGCCCTAAGTTAGATAAATCAGCTATAATTTTCACGGCATTGATTAATTTTCTAATAAATGATAGTGTCTTACGATTTTACCTATTTTCAGAGCCTAACTGATACTGAGAACGGAAGTAACAATCGACAAACCATAAAATAAACCTACCCACTTATTTACCACAAACCTACATATTGGAAATAGAAGTGATAAACGCTCAAGCGATTACCAGATAGATTACATTACCAGGCATACCTACGAGAAATTTCTTGAGGCAGGATGTGCAAATCTAACAGAGCTGTAATGAAATAATAATAATAATAATAATAATAATAATAATACTTTATTCAAAAAACATAAAGCGCATGTACATATATAAAAACCCAATTATAATACATCAAAATTAACTTAAAATTATGCTTAGTGTAGTACATAGGTATAAAAATAATTATATTACGACGACAGATAAAAACATTCGGTAGCATGTCCTGATTTTGTAGCTTAGTTGCCTGAACTAGGTTAAAACCTGTGTTTCAGGCTATTTTGCCCAATAAAAAGTGACTGCAAGTAATATGAATAATGAGTCATCTTAATTATTACCATACATGAACTGTAAACATTAAACAATACTTAAGAAAACAAAATTTACTAAAACTATTACAATTTATAGAGACTAATTAATTTATTATTTTACAACAGTAATCAAATTTTCCGTATCAGAGTAGGTCAGTGATTTTAAGTGCTTAGTTAACATTATACTACATTGTTTTTTACTTATGCTATATATATCTAAAATCTTATTTAATTTATTGTACAGAAAAGGTCCTAAGAATAAGAAAAACCTGTTTACATAGGCATGCTTGCCTTGTAGTTTTGGACAGACTAGGTCTTTCCGTCTCTTGTTCGGGGGAAGTGGTATGAAAGGGAGCAAGATATGTTGTATTAGTACGGTGTTTAGAATAAATAATTGGCGAACAGTTAGGACATCAGTAGACTGATATAAGTCATAGGTAGGGAATATGTAAGGGCGGAAAGTTGCCACCTTTAAAATTGCTCTTTGTGCGCGTTCAAGCGGTAGTAGGATGGTTTTCGCTGCTCCACCCCATGATGTTATGCAATATGAGATAATTGATTGGCCTAGTGCTAGATATACTTGTTTTAATAGGTTAAAATCAGCAGCACCACGGATCTTTTTGAAAATGGATATTAGTTTGCGCACTCTCTTACATAATGAGTCAATATGTTTGCGAAAATTCAGATTAGTGTCAAGCATGATGCCTAAGTAATTTATAGAGTTAGTAACGTCCAAAGTAGGACAAGCGCATGCAGCAAATGATCGGCAATTATTGTGAGCGAATATGTAATTGTGTGGGTCATGTATGTTATTGTTTCGCATTGTAAAGTGGATGTATTTGGTTTTTTGTGCATTTAGGGTTAGTACATTTTTTAAAAGCCAGTTATTTACAGTGTTGAAGCCAAGTTGAGCATATTCATATGCTTCCGCTCTTGAGTTTGCAGTGAATAGTAGCACTGTGTCATCTGCATACGACATACTGACCCCATTTTGAAGATTTAGGCTACAAAGATCATTTATATAAACCAGGAATAGGGTAGCTCCAATAATACTTCCCTGTGGAACTCCGAAAAGAGTGTTTGGAATGTCTGAACTAGTGTATTTTCCTATTCTAACGCATTGGCATCTGTCGCTGAGATAATCAGTAAGCAGTTGTAACTGTTTACCTCTTATACCAACCGATTCAAGCTTATTCAGAAGCAAGGGAACTGAAACAGAATCGAAAGCTTTGGCGAGGTCAAGAAATATTCCGATTACATGCATTCCATTATCCAAGTTAGAAGTTATGTGGTCAATCAATTGGTGAACTGCTTGACTCGTTGATCTTTGAGGCCTAAAACCAAATTGTCTGTCTGAAAGAATGCTTTTGGCTTCGAGATATTTTATTAGTCTGTTATTTATAATTTTTTCTAAAACCTTTGAGAAAGCTGGTAAAATGGAAATTGGCCTGTAATTGTTAACACAACATTTGTCTCCAGACTTGTGTATTGGGATAACAATGGCTTTCTTCAGAGACTTAGGAAAAACACCTTTAGACATACATATTTTAAATATGTGTGTTAGTGGTGGTGCAAGAAAGTGCTTAAATCTTTTGATTATGTTTGTGGGTATATTATCCCACCCTACCGCAGAAGTGTCCTTCAGCCCAGTGATTACTTGGACCACTTCCTCTACATCAGTTTCTAGCATAGCAAAAGATTCAAGCTTTGAAGCAGGTGAGTTAATGGACGGATTCTGTGCATGGAGGTTTTTTGATTGAGAGATTCTGTCCGCTAAGTTCTTCCCAACATTTGCAAAAAAGTAATTAACTTTGTTTATTGCCTGCGTAGGATTTGAATCTGCTAGTAGCAAATCCAATGGTGGTTCTTGTTTTTTAGCAGTAAAAGAACGGTTTTTTATGTATTTCCATACTAATTTGCTATTGTTACCCGCTTTTTCCAACTCGGCCTTGTTATATTGAAATTTTAGTTTCTTTAAAAGGTTGTTGCAAAAATTCCTATATCTTTTATAAGTCACAGAAATAATCTCGTTTTCAGGAGTTTTTTTAACTTTTGAGTGCAGTTTATCTCTATGTCGTATACAACGCATTAGTCCCGGTGTAATCCACGGTTTTGTGTTTTGGTATTTGCTAGACAATTTTACCGTATAAGTATTTTTACGAATTGCATATTGTATTGCGTTTATGAGGTAGTTTAGTGAAATGTTTACGTCAGTACAAGAGTAAAATGGGGTCAAGATCTATGTTAGGTATGTCAACATCGAGGTTGTTCATGTTTATTTTTGTATAGCTAGGCATGCAGTTATTTTTAGGAAGTGTTAGTTTTAATGTTAGTAGAACAGCTTGGTGATCGGTAATAGATGAATTTGTAACCAAAGTAATAGATGGCTGATTTGTCTTAATAATGAAATGATCTAAACATGACCCACTTTGATGTGTAGGAAAGGTATGAGCCGGCAAGAGACCATGAAAGGCGCAGATATTGAGGTAGTCATGTCCTCGAATGTCATTTTTATCTGACGCAATGTTGATATTTATGTCACCCGTTATTAATATGTTCATAAAAGATGATAACTTATTTAATAATAAATCAAGTGACCTCAGGAATTTGTCTGTATTTAGCGAGGGTGGTCTATATATTGCAAGGATGGCTGTGTCTTGGTTAATTTTTATAAGTAGACAGTTACAATCTTGTACACATGGCTTCTCCACAATTACATTTAAATGTTTTTTTTAAATAAACTACAACGCCATCGTTTTGGTTGATAATATTCTCACTGCAATATGAGTTGTAGCCATCTAGAGGTGGTAAACAGGTCGTTCTTTTCGACAACCAACATTCTGTTAAAACGATTACATCACATTTTATATCTAATGAATGTAACAGTATTTCCAGTTCGTCTATGTTCCGATAGATACTGCGGATGTTTTGTGTAATTACAGTAAGTGTTTTATCGGTAATAGGAAGAAGGCTTTTGCATTCCTCGACTCTACATATTTTCGACTCTGATATAATATAATTATCTAAGTCATCGAGTAATTCATTGGCCATAGTTATAAGTAGGTACCTTTTGTTGTGCTTCTTTTACCAAGTTAGCGACGCTCCTAGGCGCCGTCATAATCGATGGAATTGATGTACCTGTCTTCGGCATACTTACGAGCTGGGCAGCTCTCGTCACCAGTTTGGTGGTCACTGGGTTTTTTAAACCTTTTACATGTTGCACAGGTCGGAGGAGACGTCTTTTTGTCACATTCCTTCATGGTATGTCCAGTTTCACCGCAGTGACCACAGTTGGGGCTGGTTTCACGACAGAACTTGGCAGCATGTCCGTATTGTTGGCAGTTATAGCACCTCGTTACAAGTGTAAAATCTCTTACCGGGCATGATGTCCAATTTATAAACACTCTTCCTTGATTGATAAGAGCCTTTCTGATTCCGGCCGGTACTTCTATTATATAATTGCACGTTGGTGTGTTTTTCTTACCAGACTTATGGCTTAATTTTATTGAGGCTAAGAATGATTCACGGGTTTTATCAGGAAATTTAAGTGCCAGGTTCTGTTCGAAAATACAGTCAAAAACCTCCTTTTCGCTGAGTGCAGTAGGAATACCAATAACAACAATCCTTGGTCGACGCCTGGCTCCTTCTTCGATGGTAAGACCCGATGACATAAGCTGACTTGAGCTTTTGAGCTTGTCAATGTCGTCTTTGGTTTGTGTACTAATGACGACACCACCGTTTTTTATTTTTCTTACGGTCTGAATTAATGCCTTGGTATCGTCGCTGGTTTTAGCCGAAAATGCTTGTCTACTTATTACTTCCTACAGTTTCCAGCTTTGTTTGTTTTGTGTAGACAGCAATAGATTTTTATTCACTGCGGTCCACAACATTTTCACGTTTCCGTTATATAAAGAAAAAGAAAATTATGTGGATATAAAAATCAAAGTGGGCACCTTTATTGTCAACAACCAGCGCGGATGTGCACATAACAATTCAATAAAGTTCCATCGTATGGTATCGGTATCGTAGGAACACATAAAGTCATAAACCTATTAAATTATTTAACTTACATTTCTAAAAGTATTGAAAACATAACAACAAGTAATGGGACAGACAGAGGTATATTAATTAGTTGTTATTGCTTTGGTATAAATATTTAATGAGTAATTAATTAAATTGTGGAGTTTAATGCATGACAATCGGTTTTTTCGATCGAATTGATAATAGAACTTAGTTTTGGGGTTCCTGATGGTTGTAATATGTAGGAGTTGGTTTTCTCTATCATAAGGAACCATACCATGCCTGAAGAGATGCGTAGTTTTTTTATACGTGTTTTAAAATACGTGGAAAGGAACGAAAGTCGGTAGAAATTATGAAATTCATGTTATTTTATTTTCAGAAGTGTTGTTGAAATTTTAGCAATAAATTAAAAATTTACTTACTTTTGACTACCTACGTTATGGTTTATTTTATTAAGTAGAGTATAAAAATATTTTTAAGGAGAATGGAACGCAAATTCATAAATAAAAAGATTAGATATCGTAGCGTGATCACTTACACCTTTTACATTCACAGGGAAGCCAGACTTAACATTAATCCTGCTTGTTTGTTTCCAAAACAACTTTAAGTCCTTGTGATGCAAGAATGTCCATTTTAATCTGGTCCTGCTTATTTTGACACCACTGTAAATGTTATTTTAAAATTTTCCTCCTCTCACACATATCTGTATACAGTTGGCCATTGATCGGTTTACCACCATGAACCCACGCCAAAAACTTTAGTCTGGCTTCCTTGTGGAAACCTGCCACATGCTTGTTCCAACCAGCGATATATCCGCCTCTCCTCTGAGATCTCCCTGCCCATCTATACATGCCACTCAATATTTTCCTGTGTTCGTCGTTGTAACAGATTCCGTCACAACAATTGGAGAGTTCTACAGGAAAATCAATTTCCCTGAGACGAGTGATTTTTTTTTATGAATGTTGTCAATTTGTTTACGATTTCCCTCACCCCACAGAATCTTATGAGAAGCACGTGTACGGA
The DNA here is from genome assembly GCA_935421205.1 of Xylocampa areola. Classification (NCBI taxonomy): domain Eukaryota; kingdom Metazoa; phylum Arthropoda; class Insecta; order Lepidoptera; family Noctuidae; genus Xylocampa; species Xylocampa areola. The sequence goes on along the minus strand of OW285217.1, from coordinate 7,185,497 downwards.
TATATCATGACTTAAAAGACTTTTCCACAAATGATTTAACCGCAGAAAACGGAAACGGGAAATATCTGACCAGAAATTGTTTGTAATTAATATTTTTTTCTTTACATCAAACATTATAAGAATTCTTTAGTAAAGTTATAATTTTAAATGGAAAAAGAATACGGTCGTGAGCAGGATTCGAATCTACGCCTACCGGATCAATACTCCAGGGATAAATACTACCATAATTTTCCATTAATAATTATAACTTTAGAGTTCGCTAGGCATGCGTTAATGCTTTTCAAAGATATATCTGTAATTCTTTATTACCTTCATATCCTAGTCTAATCTACGTTTGACTAGTCAATTGCAGGTTAACTTCACTACCTGTTTTGTTTTCCTGACTAAGGTAATTCTAGGTTTACCCTGTGGCTAAACCACTAAAATATCATAAGTCAAATCACAACGTAGGAAGTAGTTTTAGCATTGGACTGAGACCTCTGACAATACTGAGATTGACTAGACAAATCGGAGAGCGCCTGGGCTTCTGGCTTTGACTATATCTTAATGCACTGCTCAAAACTAAGCATGTCTAGTTGCCATTGTAGAATGACCCAGATCACGGCTAGCGTGGTCGAGCCGAGTAGCAGTAGCACAAGTCCCAGCACAACAAGCACAACCAGTAGCACAACAAGCACAACGACCACTACTACATCTGCTCCGAGTACCACCAGCTCCACCACGACTACGACCACGACTACGACTCCTCGGCCTACGAGCACGACCACGACCGAAGCCCCTCGCCCGTTCTTCCAGCTGTTGCCTATACAGATACCACAAGCTACCACACAAGCCAGCGCCCCTGTCAAGACCAGTAAGTAGTTATAAACCTAGTATCTTAAACTTATTACTCGTTCATAACTAAGTACTAAAAAGGAAAATAACCATGCAAGAGCCCGGCCAGTGTGTTGTGTGGTGCCGATGCCGTCGTACCTCAGTGCCACAAAATAACTCAAAATAGATACCTAGGTATGTCTGAGTGTGACACGGATACTTAAGTTTTATTTTTCACCAAATTTGGAAGTCGCCGTTTTCAACGCTCAATTTAATTACTTTTTCGGATCATGATTCAATAATTATCTATTATCATCATGAGCCTATAACAGTCCACTACTGGACATAGGCCTCTCCGAGTGTGCGCCACTGAGCTCGGTTCCTGCCTTTTCCCCTCTACCAGCATCTCCCAGCCACCTTGCGCAGATCGTCACTCCACTAAGGGCGTACCTACTACCTACACTGAGTTTAGCGATTCGCAGTTTCCACTTAAGAACACGACGCTTACCTCAGTGGTTATCAATTCTGCGAGTAAAATGGCTATGACCAGCCTACTGGCACTTCAACTTAGGTACTAATCATGTGGCATGACCTACTTCAAATTCAACGCCGTTAGTTTTTCATTTCACCTAATCGTTCATTTTCATAAGCGTACCTACCTTTATTTAAGAATCAAGAGATTTAAGAACCTACCCTGTGTCTGGTTGTTGCGAAAACTTTTTATCAATTGTTTTTCTCTCTATCTTCGATTTAAGCAAAAGTGTTTTAATTTCTCTCCGGAAACATTATGCCCGGCGCGACAGGCTCTTAGAGGGAAAATTACCTACTTCTTAATTAAGTACTAACTTAGTACCTACTGTGCTATATGGATGTCACTTCAAAAATGCAAAGCTGGATATGTATTACTTACTAGGAATAATATTGTATTATTTCTCAATGAGGTAGGAATAATATTGTATTAAATATTACGAGTATCTAAATATGTTTCCATAATTACCTCGGATTTATTCTAATAGACGAATAGGTACATCACGGCTAAATGTCACAAGCTTCAATAAACTCTGCTTTTCACCTTTTTAGTAGGTAGTAACTAAGAAAATGATCAAGGCTATGTTCTTGAAAATATAGGACGTGGCCTACCGGAACTTGCAAAACAAAAACAATGCCTGCAGTAATTTTAGTGATATAATCACCAATATTTAAATAACCTTCGCCTAATAAATTCTATATATAGACCAGTAATAAACATGCATAAGTAAAGACTTATTTTTTTCTCATAAATGTATACTCACCTACTTAGATACAGCTAAGTTCTTGTTATTTTTAAGCAATGCCATTACTGCTGAATCTAATGTAACTTATTCAAACTCAATTCATAATTTTGGTAGCTTTAATGAATACAATGTAAATTACTCGAGTGCAGGTAAGACGCAGAAGCTGGTGTGTCCAAAAGCTGGACAGGCACCTGCATTCCTGTTCCCAATCCTTTGCGAGAAAAACTCTCAATGCCGCGCGACCAGCGGGCCTGATCAGGTGTGCTGTGAAGGACGATGCGTCAAAGGAGTCCCGGCACCACGACCGACATCGCCACCCGAACCACACCAACGTATGTATTTTCACTACGAGTTATAATCATGTCACGAATTACGTAAGTCTGCCCCGGTTTAAAAGTAGACCTGAGTGAATTACTTAAATATGTTATTTACCGTTATACACTTTACTGACGTTGTAAGGGTCAATTTAGAAAGGTAAACCACCATATCACTAATACAAATTAATCAATCGATCATGAAGCCTTACAACACCTAACTACCTTGAAACATATTTGAGTTTAGTTTTTATTTATTTACTTGAGTTGTTTTTAAGTGCTTAATATACACATGGTCTATGGTCAAGTTATTTGAACATTAATTGGCACGTGCTTTAGATTGGCTATGTTCCCAGTCTAGCTTGCACTTTTTTTTTTCTTTCTTCTGGCTTCGCACTCCTCGTGCATTTAGCCAATGTCAAGTATATGGAGTAATCAAGTAATAATAGTTCCCGTCATGGAATTATTTATTATATGGCGCCACACTTTTTGTGCCTGCCAGTTGTTGCGCGCGTTGCCCCAGTAAAACGGTGGAAATTTTACTGAGTCTTCGATGGAGTTTAGGAGTGAACACAAAAAGTTATGATTTTCAATTTTATATAATTTGCCCACACCTTCATGAACACTTAATGGTTAATTATCCACCATAATTACACATTAAACTTCAGAGAAACACAAGTTTTGGAAAACAATATAAAACCGACAACGTGCACTTTACATTTTCCCGCCTAAACTCTAGCTTGCACTTGGGAGTTGGGCAGTTGGTTGACAGTGACAGGAATAATGTTATGCTAAAGCACGTGTATCTAATGTTCATTTATCTTGGCCATATACGTCTAGAGAGATAGCAATAAATGGAAAATGAGTCATGTAAGTTTTTACAAAAATAATAATTAAAACAAGCTTTCAATGCGAATCAATCGAACCCAAACTCGGGATTTATCTTGTTTAGTTCAGAAGTTCCTATGGCCACCTTTCGACTCCATCTTCAGACCCTGGATTATCATGTAGCACCAAAGTACTCACTAAGACAAAACAAATGAACCCAAACTCGATGGGTTTATCTTGTTTAATTAAGAAGTTCCTATGGCCATCTTCCGGCTCCATCATTAGAAACAGCTCTTTTTTCTTCAAAAGGCCATCTCAGACCTATCCCTACATAGTTACACTCATATGTTGGATAAAATTATGTCTGGACTTTAAAAGAGACTTTGACCTCCGAGTTTGTTTCGGCATTTCTTCTCAGATAGGAAACACCGACGCTATCTAAAAAATCTTTGACTTGCGTCTATAACAGATGTATTTACAGAAATAAATATAATTTATCATCAATACACATCAATGGTAGGATCAAAGATATAGGCCAAAACAACGTTTATTCTACTTTAATAAGACATACATTATTTAAGAACCCCATAAAACTATTGGAAACCGGGTATATAATTTGTTTATATAGTGATACTTACGTACCTGTTACGCTCCGAATTTTCCATAGTTTTGGCGCCGAACTATGAAATAACAAACTAATTGTTACGTGTCTGGTGGTGGACTGGGGCGAAGCGGGGTACTACACTGCACGTAATTACATAAAAACACAAAAAACGCACGGCTTTCGCGGGGCAATTCAAAGTGCGTCAAAACCACTCTATCTATACCACCAATAAGCCAACGTCTACCCTACTACTGCTGTAAATTAATTCACTTTACAATTACACATTCATCAATGCAAATAAATTATTTCTATTCTATTCTATTCTATTGAATTAACACACTCCAAAAAGACTAAACTAACTATTCGTGTGTGTGATATTTGTGTTTTTAATAAATTTATTTCTTTCTTTCTTTCAAAAACACCCACTTAGTTGACGGGGGGGACACTTGACTCTTGACTAACAAAAAATAATTATCACTTTAAATATAATAAATTCAAATTAATATAATTTAATTTTTCAAAGAAACATTGAAAAAATAATAGACAAGAACGGGGCTTGAACCCGCGACCTTTGACGTTCCGTGTCATCACTCTACCAACTGAGCTACCTTGTATTACTAGATAAATATCACCAGGCGTCTCCTTAAGACGTATACAAAGAGGATTGAAAATTCAATAGGTTTGAACACGACAAGGTAGCTCAGTTGGTAGAGTGATGACACGGAACGTCAAAGGTCGCGGGTTCAAGCCCCGTTCTTGTCTATTATTTTTTCAATGTTTCTTTGAAAAATAGAAATTAATATAGGCATTACATGGCCTCAACATGTATTAAAAAAATATAATTATATATAATATAATTTAAGCCTAATATTTCGCAAAATTTCGCCCTGAATCGAAAAATGGTTTTCACACAGCCGTAATATTTTTGAACGACATATCCAACCACACCATGACTGTCACCATGGGATAGTCGAGAAAAATTCATTCCCAGTTTACGTGTAGGGGAGGATGTACCATAATTTATTTCCAAGATTTTATTTTACCCCCTTGTTGGCGTAATTAATATGTATACCCATGCCAAAATTACAGCTTTCTAATACTAATGTTTCTGTGCTAAGCCGCAGCAAACAGACGGACGGACAGACCTGGCGAAACTATATCTATGAATTCCTTGTTGACTATGGATCATTGGAACCCTAAAAATCATTAAACTGTTTCTAAGTTTTGCATAACACTTCTTTTTCTTATGATCATTGCATTTCTATTTAACTAGGTATCTCTGAGAAGAAGCGCTGAAAGAAATGAAGAGGTCAAGTGTAGTTATGTTATTGTATTTGTGTGATGTAATTAAGATCTCATATTTCTTGCTGTTTACTACATTGCAGCTTTATTAGGTGTGATTCCTCGCGAATGTCCGGCGACACCGCTCGGTGAACTGCTGTTTGAAGTCCAGACTTGCAAGGCTGATTCGGACTGTTGGCCACGGATTTGCTGCCCTGATGGGACACGCTCCTATTGCCGGACTGCAAGAGCTCGACTTGATCTGGTGCCTGTCGCTAACCAAATTGATGGACGTAAGTAATTGTGTATGGATACTTTATTATACACTGGCATGCTAAACTATACGTTTTTTTTTTTTAAGTTGGCTTATTTTCGTTTTTATAGCTATTTCTTAAATTAAAGTTCTCGACTAATAAGTTTTTATATAAACTAAACTCTTTTTGGAGTCCTTTTTATTTCGAAAGTATATTTTGTGTACATTAAAAGTTATACAAATTTTAAAAGTGTGATAGGTACTTATTTTTGCAGGCCAGTGTAGATTCTCGTTTATATGACTGACATTTTGGTCTAGTGTTTGCGAGCGCGACTGCTGAACATGAGGGTTCGATTCTCGGGCAACGGGAATAGGGAAATTCTCAGTAGCAGCCGCGAGTTTGGAATTTTGCCTGGTTAATGGCAATAGGCTCACCACATACCAGCATCGGTGAGGTGTGGATGTACTCTAGTAGTTACACCTCTGCCTACCCTTTGAAAAATACATACGTGATACTATGTTATATGTTTATTATAGCTAAATATTTCATATTGTAATTTATTTGGTGTACAATAAAATATAATAAATAGGCTAGCTGTGCCGGCAACTCACGCAGACTTGGAGAAATAGCACTTTAAATTGATATCTTATAAAAGTAACCTAGTTACTCATTTTAACATCAGCTATATGCCAGTAAAAGTCCTGTCTAAATTTGTCCAGAACTTCCTGGAACAAACAGATTACCAGAAAAAATATTTTTGTTATACTCGTAGTACGTGTACGATACATTCGTAGGGTGATAGTGCCCGGTGCCGGTTCACGACCATTTAGTGGACTTGTGCAGGACGCCCACGCACAGCTACCGATAACAGTAGCTGTTAATATTTAGTGTTATTCTATCAATGTCTGTAATCAATATCTGGAAATAATTAGTTATAAATAGTATTAGATCATGTATTTTGTTATTCGGAACACAGAATAAGAGAGTTGTGATTGGTGGATGGGAATTTTTGAACATGGTTGCCCCTGCCACTACTTGCGACCATACAAAATTGTATATAATCGGAGCATTGTAAAATGTCAGTTCAGTTCAGTTCAGTGCAGTTCAGTTCATTATTGTTAAGTCAAGATTGTTGTTATGTTAGATCAAGAATAAATAATCTTCAAGCGAACCGGGAGTTTAATTGAACTCGTGAATATCCTCCAACCCAGTGAATAGTGTGGGGTCGGCAGAGCACTCCGTACAGGACTTGTAATCTTTAAAGTAACATTGTTATTATACTAGGTGTAAATATTTTGAAGTTATACCATATACAGTGAAAGAAAATTTTTTACTGACGGTGCTGTTGCGCAGTGGTCGAGAGACCGGCTGCTGCGTCGCGTGTTGCAGGTTCGATTTCTGCGCGGAAAAAATATTTGTATGATCTACAGGTAATTTTTCCGGGTCTGGGTATGAGTTTTTTTTTAGTTCTCGGACACCTACAGTTAGATTACGACCGCTTTTTTTTAACCGACTTCCAAAAAGGAGGAGGTTATCAATTCGGCTGTATTTTTTTTTTTTTTTTTTTTTTTTTTTATGTTTGTTACCTCAGAACTCCGTCATTTATGAACCGATTTGGAAAATATTTTTTTTATTTGAAAGGATTTACTTTCAGATTGGTCCCATTTAAATTTTATGAAAATTGATTTAGTAGTTTGGTATTTAAATCAAAATAACTGAAAAATAATACGTCGTCGAAGTAAACGAAATGGTGTATTTTGCTTTCTTGTGACTTTCCGGTGGTGTTTACGGTCTCTAGAATAGTTCTAATGAACTGCCTAACTGTCATATTGTTGATTTTAGTTCGAAATTTTGTCGGCTCTGTATGTCCTAACAATAATAACCTAACTTTATTTTACTTGTCAATAGCAAAAAAATTATGAAATTTTTTTATGACGTTAATACTAAACCACTATAATAGTCGACAATATATCGGGATTATGAAAGAAAATAAATTAAATTGATCCATGAGCGAGCGAAGCGAGCTCGGGAGTTTCGTGTATCCCGACACGAACAGGTTAGGTTCGAAGAGGATGACGGGGGCCCGTGAGCGAGCGTAGCGAACGAACAGCTCCCGTCATCCTCTTCGTGTTTATGTTTTTTCTAACCTAACGGACACAAAAATAGCAGTCCCGCTAAGCGGGGCTCCGTCGACCCAGCCACGGAAAGTCAAATCAGAATACAGTAAAGTAAATCAGAGTACGCTTTTTTACTTGAATGGTGACTATCCATTTAATATACCTATACAATAAACAAACCTGTCCCACTGTAGATATGTCATTCTGCATCTAAAGGTGGGTAGCAGTTTTGTTAAACGTATCGCAATGGCAATCCAGCTGAACGTTGTTAAGCTGTTTTATAAAACAGTACTGTTTTGTAAAGCAGCTAGAGATTTTGTAAAACAGCGGATTCTACAATCCATCTGCGACAGATATATATGGACAGCGCGTTGAGTAGGTCTACCCATATTCACTTCCGATAAATCAGTTATGGTACGCAAGATTCACTAAAAAGTAAGAAATAAAATAATTTTTAACAAAAAAAAGAACCGACTCCAAAAATCTTTCTGTGTAAAATTGCACTAAAAAGTTATAAAATAATTGCATTATTTACTTACTACAATTTATATAAAAATATTTTTTTAATTTTAGAGGATTCTGAATAAAGTCAATTTATTAGGACAATAATATACAATTATTATTATTTTTGGAGTCGGTGCCAGTAAAGGATAATAAACGTGTAAGTACATTCATGAAGTAGCGTATTACGTTCGCTTTAGGCAGTTGTTGTGTTCATTTGTAAATAGGTTCAATTAGGTATAATATATTATCGTAAAAATAATGATGGTTAATGTACCTTTAAATATACTTTGCAAATTTTAGGAAACTTCCTTAATATTTTTAAAGTTTGTCTGGCACCGACTCCAATAATAATAATAATTGTATATTATTGTCCTAATAAATTGATTTATTCAGAATCCTCTAAAATTAAAAAAATATTTTTATATAAATTGTAGTAAGTAAATAATGCAATTATTTTATAACTTTTTAGTGCAATTTTACACAGAAAGATTTTTGGAGTCGGTTCTTTTTTTTTGTTAAAAATTATTTTATGTAAAAACAACTCAAGTGCTATGAAATTTAGATCGCAAATAAAATTCGCTATTTCTTTCTGTAGCTGAGAGAAGCTACAGAAAGAGATAGCGAATTTTATTTTACCTCTTCTCGTATGTGTCTTTTATTTAACTTTGTTTTCTATATTACTAATTTGTTTTTTACGTTCTATATTAATAGCTATACGACCTCCGAAAACTGGTGGATTTGTTAAATAAAATCAATGGTCGGTCATCGTTTTATGTGCTTAGATTTTAATTATTAGCTATAATTAGCCTACTCGCATACTGACGTGTAAATTAACCATGCTGGAATGAATAGAAAAAGTCAAAGCATTTTACGTCATACCACACAGTAAGTGTACAAACTTCAAGAAAAGATTAGACTAATAGGTAGAACTAGTCCCCGACCAATTGGACGTAAACTGATGGAAGCGACATTTTAGTCTATTAGTTGACCAACAACCTATTATTTTAATGAAAGACTCATTTTCGAAAAAATATTGGTTTAGAAGAAATACTAACATATTTTGACACACAAAGCATTCATTCATATTTCATATCAATGTTTAAAAGTAAAATGTAACATGTCTCATTCACATTTGAAAATGTTCCTGCTCACAAATTTTTACTATAATTTTGTTAGGCGTGTACAGTAGTTTCCGTTCTGAAGAACGAGAACTGAAGAATGAGGTGAACCTCATTGCGAGGTATCAAGCTATCTTAGGCAGACAAACAATGACACGAGGGAAAGAGACATATTGAATTTGCGTTTAGCAATAAAAATATGAAAACTAGCATTACGTAAATACTAATCGTCAATAAATCAGGATTAGGAAGGAAAATAAATCAAACCCATGAGCGAGCGCAGCGAGCTCGGGAGTTTCGTGTACCCTGACACCGACAGGTTAGGTTCAAAGAGAATGACGGGGGCCAGTGAGCGAGCGTAGCGAACGAACTACCCCGTCTTTTCTTTGTGTGACGAGTGGTGACTATCCATTTCATATACCTCTACAATAAATAAATCTGTCTGAACGTAGATAAATTATTCTACATTACGTACAAACGTGGGTAGCAGTTTTGTTAAACGTATCGCAATGGCAATCCAGCTGAACATTATTCAGCTGTATAACATTACAAAAAAATTTGTAATTCAGCTAGCAGTTTTGTAAAACAACTGATTCTATTATCCATCTGCAACACATCGAACGCATGAAAAATATTATAAGTACCCTTATTGATTACCTTTAATCCAAACTTTGCCTTCTTCGCTAATCAAATCAATAACTAGCTTGGTGTTGTCGTAATGTAAATATTCACACCATTGTCTCCATTTTACAATTAGCTAGACGTTGGCACGGACGGGGTCACGGTGTCAAGATCTTACGTATTGTTAGAATTTAAACGATTGAACTTACCAAGGCACATTATAACTGTACCTACTACGTACCTAGCAGGAAACAGGAACAACTTATCAGATGCGGCACCTATTCGAATATGTTTAAAACATTTTAAACAACATAACTTAACATAGTTCCTATATTGATCGAGGATGTAGGAAGAGGTGTGCAGTCACACCATAGTCTCGGCGCACGAAAAAACTAATCCGTGTGCCATTTTAATAACAAAATAAGTTTGATTTTATTAAATTTTTCCTCGCAAGTGTGTTGAAAAAAGTACTATGAAACTTGTGAGCATTTGTCTTACCATAGAAATACTTTATATCTTTGGGTCTTACACTCTCGGATCTGGATTACGCCCTCGCCTTTCGGCCTTGTAATCTAACCTCGATTGTAATTGATGACTTAGCTCACTCGTATCGTAATGTAATAAAATGCAACATTCATGTAATTATAATACTGTGTAATATGTAAAATTGCCTTTTGTTAAATCTATACTACAATATTATAAAGTGAAAGAGTTTTTTTCTTTATTTATACGCGCTAATCTCTGGAACTACCACTACTATAGGCAGACTCATGAAGAATAGTATAGGCTATCTAACATTACGCTACACCTCTCACGCCTTAAATATTGCGATATATTATAAAAAGCGCTCCCGAACTGCTTTATGGCGTACTGGTTAGAGATACCTACGTACCTACCTAAATACAATTTTATACAAAAATATTGGATCATATAACATCTTTTAAAAAAAGTCCGCGATTCCATATGTCTATCTCTAATACATGAGCCACAATAAGGTAGGTATTTTGAGACAGAAAATATTGAAAATTCGTAAGTGATTTATGAGCATTATTATTAGGCATTGTCTATTCATTCATTTATATTATATTAATTCTAGTCATATTAATCCTTACGGACGAAAGTTACTTAATCATCAAAACAATTTTATGAAGGTAACTTTGCCCTTTATAGCATGTCATTTGGACGAGGAGATAATGTAAAATGAAAATATTTCAACACTTGTGCGAACGTGTGTCGCATAACACCCGCCCGACGAGAACAGTTTTGCTGAATATACATAGATAAACTGTGAATTATTTTCTATTTGATGGTTAGTACTAAGTAATTAAAATTGTAGTGTAGTGTAAATATGCAGGCAAAACCACGGTGTATAGTTAGTAAATAAAATAATAAATAAATCAATTTCGTAATACGAGATTGTGGATCATTTGAAATTGTTTAAGCAAATAAATGATATTTGATTTGAAACATTTTGAATTTGAAATTTATTTCATATTGAGAACATAACACACAACAAGTGTACACAGTTGTGCACCCACATTTCACTATTATTAAGTCCCAATAGGTGGTGAGCCTATTGCAATCTACCGGGCACAATTCCAAACTCCGGGCTGGTACTGAGAATTGTTCTAATAGAAAAACTGAATAACACTCTGCCCGCTGCTGACCCGGGAATCGAACCCGAGACCTCATGCTCAACAGTCGCGCTTGGGACCACTAGACCAACAAGGCATCATATTGATGATCGTTTATATACCTCTAAAACTACTTACCTACCATGCACAACGCTATCCTAAAAAGTTATATCCGCCATCTTTAATCCATTTTCCATTTAATTTAATAACTTTAGAGTTCGCTAAGCATGCGTTAATGCTTTTCAAAGATTTATCTTGAATTACCTTAACTATATTCTGTGCGATTCTTGACCCTTAATTGTTAAAATTTTATTTCCAGCCGTACGGATGTTTGAGCAATACTTGCAGTGCACACCACCACCTCAGTACGACCTGTTCCCTCAGAAGTGCAGCTCCAGTATTGACTGTTTCCCTAACTTGTGTTGCGCAGAGGGCGGCAAGAAGTTCTGTCGACCACCGCAGCGCAACCTCTTAGCATTGCTAGCTGGAGTTGGACAGGTAGTCAATACAGTATAGTACTAGTCGATTATATTATAAACTATAAGTAGATGATTTAATGATTTTTCGACCCAATTATCAGTCGCGCAAGTGTCGTTTCGCGAAAATATGAAGTACCAGTTCGATATGTGATTTTATAGGATTTTATATACTTACCTACTCACAAAGAAAAATTTTAATGAGACATTGGCTTTACAACTTTGCAACATATGCCAGGCACAGCCAACTGGCGTACAATTGTACATATTAACTTCTCCTATAATTTTATAAAATCATTGACATTTACATGCATGGTTTAAGCTATTGTAGAAATAGTAAGCGAGCGGTTAATTTTACATTATTCACAGTTAATGAATGATTCTTACTACCGACATACTACTTACATTAGACAAGACTACGTTGTTTTAATACCGAATGCTGAGCGATAGATCCTGCGTTCGGATCCCGGGACAGTGCTATTGGGTTTTTGTTAGGAAAATCTCTTGGCACCCCAGAGGATTTAAAATTGTGGCCAGTAGATTGCAACAGATGATGAAGATGGAATAGGTCGACCACTGTATTAGCGTGGCCCTCTAGATTTACCACAGAATACGGTAGAAAAACAGAACCGACCACCACTAAGCTAGTCTACTACCGACATCAATACATAAATTTGTCATAAGAACTTACGCGTTATTGCCATTGTGACTGTTACTGCTCCTGTCAAGAAGGTCCCGCTTACAGGTGTTTGCTTATACATAGGACTTCCTCTGCCTACCCTTTCGGGGAATACAGGGGTCAATGACAGGTACCTACTATGTTATGTTCATAACTTTCACTTTTAATTCATGACTATTATATTTTTCAGAGAGTGGGATCATCATTAGTCAACCTGCGTCAGGCTCAAACAAACAAATAAATAATAGTTTAATAAAACGGCATAATATAATAGTATCTGATTAGTATCTAGTTTTTATAATTTTGTACAGTTCTGTAAAATAAATAATTATTTACCTACTTTGTGGCTTACTTTATAAGTTTAATATAGCAAAACCTTTTCACTTTTTTAAATCAAGGACTAAAAGCGATAGGCAATACCGGTATGTACCAACGCTATAATACCGATACAAAATAGGTATCAAAATATGAGTTTACAAAAAAAATCTTTGAAATAACAGATTTGTTTTGGTGCCGAAATGTCATTGTAAGTTGGAACGGGTGCGGCGCGAGCGCGCAGGTTGCCGACCGCGACTGGCGCGTCTATTTGGATATCAATTCGTATACACCCGTATTTACAATTTCGAGTTCGCAAATCTCAAGCAAGCGCGCGAGATTTGAGAACTCAAGTCGTAGGCAGACGTGTACACAGTCGTACCCCCACATTTCACCAATGCTGTTATTAAGTCCAATGTAATAGGTGGTGAGCCTATTGCCATCTACCAGGCACAATTCTAAACGCCGTGCTGCTACTGAGAATTTTCTGACAGAAAAACTCAATAACACTTTGCCCGGGAATCGAACCCGAGACCTCATGCTCAGCAGTCGCGCTTGGGACCACTAGACCAATGAAGCAGGCGCATTTATGATGTGCTAGGCGCTGTCATGGGGGAGGGCGCTGGTGGAATATATTTTAGTCAAAAAAAAACGTATAAATGTCAATATTTAACGGGGATAGCGTACGGTGCCACCGCAAGTAATTTGAATTATTTTATTACATTCCATTCGTCCCCCTTATCGGGGAAATGGCCTAACCACAACGGGAATACATGAATATAATCATATCAAAAGTAGAGCTATCTAAAGTGTATGCATCCAATTGGGTATCCGTATTAAAATCCCATTACCGCTGGTATATAAAACTACCGTGGTTTAGTTATTGTTCACTGGTTACTACTCACGTACATTCTTCGGGTTTGCCAGACTAGTTTAGCCCGGCTCCGTTCGAGTTCGAAACTAGACGGGCAAACCCGAAGAATGTACGTGAGTAGTAACCAGTGAACAATAACTAATATAAATATACCTCACGAAAGTTATTATACAACTACCGGTGTTTTCTGGTTATTCAGTACCTGCTTTAAATAATGCTTCCATAGTGGAAGACGATTCAAAAAACTGATGGTAACAAAATGGGGGGGATACAGTTTGGTGCTGCAATTACATAATATCTATCATCTACATTCAAATTTTAACTACACCACTCGATAGCTAATGATGATGATGAATCAAAGAATTGGTTACGTTGAGTGAGGACTGTGACGCAAGAGCCATTTTAAGGTTGTTTCGCTGCTAAAATTCTTCAAATATTACCCGTTCAGTACTATACTTATTCACGTAAAACACATGGCCGTGTTCATGACCTGCAGCTTAACACTCGCTCGATCGATCTGTGCGGCTGTTACTTAGCTTCGAGCTCGTCCTACAAAATGGGATAGGAAGTGTAGGAAAATTATGTAATTGTCTAAACAACACTCCCACACCGCAGGCTCACACAGGCCAGCATTGCGGCATTCTTTCTTTTTATCGTGTGGTTGATGAACAACCTAGTGTCAGAGTTTAAACCACTTTAGCTATCCGAATATTTTGTTGACATTCGGACTGTACATTGACATTTTGCTTTCACAGTTTTATTAAAGTGATAATTAGTTTATAATACACACATGACTTCGAAAAGAATGTGGTGCATGCCTTGGATTCGAACTTACGACCTTTGACTTGTCAGTCGTATGGTCATACCACTAGGCTATCACTGGTCAGTATGCAGCATTTATAATGCAAGACCTTTTTATATTTAGAAATATTATTTTGTGGAATTGAAATATGTTGTACAATAAAACAACTTCTTGAACTTAATTTAAAGTTTATTCTCTAAACATTTTAATCAAGCTGAAACAAAAAGAAACAATCATGTTAATAAAGATCAAACCAACATAACAGCTTACAAACCAAATTTATCTCAAATAATATTGTTCTTTATTTGTCAGTGGCAGACAAGACTGACTAAGAATATTATTTAATAAAAAAGATTAGAAGGTTTGTGTATCTATCTTAGAATTAAACAGAAATAGAAGTTAACAATAATAGTTTTATATGTTTTTAGCCTAAGACAGAATTAAAGGTAGAAAAAAAGCTTCATCTTATTGAAATTACAAATAGTAATTTTATTGAATCTAAAGATCTTTTAGAAAATAAATGTTACACAAAATATGATAAGAAAATTAATACACACATTCTCAATGCACTTCTCAAGTAGTATTAAAGGTTTTACATTAAGGAAATAAGAACCATAAGTGGACTCTGTTGGGCTAAATGACTATTAACCCTTTGGCTCACCCACATACAAATACATACTTCATAACAATAAAAATCTATTGTGTCTGCTAATGAGCGAACCAACAGCTTAAAGACGAGAAATAATAAATATTGTTTATATATATACTAGAAGCTGGGGACCTAGACTTTTTATTAACATTCTAATTGATAATTCTAGTTTATCACTAGGGCCGCTTTCAACAGTTTTGAGTTAACAACACCACCAGATACCGGGACCTATCATTGCACACCACATATTAATTTTAATTGTTTTTTTTTTGGTCTTGTTTTTTGCTAATGTGTATCTAGTTATACTCTGTGTACTTTTATGACTTTAATTTGTGTGTGATCTTCTCTGTGTGTGCCATTCGTGTTTTTAATAAATTGTTTTCTTTCTTTCTTTTTGTCACCCTGCATGACCATTTACTACTCTACCAAGAAAAAACCATTTGCAAAAAAAACTTCACATGATATATTTGTATACACATTCAAATGTTGGATAGCCGACTAAATAGAAAACTAATTGTTTACACAGACAAGAGGATAAATCTAAAATTTGTGATTTCATTATAATTCAGATAAGTTATATTATTAGGAATCCTTCAATAAAATTATCCACTTACCGCTATATTGTGAATTACAATTATTATCAACCCATAATTAAAGACACATTAGGGATAGTGATGATAATAAAATTAAACATAATATCATCGCAGTCTAAAAAGACATTTTCAGGATTTATCATTTCTTGAATTAGATAATTCAAATCCAGTTATTTTAATTCCAATTCAGCATTTGGTAATGTTGATGTCGCTATTCAGCGACAGACTTTTCAAATAACATTACATAGTGATAATACAACCATCACTTAGTGTAATAAAAGTGAAAGTGAAGATTGGGTGAACTACAAATTCCTATCCAAGAGATCACTAGAGCTTGGAGGTTATACCTATATTCTATAACTGTCACAACAAATATCAAAGGATAACGAGTACACGTACCTTCTTGAAACCAATGTCGTGAGCATATTCCCTGAAGCACTGCCGGCAAATGTTCAGACCATACTTGCGAATAAGACCGTGTCTGTTGGAGCAGGCGCGGCTGAAACGTGCAAAGAAACATAAAAAACACGTGTTCTAACCAAGACTTTTCGTGAATTACCACGTAATTTATCACCTTCATGGTATACATACCACGAGCGGGAGCCCTGGCCGTATCTGCGAGGATGAGAATACCAAATATTAGCATGACCCATCGTGCAAATTATTTATTTCTTGCGCTGAACCGCAGTAAGAAACACGTCCAAGATGGCGGTTACACAGATAAAAGAACGAATTACGAAACGTTTTGTTTGTTTATGGCACAAATTTTTGAAGTTGACATACTGATTTGAAACTGAGGTCTTTGGTATAACATAAATAAAATTAAGAGGGTATAGTGGTTGAATAAATCCCCTCCTCTCCTTTCGAATGCCTTCAATAAACTCACTTTAAATTCATCGCCAGTAATGCAGCTAGATCAGTTTCCACTTTTTATGATAGACTACGATTCTCTTATTTTCCAACCCAGAGTTATATTAAATTTCGGAATTAATAAAAATACGCCAGGTGCAGACAGAAAATTCAATAAAATTATAGATAGGTCGTGGTCAGATTGGATTGCATTATATACTGATGCCTCGAAATTTTCTGAAGTCAGCCATGTAGGACTCTCTGTTTTTATCCCTAAATATAATGTTACTCTTATCCATAAATGTCCTCCCGAATGCTCCATATTTACAGGTGAGTCTATTGCTATACTGGAAGCCTTATCATATATTGAATCGAACTATAACCACTTCCAAAAGGCTTTAATTTTTAGTGACTCCCTCAGCTGTCTTCAAGATTTACTCAAGCTTCCCTTCCATTCTAAAGATATTTTCATACTTACCCTCAAAATTAAGCAAATTCTGTTCAAATTAAATCAATCTGGAATTGAAGTTGTATTGGCCTGGATTCCAGGCCATTCTGGTATCTCGGGTAATGAGGCTGCAGATCACTATGCTAAGTTGGCTGTACAAATTGGTTCTAACTCTCATTCTGATATTCCTTCTCGGGATCTACGCTCTCTAGCTAGACCTCATCTTTTGAACTCCTGGAATGATATGTGGCAACAGACCAGTCTTTTAAAAGGGAAATATTATGCGTCTATTCAGCCCAATATTCCCTCTAAACCCTGGTTTTTTAAATCTAAAAATATTAGTAAATTTCTTACTTCTCTCATTATCCGTCTCAGAATAGGTCATGTCTGTACCCCTGTCTTTTTAGCCAAACTTCATATTCGCGACAATTCTCTCTGTGAATGTGGCATGGATGAGGGCACCTTAGAACATTTGTTTTTTTTCTGTCCCAATATATATCTGTCCCTCTTTATGATATCCTTCCTAATAATATCCCTAGGCCTATTAATATTCCTTTTCTTCTAACGCTTGTTGGTTCTCCTTTTATTAAAATTCTATGTAAATTTCTTACTGTAAATAAAATCAGAATTTAAATTTCTTGCTTTCCTACCTAAAAACGTATTTTTCTGGTTTCAATTGATTCCCTTTAATCTAAATACATAACTTTTAATTTCTCAGAACCTTGTTGTTGGTACACTAATCTAAGTTCTGATAATTATTAATCTCTATTGTTTATTCTTTTTTCTATTACTAAACACTAACAAAACACTAATTGCTTAACTTTTATTGTGAACCGTACCTTGGCTTTCCCACTGGTCAAATTTTGTTAATGTTTATAACGTGTTTTATCCAACCTTGACATTGGCAGAATCATCGTTAACCCGATGGAGCCATAATTATCCAAAATTGGAATTGGAATTGGAAGAGGGTATAGTGCGTTTCACTGTGTAGGGTAAGAGAACCGTCTTGTATGAGGAACAACTAGGTCTAGCTGTAAGCAACAAATTGCAGTTCAAAGACCCACCAAAATAGTGCAAGCGTAGCAAGAGGAAATTATATGAATTTACCAGATATAAATGGAGTGAAGTGTGAAGCCTTGAAGGAATCAGTACAGGAGTAGTTATAGCGGGTAATCCCTGCCACTAAAGCTGTTGCCTCGCTTATTAGCAGACAAAATATATTTTTATTGTTACAACGTATAATTATGTACGTTGCTGAGCCGAAAGGTAAATGTGTTTTTAAACTAGTTGAACGCCATTCTTTTTGACACATCGCATTGTATTGTCATTACGAATGAAGCTTCCAAGAAATGCCTTAATGCGCAATTTTCAGTTGTCAACATATTATGTCCAATAGTTCGATTTTGCTAAAAGATGGTATTTCCTTTCAGATGAGAGTAAAATAACGTGGCTGTCAGTCAAGATTTCTGAGTAATCAACGATTTTCAAATAAAAAATAATAATTTGGCGCGTTATGAGCCTTTACGCCGTACGGTCGGTTATTGGCATTTTTCATCCTGACATTACTTCGTTATATTGTATAGGTCTTATATCAAAGTTGTTGTCCATTTAATAGGAAATTTTGTAAAGAACAAATCTAGTACAAAACTTTTTTTTTTTTAATAATTATATAATCTAGGGCTATTGTTTGTCACCATGTTTCGTTAAATTTACGAAACAGGACTACTTTATCCTTCGATACCCGGTAAAGTATATGAAATAAAAGCAAAAAATAACGGTTTTTACAATACATATATACTCTTGTACAAATCTAGTAGACAACATTTTAAATTATAATTATTATTCTAAAGTAAATTACGAAAGAACATAGCGTAAATGACATATTTTTCGACATTTTCGATGCCAATTTTGATAAACTTAACGATGGCTAAATTAGATATTATTTTTTTACATTACTAGAGAACGTCCTTAAAAATATGGTATTTTTTTTTTATTGAAAAATGTAATTACCTATTTCTAAAAGATTTTTCAAAATTACTTTATAAACGGGCTCGCAACTCAGCGCGAGATCAGTGCCAGCCGTGAGCCGAGGCTTTCTAAGGTGAGGACGTATCGCTCTGCGCTCCGTTGTCGCGAAGAAAATATTACGATCCCGAAGCAATAAATTGGAATAAATCTCGTCCAAAACATATTGATACTTTGGGTAGGTAAGTAAACAGTTGTATTATTTTCGACAACTTTTTATGAAACTTTTACAATAAATGTTCATAGTTCTCTTACACTTGTTGGTGAGGAGAACATGATGGTGGAGCCGATCGCGTCGAAGACCTGATGGTGGATCCTGAAGGTTACAGGAACTCAGTAACTATTTTAAACCACCGTGTTTAGGCTTGTTTCATTTGTCTCGATTGGTACTTTTACCCTAACTAATGCGGATGACCTGATGATGATGAGGATGATGATGATGATGATGGGAGGTGATTATAGAAATTCGGTAACTGTTTATTGTAGAACCACTGTCTTTAGGCTCGTTTCATTTGTCTCGATAGGTGATTTTATCCTAACTGTGGCCGATGACCTGATGATGATGATGATGATGGGAGGTGATTATAGGAACTCGGTTACTGTTCATAGCAGAACCACCGTGTTTTGGCTTGTTTCATGTCTCGATAGGTACTTATATCCTAACTATTGCCAATGAATTGATGATGATGATGACGAAGGGTGTTTTCAGGAACTCGTTAACTGTTTATAGTAGAACCACCGTGTTTAGGCTTGTTTCATTTGTCTCAATAGGTACTTTTATCCTAACTATTGCCGATGACTTGTTAATGATGATGATGACGGAGGGTGATTTCAGGAACTCGGTAACTCTTTATAGTAGACCCACCGTGTTTAGGCTTGTTTCATTTGTCTCGATAGGTACTTTTATTTTAACTATTTCCGATGACCTGATGATGATGATGGCAGTTGATTACAGGACCTCGGTAACTGTTCATAGTAGAATCACCGTGTTTTGGATTGTTTCATGTCTCGATAGGTACTTATATCCTGATTATTGCCGATGACCTGATGATGATGATGAAGATGGGAGGTGATTCAAGGAAATCGGTTGCTGTTTATAGTAGAACCACCGTGTTTAGGCTTATTTCATTTGTCTCGATAGGTACTTTTATTCTAACTATTGCCGATGACCGATGACTATCGCTCATGATTATGATTATGGGAGGTAATTTCAGGAACTCGGTAACTGTGTATAGTAGAACCGCCTTCTTTGGACTTCTATAATTTGTCTCGATAGGTACTTTTATCTTAACTATTGCGGATGATTTCATGATGATGATGATGGGAGGTTATTACAGGAACTCAGTTACTGTTTATAGTAGAACCACCGTGTTTAGGCTTGTTTTATTTGTCTCGATAGGTACTTTTATCCTAATTATTGCCAGCGACGTGATGATTATGATTATAGGAGGTGATTTTAGGAACTCGGTAGCTGTTTATATTAGAACCACCGTGTTTAGGCTTGTTTGATTTATCTTGATGAGAACTTTTATCCTAACTAGTGCTAATGAAAGGCTACTATAAAATTTCGGACACAGTAAAGTAAACATTATTAGTACATTTGTTTTGATATTGTAATATTGATAATGTTTTAATGATCAACCGGTATACATTGTTAATGTGTTATGTATGCTGAACGTTCTTAAATTCATAAATGTCGGGCGGTATGATATCCTACATTTTGTTTCACATAAAATTTTATAAGAACATGTCTGGACTTCTAAATAGACCACGACTCCTGATTTTGTTTCGTTGTTTCTTCTCAGAGGTAGTCATAGGAAATCTACACACTATTCAATTGAAAGAAGACCTATGGAAACAAGATTGAATAATCATAATTGCAAAATAAACTATTTCATTTTGAATTAAAGGAACTGGTTTGATTTCGTAGTATAATAGGTACCTATTGTACACAATATTATGTATTTTGATTATTGATATGATATTATAGTATTAAATATATTGTAATAACTATTAATAATCCTTAGATTCAAGTGAATAAACAAATACTGACAACTAAAATAAAATAAAATTATAATAAACTACAAAATACCAAAAAGGATCAACATCGCCAGCGCGCGCTTTAAGCATCGCCTCGTCTCACAGTCCGCACGCACACACACAAGCGAGTGAGCGGTCGCGCGCTGTAATGCCTATTCTCGATCACCACCGCGCAGCGTAAACGCTCTTAATATGGAAGCCAGCAGCTGTAGCGAGACTACAAACATGGCGGCGTTGTCTCGCTACAGCTGACACTCCCCACGAGACTAGTTCATTAATAATTACATAAATATGAATGAAAGGAAGTCTCGAGGGGGAGTCCCTTAGAGATTTCAGTAAAGTAGGAAATAATTGTCAATATCGATATCATTTAGGTAATTTTTATTAAGTTGAATTAATGGAAAACTTTACTTAAAATCATATATCCATAATGTGATGGTGCACCATCATGCTGGTTGGTGTGGGCACATTGTGTAGCAGCCAAAAAATTATAACTTTATTTATATGATTCCTTCAAGTGTTCTTTACGATCGCCGGAACCGGAAAAATAACCTACCTCTACTTTAGCTTTGGTGATTTGTTACATTTGATTTGACAATGACATTGATTGACTTGATTTGACACTTGTGACTTGTCATTTTTCAACGTTTAGTTGATTGTCTGCTCCACTTCTGAAGAAAAACTGACATTTCATTTAGTCCGTAAGTGTGTATGGAGCATACTTCTGAAATAATTACAGGTGATTTGTTACAGGTAAATTTTATTTTATATGTATTCATTGTTCACCTGTTGCTAAAACGATTGATAACTTGAAACCTATAATTACTAAATGAAATCTATGTACCTTCATCGAACTTCCAATGTCTAATATTGATGTCATTCAGTTCTAATTTATTTTTATTTTAGCCAATTACCTTAATTATTTTGAAGTTAATTCGATGGTATAGGATAGTCATGCGTATGATTACCTATTTAAATAATTTGAACTCACAGCCACGTTGACGTATGCATGTTGGCGTTTTTTTGTCACGCCACGAATCAAACATATTTCTGAGGAGTCCTTCCATCTACATTGAAATTTGAAAGACTACCTAATAATTCCTTTTATAATGCGAAAGGTACATAAGTTTATGAATATCGCCTACTTGATTTTTATACTGCTATTCCTATACAAAAATTGTATCATTCTCTTTCTTTACTTTTCAAAAAGGCCCCTAATTCTTGTGCCCAAAGGCCCTGGTGTGGCCTAAGATGGCTGTGGTTGTACTTGTTGTATTGATACAGTAAAGATTAGTGTGATTTAGTTGGGTAACTTAAAATTTAAGCTAAATAATTAATTTCTATTTCTAAACATAATAGTTTATAAATTCACAACATAATCAATTAATTACATACGTACATACATAATAACATTATCACTTCCACTTGTCAGCTAAAGTAAGAATACCTTCCCATACTGACAAGAACAAACCTCCGCTCCACTGCAGTCAAGCATCTCACTCCTCACATACAGTCACAACACACCACAACAACAAACGCACGCGCGCGCACGCACGCACTCACGCACGGACGCACGTACGCACACACACCCACACACACACACACCCACGAACACACACACACAAGTGCACTTGAACAGACACAAGCACATTTATATGTTTAATAAAAATCGACTTGTTTTAAACTTTAAAAACTTTTCTATATCAGATTGGAAACTTGATAAGCAATGGTAGAAAATATCTTAGGTTTTCTCGATAGCTACACATTATAATAAAACAACTTTTAACCGGATTAACCAAAACCAATAATACACTCGATTAATATGGTTAAAAGTTGTTTTATTGTAAATTACTGTGTGTAGGATTTTTTTAAACTGTATAAAGAATATTATTCTGATGTAGACATTTTATAAAATATCTAACTAATATTAATATTTAACTAATATTAATATCTTCACAATGTTCTTGAGGTTGCCTGGTAATCTGTGTGACAGAGTAAGCTATTGCACATATAGTAATATACTCTCATTATCATAGGCCTCCGCCAAAGATCTCCAGCGGAAACAATCCATTGAGACCTGCATCCACTGACTTCCAGCTACTTTTATTAGTTCATCTGTCCATCGAGCAGGCGGTCGTCCCACACTGAGCTTACCAGTTTGTGGTCTCCGCTCGAGAACCTTTCTGCCCTAGCTGCCGTCAGTTCTTCGAGATATGTGCCCTGCCCATTACCACTTCAGCTTGCTTATCTGCTGGTCTATGTCAGCGACCTTCGCTTTTCTGCGGAGCTATGTCAGCGACATTAGTTTTTTTGCGGATGTCCTTATTTCTGATTTGATCATGCAGAGAAACGCCAAGCATAGCCCTCTCCATAGCCCTTTGAGCCACTTTGAGCTTGCGTATCAGTCCCATAGTAAGAGACCACGTCTCAGTTCCGTACGTCATCACTGGCAACACACACTGGTTGTAGACTTTCGTCTAAGACTAACGTGGTTTCCCGAACGGTGGCCAAGCGAGTCAGATTCAGCGATTGACCTCTTTCTCGAAGTTGGACCTGCCTAGTTGGATTGTTTGCCTAGGTAGACATAATCTTCAACAGGTTCGAGATTGGAGTTTCCAACGCCTATAGAGTTGGACCGAATGGACATTAGACATGACCTGAAAAGACCGTAGGACCGACCAGGATTCGATTGAATCGAAGTCATAGTGGCCGATTATACTCTTCGGTCTTCTATATAATCTGCCGCAGCGTATGAATGTGGTCTATGTTACTATAGCCTTTTCGGAAACCGGCTTGTTCGGGAGGCTGGAAGTCATCAAACCTGCATTCAAGACGATTCGTGATAACTCTCTAAAACAGTTTATAGACATGGCTCAGTAGTGTGATGGGCCTATAATTTTTCAACAAAGTTATGTCACATTTCTTGAAGAAAAAACAAATACCTTAGAGCTTTGTTATTATTCCTGGACCATGTGTTGTTACCATTTATCTTTGGTGTCTTCAAAAATTATAAAAATAAGAATATTTTCTAACTTCTGTTTCAGGTGTCCACTTTCCATCATGGGGTTCATATTTAATGTGTTAAAAAGACTGATAAAGACAATCATAAAGTTGTCTTTATATTTTGCTTTATTCGTAACTATCATTGTTCTTATTCCTAATTTGCCACCATACGCAAAGTTTACAAAAATAGAGTAAGTAAATATTTTATTTGAATTATTGGTTGTAACTATCAGATTATTAACTTATATTTTGATTATTATGTTAGATAGTTTTAGAGTAAAAGTTAAAAATATCCTTATAAGATAACTTTGTTGTCTGTCAAGACCCTTTTTCTTAGGGTATGCTATCAAGTTGATATTACTCTCAAATACGAAGGTCTATGGTCGAAAATAAAAATATATGGTATGAAATATAAATATTTTGACACTCACCAGTAAATCAAAATCTATGGGTAACCCCATTGACCTGAAATCATAAAATTTTGCAAGAAGCTAGGTCTAACAGCACTAGTAAAGCAAAACATCAAATCGATATTAGTAAGTAAATAACATAGAAAAAAAAAACAATTAAATACTTACATTTGCAGTCTGAGAATTAACCATGAATCTTGGGATATATGGGATTAAAGTACCTATTAACGAGACAATACGGGGTAACATTTTTTCTACTGCAAAGTTAAGTTTATTTTAATTTATTCAAGCAATTTAATTAACGATTTCTTAGTAATTGAAAATTGATAATTATACGAAATCATCAGTGCGATTCAGAGTCACCCTTTTTATATCATTGTGCATAAAATTTAATGCATAATGATATAAAAAAAACTGCCAATAAAAATCTCATTAAGTGTCATTCTAGGTTATCAGACATACAGCCAAGAGTTGGTCCATTGGCCCCAAATGAAGCCTTAAATAATGCTGGGAGATCATACAAAGGCAAACTGTTAGGACCAGAAGCTTTTCAAATATTCAAAGAAGAACTGTACACAAGTCTTGCCACTGGAGAAATTGTCAAGCTCTCACCTGGAGGGCATGTCACATTTGTAACCACAGTAGGACAGCCTTGCTGTAAGTCTATAAGTGTCTCTTCATAATTTTAAGACTGCCAGGGAAATGAGTCTATTTACCTCATTGTATGTATTGAATAGATTCAGGTGTTACTTTGCGGAAGTCCATTACAATGGATGCAAATAAATACAGTATAGCTAGCTATAGCTACTTCCACAATATTGAGGGTAGTCATTCATTCAAGATAAATCTTTGAAAAGCATTAACGCATGCTTAGCGAACTCTAAAGTTACAATATTAAATGGAAAAAGAATACGGTCGCGAACAGGATTCGAACCTGCGCCTCCCGCCTCCAGGCGCTCTGACCACTAAGCTATCTCGACCTCTGCTCGCCACCGCGAATTCTTCTTCCATATTTTAACACGTCTTATATTATCCATTTAATATTGTAGCAATGACGTCGCCATAAGACGTGTTAAAATATGGAAGAAGAATTCGCAGTGGCGAGCAGAGGTCGAGATGGCTTAGTGGTCAGAGCGCCTGGAGTATCTATCCGGGAGGCGCAGGTTCGAATCCTTTTCGCGACCGTATTCTTTTTCCATTTAATATTGTAACTTTAGTCATTCATTACCTGTGTGCCGCCCACCCGCCCGCAAACATATGCACATACGGAAGCAAAAAAATTGTGGTTAATTGGTAATGCATGACTACCCTCAATATTGTGGAAGTAGCTAGATATTGTATTTATTTGTATCCTCCTGTGTTGTTTTTACAAAACTTCATGGTAATGTTTTTGAATATCTTTATGTTTACAATATGTATTTCAACTGAAGTATCACAAACCAATTATAATTTAAATTTTTGAATATGTCATATGCAAAAGTAAATATTTATTTAAATACATAGCATCACGCCTGTATTCCCCGTGGGAGTAGGCAGAGGTATACACAGTTGTACATCAAGATTTCACCAATGCTGCTATTTCATAAAGGTATTCATGAAATATGGGTGTTCAATTCTGCTGTACTCTTTTGGGATTGTCTTATGCTTCTAATCAAATTATGAATTAGTAGCTTCTGCCCGCGACGTCATCTGCGTGGACTTCAGAATTAGGTCACAATCGTCATTAAAGTATCCTATGTGCTAATCCAGGTTATAAACTATCTATGTATGTGCCAAATTTCATCCAAATCAGTACAGTAGTTAATGTGTGAAAGAGAAACAAACTTTCGCAATTATAATATTAGTTATGTATTATATAAAATAAGAACTTTGTAAATGTCGTGTTTTGATAATAAATTTATATTTTTTTTACTCACTACCTTTAGCTGGACTTATTAAGGAACATATTTGTGGAAGACCCCTTGGATTCCAAATTGACGAAAAAAGCAATACCCTGTATGTAGCTGACGCATACCATGGTATATGGAAAGTAGATCTAAAAACAGACAAGAAACAGCTGCTAGTCTCACCTAGAGTGGAAATAGACAAGCGGCTACCAAAACTGTTCAACTCTATTGCACTGGCCAGAAATGGAGACTTCTACTGGACAGACTCTACCAGTGATTACCATTTGAAGGATGGTGCAATAAGTTTTCTCACTGACCCATCAGGAAGGTAATGCTTTCTTAATTCCTCTTATAAGTTTTAAATATTGTTCAAACTAATTTTTAGTTTTAATATTCATCTTTTTAATTATTTAGAGTATTCCATTATGATGCTGCCAAAAACCAAAGCAGAGTACTACTTGATAACTTGTGGTTCCCAAATGGTGTGGTGCTCTCACCTAGCAATGAATTTATAGTGGTTGTGGAGTCGTCTCGTTTCAAACTTTTGAAATATTATGTGGCTGGACCCAAAAAAGGACAATCTGAAGATTTTGTTGATGGCCTGCCAGGTAATATTTATGCATATGTATTTAGTCTGATTGTTTAACGTGTTATTTCATATTTACGCCTCGGTATGTTAAGATATAGATAACTATTCCTATATTAATTTGTGGCGGTACTGATCTAGTAAATGCTGTAGTTGGTATCTTAGTAAATATCAATTACATAGACCACTAAGTGATTTATTGTGTATGTAAATAATCCAGAACAGTATTTCAAAAAATTATTGTATATCTGGCTGAAATCTAGATACATGAGTGTTACTCATAGTAATATGTATTTATATTGTGTGGGCAAAATATTACTAATTTTACCTGTTGCCTGCAACAAACGCTGAATCGAAACATCACTATCGTCGCTGTACATCAATGTCGCTGATCGTATTGTCAGTTACCTGTAGTGTAATTTGTACCTACCTATTCATTTAGTTAATGTCATATTATATCATGTTGTGCTGTGACGAATCTTCGGATTTATATCACAATGAGAGTAAACATTGCTTAGCATATCGACAAACATTAAATTATTCACCGATGCGCCATAACTCACATTGTGATTTTAACATAGAATTTATTCGACAATATTTACGTTTATAAATAAGTATATACAAAACTTCCAAATGGCATCATAAGGCTCTTTATTAATTAAGTTTCACATGTTGGTATAAGTCATTTTTTTTACTAATAGGACTGTCAGTTGGTACTTAGCATGTACTTACGGTAGGTAGTTAATCTTAAAGACGGATCTTTTATGATAATTTTCACAAAAAATAATAAATGCAATTAATACCAAATAGTTTACGTCATGCTTCCTGGCGGAACCACCTCTGCTTTAACAAGTATAAGTTACTTAAAAAAGTCTGGAATGTATAAAATTCTAGTTCTAGACTAAACTTGGCAATTAGATGATAATTGTCATTTCGACACTGACTGACCGTCCTGTTAGCAATCAAAATCGGCCTTTAGATACCTCAGTATTTAATAAATGCTCTTATATCCATGATCAGCACTAGTGAACAGTTTTTTAATCATATACACTTGTAACATTCCAACAACAAACATTAAAATTATCTGGAAGCCAGACCACACATCGACGATAAACGTGTCTTCAAACGCCACGTAACTGTCGCGTGACTTTGTCGCTCCGTAGATGTTGAGCAGATGTCGCGACTTTACCACGTGTACAAGGGTCAGAGACAAAGAATCTGCAATACGACCCACTTCCATGTAATAGGTTTCGCCACTTTCATCTATTCCCGCCCATTCAAGCACTTCTCTTTGTTCAGCACCGTTGTCGTCCACGACTGCAACTTCAGCGTCACCATCACTTGCTATATCTTCTATAAGGATATACAAAAAAACTAGTTTCGAATTCATTAAACTATAAGTATTATCCATACAGAATTCATAATCGCCATCTACTTCTAAATCCATAATTATTGAATTTTCCGAGCTTTTAAAATCCGACACAAGCCTCACAGATTTTGGGTCTATTACTTGGAAAGAAATATCTAAATCTCCGTGTTGTCCATCCAAAACTTGGTAAAACACTTCCAGCATTTGTCCAGCTTTCCCCGTTTCGTAGACGCACATCTTTTCTCCGGGTCCTATTCTATAGTTGACGTTACTCACGTATATATTAAGCCCATAACATATTGTACTCATAATCATAGTGAATAAAAAAAAAGTTAAAGGAAACATGACTGCAGCTACTTTCTATAAGTTACCTACTAGACTAGAAAATACTGAATAAAATGTAGGTATTTCATAACATAATTATTGACACAGATGTTTTATGTTCATATTGCTTCTAACATGTGATATATTTTCGTTATGTTCATCTGTTCAAATAGGTGTCCCCGACAACGCCCGAGTCTTGCCCGACGGCTCTGGCATTCTCGTTGGGCTATACACAGTGTTTGATGAGGATAACCCAAGTATCGCAAGGTCGCTGGCCGCTACGCCAATCATCAGGAAGTTTCTCGCTCGTCTTCAGCACCTCATCGAATTACCCTTCGAATATATCAACAATCTATACCCACATATTGTGTTTGACGAAATAGTCTATCATGTAAGTATGACACGACTTCCAAGTTCCAGATCCACAAGATTTATCTGATTATGCTAATTATATTTGCTTAAGCAAAAAAGAAATTATATTTAACAATTTGCCGATTCGTAGTCCGAACCATGAAAGTATAATAATAATGTCATCTGGGGCCTATACTTTAAGACATATATTACATAAGTATCTAAAAGATGTGTATCATATTTATTCAGTGTGAGTGTGACTATAAAATACTATTTAAATCTTTCATCTTACTTTTGTTGCATTTATTTACAGATTGGACATTTCAAGAGTATATCTGGATTGACCCCAGCCCTGGCTGGTTTGTTGCAAATAGATTGGAATGGAAATATTGTAGCCACATACTATAATACGGATGGCAGCTTGGGCCATATTAGTGACGCTATTGTTTATAACGAAAAATTGTACACTGGTGCTCCACACCTACAGGACTTCCTTGGAGTATTACCTGTTCCTCCAATGTTAAAAAAGGCCTTTGAATCTTCAAAAAAATCGGATACTCCTAAGGCTGAGATAAAAGCTGAGGCTAAATCTGTTAAACAGAAATCTCAACAAAAGGTTGAAGTGAAACCTACAGCTAAGGAAGAAGAAAAACCAAAAGTAGAAACCAAACCTAAAGTTGAAGAAAAACCTAAAATGGCAACAAAGCCAATAGAAAGTAAACCAAAGGTCGAAGACAAGAAGCAAGCACCAGAAGTTGTTGAGAAAAGTGAGACTGTAAAAGTAGTAAACCCAGCCCGGCCCCCAGCAGCTGAATACAAGCCAGCACAGCAACCCAAGGTTGTTGAACCTGCGAAACAGGCACCGAAACTTGCTGGCGATAAACCAAGTCCGAAGGTTCCTTCACCCCAACAGGTACCGACCACACCTCCGCCCAAGCCTTCTACTACCCCAAAACCCGAACCAGCAAAGAAGGTAACAAAAACCGAACCTAAGCTTGTTTCTCAAAAACCCGAAGTAAAACCAACATCCCCTCCAAAATCTGCTGAGAAAACTACTAATCCACCACCAAAGGCGACTACACCTATGGGAACAGAAACCAAAACTGAAGCACCTAAGAAAATTGAACCTCCAGTCAAACAAACAGCTGAAAGTAAACCCAAACCGATAAAGGAAGAAATACCGTCGGACACTGCGAAACCGACCAAGGAAACCTTAAAAGTTATTACAAAGGATGGTCCCACTGAAATGCCGGTGCCTAAGTAAATATGTATGTGGTTGTGGATTTTTTAATATAGTAATTTGAAGATCTCTGGAGGAAGAACAAATTATGAAGGGAAATAAAAACACTGGTTGTAGAATTTTTTATACTTACTACTAATAATTTTATAAGATCTGCAGGCTGCATTTACTTTCTTGTGATTAATGGTATGTTTAATATAAAACGTTAGGTACTCTTTTTAGTCCATTCCAATATGTACATAATTCCTTTATCATTTTATGATAATTTAAACGCTATAAAATGGGAGTTTCGCATTGTTCCATTAGTAGTTACTTAATTCCTATTTATATTCACAGTGGAACTTAAAATTCCATAAGTATGAGAGCGTTATTGCGAAGTGCAAATACCAGGATATTTGAATTATTTATGTTCGCACAGTCATTACTAAAACAACCTGTTGGTTTTTAGAATTGAATTTGTTCCATTTATTTAGTCTTATAATTTTATACGAGTTAGGGATTTAAAATTAATAAAATTGGACCAATTTATAATTTTTTTATTTAAGTATTTAAATCACTTCACAATCATTCATACAGTGCAGATCATAAAATCTTCTATATTTATTACATAAAAGTTTGTTTAGTATTTACTATAGTTATTGTTTGAGTGCAAAATTATAAAACACACCATATCGTCTCACTTGTTACATTGTGCCGTTAATCGTTACTCAGATTGTTAGTTACCAGTCACCAATAGTGCAATAATATTGTGATTGTAATTACAAGTTTTGTCGTGAATATTAATTCGTTTATGGAAAACTGTTTACAAATAGAGTTATTCTGTCGATACATTGCGTATCAGCATTATTCTAGAACTGCATCGATAATATAACCTTATCTCGGTGTATGTATGAGTAGGTATGTATAAAAATGATTAGAAATTTAATGTTTCTATAATTTTATTATAGCGATAAAGTAATTTAATAAACAAAACTTACAAAAATATGTTCTAGGCAGTAATAAAGTACACTATTAATTTCATCCAGTTTATTAATTATAACAGCAATATTTGACATGTAAGCAATAAAGTATATTTTTAATACATGTGTACATTTATATATTAAACATATTAAATTTTTATTGTTGTTTGTCATAATTTCCTTAACTCTCATAGTCCCATAGGATGGAAATCATCATCGACATTTACGTGCTTTCCGGAGCACGGAGGTGTCGCACGCCAACTTTTTGCACCTAGGCAAAAAAACTGGTTAATGGATCCCTTTTTTTACACGACTGCCCAAATAAACTAATTTGAAAGCCGCAGCCACGGCTGCATTTTCGACAAGTAAACATAGTTATAGGTGTAGCGGCACGTTGGCGTCGTATGTGCGCTTGTGAGCTAGCTGTACAAGCCAAGCATCATGAACGACAAGCAGCCAAAGATTTATGCATAAAGTTGCGATCTTCTACTAGACTCCGCTGGTTGTCTATGCAAAATGCCTTCATTTCGCGCTATAAGCTGTCTTTGTGTTTTAAGATTGGACGTCCGATGTCTTTTAGCATCATCAACAATTTCGGATGAAAGTTCTCCTCGGCAGTCATCACATGATTGCAACCGTCTGTTTTAATAGAAGTGATGATGCTAACTGCTGGGTAAAGTGGGGCGTTTTCAAAATGGTCTCGGGTAATATTTATATAATATTATTTAAGCCACTGCCTACCTCTTCGTTTATCTTAGAGGCTTTGATGAAACATCAACAATTTTTGACAAGTCTGGATGGTAAGTGCTTCTATATTCTAATAAGTCGATTAAATTCAGCTATTGCTGACTCCTGGGTCTTCATTCTACCGAATTCCACACTAATTAAGTGTAATCCGCCACTTAACATTCGGAAAGTGACCACACCATGAAGCATAATTAGTCCATGGACCACACCATCACATGGTTCTAACTCAGAATGCTATCTTCAAAATGTCAAGACGACGATGCGATCAAGCGTACTTGGCGGTTGACCGGATGTGCATGTGAACCTTCGATCATATTCTATTAGTGATCAAAGATGTGAACACAAGAGAACTGAATGTTTATCGGTGCCCGTATATTTAGCTCCTAATTTCTGTGCTATGAAGAACTAATGAGTGTCGGGAAGGGGCACTTCATAATAAAGTACAGTACATAGGTATCTATGTGAGTGTAACGATACAGCGATCGTCTGGGTTGGCCTTTTGAATAAAGAGCCATAGCAGCTTTGAGGTGACCTGTCCTGTCTGACGGCACGTATGCATCATTCATCGTGTAGTTCAACCATAACTAAGGGAGCTCAACGACCCCTCACAAGACCATACCAGATCAGGAGGACATTTGCGTAAGTCACTTAAAATAACTCAAAACTGCCAGACAGTCAATGAGGTTCAAATAGTATTCACACCTTTGTTTCAAAAAAAAAGTTGCCACACACTAGGAATTTCTTCCTGTATCGCACACACACCCAGACCCGGAGCAATTATCTGTAAATCATACAAATATTTGCTCCGTGCAGGAATCGAACCTGTACCCGGTCTCTCGACCACTGCGCCAACCGCGACGTAATCAAAGAATAATCATAATCAGTTATATTAAAATGTCAACATTATATACATTTGAATGTCAAGTGTTAAAATAAACAATATTTACTCATCAGTTTTATACATTAGAGCGAGCGGCACCATCCCAAGTATTCTCTTATCTTCTATATAGTCTTCGACTTTATAGTATACCAAAGAACCCTTTCTAACATGTGATATCTCCATAAGAGATTCCATCCCCCATCGCATGCTTTGTGGGTCTACTGTACTTATCCTACGTTTGTGATAGTAACCGTTTATGCAGAGCCTGCTTAACATATGACTTAAATTTGTTGAGACTTAATTCTTGAATATTGCTTTGGGATTTTGTTATAGAAGCGTACACTTTGATATCTAAATGTATTTTACTGATTTTTTTGAGCCTAGTCGATGGTAATATGAGTTCATTTTTGTTCCTCGTATTAAGATTATGAATTTCGCTGTTTTTACAGAACAGATTAATGTTTCTTAACAACATTCTCATAAACGTATTGGGATGCGACCGTTATTATCCCTTTTTTTTTATTTATCTCTCAGTTGGAGCTTGACGCTAAGGTTATAAATTGCTCGAATAGACCTCTTCTGCAACACAAATATATATTAGAAATATACAACCTTATAACTTCGATTCAATCAAAAAGCACGCTCTTGGTATGTAACTTAAAAGATCCGCCAGATTCCACATTGTATGTGCTGGTGCGATACAGTGGAGGCGGAATATATTATTAGGTACATAGTACAAATAAAACGATATTTAAAATATTTAATTCTATTTTACTTTTACCAAAGAAAATATTATGAATAATATGTTTACAATTTGATAAATAATAACGAAGTAATAAGTGATGACATGCAAATTCCTCCATCGCAATCAGAATTCAGGAGTTGTCCAAGATTTATCATTGGACCGTCGCTTCATAGAGGCGCATTTCTTGGCTAAAAACGAAGTGTTCGTTCAGTGCGGTCCGACGTTCGATCATCACTCCATTTTGGCTACTTGTTATCGTGAACGAATTAATATCTACCTTAAAACATTTACGCCAGACAGCATAATTCGTTTATAAAATGATACATAACGCGTAACTTAATTATTGGAATGTTAAATGTCAACTAAATCTAAACAGTTTGCAACAGATGCTTACATAGGTACTCTTAAAAAAGTTAAAAAGGCGTATTCCTACTTTTTTCCTCTAAATATAAGGGCATTTTAGGGTACCAAAATACAGAAAAGAGATCTGAAGACGGAGTTTAAGTTACATATCCTATTCATAATACTTTTTATTTTCAATAAATATTACTATGTACATTGAAAATATTAACACTGTTGGTGTCTTATTCAACTTATTGCATTATTGTAGTCAATTCACTTTTCAGCGTTATCTCCTAATATCTACATTTTTTTTCAACCTGAACGCCAGATTCTTATTTCCTGTGAAGTTGAATCTCCGTATATTTCGCAACATAGTACTTGGTATCTGAGCCCTATTATATATAACTCGGTAAAACATATATTGCATGTAAGATAAATTGTAACAGACTGTGTTTGTTAGTAGTTTGAACAAGTCTTGTCTATGTTAGTCAGCAAGGCATGCGGTTGCTAAATAAACACTTGCTCTGCAGCGAGAGCGTCTGCAAACGGTTTAACGACGCACCTCGTTGCGAAATAGAATATTAAGCCGAATGTTATAGAGATAGGGAGCGCCGGCAGCGCTTTCTTGAGTATCGCTAGTAGAAGTAGTGTCAGGCACAGACCCTGTTGACAAAACAAAGGATAATATGAACATTATATATACATTTCAATGTGGATACATTTATGTACAAAAAAAAATGTCGTCGTGAGCAGGATTTGAACCTGCGCTCCCCGGATAAACTTTATAACTAAGGTTCATTACGAATACGTTAATTTCATTCAAAAAATGATTCTGTTTATGTATATTTCGCAGATAGATTGTAGAATCCGCTGTTTTACAAATTGGAAAAAGGATTGCCATTGCGCTATGCTTAACAAAACTGCTACCCAAATCAAGACGTAATGCAGAATGACATATCGACAGTCAGATAGAGTAATAGGTATTAATAAATTTACAGTCACTCAAGTAAAAGAAAAGACACTGTATTCTGATTTGGTCTTTCAGCGGGTCTTGTCGTTGTCTTAGCGGGGCTTCTATTTCTGTGTCTGTAAGGTCTGAAAGAATATAAGTTGTCGGTGTCGAAGAACACGAAACTCCCGAGCCCGCTTCGCTAGCTCATACGTCAATTTGCCACATCATTAATTTTTTATTTTTTTTTTGCTACTGGCTAAATAAAGTCTACTGAATAAAGTCAAGCTAAATTATTGTTGATATGACACACAGAGCCATGAGCGACAAAATTTAGAACTAAAATCTACAATCCGACGTTTTATTTCACGCTTTTACATAATCTCTGATCGTCGACCCGCTGCATTGATCTACGCAAAACATTTATACAGTTCTGCGTGTTACACTTAGTTTAATAATGACGCACGCCCCTAAATGTTTAGCTGTTTTACATAACAGCATTGTTTTGTAAATCTGCTAACTGTTTTGTAAAACAGCTGATTCTTCAATCCATCTGCGACATTACACTGCCTCTAATGTGTCGATTAGATGTTATCAACATGTAATTTCTATACTTGGTTTGGCTCAGAATTATACATGTATACAAGCCATCCCGCAGTTTCACCGGCAGAAAAACCCTTTTCTTTCATTCAACCCTAAACTCGTTAGGTACAAAAAATCCTATTTCGTTCAGCAGTTTTGCGTCATTCGATTGACAAACCACAATATTTCACATTTTATTAGTAGCATTCAGTCAAAATACGATATACCTATTTGACCATATTACATAATTTTTTGTGGTAGGGTATCTTTGACCTTCAGGAAACATAAAGTAGGATTTATGGAAATATAATCAACATTATTCTACGTTTTTTACCTTTATGTCACGTGACTGACGGTGTATACTGTTTTTTCGTATTTATATAAGGTCCTAATTTATTAGGTAATTTCCTTGAAAAGGGTTAACATATAAGTCAAATACATTCACATAAGCTAAGAATTAAATGGAAATAACAAATTATTTGTAATTAACGTAGTACTAGCAAGACGAAAATTGTTCCTTGAACGGCGAATATTAAGAAGAAACTAAAATTGTTGTAAAAATTTGAATTATGGCATCAATTAATCCTTATCACTTGCACATTGACCCCTTAAAAGGAAATTACCTAATAAATTAGGACCTTATATAGCTTCCAATAATCTGAATGTACCTTGTATACATATTTTTGATAAAAAATTATATTTAATTGTAACTCAAAGTAGTGGTTACCTAAATAACAACCAGAGATTAGATCAATGTACTACAAAGTGTCCATCAATTTGGTTGGTAACTGAGATAGCCAATAGGTACGCTGGACCATTAGGCAGTGTAATACATCACATATATAGGCGCGTGATGCTACTTTAAATACATATATGTTTTTTCATTGGGACCCGTAGAAACTGCCACGCACTTGACATAAACATGAACATTTTGCACGACAACTATTCGGTTTTAGTTCAAAACTCGGATCAGTGTAATGTATAATAAGAATTATCACTATACTTACGATTAATATAGCTACAAAACACGCAAGTGTCGTGTTCCAGTCTCCATATGAACTGGCCTTGCCAACCAACACACTATAAAATATGAAGTCACCCAAGCCCAGCTTCACGCCCTCTGAGAATTTGACAAGAAGTAATCACATTAGTAATATCCATGAGGTTTAGATAAAGGTAATATGTAATAATATATAACATTTCAGTGATCACTCTCGATTGTGGTTCGTGATAAAACAGTGAATCTACAGCACTCAAATTATTATTATAAGTTTCCTACCAATAAAAATTTAAAAAAAAAACTCACTAGAAATTACAGTGACAGCTCAAGATCAAAGAGTTTGTTTTCTTTTGTATTCAAAGGAAACTACCTTACAATGTAAGTTATAGAACTAAAACATTCTTCAACAAAACCTATGATACTAAATGTATGTAGTGTAAATGTCAGTTATTATAGATTTACTGGAGAGTGCTGTAAAGAAAAAAGCTACCGTTTTATTACTTCTTTAGGATAGTCGTACACACTGTAAAAGTAAAACATGGGGGAAATTTTGAATGATGCTGCGCTAAAATAACAATATAATTCCCATATTAAAAACAGTATTATGTTAATGTCAATAAACCGTAATACTCCAGGCGCTCTGACCACTAAGCCATCTCGACTAGTGATCTGAGCGCCTGGAGTATCTATCCGGGAGGCGCAGGTTCGAATCCTGTTCGCGAACGTATTCTTTTTCCATTTAATATTGTAACTTTAGAGTTCGCTAAGCATGCGTTACTGCTTTTTTTTTTTTTTTAAATCGTTGCCCCACACTAAGAATTTCTTCCTGTATCGTGGGTGCGTTTACAGACATATAATCTCACAAGCACACACACACCCAGACACTGAGCAATTATCTATAGATCGTACAAATATTTGCTCCGTGCAGGAATCGAACCTGCGACACGCAGCGCAGCAGTCGGTCTCTCGGTGCCCGGTAGATGACAATAAGCTCAGCACCGATTATATCTATGAACTATGTACACCTCTGACTACCCCTTCCGGGAATACATGGGTATACGGAACAAGGTGTTAAATAAATGTGTGCTAGTGTATGGACTCACTTTCCTCGTCGTCCATGTTGGGCGGCGGCGCGGGCGGGCGCTCGACGCGCGTGGTGTAGCGCGGCGGCTCGGTGCTGTCGACGCGCAGGCGCCGCTGCTGCGCCGCGCGCGCGCGCCACGCTTGGTCAAAGCCGGCCGCGTCCCCGCCGCCCCCGCCCCCAACTCCCCCGGCCTCGTCTGCTCCGTCCGCCCCGCCGCGCTCCCGAACACCTGCACCCAACCTTACATTATTTGTGGTCACCAAGTGGTCACTCTCTTTTTTGGTGATGGCCTCTTGCAGAAAACTAAAGGGGTTTTGTCTGCGTAACCGGTTAATAGTTAAGGCGAGACAGTTAGATGCCTCCAGCCAGAGCATATTATTAATAAAGACGAATTTAAGGCTGGCTCGACACGGACCAGCACGAGGGTCGAGGACTCAAAGATGAGGGGGGGAGGGGTCAGTCAATTAGAAACAGCGAATTATTTTTTAAGTTGTCGGTTGGAAAATATTGATATTTACTCATTCGATCTAATTTAAACGGTGATACATTCTTTTTTACCTTTTACATGGTTTTTTTTTTTAATTTTAGTTATTATTTTAAGCTTTTTAACATTATAACTATAACCTTTTTATTGAAACCATTCCAATGGACCCATTACTACCTGATACTCTACGGTAAGTAGTTGGTGAGTAGTTGAATAATCTGGAGCATCAAGT
The DNA here is from genome assembly GCA_935421205.1 of Xylocampa areola. Classification (NCBI taxonomy): domain Eukaryota; kingdom Metazoa; phylum Arthropoda; class Insecta; order Lepidoptera; family Noctuidae; genus Xylocampa; species Xylocampa areola. Next base: position 7,147,212 of record OW285217.1, on the reverse strand, counting down.
CAATGTGACAATGATCTTGCAGTATCATATAAGCAACATATCAAATTTCGAATCAATGACCTGTGGAAGTTGCTCACACCTCCTCATCAACTAGAAAATATATGATTATCTTCAAACGGCTGAACAGATTTGCTGAATCATAGTTAAGAACAATTCCAATCAAGATAAGGTATCTTGATTGGAATTGTTCTTAACTAAAAAGAAACAAACTCAACATCGGTTCATCAGTTTGTTAGCTACGATGTCACAGACAGATACAAACATTAAATTTATAATATCCCTTTGTTTTCGTCGGGGGTTAAAAATATTTACAATTTACACTAACTTATTTTAGATTTTATTTAGTTCCGTTAGTCACTGTTCTCCAAAAATTGTTGACACATACCGAGAAAGAGACCTAAATTGAATGCTTCAGTAATGAGCAATTTGCATCTTTGGAGATAGATCCGGGTTATAGGGTGAATACAGCAAAACCGTGCAGGCGTGCCCTGGCAGCACGCGTCGTGCGAGGTACCTATTCAATTTTTTATCTATATTCCTCTGAATTCCCTCAAATCATCTCCCTTCAACTCAGCATAATATAAATTAATTCCTAATCACCTGTCTCGTGCTAATTAAACCCGGTCAACTACCGCGGGTGCCCCAAGGCACCGAAAAAACCAAAAAGTAGGAAAACCGCAAAGCGCTATGCTGAGCGGGCTATTAGGGAACAGCCCCTCACAAAGTTGCCCGAGCGACTTAGCCCTCAACGGCCTTCACCCTGGAGCGCACTGAATCATCAGCAAGCGTTCCCGACCTTAAGGCCTTCTGAAGCCACTTCTACTTCAGTCATTCCTTCACTGATAGCGACTCCTATTCCCGCCCCACAACCTATGCCGATCCAACCCCCTCGGGTCGTGCCTGCATCCGCCCCTAAACAAGCTTCCGCTCCTAGGCCATCTTCGGCTCGCTCCGGTAGTCAGCCAACTACCGGATCGGACCTAGAAGTGGTACAGAGCGTCACAAAGACACAACACTGCGCTCCCAGGAAAGCAACGGCTTTGCCATACTCCAAGTGATGCTTGAATACAAAGACATCAGTGATGCCCTAGCCAACATTAAATTCAACGGTAACTAATGGCCACCGAAAATTGTAAATTCAAGCCCCGATGCCTTGTTAGGCTTCTTCAATGCCAATGGCATCAACGGTCAACGTGACGAGATCGCAACCTTTTTACGCGACCATCAAATCGACATGTTCCTCATACAGGAGACTTTTCTGAAACCAGCCTAGAGGAACCCTGGAGTTGCAAACTATAGAATAGTGCGCAACGATAGGACCCGCTGCCAGGCGGGCTACACTCATATATTACTAGTCCAATGTGATCTTTTTTCTTTGCGAGACTACCTTTTATGAATGTCATGCAAACTTTCCTAAAATTAAGAGATGGTAAAGGATGGAAAATTAAGCAATACCCTGTGTTTGGTTTAACAGGTGGGCAAGAGCGTCGGCAGCATAGCTATTGGATATACAGAGGGATGCGGGGGAACGGACCGTGCGGGTTGAGAGGACGCAGCTCCCGCGCGCGCGCCTCACCTGGCCGCGCGGCCGCGCCGCCCTCCGCGCCCGCCGCGCCCGGCGCCGTCGTAGTCGTACTCGTCGCCGCCAAGCAGTACATTACAGTCGCTGAAACGAACAAATTACATTATTTCTAAACTGACACGTTGGTTTTTTGGTCGCAAGTTGTGAGTGAGTTCGATTCCCGAGTCAGGCAGTGTTATTGGGTTCCACTCTTAACAAATTATCAAGGTTCAATAAATTAATACCCTTAAGTCAAGATACAATAATCAAGATATATATGTTACTGGCCAAACCCGATTTCAGGCCAAACTAGTTCGTCCTAGGCCAAACCGGTTTAACTAAGCGTGCCAGGATAAACTAGTTTAGCTTAGGACAAACTAGTTTGGCCTTAATACTTTAGGATGAACTAGTTTGGCCTAGGCCGAACTGCTGTGATTTATTATTAAATTAAATTAATGCTTAAATTTAAAGACAATAAATTAGATGAGCAGCATTTATAAAAAGTACATACAAAAGGTAACATAACGTGGAATATAATGGATGCGTGAGCGAGCGAAGCGAGCTCGGGAACCCCATGTACCCCGGCACGCATAGCACGGCATAGCCTAACCTGTAGGCTCAAAGGTCCCTTCGTGTTTACGTTTTTTGTGACCTTACAGCCGCGGAATTAGGGTCCCCGCTAAGCGGAGCTCCGTCGACACGGCCGAAGAAGACGAATTAATTTACTTTAATAATAATTAAAAATCAGTTCGACCTAGGCTCGTGATCGGAAAAGCGCGGCTCGCGAGCCACATGTGGCTCTTTAACTCCTCGGCTGCGGCTCTTCCACGAAATTTTTAGTGTAGGCTCAGAAAATTATTTATTATCTTGCCTTGTAAGAGATGAGTAAACATTTTTGAAACGCAACATATTGCTTTTTGAATAAATTTCAATTGTGTATTGTCTATATTTGGCTCTTTTGGTTGTCAAGGTTGCCGACCACTGGCCTAGGCCAAACAAATTTATCCTGACACGCTTAGGATAAACCAGTTTGGCCTGTAATCAGGATTGGCCGGTAACATATACAAAGATTAGTCAGTATTCATGTTTAAAATCCGAGTGTGAGAGCTGGTTTCACTGTGTGCACGCGCACATCGATGAAGTGTTGCGACGCAGATAAATGGATATCTAAATTCTAAGAAATTAATAGCGTTCTAAGGCAAATTCCGAGAGGTACCTTTAGTTTGACGAATGATGACGTGTCACCTCAACTGACGAAAATTTTCGAGTCTAATGTCAAAAACTGTCAACGTTGGTGCGAAAGGCCGAGTCGAGATAGAATGGAGTGAAGGAAATATCGAGAGAATGTCATAGATTAGGGGTGATAGACTTGGCCCCGTCCCGCCTCAGCCCTCTCGGGACGCGTCCCGCCAGTACCGAGTGGGACAGCCAAAAATCCCGCTTTTTCATATAACCGAGGAGAGCGAGCAAAAAAATAATATAATAAAGTGAAATCTGTCGATCTCATTGTATTATGATTAAAATGAATTGGAAATAAAGATTGTAAGTTTACTCATGTGCATTTTTTCTGCGTTCCGTTTTTTTCATCCTAGTCCCGCTTTTTTTTCCAACTAAGTCCGGATATTTAGAAAACAGCTCTGGCTACGCTATTTATAAGTGCGAGAGTTCGAGAGTTCGACTAGCACTTTTCGATCAATTCAATGTTTTGTCCTTATTGATATCTTCACTTCATTGACGTTATTGTCATATATTCCGTAACTTGCTACTATACAGAGACTTTATTTATTGCCAAAGCTTTAATAAAACCATACATAGTTGTAGTTCACTAAACTCACTATTTCTTTTTTTGTGTTTACACAGTTTACTCCGTACTTACAAGAATAAATTAGAGCTGGGAATATTGGTTCGTTTCGTTCTTGTGCAGTTTCTACAAGTATTCTTAATGGTCCCTTTGGTGTCAACACTGCTATCAAGTCTGAAACAATTTCACTAGTTAGCCATTCCCTTCATTCAATAAGTTGCACGAATTTGAATAACTTGTAAAGAAAATTGAGACAGAATCTCATGAAGCCACATTATATTCTGAAATACTGCGATTTTGATCTGACAAATTTTCTGTTGAATTCAAAAGGCCTAACGCAAAATTATATACATTATTTGTCAAAATATCAAAACTATACATGTTGCATCCATTTTAAATAAGGAATATAATTATTGTATGGTTATTTCCCTTACCCCAAATAGATATAACAGCGAGAACAGCCCACGTGGTCCATTCGGGCAGGTACTTGATGAAGACGAGCGCCATCAGCGCCGCTATAAAGATAAGGTATGCTTGCTGCAGCCTGAGCGGGCCCTTCCAGTGAATCACAATCATGCCCACCACGCCGAAGTTCCACATACCAAACACTAGCGTTATGTAGTCCATGGGTATGTTGTATGCTCTTAATGCTTCCCTGTTCAAGTGTAATAATATGCTTTTAGTCTTAAAAATGCGCTTTATTATATTGTGATAGCTGTGCCCCGCGGTTTCACCCGCGTTAATTTGAGGAAAATATCTAATGAAATATATTCCACCAGCGCCCTCCTGACCTTGCATATCATAAATGCGCACATGGTTATTGGTCATTATTTTATTGCGGAGGTATTTTAAAACTATGATATCTCCCAAGATATTCTTTAAATCAAATGATGTCAAGCGCAATAAATGTTCAAAATTTAATAATTGTAATGAATAACGTATTTATTTGGTTAAGGATTAATATCATGTTTATAAAAACACCTTCGCAAATTATGCATTATTTTACAACAAAGGACATGGCTAAGCAAATGCCCTTAGCATGTAGGTATATACATTTCTTACTAGCTCGTAATCACCGTCTATAGCTTTCCTCAATAAATGGACTGTATAACACAAAAATATTTTTTCAATTAGAACCAGTAGTTCTTGAGTTTAGCGTTTTCAACCAAACAAACAAACTCTTCAGCTTTATAATATTATAAATTAAATAAGTATAGATTATTTATTACCGCTAGAACCAGCTGCACAGCTATGTTATGTAAGATATTTAAAAAACCGTGTGGTGGTCGAAATCCAAAGACATTCAACTATACAAATACTAGACATAGACCGGGCATAAAATCGTAATCAAAAAATTTCGCTCACAGTATTGCCGCCTGAAAGAATAGGCTAAAAAGAAATATTTAGGGAGAAAATATGTTGAGCATTGCGGCCTTGTAAATTTCATTATGGACAAACAATTGTGTTTACTTTCGACTTTTGTCTGTACATTTTATAGTAATCCAATATTTAGAATTTATTAAATAATTTTCCTAGATAATTCTATAACAGTTCTGTTGTTCAGTTACTTTACTACTATATAGCTTATACTTAATAATTAGACCCCGGTCAAGGTTTGTAGAGAACCTTTGGTTTTAAGACGGTAGGAGTCGATGAAATATCTTTCTTTTGAGTTTGGTAGGAAGGCATGAAAAAAAGATTTGTATTGTGCACCCTCTACCGGGAGCTAACTGAAATGTAAAAAGAAACCGTAATACGTTGTTTTGCTATTCAAAGGTAGATGGCGCTGTAATTTTATGAGAATGGTAATTTAATAAGGTATTGAATGTATTGTTACTCACTCAATGTATAAATAAGAAAACAGAAATAGCAGCATAAGTGATGAAACTATCAGCCACCCATGGATAATTTTGTAGCATCTCTTCTTGTACAGCACTATGAGCAATACAGTCATGAGAGCAATCACGCTTAGTAAGATCAGTGAGTTGGCAAGAGCATTCCATACTTTTGTCACTGCATATGGACTCTCCTCGTGAAACGGCGTATACGCTCTGAAAAAAAAAAAACGGTTTAAGTCAGGTTCCGAACATTTTGTACCCAAAACTTAAAATGCTGACCAAAGAAAGAAGAACATGCAATTTTTCTTATGAGAATTATTACCTTGCTAAACTAAAAGGTGGACTAAACTTACTTAGATTAAAGTTATCAACAAATACTTAGGCTAGCAATATCTGATAAACTGGTTTCGTAATCTTGTTTATTTTAATACAAAGTCGCTTCCGCGTCTGTCTGTCTGTTTATCCACTAACTCTTCCTAAACCACGCAACAGATTTTGATGCGGTTTTCACCATCGTTTAAATAACTTTTCACAGATGGTTTATATATATAATAAAGACTAATTAGTTTTTTTTACGTAGAAAAAAATAATATTTAGCAATTTCGAGTCCCCGACAAATAAATTTACATGTCTTACGTAGGATAAACGTAACTTCACTCTTTTTTTCTAATTTATACCCCTGCGAAGCCGGAGCGTGTCGCTAGTAGGTAATAAACAACATGACATTTTTCTTAACTTTTACATGGATGGAATCGTGGGTATAATATGGATGTTGCTTATCCGAAATAAAGATTATTTTATTTTTATTTATAAGCTAATAGATTTATTTTATATCAAAACCGTTCTTTCGAAACACTATTATTAGTGAAAACCTAAATAAACTTAGAGAATCATACACAAACGGACGGACGCGGCACGAACTTTTTTGTTCAGCAAGTAAATACAGAAGAAATTAAGAAACTAAAATAATACTCACAAATAAACATCCTTAACTGAGTAAAAATTTATAGACGATATAGTGGCGACAACAACGAGCATACACAGCGTAACAGGCACAAACAGTTTGATGACGTGGCGGGCACCGTATTTGAGCTCTAGTTCTTCCAACTGAGGCTCTGCCGGTGGCGGAGGCGGAGGCGCGTTTGACGCTGAACTCCCCGCCCCTGACGCTCCGCTCGCAATCCCTTCCACACTCTAAATAACAGTAATAGCAATTAAAAAGTCATCACTAAATATTTAGCTAATAATTATATTATTTTAGTAGTCTGGAGGTGGTCTTCTCCATTGACGTGATACAGGACCATAAGAGAAAACTGAATTGGTACTATGAAACGGTGAACATGAAGTAAAGACACCTTTGCCAATGCTGGGAAAAAATATTTCAGATTGATATGATAAAAATAATAATGTCTATCATTATAATAAAACAACTTTTAACCGGATTAATCGCGTTTAGTCCGGTTTTTTTTTATTATTATTATGTGTAGTGATCGCTCAAACCTAAGATATTACTATAATATTATTAGAGTTATCATCATACACTAAAGATTTTTAATGTTAAATTTTGATAAGATTACTGTTCCAATCTAATTTTTAGTTTATTCTACATCATTAGGTAGAGGTACTCGATATTTTGCCAATATCAAGTTTGAAAAAAGGAAATGAAACATACTGATTTAGGATATAATACTTATTTTTTCAATGAAAATAGAAACGTTTAAATAAAAAAAGATCAAAAGTGAAAAACAATATTTTTCAACACACTTGCTCTTAAAGTGGCTCTTTATGCACCTTTTTAAGGTTTATAATGACACAGGTATCACGCATAGGGTTTTTTTACATTCATTATTTTATTTTAATAATAATAGACTAACAAGTTGACAAACGTCGGCTGTTTGGCAACTTGTCTCTCTCCTATGAAAAAATAAATTTGCATGCTATTTTGAATGTCTCTGCAAAATGTTACTTTATGTTATTTCATTCTTCCTTTTCTTCACAACTGTAGTGAAAATCGTCGTATAAAATGCGTGCGCTATGGTTACTACACCCCTCGGCTCGGCCAGTTCAACGTCGACTTTAATGACTAACTTAGCGCACTTGTATCATAATATATAATATATTCACTTTACTTTTCAGAACACCTTATCTTAATTTTAAAACAATAATTTAGGATTTACAACCCAAATAATACCTACACAGATAAATCTTTGAAAAGCATTAACGCATGATTAGCGAACCTTAAAGTTATAATTTTTTGTGGAGAGAATCCAACTCGGCTGGGCAGCGTTCGGAGTACTGCGTAACGTCTTCTCGTCCAAAATACCTCAGTGACTCAAGTTTGTCTTAGGTAGATATACGAGCTAACAACTGAAACTGGGGTAGTTACAACATGGACGTTGCACATTACCTTTGTCTTGTCCATGTTCATCTTAAGACCCACTTGTTGGGAAACTCGATTGAGGACTTCAAGCATCGTGCTTAGATCTTTCATCAACTCTGCTATGACCAAAATATCGTCGGCAAATCGAAGGTCAGTGATACTTACTACTTACTCGCCAATAATATTGATGCCGAATCCTTTGCCATTCCAGGAGCTTGATGGCGTTCTGCAAAGTGGCAGTAAACAGTTTCGGAAATATGACGACTCCCTGTGTTACGCTTCTTTTCAAAGGGATCGCCTTCGATCTCTGCTTTTGTACTCGGAGCGACATTCGTGGCGTTAATGTACAATCACTTCAACACTTCGATATACCGATAGTCAATGCGGCATTGCTGAAGAGATTCAAGCACTGCCCATGTCTCCACCGAATCAAAGGCTTTCTCATAGACCAGGCTGAAATTCATCAAACCTGCGGTCGAGACGGTGCCTAATGACCCTTGAAAACAGCTTGTAAACATGGCTCAGAAGCTAAATGTGTCTGTAAGTCTTCAATAAGGTGTTGTCACCTTTTTGAAGAATAGCATCACCACAAAGTTATTATATTAAATGGAAAAAGAATATGGTCGTGAGCAGGTTCCAATTCTGCTCATATTACGTATTCTTTTTCTCACTATGGCGAGCCAATTTGATGCCTCCAGCCAGAGCATATTTTATAATACTACAAACTAAGCAACGCAACACTAAGGTATTCTCCTGCGGGACACGAGCCTCGGCTTAGGGCGTTACTGGGCGGACAACTAGGAACTCGCTGGATCAGATCAGTTTCCTTATTATTAAGAGTAGAATTTAAAGCTTCTGGCTCGGCGTGGACCGGCTCGAGCAAGGGTCCGGGTGGACATGATGAGATATTTGATTACGCGACGGACGGGGAAATGAACAGGTTAAAAAACAACAAGCTTTTATAACATATAAATTATGTAATGTAATAAATGGATGGGTTTGATTTAAATACAATTTATTTTCTTGATTTTAGGAGTTAAAAACTTTTTTTTCTGATAATTTTTAAGGACATTCAGGGCCATCCTAATCTCGTACAGACCGATGTCCTGAATATCTTGGTATAGTGTCGGGTCAGCTTGGCTTTTGGCTCTTTGGCCGGGTTTAGCGACCGAAGCTTTAAGCTGTCCATAAAACCTTTCGACCTCCTCCAATCCAACCTTTGCTTTGGTCGACGGTACACTGCCATCTTCTCTTTTCAGCTTTGTCAGCTGGCTTTGCCCAATAGACATGTGTCTTGCAAACACTTTGGAGCCCTTATTCCGGTCAATCGTCTCTTTAATATGGTTAGTATTAAAGAGGCGTATGTCGTGCCGCAAGGATTCCAAAACTAGATATGACTCAGTGTATCTTTAACTTGTTGTGCCCCGCGGGTTCATCTGCGTATAATTATATTAAATTTAGCTACTTGGTACTAACCAACAAATAGAAATTAATTCACAGTTCGTCGCTTTCACCAATGGTCAGTTCTCATCGGGCGGTTTATGCCGTTATCCGCCACATGAGAAGTTCGCGCGAGTGATTAATAACCAAGGGCATTTGGTGCATTCATTATACATCTAAGACCACTAATAGTTTTCACAATATCAACTATGTATGAGTCACAACATTATGCAGAAACCAGCACATAGAAGGAAATTTGTAACTTTTATAAATTTCATAAAAAATAAAGCTAGCCAGATAATTACTAATAATCATTTGAACCTTAAAATCTAAACGTTACATTAAGAGTAAGTAAACTGCTTTACAAAACAGTATCTAAAAAATTGTGGGTGTTAGTAGGTTTAGTCATAGCTTAATTTGGTGCCTACAACGAAAGTTGTATACGTTTTAATAAAGGGCATATTCTACCGTTTTTGTACTTACACCATATGACCGCTGATTATCGGATTTAGTTTTTCTTTTTTTTGCTATCCGTTCAGCAATCACCCGATCAGGGCGGGCTTCAGCGATATGGCCGTCCATGAGTGCCGTGTGCTCTGTCGCCTCCTCTGTTTCACTGCCGGTGTCACTCATTCATCAATCCTTTTCATTACAGACATTTTGTATAACAATAATAATACTAAAATGCAGAAATGCCTACAAACGATTAAAAAATACAATGCTTTTACGTACACCAAACCAAAGAGTATAGCACAGAGTAAAATAATACTACGGAAAGAGTATAGCACCAAACGTCGTATCCATGACCAAAGAGTTCCATGACCCACAGACTAAATTAAATTGGGTCGGATCACGGATGGCAGCAAATATGACTTCGAAAAAATTCGCTAAACTGCTGTTATAATTTTGCTGATTGATAAAATAATGCTAAAAATTTTACTGTACAAAATTTGATTTATATTTTAATCGACATGTTTTATGATTAGAGGACCAGACGGGAGACGGCTTCTGACTAAATATCGAACAGATATGCTCGCCACTTTTGGCGGGGGGTGAGGTAACACACAAGCACAACCGCTAAAACTACTGCAGTACTAATTCCTTCATGGTTCTATGGCACCCAATACCCATCTGAAAGCATATCCTTTCCAATAATAAAAATCCAAATCGGTTGTTAAATGACGAGAGTTCTGAGGTAACAAAAATTAAAAAAACTACCGAATAGGGTATTTGACACTGATAGAAATAAAATATGAAACTTAGCTATAATGATAGAATGTATTTTATTAGAAATTTTGGTATTTTTGAAAATAATAATAATAACTCGTAAATACATTTAATTCGATAAACAAATTCATAATTTTTAATCTATGTGTCACGTGACTCGAAACACCAATGATTGCGTGACGTCACTACTCAGAGGATTGATTGTCAATTTGCAGTCACTGTGACACATGACACAAAATAAATCGATGAATTTGTTGATATTTCGGAAGCCAGTTGCAACCACTTTCTTCGTATTTCAGTTCAATTTTCGAAATATTGGTATACTACGCACTAATGTTATGATTTACAAAATAGTTTCCTTTGTTTACAATAGTTCTGTTGCGTAATGACGTCACAAAATGGCGATCGTCATTATCGCGCCTTTTGGCACGACCTTTAAAATTTAAATTTTAAACAGTTAATATTTAATTAATAGGTACACAAAAAATTGCAAAATATTTTTTTTAGTTTAATCTATACCATTCTTTAAATTTAGGCCCTTTGTGAAATTTCGTCAATAACCCTATTGATAGACTCCCGATAGACTCTTTGGGATTTATTTACAATTTACAATGAATGTAAAAAACAATAAATAACACAAGAATATTAAAATAATAAAAGATAATGAAATGAATAAGAAGGGTCACTTAAAGAGACAGGGGTGCCAACATAAGGACAAAGGTAAATGGTTTCTTACTAAAAAGGTAATCTTACATGAAATTTACCATAAATGGAATTAATTACGTAAAGTCAGCAAAGTTAAGGAAGGTTGAAACCTAAGGTTGGAAATCATTCGCGCGACATAGAACAACAGGGTTGATTTTCCCATGCAAAAATATTGTGACAGCTACTAATGCTCCGTATAATTATCATATTAATGCAGGGGTCAATCAAAGGAAGCAGCGATGTCGGAATCTAAAACTTAGCCAGATTAACGTCAGGAAGTAAAATCGTCAAATACCATACAACAAGCCAAGTCGCCAGTATCAGTAAAAATGCACAGAACAATCGAATCACATCCATTACTACGGTTAAAAAAACAGACAAAACGGTTTTTTTTCTTTTTGCCAAGGCAAGTTTAAAAAGTTAGGGAAACAAAAGTAATTACAAAAATATACTATTACGATGAATTTTGGATCAATAAAGTAGACTCTTTTATGAAATTAAATAAAACAATAAATATCTACAAATAATGTAATTAAAAAATTAAACAAGTATAACATAACAATTACAATTTAAATTTTAATATTATTAGTGATAACAAATAAAGATATACACTTAAACACTAATAAATTATTACTACATTGTAAAATATTTACATAAGTAGGAAGAGAAAAGTCAATAGAAACTAGGTTATTATACAGTAATGAATACAATGGACAATTAATGATAATATGATTCAAATCACTCACGTCTGTTCCACATTCACAAGCAGCACTATTAACAATATGGAGATTAGTAAGGTGGGCCGGAGAGTAAACATGTCCAAGCCTCATGCGAATTAAAAATAAATGCGAATCAACTTTGCTTTAAAGAACCATGGTTTATTTGGTATGACTGGTTGAATTTGAAAGAAGTTTCTACCCTTGACCTGGCCACTGACTGACCAAGCAACATCCCAGGATTTCTGAAGATGAATACTAGGTAAAAAGTTTTTAAAAGGGAATAGATCACCACACTCTATCGCGCACCTTGCCAGATGTTCGGCTCTTTCATTTCCTTTGATTCCAGCATGTCCTGGAATCCATGCGAAAGGTACTCTCAAATCTTATAATGCACATTCTTGTAATTTTTTCCTAATTTCTATAATCAAAGGAAAATGACTATGATTTCTGAAAGGAAATTTGGCCAGAGACTAAAGCACTACGAGCATCGGAGAAAATAACAGTTTTCTTTAATTTCATTAGGATGATATATTCAACTGCCTTTAAAATTCCTTAACATTCTCCCGTGAGGACTGATGCCTCCACAGGGAATTTTATCTTTTGGACAATGTTATACTGTTTGTGTAACATTCCAACCTCAACGCAAGTGATACTTGAAATTTTAGAAGCATCTGTGTAGATATGAATCCAATTGCCAGAAGTATCAACAAGATCAGAGAGGATTTGTAGAGATGAAATTAAGGGGTGATTTGAAAACTGGAGAACTCTAAACAGAAATTTGTCAGATAAATACTGTTTCCGTAGGTGTAAGGGTGGTTCCCCACATTCAACCTGCAGGGCATTATTAGGACTCGACTTAATTGCTCCTGTAATTATTCTTAAAGCTTTTGATTGAATACCATCTAATTTAGATAAGGCTAAACTATTGCAAGGCTCTAGTAAAAATACTCCGTAATCCATTGCACTTCTAATTATTGCATTATAAATTAATTTGAGGGAGAAAGGATGGGCGCTCCACCAAACACCAGCAAGGCAACGTATAATATTAAATGGAGGCGTTCGCACTTCCCAACCACGAAGTCCAAATGTGGAACACCTGACAATTTTCTGTCTAAAATAACACCTAAATATTTAACGTGAGAGTGAACTGGAATTATGCTATTATCGTCAATGATTTCAAAAGAAAGGATACGCCCATCTAAACATTTTACAGAAAACTTCTTCATACAAGCAAAAGTAGCGCCATCTGTCATAACTCATGCAAACTACGTGTGCCGTAGGTTTCATAGGTCGAAGACTAAACCTTGTACGTGCGTACATGAATTTTTTATCACATTTTAATAATGGTCAATATTTTTATACACACATCAGTCACAAACTGAACTGAGTTTTTACCCGACTGCGCTAGAAGGAGGGTTATAATTTTTCCGGGTATGTATGTATGTATATTTCTTTGGCACGCTCTGTAGCCTAAACGGGTTGATGGATGTTAGCTTGAGAGGTGTCGTTAGATTATATTAGTTTTTTAAACTATAATTTATTGCGATAATAATACATGTCACAAAAAAACGTATGTAAAACCAATTAATATCAATCAGCTTTATTTGAAATTGTAAACAATATTGTTATAATAATTAAGAATTAACATATTAGGTACTTTCTAAAATTACTTACACTAAGTTCTCAAGACAAAAATAAAATAAATAAAAAATGACGTTCTTTCAACGTTACTTCGCGCGCGGCCGGCCACACAATGGCCGCCATTACGGACTTCGGTAGTAAAATAATTATACCTTTAAAATGTGATAATTTAATAATTTAATTGGAACAGAAGTAATCTAGGGTTATTTATCGATGATACGATATCCCATGTTCCTTTTTAATCTTTGTATCGTAATTTTTGCAGCCTTTTACCACGTAACTAGGCATATTTATGACAACCAAAGACTCGTTCTCTCCTGCGTGCGGTCCACTGTCGACTGAGTTGCGTTGGCCCCACAGAGTACTTTATAATATAGGAAATAGAGACCTCTCTCTCGTTCAATTTAGGAAACAGGGCACACAGACGCCATCTAGAGTATTACGAATGCACTACTAATGCCACGGCGCGGGGCAGCGCGAGGGCGCGCAGTACGAAGAAACGATGACGGCCGCGCTGACAACCGCGCAACCTGAAGGGTGCGCGGGGGCGGGAAGTGACGCGGCGGCTGCCGCTCTTTTCCCCATTTTGGCGCGCAATACTTCTCTACGACGATTTTCCGCGGCGGTCACGTAGTACGATCAGGCGCCGTTTGATCTATCTTTGTTTTTTTTTATTATACTCTTTATTTATACAGTCCGCTCTATTGCTACTGCTGTAAACGATAGGACCCTGACATGCTTATACATTTGTTTAGATATTATTAGGTATCTACTTAGGGTCCAACCAACAAAGATATAAAATACGTGATTCAACCGATTCCAATATATTCTTCCATTAATTTTTTATTGCTCATACGTCTTATGAATAATTTAGAAGAATATAATGAAATTTAAATTAATGGTTTTGAAAGATTTATCTTTAATCACTTAATACATATTTTTATTGCCTTTAATTTATTGCTGTCCTTATCCGTCTTCCCGCATAATATTTTATTAAATTTTTTCCCATAATGGTGAATAAAAAATCGGGATGACAAAGTAATCTTAAATCTATCAAGTTTTCTTTATGGATTTGGCAATGCAGGAAGTCGAAACTAATATGTACAAATATTATTACTTTTATAAATTGTTTTAAATTATTTATTGTTATATTTGTTTTTAATATGTCATCATAAATGTCTTGTAATTCGGATATGCAATTTATTAATGAGTAACTGGGACTGCGAAGCCAGTTCCGACCAGCATACTCCCGATATATAATAAATTCAAGTTTACTTTTACAATTAAGTCTTCCTTACATATCCGAGATAGCTGTTGCAAAATAGCATTAAGCGCCATCTATTGATTCACGAAGGCAAAAAACTATTGATATAACCCTACCAAATTGCAAAAGAATTATTGCTATACGACAATGGTATATTTAAATGAGCTACTTTATTTTGTCGATTTATAATTGTCCAGTTTCCTACTCATTTGTTCGAAGATTGTACACCCTGGTTGGCCCTAAACTGTCATTTTAGGGCCAACGCGTTGGTGCCATTTAGTTTCGCGGTCGGCCGGGTCCTTACGCTAGTAATATATATGTCAATGATTATCGTAGTTAATTAAAACTGGGGGAGGTAATCTCATTCTAGTGAAAAGGACTACACCACGTTTGGAAGCAGATAACAGTTAACCGTTAATAACTTACCAATTTTTAAGAAATAATATTGAAGTTGATAGTAAGTTGGAAGCTTAATCTGTCTTTGTCTGAGAAATTCAAAACACAACCGCGCTAATTTAAATTTCCCGCCCTCTTTTCAACTATTTGTTATTACTTGTTTTATTTAGTTGTGGTTTTTCTATTGTTTTTTTTTTATTTAGCTTAGCTATTGCCTCAGGTATACTACCTGTAATGATAGATCTAGGTAAGTTTTGGATGTAAAATAATAAAATAAACATTTGTACAAAAGTAATTGAATAAATACAGAATAATATTTTTATACAGTTTTGTTTTCTACCTAAGTTAAAGTTTCCGTTCCGATACAGTACGGAAAAGAATAAGCCTATAGGGCCCCGATTCTGAACCGTCGGAGACCGGCGTTTTCGAATCCGTATGGAATGTTTCCAATACGAATCTTTAAGCGCTATTAAAAAATATGAAATTGATTTTATATAAAGAATTTTATTTTTTTAATTTTCTACCACAGTAATCTAAGTTCACGTAAGTAAACTCATAGTATCATCCAGCCAGATTAATTGTAAACACATTTATTTTTATCTCTTAAAACCAATTAACCATTCCAATTCAAAATGTAATTTGAATTGGAATGGTTAATTGGTTTCAAGCTAATTCTTTGAAAAGCATTAACGCATGCTTAGCGAACTCTAAAGTTATTATATTAAATGGAAAAAGAATACGGTCGTGTGCAGGATTCGAACCTGCGCCTCCCGGATAAATACTCCAGGTGCTCTGATCACTAAGCCATCTCGACCTATGCTCACCTCCGCGAATTCTTCATCCATATTTTAACACGTCTTTTTGGCGGCGTCATTGCTATCTATTCAGTCCTTATAATACATTTTCTATTAATAACTAAATTGATTTATGTTGGGGCCCCCCGCACCATATCCACAACGCCTTTAAGGCCGCTTAAAAAAAAATTGGGAATGGCTGGTCTAAGGATTTTCCCCATTCGATCTTTGTCAAAAATTGGCTGTACAGTTAGCTTAACTGTACAGCCAATTTTTGACGTTTTACGGGTAAAGTTCGATAAAGTCACAAATTGCGAATTATGGAACTTCAGAAACAACCAAAGTTTTAAAGCTGATTTTTTTCTAACAGGATCGCGACTTCACGATTTCACGCGGACCAACGTCAAAAATTGGTTATCATTAAGGTTATCATAGAAAGATGAGAATGGAAAAAAAATATGAATGATTTGGAAATAAGAAATTAGTGATTTTACAGAAATATATTATAATTTATTTATTTGAATATGATGATCGACAGAGGATGAGGTAGTGGCATCAGTGTTGCCCTACTAGCGACTAAGTACTAGGGGATTTTATAAATGTTTAGCGGCCAAAATTCTGGCTTTAATAAGAAAAATATTTTTAGCGACTTCTACCGACTTTGAGACGAATCAAAAAGACACCAGAAGAGCGTGTGTCTTTTTGTTGAAACTAGACATATTGTCTTAATTAATATGCGTTATGTATCCTGCCTGATTTCTTCCGCTGATTTTGTTAAAGTTCTCATTGCGAATTTAGTTTTACTCTGTCTAGTATGGCTATCTAGTCGTTAAAGAACAAATAACTACGAAAAACGAGATTTCAGTTTGAGCTATATGTATTTAAGTACATACAATAGTAGTTAGCGACATTTAGCGGATTTTTTGCGAACGTTTTTTTTTGCGTTTTGAACTAATTTTTGAAACAGGATAGAGACTTTTAATTTTACTGAACGGCAATACCAATACTAAATGGCATATATTTGGTGCAGTCAACGTTGCCGATATTTGGGGAATTCCCCAAAATGCGGGGAATCTCAAGTTGATTGAGTCATTGGGGATTGGCATTATGCGGGGAAAATGCGTTGACATACTTTTTCGAGAATTCCAAATTATTTAATATTTTTTTAGCTTAAGAACATATGCATAACGAATGACTCAATACTCTTCACTGCACCAAACATAAATTTCGGCATTTTCTAAGTTTAAACTAAATATTTAGACTAACTTTTTAACTGTAGATTTAAGGATTGGAGAAAATGATGATTTACCTCGTGCTGTTATTGCAGATTTCTTATGAACCTGCCAGGAATTTTATATTTAATTGACGTCAGATATTACCAAGCGATTTGATTTCGGGGATCCTTTATGTTCTATTATATCCGCTATTAATCCATCAGAAGCTTAACAGTTTCAAATTAAATCACTGACGCTTGTGCTGAAGCGATTTCCAGTGCTTTATAAATTTGGGACTGCATAAATTGTTGTGTGCTTAAAAATTTATAAACAGAAAACCGCATTCCGCTGTAGTATCTTTAACTTGTTGTGCCCCGCGGTTTTACCTGCGTATAATTATATTATATTTAGCTTCTTAGTACCAACCAACAAATATAAAATAATTCACTGTTTTCAGCTCTTTCACATTCAGTCATTTGCTAATGGTCATTTCTCATCGGGTGGCCAGATTTATGCCATTATCCCTCACACGAGTCGTTCGCGCAAGTTATAAAATATTTTCATTTTATAGTATCTCCTAAGCTATTCATCCAAATAACATGCTGTAAAAGAAAAAAGTTTATCTTTATAACATGTCTTTATGATTAAGTAACTTTCGTTCGTAAGCAATAATATGCAATGCCCAATAATAATGCTCATAAATCACTTAAAACTTTTTAATCATTTTTTGTCCCAAAATACCTTATTGTGGTTTATGTATAAGTGATAGGCATATGGCATACCGGTTTTTTTTTTTATGAACTAAAGACTGATATTTGTGTAGAACATTGGATTTACGTATCACTAACCATAATGCCACGCGGATAAAGCAGTTCGGGAGCGCTTTTCCTTCCGACTTACTTAACAAAAATCAATATAGAAGGCTAGTTGAGAAGTATAGCCTAATATTAGATAGCCTATACTATACCTTACGAACCTAGCTATCATATCAAATGCGACTGGTAGTTCCAGATATAAGCGCGTTTAAACAAATGAACAAACAAAAAAGCTCTTCTGCTTAAAAAAATACGGACGAAGCGTTTCGTGCAACATGTGAGAAGCATGCCTAGTCATCCAATTTCGCTTGTTATACAAGACTAAACGTATATAAATTCTTAAAACTCATTCACTCGGCGCCAGTACGCTGCGTGTGTGTGCGCGTAATCTATGCTTCGTTTATGACAAGGCAAGGTTACATCGGTATTTTTTTCAGACCCGTGATTATAGTATAGATGGCAACAAGATTAGAGAAGGGATAAAAAAATTGGGCGACAGTGTCAAGTTTAACCCTTCGAGCAAAATGCTTGCAAAAAATCATGGAAAAACTGTAACGGTACCAAACCCAAAAAATCTATATTAAATAGATGAAACTTGTTCAATGGTTAAAATAATATTGAGGGGAATTGTTTGGGAATCAGCAGATTTTTGTCCCCAAATTTGGGGAATTTTACTTGGATTTTTGGGGAATTACATGCACTAGACTTGGCAACCCTTGGTGCTGGTCATTGGTTTGTTTTAGTTTGGTTTGGCTTCTCCATAGCATCACTAAAGCAGCGTTGCCAGAAGTACTTTTGTAACCTTTTAGGTTACTTTTAACGACGTCGGGTTACTTTTAGGTGACACGATGTGAAAGGTTACTTTTAGGTGTCTTTTAGATTTTTAAAAATTAATTTCTATTTCTTTAATTGATTCCAATATATAATGGAATGTAGTAAGCGCAACTGTTGAAAATACGTTTATCTCTCTCGCACCAATATATACCAGCTAATCACAACTATGACCAAAGTGTTCTGGCCAGTTTCGCCTACTCACTTGATATATCGGGTTCTTTCTTGTTCGAGACCTTAGGACTTGGTTTGTTTAAAATGTTATGAAAAGAAAGAATGTTTTATGTTAAGTATATTTTTTTAGAAAGAAGAGCTAGAAAACTTGGCAAGTGTACAAATTAGTAAGTAGGTATAGGTTCCAACTTACTGTATAGGGTTGATGATGAGTTTATAAACTAAACTCTGAGTCTGTCTCTTACTCGTCTTTACTAAGTAAACTATATTTTTTAGAAATGTATACTAGTTCAATGGAATAAGAACCTACACCAAAGTGAGAAGGTACGGTAAAGTAAAAGTAAGGTAAGGTAACCTACTTTGCAGAAAAAGAACATAAAAGTAGGCACTTACTTAGGTATATACCTACATAATAATATAAATATACACCTCATCAACTTTAAGTACATTAATAATGGGATAAAACATAAACGTAGGATAGAAAAAGACCAACAAAGCCTACTATGGGAATGGAATCTCTTACGGAAATATCACATGTTAGAAAGAGAAAGCATATTTAGGTTCAGTCAGCACTATTGGCAGATGTTGTTTTCTCCAGTGTCACTGTCAAAAATCACGCTTACTTATATTTGCTATATTGTCAGTGAATCCTGTATATTTTATACAGTTTTAAAATTTATAAGCAATGCTTACGTGTTTTGTTGGTGACTGCGATGTTTCTTATAAAAATAATCCAGAAAAAGATTCATTTCACAGGTAAATTGTCAAAAACAGCATATATTTTCAAGGCCATATTTTAGAAAAATCTGTCTTTAGAAAATTTATTTTGAAAACCAAATCTTATCAAGAAAATAGTGAATTTTCTCTATAGTAAAAAACAATGGTCATAAAAGCAATATTGAGTACGTTGTTCTAATATAAATTTTCATTTCATGTCTACAAAATAGTGACTTGTCAGTGTCGACTATTGTGTCGATGAAATTTTAGAACAAAAAGTTCCGATATCAGAATTTATTATTAGTGTAGATCTACCAACTATCTCTGCACAGTAATAATTTTTCCAAAATTTTAATTGGGGTACCTAATACGATATAACCAAAATATTTGGAAACGTTTCTGTCTGTTTGTCGGTGTGTCTGTCCGAACGTTTATAATATATACGAAGCTTAGCGTAGCTTAGTGGCCCAGGTTATGTTATAAATATATTTCATCACGCTATTACAGTAGTCCCCAAATGCGGTTCGAATCCGTACCGCCAACCTACTTTGTTCGGACCTTAGTTTAATAATGATCTAACGAACTGCGCTACTATTATTCTTAGCTATTTGATTTGAATTTGATTAGACCCCGAATGAAACTAGTTGGTGATTCTTGCGCTATCACCTTTAGGCGGTGAGCACTGAGCCTATATGTGATAGCGTGATGAATATGTTGTTTACATAATTTTTACTACATATTCAAGAGAATTTCACATTTTTATGATTTATTTATTTATTTATTTATTTATGTACACACAAGAAAATTAGAAACATCAAATTAAAAACAGAAAGTTGAGCACAAGGGTACTGCTTATTTCATAAAGAAATTTCTTCCAGCAGACCCGAGACTTGAGAGTTTATGAAAAAACGCAGACACAGTGTGTAAAAAGAAACGAAGAAGACTGTAAAACTATATTAACTAAAATTAAATATACTACATACATACTACGTAATTATCATACAATACATACATAATAATAAAATAAATATATATATATATATATATATATATATATATATATGCAAAGACCATCACAGTTATGCAGAGAGGTAGAACTCCTTTACACGTTTCTTGAAGATAGAAACGGTTCTAGACTCACGTATACTAGGCGGGAGTGAGTTCCACAATCTTACAGCATGAACGGAAAAGGAATAGGAATAGAAGTCTGATTTGTGGGATGGGAATTTAAGAAGAGTTCTAAGGTGGGATCTGCACGGGGCATCAGAAGGGCGAGTATATGTAAAACGCTCACTCAGGTAGGCGGGATAAGCAGGATTGTGTAAGATATTGAAGAGGAGACATAGGATCCGAGTGTTCCTGCGAAGACGGATAGGGAGCCACTTGAGCTCTTTGCGGAAGGAAGAGACATGATCATATTTCCTAAGCCCAAACACAAAACGGATACAAAGGTTTTGTAAGCGCTCAAGCTTATTTAACAACTCCTCTGTGGCATCCAAATAACAGGCATCTGCATAGATCGGCTGTGTAATGTACCTTACGACTTACCTCACTGACTTGTGCACGCCACGAAAGGTTTGAGTCAATTAGAATACCGAGGTCCTTGGCGGTTTCAGTAAAGGCAATTGGCGAGCCATTTAAACGCAGTAGTGGCAGAGATGATAATTTAATCGAATTGCGCATATGTCTGCCGCCAATGATCATGGCCTGGGATTTGGTGGGATTGATATGTAGGCCGTAAGACCTTGCCCACTCACTGATACTATCCAGGTCACGGTTCATGACGGAAATTGCAGAATCAGCATCGGCTAAAAGAAAGTGACGATATAGCTGCAAGTCGTCTGCATAAAGATGAAAATTGGAAGAGATAACCTTGGTAACGGTATTGATGAAGATGGAGAAAAGAAGAGGAGAGAGGACGCTACCCTGAGGAACACCAGCAGAGAGATCACACCAATCAGAGAAAGTCTCTTCAACGCGGACACACTGCGAGCGACCCCGAAGATATGAATCAAGCCAAGCCAAAAAAGATGGAGAGAAATTAATGGATTGGAGAATTCCTAGTAAGATATCAAAGTCTACTGAATTGAAAGCACAGCTAAAATCAAGTAATACTAATATACTGAGGGACTTATTCTCCATAGCCCAGCGTATATCATCTGTGACCTTGATCAATGCGGTAACAGTACTGTGACCAGCACGAAAACCGGACTGCAGGGGACAGATTATGGTAGTAGATGTTAAAAAGTCAGTAATTTGTTTATGTACCATGTGCTCGAGAACCTTGGAAAGATAAGGGAGAATAGAAATAGGTCTGTAATGGGATAAACAAGAAGGATTACTCGTTTTAGGGAGTGGTATAATGTGCGCCTGTTTCCAGGCTTGAGGAAAAGTGCAAGAGTATAGGGAATAATTAAAAATGTGAGTAAGAACGGGAAGCAATATAGGAAGAATTGGTGTTATCATCCTCGAACACAAATTGTCATTACCAACAGATGTAGAGGAAATAGCAGTTAATGACTTTTTAACATTATCCTCAGAGACAGCAATTAGTTTAAAAGGAGGACAGTTTGGTATCGGTGAGCTAGAGAGCTTCAGCAAAGTGGAAGTTTTGACGTTTGAGTCTAAGGAAACCGGTGGCAGAGAGAAATGTTTGTTCAGAGCGCACAAGTCAACATCTTTACAAGCGAAGGTAGAAGTAGAATTGCCGATACCAACTGATTTATGGAATTTCCAAACATCGGAAGGACTACGATCAACGAGAGATTCATGGAAATAGCGCCTCTTAGCATCTTGACACAGACGGTTGCAGCGATTACGCAAAACTTTGTAGCACGTCAAATTATATTCGGTAGGCCTTCGTTTGTACCTATTTTTCGCCTTGTTCTTATTGGCCATTGCCTCTTTAATAGCAGACGTTATCCAAGGCGCAGGATTGTGACGGATTTTAATGCGACGACGAGGAGCATGTTTATCATAAAGATCGAGTACTTTACCATTAAAGTAATTCACCATTACGTCGATGCTGGTGCTTACGACGACCGGCGTCCAGTCAATAGAGCTAGCATCACACCTCAATGCCTCCAGGTTCAGGCCCCTGTAGCTACGAAGATGAAGAAAATGAGATTTACGTTTTGGAGGACGCATACGGTAAGATAGATAGATAAGATCATGGTATGAGAAAGTAGCAGTGAGTTGACCAAACTCAGAAACGTTGTGAGGGGAAGAGACAATCATTAAATCAAGAAGAGATGGTGTACAGTTCGGAAAATTATGGGTGGCAGATAAGGGGAGTATTTGAAGGTTGAAGGAAGACAAGAGAGAAAGCAGTTTAAGCGAACGAGAATCACTTTTAATCATGCATGTGTTGAAATCACCCATTAATATTACATGCTTATATATGGGGCACAGTTAATTAAGGGTGGCGTCAAGGTGATCAAAATAATTTATATGTAAATTGGGACAGTAGAAGACAGCGAGTAAGATTTTTGAATGATTTAGAGTGATTTCAAGGAACAGATATTCAGACGATTCCGAATACTGAGAGGGAGATTTTTTGATTACTTTAAAAGGAATATCAGTACGGAGATACGTGGCAACACCGCCACCGCCTTTACCTGTCCTGTCATTTCTGATCAGGTTGAAACCAGGAATTAAATACTGAGTCGAAAGAAGAGAGGGCTTGAGGAAGGTTTCAGAAATCAGTAGTGCATCAAGATGAGTACTGCTAAAGGATGCCAGAAGATCAGAGTAATGGCCAGGAACACTCTGAGCGTTTATGTGTGCTATATGAAAATTATGTGGGATTTGGAAAAAACTGAGGAGATGTTATCATGCAAAGTAAGCGGTGGAGTGGAGTCACTGTCCGCGCTAACAAAGCTACATGTCGAGGAGGAGCAAGAAAAGAAACTATCATTTAAATCAGGTAGATCTATTCATATATTTGTATGTCCATACATACAAATATATGAATAGAATATAAGTAATAAATAAATAAAATTGTAAAATATAATACCTATAATATAAAACAATTAAGTTGGTTGCGTAAATACAACCACCCCAACTCACCGGTGTATTGGAAGAAAGTGAAAGTTTACAGAGTTTTTATAAGTTAAAGAAATAGATTTAGAATTACTCCAAAGTACTAAAAACAAACGCTTCTAACGGAGCGTATAGAACAAATAAATTCATAGATAAGCCTAATATTTTATCTATGGCTCCATCATTAGTCGATAATATTAAATTATAAAAAATAAAAACAAGCCTGTCTCTACTCTATTTCATTGAACCTGTCAAATCGAAACGTCAAGTGACGTGACAACTGGCTGAAGTTAGAACCGACAGATGACTGAACCATTGATTGATAAATAATTTTATTACAAGTTTAAATACCGACATAAATAATATTAAGATTAGAATTGTAATTACATACGAAGGTGGGACATTTAACTAAGTGTTCTTAATCTACCGACTTAGCAATCTACATATTCAATGGTACAATGCAGCCATTCGATGAAGTAACCCAACAATCAAGGAGTTTAAAATATCACCAAGTATATCAATTGCGCCGGCGCGTCTTCCGTTGACCCTTCGCAGCTGCCTCCGTAATGATACCTTTCGGAGATGTATGTTCCTCAGATCGCACAGCGTCATCGGAATCGCCAGCACAGGACGGGAATCGGGAAACAAGTAAACGAAGTTCGCCCGCCGCTTCAATTTTGTGGCGCTTACTGTCGGGAGTGATGACCACTATCTTCACTTCCACTGACCAGCAATTCTTCATACCGAAATACTTTCGTGCAGCAGTGAAAGTTTGGTGTCTAATATGGGTTAGGAATTCCGAGATGGTGATACCGGTGCCCTTCAGCGCCTTCTTGCTCTCCCAAATTCGATGACGATGTTCCATAGAAAGCAGTCTCACGAGGATAGGTCTAGATTTGCGCTGAGAGAAACCTAGCCTATGACAGACATTGATATTGTCCTTAACAATCTCAGTCAGTTTCATTTGGTCAGTAAATATTTTGTGGACCACGTCATGCAGCTTTTCACCTTGGTGTTCAGCAACCCCATGAACAAGAAGAACCTTTCTACGCATCAAGGTTTCATGTCTATCCAAGCCAAGTGACAGTATCTCTATTTGTGTTTTAAATTTGGAAAGTGCTTGCCAGACAAAAGTTCTAAATTCTTGAAACTCATGTGAAAGTGATGTGATTTCTGGTGCAGGTCCGGATCCAGAAGAGGCCTTCTCTAATTTGTCCTCATAATCTGCCATCCTAGAGCTAAATAGTCTCTCCAGGTCCTCGAGGTTGTCAGCCAATTTAGTGTCCATGGTGATGTTCATCATAAAATACCCAAGAGACTTGCAAATAATATTTAGTGAGTGTAGGGTGGTTTAATTAAGTATAATGTAAATTATATCATTAAATAATACCTATTAATTTTTTTTTTTTTTTTTTACTAGCACAGTCACAAATATGTGTTTGTATTGTGCTTACCCACAGCAAAAAAAAAGTTCTTGTCTATTATTTTTTCAATGTTTCTTTGAAAAATAGAAATTAATATAGGCATTACATGGCCTCAACATGTATTAAAAAAATATAATTATATATGATTTATAAAGGATTGGGATGTTGTTCGGCGATTTACAACTGCAAAGTGGTAACGCTGAGTTTAGTAAATCTGTAAATGATTACTAGATAAATATCACCAGGCGTCTCCTTAAGACGTATACAAAGAGGATTGAAAATTCAATAGGTTTGAACACGACAAGGTAGCTCAGTTGGTAGAGTGATGACACGGAACGTCAAAGGTCGCGGGTTCAAGCCCCGTTCTTGTCTATTATTTTTTCAATGTTTCTTTGAAAAATAGAAATTAATATAGGCATTACATGGCCTCAACATGTATTAAAAAAATATAATTATATATGAAAGATAAAGAAGAAAAAAGAATAAAGAAAAAGAAGAAATATGAAAAGATAATAGGATATACCTTTTTTTTTTCGGGGGGAAACCTTCAAAAACGCGCCCGGCCTTTATGGATAAGACCAGGGTGTGTGAAATTCTTACCTCACTCAAACCACCTCGGTGGTCACCATCAGCATATGGAGGGAGGCACTTAATAGACAAGCTCCAGTACCCCCACTATGTAGCGCTTATTACGACACATTCTTGGAGAGACTGTAAAGGGGTCTCTCCTAAGCCTTGCTGTGCACGATAGCATGTGACCACTATGCCACCGTCTTCTCTGTGATCACGATGGGTAAATAGAGTCCCCTCTCTAAGCACCCGTGACCCCAAAGGGCCGCCTGTCTTAAATCATACAGGTAGGGTTTCGGCTGTTAGGCGCCGAGGCGATTGACTCCTAGGCGCCTTCTTCTCCGAGAGGGATCGGCCCTCTCACAATCCCGCTCGGCGGCCTCTTTCTGGACGACAGCAGTATCACAAAAGGAAGCCATTTCTCTCCATTTCCCTAAATCTGCCAGCGTAGACCTCACTATTGCCGGCAGAAATAGATCTCGCCCGATACTGGCTCTTAGTATCCGCCGCTCAGCGGTCTAGGCAGGGCACACCTCAAGCGTGTGCTGCGCTGAGTCCAGACCACCTTCGCAATGGTATTAGGATAGGTAGGTAAAAATCATTCTCAATCATCATTTCAATCAGTCATACTCTATACACTACTCAGGGTCCTTAAAAGCTGCTTTCTTAACAAAGTACCTATTACCAATGAAATATAATTATAGTATGAGCGCATGAAATGTTTTTATTATAATAATGTAATTGATTAATGAAGTGCATTAAATAACACCTACGCTTGTGATTTTAGTTTTATTAACATAATTTGATTGAAAATATTTTCATTTTGTATACCTTTACATCTGAAATACTGTTTATCGATAATCAATATGTGTCAATATTCCCACGTACATCACTATTGCACGCACACTTTGACAATTCAAAAACGGTTGCACTTTTTTGAGCTCTATGTCCTTCTATGGGTAGCAAAAATATTCTAATTCTATGGGATAAAATATGAAAGGTTACTTTTTGCCCTAAAAGGTTACTTTTTTAGCAATTTCTGGTAACTTTTGATAACACTCTACTTGTAACACTGTCACGAAGTAGTCTGTGGGCTTCTCCGTTCGCCAAGTACTCTATTAGTATAGTAATCTCTGGTACTCTTCTTGTGTATTTAAGTTCTGTGCTTGTAATGTTCTGTATAGATAAATAAATATTATCATAAAAATAATAAAGGTATTCGCCACTGCTGGTGGTGAATTGGGAGCACACGTGTAAGGTGGTGGTACACCACGGAAATGCTCTCAGAATAAAAATGTATATTAAAAAATAGTTGGTGATTACCTACTTGTATAATTATCTTACGGTTATGCTAAGTTCATAAAATTATAAAAACAAAAAATTATAAATAAAATGGTATTAAAACATTTATTACCTCCTTATATATATGAAGCTATAGACAGAGCTGGAATATCCACCACAAAGCAAATTATTATTCTATCTATTTGGGACATCAAGAAATGTACAAACTTAGGTACTGATGATATTTTGCTACTTAAAGATATAGTGGCTAGCCATGTATGTCCTATCAGTGTTTCAGCAACAGACTTGAAGAAAACTAATTTAACCAAAATATCAACCGGATGTAATGGCATAGATAAATTATTGAATGGTGGCCTTCGAAGAGGTTCAATAACAGAAGTCTTTGGAGAAAGTGGATGTGGAAAGACCCAACTGGCTCTCCAAATAACATTAGAAAATTGGGCCAGTGGGTGTGTTTTTATTTGTACAGAAGATTTATTTCCAACTAAAAGATTTGAAGAAATCAAAACAAATCTTTCAAAATTTGATTCTAACATTGATTATGGAAAAAATGTTTTCGTGGAACATATCACAGAAGCAAAAGAATTACTGTCCTGTTTAAGAGTGCGTTTACCAAAGTTGCTGGCACAAAATCATATATCTCTTATAGTTATTGACTCTATTGCAGCACCTTTTAGATGTGAAAGTACTAATTATATAAAGCGAGCTGAAGACTTGAGAGAAATTGCAATATTTTTGACATTAAAGGCTCAAGCACATAACTTTGCTGTTCTCTGTATAAATCAAGTTACAGCATCCTTTGAGATTTCAAGCACCATATTGCCATCTTTGGGCTTGGCATGGTCTAACATGGTTACAACTAGGCTAATTATGTACAAAATGTTGAAAAATGTTGAAGGAAAACATCTGACAAAAGTTATTAATGAAAAACATGAAACTCATATTAGAGAACTGCAAGTAGTATATGCTCCTCATTTACCTAATACTATGGTAAAGTTGGTAATTACTTCTGGTGGCATTCAAAACATTCTTTAATAAAACAAATTTAGTTGATGTAAATATTTGATTATAATGAAATATAGTTGTTTTATTATAATGTGTAGAGATCGTGAAAACCTAAAACATTTTATAATATTTAACCATTCAAATATATGACCGAGTGGGGTGCCAGACGTGTTCGAATGAACAATGAATTATATCAATATTCGAAAATTATCGTATAACTGTCAGAGCCGCGCGGGATGCGTAGCACAGGATAGGAATTTTAGCAAGTTGTGAAATAATTAAAAAAGTAACTTAGCTATTTATTTTATAAAAGTGGTATTGAGTTTTTACGCAGTGCTCTGAAAGTCAAACTCCTTTAACAGTTTGTGTTGCGAATTTGTATCATTTGGTTTTTATCAAAACATTTTTGAATAGCTAAACTGAATAGTTTTTCGGTGTCTGCATTCAAATAAAGCAAATTGAGGTAAAACTATTTTTTCTCGCCATCATATTTGGGAAACTTTATGCCAAAATACCGTCAAATCTGGCAACTTTACCAAGGGTTACTAACTTTGCCACCAGCAGAGCGCTTAAGTTAATCCTTTAATACCACAGGCTACAATGTACGTCTATTTTTTAGCATTGTGACTATTTTTAGGGAAAAATACGGTTATCAATCGGCAACATTATTTAGCTTAAGGCAACACCACGGCAGCCATTTTTTACCATTTCAAATTCAAAACTCGTCGTTCACATAATCTTAAAACACAGTGCTCAAAAACTTTTAATATTTTCGAATGTAAAAATCGGAGCCAGGTAGGTACGTAAATTTTAGAAATAATATTATTTTAATGGAAAGGAACGAATTGATTACCTTCTAAATGCCGTAGTGTTTAAATTGTGTCTCATAATGTTGTTGGCAAAGTTACAGGACCATGCCGGTCAATATGGGAGGGCAACTTTGCCATGTTTTTTAGCCGCCCAGGGTTGAAAGAAACAGAAAATAAAAATTATAATTTAATGAGACACTTTTTAAACTTTATGTGCTAATTACTCATAATAATCATCAATATAAACATGAGGATCTTGGTAGTTGTAGGTTCAAAAACATTTTCTTACTTTTTTTTTTTTTTTTTTCTTTTGCCGTAGTCGCCGAAAACTAGGATCAAGAACCTATAAAAATTACACCCAGGAAATGCTAGACCAAGCAGTAGATCAGTAGTTTTATGTTTGTTCGCGCATAACTCTTTCGCTTACCAACCGATTTAAAAAAAACGTTTGTCGAATAAAATATTATCGAAATCGGACTTGCGGTTTCTGAAAAATCAACCGAAACCTAAAAAATATCTACAAGTCTATACCAATTACTCCGAGGTTTCTGGTCCGATTTCGTTGATTCTTTGATTGATTTTTGTTCGATACAGTATACCTGCCATTTGGTCCCATAAAATTTTCATTTTGTTTTGTTCAGTAGTTTTTATTTTTGAGCATTTTTAGCTTATTGTGTACATGGGCGATGTTATTACCGGTGCTATGGATTACAAAATTCTAGTGCACATGTAAGAAAATTATGTATTTGACAATAATTTGGGTTGAATATTTAAACAAAACAGGATAAAATACTCACAAAAAAAAATGTGACCGACTTCAATTACAACCACAAAAACGTTTAAAATAACCTACAACATAACTTTTCTTTCGAAAGTCGGTGGCAAAAAACTTCGAAAAAAAAGTTATTTTGTAGGTTATTTTAAGAAGAAGTCATTTTTTTATGTTTATTAAAGAGTTTTGTATGTTTATAAATACTTATGTACCTGATTACTCGTATGTAACAAAATAAATAATTACTTTAGTAAATAATCTTTTTCAATTGTGCCAGCCCTGACTACGTTCACTCATATTCTATGAAATTTTCTTAAATGGGTGATCAACTTTGCCACTTCTTCTATGGTTATTTTATAACAAATAAATCTTAATGATCAAATTCTTCTGTTTTGTACCTTAATAGAATCTATTAATTCGTGATATTACGCCTTTGAGTCAGTAGGTCACGGTTGGTTTATTTTCCTTCGTTGTATTTGCGTTAAAATCTACCTACTTTCTAAAAAAAATATTCTATCTCTATCTCGCAATGTAGATACTTTGCACAATCACCAATCTAAAAACGGAAAGAAATCATTCTCGTTACTACAAACATGTATTTGAGGCGGTTTTGTAATAGATTGTTGTATTATAGACGGTTTGGACAAAAAAAGGATATCTTTATTTACGCACCTTCGATAGTCTCTGCACAGAGTACTTCATAATATAGGAAATAGAGAACTCTCTCTCGTTCAATTTAGGAAACAGGGTACACAGACGCCATCTATAGTATTACGAATGCACTACTAATGCCACGGCGCGGGGCAGCGCGAGGGCGTGCGGTACGAGGAACCGATGATGGCCGCGCTGACAACCGCGTAGCCTGGAGGGTGCGCGGGGGCGAGAAGTGACGAGGCGGCTGCCGCTCTTTTCCCCATTTTGGCGCGCAATACTTCTCTACGACGATTTTCCGCGGCGGTCACGTAGTACGATCGCGCGCCGTTTGATCTATCTTTGTTTTTTATTATACTCTTTATATAAACAGTCCGCTCTTTTGCTATTGCTGTAATGTAAACGATGGGACACCGACATACATATTCATTTTTTTAGGTATTAATAGGTATCTACTTAGGGTCCAACCAACAAAGATATAAAATACGTGATTCAACCGATTCCAATATATTATTCCATTAATTTTTTTATTGCTCATACATCTTATGAATAATTTGGAAGAATATAATGAAATAAAATTAATGGTTTTCAAAGATTATCTTTAATCACTTAATACATATTTTTATTGCCTTTAATTTATTGCTGTCCTTATCCCGTCTTCCCGCATAATATTTTATTTAAATTTTTGCAATAATGGTGAATAAAAAATCGGGATGTAAAAGTAATCTTAAATCTATCAAGTTTATGTTTTAATAAAGAATAGGGTATATGCATGTATTTTTTTTATATTTTTAATCGATTGTCTACGTTAGCACATTAACGTAAAAAAAAATATCTCTTGAAAAATATTAATATTCACTCATAAAATAAATAAATAAAACTGCCATTAATTTCGTGAAGTTTAAACGCCATCCATTTTGGCGCGCTTCTCCTATGACGTCAGTTTACTTAACAACACACTTCTGACACTTCACAATTCAGACGTCGTGTGGAGTGATAAGTTTGTTTCTCGGATTTTCAATATTATGAAGTTCATTTACTTATTTAAACATGGAAAAGGACAGGAAACTATTATACAAATACTGTGTTGTACCTATGTGAAAAAATAAAATGAGAAATGCGCCTGATAAAGTGGTTTTTTTATGTCCCACAAGATGAGACCCTAAGAAAACAGTGGTGTAAATCTATGAGAAGAGAAGATGTATCTCCAACGAGTTGTTTATATTGTTGTGAAGATCCCTTTATTGTGAGTACAAAGTTATTATTTTATACAACTACGTACTTGATTTTAAACATAACCTAATTGTAGAAGTTTACCCAAGTGATAAAAATTTGCTATACTGTACTTGTTTTCCCAAGATTTCAAATTAAGCGTAGGTACATACATAACTTATTTACAATTCTTCGTATTTAGCCGTGAGTTTCATATATTAATCACTATAATGTCTTATTTGCAGATTGAAGATGATTCAGAGAATTATATTCAATATAAGATAATGGCTTTACAAGAAGGGCAAAAAATTACACCACGATTAAAGAAAGGTGTTGGACTACATATATTCCAATGTCAGAAAGATAAGCCATCATGGGAGATAATGGGTGCTATAAAAAGGAAAAGAAAAGCTCTAATTGAAGAAGCTTTATCTGAGTCAACCTTTAACCAACATGACACTCATAAAATTGGTGAATCTTCACCATATGATTATTGTGAATACAACATGAAGTCACTTACTTGGTCACAGTACAAGAAGTGCAACTAAAATCAATTAATGTTTCATAAGTGCATGTAATTTTGCCTATTTGAAATAAAAACCGTTGACTTTGTAATACTTTATTTAATTTCTTGTACCCCAGACAGTCTTGTTAATTATATCTCTGATGGATATGGTGGCAGAGCAGAACAGATGATATGATAGTACAAGACTCTGGTTTCCTTGATTACTTACCTACTTCCTAAGAAAGCCATTACGGCAGACAGAGGTTTTAAGGGTCTATCATATTTGTTAGGAACCAAGAATTGTACCCTTGTAAGTCTGTATCCAACTCCACCCCAATTACAAAAGATGTTAAGCAATCTAAGCAAATAGCAGCATTAAGGATTCATATAGAACATATTATAAGTAGAATAAGAGAGTTTCAATGTTACTGCCTCATGTGTGTGTTGATCACAACTTGATCCCTGTTATAGACGAAATTATAATAGTGGCTTGTGGATAAATTAATATACAAGATGTGTTAATAAAAAAAGTATTTATCTTAAAAAAATATTTTATTTAAATAAAAAAGAAAATATAGCATTGCACCAAAACGGAGTGCATTTATCTAAAATATTTTCACACAACTTGTCATACTCAACTGAATACACTCTTGAGCATTTGCTGGTTTGCTATGGCCACACTCACTAAATAGTGAATGGATAACTTATCTATGTTACTTGGTTCTTTATAATACTTGGTTAGTTGATTATGTGTACAACCAAAAGTGTTGCATTGATAAAAATTTATTAAAAAACTTTTTATTTGGGTCCGTTCAGCCCCAATACTTCTTTTAGATATTTTCTTAGCTTTGACAAATTTAAGGCTTTTCCCAACTGATGTCAATTTCGACTTTTTCCAATAGCAGTAAAGACTTGTTGACGGTGGATCTTTACTGCATCTATGCAACCAGGCTAAGACGGGAATAACAGGCTTATAGTCACCTAAAACAAAAAAAATATTCTTATTTTATTATTAATATTACCAGCAGAATAAAGGTAAATATATTATATGTAATCTACTGGTTCTTATTACCAGACACAATAGATTTTTATTGTAACAAAGTATAATTTTATGTCTCCTGTAATCTTAAACAATCAGAATTTCATACTTTAGTGTGTATATCTCTTACCTAAGTGTGTTGCACAATCCTCACACTCTACAGTTATGATGCATCCTTCAGTCTCATTACAAGTAGCTGTAATGTTATAACATTTCTGTCGAACATTATGCTCCGTTGTAATACGAGCCTTGACAACACATAGGTTCTTCTCTCGTTTAACTTGGACATATCCAACTGCTGAATCGCCATACGATTCTCGTTCCGATCTGTCACAAAGAATATGCATGTAAATTATTTAGATTCTCCACTTGAATCATTAAAACAGTCAGTCGAGTCTTCGAGTTTAATTGTATGGCAAAAGGATAGCATTATTTTCTATGAAATATAAAATCACTGCATACATTAAAGGTTATGTTATGTGCTCATCTGATGCATTAAAAATTAACTTAAGCATAAAAAGCAAATGAATATTTGTATTTTGCAATGAAAATTTTACAAATATCTATAACATATTTACCTTGCAGTTTTTACTTTTCTAGTTCAGCAGACGTAAAATCAGATTTTGATGCAAAATATGTAAGCATCTATTTTCGGAAGATTATCCGACTGTGCTTTCACAAAACCACTTTCAGTCATAGTTGTAACAGTCATAAGAGTTCTCCAACAAGAAGTCAATAATTATTTAATGCAAAGCAATCATGATAAAACCGAAGAGCAACCATAAAAAAATTGAAAACATCGCCATGTTCATGTTGAGTTGTTGAAACTTGACACTTCACGGTGTTAACTTAACACAGTAGTGCTTGACTCGATTCAACTTTATTCGAGTGAAAATTGTAAATAACACGTTCAAGTCTGCTCGTATTAGGTTAAATGAGTTGTTTGCAGAACGATATCTACGTTTATATAAACTAGAAACTTAAATCATATCAATAAAAAAACATTTTTTGTTTGATAACATGTGATAAGTAATCGATCTTAGTGAATCGAGTTACGCGAGAGTCAATCGGTATTCGAATAAATTTATTAGATGACTAGGGAGCTAAAATCAGTCTCGAGTCACAGCACTTATTCAAGAAATGTGACGTCATGTTTTGTTGCCTCCAATAGCGTTACGTTTTGAGATTTTAAATTTCCCTCGCATATTTTCGACTGTTTATTATTTTATTTTTAATATTATCACTGAATTAATTGAAAAAATAAATGTGTAGGTGTGATTCAGTAGTAATAAGGATTACAAACAAAAATATTTTACTCATATTAAAATCACATGCATATTCCCTATTATGGATTTGGCAATGCAGGAAGTCGAAACTAATATGTACAAATATTATTACTTTTATAAATTGTTTTAAAATAAATAATGTTACAATATATTTGTTTTTAATATGTCATCATAAATGTCTTGTAATTCGGATATGCATTTTATTAATTTGTAACTGGGGCTGCGAAGCCAGTTCCGACCAGCATACTCCCGATATTTAATAAATTCAAGTTCACTTTTACAAATAAGTCTTACTTACATACCTGAGATATCTGTTGCAAAATAGCATTAAGCGCCATCTATTGTTTTACGAAGGTTAAAAATATTAATATAACCCTACCAAATTGCAAGGGAATGATTGCCATACGACAATGGATGTTTAAGTGAGCTACTTTATTTTGTCGATTTATAATTGTCCAGTTTGACCAGTTTCCAGCGTTGCCAGTTTAGTGATTTTGTCACTAGATTTAGTGAATTTTAGGAGTTAGGCAGTGATATTTTGAAAAAAAAAGTCATTGAAAAATTATTTGATGATTTTTAGTGATATTTATCGAATTTTGTGTTTTGGATTTGGGTTAAAGTAAAATATATACTTTGCCGAGTAAAAATTACTTGTTTTGGAACGAAGCTCTATACGTCTTTGTTTGGTTATGCTAGGGGATTTCCCGACTAATAAATCAAACTTAACACGTATGTAAAGTTTGCATGAGTGAGTGCTGCATACTATTGCTTGTATTTAGTTAGTTGCTAGTTTTAGTTCGCGAAAGTAGGAGACAATACTTATCGAAATCAATCCAGTCAACGTATCAAGTTTTTGTGTAGGTTTTTGTAAACGATTTATTTCGTATTACCATGGACGTGCCACATAAAAAGACAATTTATTCTCAAAAATATCGGAAAGAATGGGAAACCCAAGAAGAGTTCAAGTCTTGGTTACGGCCTGTAGCAAACGATCCTACAAAAGCCTTTTGTACCTTTTGTCATTCTGAAATGTTTGCAAGAATTGCCGACATTAAGAAACACAGAATAACAAAAAAACATAAAGATAAATCTGACTTAGTGTCTCAAAACCGACAAATAGAATATAAGAGCGCATAAAAAAAAAATACAAACACATTAAAAGTTGAAGGAACATTGTCCCTGTTCATTGTGGAACACACATCCATACAGCAAATTGACCATTTAACTGAAGCTTTAAAAAAATGTATTACTGATTCACAGAGTGTTATGGACATTAAAATGCACAGAACGAAATGCAGTGCAGTAATAAAGAATGTGTTAGCTCCACACTTCAAACAGATGCTATTGGCTGATATTGGATCACAAATGTATAGTGTACTATTAGACGAATCCACTGACCTCAGTGTATCAAAATTATTCGGCATAGTAATTAGATATTTTAGTTGCACGCAAAATAAAGTTGTATCTGCATTTCTAGCATTGGAACCACTGAGGAGCGCAGACGCTCGTGGAATTGTTACTGCCTTAGTAAACTGTTTACAGGCACATGGTATACTATTAAAAAATTTAATTGGAATTGGAGTGGATAATGCCTCTGTCATGACAGGAGTCAATAATGGCGTACATAATATTCTAAAAACGGAATATGGCGTACCTAATTTAATGCTAGTCAGATGTGTTTGCCACTCATTGCAATTGGCGGTGTCACATGCGTCAGAGCAAACGTTACCGCGAAATATAGAGTTTCTCATTAGAGAAACCTATAATTGGTTCTCACATTCACCCAAACGCTGTGATGAGTACAAAGATATATATGAGACAATAAATTTTGGCGAGCAGCCTTTAAAAATATTGCGGTCTTGTGATACTCGTTGGCTGTCTATTGAAGAAACTGTGACCAGAATATTGTCTCAATGGGAAGAACTCAAATTGCATTTCTCTTTGAACAAAGATAATTGCTACACAGCAGAATTACTTCATTTGATGTATGACGATGAGAGGAATCGCCTTTATATGTGCTTTTTAAGGAGCATCTTGAATGATGTCCAAATTGGAGTTAAGTGTTTTGAAAGTGAAGACTCAAATCCAGTTGTCCTACTGAACACGTTAATGACATTGCTTCGCTCTATTTGCAATAGAGTACTGATGCCGACGGCTGCAACGACTGACAATGATTATTTATCCATTCAAATAGAAGCCCACTTGAATCCAGTACCATATTTAGGATATCTTTTTGAATCACATGTACAAAAGACCAATTTACCCAATAATGACATCAATGTAGTCAGGAAACGTTGTATTGATTTTACTATCAAATTAGGAAAAGAGGTTCAGCAAAGACTTCCTTCTAACTACATTATTTTGGACAAAATGTGTCAACTGAGTGTGGATAATACTCTTCGCCAGGGAAAAGACAACAAAATAGCAGACCTTGCCGCGGAACTCGGATTTGAAGACGAAGCAATAGACAAACTGTTACAGCAGTGGCATGGTATAAGTTATATTAAATGGAATGCTACGCATAACGTCATTGATTTCTGGGCTGAAGTGCCAAAATATACGAATGCTGCTGGAATAAATACCTTTCAAGAGTTATCTGATCTTGCAATATCCGCATTGTCACTTCGTCACTCAAATGCTGAAGTGGAAAGAGCATTTAGTGCTATGAATATCGTGAAAAACAAATTAAGAAACAATGAATGGCTGTAAACACTCTAAACAGCATTCTTTTTATAAGAAATCAGTTAAAGATAATGAAGAAGAACTGTTACAGTTACGAGCTCCCGGCTGATGTAATTACAGCTATTGGAAGCAATTCTAAATACTCTTTTAAGTCACAAAAGTCTGAAAAAACTGATGATCCATCTCAGCCAACTACATCTGCAATGATAATCCATCAAGATGAAGAAGAAATACCAGCAGAAATATTTGAAGTTGATTTTTAGTTTTGTCATGTTTATTTTTATTAATTGACATTCACAATTAAAATATAATTTTTTTGACTTACCTTGTGATTTTATTTAGTGAAAACCTATTGATTAAATAATAGCTGTTTAAAAATCAAATTTTAAAGGTCGTGCCAAAACGCGCGATAATGACGATCGCCATTTTGTGACGTCATTACGCAACAGAACTATTGTAAACAAAGGAAACTATTTTGTAAATCATAACATTAGTGCGTATACCAATATTTTGAAAATTGAACTGAAATACGGAGAAAGTGGTTGCAACTGGCTTCCGAAATATCAACAAATTCATCGATTTATTTTGTGTCATGTGTCACAGTGACTGCAAATTGACAATCAATCCTCTGAGTAGTGACGTCACGCAATCATTGGTGTTTCGAGTCACGTGACACATAGATTAAAAATTATGAATTTGTTTATCGAATTAAATGTATTTACGAGTTATTATTATTATTTTCAAAAATACCAAAATTTCTAATAAAATACATTCTATCATTATAGCTAAGTTTCATATTTTATTTCCATCAGTGTCAAATACCCTATTCTAGGGATTTTTTCAGTTAAAAATGTCACTGAATCTAGTGACATTTCAGACCAATGCTAGTGAGAAAGTTTTCTGCAAGGTAGCAACACTGCCAGTTTCCTACAGACCTACACATTTGTTCGAAGATTGTACACCCTGAGTCTCTGCTTATAGTCGTATTGTTGTTAAAAATGTCTTGTAATTCTTGTGCAAAACCATTTTCGTTACTACGGAATGAGGTAAATATATTTATAGAGCTAGTAGTTGTTTGAAACCAACATATCGCTTCTTCGCATAAACTTTCTGCAAAATTATGAACTATACAGAAATGTTACTTTTTTGTAATTGTGTTGTAATTGCGCTTGCAAAATACTAATCTTTCAAGTGTTATTTTAGATGGATGGAATTAGTAAATGAGATTAAACACTTTTCATCCAGATCCATTCATTATACCATAATTTTCAGATAGATGCATATAACAGTGGAAATGTTTTCAGAAAGGATGTCCTGGTTGCGGCTACAGTTATTGCTCCAAATGTTTAAATAGCAAAATATTTTTATCAAAACTAAACACTGAAACTAAGGTTAGTCACAAACAGTGGAACATCAAATGTAGTATATAACTTTAGCAGAAATAAAAATTTTGATATAAGGTTTCACTATTTAACCTTTCGGCTCAGCCACATACAGAATTAATAGATGGATCGATTTTTATTGTTACAATGTATACATTGTAACAATAAAAATCTATTGTCTGCTAATGAGCGAGGCAACAACTTAAGAATATTTAAAGTTTTTCTTTTTTCAGGTTTGTGCCAAGTGTTTGAAAAATGTTTCCACACCAATTGAACCCAAAATTGTTGAAGCACCAGATGCATATTACAGGTGAATATTAGCATAAATGATGTGGTCCATCATATAGACACATACATGAACTGTTAGGGTGGCTGTGAATGCAGTTGCTCTCACAGAACCCCGATATAAGTTTGTGTAGGACCATGTTGTTTTTAGTCGATAGGAGTCTAGCACGTCTAGTGTGCTAGACTCCTATCGACTAAAAACAACCATTGACCATAATAGATTTTCCAAAAAAGGACATTTTCATTCTCATTGCCTTTGGCTCACCCATGTACAAATACGTTCTTCATAACAATAAAAATCTATTGTGTCTGCTAATGAGCGAGTCAACAGCTTAATGTAAACTCACACAAGTCTTTAGTATTGTTAATGTCAATTATTTATAATTATGTTATAGGAGAATATCTGCTATAGCAGAAACTAACAGTTATTCGAGTTCAGTAGATCAGCAAATAATACAAAGACTTCAAAAATTAAAGGAAGGTAGAGATGTAGTAGCTCCTGCATCAACAATAGATGAAGATATTAAAAAGCGCCTTCAGAACATCAAAGGTGATATTCCATCCACTTCAGAGGCAGAGTTACATTCAAGACTTGCAAAATTAAAAGGAATTCCAGTTGAAGTTGTAACTAGTAGGGTAAGATCGCTCTGATTTCTGAACTTGCAACATAACTTGGTTTAGTTATATTATTTTTTAATATTGTATTTAACAATACTTTGTTCAGCCAGTATTACCAACACCAGACACAAGAACAGAACAGGAGCAAGCAAATGACTTGATAAAGCAATACATGGAACAAACAAGTATTGACAGTAAATACAAAGATGATTTTGATAGCCTCATCAGTGAAATGGAATCCCGAATGCTAAAACTTAAAGGAAGTGATTCAATCCCACAAAGTTCTTCAAACAATCAGGAAAAAGATTCTGATAACGAAGAGGAGTCTGTTAAAAAAATTGTTGAAAAGGTATTGATTTTGAAAATTTCTTTAGGCACAGTGAGCACTTTTTGTGTGAACAAAAATCATGTAACTCGCGTCATCGCTACCTAATGCTTTTCATGAGCTTTAATTATACTGATTATATATGCGTACTGTTTGGGTGAACAAAAAGCGTGAAACTCGCGTTGTCGTCACCGCATGCTTCCCATGAGCTTAGTTTTCACTTCTATCGGCAGTCCCCAAAGACGGCTCTCCTTTTTTTTTTACTTAGTTATGTAATTTGGCTTCATAAAATGAATTCTACTTTTCTAGTTAAAGGCAGAAGCAATTTTACAAGATGATGAGACTCCCATTTCTGATGAATTGCCTTATTGTGAAATATGTAATGAAGATGCTAGAGTTAGATGTATTGGATGCCGATATCTGTTCTGCAAGAGGTGCTTTTCAGAACATAAGGATGATGATGATGGCTGTGATAGATATGAATCGTATGAAGCCCCAAAACATCAATAAATTGAGAAAAAAACAGTGCAAGTGACACATTAAATACTCAGTTATGTGCAATTTTGTTGTTATGCTAATTTTCTATACTTATTTTCAACAACTTTGAATTATCATGGCTTAGTTTTCCCAACTTTAATATTTTTTTCAGATGCTACAATTATCATGAATCAGCTATGATATATAATAATTACCACTAAATAAAATGAATGTTATTATTTCATATGTTTTATTTTGTTCTTTTCAAATTTTTCTAGAATGCTGGGGATGTATTTAACTAGCTCTTCTTCTGATTGTTGGTATTTATTTTCAATCCACATGTCTTTTAATTTACTGATGATGGGACCATACATTCTGCCTGGTGGGACTCCAGCTTCTTTCAACATTTTACCACTGATGGGGAACCTAGGTACTTCCCAATTCTTAATTTTTTCTAAAAGTGTTTCGTCTCCTCTGTACTTTAATACTTCTTTTATATATTCAATTGCATCCTTTTGCTTTAACTTGCTGTTTAAAACTAGCTTTTCATAGGGTCTGAAATTAAAAACAAAATGTTTAAAATATGAACATGATTAACTCTATAACATTAACATTCTAAGAATATTTAGAACTCAACGAAGAATCTTCAAAACAAAAATATCTCATGAATGAACATAAGTAGTATCTCTTTTAAACAGGCTAATTCCCACTAGAGCTAACTGGTTTCCGAAAATACACATAAGTTTTATCATTTGCTCACAGTAATGGTCTAGTAGCCACTTTGTCTCCTCTATGTTCCACCAGAAAGTAGGCTAAGTCTCTGTCATAGCCAGAGAATTTGAGTCTGCTGTAGAGTGCTGTCACATCATCCAAATCCAGAAGCAGTGCTGCTAAGTAACTTATTGGATGCAACTTCAGGTGCTCAGCTCTTTTTAACAGTCTGTCTAGTTCTTCAACATTTAGAGATGGTGGTAGACCTGCATTATATAATTATATATATA
Source organism: Xylocampa areola (assembly GCA_935421205.1). Lineage (NCBI taxonomy): Eukaryota > Metazoa > Arthropoda > Insecta > Lepidoptera > Noctuidae > Xylocampa > Xylocampa areola. The sequence goes on along the minus strand of OW285217.1, from coordinate 7,106,309 downwards.
TCATTATGTAACTATTATCTTCAGCACTGGAATCTGAACCAGGCAGATGGATAACATTTTGGTGTCATAAGTCTAGACATGGATATAATGAGACCATCAATGTAGGTGGATTAAGTAAAATTAGGCAATATCTTAGGTTTGCGCGATCACTACACATTATAATAAAACAACGTTTCGTGGTCGCAGGAAGACTCCTGCGACCACGAAACGCTGCAAAGTGTTCGAAACGTCAGGAAAAACACAAAACCGGTTAAAAGTTGCTTTAAAATTAGGCAGCCGATCATAAAACATAGGTACCCAAAACTTTGCAGCATGTTAAATTTTATAAAATTAATAAGAATGTCTATGGCTAGAGCATACCCCCGGGGTGACGCGCAGCGGCAGCACCTGGCTACTGTTAGAAGTAGACAATGATTATTGCACTAAAACGAACACGGGTGCGACGTAAAAAGTCACCTCGTGGGAATTATTGAAATACCGTATAAGATCTGTAGGAGCTGAAAAGGCCTTGTATAAATATAGCGTGTTTGCAGGAAACTAACTGGAAGGAAATGAAGCTAGACAAGTTGGTGAAAAATATGTTACTGTAAAACTCAGAACTACGGTAAATCCTAAGATATTCCAGTAAAACCTAAGATTTTCCGACTCTTAATGGTAAAAGTCCGTAGAGTTCTGTGATCATCGTTCAACTCGAAGATTTATCACCATGCACTTGGTAAATCTGCGGATATACCTCCAGGACACGCTAAATATTCAAAACGTCATAACGTGTTCGGTTAATCCAATAGTATGAATGTTCTACCCGGTCAAATATTGTCAATTACAAATTACTACTTTATTCTGAATGATTAGAGATAAAGCATTAACGCATCCTTAGCGGACTCAAAGTTATTATATTAAATGCAAAAAGAATACGGTCGCGAGCAGGATTCGAACCTGCGCCTCCCGGATAAATACTCCAGCCGCTTCGTCGTCCCTTTTCTATAAATTCTTACATTTACCAACTCATGTCGGTTAATCCTAAGATCTACTGATAAAACCTAAATGTACGTTTGCCCAGCACGGCCCCTCAGAATTTGCATTTATGGTGTACACCATTGCAATGTACTCGCCTCTAGCAGTATATGTACCGATTTCTTTTTCAATGTACCTCTATACTTTTGAAGAAATATGCAAAAAAAGGTGGCCGTGCCAGCCAAACGCTTTCAGCACGGCCCCCCATGTAACTTGAATAATACATACCGTATTAACAAATGTCTATAACTCAAGAAATGTACTCTATTAATACGTTATATGTGCCGCAACAGTTATTGTGAATTCATAATAACAAATAATATATAGATGTGGATAAGGGGCCGTGCTGGAAAAAATCATTTTAAGAAATATCTAAAAAAGACAAAACATACTTAGCCAAAAACTATTAAAAAATAATTGAAGTTTAGCAAGTAACATATGTACCGCATTGATTTCTCATACAACTTGTTATATTGTGAAAAATAAATCTATTTTAGTTCATTCAGCACGGCCCTAGTTGCCTATATCTTTTTAAATAAGCCGTGTATGTTTACAAAATTCGACTTCCTGAATAATATATAGGAGTACATTCCTTTCAACTAAATTGCAATTCTGCTGTATCAATACTTTAGAAGATAAATTCAATCTAAAATATACATACATTAAAACTGATGGGGTGACCATGATTTCATATATTTGGTAGGTAGGTACATAAATGTTCTATATTTATGTACTTATATTAATTAAATTATGTGACTACATTGAAATAAACATTCTTTTTATCCGACTGTACCAGAAGGACGGTAAGGTTTTTCGAGTGAATGAATGTAGATATGTAGCAACCTTCATTTCTTTGGCACGCTTTGTAGTCTAAACGGCTTTATTAATTTCAACTTGAGAGATGTCGTTATATTCGTCTTAATTGTGAGAATGACACAGGGTAGGTATAGGTACCCATCAAAAACATTAAAAATAAAAATAACTGATTCTTGGCGTCAAGTAATTAATCGTTTTCTTTTCCTCAAAGCCTATCTAGTGGGATAATATATTAAATAAACGAATTTCTAAGTGGACTAGCTTTAACTTACGGTTCGGCTCGCGTGGTAGAAATAAAAAATATATAAAGCGTGCTTATAACCTTCCCCTAGAAAAAACACAACTTATAATATGTTTAAATAAATGTTATTCAGAATGAGAAATGCTAAAAAAAACAAAATATTCAATAATTTATAATTATATTTTTTAATACATGTTGAGGCCATGTAATGCCTATATTAATTTCTATTTTTCAAAGAAACATTGAAAAAATAATAGACAAGAACGGGGCTTGAACCCGCAACCTTTGACGTTCCGTGTCATCACTCTACCAACTGAGCTACCGTGTCGTGTTCAAACCTATTGAATTTTCAATCCTCCTTGTATACGTCTTAAGGAGACGCCTGGTGATATTTATCTTGTAATCATTACAGATTTACTAGACTCAGCGTTACCACTTTACAGTTGTAAATCGCCGAACAACATCCCAATCCTTTATAAATCATTTATAATTATATTTTTTAATACATGTTGAGGCCATGTAATGCCTATATTAATTTCTATTTTTCAAAGAAACACTGAAAAAATAATAGACAAGAACGGGGCTTGAACCCGCAACCTTTGACGTTCCGTGTCATCACTCTACCAACTGAGCTACCTTGTCGTGTTCAAACCTATTGAATTTTCAATCCTCCTTGTATACGTCTTAAGGAGACGCCTGGTGATATTTATCTTGTAATCATTACAGATTTACTAGACTCAGCGTTACCACTTTACAGTTGTAAATCGCCGAACAACATCCCAATCCTTTATAAATCATTTATAATTATATTTTTTAATACATGTTGAGGCCATGTAATGCCTATATTAATTTCTATTTTTCAAAGAAACATTGAAAAAATAATAGACAAGAACGGGGCTTGAACCCGCAACCTTTGACGTTCCGTGTCATCACTCTACCAACTGAGCTACCTTGTCGTGTTCAAACCTATTGAATTTTCAATCCTCCTTGTATACGTCTTAAGGAGACGCCTGGTGATATTTATCTTGTAATCATTACAGATTTATAATTATATTTATAAGATAAATATCACCAGGCGTCTCCTTAAGACGTATACAAGGAGGATTGAAAATTCAATAGGTTTGAACACGACAAGGTAGCTCAGTTGGTAGAGTGATGACACGGAACGTCAAAGGTTGCGGGTTCAAGCCCCGTTCTTGTCTATTATTTTTTCAATGTTTCTTTGAAAAATAGAAATTAAAATATTCAATGTTTCTCAAAGTTTAAAATTTGTCCGCTATTGGGTAATTTATTTAAATAATTATGTGTTTATTCATTACATCTTAAAAAATAATCATTAAGTATAATAATATATTATCAGTTAATTTTGTCGTGTGCGATCGCTATTAGTTCACTGACGCTACCGTAATTTTTAATGTGGCGCTGGTGTCGCGGTTACTTCATGTTGCGCTTGAGTGTTTATTGACAGTCACATCTCTACGCGCATAACAGACAGTAGTAAATATAAATACTGCTCAAATAATATGAATATTCATGGGTCGTGTGTTTGTGCAGTGAATTCTATTTCAAGGACGAAAATGGATTGTTAAAATAAACGGGTAAGTAAGTTTTAAGTTATAATATAATTTATACTGAGCAGTAATTATAAAAAATGTTGAATAATTAGGGTATCAAAAATAATTATCACTTTATATTAACCGTTATTTATTAATATATTTAGTAAATAAATAGGTAGCAAAATTATATATAAATCTAAAAAGAAGTTACGTAATTCACTATAAATATTTGTACAGATTTTTTTTTCTTCAGATTGATACAATTAATGGTGAGGATGGGCAAGAAAAGTGATGTAGCATTAGATGTACAGAAACAACTATTTATGAAAAATCGACATCAGCTCAAAGGACCGAAATATGATAGAAATGTGTACCAGAAACTAGCTGAAGAGCTTAATTATGCTATGTCTCCGAAAGCATTGTACCTAAGTTATAAAAGAAATTTTCTGGGCACTAATGACCTCACACCGGAGCCAACAAAAATTGATGACAAACTAGGAAACATTAGTGTTGGAACGACACCTTTGAATTCGTCTAAGAAATCGACACCTTTGCCTGAATCATCCGAACATAGTAAAAACGAAGATAGAAATAGAGTTATTTTTAAATTTCCTGTGGATATTCACGAGTGGAAAAAAATACAGCCAATACGCAGCACTTTTCGACGAAACGATAAAAAGAAGCCATACCTGAGATATGAAACATACAAAACCATTCCTAAGTATAAATGGTCCTGCCTTTTGAGGCAAAAGCTTTGGAAACATTTTAAATTGCCATGTACAATATCTTTTAAAAATTATAACATTAATAGCAATAGAATTACCTTCCACGGAAAATGTACTCAGTGCAACGCAAAAGTGCGTATTCATGACACCGAGAAGACAGACAAGGTCGTCGAATTTCTTTGTGAAATTATCAACTTAGATAATAACTTTAAGCATGACCCACGAAAGAAAGTTCGTTGTACTCCGTACTTGAGACGAAAATTATCAGATAATTTAAAAGAAAAGCCAGCAGCCGTTGTTCATAAAGATCTGGCACGTCGCACAATGACATTCGGAGATACAGAACCACCTACATTGCCATCTCTTGGAGCACTCAGGATAATCCGTTATGAATCTAATAGTCAACATTGGTATCACAAAAATGAATTAATGTCTTTGATAATTTTAGCTGAGAGCGTCGAGTTCTCTAATATAATTCAAGAAATACTTAAAAAACCAACATTTCATGTACACTATTGGTTAGAAGAACAACTCAATTATTATAGACACTATTCTAAAGTAGTTGACAGAATAACTATTTCCCTAGATGCTACTGGTCCTATTTATAAAACTAACAACCTAACCAAGAAATTATTTTTATACGTAGTAATGTTAACTGCTAATAATAGCTTGAAATCTGTACCCGTCGCCCAAATGGTTAGCAATTCCCATACCAAAGAAACTATTGCGGATTGGTTATCTAAATGGGCAAAGAATATCACTTCGCCCGCAGAAGTTATAACTGACGACTCATCGGCTTTGATTGCGGCTGTAATTAATTGTTTTACAAAATTTAACTCAACCAAGGATTATTTAGAGGCTTCTTTTAAAGCATTAGAAGGCAACTTCATTGTACCTAATTTATATATGAGAATTGATACGAGCCATTTTATTAAATCTATTCGTAAAATTTCTTTAGAAAACGCACCAAAAAAAGTGAATTACTTATTTGTTCAGTGTATTCTTTACATTAAAAAAGCAGAAAATATTAATGTCATCAAAAACATCATCGATAAACTGCTAGCTATAATCCTGTCTAAATATCATTCCAAGCATTGTACTGAAGCCCAATATTACCTGAGAAGTGTACTTCAAAATGTAAATATTAAGGAAATACATGATAATATAACTGAAGATGACTCTTTATCAAGTGATGACCGTTACTGTTTACATGATGACGTTCATGTTGATACAACGTTTAATGAGCTGAATTTCGCGAAGTGGTTTGAGGAAACTGTTACACATCATAAAGAAGAAGTTTGTGTAACTGGCCCTCTAAATGATTTTTATTATCCGCCCTTATTAACGACAATAAAACGACTACTGCGAAAATTGCCCCTGTGGTCGAATGTCATGATGCCATTATATAAATCAGATAATAAAAATCCTTCGTCGAGTGCATCAGAGGATCATTTTAAAACTTTAAAACACTTGCTGCTGAAATCTAAAATAACAAAACATAGAATTGACGTTTTCCTGCAAAGACATATTAATTATTTAAAAGGAGAGTTAAATATTGCAGCGAGTAAATTTCATATAGAACCTAACACTGTAAAAAAAACAAATCGCAGGACGACAAAACCCATAAGTAAAAAACAACAAAAACCGAAACGACAATTTGTTCAAGACTCAATATTTAGCGATCAACCAACATTTGTAGAAAATTGGGGAGGTCAAGCAGACAAGGCCGTTAATGTAAAGCCACATACCGGTATAAAATTTATAAAAAATGGTAACATGATTAAAAATTCAACAGTCGTTAACACATGCGGTTTTGATGCAATAATGTTTTTGATTGCATTTGGCTTTCAGTCGTTTTCTAATTTCAAAATGGAAATTGAGTCAAAAGATAATAAACTTCGAGACTATATAAATCTCATCTTAAATGAAAATGTTGACAAAGGTACTGTGTATGAAATGAGAAATTACGTTTGTCATGAATATTTTGACCGGCCAGCGCATGTAAAGATAATAACAGATTGTGAATGCAATGTCGCTAATTTGTATGAGCAAATGTTTACCAATTTATTTTACAGTGCTCAGTTTATAAAAGTTTGCACAAAAGAAGAATGTCAATATTATGTAGAAATCATAAGACCTTTTATAGCTTTGAATATTAACATAATTAACACGTTTGGTATTTTGGCATTAGAAGAATCACTTGCTATCGAAACTACTTCTCAAATTTGTAAAAATAATTGCGGTGGAACTGTCATTTCAAGTTATAAATTACAAAGGATTATAACCTTTGATTTAAATGGAACAGATGCAATAGTTTTGTGTAATATCCCGGTCACTATTAATATTCAAAATCAAATTTATGGTGTCGTTGGTGCCATTGAATATGTAGGGAATTCAGAGGGAACTCTGGGCCATTATAAGTGCCATACGCTTAGCCATGATCTGTGGCTATGTTATGATGATTTGGCCTTGAAAATTAACAACAGTACAGTGGAGTCGATATTTTTACACACTCTTACTTACGTTTTAGTGAGTGATATGTGATATTTAATACAACTAAAAATAATAACTTTTACGAATATTCCGCTTTCACGTCGGAGCGGAGCTCAGGGTTTGCTGAATATGATCCTATGAGTGACGACTCTGGTAATTACAGTGAAACCAGAATATGTTTTTGAGCCATGGTTTTTAAATACATGTATTTTGTAATAATTTAAAGTTAATTTTACACTATTTAAGAATCTGGTAAAGACTAGTTGCTAAAAATATGCATATGAAACTGTGAACTGTTTAATAAGAAGTCAATACTGTTGTAATGTCATCTGTGATTACTTTTAATAAGTTAATTTATGTACTAGTTTTTCTATGATTATTCCATAGGTAACATAATATTAGTAACATAAACGAACAATATTCTAATTGTTATAGTCGTTGAAAAACATCTGTGATTACGTGGATTTAATTAATTGCCTGTGATTATACCAAATAATTAAAGCGATTCATGCAAATTAATATTAGTGTAATGTAAGGTTCAATCAATATGATTTATTGAACGCGTATCTGTGATTTTTTAAGATTTTTAAGCTCTGTAGTGTTATTGAGACATAGGTTGTTATTCCATGTAAACGAACTAATTTGTGAAATGTAATGAATCTGTGATTTTATTGTAATGTATGATTTTTAAGACTTTGAGCTATGTAGTCTTAGCGACACTAACTTGACACTTGTACGATTATCGACCTATTATGTATAAGTACCTAGTTATCGTTTATATAGTTTACCATATTGTTGATTTGTTTATTTTAATAAAGATTTACTCAATTTAAGCAGTATTTTTTATCCTATTTTCATGTAGAATCATGGTCACCCCATCAGTTTTAATGTATGTATATTTTAGATTGAATTTATCTTCTAAAGTATTGATACAGCAGAATTGCAATTTAGTTGAAAGGAATGTACTCCTATATATTATTCAGGAAGTCGAATTTTGTAAACATACACGGCTTATTTAAAAAGATATAGGCAACTATAGAGGGCCGTGCTGAATGAACTAAAATAGATTTATTTTTCACAATATAACAAGTTGTATGAGAAATCAATGCGGTACATATGTTACTTGCTAAACTTCAATTATTTTTTAATAGTTTTTGGCTAAGTATGTTTTGTCTTTTTTAGATATTTCTTAAAATGATTTTTTCCAGCACGGCCCCTTATCCACATCTATATATTATTTGTTATTATGAATTCACAATAACTGTTGCGGCACATATAACGTATTAATAGAGTACATTTCTTGAGTTATAGACATTTGTTAATACGGTATGTATTATTCAAGTTACATGGGGGGCCGTGCTGAAAGCGTTTGGCTGGCACGGCCACCTTTTTTTGCATATTTCTTCAAAAGTATAGAGGTACATTGAAAAAGAAATCGGTACATATACTGCTAGAGGCGAGTACATTGCAATGGTGTACACCATAAATGCAAATTCTGAGGGGCCGTGCTGGGCAAACGTACATAAACCTAAGATTAGCCAGTATACAGGCTTTTACAGTAACAAATATAAATAACTTTCTTATTTAGTATTTGTTTATTCTTTATGTACACTCTGTGCACTTAGTGCCATGACATGACGCATTCTAAACCAGTCAACCTTTGGGACTTGGGTAAATATATAGGCTAGCAGGGTGTGGAAAAGTGAATTAAACTTTGCCAGATCGGAAACTATGAATTGTTTAGAATTTTGTCTAAAGATTGAGGTGTGCGTTACCCCAACAAGAAAGTATCTCCTAGAGTTATATGAGTAGAACGTATAGTTGGTGCCTTATCTGCTGTAAATGTGCCCCCACATAAAAAATGTGTGCCCCCTGTCGTTTCGAAAAAAAATCGAAAAAACGATTCTTGCTGGGGTAACGTTTTTCTAGCAGGAAAATTCTAAACGAATGATCGGAGAGAGAAAAACTGTGCATGGCCAGATAGCTTATATGTGTGCCAAAATGTGCCCCCAAAAATAAAATCTGTGCCCCTTCAGATTTTCGAGATATTGCATTTCCTGCTGGAGTAACGTTTTGATGAATAGTATTTCTCTAAAACCATTGCATGTGCCCCTGTAGAATAAACATACGCGAGTAGCTCTTAATGTGTGCCCCTTTGTGCCCCAATTAGATTTTAGAAAATATTTATAGTTTTCAAGTTATCGCGGTTTTATGAAAACCCGAAAAAACATCGCAGCGCCTAAATGAGACAAGGCATAACTTCGCTGAAAACTGTATTCGGTCTTTCTTGACGCTAATAATAACCATACAAAGTTTCAAAAATGTTCATGCATGCGTTTTTGAATAATCTTGCTAAATGTAAAAACGATGGTGTCATAACTTTGACGGCAAAATACAAGGAACTGGCACAATCCCAGATGTGTAGGTGTAAACCAAAATCTTGTGCCTTTAGTCAAAAATATATGGTGAAAATATTGAGCTTCAAATGTTACGCATTAAGTAAATATAAACAAAAAACCAAAATATGTAAACAACGGCTGGTTATCCGACCAAATCTGAATGACTACTAAAAAGCGACGGATTCATACTTAACGAGGACCTTCTTTATTGGACGTATTATACCTAAGCTGTTGTCCTTACAGTCGCGTTCAAAAGTTTTGAGGGCTAATTTAAAAATATATTAAATGCACCTTGTGACTATATAAATGAAACAGCTTGTTGATGTGGAAATTATTATTTTTATTCCCTTAATTTTAATTCTTAAAGTAATTATTGCATCAAATCACAGATCAAATTTCCTACCTATAAATATTATAAATTATTTGCACGTTGTGTAGTCATTATTATTTAAATCACAGATCAGTTTTTCATAGCCTAACATAATTATAATTAGTAAACATCACAAAAAATCACAGATCAATATTAAGTATAAGAATAATATTGTGTAAAAAAATATTAAATTTGAAATTACAGATAAATAATATTCTTACGAGTAACTTGCATATACATACAACATTATCACATGACTGTGGAATGACACTTAGATATCTAAAACGCCATCAAATCAAAATTATGTGACAATACATAATCAGCATTAATATAATCGTTGGTTAATAATTATAAATCCCTCATAGGTACGTAATACGACATACAAAATGGAAACACGTTGTTGCATCACAGATCATTGTGCGGTTGACTATAGGTATACACTAAATACAACTCTCAAAACTGTAGGTACCAACATTTATTTGGTTAAGGTGAATGCTCCAACCAACCCGCGTAATTCAAATTTTCTTACGTTTTTTGCAATTTGCACACCAGTGCTATGAGTGCTAGGTTGTATGTTGATTAAAATATTATTAAGAAGTATAATCATCAATATGAACTTGGAGGGTTGCTCCAAGTTCATAAATGTGTAGGAATGACTTTTTCTGTTTTTCTTGGTTCCTACACCTTTATGAACTTTGAAGGTTGTATTGATGATTTTGATGATTATAATTCTGTAACTACATGCGTCTTACAGCCGCGAATAATATTTTAATCATCATACAACCTAGCACTGGCTTGCAAATTGCAAAAAAACGTAAGAGAATTTTATTTCGCGGGCTACCCTGGAGCATTTATCTGACCCTGTACAATTTTGTCTATTCTACTATGTAGACTATTACATGTGGCATAATATTATATTTCCCAGGTCGTTGGATTTTACTATATAAGTCATCATAGCATTCAAATAAATTACTATTTTTTCTGTAGCAGTGAGCCCTGTAATGACCAACACTTTTGGGTTTCGAAGTGGGTTCATATTCTATTACAGACAGAATTGTGTACTCCTTATTATTTACTTCAATGTTACGAGGCAGATCATCCAAGTTAGCGCACACGTCATGAAGTTCATAAATGATAATATCTTTAACATTGTATATGAATGATATATTTCCAGCGCAACAAATATGACACTCTGGAGTAAATTCTGTTCTTAAACATGATTCGCAAGCTTCTTGTAGGTGGTTGATACCTTTAGTATTTATTATATCCAAGTTCAACGGCAAATACTTGCAATTGTACAATTTGTTTTCATCTGCATGACTTGTGCACATACTATTAGAGCAAACTCTTTGTCTTATAGCGGAAACGAATAAGCTACTTGTACATATTTCATCTAATATTTTGGTCGTATTACATGAACAGTCAACTACGTATTGGGTTTTTGATTGTTTAAAAAGTTGAAGGAGCAATTTCGCTCTCAGGTCATATAATTTTTTACCACAATTCTTGGCATTCGATAATTCTTTAATTAATGATAAGAAATCATGAAATTCTCCTTTATTAATCTGTGCATCTACAGAGTCTCTAAATTTTTGTCTATCTTTGTAAGCTATCGCAAACGTTTGTGAAACAGAATCGAAAGCACATGTGTTTGTTATTATAGTCCTGTTCTCAGCGGTTTTAGAATTTGCCACGTTGCCGTTTTGTAAAATATAAATTGGTTTGGGTTTTAAACTTCTGGGTGTGGATACGGCTAGCCCTCTCCAATTTTCAATTTTTATCGGGTTATCTTGAAAAACTGACTGTGCCTCAAAATCATTATTTTCGCACTTCAAGAGGTTAGGTTTTGGTCTTTTTGTCCTTTGTGTTCGCACAGTTTGTTGAGCTCGTTTACTTGAATCTATTCTGTGCAAAACGTCACTGGAACTAAGTTTTACAGCTCCATTTATAAAACCATGGTGCTGTACTAAAAACTCGTCTAATCGCACGCGTTGGTTTTTCGTATCAAAGTATATAGTTTTTAAATCTTTGAAATGATTTTCAACATTAGAGCTTGATGCATAGTGTTTGGCATTTTTGAAATGTATGTTCATAACGCAACCCCACAGTGGAATTTTTTTCAGAAGTCGTTTTAATGTACTGTTCAATTCCGGTAAGAAATATTCATTTTTGTTATCTGATGGTTCAACTAACTGCAGATACAATTTTTCGGTTTGTATTAAGTCATCATAACAGTTTATTAAAGGTAAAGAAACATCTTTGTCATTTTCGTTGTGAAGTATTTCGATTTTTGGTTGTATGTCATTTTCAGTATGAATATCTTCTAAATTTTCGTGATTCGTGTGATTTATAATTTGGACCTTTAGGTTTTCAAAAGCTTTATTGCATTTGGGCTGCAAATCATTCAAGTCCGTACTCCTGAACTCATGGAGCGATAACGTGATTATGTCTCTTAAAACTGTTTTAAGTTCTTCATAGCACCGGATCTGCTGAATATGTTTCAAGCAGCGAACGTAAAATAACTTAACTTTTTCGGAAGTTTTATCAAAACAGGATTGTTTATAAAGATTTTTAATAAAATGGGATTTATCCATGCGAACATAACAGAGAGGTATTGCTGCGGTATTTCCTTCAAGCACATCAAAACACTGTTTTAAATAATCATTGAATTCAATTTTTAAAAATACTTTAGTAATTGCTCCTAACAGGGCAGAACTGTCGTCACTAATTATTTCATCTGGCAAAACTTTTCCGATTTGCCACGTATTTAACCATGTGGTTATCGTCTCCATTGTATGGGATTCGGAGGCCATGTAGCACATTGGTACACTGGTATCCAGAGTGTAGGCAACCACTGCATATAAAAATAAATGTTTAGGAGTGCGATATTTTAATAAATCATTAGAAGGTGGTGGCTCAATTGGCTGAAATAAGGAGCCAGTAGCATCAATAGAAAGTATTTTCGACCTATTTTTTAAAGTTTCATTGTAATATTGGTTTTGTTCATTCGTCCAAAAATATGTGAAGAAGGGAACAAGACTGATTTTACGGATAAAATTATCGTAAGGAATGCAGTGCGCCATAGCATACAAAGATAGTATTGTATTTTTGTCAAACTGTAGCGCACTTCTGGCTTCATGACGCATTTTTCTTAAATTGGGTAATTTAGGGAAAGTTGTTGGCTTTTTTGGATTATCTATAGTCATTACCTCGTTTGCCATCGTGTGTTGAACTTTTAAAGCTTTTTCGTATATTAACTTTTCTTTGATTCGGTTTACTCTATCAGAAGTAAGTCTGTTTTTAATTAGTGGGTCATGAGGATAATTTTTGTTGTAATTATTTAATTTACAAGTAACCTTTACGTAAGTTTTAGATGGGGGGGAGATATTCAATGACAGTAGCGCGTCACATTGGGTACACCTGCCAGTACATTTGATTTCATTAAAGTTAAGATCAGCAGGTACATAACTATTACTGAAAGCAAATGTACACTCTATATTAGTTCTAAAAAAGATTTGGTCTTGAATTTCGTTAGTCCACTTTTTTGGTAGGAGACGGTAAATTGAATTTTGGGGTACGATGTTCGAATATTCTGCAAGGCTCATTTGAAATGTTATAATGTCGGAGTCAGTATCTTTTTTTTCTTCAAATAGGTTTATACAATCATCGAAATCAAAAAAATATGTTTTATTTCTTCTAATACATATTTGTATGGCTTTAATGGCCATATTGTGGTTAAATTTTTCACGCAATTCCTGCTGAATGCAAATATAAACATTATTGCTTTTAGGAGGAATTGCTGCTTGGAATTTGTCTTTATATTTACTAATCACTCTCTTTAAATATTCTTTAGAAAAATTTCCTTTTCGAGTTGACATTATTGTATAGTAAAATTGTCAAAATTATACGTATGTGAATGAAAGAACGGGTGTGTTAAAAAAAAAAAGAAGAAAATAAAAGTAACTTAAAAATAACTCTTGAGAGACTTGTGAAGCGGCTTACATTTCTCTACCGTATCTTTTTTGGGGCAGACTACCCGCCCGTTGGTGGGACGACATTGTGAAGGAGGGCCTGTATCATATTGGGTGAGGTTGGTGCAGGACCGTAGTATGTTGAGAAGAGGCATATACCATATGAACTTTCTTGAAGGTGGGTATTACACTGAAAAATAATGGAAATATTTCTATTTGACTTTTTTTTCTTCAGACAATTTAGTTCGGCAGTATATATTTCTTGAAGGAACCACGAGCAAAAAAATACTCGTACCTACTAAGGGACCAGGACCACGGGCAATAAACGAGAAACTTGATTTATGTAGGTACGTCTCAGGTCTGAGATGTACGTTCAGCCTTCAGCGTTTAAAATGACGACATAGGTTTTGTACTTGGCCCAAACCAAGTATTGTAATTGGCCCAAAACTCCTGAATCTATTTACCCATTTCCTGACTCTACACTATTTTTATAGGTTGTAAGTTTGTGTATATCCAAAGACTAATAAATTCTCTATGTGTATATCCGTGGATATAAGATGTTGTGCTCAATTTTTTCCAGAAGTACTCCAGCAATTAAGTTTATAATACAGTTCTGATAAAATTTAACCCTGAATAACATACATTTAGCCTGATCGGTCCGCCAGAACTTTTTGAAATATATATATTCTATAGATCAACAAAATTATTACTTACATCATCTAGATAAACAATGGGAACCCCTCCCTGCTTGGTTTATATTATTGTTGTTATGGCTGCCATAGAACATTCTGTAAAAATCAAATCAATTATTTAGTTATTTCGGCTAAAAAGATACAGCCCTGTGACTGTGACATGTTGAGTGTTGACGGATTGTGGTCGAGTCTTAGTTTTGGAGACATGAATTCTTGTCATGAATTATTTTTTTACATAGTAACTAGAAGTTATTAAGGGATTATATGTCATCAACCTACCACAAGAAGAGAATTAAATACGTATTATACAAAAAAGTAAACAAATTACTGAATCGCTTTTGACGAAATTTCTATTGGACCAATCGGAAAGTATGTATATCCTTTCAGATGAAAACAAAACAAACATGATTTAGAACATATTAGTTAAAAAATAAATAAATAGGTACAGTAATGAAAAAAAAATCCCAAGTGCTTGATAAGGTACAAGTATTTTTAAATAAGTCAAAACAATGCCATTAAATACTTACCACTGCAGATCGTGCCATAAAATTCACCACCCCTACAACCACATAATTGTTATAAAATGCTTATACGCCACTTTCAACCAACTTAAAAAAACGTAAACAAACAGTATCAGTGCAACTGCATGACTCAACGTAACAGTGTCCTTGGCGTCATAACATAACTGCAACTGTTTACCAATACCAAGTAATAATCCAAACGCACTTCCTAGTCAATAAACACTTTGTATCCATTATTCATAATAGAGCGACGTTACACGTAACTGTCTCTGTCACACTAACACCGTACGCGTACTAGCTGTCTCACTTTCTCTAAGCTACACAAAGCGATTCCTTGCGTGACGACGTCAGCGGACGCCGCGGGGCCAGAGATGTATGTAGCGGTGTGGGGAGGCGAAAAAAGGGAATCTTCTGGTAAATGCTCCAACCAGCCTGCGAAATTCGAATTTTCCTACGTTTTTTTGCAATTTGCAGGCCAGTGCTTGGTTGTATGTTGATTAAAATATTATTCGCGGCTGTAAGACATATGTAGATACAAAATTATAATCATCAATATCATCAATACAATGCTCTAAGTTCATAAAGATGTAGGAATGAGTTTTCCTGTTTTTTCTTTTTTCCTACGCCTTTATTTAGTACGAAAATATTTAGTGTCAGTTTATTTGTTGTCACGAAACGTCGCTGCAATTTGTACAAAAAAAATACGTGTGAATAACAGTGCATTTCCAAATAAAGAAGCGAGTATTATTTTCATAGCATTAGCCTATTAATACAATTCATGTATGTATCGTCTTTATCTGTATATTACAAGTTATTCTGATATTGTGGCTAATTGAGGTTGTTTCTCACGAAAATGCTACACATATGAGTCACATTTCGTCACTCATATGACGTAACTCACATCTACGTGTAAAGTTAAAACATGTTTACACTGCGGCTGAAAATTTTAACAAATTATATGCCGGCGGCGTCCGGTGTTATCTCCATACAAAACGTTTCACTAATAAATAAATCCGACATTTACGGAAAATAGATATAAAAGAGTTTTAGTGTAATTTTTTTAAATAATAATTTGGAGGTTTCGAATAAATGCTAAATTTGATCATTAAACCTGCATTTTAGCTCCCTGCCGGACCCTGCTCAATTTGAGCAGTAGGACATAGTTTTAACTCTGCTTTACAATAAATGTGACTTACATTAGTATAAAAATACAGGTATGTCACAAAACAGTTTGGTCACGATTTTGAGCATGTTAGTCACATGTACATTTTATTTGAAAATGGCTCTTATAAATGTACTTAATCATGTGTAAGGTCATAGAAACAGCTATTAAAATATAATCCAATAACAACTTTATTTTATTAGTTATTACTTTTCTACTTCAGTGTACTCAGGCACAACACGTGTGAACCGGTTAGTGAGTAAAGTAAAGAAGGTCATCGATATGTATGAATCCGTCGCTTTTTAGTAGTCATTCAGATTTGGTCGGATAACCAGCCGTTGTTTACATATTTTGGTTTTTTGTTTATATTTACTTAATGCGTAACATTTGAAGCTCAATATTTTCACCATATATTTTTGACTAAAGGCACAAGATTTTGGTTTACACCTACACATCTGGGATTGTGCCAGTTCCTTGTATTTTGCCGTCAAAGTTATGACACCATCGTTTTTACATTTAGCAAGATTATTCAAAAACGCATGCATGAACATTTTTGAAACTTTGTATGGTTATTATTAGCGTCAAGAAAGACCGAATACAGTTTTCAGCGAAGTTATGCCTTGTCTCATTTAGGCGATGCGATGTTTTTTCGGGTTTTCATAAAACCGCGATAACTTGAAAACTATAAATATTTTCTAAAATCTAATTGGGGCACAAAGGGGCACACATTAAGAGCTACTCGCGTATGTTTATTCTACAGGGGCACATGCAATGGTTTTAGAGATATACTATTCATCAAAACGTTACTCCAGCAGGAAATGCAATATCTCGAAAATCTGAAGGGGCACAGATTTTATTTTTGGGGGCACATTTTGGCACACATATAAGCTATCTGGCCATGCACAGTTTTTCTCTCTCCGATCATTCGTTTAGAATTTTCCTGCTAGAAAAACGTTACCCCAGCAAGAATCGTTTTTTCGATTTTTTTTCGAAACGACAGGGGGCACACATTTTTTATGTGGGGGCACATTTACAGCAGATAAGGCACCAACTATACGTTCTACTCATATAACTCTAGGAGATACTTTCTTGTTGGGGTAACGCACACAAGATTGAGAAGCAAAAAATCGGTTGCAGTTTCCAGGGCTAATGTGCAAGGGAAGTAACATGACTCGCCAGATTAGGCTAGAGGAACATACAGGAAAAGACACCTTGGTGCATCCTGTTTGCCAACAACAGTAGTTGATGAAGATTGGCTTAAGATTCAGAGTAGATTGGAGAAATGGCAACATAATATGGAGAATTTTTATCAAGCTAGGCTTTATTATCAGCAGAACCAAACAAAATAAGTTACTTGTGCAAAGAAAACTAAAATGAATGAGACTGTAAAGCATAGAATCAGCATGAAGTAGATATATTAGAAATAAATATATAATAGAAAGCGTGTTAATGGCCCCAGTGACCAAGTGTGGCCTCGGAAACTGTTCAGTATGAATGTGGATGGCTATAAGAGTAAAAGATGACCAAGGTGGGCAGCCCACTAGAAATGCGGTTACTGCTGCTTGTGGACAAGGCAAAGGCATCTCTGGCTTAATGCCTAAGTAAGCATTCATATTATTTTTGGGTGTATAGTTGTTGTTCATGAGCAAAAACAGTACATTTACTTTATTCATGTTAAAATTTGAAGTCTCAAATATAGTTTCATTATGTTAATTGTACAATGACAACTACATATTTAAATTTGAATAATATTTTGAGCAATCCTTAAAATCAACAGAAAAGTACTCTCCAGCAACATTTATTAGTAATTATTATATTGCTGGAGAGAACTTAGTCTATATAATAGGTAATAATTTATTACCTATGTACTTTCCAACTCCCACATTCACCATAGTCTTCAAAAGGCTTCCTGCAAAATTACCCTGAAGCATTTTTTTAAGTTCAACCCAAATCCTTTCTCCTGATATATTTTGAAGACCCTCAACATTCTCCTGTAAAACTTTGAGTGTATCTTCATCATGATTATCAGGCCTTTCAGCTATTCTTCCATAGAATCGAAAATATCTCAATATTCTGAGATAATCCTCTTTGACTCTTTTATCAGGATCACCAACAAAGACAATTCTTCGATTTTTTAAATCTTCATATCCAAAGAAATAGTCATACACAGAGCCATCAAAACCTAAAAATTATAGAAGAATAATAGCTGTTCTTTGAAAAGTATTTAAAATAATAGACATGCATTTAGACATAATATATGTTCTAAATAAGTAGCTACATACCCACCTAAGAACATAGAATTAATTGTGAGATCTCTCCTGTTGGCATCCAGTTTCCAATCTGTTGTGAATTCAACTTGAGCATGCCGTCCATCAGTGACTATATCTATTCTAAGTGTTGTTACTTCAAAATTTTCTTTATCATTTATCCTTGCTGTTATGGTGCCATGCTTCTCACCATTGGCATTGATCATTCTTATGTTTTCAGCAGTAAACATATCTTTCATTTGCTGTGGAGTGGCTGTAGTAGCAAAATCAAGGTCTTTTGGATTCTGACCCATTAACAGATCCCTGAATAAGGTTTGATACAATTTTAATAAACTTGTATACTATAAATTATTACAAGTACAGCATTATGCTCAGTGCTATAGTGTATAAATACCTGACTGCACCACCAGCTATTCTAATTTCATATTTGTATTTATGAAATAAACCTTGAAGCGCCGTAACTTCGGGCGTAAATATGTTTTTGAATTCTGCTGTTTCTAACTTTAATACGATTGGGTTCTCTCGACATTTTAACTCCTTGTCCATTTTCGAGATTATTCTGCCACGGGTAACCGTATTGCTTGGATATGAAACGTATGCCTAGAAGTGTTAAAGAGTAAACTGAACATTGTGATGATATTAACACGTACATTTTAATGCAATAAATCAATGTAGACAATAATTTAACCCAATGAAACGTAAGCAGTTATAAATATAATAATGATAAATTACCCTTTTGGAGAAATATGGACACAGTTTAAATATTCCTGTGAATGTTGTGAACATAACGATAACACACATTAATTTCACTAAACGATTTTTCCATAGCTAAACAATCAATATCACAAAATGACAGAAACGAAATTAAATCATAAATCAAAATCACATCACTCGTAGTGATTTAAAAAAGTATGGATTTTCATATTATTGATTATTTTTTTCTTTTAATCGACTAATAATAAATATTCATAAAACTAAAAATATATTTTTAATAAATCAAGTACACACATCAACACGGTCTAGGGATATTTCATACTCAATTAAATAACTCGAAAAGTACTGGCCGCATTGGAATCTTTTATACACCGATTTGTTTGTAATTTATCTCAGACTAATTCCAAATTCAAATTTTTGAAAATTCTTTTGTTTCGGTGGCATAAAAATGTCTTGATGTGTAGGAGAGGGAATTTTCATTTGTGCGAAATTTAGAAAACAATACGAATTACATTTAGTTACAGTTTTTTTTCATTTTTAAACGAAAGATAAAGTTAAATTTGAGGTATTGTAGCCATGCAACGCCAACATTTGACGAGGGCGGAGATGTTACGAGCTGTGGGAATGCTGGAAGCTGGGTCTGTTCAGCGTAATGTTGCTGAGGCCATAGGGTCCCACCAAAATGTAATTTCAAGATTGTGGACACGCTATCGTGCCACAGGTGAAGTAGCGACAACAAGACCGATTTTTGCAAATTACTGCGCGAGCTCAACCAAATGCAACGGCGACTCAATTGGTCCAAAGGCTGCGAGTGGAACACCAAGTGCTTGTGAGTGACCAAACTGTAAGAAGGCGACTGCATGAAAGCAATCTACGCTCTCGTAGACCACTCCGGGTCCCACCTTTACGGAGAGGCAATCGTGGACGACGATTAGAATGGGTTCGGAACCACGTGGACTGGGGCCGTGAACAATGGTCCAATGTGCTGTTCACGGATGAATCCAGGTTCGGCTTCTCTCCAGATTCACGAAAGACGCGTGTTTGGCGAGTTCCTGGACGATGGAGCCGTCTTCAGAACCCTCAGGAAGTTCACCCATACCAAGGAGGAACAATTATGGTTTGGGCAGGAATTCGTCTTGGAGGACGGACGGATCTCGTTTGGGTGCGGGGCAATATGACGGCAGAACGATACGTCCAACAGGTGCTGGGGCCCGTAATCTTGCCCCACAGAACACAAATGGGGCAAGATTTCCTGCTCATGCACGACAATGCCCGGGCACACACGGCGAGAACGGTAGCAGCTTGGTTACATACACACAATGTTAGGGCCTTAGACTGGCCTGCTCAATCGCCAGATCTAAATCCCATTGAGCACGCGTGGGATATGCTGCAAAGAAGAGCTCTGAAGGAAGTTCCTGAAAATCTGGCTACAGAAGATCAACTTTTTGCGCACCTCAGAAGGAAATGGGACAATATTCCGCAGCAAGACATTGACAACCTTGTTCTGAGCATGCCGAATCGTTGCCGATGTGTTATGAACATCATGGGCACTTTTTCAGACTACTAACTTCAAGTTTATAAACACAAATTAAATTATTTTTCTATTTTTTTCAGTTTTTACTCATAAATTAAAAGTTAATTCATATACGGTTTCCGTCTATGCTTAATTTTTTTTCCATAAAATCCTGAAATTTTAATCGAAGTACCTTAACCATTACTAGAAAATGGTAGAATATTAAATAACGTATCTTTTAAATATATACATGTCATATAAATAATTAACATAATGATAGTAATTCGCTTTTTTAAAAATATCCCTAGACCGTGTTGATGTGTTTATATAAATTATAGATTTGAATAGAGTTTTGTAAACAGCGAATCAACGGATGAAACATAGTTATACCATAAACGTAGGATAGAAAAAGACCAACAAAGCCTACTATGGGGATGGAATCTCTTACGGAAATATCACATGTTAGAAAGAGAAAGCATATTTAGGTTCAGTCAGCACTATTGGCAGATGTTGTTTTCTCCAGTGTCACTGTCAAAAATCACGCTAACTTAGATTTGCTGTATTGTCAGTGAATCCTGAATATTTTATAGTTTTAAAATTTAATATTTTTTATTTTTTTTTGTGTTGGTGACTGCGATGTTTCTTATAAAAATAATCCAGAAAAAGATTCATTTCACAGGTAAATTGTCAACAACAGCATATAGTTTCATGGCCATATTTTGGAAAAATCTGTCTTAAGAAATTTTATTTTGAAAACCAAATCCTATCAAGAAAATAGTGAATTTTCTCTATAGTGAAAAACAATGGTCATAAAATCAATATTGAGTACGTTGTTCTAATATAAATTTTCATTTCATGTATACAAAATAGTGACTTGTCAGTGTCGACTATTGTGTCGATGAAATTTTAGAACAAAAAGTTCCGATATCAGAATTTATTATTAGTGTAGACCTACCAACTAACTCTACACAGTAATAATTTTTCCAAAATTTTAAATGGGGTACCTAATACGATGAAACCAAAATGTTTGGAAACGTTTCGTGTCTGTTTGTCGGTGTGTCTGTCCGAACGTTTATAACATATAAGAAGCTTAGCGTAGCTTAGTGGCCCAGGTTACGTTATAAATATATTTCATCACGCTATTACAGGAGTCCCCAAATGCGGATCGAATCTGGACCGCCAACCTACTTTGTGCGGACCTTAATTTAATAATGATCTAACGAAATGCGCTACTATTATTCTTCGCTATTTGATTTGAATTTGATTAGACCCCGAATGAAACTAGTTGGTGATTCCTGCGCTATCATCTTTAGGCGGTGAGCTTTGAGCCTATATGTGATAGCGTAATGAATATGTTGTTTACTTAATTTTTACTACAAATTCAAGAGAATTTCACATTTTTATGATATATTTTTTTATACTAAAAGGTTTCTTGTCGATGCTAAGGCAAGGAAAAAAAATTATGAGACTAATCGATAAAGAAAAGAATAAAGATAAAGAAGAAAAAATAATAAAGGAAAAGAAGAAATAAGAAAAGATAATAGGATATACCTTTTTTTTTCGGGGGGAAACCTTCAATTACGCGCCCGGCCTTTATGGATAAGACCGGGGTGTGTGAGATTCTTACCTCACTCAAACCACCTCGGCGGTCACCATTAGCATATGGATGGAGGCACTTAATAGACCAGCTCCAGCACCCCCGCTATGCAGCGCTTATTAAGACACACCCCTGGAGAGACTGTAAAGGGGTCTCCCGTAAGCCTCGCTGTGCACGGCACGGCTTCTTTCTGGACGACAGCAGTATCACAAAAGGAAGCCATTTCTCTCCAATTCCCTAAATCTGCCAGCGTAGACCTCACTATTGCCGGCAGAAATAGATCTCGCCCGATACTGGCTCTTAGTATCCGCCGCTCAGCGGTCTAGGTAGGGCACACCTCAAACGTGTGCTGCGCTGAGTCGAGACCACCTACGCAATGGTATTAGGATAGGTAGGTAAAAATCATTCAGTCAATCATTATCTCAATCAGTCATACTCTATACACTGCTCAGGGTCTTTAAAAGCTGCTTTCTTAACAAAGTACCTATTACCAATGAAATATAATTATAGTATGAGCGCATGAAATGTTTTTATTAAAATAATGTAATTAATTAATGAAGTCCATTAAATAATACCTACGCTTGTGATTTTAGTTTTATTAACATAATTTGATTGAAAATATTTTCATTTTGTATACCAAGTCTTTACATCTGAAATACTGTTTATCGATAATCGATATGTGTCAATATTTCCACGGTGTACATCACTATTGCACGCACACATTGACAATTCAAAATCGGTTGCACTTTTTTGAGCTCTATGTCCTTCTATGGGGTAGCAAAAATATTCTAATTCTATGAGTTATACAAATGTACTCTGTAGGATGAAATAACGCGGACTAAGTTCACTAAACGGTGTCATCTGTATGTGTGTATGTACCTTTTGCAAATACAAAGTACAAACTATAGGCGTAATGCATTTCTTCTACGAACTACGCATTAGATAAATAAACTTCCCTGAGAGCTAAGTATTGATTATTCTGTACCAAAGCAAATATTAAAAGACGAACTTAAGCTAAACCATTCTTTGATGAATCGGAATAGCGGCATCGGGCACTCAAACTTTAGTAAAGTATATTTCCAGCATATATTTTCTTTATTTATATTCTACAATTTCTACATTAAACTGATTGACTATTTGTTATTATTATGTGGAGGGTTATAATTAGCAATTTTATAATATAATTTTGTTAACTTTAAAATAAAAATGTAAGCCTTCCTTAAAAGTAAGTAACTAAGTAAGTAAGTAAAATGGTTTCATATCTTCAGACTACAACAGTTTTATTTCTATGGAGAGTATAGGTAATTGTTTTAATTAAAAATGTCTTCTGATATTAAAACATTTATAAGCGGCTGGCGGAAATATTTCTTAATGGTGAAGAATTATAATAACTCAGTAGAATCCAAATACTGCCCCAATGCGCTTTTACAGCCTAAAACACTACAACCCACCATAGCACACACACTTAGTCCAAGGAGTTTCTGTCTCTGAATACACTCACACTCTGTTAATATCTAAAATCGCACAGCAATACTTAAATTACAAACCGAACACTGAACCAAGTTTTCCAAACAACTTATTTTGACAGCTTGACAAACATCAAAAATCGGCCACGGTGACAAAGACAACAGATACATGCTTGGTCCTTCTTTTACACCAATGAATTACATCTTGCTTTTTCACTCTAATCGTTGAAATACAAACAAGGGTCCATCTTTAGGTATATAGTCTAAGATTGTTATGAATTTCTAATAGATTATGAGGAAAGACCAATAAAAAAAAAACAATCAATATTTTTCGGTTGTTATGTTTGTTAAAACCACAAAAAGAGATTTGTTTTGTATTTTAATCTTGAAACCTGAAGGTTATCTTTTGCTTTTAGTTTTATTACCGTGTATATAGAAAAGCATGTAGTTTTTCGAATAATATAAAATAGACTTTCCATAAAATTCGATTATTTTCACTCAATGCAACATCCCTACTTACTCATCTCTCCTGTTTTATCAGTGTCAATGTCAAGCATGGAAAAAAGGGCGGGAAATTTAAATTAGCGCGGTTGTGTTTTGTATTTTTCAGACTTTCAAATATAATTTAAACTTGATTGATCAGTAGAGTAGTTTTGTATATTGTGTAAGTGTGTTGATAGTGTATATATTGTAGTTTTAGTGCAGTTTAGGTGAATCTTTCATTTTTTTCTCTATAATATATGTAAGAAAATATTATGAGTGAGCCTTCTGATCCTGGGGGTACAAACCTCCAGGTATCACATTTCATTACCATTGAAAATGATGCTTCTAGCATGGGTACTGATGGCTCTATGTCTACCTCCGGTAGAAAACGGGCTAAATTAGTCAAATTATGCAAACATTGCAATAAAAAAAGGAAAAAAACGAATTCTTCCGATAAATCCTCTAACTGTAATGATTGTATATGTCAAGATAGCGACATAGTGTTCTCAAAGCCACATACTATCATAGAGAATATTATTTCTTATAAAGATACAGGTAGCAAACCAGATATCACATAAAGAATCTGAGAAAATTACACTGATCTCTAAAGAGAAATCTTATAGCCCAGTAGGGAGTAATTTTTATGATAAGTCGGATGCCGCCCCGTACGTGGTTCATATTCAGAAGCAGCAGCTGGAAGGTTCCACAACTCTTAACTCACAAACATTTGGTAGATTTCTGAAAAAATATAATTTCGAAAACATAGTTAATGGCCGTCTTAAAAAGATTGGTCGAAATAGATTATCACTCTCATTCTCGTCTTGCCAGGATGCGAACTTATTTGTTTCTTCAAAGGTATTAGTTGATAATAATTTTAAAGTATTTATTCCTACATCCAGTACTACGCGAATGGGTCTCATAAAGGCGTTCCTGATGATCTAACTCCGGAGGAAATCATAGATAATATTAATGTTCCTATAGGATGTGGCCGGATACTCAAAGCTCGTCGACTTAATTACAAGGTAATGGTCAACAATGCACCGACGTGGAAACCGTCACAGTCGGTGGTCATTACTTTTGATGGTCAGGTATTACCGAAGCGCGTATTTATGTGTTTTAATGCATTAACGGTAGTTTTATATTCTGGCCCTCACCACGCTACCAATAAATCGTGCCCGGAATATATTAGACAAACAGAAATAAAACTTACTGTGGCTAAGAGTTGTATTTCATATTCGGAAGCTGCGAAATTACATACAGATTTTTCCAAAATGAC
Source organism: Xylocampa areola (assembly GCA_935421205.1). Lineage (NCBI taxonomy): Eukaryota > Metazoa > Arthropoda > Insecta > Lepidoptera > Noctuidae > Xylocampa > Xylocampa areola. The sequence goes on along the minus strand of OW285217.1, from coordinate 7,081,033 downwards.
AAAGCTTACTTTTATAGTGTGTGTGTAGGTCAATTTATGGCACACAGGAAGACTTGTCCCACTTCCCTATAAACAAACGTAGTAACAAATTCTATAAGTCGCGCACATTTACAGCAGATTACGTACTAATTACACGTTCCACTCATATCACTCTAGGAGCCACTTTCCTGCTGGAGTAACGTACACTGAGGAGGCGCGGACGTGAGGCGCAAGGCTGGCGCAGCGACAGATCACGCTGCGTCGGTCGGAGCTCCACCAGGTCATGGTAGCAGAATCGCGGGAAAGGCTTCTGCGCCCCACGCTTCAGTACAATTGAGGCGATCCGGCCAGTGCTCAATTACTGGCTCAGGAGGAAGCACGGCTCTCTGAAGTTTCTGGCGACGAAGGTGCTCTCGGGGCATGGTTGCTTCGGGAAGTACCTGTGTGGTATAGGCAGGGAGCCGGAAGCTCGGTGCCATTACTGCACCCATTGTCGGGAAGGTACGGCGCTGCATACGCTGGCAGAGTGTGCCGCATGGGAGGAGCCGCGCCTTGCCCTCGTCGAACCCGAGGTGGTGGAACGTAGTTCCACGCGCGCCCCTTAGACGTCGACATTCCCCCCATTAATTGGACGGGGCCCATATAAGGCGGGCTAGCACCAGTCGGGGGCTGCGGATGACGCATCAGCTCCCGGAGCCTCTGACCTAATTGTGCGAGGAAACACCGGGGTGGATTTAGTCAGTAAGAGTCTGTCCAACGGTCATTACCACTAGGCTGTCACTGCTACTTAGACTTCATAATACAATTATTATTTACTAACCCAACTGAACTTTTTGAAATGAACCTTTTCCATACCATCCCTACTTAATGCTATATTAATTAACCAATTTAAATAACCTGAAAAAATTTCGGTGTCCACCTTTATTGGTTAAAATACAGTTTGATAATTATTTATTACAAACATTAAGTTGACTTATGGCAAAACTATAACTAGTGTCATTTGCCACCCATTAAACTATTCATTCCACTAGAGCCTTGCTGCAACTGCCGCATCATGTTGTGAAGTCCAGGCATGCCTCCCATCTGTTGTAGAATGCGTGGATCCATCATCTTTGCCATTTGTTGGTTTAGTTTAACCATTTGAGTTTGATTGACATTCTTTGCCATGTCACCTCCTTTGAATAATCCTTTAATACCACCCATCTTTTTCACAACTGCGGCAAACTTAGTGTACTGAGCAATTAAATCCTTTACATCCCTTTCCGTGACGCCAGCGCCTTGTGCTACTCGCGTGATTCTGGTGGGTTGTTTAGAAAAAAGCTTTGCGCCATCGCGATTATCCAGTTCTCCTTCATTCATGGAGTCCATTATAGTCATAAGACGTTTTAGTTTAGCCATTGATTCCTGTTCACTACCTTTGGACATAAGGTCCTGGGAGAAGCCTGGAATCATGCCCTGGGAATAAAAAGAAAAATGTTTTATTACTGTAGTGACTATTAAGATCAAAACAATAAATGCAACTAAGGTATAAACTGGAATAGGTACCATAATCTGTGAAAAAGGTCCCATTTTCATGATATTTTGGAATTGTTCATACATGGCCCGTAATGTGAACTGTCCATGTTTTAGTTTCTCTAATAACTCATCATTGTCATCAAGCTTAAGTTCATTCACTTTATCTAAAAGACCCTCTATATCTCCCATGCCCAGTAGTTTGTTGATAAAGGGTTTGGTTTTAAATGGCTCCAAGTCATCAATGTGTTCTCCAGTACCTATGAAGATGATAGGACTTTGTGTTGCAGCCACTCTGAAAGAAACGAAAATACCAAAAATAAGCAGTGGATGGGATGAACATTCCCTATTTCTATACTAATACTATAAAGCTCAAGAGTTTACTTGTTTGGTTGGTTGAACGCGCAAATCTCAGGCACTACTGGTTCGAATTGAAAAAATATTTTTGTTTTGGATAGTCTATTTATCGAGGAAGGCTATAGGCTATATAACATCACGCTACAACTAATAGGAATGGAGCATCAATAAAAAAAATTGCAAAAACGGGAATAAAATATTCCTTTCGAGAGCTTCCGTTGCGTGCGCTGCGTAATCAGTTAAAGTTACGCAAAAATCATGTATGACAGAATTATTCTTATTATATCTTATTATAGACAGAATTATAAAAAAAAAGTCCGCCATAGTATAACCTTTTTTATGGTTATCAAATTGGTTCTAAAATAATGCATTATTTGCGACGGTGTTTTTATAAACAGGATATTAATCCTTATCAAAATAAATATTATAATATGAGTTTTGTTGAGTTGTTTCATTATAATATTTAATTTTGAACAAATTGGTATTGGCATAATTTGATTTCAATTAATATCTTAGGAGATACCATAGATTTAAAATAACTCCGCAATAAAATAATGATCAAGTACCGAACGCGCATTTATAACATAACAGCATTACGCCTGTATTCCCCGAAGGGGTAGGCAGAGGTGTACACATTCGTACACCCACATTTCACCAATGCTGTTATTATGTCCCATGTAATATGTGGTGAGCCTGTTGCCATCTACCAGGCACAATTCCAAACTCCGGGCTGCTACTGGCAATTGTCTAACAGAGAAACCGCGGGCACAGCTATGAACAATAATGACTTTGCATTGTTAACCCACGTTAAACCGAAAACTTTTCTCGGCGACGGTTTACTCATTACTCGCTAGATGGCGTTGTGCATATGGCGTCACTTCCTGAATCGCAGTGTTAAGATTTTCCACAGAATAATGACAGTCGTCCATATGGGCAAGTAATTTCTCAGTCTGTCTTGATGGTGGAGATTAAAATAACAAAAAATGACGTCTGTTTCCTATGGATACAATTTGAAAGAGGTTTAATACTCACGCTGATAATGCACCACCACCCTTAGCATGGCCATCTAACTTGGTGATGATGACTGAACCAATGTCCACTTTCTCTTTGAAAGCTCTAGCTTGTGCCTCACAAGCTTGACCAATTGTTGCATCCATCACAAATATTATATTATCTGGTTTCTGTAAAAAAGGTTTGATAAGTTCGAAAAGGAATTAAAGAGGTATTACATAATGTGTACCTAACTAGCGAGTTTAGCTAGGTCAATTCAACATAACATTGGAGACAACAGTGAAAGGACACAGCTGTCCTTTCACTGTTGTCTCCAAGACAGAAACAAGATACCAAAGCTGTGCAAGCTAGTCAGCACTAGCTTGCACAGCTTTGGTATCTTGTTTTCATCAAAATGGGGTGCAATACTCTTTTGAGTATTTTTGTATTATAATTGTGTAAGATTATCTCTACATGTGAGTTTGAGTTTTCTGAAAACATCTGACTTTATCACAGATAGGCAGTCCTACATCAACTTCAACATAGATACTATTTACATACATAATTAGACCAAAAACTTACAATAGCATTAGCAACAGCCAACATCTCCTCAAATAATGACTCTTCCTGTTTGTGACGACCACTAGTATCCACTATTATCATCTCAAATCCTTCTTTCTTGAACATTTCCACACCTGTGGTTGCTATAACAACTGGGTCTACTTCTGTATAACTGTAACAAAAATAAACATTTTGTGCTCATTATACATAATAGCTAATCAAACCTTGGGTTAGTTTTTTTAGTAATATGAGCACTTGAGAATGTTGTAAATTAGATTAGTTATATAATTTATAACCGTTTCTTTGTGGTGACTGCTATTAATAAAATACGCCTTTAACTCTCACTCAAAGACAATACAACAACTCTTACATGGCTATAGTCCTGTTTACAAGAAGCAAAAAAGTATACTATACATATTTTACCTTCCATAAAAAGGTATCCTGGCTTTAGTACAATTCTGTTTGACCTGATCATAAGCACCAGCTCTGAATGTGTCCGCACACACTAAACATGATTTCCAGTTCTTTCTCAGGTAGTGGTATGCCAGTTTAGTACATGTTGTAGTCTTTCCAGAACCCTGGAGGCCTACAAACATTATGACATTGGGTTTGCCTTTGATTGGTTGATATGGTTTCACACCAGGGTCTACAAGCTGGAATATAAGAAAATATTTTATAGTTAAATTATCAAAAATTACATATTTATCTAGAAGCATCTGGAATATTGAACTGGGAAGCTCAGGTCCAAATCCTGCTCAAGATTGAATTTTACTTCTCAAGAAAAATAAATAAAAATGAGTTGCTTATATGCCTGCATTAATGCAATTAAAAGCTTTATCTGGCCTATTATGGCAGTATGTTCATGTAAGAGAGTTAATTTTTGAGAATACTTCTACCTTTACACAGAACACAACATAGCATCATGCCTCTATATGAAGGGACAGGTAGAGATGAACACTTACATTCCAGCAAAGCTTAAGTGCTATTGCCATATGCCAGGCACGATTACAAACTCTGGGCTTCTTTTGAGAATATCCTAATAAAACTTAGCAAAACCCAATAACACTGCCAGATCCAGGACCCCTTCTTCAGTTTGTTTGGGACCACTATACAAACAAGACAGTCATAGTTGATATATTTCCATGTAAATGTATTATTAGTCAAGTACCCTATGCTTAGACAAGTATCCTATTTAATTATTCCCTATCTTGGTTTGTGATTTCAATGTTAGTATCTTATGTACAGTAATATGGAGGTTTACCCCTACTTGGAAGGTAATATAAAGTTATTACATTTTATTTTTGTAACTAGGTAAATATTGTTGTCTTACTTTAACAAGTTCTTTAAACACAGCTGACTGTATCATCCGACGCTTGTTGAGACCACCAGCCATTTCGTCAAAATCAATGACTGCCCTAACATTCTCTCGAAGGTTTTTCACTAAGCGAATGTTCACATCAGCTTCCAAAAGTGCAGCACATATTTGTTTCAGCATAGAATTTAATACCTGCAAGAAGCGTTTTATGATTTACTCGACTGTAATACAATATCAATCTCACTGACATTACACGATTCATGTACGTTGTATGTTTACTACACTTACATCTTCATTGATGATGGTGGCCCTACTAAGGGACTGCAAAGCAGTAGTAATTTTACGACCTAAATCTGCTAAAACCATCTTGAAAATCCAGAGTCGACGGCTTCAATTTATAAAATATTGCCAAACTTGTTTGGCATCAGCTGTTAGGAGAAAGTGTATATTTTTTTTAACGAAAATGGACACTGGCAGTTGAACACTTCAGATACATTTTAGAACTTCATTGTTTATACATCCATTAATGGACTAAACATATTAAAAGGCTTATTTTTAAATTTCACAACACCATTCGTAAGTTTTAGTCCATTGCACAAAAACGTTGACATGACATTAAGACGACACGACGAGCGCACACGTCAAGTAAGCGTCAAACGGTCAGTGTTGCCAGCTGGGTCTTATCAAAAGTAACAGGTGAAATGGCTAAAAAAGTAACCTTTTAGTGTGAAAAGTAATCTTTAATATTTTTATCCCATTATTATGGTACTTAAAGTTGATGAGGTATTTAAATATTATTATGTAGGTATATACCTAGGTAGGTACATACTTTTGTTTTCTTTTTATTAGTCTACAAAGTAGGCAGAGAAACCGATCTTCTCACTTTTAGTGTAGATACTTATTCCACTGAACTATATAAGGTCCTAATTTATTAGGTAATTTCCTTTTAAGGGGTTGATGTATAAGCCCCCCCCCCCCCCCGCAACATCGCGCGCCCCGCCACGGCGTTTTACTACTGAGTACTTATGCACGGCCTTTTCCCGCGCTACAGCCAACGTACCCGGGCACCCAGGGTGACCCGGGGCTCCAGAGCTAGAAACTACATTACTAGGAAAGGCCACGACAAAATTACAATTTTACACGAAGATACCTGTAGTTCTAAATTCCCATCACACTCAACCAGGCTTTGGATTAGACTGACAAATTATTGTAATACTATGCTACATTAGCGATTTGGTACGAGAAAGTTGTTAATTATCAATTATTACGTCAAATTGATAGTACTTATGCTCTACGTAGGTACTTGCATTAATGTTATGGTTATAACAATAACTTGCCGCTTGTCGCGGTAATTCACCTCCGCGCGACTCGGGGACATCATTCAGTAAAGAGCAATCACCGAACATTATAATTTTTTATTATTATTAATGTAAAATGTGCTTTGGCAATTTATTTCCTCGTGCATTTGAATACTTTTGACTTACACATCAACCCCTTAAAAGGAAATTACCTAATAAATTAGGACCTTATATATAACTTTCTAAAGAAATTTGTTGATCTACCTAGTAAAGACGAGCTAAATACAGAGTTTAGTTTATAAACTCATCATTTAACCTTATTCAATAGGTTGGTACCTATACCTACTTACTTATTTGTACACTTGCCTAGTTTTATAGCACTTTTTTCCAAAAAAATATAATACCAAACATTCTTTCTTTTCGTAACATTTTAAACAAATCAAGTGCTAAAGTCTCGAACAAGAAAGAACCCGATTTATCAAACGAGTAGGCGAAACTGGCCAGAACACTTTGGTCATAGTTGTGATTACTTGTGATTAGCTAGTATATATTGGCGCGATAGAGATAAAAGTATTTTCAACAGTTGTGCTCACTACATTTATTAATTAAAGTAATAGAAATTAACTCTTCAAAATTTCAAAAAGACACCTAAAAGTAACCTTTCACAACGAGTAACCAAAAAGGTTACAAGAGTAACCTTCTGGCAACGCTGCAAACGGCAGACAATCACATAGATTAGAGAAAAAATAGTGGATAGGTCAGGTAACCTAACCATAGAATTAGAATATTTTTGCTACCCCATAGAAGGAGATAGAGCTCAAAAAAGTGCAACCGTTTTTGAATTGTCAATGTGTGCGTGCAAAAGTGATGTACAACGTGGAAATATTGACATATCGATTATCGATAAATAGTATTTCTGATGTAAAGACTTGGTATACAAAATGAAAATATTTTCAATCAAATTATGTTAATAAAACTAAAATCACAAGCGTAGTCATTATTTAATGCACTTCATTATTTAATTACATTATTAGAATAAAAACATTTCATGCGCTCATACTATAATTATATTTCATTGGTAATAGGTACTTTTTTTGTTGTTAAGAAAGCAGCTCTTAAGGACCCTGAGTAGTGTATAGAGTATGACTGATTGAGATGATGATTGACTGAATGATTTTTACCTACCTATCCTATATATCATTGTGTAGGTGGTCTGGACTTAGCCCAGCACCCGCTTGAAGTGTGGCCTCCCTAGACCGCTGAGCGGCGGATACTAAGAGCCAGTATCGGGCGAGATCTATTTCTGCCGGCAGTAGTGAGGTCTACGCTGGCAGATTTAGGGAACTGGAGAGAAATGGCTTCCTTTTGTGATACTGCTATCTTATCTTATCTTTGGGGTCACGGGTGCTTAGAGAGGGGACGCTATTTACCCATCGTGATCCCAGAGAAGACGGTGGCATAGTGGTCACGTGCTATCGTGCACAGCGAGGCTTAGGGGAGCCCCTTTACAGTCTCTCCAGGGATGTGTCTTAAGTGCCTCCCTCCATATGCTGGCGGTGACCGCCGAGGTGGTTTTGAGTGAGGTAAGAATCTCACACACCCCGGTCTTATCCATAAAGGCCGGGCGCGTTTTTGAAGGTTTCCCCCCGAAAAAAAAAGTTATATCCTATTATCTTTTCTTATTACTTCTTTTTCTTCTTTATCTTTATTCTATTCTTTATCAATTAGTCTCATCTATTTTTCTTTTTCCTTAGCATCGACAGGAAACCTTTTAGTATATTTTATTTTATCATAAAATAGTAAAATTCTCTTGAATTTGTTGTAAAAATTATGGAAACAACATATTCATTACGCTATCACATATAGGCTCAGTGCTCACCGCCTAAAGGTGATAGCGCAGGAATCACCAACTAGTTTCATTCGGGGTCTGTTTTTAAAATTAATATTAGTAGCGCAGTTCGTTAGATCATTATTAAACTAAGGTCCGCACAAAGTAGGTTGGCGGTCCGGATTCGAACCGCATTTGGGGACTACTGTAATAGCGTGATGAAATATATTTATAACGTGACCTGGGCCACTAAGCTACGCTAAGCTTCTTATATGTTATAAACGTTCGATCAGACACACCGACAAACAGACAGAAACATTTTGGTTTCATCGTATTAGGTACCCGAATTAAAATTTTGGAAAAATTATCAATGTGCAGAGCTAGTTGGTAGATCTACAATAATAATAAATTCTGATATCGGAACTTTTTGTTCTAAAATTTCATCGTCACAATAGTCACTATTTTGTATACATGAAATGAAAATTTATATTTAAACAACGTTCTCAATATTGCTTTTATGACCATTGTTTTTTACTATAGAGAAAATTCACTATTTTCTTGATAGGATTTGGTTTTCAAAAAAAATTTTATAAAAACAGATTTTTCCAAAATATGGCCATGAAAATATATGCTGTTGTTGACAATTTACCTGTGAAATGAATATTTTTCTGGATTATTTTTATAAGAAACATCGCAGTCACCAACACAACACGTAGGCATTGCTTATAAATTTTAAAACTGTTTAAAATATACAGGATTCACTGACAATACAGCAAATATAAGTTAGCGCGTTTTTTGACAGTGACACTGGAGAAAACAACATCTGCCAATAGTGCTGACTGAAGCTAAATATGCTTTCTCTTTCTAACATGTGATATTTCCGTAAGAGATTCCATTCCCATAGTAGGCTTTGTAGGTCTTGTTCTATCCTACGTTTATGAACCTAACTGATACTGAAACCACATTTTTCTTAAAATAGTGTTGTACTTATTTGGTATTTTTTATTCCATATCCATATTAGAAAATTATTATTTATTTTCTTTATTAACTTCAATTCGGAAAAGACAACTTTTTTATCCTATTTTGATAAAGCGAACGCAGGGCTCAACTTCCATCTCAACTAAGTATCCTTTGAGTTCATCATGAAATAACATGACATCTTTTGGTTTTTTGTGCATTTTGTGACATTAAAAAGATTGTTTGAGCAAATCTTGAAGGAATTAGCACTGTAATAGATTAAGCGGGCGTACCCCTATCGTCACTGGCATATGATTCCCAATCAAACCTTTACACCTTTTACTTGTATGATTACAATGATAGAACACCATTTTAATCGTGTGCGACATAATTTTATGTTTGTTATTAGTTTTTTATGTGTGTATGTATTAATGTAATGTTTTTGTTAATGACGTGAGCTATTGTTGCTAAAGTGCAAATTCTTTTGTGCTTGAGTGTTACCTTACCCCCCGCCAAAAGTGGCGAGCTGAGTTTTTCGATATTTAGTCAGAAGCCGTCTCCCGTCTGGTTCTAACATGAAAAAGTGTTGCATCAGTATATAATTCAAATTTTTGAGAAAATGACTCAGTATTGTAATTTTTCATTTTATAATGTTTTCTAAAGGAAAACATTATAAAATGAAAAAGAAAAAGTGAAGGTTTCGAGTTAATTATGTTTTGTATCTTAAAATAAGAACTTTCAATTCAATTCTTCAATATGGCAGACCTGCCGATTACCAACTGATGACGACAATTCTGCTACAGGTGAAAAGGAGAAGCTTAAGAAAAAAAAAAATTTATACAACAGATAACAAGTAGCACTTGATTGCTATTGGGCTTGAATGAATCAGTACAGGAGTAGTAATAGCAGGCATACCCCTCTCGCCACTATTAAACGAAACCCTATCATATGTGTATATAAAAACTAGTTGAACGCCATTTTGACAAACATGGCTCCCAAGAAATTCCTAATTGCGCAGTTTTCGGTTATCCTAAAATGTCTAATACTCCGAATTTGCAAAAAGATGGTATTTCCTTTCACATTAGAGTAAAATAACATATGGCTATCAGTCAAGGTTTCAAAAGATGGTATTTCCTTTCACGTGAGAGTAAAATAACATGTCTATCAGTCAAGGTTTCAGAATAATCAATGATTTTCAAATCAAACAATTTGAATTTGGCGCGTTAATATGGAAGCTAGCAGCTGTAGCGAGACTACAAACATGGCGGCGTTGTCTCGCTATAGCTGACACTCCCCACGATACTAGTTCATTCATAATTACATAAATATGAATGAAAGATAGTTTCGAGGGGGAGTCCCTTAGAGATTGCAGTATGGTAGGAAATAAATGTCGATATCGATATCATTTAGGTAATTTTTAATAAGTTGAATTAATGGAAAACTTTAAAATCATACTTTAACTTTAAAATCATAACAATGATGTATTACAAACACTTGTTTTTGGAATCATCGGTTATTAAACCGATTACTTATTAATAACGCAATTTTTTTGAAAATAATTTTTAATCTTCTTATTAATTCTAAGCTTCGTTAAAGCTACTGGACTATAATACTACTAATGATAAATCTTTGAAAAGCATTAACGCATGCCTAGCGAACTCTAAAGTTATAATATTATATGAAAAAAAGAATACGTCTAATCTAATCTAATCATAAATCATTAAAGATTTATATAGCACTACGGCTTGGTGTAGGGTTGATTGATGACACAAGTTAAGGATAAATACGTTTAATCACTTAACTAATACAGGACACCACAATATCACCAAGGGTTAAACTAATGTTACACAAGATAGCGACAAGAGATGAATCGTGAAACTGTCTCTGTGGCAGCGGGAGCGCGGATATAACGTGCCTCTCTGCTCGGCTGCCCGTCGCACACTACTCGCGCGCCCTCTAACAGGCGCGCGGGCAACCACACTGGGGTTGCCTACACCCGTTTAAGGGAGTCCACGCTATATTTATCTTATAATTGTTATGGTAATTGCATCTTTACGACATTGTATTAACTGCAAAGTTAGTCGTGTCGGTTCGGTCACCTGTATAGGGACTGAATAGAAAAGACATATTAAAATGTGGATGAAGAATTCGCGGTGGTGAGCAGAGCTCGAGATGGCTTAGTCGTCAGAGCGCCTGGAGTATTTCGGATAAATCAGAGGTACAGGTTCGAATCCTGTTCGCATTCGTTAATCCTTTTCAAAGATTTATCTGTGGAAGTATTCCGTAGAGTTGTAAAAACAAATATCAATTTGCAAGTTTACGTAAAACAGAACAATTTGAAACTAATCGATATCGGCATTATCTGGCATGATTTCGATGTCTCACCTCTTCTCACACACTACGACAACTATATACTTTTTACCTGTATCACCTGTATAGTTACAATGATAGAACACGATTTTGATCGCTATTGTTGCTTTAGTGTAAGTTTTTATACAGGCTGTGGTTTTGAACAGTGGCCATATTGTAGGAACATATACAGCAACAGGTTATATGTTGTATAAAAATATTTATAACAATAATAGCCAAGAGGTCAACGTCCTATTCGTCTCGTAACAGCTGACGCTCCTCTGTGAAATTTTCGCATATAAAGCGCAACGCAGCAACGAGCGCGCCGCCCGACAAGTAGGTAGGTTGCATACAAGTCAACGATAAGGACCTAACGAACATAATAAGACTACAATGTAGTTTTAGGATTGTGTTTTTGTCTCATTATTGGTTTCTAAACTCCCATTCATAAATGATAGTTTTTTTTAGATTACGTGAGTACGATATTATTACCGCGAGATGCAAGCTAATTACGTAACATAATCACATTGATTAGACTGTGTTATCAATACAGTATAACGTGTAGTTGCCGAGTTGATAGACGAGAGTCGAGATCTTCTGCGCCGCGGTTCGCGGGTTTGGTTATGTTCCAAGTCTAGGTGTAGGTATGTGCATGAGAGGTTTGTTTCTGTAAATGCTTAGAAATGTAAACAATGCAATGCATCGCAAGTGAGTTACAAGATTGGGTTATTAATTTATTGGTATTAAGGTCAACAGATCAGTCGACCATGCCTACGTGCTAATAATTAAATGTACTTACGTATTGAATGTTCATTACTGAACTTATGTTACTCGTAACATAACGAGCGATACATAACTGGGCGCGTCGCCTATTGTTGTCTTTTAAACTACCTAACACCAGCACACTCCCACTCACGCACGCAATTGCACTACACTTTAATTTCATCGGTGTACACTAACTTTTCACCACACAAATAAAAGTCTAGCGGCGTAAGGTCCGGGGACCGAGGAGGTCAAGGCACTTGGCTATCACGTCCAACGCACTGTGCCCCAAACGTGGCGTTGGTAGTTGATGATGCACCATCATGCTGGTTGGTAATACAGGTAATACAGGTATTTTAAACTGCCTGTAATGCACCCAGTACAGTATTGTGTAGCAGCCAGCATCGTAGTATGCAATGGCGTCTGTCGGACTGGCCACCTCTCCACGTACATACGCACTGCACTACTCAACCATTATCACCAGCGAGGGCATAGGTAAATGCGCACCATATCGACGAACTCACAGTTTGAAAAATGCAGCATTGTAGGTACCCGATCGTAAATTGACCGCGCGCGATTTCAACATGTACGCTCGTGCGCGTCAACCGACACACTAACGAACAACCGTTGAACCGCGGCGCGAGCGTGCACGGGTAGGAACATAGCGCGAGCGCGAGCGCCGCACCGCCCGTCTTTGGCGGTACCTACGCTCGGCCTCTGTCGGCGCGCCGTGCCGTCTTTATACCTACTGCGCGCGGCGCGGCGTAAACCCAAAAAACAGTAAGACTGCGAAATTAATTCGATTTTCTAAGGTATACTTTTTTTTATTGTTTTGTAATCAGTTACACCTATAGATTCACCTCCTTCAATTTGGCCACTGTCTAGAACAACAGCTTGTATGTCTGTTTGTTACCTCACCCCCCGCCAAAAGTGGCGAGCAAATTTGTTCGATATGTAGTTGGAAGCCGGCTCCCGTCTGGTCCTCTAAGCTAAAATATTACACTTTAATCTATTTTATACCATTGCTTAACATTCTTCATAAACACAGTTTAGAAGTTTAGAATAGAATCCGACACGGAAATGCTCTCCCGATAGGAACTGTGAATACCGTTTTCGATTCCGTCGGATCGGAAATCGGTCCTTCGAAAAGTTTCCGTTCCGATACAGAAAAGTTTTCGAATTGTTCAGATTAAGCCTACAGTACTAATTCCTTCAAGTTGTGGTGGAATAAAGAAACTCACAAATATATTTTTAAACATACCTACAGAAAAGAACCCTGAACAAGCTCAATCAAATCTAAAACAAAACATCTTACTCCTTTTTTGGGTAGTCGTGTAAAATATCACCTTATATTTTTTAACAACAAGAAAAGGGTGTGTTATGTTTTGTTTTATATTTAATTGAGCTTGTTGTACATGATACGAGAAAACGAGATTAATGCTAGTAAGTATCATACCTATATTACTAGTCTGTGGTAGCTGTGGTTAATCAAATAGCTATCGTATCTGTGCGGCTGCTTAAATTTCGCATTGTAATCATCGGGCAAGCCAGGCACAAACTCACCAATTATTTTTGTTTCATAAAGTCGTAAAGTATAGAGGCAGTAGTTTAATAAAATTTTATTGTATTATTAAACACGGAAGATGGTAAATAAGAGTGCCCTGAATCAACAAATTGTTAGAGATTTTCTTTAGCCACCATTATGATCAAAAATTTTTCGTTTTAGGGTCAGAATCAATCGGGCGGAGGAAGCGGTGGAGACAAGAAAGATGATAAAGATAAGAAGAAGAAATACGAGCCTCCAATCCCAACCAGGGTAGGTAAGAAGAAGCGCAAGGCTAAGGGACCAGATGCCGCATTAAAACTACCTCAAGTGACACCTCATACAAGGTGTCGGCTGAAACTGTTAAAATTAGAAAGAATAAAGGACTATCTTCTTATGGAAGAAGAATTTATTCGTAATCAGGAAAGACTGAAGCCGCAGGAGGAAAAGATAGAGGAAGAAAGGTCGAAAGTGAGTAATTAATATATAATAGCATGTTTTTAAAATAAATCTTAGTTTAGAAAACAAGCAGTTCACAGTGACATTGTTATTGCAACCCAAGAAGCCCCCAACTATACATAACAATTTATGTATTAATTGATATACAACATAGAGCAATAATAAATTTCTGTTATCCTTGGCCATTAAAGGTATAGTCGACCATACAATTGCTTTACCACCCTAATGCTGAATTTCGTTTGCACATTATAATATGACAAGGTCTATTTTCGCTTATAAGATCAGAGCGTCAGTCAGATACTGTCAAGCTTATTGACATTTTAATTTACTGGATGTTTTTGTCAAATATGGTAAAGCAATTTCATGGTCAACTATACATACCCCTTTCACCATATACAAAGTCAACAATATTGTTATTTAAAAACTTATTTTCTCCTATATTTATTATTTTGATATAGATCTTCAAATATTGCCAGTCGAATTTGAAAATAAAAATTTTTATTTTACCATTCCCTGGTTCTATTCTTATTAGGTGGATGACCTGAGAGGGACACCCATGTCTGTGGGCAACTTAGAGGAGATCATTGATGACAACCATGCTATAGTCTCCACATCAGTGGGTAGTGAGCACTATGTCAGCATCCTGTCCTTTGTGGATAAGGATCAACTGGAGCCTGGTTGCTCTGTACTTTTGAATCATAAGGTAAATTAATCTAAACATAATTAGATTTTTAAGTATCTGTGATTCCAAACATAATCCAACTTACATTTTTCACAGGAATAAGGTATGACTTTTCTTGATAATATATTCAATGATTTTAGGTCCACGCTGTTGTAGGGGTATTAGGCGATGATACAGATCCCATGGTGTCTGTTATGAAGCTGGAAAAAGCTCCACAGGAAACATATGCTGATATTGGAGGTTTAGACACACAAATACAGGAAATAAAGGTAAAAGGCCTCTACTTATTATTGAATTTACATTGAAGAGAAAATATATATATAGGGCAACCACAAAAAATATGTAACAAAATCCATGTTGTTCCTGTTCGCTGCGTTTTCAGAATCAATATTCATATGTAAATAAAGCATTTGGGATATACTGTACCATTCGTTCACATATGCCTCCTATTTTCATTTTAAAATATTTTATAACGGATTCTAACATTATATCTTAAATATAATCAATAATTACCATAATTATATTGATGGTATAAAGGATTAAGAGCTGTGTCCCCCGCTCCTCCAGCAGCACACATTACGTAGCGGTACAGTTGGCCGCACGCTGTTGTAGATAAAGGGTGATTGCTTACCAAGCACTGTTTTTTTTTTCTTTTATATCAATCATAGTTCCAGGAAACGATCATTCGCCTCTCCTCAACCAAAAACGTAGGCTCAAGGCCAATCCCATTTATCATAACAAATAATAAAACTTATAACATATCATCTAGCAATATTGCTAAAGATTTTGAAGACAATAGATGCTACAGTTATCATGCAACAATAAACTATTGCATCAACATCTATTGCGCCTTAGTTTGAATCCACCTACAGCAACGCACAGAGAATGACTCTCAATGTCTAGTCAGATCTCATCAACATCTACATTTTACTAATATAGTACTTTACTCTTTGATCTACATCTATTGTGCACATTATTACTAATATAAGTAAACGAAACTAAATAACTGTTTAAGTTGATTCAAAACGAATTTTTATTTTATGTATAAATGATAATTAAAAAAATAAATACAATAATAATTAAATAAACACAATAACTTACAAAAATTTAAACTAAATTATTAATTGATCATTTGCAAAATAATTATTTGAAATTAATGTTAATAATTATAATGCTAGTAATCATGTAGTTCATTCATTGTGGGCAAATTAATGATTATTACGTAATATTCCTACATTATAAATTATTTTAGAGATATTATAGAATAATTTTCATTAAAAAAAATATTTCCGCTATGCATGCATTAATGCTTTTCGAAGATTTATCCATATATTTGATTCTCTTCTTTCATGCTTAAATAACAATAATTAATAAAAATCATCAATAATTATACATCATTTAGTATACATTTGTTGATTGTGGTCAAATTAATAATAAATCACATTTATTGTTATTAGTTTATAAAATACGAACTTACATGAAACAAGCTGGTGACCAAATGTATAAATAATAAATACTATTCTAACTTTACTAAATATCTTTGTATAATAAGTTATAAAGTACTGTTTGAAGTAATCGTAATAAATATTTTTAACTTATTAAACAAAGATATTTGATTATATCAATTCCTAATTAGTATAGTTTGGTTGGTTCTGACCAAAGGTAATAAATATTAAAGAAGATGAAGCGGTTTAAGGTGTAGCTTTTATACCACTTTATAGACTTAGGCTGATGTGCTAGGTATTGTATAGGCAGAGAATAAAATGCAGAATGAGATTTATACTAATATTTAAAACTAATTAACAATAATAATGATTCGGGTTTGACCGTTTCTGCGCAGGAGTAACACCCTCTCCAATATGGCCGCTAAATACTGAACAATAGACTCATTAGCAGCCATCTTGCCTCATTAGTGCATCGCCCAATAGATGCACCGGCGCCATGTTGCGGGAGGCGCGATTAGGCCGGTAGCGGTATTGGTGTGGTTTAGTAGGCGGGGCTAAGGATTTGTTTTGCACACGGCACCAAGATCACGTGACGTAAAATCGTATGATCCCGTGCTGCGTTGTGTTGTATATAATAATAGAAATTTGTGAATGTGAGCATCATGTCGGTTATATATTCCCTTTCTTTTAGATTTGTAACTGTCTGGCAGTTTTTAGTATTTGTATGGCCTACGCAAATGTCCTGCCGATCTGGTATCGCCTTGCGACAGGTCGTTGAGCTCCCTAAATTATGGTTCGAGCTTTACGGTGACTGATGCATGTGTGCCGTCAGTTAGGACTGGTCAACTTAAAATTGCTACGGTTCTTTCTTCAAAAGGCCTTTCCAGACACCCTACATGATTACGCTCACATAACCATAAAGATGATGTCTGGACTTTAAAAGAGACAGTGACCTCTGAGTTTGTTTCGGTTTTTCTTCTCCGAGGTAGTCAGATAGGAAATACCGGCGCCTTGTATTAATATAATTAGACTAAGACATATTACAAAACAAAACAACACCAGTAACTCGGTGTTCGCGGCAATTAAATAGGTAATAGATTTCGCAATCTAATACGGACATACGATCGGAAGCAATCTTCGCGGGACACTAAAGTACTAGTAATAATGCGATTTCGAAAAAGGGGTAGGCCTTTTTACTAAGCTGCCACCTTCCGATCACTTCCGACCACTAATAGCCACGCGAGTCATTGAAGGCGGCGCAGCGGCATTTGCACTAAAAAACGGCGGCGAGCTTTGAAAAATTTTGGTGGATGTGCGGCAAAGACCATACCAATGCGGCCGTAGGTTAGTTAGTTAACTACTTCTAAATTCAGATAATAAAATCATTTTTCTCAATGTATCGATTTTATAAATATTTTGATTATAAAAAATAACTAGCTACTACTTGATAATTTTTCGAGTAGATTTTCATCAGTGGTACGCCTATATGTATATAACCCTTTAAGGAACAACAGGGTTTTTGTTACATAGTGTATAATTTTGTGGTTAGGGCAACCATATAAAAAGTATCTACATGATATCTATATTGCTCGTAATGTGATATTTAAAAAAAGAGACTTATTTACTTTAGCTGATTATAACTTTAGGAATCGGTGGAGCTGCCACTAACTCATCCCGAGTATTATGAAGAGATGGGTATCAAGCCGCCTAAGGGTGTGATCCTATATGGCCCGCCTGGTACTGGCAAGACCTTGCTAGCTAAAGCTGTTGCCAACCAGACTTCTGCCACTTTTCTGCGAGTAGTTGGTTCTGAGCTTATTCAAAAGTACTTGGTATGTAGTCTCCTGTTTTCAGTATAATTAAGACACTTTTCACATACATATATAATAATATATACAGTAGTCTATTTTATATTTTTTATCAACTTCATATCCTTTTCTATTAGCCATAGGACAAAAGCCCCACCAGAATTTACCATCACGGCACATACATGTGCTAACTCTTCTTCATGCACATGTGCTACGCTTTCTCGTGTCACTCACACCAAATACCTGGGTGTAGTGATTGATGACGGACTAAAGTGGCACACCCATGTTGATAGCGTAACGTCAAAACGTCAACGTTAGGTAACTTATCTACATTTTTAAATCCCTAAGGCAATGCGCCGATCATGAAACACTAAGATTGGTGTACCTTTAACTTTGCGAGTCCGTAATCAGTTATTGCATTCCGGTCTGGGGTGGCACTAGTAAGACTAAGCTGCTTGGGTTAGAAGAGCACAGAGAGCTGTGCTTAAGGTGATGTTTAGCAGACCGTATAGATTCCCCACTACCGAATTGTATGCGGTCTGCAGGGTTGTTACTGTGCGGCAGCTTTTTGTACTCAGTCACCATTCGGACACATAATTAGGTACCATTACCAGATCCTACGAAGCGTAAAGCAAAATTTACTTGTCCAGTAATATCCAATAAGACGGCTTTCGCTAGCCACCAGTTCTACGTGATTAGTTCACTAATCTAAGAAGAATAAGCGAGCACATCCAACTAAATAAGCTCAACAAGCATGAAGTTAAACGCAAATTAAAAGACTGGCTGTATGATCAGGATTATTCCCGTACAGAAGACTTACTTACCTTTAGACAGTAGTCACGCAGTTATACATACATACAATAGACACAGTATCACATTATAAACATAAGCACATAAGGCTTAAACAAGCTCAACAAAACACATTCACTTATCATACAAGTAAGTACTACTATATTAAAGCAAACACACATACACACACACGCGCACACACGTACACACACACGCACACAAACACGCAAGCATGCACGCACGCACGCAAGATAACACATAAACAAGAAATACTCATATATTCTTATACATCTACTGTTTTTGTTAATCTCCTTAACATTGGATACTAAACTAAATTAAATTAAAATTCCATTCTCACGTGTGGATCTATGATTAGACATGCAAGAAGTTAATACAACCTCCTATATAATATATAATACAACCAAATTTGGCCAATGCCTTGCTCTATCTATCTGGATTCTACTGTATTTATAAGTTAATTTAATTATATTTGATTTGTGCAGGGAGATGGACCCAAACTTGTGCGTGAGTTATTTAGGGTTGCTGAAGAACATGCACCCTCAATTGTGTTCATTGATGAGATTGATGCTGTTGGCACTAAACGGTATAGACTTAACAATGTTAAATTAATGATTATGTTTGATGTACTAATGATTTTGAATAATTTTTTTAATAATTTTGTAGTTACGATTCAAACTCTGGTGGTGAGAGAGAAATCCAAAGAACTATGTTAGAGCTGCTTAATCAACTTGATGGATTTGATTCAAGAGGTGATGTCAAAGTAAGTAGGCCTTTATAAAGAGCCTGTAGAGGGCACATTTGATAATTGTTCTATAATATATTACCATTACAAACATAATTGTATCCTACTATCAATGTCAAAACTGCTATGATACATCTGTATCAGAGAATCTGAAATATGCATTGATTTAAAATATTATTGTGAAATAAAAGTTCCTCATCAAAATATTAAATAAATATTTAATAGATAATAATAATAATATTTAATATATATTTTGCAGGTTATCATGGCAACAAATCGCATAGAAACACTAGATCCGGCTCTGATTCGCCCAGGCCGAATCGACAGAAAAATTGAATTTCCTCTACCTGATGAGAAGACAAAGAGAAGAATCTTCACTATACACACATCAAGAATGACCTTAGCTGATGATGTCAATCTATCAGAACTTATCATGTCGAAAGATGATCTCTCTGGTGCTGATATTAAGGTAAATAACTTAAAACATTGTTTGTTATGTCATGTGTAATGTATATACACAGTATATATACAGTATCCGACATTATAAATTTTGGAATAAAATTTTAGGCTATTTGTACTGAAGCGGGTTTGATGGCATTACGAGAGCGCCGCATGAAAGTCACTAATGAAGACTTCAAGAAATCAAAGGAAAGTGTCCTATACCGCAAGAAAGAAGGCACTCCTGAAGGGCTTTATCTATAAACATTTCTGTAGTTTAATAAATATTTTACATGTCTCTTTTTTGCGTAATAAATGTTGTACCCAGATGGATAATAATTATTATCTACTTTTTCAATTCATGCCAATAACTACGCCATTAACTTGGATGATGATAACTATGCTGATTTTACAAGTTATATGTTAGAGTTAAAACTTTTCCTAAAAAGTTTGTTTATTATAGTGCGCGCGGAACTAGTTGGCCGCGCCATAGGTAGGGACAGGGGTGAGGGGGCGGGTTGCTTGCTGCTCGCAACGCACATGAGATTAGACAGTGACGACCAATCTCGAGATATCGTGAACAATAATTGTTCAATTAATGAAAAGAAAAAATAAAAGACAATTGAACTTTTACAAGTTTATATTATACCTATCTAATTAATTGCAATGTACTTAACATTGCAATTAAAAGTAAAATAAACCAAAAACAAATTATATGAAATTCTTCCGACATATTTGAATCATTTATGAAATTACTATTTATGAAATTATTATTAATTAATTAGTGTAACTAACAAGACTTTCTTTTATATATATTAGATATGAAATTACTCTGACATATCCTCTGAATCACTTGATTTTGAACTGTCTGAACTTGAGTCAGAATCATCTTGTAAGTTTATAATGAATTCGTCCATCACAGTATCATATCTTATATCATGATTCCAGTATTCTTGTTCGTTTTTTTGTACGTGGTCGTCGCATTTTTGCCATTGTTCGGCAGAAAATTCAGAAAATAGTCTTGTTAGTAATATAATTTTCTCGTCCAATGTAGCATTAATGTGATCTCTAGCCAGGCAATTTTTAATATTTGCCCACACAAGCTCGATTGGGTTGAGATCTGGATGATATGGAGGTAGTCTTAGAACAGTATGACCTGCACCTTTCAGAAGTTCATCAATCGTGTATATTTTTTCTGATTGGGTCGTATTAATCAAGCCCAAGAGTTCGGCTTTGACCATCGTGGGAGTAAAGGGCACGTTATGATTTTGCAACCAATTCTGCATATTAATTTTCAAACAGGACATAGTCGGTTTCTTCTCAACTGTGGTAAGAGTGAAACTGTGTGCAACAGTGGTAAGCTGCATTGTCCATAACTAAGACTGAGTTAGGTGGAACTTTAGGTACCTATTAACTTTCCATCAACCCAGTTGTAAAAATTTAGAGTTCATGTCTCCATGATAGTCACCTGTTTTTGAATATTATTTAAAAATTAGCAAAGCAATCAACTAACCCGTTCCGACTACCAGCGTGAACTATTATTAAACGCCTTCCTTTGCCTATATCTGCTTAAATACCAGGCTCCGACGAAGATTGCCAAAATTTTTGGACATTATGACTTTCGTTAACGTAAGTTTCGTCCAAAAAGAATATATTTCTTTTGTCTTCTCTGAATTTTCTTATGGCCCTCAAATATTTCACTCGCCATTCAACAATGTTTGGTCTCTCTATTAAAAGGGATCTCTTCGATTTACATTTTTTAAATGAATATCCCAGTTTGTGGAAAAGTTCTCTTAAATAAGTTAATCCGCAATCTAAAATATTATCCTCTTTTAACACAGCATTTAGTTTTCGTAGACTTGGATTTTTTTTCTGTACAGTATAAAACTGATTTATTTTTCTTCTTATCACTCCTAAATCAAAATTATCAACTTGTATTTTCTTTTTTCTTTCTTTTGGTCTCCGCGGAGAACTAAATTTTGCTTCCCCTGTATTTTGCAAGGATGTTTTACTTTCAGCAATCACTCTCCTTACACTTCGTTCTGATATCCCGGTTGCTTCTGCCACTAATTTATAAATATTCGCATCAGTTTTATATTCTAAACTATTGACATCGGCTTTCCGATTTTTAAAAAACGTATGCACTTTAAATATTATTTCCTTAGTTTGTCTTTTTATCGGTGGACTTATCTTGCTATTGCAATCTCTTATGCGTTTTGTCTAAACTAGCCAGAACTGTCAACGCGTGTTGCCGCCACGAAGTCCGGCACAGATTAGTAATATATGTATCTGAAGTCCGGCGCCGAACTGAGTAATGACATCAAGCGCCCCCGCCTCTCCGTCCCACTGCTCACATACCTAAGGCGCGGCCAGCTAGTTCCGCGCGCACTATAATATATTTTTTTGTGTATGTATTATAATCATATATCTATCTAATACATTTAAACGAGCGATTCGGAAACGGCTCCAATTATTTTCATGAAATTTTGTATGCAGAGAGTTTCGGGGGCAATAAATCGATCTAGCTCGGTTTCATTTTAAGAAAACGTCGTTTTACCAAAATCATCCTGGTACTTAATATATTGGGCGTGTATTAATATACAGGACATAAATTAGGCTAGTGAGAAGGCAATAAAAAAGCACTACAATTTTATTCTTTAATATATAAATACATGCTATTGTCAAGAGTTTCGACAAACACCTTGGAGGCTCTTGTTAGGCAGTTTGATCATGGTATTGCTTTCTGCCCAGGCGCTGATCCAGCCATCAAAAAAGCTGGTCTTGATCATCCGAAAATTGGCCAAGTGCGAGTCTGACTAAGGACTTTCTTGCGATCCATATATTACATTACTTTAAATAATGGAGACGTTTATTAATTCATAAAGCCGCGGCCAAGATCATGATGATGTAATGATGTATTCGTTTGCACATTGTAAATTCACAATATCACACCTAGACTCCAATCCATTGAACAGGTTTTGATGAATATCTTACAGCGCCAAACATATCAGATTTGAGATTTCAATTTGGGATGATGGAATCACAGTCGAAATGCTACAAGCAGGCGGTAAAACAGTTCTAAAGATTCTTGTAGAACTTTTCAATTGAGCTATATACGTCGTGCGCACTCTAGAACCATAGTAGGACACCATAGTCATACGTTATCCACAAGAAAGGTCAAAGAGCATGGCTAAATATAAACGTTTAGCCATGTCCTTTCGAAGTTAAATAACTACTCTCAGATATACAAGCTCTTCGTTAAGATCATCACAAATCGACTTACCCGTAAGCTGGGTGAAGCCAACCCATAGGGCAAGTCGGCTTTTGGAGCGGATATTCGAGCATCGAACAAATGCACGGTTAAGCGATTAGTGGAAGTGCTGCGAATATAACTTTCTCCTTTGCATGGCCTTCGTCTATTAAGGGAAGGTCTTCCACAGTGTCGAACACAAGGACGTATTCCATGCTCTTGATGCCACATCAATTTCCGATATGTGGATGTGCTCCGCGAGCTACACATCTCGGCCGAGAGATTGGGCGACACCATTTCACCGAAACTTTTCACAGGATATATCCTGGATTATATTCTGAAAAGTTTAGATTGCCTCGTTGGTCTAGTGGTCTCAAGCGCGACTACTGAACACGAAGACTCGGGTTCGATTTCCGGGTCGGGTAAAGTATTATTGAGTTTTTCTGTTAGGAAATTCTCAGTAGCAGCCCGGAGTTTGGAATTGTGCCCGGTAGATGGCAGTAGGCTCACCACCTATTACATGGGACTTAATAACAGCATTGGTGAAATGTGGGTGTACAACTATGTACACCTCTGCCTACCTCTTCGGGGAATACAGGCGTAATGCTATCTAAGTTTAGATTGGAACTATTGCGGTATTCACATCAATGATATGCCTATCTGTTCCACTTAAGATTTTTATCGATGATCATGTGCTTTTCGCTGAAAATTGATGATTCCCAGAAGATGCTTCTTTAATGGTTTTATGGGATGAATAATTATGATCAAGACGAAGATGATGGCAAAGAACTTAAAAAATCAAATACTTTTAATATTGGAAATAAAAGTTTGGAGGTAGTTGATGTTTATCTCGACCATATTCTGTCAAAGCGAATCAGCAAACAGAAATATTGAGAAGGTACAGCTTGGGTACATTGGATGACATTTTCAAATCAACCAACATTCCACAATGTCTAAAGACCCGTCTCTATAATCTGTGTGTGTTCTGGCTACCATGACATATGGACACGTGGACGCTGTCGCAGAAGGTTGTATAGAGATTATGAGTTGTAAAGGGAGCAATGGAGAATTCTATACTCGGTATATCATTAAAAGACCAAGTTCCAAGGGTCTCAAAGGTTTTTACAGGAGGTTTTTTGGAGTTGGGTAGGACACCTGGCAAGTTGTAGTCATGGCGGATGGAGTAAGGCTGTAACCGAGTAGCTTCCAAGAACAGGATGCAGAAATGTGGGCCATCCGACGGCGAGATGGGCGGATGATATTGTTACCATCGCTGGTAAAAGCTTGGATGGGGCTAGCACAAGAGCGTGGAGATTGGCATAAGCAGAGAAAGGCCTATACCCAGCAGTGGGTGAAGTCAGTTGTGGATAATGATAGGTACGTTTTACATTGAATAATTTTATTCAGTTATATGCTCGCTTACAATATGTGTGTCTGAGTGCTGTGTTAATTTCCGAAACGAAAAATAAAGAACTGTAAGTCTTTATTTTTGTTAATTTTATTAAGGCATCAGCACATCGGCCTGAATTAGGGTTGTGGGCGTGCCCACAATAATGGATCCGCCCCTGCGGTGGTGCTACTATTATTTTATTTATTTAAATATATATATATTATACTATACTCAGAAAGATAAGAAAGAAGTCATTTTCAACAGGCCATTACTTCATTACAATAAACATTCGGGGCGAACTGTTGACGCGAATCATCAATCAGAAATAAGTCATAAGTAGCAAGTGTCTACATGAAAGCTGCCACGAATCTTTTTTGCGAAGATATATAATACAGTTCATCTAATTTTCCAGTTTAAAACATGTAGGTATTTGTAGCTAATTGAATCAGCCTTTCTGCTGTTCGTTCATTTTTCGTAACCATAACTCCTTTTGAGCCGGCTGATCACGTGAACCGACACCGTATGCAGACTGATGCAGACAGACTACCATAAAGGTACTTTGTATTTGTATAAAATAATAAATAGGTAATGGAGGTATAGAGATACAGGATACTACACCTATGTAGAGACCTTATTTATTTACCAAAACTTACATCTATCATTACAGGTAGGTAGTACACCTAATTCGATAGCTAAGCTGAATACAACACACAAAAAAGAAACAACAGCACCAAAATAAGACAATAATAACAAATAGTTATCTTGCCTACAACTATAACAATCTAGTTTTATAACATACCACCCAATAAGTAACCCTTGTGAATTCGCTCAATGTACAAGAAAACAAATCAACATATTGAGCTACCACGTTAAGTGTACGCATGGCACGTGTTAGTGGCGCTCTTTGTAGCAAGTTGGTGCGTGCGCACAGCACCACCAGCAGCTGCAGCTGCCGCCGCCGCCCTACATAATCATCTGGCACGCACAGCCGAAGTTCTAGCAGGACGGTTGGATTTTCAAATTTTCCTCGAAACAGCTTAAACAGATATGTGGCCAGTGCTACTTCTCTTCTTATTTCTAATTTATGGTACACTACCATGCCAAATAAAAACAATGTTGGATAAATCAAGGGATAACCCGGATACACCTTATATAACTTCACGTACAAGAATCGTATAAATTTATTTGAATCCGTTCCAACATTGTTTTATATTTGGCTTCATTTGGGCTCCAAATAACTGCATTCTACTCTAAATGACTTTTTACTAGAGCCTCATTTAAGGCTCTTAAAGCGCTTATGTTCGTAAATTAATTTGCCTGGCGCATAACAAACCCTAGATTACGATATGCTTTTTTACATACCTATCTTAAAGAGCACGCAAATAAGAATTTGCCTTTCTGGCGATAGTAACAAAAAGTACGGTTGACCCATAAACTATCAGGTCACATCTGTTCTTTGACGAAGGTCTCATGCCATCTCATGGTAGTGATGATGAGTTGGTCTGGAACTCGCACCACAAACGATTTGAACTTGGGTTTTTTTAGTTCGTGTTGTGGCGTGATTTCTCAGCTCTTAACTACTCACCATATTCTATGTGTGAGATAATTCCATACAAACAAGTCACATATAAAAGAACATAAAAAAAGCTCTGTCTGTCCGTTACGACCCCTTTTTTCAGGAACGCGTGGAGGTATATAAAATCGTGAATTTGTAGCTATATCATAAAAAAAACGCAATTACAAACTTACATTTGCAGTTGGATTATCGAACGTGTCGCATTTCGACATATGAGAAAAATAATCAAGAACAATATAATAAGACCACAAAATCAACTGCTGCCAATGAAGGTATTATTATATAAAATAAGGTATTATATTATAGAAAATATTTGCATGGACAATCCTGAATAATTCAACCTGGGACGGCAACTATAGCGAAACGAATAAATGTTTACTATTTTATTACATTTGTGTTGTTCGTACATAATATGTAAATGTTTTTATTTATGCTTCCCAAAGATTCCGGAACTCCAAGAACAGTGGTTAAATAAGGTACAATTGG
The DNA here is from genome assembly GCA_935421205.1 of Xylocampa areola. Classification (NCBI taxonomy): domain Eukaryota; kingdom Metazoa; phylum Arthropoda; class Insecta; order Lepidoptera; family Noctuidae; genus Xylocampa; species Xylocampa areola. The sequence goes on along the minus strand of OW285217.1, from coordinate 7,054,496 downwards.
ATTCTTAGGATAAGGTGACCCTTATGATAACGATTAATCTCCTCTTTAGACATATTTCTTCAATCAGTAAACAAGTATCAAACACTCATTCTCACTGGAGACATAAATATTGACTTATGTAATAACACTGGTAGTAACCACCATGAATATATGTGCCTTATGGCATCACATAGCTTAATTCCTGTTATAACTAAACCAACCAGAGCAAAATCATGTATAGATCATATATTCGTTAAAACTACAACTAAACCCAAAGGTATAATTTGTAAAAGTTCCATTACAGACCACGACATTGTAATAGCTAGCATACCTTATAAAAATGACATTACCAACTCTTATAAAAATCGCTGGAAGCTCAAAATAAACGAAGTAGCAGTCGTCACTGATTTGAAAAATACTGATTGGACTGACACTTTAAACCTTAATTGTGCTAACTCTGTAGCAGACTCGTTTACTGGTATCCTGAATAAAATAATACAAAATCACACACATACAATTAAAATTACACGTAATAAATTAACAATAAAGCCGTGGATCACATCTGGTCTTATGAGGTGCATCAGACACCGCGACAAGCTACATCTGGCTTTGAGGTCAAACCCTGAAGATAAAACAAAAAAAAAAAATATATACTAGGTACAGGAATTACTGCAACAATCTTTTACGCAACTTAAAAATTGAATACAACAGCCGACAAGTACGGGAAAACGACAAAAACCCCAAACAGCTATGGAAAGCTTTAAAAGCAATTTACGCACCTAACTCTCAAGAGAACAGCTCATCAAAACTATTCACCAACTCAACTGATCCAAGTGAACCGTTAAACAAATGTAATTCTTACTTCACAAGTGTAGGGAAAAACCTGGCAGCAAAAATTCTGTCAAGAATATTTGAGACACAGGCCTCTCTTAGTAGTTAATACACATCACAAAAATCACTACCCACGTCATTCTTTCTAGTCCCTACTGATGAAACAGAAATAAGAAAATTCATAAATCAGTTAAAAAATGACAGTTCTCCAGGTCCTGATAAAATCAACGCACGACTTATAAAGAAAATACAAAATGTGATTTTAAAACCGCTCACCCACCTAATTAATCTAAGTCTTGAAACGGGAATATTTCCAGAGCAATGGAAGGTTGCAGCGGTAAGTCCAATATACAAAGGCTCTACAGACACACCTGAAAATTATAGGCCTATAGCATTACTTAGCATATTATCTAAACTCCTCGAAAAAACAGTAAACACGCGCATTGTGAACTTTTTAGAAAACAATCATTTAATTTCGGATAGGCAGTTTGGATTTAGAAAAGCCAGATCAACCGAAGATGCTGCTTTACTGCTGACCAATTTTGTTTCTACGACAATTGAAAAGGGTGAGCACTGTATGGCAGTCTTCCTAGACCTAGCCAAGGCCTTTGATACCATATCTACAGACCTTCTCCTAAAAAAATTTGAAGTAGTAGGCATTCGAGGAATCTCAAATGAATGGTTTCGAAGCTATCTCACCAACCGAAAACAATACGTTAAATCAGGAGAACATTCAAGTACACTGCTTCCCATTAATTTTGGAATCCCGCAGGGAAGTTTACTTGGTCCAACGCTATTTATTGTATATATGAATGATATCTTAAATCACACTCTACAAAATGCGGAACTAATTTCTTATGCAGATGACACTGTCATCATGTTTCATGCTGACACTTGGGAAAGGGTTTACTGCCTTGCAGAAAGTGATTTAGCGACGGTAGCACACGCACTAAACCATAATCTACTCACACTCAATATAAAAAAAACTAAACTTATCACTTTTTTTAAAACCCAAACATCTAGTCCTCCTCGCCACCTAACATTAAGATTTCACACCTGTCAGACACACATCCACCCGAATACTTCACGAGACGACTGTATGTGCGACTACATACAACGCACACAGTCCATTAAGTACTTGGGCATAATTATAGATGAAAATTTATCGTTTAAGGAACATGTGCATCTCGTTTCAGGCCGAGTAAGAAAGCTAATTTACATAATAAAGAAGCTTAGAGATTGTATTCCGATAGACACTTTGCGGACTGTGTAGGTACTTCGCAATTTGCCAGTCTACTATACAATACGGTGTGTTGGTATGGGGTGGAGCTGGTAAAACAACCATGATTCAGCTCGAAAGAGCCCAGAGAGCCGTTATTAAAGTTCTTTTAAAAAAACCTTTCTTCTACTCAACAGATTTATTATACAAAGAATTTACAGTTCTTCGTGTGCGGCAGTTATTCATCCTTAGTGCATACCTACGCACTCACAAAAACATAAAAAGCAGATCCGACTACCACTCCATAAGCTCAAAACGAATCTTCAAAATCCCACTATGTCGAACCATCTCCCTACTAGCCAGACGTTGTCCGGCTTACCTTCACACATTTGTGTTTAATAAAGTAAACAGCAGCATATCTTGTAAGACAAAAGATCTAACCCTCTCAAAATGTAAAAAGATTGTAAAAAATTTGCTTCTTAAACTCACATACGAAGAAACGGAGAAACTCCTTACAGTATAAATCACACAAACACACATACTCACACACGCACGCGCACCTATGCACACGCGTACACACACACTCACGCACACACACACAAACAGACACACGCGCACACACACAAACACACACACACCAGTCTCACGAGAAATATTTTTTTATTGTTTTGTAATTTTCATTCTTTTGTTTTTATCACCTAAGTAATTAGTTATTACGATTATAAGTTAAACATAATCTTATTTTACCTTATTGAGGATACCTTAAAAAACATCTATTGTTGAATAATTATAAATAAATTTGCATCATGTAACTGATCTTTTGCAACAATAATGTTATATTCAATTACAAATATGTATTGCCTACTTCATGATACATCTGTATGTAAAACTCAATTCAGGTTTCCAAGACACAGGCTTGCCTAGTTTGGAAACCGCAGTTACCATGTGATATATTGTGTCTTTATCGTAATAAACAATTTATGATTATTTATGATTCGATCGATGTAATAAAAACGATTAACAATTTATTAACTGCCATGGGCAGCACTAGGTAATGGGGGGGCCTACGCCATTTTACTATCTTTTTTGGCGCACCAAATTATTGTTTAGTTCAGGTCCTCTACCTATTCTTTGGTCATAGTTCGAACATGACAATAGTTATACAAAAGATGTACTCTGTGGACTGAGTGCAAGTCGGTGAGCGCGGGTAACGCATCGAAAAAAAAAGCGCGGGAAATTCGTAACGATAGGGCGCCGTTTTTTAAAACAAATTTTCAAATAATTATTTTATTTATTCTAAAGTTCATTTGCTTTGTTTTCTCAAGATGGGGAAGAAAGGGAATCCAAAGAAAAGAAAAAAAGAAGATAGTTCATCTTCTGCTCTACCATTGGTGTCCTCTGAAGATGACGGTGGAGCCTCAAGCTGTTCGGAGGAATCTGTCGCAGTAGTTGATAAGTATCGGGAATTCAGGATTCCTGACTACATTAGGTCATATCCTGAAAACGGAGGCAATTTTGAATATGTTGTATTTTTAGAAAGTATCGATTTACTCCCGATCGGTGATAGAGACATGATGTCCCTTTCAACCAGCATAAAAAAATACAATAAGGGCGTAAAACAATTATTACGCATGAATCGTTACAAAATTGGTGTTATTTTTGAACGCCCTGGTTTAGCCAATACAGCGTTAATGAATCGTAAATTTTTGGATAGTTATAAATTGAAAGCCAGTATTCCTGCAACAGCTACGGAAACTACAGGTGTTATTATGCATGTTCCAACTGATTTGAGCAACGAACACATTTATAACGCAATAACTAGCACAAAGAATATTATTTCTATCAGAAGATTTATGCGTCGCACTATTTCAGAAGGAGGGGGGGTGTCCTTTCAGCCTACGAAGACAGTGTCCATCACATTCTCGTGTGCAACAATACCCGATAGTGTAGACCTGAATAGCTGGCGATTTGAAGTACGTCCGTACATTCCGCCGGTGAAACAATGCCTGAAGTGTCTAAGGTATGGTCATATAGCCAAATTCTGCAAGAACTCCCAAAGATGTTCCATATGTACAAAGGACCATAATTATAAAGAATGTCAAATACCATCAACAGAGGCTACATGTTGTCACTGTCAAGGTAAGCATATAGCTATTTCGGCACAGTGCCCAGTCAAACAACAAAAAGTGGAAGAAAACAAAAACAAAATTAATAAAAAATCATATGTAGATTTATTCAATGAAAAGTCATTTCCATCTCTTTCAAAATCCAGTCCTGCTAAACAATTACAATCATTAATTGAAACAGAACCAATTTTAAATATTTTAATACAGACAATAGTAACATTAATTTCTCAAAATAAAAATAACGAAAAGAGTATTTCCACTCAAAGCATAAAAGATGTTCTATTATCAAAAATTCAGAATAATATAAATAAACCTTAATTTTATGGATCAGCTGAATATTGTACAGTGGAATGCTCAGAGCATCAATAGTAACAAACATGCTTTTATGTATTTTTTACATGAGTATAATATACATGTAGCTTTATTGTGTGAGACTTGGCTCAAGCCTCACATGAGATTTAGTATTAAAGGATATAATATAGTAAGATTAGACTCAGGTAATACACACAATGGTGTAGCTATTTTAATACATAACCGTTTACAATTTAATAAAATAGATACTTTATATGATGATTCCATACAAAATATAGCGATTCGTTTAAAATATGGTAATAATAAAGAAATTTCATTAGTTAGTTTTTATAGTCCCGGAAATGCTTCATTTACTAAGTATCAGTTTGATAATTTAATTCGCAATATTCCTGGTCCTCTTTTAGTGGGTGGAGATTTCAATGCACATCATTCGGCTTGGGGATGTAACAGTGTGAACATCCGCGGCCGAGAGGTGCTTGAAATCATTAATACCTATAATTTGACTTTATTGAATGACGGAGAAATGACTACTGTAGGCTCTGATAGGTGGCAAAGAAATGCACTTGATTTAACTATAGTATCGTCTTCAATTTCATTGTCTTGTAACTGGTCTGTTCATGATGATCCTTTAGGTAGTTACCATTTACCTGTAATCACAAGGTTACTTATTAATAAAAATTATAATATCCCACATGATATGGAAACTTCAAATTTGCCAAAACATTTTAATTTTAACCTGGTTGACTGGGAAATATACAAGAAGAGTGTTGATAGTTTGTTAATGGACTTTAAAATTAATTACGATAACCCATTACAATCATATAATGAGTTGATAAAATTATTAAATTTAGCTGTTATTATGTCATTACCATCAACTATAAGACCTGCTACATCTTTAGATACAACATCAGTAAATAATAATCGTAAAAAACGCATTCCATTACCATGGTGGAATTTAAATTGCACTAAAGCAGTAGAAGACTCTAGGAATGCCTATAAAGTATTCAAGCACAGTCCCACATTGGAAAATTATATTGAGTTTAAAAAATTACAAGCTCTTAAAAAGTTAGTGTTAAAAAGAGAAAGATATTTAAGTTGGTTTTCTCTATGTGAATCATTTAATAGAACTACTCCATTATCTAGAGTTTGGCAAATTTCAAAGAGATTTAATAAAACATTTACACCTCCAAGTAATAATATTTCTCCTTGGGTATTTGATTTTCTTAAAAAATATACTCCAGATACAGTTGAGGGGCCATTTCAAACAATTCCTCATGAGGTAAAAACTTCAGGACATTATGAATATCTAACTTATCCATTTTCTCTTCAGGAATTAAAATCTGCAATATCATCTAGACGTGATTCAGCTTTTGGCCTTGATGGAATACCTTATAAAATGTTGAAAAATGTAACAATTAGGGCACTTTCGGACATACTAAGCGTTTTTAATTTACTCTGGCAGGAAATGGTCATCCCAAATGAATGGAAAATAGATTGTCTTATCCCAGTACTTAAACCTAACAAAGTAAGACACAAAGCAGAATCATATAGGCCAGTAGCATTAACATCATGCATGGGAAAAACCTTTGAACAATTAATTAAACAAAGGCTAGAATTTTATATAGAAAGTAATAGTCTATTACCATCTAATCAATTTGGCTTTCGACGCGGTTTCTCCACTCGTGATAGCATTTCTCATTTGCAATTAGATATATACAATTCTAATAAAATGGGTAATCATTTTGTTGGTGTCTTCTTTGATGTAGTGGGTGCTTTCAATAACATCAATCTGCACATTTTATGTGGGGAACTTCGTGCCCTTGGAATTCCTGAAAAAATTATAATTTGGATCTTTAACTTTTTACATAGTAGAGAAGTATATGTGAAAGTGAATAAACATTTAATAGGGCCACGTTTTTCATACAAAGGGGTATGTCAAGGTGGCATTCTCAGTCCATTGATTTATCTTCTTTATTTACACAGACTAAACATTGTACTTGGTCTTGAAGTGACAAATTTGCAGTTTGCAGATGATTTGGTTATCTATACTTCAGGTTCAGATATAAGTTCTGTTGTAACTATTTTAAACACAGCTTTAACTCGGCTAAAGAACTATTTTCATTATCTAAACTTGGATATTAGTCCAGAAAAATCTAAAGTTATAGTGTTTGGAGAGTGTGAAACAGACCTACATATTTATTACAATAATAGTGTTCTTCCAATAGTGAATGAAGTAAAGTTTCTGGGTATAATTTTAACAAGCAACCTGTCATGGACTAAGTATGTTGATTACTTGTTAGGTAGAGCTAATAAAGCATTTAATTTTGTAAAGTCATTGTCAATTGCAGCTGATCCTAAAATTTTGCTTATGCTATATAAATCTTTAGTCCGTAGTCATTTTGAATATGGATTTTTATGCTTTGGGTCTGATCAGAGATTGGTTCACAAATTGGAGATTCTTCAAAATCATAATCTTAGATGTGTAACTGGTGCAATGAAGACAACTCCAATTAATTCACTTCAAATTGAGTGTAACACTCCTCCTATGAATATAAGATTTCAGTTTTTAAAATCCAAATACATTCTCAAACTTTTATCTTTCGAAAATTATCCTTTATTAAAGAAAATATTATTTTATTATAGATTATACAGTCCCTCTAATTCCGTAAATGTCCCCTATATATTTCATGACTTTTGTAACCTAATCAGTATTGATGATCAATTCCAAATTGAGAAATGTAAAGGCAGATGGCCATGCTATTCTGGTAATTATATCAGCAAATTCTGGCCAATGGACATTCACATTAATCGTGACCTTCGGAGTAAAGAAGATGTCTATCAGTTAATTGCAGAGTTCCCTGGGTACAGGCATATATTTACCGATGGATCCAAAAACAATAGAAATGTTTCGCTAGCTATATACCTACCTCATCTTACTGTTGGACATGGAGTTCGGTTACCTGGAGCCATGTCTATATTTACAGCAGAATCTCTAGCCATTTTATCAGCTCTGCAGTACATACATGAAAAGAATCTTGGGCACACAACTTGGCTTATAGCGACCGACTGCATGAGTGTTCTCATGTCCTTACAAAACCCGAAACTGGACGCTAATATCGGAAATATTTTATATGAGATTCGGACTTTATACGCTGATCTTTGTTCTAGAGGATTTACAATAAGTTTAATATGGACACCTTCCCACATAGGAGTAACAGGAAACGAAAACGCAGATTATCTTGCAAGAGTTATTGTTGACGTTGACATCTTAGAAACAAAAAATGTTGCCATACCAAGATCTGATCTGCTCACTAAATTACACGAACAAAACACCTTTATTTGGCATGAGAACTGGCAAGAAACACTGAGAACTAAAGGAAAATGGTATGCGAAAATAAATCAAACCATTGGTTCTGCGCCCTGGTTCACCAGTTCTGTTCTTCCTAAGAGCAGAAAATTTTATATTACCTTAAATCGTCTTAGATTTGGACATGGAAGATTCAATGCACATTTATTCAGAATGAAAATTATAACATCGCCTGTTTGTACAAATTGTGACTTAGGAAGTGATCAGACCCTAGATCATATAATTTTTGAATGCCCTGCATATGGTTTACAAAGAATTCTTCTAACTGATAAATTATTAGAAATATATAAAATGCCAGCAAGCATCCCGCGCGACACTCAAGGTTTGCTGGAAAATTACACTACATATACAGCACTGTATAATTTTATTGACAGTACTGGATGGGCAATTTGACCGTTCGGGGGACTAATAGAAGGATATGACCCGGATATGACCTTACTTTACAACAAGTTTATGACGAATACACGGATAATACACCATATTATTATGATTTTGACTAATGAACACTGAAGAAGTGGCTGTGGCCTTATTAATTTTTGGACAAGAAAGATAAAACTGAAGACGTGGCTTCGGCCTTACTTACTTTAAACAAGAAGGATGTAACTGAAGACGAGGCTTTGGCCTTACTTTTATTCAAGAACACTGAAGACGAGGCGGTATGGTCCAAGACCTTAGCCTGCCCGATTATGGCGAAGGGAAAAAAAATAATAAAAGGGTAACGCATCTTTAATTGATAACTTCGAGGACCAGACGGGAGCCGGCTTCTGACATAATATCGAACAAATTTGCTGGCCACTTTTGGCGGGGGGTGAGATAACAAAGTTATACAAAAGATGTACTCTGTGGACTGAGTGCAAGTCGGTGAGCGCGGGTAACGCATCTTTAATTGATAACTTCGAGGACCAGACGGGAGCCGGCTTCTGACATAATATCGAACAAATTTGCTGGCCACTTTTGGCGGGGGGTGAGGTAACAACAAGCTTAAAAAACTCACACTAAGGCAACAATAGCTCTCGTTATTACATTAACACACATTAATAAAACTACACACCAATATACAATTGTGTCTCACACAATCAAAATCGTGTTCTATCATTGTAACCATTCAGGTAAAAAGTATATAGGTGTCGTAGTGTGTGAGAAGAGATGTGACATCGAAATGATGCCAGATAATGTCCATATCGATAAACTTCAAATTGTTAGTTTTACGTAAACGTAGTTTTTTTTTTTTTCAAATCTATGAAATATTTCCACAGATAAATCTTTGAAAAGCATTAACGAATGCTAAGCGAACCTTAAAGTTATAATTTATTGTGGAAAAAGAATACGGTCGTGAGCAGGATTCGAACTTGCGCCTCCCGGATAAATACTCCAGGGGCCTAATTCTGCTAATTTACCAATGCTTCAGTTGAGTGTCGATAGTGTGTCGATGGAATGATTTTAGTTAATTGGTAGTCTGCTTAATAAGACCACCGGTCTAACTAAAATCATTCCATTCATAATCTTTGAAAAGCATTAACAAATTCTTAGCGAACTCTAAAGTTACAAATTTATTAGAAGAAGAAAACTGTTTTTTGTCATTATTGTTTGACATCAGTTCTTAACTATAGATTTATTTCCAAAAACAAGTGTTTGTAATACATAATTATTATGATTTTAAGTTAAGTTTTCATTAATTCAACTTATTAAAAATTACCTAAATAATATCGATATCGACATTTATTTCTTACCATACTGCAATCTCTAAGGGAAGACTTAAGTTTCATTCTTATTGTAATTAAGAATGAACTAGTGACAGCTGTAGCGAGACAACGCCGCCATGTTTGTAGTCTCGCTACAGCTGCTGGCTTCCATGTTGAGGCGCCAAATTCAAGTTTTTGGATTTTAAAATTATTGATTATTCAGAAACCTGTGTCTGTGTACAGCAACAAACAAACTGCAGCACATTCAGAGACTTGCGTGTCTAGCTATAACAGGCTGCATGAAAACTACTCCCACAGCAGCCCTGGAAGCCATGCTAGACCTGCCGCCACTACATCTCTTCATTAAGCAAGAAGCAGCAATGGCGGCAGCACGCCTGAAAACTAACCCTCTGGAACAACAAAGAAACAAAGCACACAAAAATTCTGGATGAACTATTCGAGGACTTCCCGATTGCGCAAGCAATCAACGACAGAATACCGAAGCAGTTCATCTTTGACAAGAAATATAAGATTCAACTGCATGAAGAGCCAGACAATGAGGATCACAACCCCACGGAACTCTGGATCTACACGGATGGGTCCAAAACAGGTACAGGTACTGGATCTGGGATCTTCTCGGAAGATCTCAACATACACATTTCTACACCACTAGGAACCTACAACACAGTTTTCCAGGCTGGGTGCATAGGCATCCTTCTGGCAGCATCGGCAGTTGTGACCAGAAAAGTCACACAGTACCCAGTCCGCATACTCTCAGACAGTATGGCAGTCCTACAAGCCCTGAACAGTCAAACTGTTAACTCTGGGCTCATTTACGAGTGCCATCAAAAACTTAATCAGGTAGGCACCGTTAATAATATAACCATACAATGGATCAAAGGACATAGCGGCTCCAGAGGGAACGATACAGCAGATGAGCTCGCACAGAGGGGCTCAAGCAGGGCCGCTATAGGTCCAGAACCCATAGTACCACTCCCCTTCGGACTTCTACGTACCCTGGTAAGACAACGCACTAGGGACCAACACAGTGAGCTCTGGACGAACCATGGTGAGTGCAGACAGGCTAAAGAGGCTCTTCCGACTATCGACGGCCGGATCACCAGGCAGCTTCTTCGTCTGTCAAAGCAACAGCTGCGTACAGTCACAGCGGCTCTCACGGGCCATGTGTCTTTTAATAAACACCTCTTTGTTATAGGTGTTACTGACAGCCCTCTTTGCAGAGCCTGCATGGAGGAGGATGAAATAGCGGCTCACTTGGTGCTTCACTACCCTGGGGTCACCACTTACAGGGCAAAGTACTTCGGAAACCCAGGTACTCTCCGAGAGGTCGCCGGCAAGATCAAGTTCCTGCTGGCCTTTCTCTAGGAGTTGGGGTGGATCGAATAATCCATTCCCACCAAAAATAAAAATCATCGCCAAGAGCGGGGACTTGCGGAAACCAGCTCGCTTTACCAATACCAATACCAATAGTGTCAGCTGTAACGAGACAACGCCGCCATGTTTGTAGTCTCGCTACAGCTGCTGGCTTCCATGTTGAGGCGCCAAATTCAAGTTTTTTGATTTTAAAATTATTGATTATTCAGAAATCTTGACAGATAGCCACGTTATTTTACCCTCATGTGAAAGGAAATACCATCTTTTTGCAAATTCGAATTATTGGAGTTTTTAGAACAACCGAAAACTGCGCAATTAGACATTTATTGGGAGCTTCGTTCGTAATGACAATACAATGTGATATGTGTCAAAATGGCGTTCAACTTCAACTAGTTTTTATAAACACACGTAGTGAATAAATAGTCTTTGTAAACACTTAAGATAGGGTATCGTATAATACTTAATAGTGGCGGGAGAAGTATGCCCGCTATAACTACTCCTGTAGATACTGATTCCTTCAAGCACAGATTAGTAATATATCTATCTTACGATACCTTCAAGGTTGTTATTATCATTGATTACAACTTATTTCTTATGTTATGATCTTTGTTTTTACCTATGTACCACAATATACTTTGACTCAATCAGACAAGCTTTTGTTTATGGAATGGACTATTCGATACGTCTTAATTTTGAATCGGTTTCCTTGAAAATTGCAATTAAATTATCGAATAAAAAAGGTGCTAAATCGTACATTTGAAATTTTGAATCAATTTTCATAAAAATCATATCGAACAATACAAAAAAGGCACCTACTATCCTACGATCTTACCCCTAATTCAATCAAACGATCTCGATGTTAGATCTCTTACTTATGTCATTTATCTAATGTAATTTAATAATTAGAAGTATTTGACGTTGTGCAAACTTAACAAAAAAACCTGAAAAATGAAAACAGGGAAGGCACTCATTTAAAGAAACAAAAACATATTATTATATCATAGAATACGACTACGATCCGTTGTTGAACCTCATAATGCTTACAGAACGAGTTTTATTCGGCGTTCGCTCTTTAGCGATACACTTTCACCCCGCAGGGTCGAAGCCTGCGCTCAAACCACTCAATGCCAGTCGATCCGCTGTTCGATACGTTTGTGTTTCGTCGACCTCGCCCAGTAGAAGGAAAATGGTGTGTTACTAACAGTGCTTAAATTAAGCCTTGGAAACTTATTTTTATACCTCATTCGGTAATTATTATTGTGTGTTGTAGGCAGACAAATTGACCCAAGAAGAACGTGATACACAGCTGCAACCACTGTTGCAGTCTGGTTGGAAAGTGCAAAGCAACCGGGATGGTATTGAGAAAGAGTTTCAATTTAAGGACTTCAACCAGGCTTTTGGATTTATGACAAGAGTGGCTCTACTGGCTGAGAAAATGGATCACCACCCAGAGTGGTTTAATGTTTACAATAAACTTCAGGTAAGTGAAATTATCTGAACAAACATTACTCAGTTATATACCAAGATTGTTTGCAATGTAATTTTTAATATTTTATCATAATGATTGGGTGAAATAATGCGATTTTAATTGGCATTATTCAATAGAAAAAAAAAGTTAATAAAGAATTCATGCATGTTTATTAAATTGTGATCTAATAAATTATTATATAGGTATAACCAGTTGTACACTATGGTGCTCATTATAATGGATGCAAGAGGATGCACTTGTACCCCCCTATTACAGAAGTGTACACCTTGTCAATGACTTCAGTATTTTGTCAAGTTTTAGTGTTTGGATGCAGATGCACCTCCCTGAAAATAATCCTGCTGGTGCATATTAATAAAACCATAACATTGAAATTTCTACTGTTTATTGCAGGTCACTTTGTCTTCTCATGATGTTAATGGACTAAGCAAGAGGGACATCAGAATGGCTACATTTATGGACAAGAATGTTAACTAAATTGTTTTAATTTTACGCTAATTCACAAGGTTCTTAAAGACAATATGATATATCCTATATGTATATTTTTGAATGTAGTCAGTTTTTTATGATGCAATATGAGTGTAAGCTATAATTAAAATATGTTGTAATATGTTCAAATAATATTTTTTATATTTTACATACCATTCATAATTTAAACATTTACCCTGCCTATTCGTCCATTGTTGTATAGAACTCTATCAAAATTATTGTAAGCAAAACCAATTTGCTTGATTGGAACTATGGAACATTATATGTATAGATTGAGGTATAGATGAAAAACTTAAAAAGACAATGAATTATTGGCGTAAAACAAGTATACAAGCTAAATAGCCATGAAGTGTGAAGTGCTGGTGCCCGAGGAAGGTAATTAAAATCTGTATTACATGGTTTTCCACCTCTCTGGAAAATTTAGAGTGGGCCAATGCAGTCAGTTTAAAAAAAAAAAAAACAAAGTATCTTTCATGTGTACAGTTACCTATTTGGTAATGAAAATGATTTTCTGTGTACACTGTGTAGGTATTTTATTGTAAAGGTAAAGGCTTAACTGGTAGGTAAATTTTTGTCAACAAGGTGGTTTCGATGCGTTTGTCCTGGAATCAACACCAATTATACTTTTTAGGGGCGTCCATTAATTACGTGAGGCATTTTTGAGATTTTTTTCGACCCCCCCCCTCCCCCGTCGGTAAGATTTCGTAAGATTTTCCTCAACTCCCTCCCCCCTCTAATCTCACGCGAGATTCTTCAAAATTTATGTTTTGGCTGTAACCGTGTTAGATTATTGACAAAAAAAACAAAAACGTAACTTGTTCTATTAGTTTTATTGAAACCTAGCAAATACTAGTATTTGTGAATATTACCGTAATTTAAAATCACAATCATAAACATAACAAACTACAGGTTGAAGAACAATTAATGAATTGTATATATAGGAATTATAAACTTTTTTATTTTTATTGACTTAAGTTATACTTGAGTCGATGTTCCGCTTATAATTTTTTTTTAAAAGTGGCCTAATTATGTATCTTAGCGTCGTTGTAGCATCGTAAAGCAACAAACTCGTCCCGCTCCCCGCGACTAACTGACCAATCAGTCGTTGTCTGACACATAACATAGCATCACGCCTGTATTCTCCGAAGGGGTAAGCAAAGGTGTACACAGTCGTACACGCACATTTCACCAATGCTGTTATTAAGTCCCATGTCATAGGGGATGAGCCTATTGCAATCCACCGGGCACAATTCAATACTCCGGGGTGCTACTGAGAATTTTCTAACAGAAAAACTCAATAACTCTGCCCGACCCGGGAATCGAACCCGAGACCTGCTCAGCAGTCGCGCTTGGGACCACTAGACCAACGAGGCAGGCGCATTTATGATGTGCTAGGCGTGGTCATGAGGGTTGAGGGCGCTGGTGGAATATATTTTAGTAGTTTTTTTTCCTCAAATTAATGCGGGTGGAACCGCGGGGCACAGCTAGTAATTGATATGAGGTCATATTTACAGACTTCCACGAAATCCTACTAGGTAAATTAAATCAAGGCTGTAATTTTTTTTTTATATGTATATATGGGCCTAATTTATTAGGTAATTTCCTTTGAAAGGGGTAATATATAAGTCAAATACATTGAGCTAAGCTAAGAATTAAATGGATATAACAAATGATTTGTAATTAACATAGTACTAGCCAGACGAAAACTGCTCCTTGAACGGTGCACATTAAGGAAAAATTAAAATTGTTGTAAAAAATTGAATTATTGCTTAAATGAATCCTTATCACTTACACCTTAAAAGGAAATTACCTAATAAATTAGGACCTTATATATGCGTACGACGTAAGTATGTAAATTTTGCAGCTGCATGGTTCGTCATTTGCCCAAAAATAGGGTAATGGATTGTATTGTTTTTACGATGACTCCATGGACTGCAGTGTGCACATAATTACCTATTTAACCCTTTGATCATCACTAGTTGTTAGCAAACAAGACTTTTTCCATAATTCACTAAGTAATTGAAAAGTATAGGAATATAATAAAGAAAGACTGAAAAACGATTTATGGATGTACAATTTTTATTGGTATGCTCTTTATAGCGTAGATTACCTAAAGATTTGGTAGCTTATGAATTATTACACTTTTTCGGAGTTTTTTCTGACATAGCACGGACATGTTCGCCTGTCGTTGAATGGTTCGGTTTCAAACACGGACGTGCACGGGTAGGCTCGTTCTATAGCCCTCTTCAATTCCAGAGCGTGTGCTAAGCCTTTCGTTTCGATTACCATTTTCATCTGTAAATCATGTTAAGATTGAAATTGTCCATTATGCACAAAATGATTATTTTTAGATGATCGTTCAAGCTCAAGCCAGAGACATTTGTATTTTAAACTAGATACCGAACATACAGACTTCAGTACGTCTAAATGTATTAAAAATTTGAACCGAAGAGTACCTACCACATCTTTTTTAAGTTACGTGAGCATTTAAGTGATGCGAAATAAGAGAAAATAAAAACTGCATCAAAATTCTAAAGTTTTACTAGTTTAAGAAAACTTAAGAATTTGTATGCAGTTTTTGAAAAAATCTAACACACCTGTTTTTATGGTGGTAATCGGTAGGATCAATAAGAAAAATAAATTCTTATCCTACTACCTAAACTACCAATAAACTGTACATATTTCAAGTGAGAAGTGCATCAAATTATAGTTTCAGATTTGTTCACCATATTCTAAGGCGTTCCCTCAACATTTCCTCTATAACTGTCAATATTAGTTAGCTATTTGTGTCGGTATGACCGTTGTTGGACTAACAAGTCACAGATCGCAAGTTCGAATTCAAGGCCACAACCGACTTCGAAATCATGACTATTATAAATTAATTAGCACTTGCTTCTAACGGTGTAGGAAAACATCGTGAGGAAACCAGAATAAGAAAGATATTCTCGAGGGTTTGTAAAGCCATGTCAGAGACCCACGGGTGGTCTTAACTCTGACACAAGGTTGTTCATCAATCATAGGTAAGAAGACCACCTAACTATTGACAGGCGCATGGAAAGCTGAATAGAGGTAGAGTCAATTAGGCGGAACTGTCGTAGAATAGGTAGGTATCTATAGCTAGTGCAGTGATCACCAATTAGTTAAATTGGGGGTCTATTATTTAAATAATATGACTGTCCGGCCGTTTGGTAGACATAACATAACATCTTAGTTATAGTTTAACGGTTATTACTCACGCGCATACTTCGGGATTGCCCGACTAGTTTCGAACTCGAACGGAGCTCTTATTCATGAGCTGAGCCCGCGGCGATGTCGCGAGTCAAACTAGCGCTGCACCGCATCGCATAGCGCTGCGCGCGGGCCGATGATGTACTCGGTGCCGGCGTCGGGAGTGTTCGTGTGTTCCCGTCATTCGTCGTGTCCGTGTTGTCCATTGTGCATACCGCGCTAACTGTGTCGCACTCCAGACTTGACTCACTTCTGTATGATGTAGACTTCAGAGCTGGCTTCCAGGCAGGCGGCAATGTCCAACCACAGTCTCTGTTGAAGTTCGGGCGTCAGCTTATTTCGATAGCTTCACGTACTTTTCGCGGAACGAAATATTTTTCTCTCGCCAGTACGGATGCCTTATCGAACCGTATGAAATGAGCCGCGCCCTTGCTGCATGCGTGTTCCGCGACTGCCGACCTGTTAATGTCCAAACTCTTCATATTACGTATGTGTTCACCAAGTCTGGTTGCGATGTTGCGACGAGTTTCACCAATATAACTTAGGCCACAGTCGCACGGTATCATGTAGACTCCGGGAACTCCTAGCGGATCCTTATCCTTCGGTGACCGCAGTAACTGTCGCAGCCGTCCGGGAGGGCGATAGACCGTCTTGACGCTATATTTTCGGCGAAGTATATGTCCTATCTTATCAGTGACTCCTCGCACGAAAGGTAGGAACGCTGGACTACGTTCCGCGCCCGCCGGTCGACTACGACTCGTGTCTACCGTATTTAGGTTGCGAATGCATCGTCGCCACTGGTAACCGTTGCTCTCCAGCACGTCTCGCAGGTGTCCCAACTCCGCGTCTACGTACTGAGGATCGCAAAGACTGAGTGCTCGGTTAAGCAGCGATCTGGGTACAGAAGATAGGTGTGCTGGATGGTGGTGGGAGTCTGCGCGTAGATACCGGTCAGTGTGTGTCGGTTTCCTGTAGACAGTGTGTGACACACGACCGCCAGGTTCTCGGATGACGAGAACGTCTAAGAATGGCAGAACTCCATTATCCTCCTCTTCTATTGTGACCGCTATCTTCCTATGCATCCCGTTCAGGTGAAATAGCTAAGCGCATCCCGGTCTATTATTGCGAATATGTCATCTACATATCGCCACCAGTATCTTGGCTTTGTTATGGCGGACTCCAAGGCTTGACTTTCAAACCATTCCATAAAAATGTTGGCCACCACCGGCGCGATTGGTGAGCCCATTGACACTCCGTCTACTTGCAGATAAAACTCATTATTCCATAGAAAATAGCCACTTCTTAAACAGTATCTGATACACTCAATGTATCCAGTGGGTAATGTACTACCAGTTAGTTGTGTTGAAATAATATTTATAACTTCCTCCACTGGAACATTGGTAAAAAGTGAGGTGATGTCGAAACTGACCATTATTTCTGAATCTTTAAGCTGCACATCTGCTAATAAGGTGACGAAGTGCCTTGAGTCTTTTATAAAGCTATTTGACTTACCGATGTATGGTTGTAGTATAGAAGCCATATGACGCGACAGTTTATAAGTAGGTGCATCTATTTGACTTACTATAGGTCTCAGTGGCCAATCCGGTTTATGGATCTTGGGTAAACCATAAATCTTTGGTGGTGTGGGATTATGTGGTCGCAACATTGTCAGCAGGTCACTATCATCCAGGTCTTGTATAAGTTTAATGACTTTAGTGGTCACCCTGGCTGTCGGATTGTAAGAAACTTTCTTGTAAATAACTGTGTCGCTCACCAGTTCTGTGATTTTCTTATTATACTCTTCGGTATCGACGACAAAAGTTGCGTTTCCTTTATCTGCTGGCAACACGAGCGGTCTTACTGCGGTCACCGAAGGATAAGGATCCGCTAGGAGTTCCCGGAGTCTACATGATACCGTGCGACTGTGGCCTAAGTTATATTGGTGAAACTCGTCGCAACATCGCAACCAGACTTGGTGAACACATACGTAATATGAAGAGTTTGGACATTAACAGGTCGGCAGTCGCGGAACACGCATGCAGCAAGGGCGCGGCTCATTTCATACGGTTCGATAAGGCATCCGTACTGGCGAGAGGAAAATATTTCGTTCCGCGAAAAGTACGTGAAGCTATCGAAATAAGCCGACGCCCGAACTTCAACAGAGACTGTGGTTGGACATTGCCGCCTGCCTGGAAGCCAGCTCTGAAGTCTACATCATACAGAAGTGAGTCAAGTCTGGAGTGCGACACAGTTAGGCGGTATGCACAATGGACAACACGGATACGACGAATGACGGGAACACACGAACACTCCCGACGCCGGCACCGAGTACATCATCGGCCCGCGCGCAGCGCTATGCGATGCGGTGCAGCGCTAGTTTGACTCGCGACATCGCCGCGGGCTCAGCTCATGAATAAGAGCTCCGTTCGAGTTCGAAACTAGTCGGGCAATCCCGAAGTATGCGCGTGAGTAATAACCGTTAAACTATAACTAATATGAATGTGTCTTACGAAAGTTATTATACAAAAATAACATAACATCACGCCTATATTTCCCGAAGGGATAGTCAGAGGTCTACCTAGTTATACACCCACATTGAAATGGGTACATGGGACTTAATAACAGCGTCGGTGAACCGACGGTGTTATTAAGTTCCATGTGTGTCTTTTAACAACAATAACATAACTTTATTTTACTTCTAAGTCTGTAGCAAAAAATAGATGAAAATTTTTAATTATGTAAATACTTACACTAAAATGGTCGTCAATATATCGGGATTATGAAAGAAAATAAATTAAATTGCGAAGCAAGCTCGGGAGTTTCGTGTACCCAGACCATGAAGCATAATTAGTCCATGACCCAGACACACGGCTCCGTCGTCCCAGCCACGGAAAGATAAATCAGAATACAGTACCTATCTTATTTTTTACTTGAGTGGTGACTATCCATATAATATACCTATACAATAAACAGATCTGTCCCACTGTAGATATGTTATTCTGCATTACGTCTAAACGTGGGTAGCAGTTTTGTTAAACGTTTCGCAAATCAGCAATCCAGCTCAACGTTGTTTAGCTGTTTTATAAAACAGTACCCTTTTGTAAATCAGCTAGCAGTTTTGTAAAACAGCGGATTCTACTATCCATCTGCGACATATAGACTGTTTCATAGCGAACACTCGGGTTTAGCCAGACGTGACAGAAATACATGAAAAGTTTGCAAGTGATCTTTTTTTAGATTAATAGAACCTTACGAGGTTTCAGGTTTTTTAACTGTAATATTACAACTGGATTTGTCCTACTGCTGGTAGAAAGGGAGTCCATGTAGACATCAAACTATACAACCACTGGGTCGGTAGTGTCACAGAGTAACAATTGCGATTGCTGACTTATTGTCAATGACCTGGGGCCTAATTCTGCTAATTTACCAATGCTTCAGTTGAGTGTCGATAGTGTGTCGATGGAATGATTTTAGTTAGACCGGTGGTCTTATTAAGCAGACTACCAATTAACTAAAATCATTCCATCGACACACTATCGACACTCAACTGAAGCATTGGTAAATTAGCAGAATTAGGCCCCTGACGTAGCCGGCAGTTCATATAAATACACATCTAAAGTGACGAGTAAGATAGTTTGCCATGCATGATAATTATGGTAATATTTCCTCATTTCAAATGCTGCGCGGTTCGTTGGTCACTTTTTATATTTGGCACTACATGGCTTAAAAAAGGTTTGCAATTCAAGTCAATCACCTTTCAAACAAACATTGAAGCAGCATTTATGTGGTGTGTTATTAATATGGTCACTGTAGACTATATCGCACATGACAGGCCTTGCACTCAGTTCCTACAAGTGCATGTTTTTATATCCAGAAATGTTGTTCATGGAGGAATACATAATTTGACATACCTCAACGAAGTAATCCTCATCATCTGTCCATGAATTGTCTTGAAAGTGACGATGTATATTATAACCACCGTTTGCAAGCAGTGACATAAGATTTGATTTAGCTACAGCGTTGTTCCTTACGCCCACCTGATTACAAAGTAGTAATGTAGACGTATGTACCTACGAGTACCTAAGTGAATGTCGTCGCTCACGCTACTTATTATCAACCCGGCACCTGATCAGCTTTTCATACATTTACGCTCTTACTCATCAATTTCGTGTGTTTTCAGATTGCCGCGCTCACCAGCTATCCATGTTGACTAATGCCTTCATCTGGTTGACCACCTGTCAACACCTAGTGGACGCCGAGCGGCAGGCGGTATTGTTCGGGTTCCGGGTTGATAATTGAGCGACTACTCTAATTTTATAAAATAATTACTTACCCTAAATTTTACTAAACGCCCCTCGGCTGCTAATCCTCTCTCCATACAACGATTCAACAGTAAATTATCAACATTGCCTCCGGTCAGAACGCACACCACACTATAACAAAATAAAATGCAGTAACTAAACAATTGTCTTACATAATATAATAGGTAGGTACCACATGATTGGAATTGTCAGTAAGTTTATCTTTTAACTGACGCGTTACCACGTGTTTCAGAGTGTAATGTCATGTTTGTTTCGAATTACTTCCATTAACGTTAGCAAAAAAGTACTTACTTCTTTAATTTAAGTTCTGGGACAAGGTTGCCGAGGATAGCAGCCAATGGACAAGCTCCAGAAGCTTCTACTATGAACTTTTCCCTCTCTGTTAAATGTAACATTGCGCGAGCTATCCAGTCATCTTTCACTAGAAGCTTTAAATAAAGTCACAAGCCTTTTAATTAGGTTCGATTCCATGTCAATAATAATTATTAGTAGGTACTAACTTATTAGCTACCATTTTCAATTCAGTTTCATTGGATAATAACTAATCTAAGTATATAAATGTTATCGGAGCCTAGCCGAGGCTAGCGCTAATTATTCTTATTCGGTGAGTTGGTACCTACTTATCTTACGCATGGATAAGTAGGTACCTACTTATCCATGCTAAGACCCACATGCACCAGGTGCATGCTCATCCATGCACTAGGTGATCCAGGTGCATGGATCACCTGGTATCATTTCGCCAAAGAATGACTTTGGCTAGGACGCCAGTCCAGTAATCGTGGCAGAAAAATGGAATGACCTCTCTTCTGGCCTAATAAACACATTAACGTAGAGACATGATGGCGCTTGTTGCTTGTACTTCTAGACTAATCACGCCTCTATTCCCCGAAGAAGTGTATACATTGGCATTTTGCACATTCCACAATTCTGTATGTACCAGGCACAATTTCAAATTACGGGTAAAGTAACTTCCTAACTGAATAAGCCTTTGGTTAGGTAACTTTGTCCAACCCGGGAATCGAACCCAGGACCTCACACTCAGCAGCGCCGCGCTTGCGACTATTAGGCCATAAGGCTTATTAAAAGACCAATTAATTTGTCTTGACAATAGTCAAATTAATGTTATTAATTATTACAAACCATTTTGTCCAATAGCGGTTTGGCTGTGGCAAAAGCATTACAACCGACATTACTGACAGAGATAGCATCTGCCATGTTCCCTTGTATCGGCAGTGTAACCGGTTCTTCACTTTCCAAAGAGTTGAAAAAGGTTGGCATGATCTCAGGTTGAACTCCCTACAATAAAGATAAATGAGAGTTAATCAACTAAAAATAACTCGATATAGCTAAATTTAATTCGAATTTCTTTATTTGCATCAATGACTTAATGTGGTATATTCCCTTGTATCTACAGTATTGTATATTAAACAGGTGTTATGGGAGGTTATATCATTCATTCATTGGAGGTCCAACATTTTAATTTAATGCGTCATACAAATAAGCATGCAATATGTAAGTAACGGTAATCTTATCTTAGTAATATAGTACTTTATAGCTTACATTTCAGATTCAGATTTTCATCTACGGAATAAAAATAATTTGCACATAGATAATTATCAGCTAAGTATCTACCTAACTGAAGCTACAGAGTATGATTAATACTAGATTCATAACTCACATAAACTAGAACAGAAGGTTTTTGATGCTTGATAACTGTGGCCACGGCGGCAGCTAGTCCTCCTGTACCCACAGGCACAATCAATGCGTCTAGGAACGGCGTAGACTCCAAAATTTCTAGAGCAAGAGTGCCATAACCTGCGAGTACGTGTGGGTGGTCTCGCCTATAATAAATATGAATTTTAGTTTAATTAAATTTTATGTAACCTAGTAGTGTGTTAACAGAAATTAAAATACATTCATACCCGTTGATATAAGTAAGTCCCTTATCTCTTGCCAGAGCGCGTGCATATTTTTGAGCTTCTAATAGGTTATTACCCTGCACGATTACCTTGGCGCCGTAAAAGTGGCATCTTTGCAGTTTGTCAATAGGCAATGTGAGAGGCATCACTACAATAACCGGGATATTCATTTTTGCTGCGTGATAACTTAGACCAATAGCTTCATTGCCTATGGACGCGATGACCACGCCAAGCTTTTTCTTGTCAAGTGGCAAAAGCTGAAGGGCATTCAAAGATCCCCTTTCTTTAAAACTGAAATGTAAAGTATATTTAAGCTTTTATTCATTTCCTATAGCTAGCTATTGTCGATAATACCTATACCTAATAAAGCACTCATGTAAGATTAGTTTTACATACCTTCCCGACTTTTGCATGAATTCCAATTTATAATGGAGATATATACCGAATTCTTTTTGGGTGTGTGCTGCCTGAAATTGATTAAATTGAGGTTATTTAACATAACGTAGCATCGTCACACCTCAATCCCTGAAGGGTTAGACAGATGAGTATTGATGCACATACGAGTATCACCAATGAAGCAAATAAAATGATTTGATTTGATGCTGATGTTAATAAGTCACATGTAAAAGGCTTATTGCCATCAATCGAGCACAATTCCAAACTCCGGGCTGCTACTGTCAATTCTCTAAAAGAAAAATCACAACAAAAGGAAATTCCAAAAAAAGGCAGGCCTGCCATGTGTGAATTATATATTTTTACTAGCTGACCCCGCAAACGTTGTTCTGCCATATACATTTTCTGGATAGGGCCACCCTTATCACCTAGGGGTATAAAAAATTGCCTACGATCTATTCTCAGACCTACCAAATTTACAAAAAAAAAACATAAACATCGGTCAAGCCGTTTCGGAGAGTTCTTTAACAAACAATGTGACACGAGATTTTGATAAAGTAGAAGATTTCACACCATTTCTTGTACCATAGCCACTTATTACAATTTTTTAAATCGTTCTAAACCAATTTTACCATACAACTAAATCGGTTCCGGCGTTTAGAAGTCACGGTGGAATGAAACTCATAAATATACTTTCACATACATACATTAACCCTATAACAATCCTTTTTTTGGGCAGTCGTGTAAAAATAACACTTTCCCCAATCCTAGAATGAAACCCAGGATCTCACGCTCAGCAGCCGCACTTGCGACCGCTAATATTTCTGTGACCTTTTTAGTTGATCTGCGTTTCTCAACGCTTTATTCGTTGGGTATGGAGAATGAAAAGTAGATACTCTACACCCAGCAAAAGAAGTTAACATACGTAAGTAGGTACTTACCATACAAGGCGTGGTGACTATATAAGGCTTCGTTCTTTGTGCCGCATCTACGATATCTTCATACTTAACTATCTTAGGATTATCCGGATCACAAAATTCATCAAAATCTTCCTGAAATTTTAGTTATTACGTCAGAATAAGGCTGTTAATGATAGTTAATATAATAACTATGGAATAATGAGTACTTAGTCAATAATATGTAATCATAGTGGCTCGTAGCAAAGTAACAGCCGCACAGTTCGATCGATCAAGGCTGAGCTTGCCGCGGTCGGTCTGTGGACGGGTGACCATCATTTCATATCGAGACCCCTCCGTGCCTCGGAGAGCACATAAAAAAATCGGTCCCGGTTGTCAAATAAAGATCTGTGACAGCCGGCACGGGTAGTCAGCGTCCTGAAAGTCTGACAATCAGTCTTACCACGAGATATCGTGTTACCAGTAACTGGGTTGTGGAGGTCAGATAGGCAGTCGCTCTATGAAAAATACTGTAATTAAACTGGATTCAGTTAAACTGGAAGCCCACCCCAATGTATTGTCAATCGGTCAATAATATTTTGCATAGTTAAACTTCATAATTATTAATATTACCGAGACCAGACAAATTCTGTATTTTCAGTATTTTCTGAAATAACTACTAGGTCAGTGGGTCGCTACTATTGTCGTAGATATGTTGGTAAATATTAATTAGTAATGTTACTAATATATAAGTTATATGTTCAGGATATTTGTCGTGTCTAGTTCCGTTTTCCACGTGTAGGAGGAGGTCGGAGATGTTGGCTTTCTGCAGACTGGGTACAAATCACCCAATTATTTTATGAGAACTCTAAGATACTTACATTTCTCCGAGACATTTTAAGTATTTAAAGTTCGTGAAGTATGGTAGCTTGTGAATATCAGTGGTATTTATTACTAGCAATTTGGAAGAGAAGAAGTTAAAATTTGTTATTGCATTGTTAATTTTGGTTTGATCGCCTCTGAGGTTTTTGACAAGAAATTTTATTATATTGTCAGTTTTCGGATTGATTAAAATTATAGATTTCTGTAGATACCTTTTTGGTAAGACCAAAAATAAACAAAACGGAACCTTAATGGTTAAACTTGGTTAGCCATTTCGGAACTCTAGTATTAGTTATTGGACCCACAGTATACTTTTTAGTCGATAGCATCCTTGATCATTCCCAGGGTCTAGATGCTTTGAGCACAACATACTCCTTACAGATTCCATGAGTACATCCGCAACTTTAATTTAATAAGTGAGTCTTGTAATGTACAGGCAAATAAATTGGAAATATTTTTATCTTTTAACGGCCCGTATTTCATAGGTCAGGGGTAGGCCCTCGACTCTGCAGTTATGTCGAATATCGGATGAACAGCATCATTATCATCATATCAGCCAACAAACGTCCACTGGATATAGGCGTCCCTCATGGATATCCGAAGCGGTCGGTCTTGAAGAGGTCACTCCTGACGCACAGCATGGGCATCTGATAATTTTTACCCAGGTGGTATAGTTGCATGATGGTATAGATGATGATGTCGCCTTCTTCTTGTGGTACTGTACTGCCGAGGATCGTGGCCACCTACAATATTCCATCATATCTTACGTGGGCTGGATCGCGTTTAATTCTTTTGTAGGCAACATGTCTCGATGTGCCTTCAAAAGCATTCTATTAAGTCATACCATTTTGTCAGCGCATTGCCTTGACTCCTTGAGTGCAATTCCCTTCCATACTGCATCTACCCACTCCGAGTTTGACCACAAGGGTAAATTTGCATCTATCTCTATATTATTCGATTCGATTAATACTCGTAGTAGTGATCCAGCCCATCTTCCAACCACTTGCCAGTTGCCTGTTTTCTTTAAAAGTTGCGGTAAAGTCACCAGCCAAGAGCAAGTCATTTTTAATGAAAGGAAGGCCAACTGGAATGGTTATAGATCACATTTGAATAATACTATAAACTTAAATCAGTCAACATTCGAGACAGCTGAGGCGAATTGACCTTGCCATTGATCATCTAATACAATCAATCTTAATTGCACGAGACAAAGGTGTTCCTAAATTACTCGGTTATAAAGGTCATAAACTCCTTCGACGACGCAGGACACAAATAAAAATAAAAAATTACTATCGTAAATTAGCCTTAGAAGAATTTAATCCATATCATCGACGTCAGCTATTTTTTCAAGTCAACAACATGCAGAAATGTATCAAGTCTAAGATCCAAATTCTAAACGACCATGTCTGGAACAATAAGTTAGCGAAAATAACCAACCCCACCTCAGATTTATGGCGCGTAGTTAAGTCTATTAACCATCAGTCTATCCCAATACCTCCTTTAATCATATCGAGTGATGCTATCACCTCCTCTGAACTGGATCAGTGTGAGACACTATCTAATACTTTCATAGAGAATATGAACCTTACAAAACACTGGACCAGCGATACCAGCACTGAAAAAGCAGTTAAGGAATCTGTGACGAATCGATGCTGGTGTACCTAACCGTGTAGCGGACTAGCGGGGCTTCTTCAATAAAAAGGCATTTCTTAGGTTATGCAAGCGTGTGCGGCAGCGGGGCGTAGATGCGTGCAATGAATAAAAATGGCGGCGTGCGGCGATGCGGTCTAGCTGTCGCTGTGTTCCCCGGCGCAGTGGAGGTCCGCGCGCCCTGCGCGGCCCGCGTATATTGAGGTGCGGGGGGGAGGGCGGCCGGCCGCGCTCCCACCCGTCTCACGCCCAGCCACCGCTTGCTCTGCGTTTAATATCAACATCAGAAATTAATAAAATCTATAACATATCTAATTATTTATGTATTGAAATAGGTATACAATTATGTAGTTATGGTCGTTCACATTCTCCCGCCGTGCACTTCATGCACCTCATTTGCCAGGACGACCACCTTCTTTACAGCTCTCTTGAGCGTTCCCGCCTTGGTCCTGACTTCGACGACTCGTACTACTCCATCCTTGCCTGGGAACAGCGCTGTTATTTGTCCCAGGGGCCAGGAGTTGCGTGGCAGGTTTTCATCGACCAGTAAGACAATGTCTCCATATTTAGGGACCGTACCTCGACTGCGGGGCTCCCGCCGGTGTTGAAGTAGCGGCACGTACTCACGGACCCAGCGAGCCCAAAAGATGTCCGCTAGACGTTGACTGTGTCGCCACTTCGCTTTTAGGTTGAAGTCACGTTCTACAAAGCTGCCAGGTTGTGGCAGTCTAGCCGGGCCGCCAAGGATGAAGTGCAGAGGTGTCAGTGATTCTGGGTCGTCGGGAGATGTCGAAACTGGCGTTAGTGGTCGATTGTTCACCGTATATTCAGCTTCTAGTAAAAGAGTAGTGAATACCTCCTCCGTCGGGTGCCGCTCGCTCAGGGTCGCAGCCAGTGCTCGTTTGATTGATTGTACTAGCCTCTCCCAAGCACCACCCATGAAAGGAGAGCCCGGGGGAATATAGCGCCAGCGTATGGTGTGCGATGCAGCCTCATTCTTCGTCGATTGGTGGGCAGTAGGGCATGCAACTCGGTTAACCGGAAACCGAAAAAATCGATTAACCGACAGAATTTGAAAATCGGTTTTTTCTAGTTATAAAGCCGGGTTTTTCGGTGTTTTCGGTTTTTCTCTACGATTTTACTTTATTCTAACTAAAACATGCTCCTTTAATTATAAATACTATAATAAAAATAAATATAATTTTAATATATTATATATAATTTTCATGTGATATTTATAGTAAATACTGTATCTAAGGAAAGCATAAACGTAGGATAGAAAAAGACCAACTAAGCCTACTATGGGAATGGAATCTCTTACGGAAATATCACATGTTAGAAAGAGAAAGCATATTTAGGTTCAGTCAGCACTATTGGCAGATGTTGTTTTCTCCAGTGTCACTGTCAAAAATCACGCTAACTTATATTTGCTGTATTGTCAGTGAATCCTGTTTAATTTAAACAGTTTTAAAATTTATAAGCAATGCCTACGTGTTGATAAGATAAGATAAGATAAGATAAGATATCATTTATTTGCTTGAAATATGGTACAAAAGTTGTTAAATAATAATACAGAACATGACATATTTCACCCTGCTACGGGCATGCAAACAGTTGTGTTGGTGACTGCGATGTTTCTTATAAAAATAATCCAGAAAAATATTCATTTCACAGGTAAATTGTCAACAACAGCATATATTACATAGCCATATTTTGGAAAAATCTGTTTTTATAAAATTTATTTTGAAAATCAAATCCTATCAAGAAAATAGTGAATTTTCTCTATAGTAAAAAACAATGGTCATAAAAGCAATATTGAGAACGTTGTTTTAATATAAATTTTCATTTCATGTATACAAAATAGTGACTTGTCAGTGTCGACTATTGTGTCGATGAAATTTTAGAACAATATTCTAATTCTATGAAGGAAAGTATTATGGAACGCACTTCTGAAGCCATAGGCACGTATAATGGAACGCACATATTGAGTTGACGTGAACGCGGCCGCCATTTTCTTTGGTTAGTCTCTATCAAGTAACGCAGTGAATCACGCGCGTACGTTACGCGCTTAACTTCGCATTTACTTCTTTTTTTTTAAACTTACATATTTTATTTGGTTAAACAGCGAATTTTATATTAAAGGTAAGTTTGTTTATATATATGTCTGTCATTAAATTATAATTCTACGCCTTATATTCAAAGAAAGGAAATAATAACGGCAAAGTTGTTATTGTTACTTGGTGAAAGATGGTTTAAATTGAAAGATAAGAGAGGCAGGTAGTGAATTACATATTTTTCTCAGAATGGCATTATGTTACCCAGTAGTTTTATACCTAACCTAGGGTAGGTTAGGTATAAAACTACTGGGTAACTACTGGGCTTTACTTTTAAATATATTTGGCCAAGAATGAGGGTTATGCTTTTTGAGTGTATTTTATGTGTGTTTATATTTATAGTAAGACTGCCTCATTGATCCCGCGGCATAAAGCGCACGCGATCGTGAAGTCCCTGGTTAGAATCCCAGATTGAGCAGTGTTATTGGGTTTTTTCACTAGGAAATTCTCAGTAGCATCATGGAAACTGGAAATATGCTCGGTAAACGGTAATAGGCTTCCCCTCTATTACGAAAAACATTTGTAGCGAAACGTGGCTGTAGTAATTCACCTCTGCCTACCCCTACGGGGATAGAGGCGTGTGATTATATATGTATGTAAAATACATAAATACATAATCAATCCGCCTCACGCTTGTATCCCCGAAGGGGTAGGCACTAGCCACTAGGTGTATTACTACAACTACATTTCACCAGCTGTTTTAGATCCCATCAAGTGCCATGTAACAGAGGGCGAGCCTATTGCCGCCTATTGGGCACATTTCCTGACTCCGTACTCCGTGTATGTAAACTAGAACATGAAAGAAAATAAAAAATATCTACTATTTTCAGTATTTTTATTTACCTACAAAAGTCAACCCGAAAAACCCGAAAAAAAACGGTTTAGCCGGATTTTTAAAAATAAAAACCGAAAAACTCGGTTCTCCAAAACCACCCGGTTTTTGCATGCCCTAGTGGGCAGCCCTTCTGAGCTCGGCGTCGGCTCCGCGCATGTTCGTCCCATTGTCGCTATGTATCTCGGTCGGGCACCCTCGCCGTGCCATCATTCGCCTCAGGGCCATAATCGCGCTGTCCGTATTCAGGGATCCAGCTACTTCCAGATGGACCGCTCTGGTCGTCAAACAGGTAAATAGCGCGACATACCGCTTTTCGTGCCTTCGCCCTACGGTGACACTGCAAGGGCCGAAGTAGTCCAGACCCACGAAAGTAAATGGGCGCTGGTGGTGGGCCAATCTTGTGCCGGGATGATCACCAGTCGATGGTGTTGCTGGTTTCACGCGTAGACGGCGACATTTGATGCAGCTCTTCACGATACTTCGTGCAGTCGGTCTTAGGCGCAACACCCATAGGCGTGCGCGCACCTCATTGACAACAGTCTCGGTACCGGCGTGGTGGTTTTGTACGTGCACCCAGGTAATGTATAATCGTGTGTAGGGGTTACCTCCATCTAAGATTGGTGGGCTACGCAGTTCCTCGGGAAGCTGTGGTGCAGAGTCGATGCGTGACTTGAGTCTCATGACGCCCTCTTTGTCTAATATCACGCTGAGCGCTCGCAGTTGGCTGCCTCGACGAAGTGGCAGTTCTTTACGCAGCTGGTGCAGGACGTCACTGAAGCTCTCTGCCTGTGCAGCTTTCCACCAGAGTTTCTCGGCCAACTGTAGATGATGGCTTTCGAGATGCACGTAGTTCGATGTCATAACCACTGGTGGTCGCGCGACTGGTTGTCGTGCGACTAGTCGTCGTGATGTCGTCTGCTCGTAGAGCTCGTCTCCGTCGTGTCGGCGTGTTCGTTTTGTGGTGCACGCAGTGATGGTAGCGTGCCTGGCGCGGCACAGCTCGATGAACTGCAGAGCCCTGCCCGTTGCTCTGCAAAGGCGCAACCAGGAAGAGAACCTGGTGGAGTCGGGCAGCGCGTCGATGAGATGGGGCGAACCGCGTGTGGTTAGGGCCACACGCTCTTCCCCTGTGGTCGGTGACTGCGTGAGGTCCG
Organism: Xylocampa areola; assembly: GCA_935421205.1. Taxonomy (NCBI): domain Eukaryota; kingdom Metazoa; phylum Arthropoda; class Insecta; order Lepidoptera; family Noctuidae; genus Xylocampa; species Xylocampa areola. The sequence goes on along the minus strand of OW285217.1, from coordinate 7,024,217 downwards.
GCTCCCGCGGCCAGGACTCCTCCGGTTTATAGAGGAAGTCCGGCCCGCGGAACCAGCGGTGCTCACGGCAGAAGCCGCTCGGCGTGCCGCGAGTGGCATCATCAGCGACTTGAGTGCTGTAGGCACCCAACGCCACTCGCTGACCTTTGTGTATTCTTCTACCTCCGCCACCCGGTGGGCGACGAAGGGTTTGTAGCTGCGTGGCCCAGCTCTAAGCCAGGCGAGCACGGTGCGCGAGTCTGTCCAGAAGACCCTGCGCGCCGGCTTCAAGTCGTGCTCGGCCTCGACCGTGCGGGCTAGACGACAGCCCAGCACAGCCGCCTGGAGCTCGAGGCGGGGTATTGACGTTGTCTTCAGTGGGGCCACCTTTCCCTTGGCCATGGCCAGGGACAGGTGGGCGGTGGCGCACTGAGTGACAGCGCGCCAGTAAACGGCGGCGACGCAAGCGGTTTCGCTCGCGTCCACGAAGATGTGCATCTCCAGATGCACTGCGGTGGCATAGTGCGGGTAGCACCGTGCGATGCTGAGATGGCGCAACTGCTGCGCGTGACGCAACCACTCGACCCACGCCTGGTGCAGGTCATCAGGCAGCTCGTCATCCCACCCGACGCCTAAGCGCCAGGTGTCCTGTAGCAGGCGCTTCGCTGGCATGGTGACAGGGGTGGCTAAACCTAAAGGATCAAACAGAGACATTATAGTTCGGAGCGCTTCTCGTTTGGTCGGTCGGTTAGTTCCATTGACTATATCGGGCTGGACTTTCTTGAGGTCTAGATTGAAAGCCAGTAGATCTTCAATTGGCCTCCACACGAGCCCGAGCGTTTTCTCAGTAGAGCTGACTTGAAGGTTCACCTCATCACCTTGATTTTCTTGTGTCGGGGCAATAGCTTCGAGTACCTCTGGACGATTTGATGCCCATTTTTGCAGATAGAACTGTGCCTGACGGTGAACATGGTCTACGTTTGATGCAATGCGGATAGCCTGCTGCGGGGTGTCAAAAGACTGTAAATAGTCATCCATATAATGGTTGTGATTAATTGCATCAGCTGCCTCAGGAAATGCCTGTCGATGCTCTTCTGCATTTCTATTTTTAATGTAGATAGCGGTACACGGTGATGAGGCGGCACCGAAGATGACGCTACGCATGCGGTACTCTGTAGGAGGCCCCTCCCGCCGGTCCTGTCTCCACAAGAAACGTAGCGCATCCCTGTCCTCTTCGCGTATAGAAATTCTAAGGAACATGTCTCGGATGTCACCTATCACGGCAACACATCTCTGGCGGAAGCGCATCAAAACTCCAGGGAGTGACCGTAAAAGATCGGGACCAGTTAGCAACATATCATTCAGACAAATACCATGAGTGCGGGCTGCAGCATCTAGCACAATTCTAGGTTTCGGTTTCGATGGATTCACCACGGCGAAATGTGGTAGGTACCATGTGCGGCCCGCACTTGGCGTTGTAGTTGCCACCTCAGCGTAGCCACTATCTAACAGGCGTGACATCTGCTCGTTGTATTGCTGTCTCAGGCCCACATTCCTATCCAGCTTTCTCTCGATCCCCTCAAGGCGTTTCATTGCTGCGTCCCTATTGTAAGGGAGTGCTACTAGGGCATGCAAAAACCGGGTGGTTTTGGAGAACCGAGTTTTTCGGTTTTTATTTTTAAAAATCCGGCTAAACCGTTTTTTTTCGGGTTTTTCGGGTTGACTTTTGTAGGTAAATAAAAATACTGAAAATAGTAGATATTTTTATTTTCTTTCATGTTCTAGTTTACATACACGGAGTACGGAGTCAGGAAATGTGCCCAATAGGCGGCAATAGGCTCGCCCTCTGTTACATGGCACTTGATGGGATCTAAAACAGCTGGTGAAATGTAGTTGTAGTAATACACCTAGTGGCTAGTGCCTACCCCTTCGGGGATACAAGCGTGAGGCGGATTGATTATGTATTTATGTATTTTACATACATATATAATCACACGCCTCTATCCCCGTAGGGGTAGGCAGTAGGGCATGCAACCCGGTTAACCGGAAACCGAAAAAATCGAATAACCGACAGAATTTGAAAATCGGTTTTTTCTAGTTATAAAGCCGGGTTTTTCGGTGTTTTCGGTTTTTCTCTACGATTTTACTTTATTCTAACTAAAACATGCTCCTTTAATTATAAATACTATAATAAAAATAAATATAATTTTAATATATTATATATAATTTTCATGTGATATTTATAGTAAATACTGTATCTAAGGAAAGTATTATGGAACGCACATCTTGAGTTGACGTGAACGCGGCCGCCATTTTCTTTGGTTAGTCTCTGTCAAGTAACGCATTGAATCACGCGCGTACGTTACGCGCTTAACTTCGCATTTACTTCTTTTTTTTTAAACTTACATATTTTATTTGGTTAAACAGCGAATTTTATATTAAAGGTAAGTTTGTTTATATATATGTTTGTCATTAAATTATAATTCTACGCCTTATATTCAAAGAAAGGAAATAATAACGGCAAAGTTGTTATTGTTGCTTGGTGAAAGATTGTTTAAATTTGGCACTAGAGTGCGTAAACTAATATATATTTTTAAGAATTTACGTAACATAGCTGACTATACGTTAATTAAACAGGTTTATTTGGCTTTGTGTCAATCGATTCTTACCTATTGCATAACTTCTTGGGGTGGTGCGGCAAAATCAATTTTACTTCCTCTAGAACGTGCTCAAAGAGCTATTCTTAAGGTTGCTACCTTTAAACCCTTTAGGTTTCCCACACATCAGCTTTATATGGCATGCAATGTACTAACAGTGAGACAATTATTTATTCTGAACATTGTACTGCTCCAGCATACTAAACTTCCATTTGACCCAATACCTTCAGATAAGAGAAGGAAGGATTTGGTTTGCATAAAGAATCAAACCAAATCCGCTTTTTCAAATAGATTTTATGTATTTTTGGGACCTTTTTTGTATAATAGGTTAAATAAGTTACTAAATATTTATAGTTTAAGTTATAGGAAATGTAGCATAATGCTATCGGAATTTTTAACAGAACTTAACTACACAGACACAGAAAAAATACTAGAAATTTTTAAATAATGTTAATATACTGATATTCGTAAGTATTTAATTTTGTATACTTGTATATTTAAGTATTTTAAATTAATCTCTAGATTGCTTATTCTCATAGACTTTATAAATAAAATTAGTATTAGTTTTAGTAAACATAATTTAATGCCCTATTTAATTTGCGATGTAAGTGATTACCTGAGACACAGGTTTTTCTAAACCTAGTTCGGGCAGGTCACAAAATATTAATCTAAGTAATTTCGAATTTACACTGTCAGCAACTTTTATTAGAATATTTTAGTTTTACATAAATAGTATTTAAGCAATAAGTAAACTTTTGTATGAGCCTACTCATTTCATGCAATTGCGGCAAACTGTAAAATATTGTATTGTAAAAAAAAAAAACAAAGTACTCAATAAAAAAATTATTTATTTATTTATTTAAATTGAAAGATAAGAGAGGCAGGTAGTGAATTACATATTTTTCTCAGAATGACATTATGTGGGTAACTACTGGGCTTTACTTTTAAATATATTTGGCCAAGAATGAGGGTTATGCTTTTTGAGTGTATTTTATGTGTGTTTATATTTATAGTAAGACTGCCTCATTGATCCCGCGGCATAAAGCGCACGCGATCGTGAAGTCCCTGGTTAGAATCCCAGATTGAGCAGTGTTATTGGGTTTTTTCACTAGGAAATTCTCAGTAGCATCATGGAAACTGGAAATATGCTCGGTAAACGGTAATAGGCTTCCCCTCTATTACGTGTGACCGAAAAACATTTGTAGCGAAACGTGGCTGTAGTAATTCACCTCTGCCTACCCCTACGGGGATAGAGGCGTGTGATTATATATGTATGTAAAATACATAAATACATAATCATTCCGCCTCACGCTTGTATCCCCGAAGGGGTAGGCACTAGCCACTAGGTGTATTACTACAACTAAATTTCACCAGCTGTTTTAGATCCCATCAAGTGCCATGTAACAGAGGGCGAGCCTATTGCCGCCTATTGGGCACATTTCCTGACTCCGTACTCCGTGTATGTAAACTGGAACATGAAAGAAAATAAAAAATATCTACTATTTTCAGCATTTTTATTTACCTACAAAAGTCAACCCGAAAAACCCGAAAAAACCGGTTTAGCCGGATATTTTTAAAATAAAAACCGAAGAACTCGGTTCTCCAAAACCACCCGGTTTTTGCATGCCCTAGTAGGCAGAGGTGAATTACTACAGCCACGTTTCGCTACAAATGTTTTTCGTAATAGAGGGGAAGCCTATTACCGTTTACCGAGCATATTTCCAGTTTCCATGATGCTACTGAGAATTTCCTAGTGAAAAAACCCAATAACACTGCTCAATCTGGGATTCTAACCAGGGACTTCACGATCGCGTGCGCTTTATGCCGCGGGATCAATGAGGCAGTCTTACTATAAATATAAACACACATAAAATACACTCAAAAAGCATAACCCTCATTCTTGGCCAAATATATTTAAAAGTAAAGCCCAGTAGTTACCCAGTAGTTTTATACCTAACCTACCCTAGGTTAGGTATAAAACTACTGGGTAACATAATGCCATTCTGAGAAAAATATGTAATTCACTACCTGCCTCTCTTATCTTTCAATTTAAACCATCTTTCACCAAGTAACAATAACAACTTTGCCGTTATTATTTCCTTTCTTTGAATATAAGGCGTAGAATTATAATTTAATGACAGACATATATATAAACAAACTTACCTTTAATATAAAATTCGCTGTTTAACCAAATAAAATATGTAAGTTTAAAAAAAAAGAAGTAAATGCGAAGTTAAGCGCGTAACGTACGCGCGTGATTCACTGCGTTACTTGATAGAGACTAACCAAAGAAAATGGCGGCCGCGTTCACGTCAACTCAATATGTGCGTTCCATTATACGTGCCTATGGCTTCAGAAGTGCGTTCCATAATACTTTCCTTCATAGAATTAGAATATTGTTCTAAAATTTCATCGACACAATAGTCGACACTGACAAGTCACTATTTTGTATACATGAAATGAAAATTTATATTAAAACAACGTTCTCAATATTGCTTTTATGACCATTGTTTTTTACTATAGAGAAAATTCACTATTTTCTTGATAGGATTTGATTTTCAAAATAAATTTTATAAAAACAGATTTTTCCAAAATATGGCTATGTAATATATGCTGTTGTTGACAATTTACCTGTGAAATGAATATTTTTCTGGATTATTTTTATAAGAAACATCGCAGTCACCAACACAACTGTTTGCATGCCCGTAGCAGGGTGAAATATGTCATGTTCTGTATTATTATTTAACAACTTTTGTACCATATTTCAAGCAAATAAATGATATCTTATCTTATCTTATCTTATCTTATCAACACGTAGGCATTGCTTATAAATTTTAAAACTGTTTAAATTAAACAGGATTCACTGACAATACAGCAAATATAAGTTAGCGTGATTTTTGACAGTGACACTGGAGAAAACAACATCTGCCAATAGTGCTGACTGAACCTAAATATGCTTTCTCTTTCTAACATGTGATATTTCCGTAAGAGATTCCATTCCCATAGTAGGCTTAGTTGGTCTTTTTCTATCCTACGTTTATGCTTTCCTTAGATACAGTATTTACTATAAATATCACATGAAAATTATATATAATATATTAAAATTATATTTATTTTTATTATAGTATTTATAATTAAAGGAGCATGTTTTAGTTAGAATAAAGTAAAATCGTAGAGAAAAACCGAAAACACCGAAAAACCCGGCTTTATAACTAGAAAAAACCGATTTTCAAATTCTGTCGGTTAATCGATTTTTTCGGTTTCCGGTTAACCGAGTTGCATGCCCTAAGTGCTACCTCATCATGTCGCCAAAGTAGCCCAGTTTCAAAATGGCCATCGGGCAGACGGCGACTCCTTGCCTCAAGCAATGCCAAAGCGCGATCATTTGGGTCGTTCTTGGGGCGCTTGGGTTCGATTCCTATTGCATCGAGGTCGAAAAAATTCTTCATCATTTCCTCCATCCGCTCTTCTTCATCATTATTGTGGACTGTATTATAAGAAACTAAATGTACCTGGTAAGCTCTGTGTCTGCTTGGGCCATGCAATACCCAACCGAGTTCTGTGAGTGATGCCACAGGTTGACCTCGCGCGCCACTCCGTACTGACCTCGAAACGATAAGATTCCAGTTGTCCTGGCCAATCAGTATGGTTGGTGTGCCACGATGATACATGAGGTCTTGGCTGATTTCATGCAGGTGTGTACATTCACTTAATGCAGTTTCATCTATGGTCTGGGGCGCTAGATGTAGACGTTCAATTGTCCGCGCTGTGAACTCGTGCTCGGTGTCCTTGTTTCTGCCTTTGATGTTCAGTGACACGCGGATTGATGCTTCTGCATTTACTCGTGCACCTGCAACACCCTCAATGAGTAAAGGTTCTTTTGGTCCTGTGGCACCTACATATTGAGCTACGTTGTCTTCTATAAGAGTGATAGTGGAGCCTTCATCTAGAAGTGCAAAGGTCTCCAAGGTTGTTTTGGGGCCACATACTATTACTGGTATCACCTTTAAAAATGCCCGTTCAAGTGTCTTAGGTCGTGCTGAAGTGACTACAGCAGGTTCATTGGATGGCTCTAACTTTCCCGAGGTCTCTTTTTCAGAATGCAAGAGAGAATGATGTGAACCCTTGCATTCTTTAATGCCACAAGGTTTATAGCTACAACGATGACGAAAACTTCTTTTATTAAGGCATCTAAAACAAGCGTTTACCTCTTTTGCCTTTTCCCATCTGTCATTTATGCTTAGTTCCTTAAAGCGTGAGCATTTCTGAATAGTATGTTCATTTTCACATACCGGACATTCCGTTGTACTTGTTGGCTTACTGGCGGGTGTGCGCTTGGCTGATCCTGCAGACGTGGTGCCATAGACGCGCTGCGGCTTCTTATGTGGCGGAGGTGTGTGGTCTCGTGTAGTCTCTGCCTGTGCATACCGGCTACAAAGCTCGGCTTCTCTGGTGAGGAAAGAAGATAATTTAATAAGGTCAGGCTCATCCTCAGGCTTCCCTGCAGCATAATCGTACCATCTGTACTTTATGGTTGCTGTCATCTTTTCAACTACTGTTCTCACTGCCTCTGGGTTGTGCAAGTAATAGATTTTATTTAGCGCACGTACCACTGCCACAATGTTGTTTATGCGGCTGGCAAAAATACACAAATCTCTTGGACTATCTGTTAGTTTAGGAAGTGACTTTACCTTTTCTATCTCTGCTATAACCAAAGCATCTGGTCGCCCGAATCTCACCTCCAGTAGCCGCATTACCTCGTCGGGCTCCGACTCAGCCACAAACAGCGATATCGCAGCCTCCTTCGCCACGCCTCGCAAGCATCTTCTCAGCCTTAGCAGATTCTCCACCTTGGTGAAGCGATGGTGAGTGTCACGGTAGGCGGCTTTGAAAGCTAGCCATTCACTGCTGGAGCCACTGAAAGATGGTAACTCATAGAAATATTTTAGAGGTGCGTGTGATGTTGTGGCCCGCGCGGCCTCAGTTAGGGCCGCGGCGAGCGATGATATGTCGATCATCTGTGGCGCGCCCTGGGGGGCCGTAGCTGCGTATGCAGCTGCAGGCTGCTCAGGCTTGGGTATGACAACGTTGTCGTTGATGGGGATACGCATCTCCTGTTGTGATTCCAGCCAACTCTTAACTTGCGCAGATTTATCGTGGTCTGCGCTAACTTCGCTCTCTTCGTCAGAACCAGCGTCTGACTCCGCGTCAATCTTGGCAATTTCAGCTTCTGCGAGAACTGTAGCCGCCCGCGCCTCTTCTAACTTCACCTTGGCAAGGCGTTCCACAGCTTCAGCACGCATGACGTCTCTCTTTGAGCGTGTCGACCTCGCTGTTCGGTTTTTCGTTCGCAAACTGCTCCCATAGCATCTAACACTTGCCGCTGGCGTTACGTCAAACTGTACTGGTGCTGGCCCTGGTTCACTAGCCGGGTGCGGATTCCTGCCTAGCTCAGACTCGATTTTCATAGCTTGTACACGTCTCGAGGCTACCGATCTAGTCATCACCATTTTTTTTATATGTACTCTTTCTTTACGACCACGACAAAATGGCCGACGCTGACACGGACTGTAGGTATGCGCGCCACGTGTTAATTTTTCAATCGACGTTGTGGTTATGTTGAATGTTACGTACCTTGCGCCTCAATCGAAATGATTCTACTTAAAAACACTATGTAATCAACACAAACACTAGGTAATCTAACACAAACAAGTAATCTACACAAAGCCTAGGTATTCGGAACACAACGTAATCGACACAACACTGCGTAGGCGCGTTGAATTTGTTTAATCTAGACCGCGATATGAACTCTAGGTAATTTTCACAGACACTAGGTAATCGATACAAACACTAGAATCTACACAGACACTAGGTAATCGGCACACACAAAATACCTAATCGACATAGCACTTCGTAGGTAGCCGCGTTGAAATTATATTTAAATCTAGCCCGCGATATGAACGCTAGGTAATCGGCACAGACACTAGGTAATAATCGATACAAGCACTACAATCTAGCTGATCACACGACACACAAACACTATATTCACCAATACGATTTTCTTTCGACTCGATTATTGTAATGGCGATGGCGGCGTCTACATGCGAAGCGAGGCGCTGGTTAGGTACAATCCGGCTCGAAGGACCAAAAATGTGACGAATCGATGCTGGTGTACCTAACCGTGTAGCGGACTAGCGGGGCTTCTTCAATAAAAAGGCATTTCTTAGGTTATGCAAGCGTGTGCGGCAGCGGGGCGTAGATGCGTGCAATGAATAAAAATGGCGGCGTGCGGCGATGCGGTCTAGCTGTCGCTGTGTTCCCCGGCGCAGTGGAGGTCCGCGCGCCCTGCGCGGCCCGCGTATATTGAGGTGCGGGGGGGAGGGCGGCCGGCCGCGCTCCCACCCGTCTCACGCCCAGCCACCGCTTGCTCTGCGTTTAATATCAACATCAGAAATTAATAAAATCTATAACATATCTAATTATTTATGTATTGAAATAGGTATACAATTATGTAGTTATGGTCGTTCACAGAATCTATTAATTTATTGGATACCTATCAGATAGTTGACTTTTCATCACGTGTTAGGCCGAACGAGATACATAAACTTCTTAATAAATGAACACCACGGAAGGCACCTGGTTTCGACGGGCTAGAAAACGGCTTACTAAAGAATCTACCCCAGAAATCGATAGTTTACTTAACCAAAGTGTTTAAGGGTGTTTTGCGTATTGCATATTTTCCGAGGTTTTTAAAACACGCTAAAATCATAGCGATCAAAAATCCTGGCAAGGATCAGTCTATTCCATCTAGCTACCGACCAATCAGTTTATTGCCAAGCTTAGGAAAACGAATCGAATCTGATATTTTGTCCCGTGTCTCTAAAACAACAGAGCATAATTTGATCCCAGAACAGTTTGGATTTCGAAGCTCATACTCGACCACAGTTAGCCAGAGTTGCTGAACACATAACTCATGGGCTAAATCGAGGTCTGTCTACAGGCTGTCTTACAAGATATTGAAAAGGCTTTCGATTCGGTTTGGCATGAGGGCCTATTACATAGGCTAATAAGACATAAAATACCTCTCTATCTAGTAAAACTTGTCCAAAATTACCTGCGTGATCGTTCCTTTTCTGTATATATTGGCAAAGAGCATTCAGCACTCAAAAAGTCAAAACCATCCCAGCTGGCGTGCCTCAGGGTTCAATCTTGGGCCCTTATCTTTTTATTCTTTACCTAAATGATATACCCAAACAGGCTTGTTATTTACTTACGCTTATAATACAGCAACATATACGACTGACAAAGATATTGATAAAGTAATTGGACGCCTTCAATACTCTACGGACTTACTTAGTAATTTTTTTTAGATAAATCTTTGAATAGCATTAACGCATGCTTAGCGAACTCTAAAGTTACAATATTAAATGGAAAAAGAATACGACCTCTGCTTACCACCGCGAACTACGAACACGACGCGTCTTGGTGGTTAGAGCGCCTGGAGTATTTATCCGGGAAGCGCAGGTTCGAATCCTGTTCGCGACCGTATTCGTTTTCCATTTAATATTGTAAATTTTAATTTTTAGAGACTTGGAAACTGAAGGTAAATTCCGCAAAACTGATTGTGTTTACCAGAAAACGTAACCTGCCTACCTACTCGACTCATAAGAATTTATAACCATCCGACTGTTTGGCGTGAATCAGTTAAATATTTAGGTTTAATATTGGATAAGACCATGAAGCAATGATAAGACACTAAACTGGAACAAAAACAACGAACAGATTTTACGTAAAGGCGCGAGAGCATTAAATTCATTAAAGGTCATAAATCGCAAATCAGTCCTACAACTTCGTTCCTTATTTATTCGACTCTAGTTAGACCTTGCTTAACCTACGCAGCACCTATCTGTTCTAGTCTGACAGTAACAAAATATAACAAACTACAAACGATTCAAAACAAAGCACTAACATTATCATATAACACACCATTTCGCACAAATCTTAAAAAGTTACACAATCGTATTAAGTACCCTTTCCTAAAACATTTCATTTTAAAAATATCTCGTAAATTTTATTTAGGTACATAATAACCCAATGCAGTGTAATAGTCGGATCTCTGCTATAGGTAAAAGTAGATTAAATACATTGTCGTATGCACGGACGTACAAATCGATATCGACTGCCCCATCACTACTTCCTCCGTGAGTCATGACGACTGCTCGCTTACTAGACGACGTCCGCTCCGGCCGTGTGTTCTTTGCGCGGAATCTACCCGCTACTTAGTACTTATTGTTATTAAATATAATAAAGCGTACATTTTGTAACACATTCAATGTAGATAAGTGAGTCCACACTAAGACTTGCACTTGTATTTAAACGATGTAAATACTAAAGATATAATATTAGTACAAAATAATATTTAAAATATATTTGTATGTTTATAGAGACGACATAGCTTGTGTAACAAAATATAAAATGATATGTATGCAAATAGATTATGATAATTTGTAAACAGCATTGTAATAATATTTTAAAAAATCAATCAATCAATAGTAGTGATCCCAGAGATTTTTTTGGGGGTCATACTTTTGAAATTCTTTTGAACAGTATAATATTAATCCTTATCTAATTATATAAGTTGTAAATTTTTGTGGAAAAAGAATACGGTTGCGATCCGGTACGGTTGCGAATCCTGGATAAATACTCAAGGCGCTCTGCCCACTAAGCCATCTCGACTTCTGCTCACCACCGCGAATTCTTCGTCCACATATTGATACGTCTTTTGGTGACGTCACTGCTATCTATTCAGTCCCTAGTATTTATCCGGGAGGCGCAGGTTCGAATCGTATACGTATTATTTTTCCACGAAAAATTATAACTTTAAGGTTCGCTAAGCATGCATTAATGCTTTTCAAAGATTTATCTGTATTAAATAAGTTGGTTACGTTGGGCTATAAAATGACCACAAAGCAGTAGGATTTATACGTGTGAGGACGTGCAAAAGAATTGGTCTACTATACAGGGGTGCCACACTATTGAAGTTCTGATCGAACGTATAACACGTTTGAAACAAAGAAAGCAGAAATGCTAGTACGTCCGACTGGTGAAATAAGAAACAGATGTGCATGCATACCAAATGTACATGGATGTCAAGAGTACCTTAAGAACTACCATGATAAGTATTTTCTTAACCCTGACTCTTCTAACTAGTATTTTGTTTTAACAACCGTGTCACTTAGGTCGTGGGATGTATAGGACTAAAGACGCCCCAAATGCCTGAAAAAAATGTGTCGGTCCAAGCGGCAAACAAATTATATGTATGCTTACAGGGTTTAAGTATACATATAATTTGTACGTTGATTTGTACAGTGTTTGACGACAACTTATACACATAAACTATACAGACCTACAAATAGGTAGTCACTGGCAACACTTCCTTAACGCTTTTGTATTAGTAGTTTATTGTTATTGATGAAACTATTTTGTTAATTATTGCAGTCCGGTAAGTAGTTTTCTATTCATTTTATGTAATCCGAATAATATTAAATACATAATAACTACCGTTTCGAACTGTGGTAGCAAAAATATTCTGTTTCGAACTGATCATGGCCTAAAATAAGAGCAATAAAATAATAGATATAAATTTTATGGTTTTTATTAATTGACTATTGTTTTGGGTTAGTTTATTTTTTTGGGTCATATTAGTTTCCTTGGGTAGCATGAGCATGTGAGTTTGGGCTTGAAGGGCTCGTCGACAAACTTACACACGTTAGGGAACAGCTTTTCTAACACATGTTTCAGAGTCCGCGCGTGCCTTATGTTATTTGTTTCACACACGAGCGTTATCTGTTCAACAATTACATTATTTAATTAAAACTTAATAAAATAATGACGCAGTATGTCATTTCTTATCAAATTATCAGCTAAAAATAGAAAAATGTGTATTATCTGAAATTCTGAAGACGTGTAAAATAAAATAAAGTTTACGACTCAGATCGCTACTGCATTACACTATTAGAATATAGGAAGATTCACTCATTCCATTGTAAGGTAGGTAGGTACGTCTATTTACATGCATATGGCTGAAACAATGCAACCTTCGTACTATATCGTTACTAGCTGTGCCCCGTGGTTTCACCCACGTATAATATTTTAATTCCTCAGTAATAACCAACAAATAGCAGATAATTCACAGTTTATCTCGTCGGGCGGGGTTTATGCCTTACACGGCTCTCTCGCGCGAGTGTTGAATTATTTTCATAGTACATATTCTCCTAAACTATGCGTCCAAATAACATGCTAAAAAGGGCAAAGTTTATCTTCATAAAATTCTCTTGATGATGAAGGACTTTCGTTCGTAAGGATTAATATGCCATGGCTAATAATAATGCACAAAAATCACTTTTTAATTTTCGATATTTTTTGGCACAAAATACTTTGTTGTGGTTTATGTATGAGAGATAGGCATATGCGCATCGCGCACTTTATTTTTGACGTTCTAAAGGCCGATATTTTGGTAGAACATTATATTTACGTATTCTAACCTTTACGCCAGCGCATGTGGATAAAGAGGTTGGGCAGCGCTCTTTCTTCCGACATATATAACAAAAATATCAATATTTAAGGCAAGCTGTTAATCTGCCTATCAAATACAAAAATATTTTTTTAAGCAAACAAACAAAAAAACTCTTCCACTTTATAATATTAGTATAGATTAGGCCTAAATGAGGAAGGGGAGATCAGGACTGTACTCCAAAATAAACGATTGTATCGTGGTGATTCTATTGTGTTAGAAGTTTATGTTCTGAAACCACCAGTTGATTATCTTACGTAGTTTTCCATTAACTTATCCTCTGCAAGCCACTCGCGTTCGACTTCACAATTGTGTACATTACATTTTAAGTTCTCGATTACTTTTAACATTTTGGCAAGTTCGGCTTGTTTTCCTGGCGTCAGACGTACCTAAAATTAAGGTTGATATTAGTAAGAGAATAAAAAATCTAAACTTCTTATGTTGATATGTAAATTGGTTCTTACTGTCAAAGTTACAAGTCGACCTTCAACTGTCTTCCCCCGCGCAATTACCCGTGTCAAAGACATTACATTTATATTGCCCCCAGAAACGATGCAAACTACTCTGTAATTTGTTTTGAATAAATTATTATATTTTATATTATATTTATATCTTAATACAAGTGGAAAAGTTTCTAAGAAAGCTGTAACGTATACTTTTTGCCATGTAGTTCTGGAAGTATGTCAGGCACGCACAAGAGGGCTCCTAGACTGATTGCGCCTGCACCTTCCGCTATCAATGTTTCTTCTTCCGCCAGGTGCAAAATCGCTCGAGATGTCCAATCATCGTGGACTAATACCTAAAATGAATGAATTTAGTTAAAACTTGAAGCATAGGTATACAAAAGACTTGCGAATAAATCTGTGGCTATAGCTAAAACAACTTTTTTCTTTTATTTTGTAGGAGGCATTACGACTGCAACTTTTCTATAAAAAAAAATGGAAGGCCTAGTTGAAGGTTTCTGATTAATGATATATACTATATAGTTCTAAATAACTTCTAATAACTGGTGATATTATTAAATAATCAGAGATTGTAGAACTTACACTTAGGTATTACTATTAGGTAAAGAATTTGAGAGAAAAATTTCATATACCTATATTTAATATATAGGTATATAAAATTTTCATTATTAGGTAGAAATATATAAAGATATATAATATATAGGTATATATTATTTAAAATGCTAAGATATGAAAAAAAATACCGAGATCGATAAAAAATAATTAATGGCTTTTATTCATAACCTCTCAGCAACAGATATAGGTACTTAAGTAGTGTAGTAGTAGTTATAGTATCACTAACCATTTTGTCGATAAGAGATCGCGCTGTGTGAAAAGCATTGTCGCCAGCTCTTGGGACTGCAAGCGAGGTCGCTAGGCCCATCTCAGTCGCAACCTCATAAGGATGCTCGTTATCAAGTGCCTTAAAAAAATTGCAACTTTTCGCTGGTTCTATACCCTAACAACAGAACGCGGTACGAGAAACATCATTAATTAAATAATCATTATTAAACATTTGCGAAATAATAAAACTGTTAATTGAAAGCAAAAGGTTATCATAGTTTTATAAATACTGACGTCAGTTCTGATTTAGACCAACAGAAATGAGGGAATTGCCATATTTTAAACTACCACAACTTTATTATCTTTTAATATCCAAATTCAAATTATGAGACATCCTAAACTAATATTTCAGATTATTTTTAGTCGGCATTCTTATAAGTTTCCACCAAAAGCCAAACTAAAACTATTATTGTTTTTTTTTTTGTTAAAAATCCTTTCTTCCGTCCCGCTCGTAGAGTAAAACACTTTGATCAAGGCATATGGCAGCGTGTACTTACATCTAAGCTCGGTAAATAATAATTAAATGAACTATTTCGAGCAACATTAGACCTTTCCATAATTCAAAATATTTTGGACCTTGAACTTTAAATAAGTCATATTCGAGGAGTATGGGTATATTAACTTCTCAAGTTTTACATATTCAGCACCAACCAACCTAACAAACATCCTTTTTAAACAAATGAATATCTTTGCTCATTCCTGCAGGTATAATTCATCATTTTATTTTGTTTCGAGCTAGAGATGACAATTCTCTAATTTGAGTTCAGTTTGGCTACAAAAGAACCAATGTCAATAGGTAATAACTATACCTATAATAATAACAATAAGGAACCTATAAAAGAAACAAAATTGTGTGTTTTGTTAACTTAAAATAGTAAGTACAGATCTTTTTGGAACAATCAATAATAAGCCTTGATGTTTTAAAAAGGCGTAGGCTGTTTCTAGCTTTGAATTTCCACTATTTTCCCAACATCAATATGTTTATCATTGTGGTTTGGTAACAGCGTAGAATATAATGAAGAACAAAGAGGGAAGTGGGATGATAGATGGCATTTCTTCCACTTTTTTGCATAATATGTTAAGAAGAGATATCCTTACGTAAATTAGAAGATCAGGTTTAACGTGTTTGGTAAGGGTGGATATGCCCGCTATGAGTCCTCCACCGCCGATAGGAACAAGGATGACATCCGCAGATGGTAACTGTTCTAATATCTCAATGCCAATGGATCCTGCTCCGGCTATCACGTGAGGATGGTCATATCTGAAAAAAAAACCACATGACAATTATACCTTTTCCATATATGAATATCTCTATTATAATAAAACTAGCTGTGCCCCGCGGTTTCACCAACTATAATTATATTTTAATTACCTACTTAGTAGTAACCAACAAATCGATAGGTACATCATCATCAATACATTTACAAATAAATAAAATTGAAGTGTCTGTTTATAATGTCAAAATAATAGTTTTTTTAAGCTTATACAGTTATTTGCACGATGTCTGTTTGTTCCGGCTAATCTAATGAATCGACACTACGATCCGGACTCAAAACAGGAGACATGCAGTGGATAGAAAAGGGAGAAAAGCCGCCACGGAAATTTTAAGTGAAAAGATCGGCGTCCAATCTCATGCCCGGGCGCGGGCGACGCGAACCGTGAGCCGACCAATAAATCAGTGGCACGTACAACTTCCTCGTACGCTATATTTTCGAAAATATATCTTTACTTTTGGTTTTTAATTACCTCCTCTACAAACTGGTCTTGAGCCGAATCTGCTGGATGTTTCATACTCCACCGAAATCACGAGCTATGGTGAATACACGGAGCACAGCGAAGAAAAATAAAGAACATTATGGCAAAATGTCTAAGGGCGCTGAAGCCTTGGGAACTGCTAATCAAGATCATTCCAGGTAACTAAACACTAAAAGTGACCGTGATGAGAAAAAGAAGGACCTATAACAAGTCGGAAAACCTATATTTCTAACCGAACAAATTGAAAAAATTAAGCCGAGTTCTAATATAGGTCTACCCTCATATTCAGAAAAATATCGAAGTCGAAATCATTGTCAAAGTCCGCATCGTCATCAGTGTTAGCTAGAAAGAAAAGACTGGAATTAGTAGCCGCAGAAGGTAAGGCAAAAATACAAATGGAAATAATCTATAAAAGGTTGGCGGTCGAGTTGGCCGAGTTAGAAAACGAAGAATACAGTTCACAATCGGAAGGAAGAGAAGAAGAAGATCATACTAAAGTTGAAGTGACTCGTTGGATTGGCTGCAGTTCAAGCGACGAAGACTCAACTTCACCAATGTTGTTATTCAGTCCCATGTAAGAGTTACGCGTGTGTTTTAGTCGGTAGGAGTCCGGCACAGCGTCCATGGTGGATTTTCCACACGAGAAATAAAAAGGCCGGGCTAAGTGTGATTGAGTTTTTCAGTTAGGAAAAACTCAGCATTACACAACTGTGTACACCTCTGCCTACCGGGTAAATAATAAGTATATATGTTGTAATGTATAATTACCCATTGATATAGGTAGCATATCTGCCATGCTCAGCTATAATTGTAAAAGCGCGTTTCTTAGCCTCGGCGAATGACTTTCCGTACACCACGACGTGAGCGCCAAAACTTTCACACAGATGCACGATATCTAAATGGGTATAAGTAGGAAGTACGACGGTGACGCGGATTTTAAGTTTCTGGGCTTGATATGCTAAAGCCTGTACAAAGCAAAAGTAGACAATTATAGTACAATTATGCAACCGCTATGGCTATTGAAACCAATCTATTATGTGTAACTAGACATCTTTATAATTTTAGTTACGCTTGCCAAAAACTGCCTTTCTACTGTATCTACAGACGTGTTTTCTTCAGTTTCACATTAAAACTAAGATATAACTTTGTAACAAAACAACAGTAATATAGCTAGACTACACATGGAAGTCTGTATTACCAAACCCCAATTTCCTGCTGACGCTGTAAAAACACCTCCTAAGCGTTGTTCTTCGGTTAACATAAATAACGCAAATATTGCTGAACGCTCGTGGAAACTAGAAGAAAAACATAAAAGTTGATTAATTTTAGAATATAAATTATTTTACAGTAATACATACCTACAGCAGTTATAATACCTTCCAGTTCTATGAACAGTTTCTAGTTTGAAGTATAATTCCATGCCAAACTTATCACAACGTTTTGATTTCTGAAAATAATAATATAACAGCCGATTTCTTATTTATGAATAAACAACAGCTGAAGTAATGTCTAACAAAATTGTATATAAGCGTTGCATCTTGTTATGAAATAAAAAAGTATTGACTTTTGCAACGAAAACTTTTTAACAGCTCAGATAAATCACGGGACATATCCATGTTCACATAAAGTACACGTACTATAGGTGAACATAGAGCGTTAATTACGTATGTTTTTGATAGAGAACTTAATTGTAACTCTGACTTACTAATTACCAGACACAATAGAAATGTTATTGTTATCAAGTACAATTTTGTACTTTCGCGAGTATTCCTACAGCATAATCAAGCAAAAGGTCATTACCAGGAGTGGAGTGGTGTGAACAATCTCTTTGAGAACTTCGTCTGCTTGCATAACATGGCTATAATGTATAGTTTTTGGATGGTTTGGATTGCAATACCGATCATATTCAATGTTGGGTGGATCCTAAAACCGTTAATTTGATATGGTTGATACATATTTACAAAAAGATTTACACCAATAAACAAGCATTAAATTTATAATATATAATAAATGTATGTATTTGTCGAGCTAAAGCAGTAGTGGTGACTAAATCAAAGTCTTGCTTTTCTTAACTTGGGTTTAAATTTACAATTGTTTGGACCTAAGACAACAGACAGATTAACAGAACCGCGAGCGCCTTTTCAAATCCATATGAGTGTACATTTTTCGATATTATTTGAGGTATTATATATGTTATATTAATCACAATAACAGCAAAATAATTCGAAGCAGCAGCGGACAAGTAACCGACATCTCAAAATATCTGTTGGTTTTTTTAGTTGAATCCCTGAATTAACTATTGAGGGATGCACGTTGCACTTTTGCTATGCATGGGAAGAATCTGACGGAGTGATAGTGAGTTGAAATTTAAAAAACAACTTACAGGACACCATGGGCGTGAACGGATGATGTCACGCTTAGCAAGTACCGCGGGAGATAAACCAAGAGATTCTCTACAATCTGGAGGGGTAGGCGGTGGCAACGGGTCTTTTTCTTTCGGCATTATGTTGGCATGGTCTTATTTATGACATCAGACTGTGGTGAACCATGTCTTTCTACTATATTCTTCGTACATAAGATGTAATAAATTGTTATTTAATGTTTGATATTTTACTGAGCAGTTGTTGATGTATATAAGTCATCGGTGTGTGTCATTGTAAAATGTCATTGTCCACAGACGTTGTAGACAGATGTGCTAAGATATTAGTTATTATTCTGAGGGCAGATGAAGGTATATTTTAGAGCATAGGTTTCTAGGTTTAGATATTATTCTGAGGTTTAGACCTTCAATACACTGCTGTCCTGCTGTTCTCGTAAACCTATTAGTAGGTAGTAGAAGCAACATTATTCTACGGCTGTCCTAACATATTGTTATAAACATACATAAAAAGTCTTATAATCAGAATAATACCGATACCGCTCGGTTAGTTGAGTTGTGTAGTAAGTAAATATAGTTTTGTATAAATGCGAACCTGCCGTATGGATATTTTTGTGGCTATGAACTTGAAAGATGGGAAGGAGTATATAGGCAAACGTTTACATACTCTTTGGCTGGCGGTACCACCAAGAAGGTTATATATATATATATGTAATAATATAATATATATATATATAACAAAATAAAGAACCGACTCCAAAAATCTTTCTGTTAAGTAAAAATGCACTTAAAAGTAATAAAATAATTGGATTATCAACTTACTATAATTTACATAAAAAAAAAAAAATGTGGATTCTGAATAAAATTAATTTATTAGGACAATAATATACAATTATTATTATTTTGGGAGTCGGTGCCAGTAAAGTATAATAAACGTGTAAATACATTCATGAAGTAGCGTATTACGTTCGCTTTAGGCAGTTGTTGTGTTCATTCTGTCCATATGGGTAGGGTCCATTTAATTGAGACGAGCAAAGAAGGGGAGAAACGCCTATATCAAAGTAGGAAATCTAGATCTGAGGCTATTTCAAAAGAGAGTAATGAACTGCGTAAAACAAGATGAAATTAATTAAAACATTAAATTAAAGTCTGACTAGCGTATGTTACTCACGGGACAGTGTAAGGATTCTAACGATACCCCATATATCGAAATCAGTTCAGGTATTTAGAAGTTATGGTGGAATAGGTAAAGAAACTCACAAACATACTTACATACTTATATACACTCCGTTTTTTGGGCACTCGTGTAAAATGAGATGTTCGAGAATGCGGTCTTACACTAAAAAGTAATAAATAGCAAAAAAATATGACGGATTTCCGGTGCTTATCTTCCGGTTTCATCATCATCATCATCATCTGATGATGAAGGTGGAAAATAGGCAGTCCATTAGAACTATTCTAGAGACCGTAAACACCTCTGGAAAGTCACAAGAAAGCAAAATACACCATTTCGTTTCCTTGGACGACGTATTATTTTTCCGTTAGTTTGATTTAAATACCAAACTACCTAACCAATTTTAATAGAATTTAAATGGGACCAATTTGAATTAAATTCTTTCAAATAAAAAAATATTTTTTCAAATTGGTTCATAAATGACGGAGTTCTGAGGTAACAAACATAAAAAAAAATCAAACCGAATTGATAACCTCCTCCTTTTTGGAAGTCCGTTAAAAAGGGTAACACTAATGAAAGCTTTCCCCAAGAAGTTTCCAAGTGGAGTTGACGTCAATTTATCTAGAGGATAAGAAAGTTAGTCTAGGCATTGAACGTACGCCGGAGGTTTAGTTATTATTCTGAGCAGGAGGTGACCAGCAGGTGCAGCAATCCGCTTTGAGAGAAGTGGACAAGGGTTGTTGCACTAAAACGAAGCGAGCTTGAAGCGTAAAAAATCGATGTTAGTATGGCATTATGTTATTTTCCGATTTCCATTCTACATTACCTAATAAAAATGTTAGATTAACATAAGCCAATACTCAAAAGTAACTGAAATAAAAAGTTTTTATGCCATTGTTTCGTCCTGTAGACTGCTACGACGTGGCTACGACAGAGGCTACGACGTAATTATAATAAGGGCAGGTTCATCTTACGAACTTAACTTGGCGTAACCGTAGCTTTCGGAATAGCCGTAGCAAAAAAAGTTTTTATTAGTGACTTTAGAACATTGATGATTAATGAGTAACAATATGTCGATGATTTTGAATTATATTTTATCTTTGAAACAATTGATTGAAGCCTTATTGATAAGGTTATGTAAATGTGCTGGGAAAAATAAGATCAAGTGTTATTAGCCTTTCTAACATAATCAATAAATCAAGATAAATCTTTGAAAAGCATTAACGCATGCTTAGCGAACTCTAAAGTTACAATATTAAATTGAAAAAGAATACGGTCGCGAACAGGATTCGAACCTGCGCCTCCCGGATAAATACTCCAGGCGCTCTGACCACTAAGCCATCTCGACCTCTGCTCACCACCGCGAATTCTTCTTCCATATTTTAACACGTCTTATGGCGACGTCATTGGTCACCTGTATAGGTACTGAATTGATTGCAATGACGTCGCCATAAGACGTGTTAAACTAAGCATTCAGAATAAAATGGATGTATTATTAATATTACAATTTAAGACAATATTATCATTCATAAAAATTTCTTACCGGCTACGCCAATAACGACTATTCACGTCCACCCTGCCATCTCGACGGATAGTAGTGCTTGTCGTTATTTCGTAACAATTATCGTAGACACAATTTACTGTTTTATTTAATGTTACATTGTTAATAAATATTTTAATTTTGAATAGATCTATTACTTTTAAATATATTATGATGTGGATGACTTTATTTATTTAATACGCCATAAAGTAATTTTTTTTTTTTTTTATAAAGTTACTATTGCATTATTATTCCGCTTATTCTCAACTATACATATAAATTAAATTTTTAAAACAAATATATATAAAAAAATATACATTTAAAAATGATTATTGCATTTATTATTCTATTTTTTTTTCATTTAGCGAAAATTGTATCTTGTCCTAACTATCTAATTGTGTTTCCTCATATTTGTACATTAGCCGTTGTCATGTGTCATCATCACATCACGATCACATGTTGATCCAAAATATTATTTAACACCTATAATAATCTTATATAATATCACAACCATGTATTGTTTTCTACATGTTTTACAAATAAATATTTATTTGTCTTTGTCTATTGAAATGGGTACTTACTCGTAGGTAAATTAATAACGTGTTTTATCGATATAAGTATCTTTGCCATCTCTAAATTTTTTTGCTAACTCTACGATGAATTTATAGCGTGGCGTGTACCTCTCCACGCCACGCTCGTACGTCAATAGCGTGGCGTGTACCTCTCCACGCCACGCTCGTACGTCAATAGCGTGGCGTACTATAGGTTAAATAGCAGGAACTGTACTACTGTATGTACTATTCCTTTTAGGGAGGTAGGCAAAGGTTTATTAATTTTAATCAAATAGACATCTAACATGATTACTCCAATCTTCATCTTATTACGTAGTTAAAATACGTACATGCATCCCCGAATCCTCAAATTAAACTAGCAAAACAATGTCGTAGTTACGGGCCCGTCTCTTGAGCTACAGGTTGTGGATTCAAACCTGAGATGAGACTTTAGGTCTACTTTCTTATACCTAAGAAATTACAGACATACGGTATGAGAAGAGGCCCTTACCCTACAGTTGTTGACAGCCTGTAGCGGCTGGTTATGCAGAAACCAGAACTTGCTGTCGAGCATTTACGCAAATAATAACATAAATAACAAAGTTTGTTCAATATTTATTGACGAAATTTTACAATGGCTAAATACAAGTGTCATTCATTATTAAGTTATTATAGTTACTGGACGGTTTATTTTCTTTAAAAATCTTTTGTGGTGCCTTTATTTCTGCATGCACACTGGGTTCGGTGCGAGACACGGGCCGCGTCTAGTGCTTGCCACTTTTTCGGCCCGTTCATTCATATCTTGGAAGAGGTATTCTTTATACTGCTTCTTAATTACGTCTAGAAGCTCTTTGGTATGGTCCCATCCCCTGGTTTCTACAATCACTTTTAACTGCAATATTAAAGGTAATAACGTCAAAACGCTATTTAACCCCGATTGTACTATTACCATTTTATACAATGAGACTCACTTGAACCGTGAACACTTCTGACTTGACGCATGCTCGCTCGGGCACACAGTCCCGCACTGTGACGCCAATGCCAGCTAGCAGGGCGCACATGTCCGACATGCCACCGGGCCGGTCCGACACCGTCACTTTGAACTTGACCAGTCGACCTTCCGCCGCCATGCCTCGTTCGATGGCACGGCCCAACGTCGTCGTGTCGATATTGCCTCCAGTAGTGATGACCACAACTCTAAAGAATTAAGGTTTGTATTCGAATATTCAATTACACTTGATAAAACCACACTTCAGTTAAGTTGAACTTACTTTTTGCCTTTTAGATTTGGGAACAGGCCAGCCATAATGGCTGCAATACCAACTGCTCCGGATCCTTCTATAGCAAATTTTTCCTCTTCTACGACGTGCATAATAGCACGAGCAACCCAGTCTTCTTTTACAACCACCTAAAACCAGAAAAAAAAAAACTGTTTTTGCTTATGCTCTGCGATTCTGTATGGTTTAATATTGCAAAAGAATAGGTACGCTGCTACCCGTTCCTCTGTTTTCTGTATTACTTATATTTAGAAATATAAACGAGTGTTATAACTTGTTGACTTCTTATTATCAGTCTAAAGCATTATACATTAAGTAAGTATTTTAATTAAGGTAATATGTGTATTAACTGCAAAGTTAGCCATGTTGGTTCGGTCATCTGTATAGAGACTGAATAGATACCAATGACGTCATCAAAAGACATGTTGAAATGTGGAGGTGTAGATTAAAGGCGCTCTGTTTAAAGCTTTATAAGATATAACAATAATAATAAAAATATACCATTTTATCGACCAGGCCTTTGACGTTAAAGAAAGTGTTTACACCGACTTTATTGACAGCTAACCCATCAGCAATAGACGATGAATCTATCGTAATAAAGACACGTTCATTTTTCTTAAGTGCCTCTACCATGCTGCATGTTTTGTCCGTTTCAATTCCCTGGAAATAAAAAACAGTACATTGAAACGTATATTCATTTTGTTTATATTTACTATTTACATTTGCGCAAAATAAATCAATCCTACTGACTCAATCACATCTGGCACACTGCTAAGTAGAACCTAGAAAGTATCCCCTTAAAATCACTTTAAATTATACTATAAGGATATTACTAGGTACTTACATAAACCTCGGTGTCAGGTTTGAGATGTTTTATGGATATTGCTACTCCAGCTAGGAGACTGCCACCTCCACACGGTATCAACACTGCGTCCACGGAAGGCAGTTGTTCTATTATCTCAATACCTATTGTACCCTGGCCTTCTATAACGTTCGGATGGTCGAAACTGTAAAGCACCAAATTATGTAGGAGCAATAAAGCAAAAAAAAGCGTTTGTGTTAGAAAACAATAGTAAAAGTGCCTTCGAAAATTTGCAGAAGCAAGGTTTTATTAAAAATAAAATCTATCTCCTGAAGCATATGTTAGTTTAATGGGATTTTCAAAATTGTATTATCTATTGTTTATTCCATTGTTAAAGACCAAGTGCGCGGAGTGTGCAGAGTCAGCACCGCTCTGTCCTCTCGACAGAGTACGCTAATATCGATTTTTAATCGGGATCCAGCTTACAGTTGACATTATCAGCACTGAAAGATAAACCAGTGACGGTATGTCAACTGGACAGGTACAGATTTGTTAAGATTATCAGCGGAAAGAGAGATATATACCGGATACATCGGACAACTAATAAAAAGTCTGTACACGGTCCTGACTGCTAACTCCCCGCGGACATAGTAAATAAAATAACTCTCAAGTATCTACTCTAAGTGCAATGTTCAATGTATTGTAATATTTGCGGTTGGTTTACCCGTTTATGTACATCATTTTCTTTTCCTTGGCTATGGTCATCGCATGACGTTTTGTTTCCGCCATGTTTGCACCGTGCAACACAATCTTTCCGCAAAGTTTTTCTGCCTTGCTCACTTTTGTCAGAGGGGCTTTTATGGGCATGACGACTATGTTCGGTAGGCCAAGTTGGGTGGAATGGAAGCCGAGAGCACAGGCATGGTTTCCTGCGCTGGCACTAATCACACCATATTTCTTTTGTTCATCGCTTAGCAATAGTAAAGTGTTTCGTACACCGCGCTCCTTGAAACTATTGAAAAGGTTAACTTTCACAGGTTAAGTACTAAGTACTTCTGAAATTCTCTATTCATTAATGAAAACCCCAAATTTCAATCTCATCAAATTTTTTCCCTGTAACCACTGGACGGACTCTTCGTCCAGTGGTTACGGAGAAAAAATAGAGACAGACAAAAAGAGGCGGCTGGATACTTTGTTTTACCTTATGTAATGTATAGATAACATAATGAATGAAAAACAGTTTTCATCATCGTAGTAGTGAAGAAATATCCTCCAGGTTTATTTCCATAATTACCCATATTACCTACGTAAATAATGCTTGCCTAATTTCGGACCCAAGGTACTTGGGCGTACCTTGGGTCTTATCATTTTGTACAACAACTTCGTTCCGGATAAAAATAAAAAAACAAAATGCTTAAGTTTTTTACCTTCCCGTGTATTGTAAGAATTCTTGTTTCATATACAAATCCACTCCCAGTTTCTCCGACATGTGAGCTCTCTACGGTAAAACGATTCAATAAAAGTACCAATAATTTGAATACGCTCATTTTTATTATTGAATATTACAAACTCTATTAACGGTGTAAGTTCGTATAGGGTGGTATAACATGGCGCGGTCGATAAAATTGCACACACGTCATAATACGATAAAGGAGAGATGCTCGTGGAACTCCAGGTGTAATTTGTTTAATACTATACAATTTTAGTAATTTACTAACATTTTTGTATGGCAGTTTAATTCCAACTATCGGCCTCATACGAAAATATTCAATTGTTTTCTGGGAGACGGCACTGTGGTTTTGCGATATTTAGACTGACGTCAAAGTAGTCGTATATAAAATTGCGCAAAATAAGTGCATGTAAGATTGCGCGCGCAATCTTATACGCCTGCGCGCGTGATCTTAATCGCTCCTCGTTTTTGTAGGTCAATCAAATCTATTTGTGTATCAGATGACTTAGATTTTTACACCCGCTTCTCATCAGGCTGCAACAACTAGCCTGAAGTGGAACTGGTATTGTGCTATGGAATCCTGACGTATTTATTGACGTTGACTTTCTGGCACACAACATGATTGAAAGGAAAGACCTAGAAGAGCATCAAGATACCCAAACTAATTTTTATAACCAGACAGTTGCTATGAAAATTTGGAAACGTAACGTTTGTAACGAAGAATATAAGGAGCCAATATAGGAAGACTGGATAGAATGTCATTTAATTAAAAATTGCTCCGTCTACAACGGTTCCGGAGCTTTTAAATGCAATTTGTGCAAATAGTTGTGGCATCTTCAACATCTCCAACGCGGAGTTCTACACACCTAGCTGGGTAAAGTTACGCAATTCACAATTTATGATTTTGATTTAATTACTACAAATTTACTAATTTTGTGCCACATTAATAATGTTTATTTGTTCCATATTAGTAAGGATATTAAATAAGTAGGTAGACCTTAGATATCTTGGGTTTTTTCAATTTATGACCCGTTGGTTGCAAACTACGCAGTCTTATACCACGCTACCCTACTCTACATGTTTGTCCTTGTGAAACTATGAGACATGTCGTAAATAAAACCTGATTTTATATCAGGTTTTATTTACGACATGTCTCATAGTTTAGAGTACTTCATAGCAAGGGTACTCACCACCAGCTGGGTCCGAATGACTTGGCCTACGATACGTCGTGATGCAGCTAATATATCTTCATACTTTACCTTGCGCGGATTATCTGGGTCACAGAACTCGTCGTATTCTGGATCCTAGAAATATTAAGATACTTCTACTTTGGTGTCAATAAACGCCTAGCCAGTTTTTATTTCGTCCCAAAAAAGGAGTGTTATGTTTTTAGGGTTCAAAAAGTCACTTTGACTTTAAAGAAACTCAAAAAGACTGAACCGACTTAGATGTAATTGTATTATATTTTAATTATTATGTACATATCTATAATTCTTAAACAAAAGTCAGTTCCTGAATAAAATTTAGACGTATGGGGATCTAAAAAATTGTTAGTTATGGGCAATGGTACACAAACAGGTATGAAATAAAGAAAAAAACACATATGACAGGCGTGCTTTTTATTTATTTTTAATAATATAATTTCATCGTTTTCTCTATAATGTGTACCTAGTTTACAATGCCCAACATGAAAATCTTTAAAATAACTTAGTAGGTACACAAGTAGCGCAAGTTAGAGTTCTATCTGCTAACTAATCTAAGGCTACTTTCCGACCACTGCCGGTCAAAGCACTTTACTATAAAACGTTGAAAAAAACTACCGTCACTGCACAGTTGCAGTTCTTCCTCCTCAGTGCATAACATCTGAACGCAAACTTTTCAGATTCATTTATACTAGGTATGTACTCACATCTTTAGCGCTCGTCATCTCGAATAATTACTTTTTTTTTTGTTGCTGAGACTTTTCTGATTTTGTGGTTGCGTTTTAACACTAGTAATTTTTCATATTGGTTGGGAATAAGGGAACGGGGAAACGGTTTAATAAAACATATTGAAAGCCGACATTATACTTGACAATTTATATTTCACTTTGTATTTTTTTTTATTCTTGTTGGAGAGAGGTGTGAGACGTCAAATAAGCAACAAAGATAATATTATAACCATAACTATTTAAGTAAAAAAAGGTTATTTAGTACCTATTTAAAAAAACTTGCGATCCTCTGTTTACCTGCAAACTTAAAAAATGTTCACCACTCATTTTTGATATAATACATAGGTATTTTGCTGTATCAAAAATGAGTTCAAAAGTATAAAGGACTCCCCTCGGGCGTACCCCATTGGTTAGACATGAGAATAAAATTACGCGTAAATAAGGGAGTGTTCATAACTTGATTTTTGACTGTTTATTGTGTAAACCTCTCCCATACCTGCCGCGCCAAAACGCATATCGACACTATGTTAGTATAATAACTTTCGTTAGAGACATAACTATTGTTCAACGGTTATTACTCATTTTAGTTCGCGACATCGCCGCGGGCTCAGCTCATGACTAAGGGCTCCGATCGTCTTCGAAACTAGCCGGGCAATCCCGAAGAATGCACGTGAGTAATAACCGTTGAACAATAATTAATATGCATATCAACACTTCCAATTTTGTTACTGTCTTGATAGGCTCTTACTCACGTTGACTGCTGATCCAAATAATTATGCTATGTCCGCGATCCATCATGGTGTATATGAACAACTGCTTCATTGGTCTAGTGGTCGCAGGTAAATCGTGGTGCACAGAGTACCTATACTTTGTTCAAGTGCAGCGGTCGAACGTGAGGTCCTGCGTTCGATTCCCGGGTCGAGCAGTTTGATTAGGTTTTCTGTTAAGAAATTCTCAGTAGCAGCCCGGAGTTTGGAATTGTGCCTGATTGATGGCAATAGGAATTGCATCAGTAGTCGGGGTGTAGGGGCTATCTTAAACCTCAGCCTAACCCTTCGGGGAATGCAGGTGGGATGAGCTGTGGGTATGTTCGTAGGTAGGTATATGACAACAGTGTTAAAAAATTGTTAACACAGCCCAATTTAGCTATTTAAGTCGAAGTTTGTTTTTAGAGTTCCGTTCTCGTGCGCCGAGGGTTCATACCTACCCATTATACCGCCATAATAAAATTGGTATAATTTTTATTAGTGGCTAAGTTTTAAGGGTGTGTGTGTGTGCTGTAATGGTTGAGTTGTTAACGTGTGGTAGTATAGGGCGTGAATGATGAAAAAAAAAATTTACTTGAGCCAATGTGTTTCAACTTTAATTCACAACAAAGTTGAAAATCAAGGTAAATTTTGGTACTTACAAGTTTTGGCGAAAATCTATATTTGCCCATATCTTTTTAACGTGTTAACTCAGGACCACCTAATAGGGACTATAGACCAAAGGATCTGGTATAAATTTCAACTTGCTAGGTCCACCCGTTCCTGAGAAAATCGGTGGTGACACACGGACGGACAGACGGATGAGAGAGTGATCTTATAAGGGTTCCTGGAAGGTGGACAACGAAGTGATCTTATAAGGGTTCTCATAAAAGATCACTTCGTCCGTCTGTCTGTAAGTCTAAAGCCTTTTTCTCAGGAATGCGTGGAGGAATCAAGGAAATACATACGTCTACGGTCCTAAAGAACTGCAAAAAAACAGGCTTCTTATTCAATAAAAAAATACGGCCATTTAAGCCGCATATTTTGACTTTTGCCGCTAAATCAAAACCTTAGTGCAAAAAAGCTTAGTGGTCCAAGAAACTTATTATTATTTCGTTAATAAGTTTTCCGGACCACTAAGCCACGCTTGTGACAACCCATCAAAGTCGGCCGACAGGGTATTGTCACATAACAAGACAGTTTCAAAAATGGTGGTATCGGATTCTGTCTGAATCTTGGTCTGAATCGATACTATAGTCCGTAAAATATAGCTTGATTAGAATGACAGATGTCAACAAAAGTGACAACTCCAATGCGACTGAACTTTGTAGTAACGTCATATCAAGTGATATAAATTAACACATGAAAAACTACTCGTAACTAGCGTGTTACCATTTTTCTAAGTAGGTACCTACAGTACCACATGGAAATCAGCATATTATATAAATCAGCTTAAAAACTAAAATTATACTAATTCATAGTTTAAAAAAATATACCTAATTATATACGTCTTTACAAGGTTATGTCTTGTTGCAAAAATGTTAGAGATTGGACCAATTATCACAGAATTTTTTAATCAATTGATATACATTTCGATTTTATAAAAAAAATACTTGATTTTGTTAGGTACTGTTCATGCAAAGAGTACCTCTTTCCTTTCCAAGAATAAAACCTCGTCTTCTTAAATACAGAATAACACTGAGTGCATTGACATCTTTCTTGTTTCTTTAGCGATTATGATTTTGATGATTGATAAATACTCCTCCAGACCGTATTTCGGTCACGGCGGCATATCTCCGAGGAGATTAGCCAAGTACGCAGGAGATATTATAGTGCCTAAGTATACGCGCAAACACAAGTGCACTCCCTCTTCCTTCACTCTCATAGTCCGATGGGGCGACAATCCGACACGACCGGAGACAGCAGGCGCAGGATCGACGGTTTAACGTGACCTCCGAAGAGAATTTCCTAACACAAAAAAAACCAATAACACTTGGGAATCGAACCTCACGCTCAGCAGCTGCGTTTGCTACAATTAGAGTAACGAGGTAGTCAATTTTAATGATGATGACGATACTGATTTAGAATGGGCACTCCTAATTTATTTTTTTACTTGCCCGGAAAATATATCTCTGGATCATACAAATATTTGCGTTGGGTGGGAATCGAAACCGTGACAGCAGCCATCTCTCGACCACTGCACCAACCGCGCCGTGGATACGGTTTTTATTGTTTAATTTTATTTGCCCGAATTAAAACCAATAGTTACCTACATACTGTAAAATATTGACTAAATAGGTATATTTTTATTTTTTATTTATTTAAAACGTTTTGATCAGTACATTCTTATTTATATCGATTTGATCAGTACTTTCTCAGCACTAGTCACATTGGTTTGGCAGCTGTCAATAATCAAAATATATTGGAAAACCCCAATTTTTTTTTTGGTTAAAAGATCAATGTATAGAAACAGTACCTCGTCGAGTTTTATAATAATACTAGCTGTGCCCCGCGGTTTCAACTGCGTATAATTATATATTAATTACCTACTTATTACTAATCAACAAATAGAAAATATTTTACAGATCATCTCTTCTCGGTTCCTCGCCAGCGCACACGGATGAAGCAGTTCGGGAGCGCTGTTTCTTCCGACTTACTAAACAAAAATCTATATTTTAAGGCTAGCTGAAAGGTGTAGCCGAATGTTAGATAGCCTTTACTATTCATTCTCATGAATCTGGCTATCATACATAAAAATATTGTATCAAACCGACTGGTATTCCAGAGATTAGCTCGTATAAGCAAAAAAACAAAAAAACTATTCCTCTTTATAATAATAAGTATAGATAGAATATTCGTTAAAAGTTTTAGATACTTAAAGGTAGTAAAATTATTAATAATTCAAATAAGCAAAAACATGCATTACGTTAGATTAAATTATACAATAAATAGTATAGATTATATTATTAGTATAGATAGAATTCATAGAAATAGTACCTCGTAGACTTTTAGAATACTAGTATCCTAATTCCAATCAGTACTAGGCTCAACTTCGTGTAAATGCGACAAAAATAAAAAAGTTGCAATTGAATGTATGATGGTTTAAACTGTTGGGCATTGTGCTTCCCTACCCTTAGGTACTTGAAAATATTTAAAAGTCAAATAATACGCGCGACGTAGGCATCGTACTAAGAAATTGTTATTAGACACATAAAATGAAATGTTTTACTAAAGAAAAACCAAATGCGTGTTTAGATATTTTATTGACAATCTTAGAGGGTTTACGTTTGGCACAAGTTTTATTTTGTTACTCGACGGAATAGTATTACTATGTGTGGTTGTGGCTTTATTTCTGCATGCACATCGGGTTCGGAGCAAGGCACGGGCCGCGTTTAGTGCTCGGAGATTTGTCCGACCGTTCGCTCATTTCTTGGAAGAAATATTCCTTATAGTGCTTCTTGATTAGGTCGATCAACTCTTTAGTATGATCCCATCCTCTGGTTTCAACAATCACTTTTAACTGAAAAAATCATTTTAATTGTTACAATATGAAATGTAACCTATTAAAGGCTACTAGAGCAGGCCACGCCGCAACCATCGCACAACACAGGCGGGCCGTATCTCCTAATGTGCTTTGGCGTAGTTTTGCAATGGTATGCAATATGGGTGGTATTAGGTATACGTAGCTTAGCATAGGTTTACATCTTTCGGAGACGTCAACTATTCTCTTTAACTCTAGACTATCACCACTGCCTCTGCTCCTAACTAAGGGCTACGTTCGCGTTCAAAGAAGTTGGGCATCCTCGTAAAATGGAGAAAAGTAATATCTGTAAACTATAATTATTTACTTCAACACTGAAAACATCTCCTTTGACCCATGCCCGCTCCGGCACGCAGTCTCGCATTGTGCAGCCGATGGTGGCGAGCATGGTGCACAGGTCGGCCAGGCCGCCGGGCCGGTCGGACACCGTCACTTTGAACTTCACCAGCCGACCTTCCGCTGCCATACCTCGTTCTAGGGCACGTGATAGAGTCGTCGTGTCGATATTGCCTCCGGAACAGACGCAGACCACTCTGAAATTTTACAGGTTTGCAATACAATTTACATTTTATAATACTTTAGTATTTAATGTTTGTGTTTTCCAAGTGTTTTCTTTATACAGTGCTATGAGCATGATGAACCAAATTATATAAGGAAGTGTCTATAGGTACCGAAACTTTATATAGATATTTACCTATATAACTGCCCAAGAGGGCAGTTAAATAAATATCAATGTCTGATCTTTCAACATTAGGAGGATCCACATAATTATTTGTTTCAATAAGCTATAATACACAGTATAAGCGATGGATCATGGATGGATTATGTTAAAGATGATATGGCAAGAAACTAAGTGACTGCCGATATGACGGCTGATAGAGATATATGGAAGAAGAATACATGCTGCACCGACCTCAAATAAATTGGTATAAGGGCAGGAGGATGATGATGATGAAGCTATTATACAGTATTCGTTAATTTTAGAAAAAAAAATGTTTGGTGCTGATTTCATTTATCAACGTTGGGTACACCACATTTGCAGAAAACTTAACTAGTTTCTAACATACGTTATTTAAAAAAAAGCTTTTAACTCCTTAAACCCCATGTATCACATAAGATACCCGCTGAATATTTAACTATTGTGTCTGCTTCGTGGACAGGGAATTTGTTAATGCTTTATCATGTAACTATTAACTAAAACACGGAAGATTTTTACATCAAATTAGATAAATCCGAGAATTAAATTTGACGTTATATAGATAGTGAATATTTTTAATATATTTTTAAACCTGAGTTAGGACTTACTTTTTGCCTTTCAGATTAGGAAATAGGCCTGCCATAATAGCTGCTATGCCGACTGCGCCGGCTCCTTCCACGACGATTTTTTCCTCTTCGATAATGTGCATGATCGCACGAGCCACCCAGTCCTCTCTTACTACCACCTTTAATCAGAATAACCGGGTACTGAGCGGCGCGTTTAATATATTATATATTCGTATATTGCTTGGAAATTGCTATCTAGCTTAGTATATAGGCACCATAGGTATTCTTATGTAGCCACAGTGAGGTTCTTGCGCTTTCTGTCGATGGGGTAAATATGGAAGTCTTTGTATTCAGTCCTGAAACCAGACTGATTTGGTTCCGTGTCTAAATATATTACCATTTAGACGACATCCGGTAGATCAAATTAGATAGATCTACAGTACCGGAAGCAGCAGCGCGGAAAATTTAATTACCATAAAACCCCATTACTTAATGCTACAAACAACAAACAATATTGTATTGCACTAATTTCATTCGGCAAGAAATTCAATTTTCCATGGAAAACTAACTTCAAATCAGGCCGCCACATGCTTTTTAGTTTGATTGGAAAGTATACTTGACGAAAATTTAATATGTAGGTATTTACCATCTTATCGACAATTCCTTTGAGGTTATAGAAAGTGTTCACTCCGACTTTATTAACAGCTAATCCATCAGCAATTGAAGCATCGATTGTAATAAAGACACGTTCGTTTTTCCTGAGTGCTTCCACCATACTGCATGTTTTGTCTGTTGTAATACCCTAGAATTTGTTTTGAATTTTGTGTGATAGATGAAAGTCACTTAATTAGAACCATGGTTTTCCAAAGGTCAGTATAACTTACATAAACTTCAGTATCAGGTTTCAGATGTTTTATGGATATTGCTACTCCAGCTAGGAGACTACCGCCTCCGCAAGGCACCAATACTGCGTCCACGGAAGGCACTTGTTCTATTATCTCAATACCTATTGTACCTTGGCCTTCTATAACGTTCGGATGATCATAACTGTAAAAAAAATTGGAGTGCTCACTAGTAATGTCCATTGTCCGGTCAGTGAAGTATGATATTTTATTACAATTTTAGAAATCTTAAGGGTAAAAAATTCCCTGCCCTTAAGTGTTCATTTAAGCTTACCCGTTGACGTACAACAGTTTCTTCTCCTTAGCTAAGGACATAGCAAAATGTTTCGCTTCCGCGATGTTTGCACCGTGCAATATAATTTTTCCGCCTGCTCTTTCTGCTTTGTTCATTTTTGTAATTGGAGCATGTATGGGCATGACGACTATGCTTGGTATTCCAAGCTGAGCGGAGTGGTATGCCAACGCAATGGCGTGGTTTCCAGTACTGGCAGCAACGACCCCATATTTTTTTTGTTCCTCGCTTAGCAATAATAAAGTGTTGCGTACTCCGCGTTCCTTGAAACTATTGGAATTGTATTAATATCCTCGTCCAGTAAGCTATGCAATCGGTACATTCAAATGGCTCGGTCTAGTGGTGCCAAGCGCGACTGCTGAGCATGAGGTCTCGGGTTCGATTCCCGGGTCGGCCAAAGTGTTATTGAGATTTTCTGTTAGAAAATTCTCAGTAACAGTCCGGAGTTTGGAATTTTGCCCAGTAGATGGCAATAGGCTCACCACCTATTACATGAGACTTAATAATAGCATTGGTGAAATGTGGGTGTACAACTGTGTACACCTTTGCCTACCCCTTCGGGGAATACAGGCGTCATGCCATGTTATGTTATATTGCTACAGCATATTTTCTAACTTTGTATCAGTGAGTTAGTCCTAAAAGGCTGCCAAAGGATTGGACGGGGCACGTAAGCACTACAATGGGTGCTTGGACGACACAGCTCAGGCCGACCCAGAAAGAGGTGGCGGGATGACCTGGATGCGTTCCACCAAGCCTTGATTGAGGCTATATATTTGGAAAATCTTGGGGGAGGGCGTTGCTCGGCAGTGGGACAGTATAGACTAACATAAAAAACATAGCTATTTCTAGGATTATAAATATAAAGTTACCGGCAGTGTGGAATAATTCTTGTATTCTGATCATTATCTATACCTATTCTTACCGTTAATTGAATAGAAAGTCCCTAAAGAACCCCAGATATAGCTTATTATTAAAAGTAACTTAGGGCATTAAGTTACGGCAAAAATAACTTATTATAAGCTTGTAACCAACACGCGAAATTTTCGCAACTTTGATTTGCGTTTATTACTAAGGCGTTCTTTATTTAATATTATAATTTTCTTTTTAATTTTATTATAATTATCCTTTACCATCCTGTGCACTGTAAAAATTCTTCCTTCAGATATAAATCCAGTCCCAGCTTCTGTGACATGTGAGCTTTCTGTGGTCAAACCAAAAATATAGATAGATCAAAATAAAGTTATGGGTTTGTTGAAATTTGTTGTGAAACTTTTAAAATATAATACTCGATCATGTAGTATAGCCGTTTGTCTAAATTATATATTCCTTTCATCTAACTTAGTCAGTTCTAAAGGAACGAAGGCAAGAACTTCAATTTCTCAAAGTGCTTTCCATTGGCGAGGCGAAACGGGACTAGGGGAGGTGAGAATTCAAATCTCACTGACCCATTTCCACCAAAAATGGATTCGTGAGAATCGTGTTTCCGTTGCTAATATGTATACTATATGCGCTTTGATATTGTACCAACAAATTGTATTTCAATTCTTGTCTCGCACATCCGCCGGAAAAAGCACCTTCAGATGCGGATTATAGACACGTTTTCACTAAAACTTCTCCGACAAGTGAAAACCTCATAGGAGACTTTAGTAAACCCCCTGAAACTGTGTTCCCAGATCGACGTTATGTATTTCTTAATTAATCCAATCCAAAATATTACCTAAACATTTCTTGATAAACATTGTTTATCATTTAAGCTGATTATTGGTGAAAAATTATGTTAAATTTTCCATGCAAGTGCAATGTCAATAAATTGTATATGAAATATTTTGCGTGACCAATATAAGATTTAAAAAAGCAAGCCAGTACCGAACATGGTGTCTTAACAACTTGGCCTACGATACGTCGTGATGCAGCTAATATATCTTCATACTTTATCTTGCGTGGATT
This sequence comes from Xylocampa areola, assembly GCA_935421205.1. NCBI lineage: Eukaryota > Metazoa > Arthropoda > Insecta > Lepidoptera > Noctuidae > Xylocampa > Xylocampa areola. Next base: position 6,988,115 of record OW285217.1, on the reverse strand, counting down.
GTCTGGGTCACAGAACTCGTCGAATTCGGGATCCTATAAAATGATAAAGATGCTTTATTTAACAGATAAGTAGTAAGTACTTAACCTAATTTCTTAAGCTTTCTTAGTCATATCAGAGCACGCCAACATCAATATTACATTAAGGCAGGAACTAGTCGAAATCGACATGGATAACATAATCATCATACATATTTCAAGTATTCAGTATTTACTTACATCTTTTGCACTCGTCATCTTGAAGATTTATTACTGTATTTTTTTATGGAGGAGAGCAATTATTGTTTGTCTGATTTAGATTTTTACATTTTTTAAATAATCATTTTTCAATTTTGTGGAGATTATGAGAAAAGGGGATAAAAAAAACTACCAAAAGCCGACATTATGCTTGACAATTATAATATTTACTTTGTTTTTTATTTATGTCTTGTTACTTTTTCTTTTTCGCCAACTATAGCCTCAACTGTAGCCAAAGCCATTTTGCCATGCCAATTATTTGAAAGTAAATACGACGAAATACGTATTTCTTCGTGTGGTTGTGGCTCTATTTCTGCATGCGGGTTTGGAGCGTGGGACGGGCAACGCGTTTAGTGCTCGACGGCTCATCCGACAGTACGCTGATTTATTCAGATTTTTTCAGAAATATTCCTTGATTATGTAGGTTGATGATTAACTCTTTAGTATGCTTCCATTCTCTGTTTTTAACAATAACTTTTATCAAAAAGAAAGATATGGATATTTTATAAGAAACTATACTTAATAAGAAACCCTCTCTTAAAATTATGTTTCAGACGGTGGTTTAAATAAGGTATCTTCAATCTCTATTTGTTGCTCGTGTTGAAGCGGTGACTGGCCAACAAAAAAGCGGTACACCTCAATGGTTTATAGCAGCTACGTTGTGGTTGGGGTTATTTCATAAATCTTGATGAGATCTTTAGACCTTTTTTGTGAGTGTGAAATCCATCCTGGGTATTATGACTCTTACCGACTAAAACCCACAGGGTTCTCCATTAGCTTTTACCGGGGTCCCGGCATCGCAGCTGCAATCACCGTGACCGAGAACTTTGGACCTACTTAGATGTGATATGAAGATTTAACCCAAAAAATAACATAAAATAAAAACATTTTAACAAAAAGAAAACCGACGATAACGGAAACAGAGATATCACATAATACCTTTTTAGGCGCAGACTCAAACTTGTTACTTATCTTAGGAGTGCTAAGTTAATAGTTATTATTCTGAACTTAGGAGCTTTGTAATTATGACTCAAAAGGTTTTTGCCCTATGATTTTACGTTAGTATCTTTAATCGCTCTTCCCTAAATTGGGGATGAAAATAACTTTCATTTCCCTCCATCCCTCCGAAACGTATCTGAGGGACAGGTTTGCATAAACACAACTAGTTGATTGGCAAGGACTTCCCTCATTGTATTACGGGCAGGGAATATCTCAGGCCGTCTGGATCAGCTGCTATATAGGAATGGAAGCTGCGGATGGGCCATTGGATCTTCTCCGTTGTGATCATCTTATTATGCCAATCATTTTCTGATGGTATCGTAGATGTTTCTTGCCAGTGTAGGTACTACCTGTGTTAAAGACGCACCCTGGGTAGCGAGTTTCTATTAGGATTGGTATCTTCTGGAATGCAGTATATATGTATGTTATCAGGTTTCCGGGGTGAACCCGGACCAGTTGTGTGACCTATTATGCTAGTATTCTAGTACCTATTGGTTTGCTGACAGGATTACACTATCTCACACACTATTTATAATTCATTATTTTTGTCACATACGTTTCTTGTAGTTTGACTTGGCGGTCTCTCAAGTTGTCATTTTGAGCAAATGATTATTCGTGATTCGCCGATGCCTACGAAAAGTCAGTGGCATGTGTCTTAGTTTCCAACCTGTGACCTTTGAGTTGGTGGCAGCCTAACGGTCATACTACATTAATTCCATATTGTTTCTAGTATGATCAGTAGTTTAATTTAAGTGCTAGTAGTGGATAATTTATTTTGTAGTCTGCAGGAGCTGTAAAGATTAGCTGTTTGACTTGCTGACGATATTACGAATTTCTTAGGCCGACATCAATACTTCAATCGATGTTTTTTTATCCGGATAATTCAAATTAATTAATTGACATGTGTCTCGATGTTTGTCGTACTGAGACAATGTAAATTGATTTATAATACTTTTCTTTTTCCATTTAATATTGTAACTTTAGAGTTCGCTAAGCATGCGTTAATGCTTTTTCAAAGACATATCTTGATTTATAATACCTTTAATTTATGCTGTTAGAAGGGTGGCCATGGCCAGTAAGCCACCAAAAAGGCAGCACGTGTCGAATAGAAATAAAGAGTAGATGCAGAGATAATTGAGTAATTATGTGTACAAGCAGCATACACACGAATATCTATTTCACAAATTAGGTTATTGCTGTCGGATACATTGTCGATAGCGAGAGCACATGCTTTTTGGGAGGTAAGGTAAGAAATGAGTTGTGACGAAAGTAGCGTGACGAAAGTAGTGAAAATCGTTTACCGGTCATCCTGCGACCACGAACGCTGCAAACTGAGGATGAAACAGTGACTAAGTGAGTAATGAATATGAATGTAGATTAGTTATTGTTCACCGGTTACTACTCACGTACATTCTTCGGGTTTGCCCGACTAGTTTCGAACTCGAACGGAGCCCTTAGTCATGAGCTGAGTCCGCGGCAATGTCGCGAGTCAGACTCGAAATCAAGATCACGAAAGTTATTATACAAATGAATGTAGATGGATGGAGGGGAAAGGAGACCAAAGAAAAGATGGTAAAATTGTTTAGGGATGATATGAATGAAAAGGGAGTAAACGATAACCTGACGAGTGATAGAGGAGAATGAAAGACAACAACATATTGCGCCGACCCCAAATAACGAACTAACATATATAACAGGATATTATTATTATTATGTGCTGATAATTATCTGCTTTCCATACCTACCTACATAAGGAAACGAAAAACAAAACAATTGTTGTATCAGAATAACTTTTACTTATCACAGATGTATAAAATACCTTGGAAACTATATCGGAAATATAAACAATGGAATTAATAATAAAGTAAAATCAATAAAACGTGTAGACTTTGAAGATTTTTTAAAGGTACGTATATCCTATACTTACTTAATTACAAAAGTATAAAAATATTTGGTAGTCTTTAATTAAATTATAAATATTCATCGTAGGTAATTAGTAGTTACAAGGATAGGACAAAAACATAAATAGACAGGTGGAAAAATAATAATTGGACGTAACCCTCGGGTTCCTTGTTACGCCTATAAAAAAGTTAACAAACTGACAGACAGGCGGAGTTAGTTTCACTATAATGACCAGCTAATGTGACACATCGTCAAGTGACTCTGTACTATTCCTGCGAGGACCGTATGCGTCGTACTCTCCCGCGAAGTCCCACTCCCGGTACGTGGTCGCGATTACTGCACGCAACTGCTCCAAGTGCTCAGGACCACGGGTTTCGCACACCACTTTTACCTACAATAGAGTAAAATCATCATCGTCACGTTATAAATGGTAGTCGAGTTTATTAAAGTCCTTCATATCAGCTTAAATTATCAGAACTATTCAAAGATTAATGAACGTAGATGAAGCGAAAGAGGTTTGTCATAATCATAGCCAGTAGAAATCTGTACCTAGTCTCTGCTTAACCCAACGGGAAACAGGCGTGTATGTATATTTGAATGTAATTATACAAGTACAATTTAAGTCAAAACAAACTATAATTTCAGTAAGATATCAAGTTAACAAGCTTCTTACCCGAACACTGAAAATGTCGCCATGGACCCAAGCACGTTCTTGTATGATGTCCTTGATGGAAACACCTATGGTAGAAATGAGTTTGCAGAGCTCCGCGATGCCGCCGGGCCGGTCGCTAACGGTCACCTTGAACTTTACCAGACGCTGCTCAGCCGCGAGGCCTCGCTCTAGGCATCGGCCCAAGATCGTAGTGTCTATGTTACCGCCTGATAGAATACACACCACTCTGAAAGGTAAAGTAGTTATTAGTTAATCTTTTCCAAAATATAGTTTCATGAACATTCCAAGCAAGAGGGGCCCGTGGCTAAGCTAAATAACAGCACAGATCAATCGATCGAGCTGTCGGTCCCTGTTGTTAAATGAAGAGAGTAGACAGAAAAAACTAGTCTCACCACGAGATATCGTGTTGCCACATCTAGTTTGTGGAGGTCAGATCGGCGCGCGCCCCATGTTATATACTGGTATTATGCTACATCCGGTTAGACTGTAATTTTTATCTAGTCCAAAACATTAATTCAAGTTGTTATTCTTGCCCTATACTAAATAGTTTAACTGGATGTAGCTTACCTTTCTTTCAAAAGCTTTTCAAGCTGTTTCGATGCATGTACATGAGAATATGGACTATGTACCTACAGATGAAAATCTATTGTATCAGCTAATTAGCTAGTCAATAGATATGGTCAACTGCATCAAAAACTGTTATACATTTAAGACCGCAGAATTTGAGCTTCTTTTGTGTGGGCTTAGCTTCAAAGGATCCTGTTAAGTTGAAAAAAATACTTCAGAGCAATTAATGAACTTAAATATTTATGTCAAAGTCAAATCATTTGTTCCAATTAGACCATATAAAGGCACTTTTGAAAGTCAAGAAAAGTAACGAACAGTTGTACCTTATTTTAATGAAAAGCTCTTAATTATTGTGCACTTACTTTTTACCGGCGAGTTCAGGCACGAGGCCAGCCATGATGGCGGCGACGCCGACGGCCCCTCCTCCCTCCACCACGTACTTCTCTTGCTCGATCAGGTGCAAAATGGCGCGAGCTATCCAATCTTCGTTCACAGTTAGCTGTAAAACAATCAACTAAAATTTTCTTAATATTCCAAAATTAGTTTACTTACTAAGTATGGAGAATAAAAATAGTATCTATAATTTTAACTAAGACCATAGTGTTGAATCTACATGTCCTAAGACTTTTTTAGTTAAAACTTAAAACTATTAATTCTATTTTTCAAAGAAACATTGAAAAAATTATAGACAAGAACGGCGCTACCTTAGGTAGCTCAGTTGGTAGAGTGATGACACGGAACGTCAAAGGTCGCGGGTTCAAGCCCCGTTCTTGTCTATTATTTTTTCAATGTTTCTTTGAAAAATAGAATTAATATAGGCATTACATGGCCTCAACTTGTATAAAAAAAATATAATTATATATGATTTATAAAGGATTGGGATGTTGTTCGGCGATTTACAACTGCAAAGTGGTAACGCTGAGTTTAGTAAATCTGTAAATGATTACTAGATAAATATCACCAGGCGTCTCCTTAAGACGTATACAAAGAGGATTGAAAATTCAATAGGTTTGAACACGACAAGGTAGCTCAGTTGGTAGAGTGATGACACGGAACGTCAAAGGTCGCGGGTTCAAGCCCCGTTCTTGTCTATTATTTTTTCAATGTTTCTTTGAAAAATAGAATTAATATAGGCATTACATGGCCTCAACATGTATTAAAAAAATATAATTATATATGATTAAAACTATTACTTAAAAAGCTTGAATGCTTAATCACGTACCCCAAACGATCTGCATATGGAGTACTGCAAAATGGTAGTTTGTATGCAGTTTTGGTGCAGTGCCGTCTATACTATCTATAACACATACAGTCTACGCGTGGTTCTAACGTCTGCCACACAGTCCAAATGTAGATAATATGTAGATCGTCGATGTCGGTATAAACTGGTATTTATAAACCTTGGAGTAAAACGCCAAGATATGCCTTTCAATATTGTTTTATGTTTGCAAAATATAAATAATATTTTTTGTTCTAAAAATAGCATATATCATATAGGTAAAAAGCAGCGACCATCTGTAAAAAGCTATCATCGCTCATTTATTTTTATAAGACTAAAATTTAGGTTAAAAATAAAATGTTATGTCATTAACACTTATCTGGATTGTTTTTATGTAGTTTGTGTGATACGATTGTGCCATTATTAATACTATAACACATTTATATAATTAATATTGTATGTATATACCTACTTATATTATAACTCAATAATTAAATATAGTAAGTACCTACTCAGCAGATTGACCTCGGATAAATTACCTATTGGGAACGCACTTAAAATAAAAAAATACGTAACGTTGATAGTGGTTAATAAAGTGTAGATACCGCATAACCGCTTACTAGGTACAAAAATATTCTAAGGGTTAAAAGGTGGTACCAGTTATTGAGCCAAATAGCGCCGTAGTTAGTAAAATGGCACGGCTACGGGACCTTTGTCGAGAAAGCCAATACAGTATACTTACGTTGGGCTTTAATCATTTAACTAGGTCCTCGATAGGTAGAGGTACTCACCATTCTGTCAACATTGGGCTTGACGGTGGCGAAGGCATTGTATCCTACAGTGGGCACTGCCAGGCCATCCGCCAGCGTGGACCTGATCTCCACGCTCACCGGCTCATCGTGCTTCATCGCGTGCTGCATGCTGGGACACTTTTCCGTCTCAGCACCCTGTCAACATAATTTATTTATTTTTTATTACGTTAGGTACTTACCTACTGTGCGATTATTGTTCTTTAACGATAAAAAGTACTTTAAAGCAAAGGGCATTGACAAATTTTAAACTATTGTTGCGTTTCAACTGAATTATTGGTAAAAATCTATTTGCTGATATGCTATGTATGCTAGTGTTAGTGCATAATCGAACTTAGAATATTTTAGATATTTTGGGATTAATTCTTTAATCAAGGATTCCTCTGATGTGCTTTCCGACTATCCAACAAATTTTTATTTCTACGCTAATCTATTCATCCATACAAATATTATAAATGCGAAAGTAACTCTGTTTATTAGTTTGTTTGCAAGTTACCTTTTCACGACTAGACGGCTGAACGGATCGTAATGAAATTTGGCAAGAAGATAGATTGGACGTTGGAGAAGGACATAAGCTACATTTTGTCACGCAGACGAAGTCGCGGGCGCAAGAATAAAACTGAACAGTCTTTTGTTTAAACGCGGCAATAAAACTTCCCATAGGATTTGAAAAAATATTTAAAACAGCAAATATTGCTATGCGACTAATTTAGAAAGTTTTCGACTTAAATGGTAGGTACATCTGTATAAACGGAGGACTTTCCAAACTATCTGGATAACACTATCCTTCCACTATCATTGTTCTAAGTAGGACCATGGCTTGTCACCCCTTGGCACTTGGTACCCGGGGCGGATCACCGCAGGTTTACGCCGCCACTGATCACGCTACAGCTCTTGGGCAAAAATAAAAAAAGCGTATTAAAGTGCGAGGCACAACTAGTTTTTTAATAACCATAAAAAGAAAGTTGTTATAACAGGTAGCAACCATAAAGTACCTAAAGTAACGTAACTAATGTTATAGGACTAAAGATTTTGTAGATAACTATTGAACGATGTCACAATTACATACATAATTATTCTATTAACACAATAAAATTAATATACATATGAATCTTTAAAACGCATCAACGCATGCGTTAGAGGTTCTACATACGTGTGGATAGAAAAATACGGACGTGAGGAACCTGCGCCTCCCGGATAAATACTCCAGGCGCTCTGACCATAATGACGTCACCAAAAGACGTAGATATTAAAAAGTGGAAGAAACATTCGGAGTAGTGAGCAGAGATCGAGATGACTTAACAGTCCGAGTATCTGGAGTATTTAACCGGGAGGGTGGTGCGGTTTGGAATCCGAAATACGGCCTTGCTTTTGTTAATCTAAAATGTATAACTTTAAAAATAATATAAACTGCACCCCCGGATGAATAGAACCTCTAGAGTATTTATCCAAGGGTCGAAGGGTTCAAATCCAGCTCAAAACCATTTTTTCTATAAAAAAAAACCTTGGAGTTATGTAACGCTACGTATGACTTATTCACTTATAACGTTTAAAAATTATATACTTATCAGTAAAAAATATTGTAGCTGTGTACGTGCCACTTTTTTTTCGTCTCCCTAAATAATTATAATTGCAAAATGCTTACTTAACCGGCGATACGATAGCCTATCTGCACGGATTGATGTCATGTTAATTTATAATTGGGGTAGGTGAACCAGAGCTAGATTACAAGCGAACAAATTAACATATCGCAATATGAACGAAGGTGAATATAATTCTGTGGTAGTCTTAAAAATAGCTACGTTCTTGAGAACAGTGGCTATGTCCGCTTAAAGTTTAGAGTTATCAATATTCATTTCATCACGTTTTGATGGTGATGTGATCACTTGTTTACCGAGTGTTCTATGAAGAGCATCATTTATTTATACCTAGTTATACTATATGTACTTATATGGTACCTACTTATCGTGGAAGCTTGTATAGAAATCTACTTAATCATTTTTCATTAAACGGGAATAATGTTTATTTAGGTACAATATTTGAATAATTCGGTACGGTAAATAAACGCGATTTTGGATCTCATCTTTATAAAAAAACTGTTCTACTAAGGAGTCAAACTTTGGTCACTATAACTTTTGCCTACCTTGGAAGGGTAACGGTTATGTTGACTCAACAGTGCGGTAATTGATCCTCATGACATGACGTACCATATGGTACGTACCTATCGATTTTAATAGCAAATTCATGAACTGAGGCAAAACATCTTAAGTTCCCATAACAAAGCAAAGTACGCACTGAAAGGCACTGAACGATAATTACAAAATAAGACAAAGTTTACGATAAGAAAAAGTGGATGTGTCAATGTTTGTTTATCTGTACGACCTTTGGCATCATTTAAATACGTCGAAATGAGAATCTACAGATAATTATGCATTACTTACAGCATTAGCTCGTGTTTTAGTCTAAGATATAGCTATGAAGTAATTAAATATATACTCGTTTATTTATTTTATATATAAATGAAAACAAATACAAAATCTTTCATTTATTTATTTTGATCTTATTAAGTTCTTGATAAAGTAGGTACCTACCGTAGAACAGTTCTGAGTCAGATGGAATCAAAAAGAATAAAAACTGAATATTATTAATTAGGTAACTAATTATATACCTAAATGAAGTGCAAATGATCCGATACGCAATCTAGCAAATAGGTATTATGCTGTTTGATCATCCCAGCAGATTGATAATCTTTAAGATAAGACTATCTAGGTATTAACCTTTATACATTTCACCTCGGCTGGTAAACTGTAAGACTCGTGTCACCGAAAAGTGCGGACCTTGTGCGGACAATAATATTTACTGGAGTATTTTATTATTAAAGATATAATATGATGCTGCTAGGGGGCCATGCAGTCTTTTCGCGGCGGCGGGTGATCTCATGATTCAGGTCATTCAGGGTGTGATCCAATACATACCATACCTGCGCATGCACACCTAAATACGCCGTGAAGAGCGTAGGAAAGGTAGGGGAGACCAGCAACTACGATTCTACCTTGCTGCAGAAGTCAATCAGGCGCTAAAGGGCGTTCAAATTAAACTTGTTATCTAAAAGTTTTGTGACTTGTCAGTGGCAATGGCACACTGTTAGGAAAACTGGCAACCCCAACAGCGACGGTTCCGACCAAGTTATATGACGATTGAGAAATCCGCCCTTAGACCATGTCTCAGAATAATTATCTACTAATATCTTAGCCTTAAATTATAATTAGTAGTATCAAAATCTTAGCAGACAAAGTAATCGAGTGAAAGTAGATACGTTCCGTTCCGATGTATGTCCGTTATAGAGAAAAAGATCGCATGAAAATAGTCGGCGAGACATTAGAATATTTTGTTATATAATACAACGTTGGATACTTTACTAATCTCTAGAATATATAGGAGTTAACCGTCAGATAACCTTTGCCATGCTACATTAATTTGCGTATGAAAACGTTCGTTAATCCATTATTAACAGTATGTTTTATCCATATAAGTTTATTTTTATTTTTGATAATGGCTAGCTAAGTTCTTCTTCCTGTTTTAAGTATAAAGAATGTATAAGTTTCGCGTCAAATCGTCGACCGATTTATATATCAATCTCTTAAACTCAAACAATCGCACCTGAAAGAGAACTTAGTACCTACTTACATAGATAAGCACGTGCGGTTTCAGGTGTTTGATAGCAGTAGCAACGCCCGCTAGCAGTCCTCCGCCGCCAACTGGCACGATGACCGCGTCCACGTCGGGCACCTGCTCCACGATTTCCAGCCCCACCGTGCCTTGACCCGCCATTATGTGCGGATGGTCGTAGCTGCATCAACAAGAAGTATATTCTGAATTAAAATATTTACAAATGTGTTAGGGACGGTTTACTTTTAAATTATTAGAGCTACCTTTATAGAAGACCAACAAAGCTGCAGCGCAAACAAGAGTCATGAGAACCAGCTGATTCGTTTCAATTTAGTTCATAAAGTTTTTTATACAGAAGTTCTCATAGTGCACCAATATAAAATAGTAAACATTACATAAGTAATATGTGTGGAGTATTTTGTGGTCAAATTCCTAAAACACGTTTTGAGCAAAAGAATACTACAGTACACATACTCGTACCTTAAACACCAATTTAGACCTATGTTAGGTACTATCAGCATGTACCATTTTACTGCTGTATCTGTACCACTTACCAGCAGTGAGATGATACAGGCAGACAGGATTTCCACACCATTCGATGTAGACCTAATGTGTATGCCTGTGTTTTTATGTCATTCTGCCAGCTTCTTTATCTGTCGCTACGTTGCACGTCGTCTGGCTAAGTCAGGGCTCCATTTCGTGGCAGTTTTAGTTTACAGATCATTGGGCTTACAGCACACAGTGCCAGCCTAGTGCCATTTCAACATTACGATATTTAAGCTACGTCTGTGATTTGTGTTTTGGAGCGCACACGGTACACCACACGGAGGGTATTTCGAAAATGCTCTATAAATTTCGCACCAAGAATTCTGTGCTCCATCGTAAGCTAGCAAACCTAACTGCAGACTATTGGATTTTTGTAAAATTTTCAAAGACCAAGTTAGTTTGAACATCTCCATCTTTTTGTTTTATTGAGATTGGAAGTTCTGCCTTTATTAGGTAGATATATTACAGACGTATGATAGTCAAAGATCCATATATGTTAATTCGCTGTTAATTGTGTGGAATAAGTAGAATGACAACGTCACACAATGCATAAAAGAGCGATAAAGTACGTTGATACAAGTCTTTATATAAATAGACGAATAGTTGATTAATGGAAAATAACTGAACTTACCCATTAATATATGTAAGCGCGCGCTCTTTAGCTAGGCTCATGGCGTGGAACTTAGCTTCTTTCATGTCGTGTCCATGTATGATGACGTTGGCTCCGTACGAGCGACACTTCTCTATCTTCATGATAGGAGCCACGTTGGGCATCACGACCGTCGCTGATATGTTTAGGTTGTTAGCATGATAACTAAGGGCCTGGGAGTGGTTGCCGAGGGACGCGGAGATCACGCCGCGAGTCTTGTTATCTTTCGATAGCAATAACAAGGCATTACGCGCGCCACGTTCTTTGAAACTGTTGAATATTAAAGAAATTATGGTAAAAAAGCTTGTTGTGAACAATGGAGCCATTAGGTCAATGCTTGACGTTATTTTCGAAAAGACGTGATTTTGGGTAATGCGAAAATTTTAACTAGCCTTGACCTAAATTCAACTAATAAGATTATTTAAACTACCTAAGTACTAATTCATACATATGAAACTTATTACATACATAGAACACTAGCCGGGCCACGGCTTTACCCGCGTGGAAATCAGATAATGAAAGAAAATATTTTACCTACCTACTTATAGGTAAAGTAGCTTTCTAATTAAGAAAGAATTATTAAAATCGGTTCAATAAGTAGTTTCAAAGTTTATCATTTATAATATAGTTATATATATCTAAATAGTTTAACTTTGCAATGTGGGTCGTGCGTTTAAAGCTAGCACTGTTATTAATTATTTAGAAAGTAGGTATGTTTTTTTTTTATAAATCGAGACGGAGTAGGTACTGAGACTATGATGGATTTCATCATGGATGAATCATCCGTGCTGGACTTGTACTGACCGACTAAAACCATACGGTCCTCCACGAACTCGCAATTGCAACCGCAACAGGGTACCAGCTGTGGCCGGACTGCACAGAATGTTATAATTATTATCACAGACATATGGTGAAAGAAAATATTGCGAATATAAATTTAATTGTCTTTAATCGCCAACCTACAGTGAGTTTTTTATGAGACGGGATAGGTACTTGACCGACTTTGGGACAATTAGGGTTGGTTGTGTTTTTAAATCACGTACCTCCCTGTGTGTTGAAGGAAATCATTTTTGAGATAAATGTCCATTCCAAAAGTTGTAGACATATGAGATTTCTGAAATAAGACATCTTATTTGTAAAAAAATATGCTAATTAAACAATAAAAATAAAACTTATTTTACTTAGGTACTTACCACGCATGGCGTTTTTACAATCTCACTTTGGATCCTGAAAGCAGCCGCAGAAACATCTTCAAATGAAATTTTCTGCGGGTTTTCCTTATCGCACATAGGATCGTATTCGACAGTCTGGAACACCATGATTATTGTACTATCGGCGACAACACTATAACATAATTAAATCTAATCCGATATCGATAGGCTATCCCCCTTGGCTTCCGACTGAGGAATGAGTATTCCGAGTCGTTATCGCAGAATAAAAGCACTAATTATTAGATATAAGATGAGGGGTTAAAGGTGAAACTATGCTCGTGATGGAATATGCCTTGTCTATCAACGTATTAGGCCAGTAGGTGGTCAACTATCAGTTAAAACCAAGTAGGTATACTTACAGGGGGTTCAATCTTATAGCACTCCATTTAGTTCTCCGTTTAATAATAAGTTAATAGGCACAATAATCCGTCCGACTGCGGAGTAGCACTATTCCAAAACGAATGATTTATCTTTTGTTTAATTTTGGTGAAGCGAGTTTTTGATAAGAATTCTACGCATAATTATTTATTAGATCAGATTTTTTGCTACTTATTCATTGATAAAGTTCCTAACGTCAAAACATTCGCATTAAATAAATTATAAATCAAAGAGAAATAATTTATAAGCTCGAATTACAAAGGTAACATAAATTAGTTCATCTCGAATTTTTTAAAGCTTTTTTCATCCTTTAAAGATGTGAAGTTCGATTAGCTTAATTGAACATATTAAATTTTTTGAAATATATATAGTGTAGGTAATTTTGTCACCAATACAAAATTACCTATCACTATATTTTATCGTCCCGTTTCTTTTACCACTTAGAGAACGAAACGTGAATTTAAAAAAAAATGAATCCTGTCAATCTACATTTGAGTAGGACTGTCATCCGTTAGCCGTCATCTCACCTGTCAATGACATACGGATTTCGGCATCTTTTATTGTAGTTAATTATGTTGATTTAATTAGAAGAATACAATTATAACAAGTTCCGTTGAAACTAATATTATTTGGAGCAAATAATCAGACGTATTATCGAAGATGCCATACGCCAATCAGCCTTCAGTACACATCACTGAGCTAACAGACGACAATGTTAAGTTCATCGTTGAAGACACCGAGCTGAGCGTCGCTAATAGTATGAGGCGTGTGTTTATAGCCGAAACAGCCACTATGGCTATTGATTGGGTACAGTTGGAAGCGAATTCCACTGTACTTAGCGACGAATTTCTAGCTCATCGTATCGGCCTCATTCCACTTATATCCGATGATGTTGTTGACAAAATCCGTTACTCACGAGACTGTATGTGCGCTGACTTCTGTTCAGAATGCAGTGTAGAGTTTACACTGGATGTTAAATGTACCGGAGATCAAACAAGGCATGTTACTACCGCAGATCTAAAGTCAAGTGACCCGAGAGTGGTGCCGGTGACGTCGAGACATAGAGACGAAGATCAGGCGGACTATGGTGAGACTGATGAGATTTTAATTATAAAACTACGGAAAGGTCAGGAGTTAAAGTTGAGAGCATATGCAAAAAAAGGATTTGGGAAGGAACATGCCAAATGGAACCCAACCGCGGGTGTTTCCTTTGAATATGACCCTGATAATATTATGAAACACACACTCTATCCTAAGCCTGATGAGTGGCCAAAAAGTGAGCACACAGAACTTGATGAAGATCAGTATGAAGGTGAATTTAATTGGGAGGCAAAACCAAACAAATTCTTTTATAATGTTGAGTCATCGGGGGCTCTCAAACCAGAAAACATTGTCTTGATGGGAATAGTGGTCCTGAAAAATAAACTGCTTAACTTACAAGTACAATTAGCACAGGAAGCTCAAAATGATGCATTAGCTATTAATTAGTTATTTCGTAATAATAAAAACATAGTTTCAATCTCAAAAATGTGTTCTTATTCTAAAATAATGGCAATATTATAGCAATATATATGCTTTTTTGTTATAGTAATATTTATCAATTAGTTGCATAGATTGCTTTTCATTATAAGGTTTTAAATGTTATATTAATTTTAATTTACAGCATTTCATTCACTTGGAGTCATATTCACCATATAAAACAACTACAGGAACAATATATTTATTGTTACAATATTAAATGGAAAAAGAATACGGTCGCGAACAGGATTCGAACCTGCGCCTCCCGGATAGATACTCCAGGCGCTCTGACCAACTAAGCCATCTCGACCTCTTAGAGGTCGAGATTCGCAGGTTCGAATCCTGTTCGCAACCGTATTCTTTTTCCATTTAATATTGTAACTTTAGAGTTCGCTAAGCATGCGTTAATGCTTTTTCAAAGACATATCTTGAATATATTTATTGTATTTTAGATAATATTGCATAACAGTTGTATATATTTCTAAGTAGTTACTTATAGACTACTTAACTATGGACAAGAAAATGATAATAAAAGTAAAATTTATAATGTAAAACAAAGCGTGGTTTAGGCATTGAAGTATTCCTCCGCATTGCTGTCATCCGGTAATGTGCCCAAAAGACAGGCAGCATTGCCACATAGAATAGCAATGATAATTCTCAGATCAAGAAACAGGCCAGCCCTCTGGTCATGCGAAGTGTCAACCAATCTGCTAGAAATTTCTTTGAAAAGCTGGTGTGCAAATACAGGAACTAAGTAACTAGATATTGCATCATACAGAATGTGTTTAAGACTTGTCATTATATTTTACTAGCTTCCTAGACTTTCTCTGCATGAATTGAGTCCAGCAGGGATAAAAGTCTCAATGTGCATCTAAGTATCTATCTGTGTGCCAAATTTCATCCAAATACATACAATAGTTATTGTGTGAGAGAGTAACAAACATCCCTCCTTTCATATATAATATTAGCAGTATGTTTGAGATATTGTTAAACATAATTTGAATAAAAACTTGTTTACCCAAGTCAGTTCTGTGATGAAGTGCTGTTTTAACAAAAAAAAAAATTGCACGAGTAAATTATATTAAGTAGAGACACCTACTAAACTAGGTTGACGTTTTGTAAGTGGTATAGTAGGGTTTATGAATGAAAATTAAATAAAGATTTGAGACAAATTCGATTATAGAGTACAGGCTAGAGCTAGTGTACTGCAAACTTTTTGTGTTCAAGGTACATCAAGGAAATCGGAAAATTTTTGAAGTTCACCATAAATGAAAAATCAGCTTTTACATAATATCAATCAAAATTTATTATTATACAACAAAAAAATATTTATTAATAATCAACAAACCTAAATTGTATATTGCAGAAAAGTTATTTAAGCTGTTGCGTCAGTCATTAGCAGACACAATAGATTTTTATTGTTACAGCGTACAGATCTGTACGTTACTGAGCCGAACGGTTAATGTGAAACATGAGCTAGTTTAATTGTGAATAAGCGGTCCAAATTTGGAGTAATTGTTGACAGGGCTGCTCTCATCTCTTCGTCGATCGTCCTGAGGCGTTCCCTTTTTCTGGAGTTTATTGTGAAAATCCTAATTCACATAAATAACTGTATAAGTAGGTATTTGTCTTCCATCTGTCTATTTAACTATAATCAATTATAATTCGGTCACTTGTATAGGGACTGAATTGATAGCAATGACGTCGCCATAAGACATGTTAAAATATGGAAGAAGAATTCGCGGTGGTGAGCAGAGGTCGAGATGGCTTAGTGGTCAGAGCGCCTAGAGTATTTATCCGGGAGGCGCTGGTTCGAATCCTGTTCGCGACCGTATTCTTTTTCCATTTAATATAATAACTTTATAATCAATTAATTTATCTGCCAAAATATGGTACATATATTCTATATAAGATAACCATATTTTTCCGAGGCACACCAACTAACGTCCGCGGGACAGCGGTGTGCCGCAGCACACAATTGTATTAAAATTTGTCTCAAGTAGTAGTGGTACTTGGATCCTGATAAGCGTTGAATATTGTTGAGTTGGTGCAGTGGTCGAGAAATCGGCTACAGCGGCGCGTGGCGCAAGTTGGATTCCCGCACGGAACAACTATTATTTGTATGATCTACAGATAAATGTGCCTAGTATGGGTGTCATACAGAGAATCCTAGTGTCCGGCAAAGGTAAACAAAAAAAAAAACAATGGGAAAATTAAAATACGAAATATTTAAGTAGTTACTGACTGTAAGTCTATTTATTGGATCCAAATTCAAATTCAAATATTTTTATTTGTTGGTAGGCATATATTATACAATGTTTCTCCATATTTAGTTTCATAGGCATATAAGTTAATTCAATTTAACATAAAAGAAAAAATCAAAATTTTCAGATAAATTTTAATAAAACTATTGACCCTTAAAGCCTTGTTTCTCATCTGTAGAAAGCTTTTATAAAAGTTTTATATAGAATAGGATTTCCGGAAAGCTAGACCAACATCAACCCGCAGAACAAGCTGGCTTTCGATGCGGCCTCTCAACCACCTCTACACTCTAAACCAAATTATCGAATACCACGAAACGAAACGTCTACGATCCTTACCGCAGCTAACAAAAAGAACTGATGACCGTGACACGCCTAAACAGATCTTCATAAATTGTAGCTAAGAACCATCTCGATCAAAACCGCATCGTTATCGGTCCATTGGTTTTGGAGCTACGATGCCACAGACAGACACACTCATTTTGCGTCGGGGGTAAAAATCAAAATAAAAAATTTACGTTTATAAAATATCATACCTATTTTAAAAACTAGTAACATCTGGCATCTCGGAGTAATACATAAGGAAATATATTGCTTTAAGTTACAGGAATTAAAAATAAAAAGTCAAAGTAATCATACTGATCAAATTCCTGTGGGCCATTTTCAAGGAGTTGGGGTGGATTGAATAATCCATCCATCCATCTTAGAGAGGAGAGTTGCGAAAAATGGCCTGCTTTACAAATGACAGTACAGGTGAACATGACTAGGGGAAGACTCTTTGTAAAATATGCTATAAAAGGGGAAGGGAAAGGGAAGGGGTAAGGGAAGATAAAGACGAGAGTCATGACACACCAGGTAATGGTAGTTACCTAGTGCTGACGCTTATGGTACTCGAGAATGAATTACCTAGTATATTAAAGCAGTAAAAAATGGTCAATACAAATGATCATGCACCTATATAGTGGAGCGTTCATTATCAAAAATTGGACGCAATTTTTTATCACCACCCCCAGCCAGTGTTCACCAAATCACCATCCATATGAATTTGAGTTAAAAAAAAGTTAAGCTACAGATCTGCATCCGATCTTGCGGAATACCTGCCAACACTAGTGACCGCCGATAACGGCTGATAGAGATGTATAGGTACCTATATGGCGGAAGAAACATGATGCGCCGGCCTCAGTCGACCCAAACTGGGATAAAGGCAGGGGGATAATGAAGAAATTATCTTTTTAGTTATAAGTAGGTACTATGTAACGTAAAATATTTAGCTGTTACTTCTCATTTAGCAGGCAATAAATTAAATTAAATGTCATAAAAATAGTCAAAAGTTTCAGAAACCCGTTTGTCAGAATAGACATCTATAATAGAAAAATTACATCCAACAACAACAAAATGCAAAATTGAAATTTTTTCTGTGAACTGTAAACTAAATGAAGGTTGAAAATATAAAAGATCGTATAATTTTTATATTATTTTTTACAATAGTGCTAGACAGGATCCTTGTCAAAACATGTCTCAAGTAAATGAAGCTGAGCTTCCGTCACCAACGTGGAATATCCTTGGAGATAGCTTCCCGAAACAATATGAGACGAACGAGGTATGTAACTAGGTACCTAATATCGTCGAGGCAACAGCAACATTATAATTATTTTAGTAACAGGTCCGATTTTACCTTATTATTAATTTCTTTATTAATGTTCATTATGCTACCTATGTATTCCAACATGATTGAATCCCACTTTCTGCTGGATATTAATTAGCAACGCAAGTCCACTGTGAAAAAAAATAGATAGGTAATTTTTGAACATAAGTTCTAAAAAACATAAGCCTGAAAAATATTCAAATAAATAAAGCCTTAATATGCCCTGAACCGTGCACATTATCTTCGCTTGTAAACCATCAATTCTGAATATGGGCTTCCTCATAGACAGATACAAAGTATGCGATCATGCTTAGGTATAATTACCATGCTTAAGTATAATTACTAGAGCAGTGGTATGACTGTAGGACTGACAAGTCAAAGGTCGCAAGTTCGAATCCAAGGCACGCACCACTGTCTTTTCGAAGTTATGTGCGTATTATAAACTAATTGTCACTTGCGTCAAACGATGAAGGAAAACATCGTGAGGATACCAGGACACCTGAGAGATGTGCTCGATTGTGTGTAAAGCCATTTCAGAGACCTACGGGCGGTTTGAACCCGCACACTAGGTTGTTCATTAACCACACGATAAGAAGATTACCATGCTACGCTGATCACAGCATGCGGGAACTCGCCCCGGTAGGCAAGCTATGCTGGCCACGGTTGTGGTCGCGCAAATGGTTGGGAGGATCTGGCAGTTAGGTCTCGAGGTGGCAGTTCATCATATGTCCGAGGCAATTTGCTTTCATGGGCCTCGGAACACGTAGAAATGCGCGCGGTTCTGAGGTTGGTCTGTGCAGGCCAACTGGGTACGGCCTGCAAATGATGGGATCTTAACGGATCAGAATCTGCCGATTGACTTGCGGTGAATTCAGCTGCTTACCCGGAACCCGGTAAAGGCTCTAACCTTTACCAGGTTCTGGACACGGTCCGTCTCTAGATGGTCCTTATGGTTTCAGTCAGTAGAAGTCCGGTACAACGTAATCAACGTGATGGATTTCCACACATAAAAGGTATAATTACCATATTTGTCAATCGGATTGATGGCAGGGTGTAGGTTCATTGTTATCAGCGAAGGTCGTAGCCAGGAATTGATTTCGGGGGGTTCTACCTTGAGGAATTTATATCGTGGGGGATACTACCCTTTTTTTCAAGTATGAAACGTGTGTATTAAGAATAATTAGAACTCTTGTCTGGGATTTAGGGGGGGGGGGGGGGGATACATACCCAAACCCCTCCCCCCAGGCTACTTCCATGTGATAATATCAGGATACTAGAGGTACAAGATATGGATTTTTGCTGAAACCACACACCCTTAATTTTTAAATAAATGTTCTCCTTGTCGGCTTCGATGAACAAATGGACCTACCTATAATAATAATGTTTTACTAATGTATCCAGGAAGCTGAAAAGAACATGAAACCTAAAACAGAAAACATAAGCAAAATTAAATTAAAACTACAAGACATACAAGATGCTCATAATCGGATCAAGAACGACGTTGTATTTACCCCAGTTATTGTAAGCTCAAGAACTAAATTTTATACATGTAGTCCGTAGTACCTATTTAGATTATACTAGTCAGTCTCCGGCTGAGACTCCAGTTTACAGATTGGTATCGGGCCAATGGTTGGTCGCCAACCATCCTACTCGGGTTACGGGGTGGGCATTTCTTCGATATATATTATTTCTGGCAGTTTTTTAGATTTTTTCTAAAACCTTAGTTCTAATCGTTTTAAGAAAGCTATATGCAATCGGCATGTAACAATAATACTTCTGGTATGAAAGGCACTAATATATTATCAACAAATCTCGAGATTTCTTAATATTTCTAATTTCACATGTTGAGATGAATGATACCGATTACGGAGAATGATTATACTGTAGATTATAATGACATCATGTTGCAGAGAATGAGTTGAACAATGTAATTAGAATAATTAACGGTTGGAATGTAAAATGTAGGCACGTACTTTGCAAAGTTTAATGATATGACATGCATCCGTGACTGAAGTACAAGCTTAATTATTATTCTGAAAACTTTAATGTACTTTTAGTAAAACATTTAGACTAAGTAACATTATTAATGAAAAAATTAAATTTTTAGGAAGCCAAATATATAGGAAGAACCTTTTGCAATGTTTTCTTGAAATGCGAAAATTTACAGAACACAGGAAGGTGCGTAGATAAAAACTTTAATCAAATTAAATTACACTGGATATAAATACGAGTTATCGTTGATGATGACTAGCGTTCGTTCAACAAATGTAACATACGTGGGGCGTTAGCAGCCTTTACTATGGTGTGTTTACTTATAAATAACAGCGTTTGTTGTGCCCTCCTATGTATTCCTCGCTCACGCTTTACCAATGCTGACACCGGTTGGAAGAACGCTGGGACCGTACCTTTCACTGCCTACTATTAATTATACTAATTGAATTTATAGTTTTAAAGCGCGTGGAGCTTGTAACATTCTCTCGAGCATGTCGCCTTCAGACAAGAGCAAAGGTTGCACCGTGTCCGGGGGCCGAAACTACCTCTGCGCTATGACGTACTACGGATTTCGACAATCCGTGCCTATCAACGTGGTTGTCCCAAAGGATTGTCCTCTCGTTGACAAACAGCGATACAAGGAGAACTTCGCTATCGTGAAGGTCCACGGCAATGATCTCAATGATGCTAGCCTACATGCCCTCACTTATTGTGATGAAATCGGCTCAAATTACGTGCATGGGTAATTTTACAATATTCTTTCATTATAATTATTAAACTCATTTAGATCTATTAATATGTAGTTATATCGTTAATAGTATAGACTAGCTAGGGCTTCTCAAGCTTATTTTTACTGTGACGCCCTCGGGAGTTCGCAATTTTTTCCAGCCTCCCCCCTCTGACTCTGGCCAATAGTGCCTACCAGTGTGTAGTTCTAGCCTAGTAACAAGTTATCAAAAATAAACCAAATAACGTTTACAATTTTTATAGTCGGCGCTTACTCGGTAAAGTCAACAGACAAGCAATCTAATGTAGATTTCCTGTCTGTTGAATTTCGAGTGTATCGCCATATCGTATGTGACGACGACCTCACCACGCCCCCGGGATAATGCCACGACGCCTAGGGCGTCGCAACGCACAGTTTAGGAAGCCCTGGTATAGGCAATAATATTGGGCCATACAGTTTTTATTTTATAGTGGTAAATGTGCAGGTCAGACCGATTGGACTTAATTGCGGGTTACGGCACACTGGGATTGGAGTTACTGACACAAATGGACAAAATGGATGCCATCTTGTGTCCTGTCGGCAGCGGCGGCCTTGTGGCGAGTCTCGTGCTGGCTGTCAAGAGCCTCAAGCCTAATTGCTTGATATACGTATGATAAAACACTACTTTTTACCCTTGAAATCCGTAGGATACCTATATCCACAACCTACTAAAGGTTATATTCATAAACGGACCTCTCGTGTCATGTAGTGAAATTAAATCCTTTCTTCATCATCCCCCTGCCCTTGTCCCAATTTAATTAGGGTCGGCGCAGCATGTCTTTTTCTTCCATACATACATCTTTGTCAGCCGTCATCGGTAGTCTCTCCTTTTCTAGCCATATCATCTTTCACACAATCCATCCATCGTTTCCTCGGTCTTCGTCTACTCGTGTAGCCATCCACATTCATACTTAAAACTTTCCTCGTCATATGATCCTCACCCTCCGCATCACATGTACCCATAGATACCATGACAAACATACCTATAATATAATATTATACCAGTAGTATGTAGTTAGGTGTAATATTCTGTCCCAATATCGATTTATCAAATTGATAATACAAAGCTTCCGTTCTAGGGTGTTGAATGTTCGGCTGCCCCCACAATGACTAAAGCCCTGCAAGAAAAGAAGCCAGTTATGATACAGTTGAACCCAACCATCGCAGACAGTCTCTGCAGCGTCATCGCTAGCAATAACGCTTTCAACATTATCAGGGGATACCTGGATAGAATGGTTTGAACATATTCTTTACTCCCATAACTAATCAAAATTGGAAACTACGTGCACGCGGCTCACTGCAGCTTTATTTACTTAACGGGTTTTGGGAACCAATAGATAATTATTTGAGGTCCTCCTTAGTGTAGGAGGAGTTATGAATGGGAGTCGCTGGGTGACGACGTAACGTCTAGAGGTACATATTTCGGTGATGATGATAAAATAATGTTTTTTAGTAGGGTATTAGCCTAGTATTTGGTACCAGAGAGAGTGCTCTAATATTACAGCCTAATAATAAATTACAGCTTATCTATTATCTACTATAACATCTTTTTAAATTTAAAGTACCAAAACTATTTACTTGCTCCTTAATTGTATGTTTTCAGATAACGGTTGATGAAGTATGGATTTCGCGTGCGATGATAAACATTCTAGAGCGAGAGAAGATGGTAGTGGAAGGGGCGGCGGCTTGCCCCGTCGCTGCTGTGATGGCGGGGAAAGTACCAGAACTTCGTGGCAAAAAGTAAGCAGCTTTGTCAGAGGATTCGTAATCTGCAAGGCTGGAACTGAAGTCATAGTAGTACATTATGATACAAGTGAGCTACACACGTCACTACACACGAGTCTGCTGATTGCAGCCGCAGTCGAAACTGGGGGCCGTAATTCAGCCGAGTTTGTATTGACCACAGCTCAAGCGTTTCATACTTACGACGTTTTTCAACGCATTTTGAGGAAACTTTAATAAGTGAAATTGAAACATATTTGCCAAACAGCCTATTAAAATATAATAAAGTAAATATTAATTATTTAATAATAATAGTTATACTCACTCTACCGAATTCTTCTTCACATTTTAATACATCTTCTGGTGGCGTATTAAAATGTGCGTCACCATGAAAGCGGTGCAATAAGAGCCTTTTACGAGGAAGTATGTTGAAAAATTGTGTTTAGATACAATTTTATGTTAACACTTTTTCAGTACTTATGTTAAAAATTGGCCGCAGGTCGCGTCTTATGTAACTTGGTGTTTTACAAAGTGTTATGTCCACATTGGCTATTAGAATAACGACTTCCATATAGCAACCCCTTCGTCTAGCAGTAGAAAAAATCTCACCTTTGTTCTAGCATTGTGTGTGTCCTTTCGGGCGGCAACATCAACAGTAGTAGGATGTCTCGAGTGATCGACCGCGGCATGGCGGCCGAGGGGCGGTTGGTTAAGTTCAGTGTGGCGCTGCCCGACGTGCCGGGCGCCATGGCCAAACTCCTGGCCAAGGTCACAGACAATGGCGCCGACGTTAAGAGCTTCGTGCCAGAACGCGCTTGGATGAGACGGGACATTTTTACTGTTTCTGTAAGTTTACTATATATATTTTTTATGTAAACCATTTGCAGACACTGCTTCTGTAAGGCAGAATATAATCATCTTTCTATCTCTTACAGGTGAATATGCTGATAGAAACTAGTGATTTAAACCACGCCAAGGAGTTAGAGAAGAAGTTGGTGAAGGATTATCCACATTCACATTTTATTATGTTATAGTTTGAATCGTTAGTTTCGTTCCCTTGTAAGTGTTCCATATACCAGCATTCATAAAATTTACACATCGATATTTATTACAATAAATTGATCATTTTTTTAATATTGTTTTTTCATATTATGTACCTAGTCTGCTTATCCTGTTTCACCACCCCGCCATACTGGCTAAGCGCTGTAAATTGCAGTAAATATACTTACATACATTTTAGGCACTCTAATCTACTGATCGTATTGCACTATTTAATCTCCACTTTACACTAATGGTACAGGAGTCTATTTCGTTTGAAATAAAAAACGTACTTAACGATACCCTTTCAACAGTCGGTTGGATACGCTTCACGGCGTGTGTATGTAGTGGATATAAACTCCTGCATGTCCTGTTTCGATTTTCAAGTCGAGACGTATTAGGTTTATTCTATTAGGAAATTCTCACCAAGTAGATGGCAATAGGCTTAGGTACCGTGTTACGCCTCTTGGTAACTACTTATGTAATAAGTTGGTAAGTGTTCCTG
Source organism: Xylocampa areola (assembly GCA_935421205.1). Classification (NCBI taxonomy): domain Eukaryota; kingdom Metazoa; phylum Arthropoda; class Insecta; order Lepidoptera; family Noctuidae; genus Xylocampa; species Xylocampa areola. Next base: position 6,963,812 of record OW285217.1, on the reverse strand, counting down.
CTGTTGTACATATCTGTATTACACCTCAGGTAATACAGGCGTGATGCTTTGTTTTATTAATAAGGGACGATATACTTAACTGCATAATTATTCTGTTCCCATGATCGCCATTTGTACCTAAGAACGCAGAACCCTTTGATCTGTTTAAAGGGAAAACCCCACGGCCAAATATTTTGCACTAGCTATTTGAGTTTGGGGTACCCACTAACTATCCTTTTTAGTATAAGACCTACTACGTGCGTACCTACCTAATATTTTCTTCTGCCTCAAAGAGTGTCAGATTGCATAAAATGTCAACTCACAACACTGAAAGCGTCTACAATTAGAATAAATTAATATTTTTTAAATTCTTGTTACTTGCATATTTAAATCGACCTTTAACAAAATGGTAAGTTTAATAAACTGTACGATGTGCTAACCAAAGCTAAGTAATGTAAATAATGTGCTAAGTAAATAGTAAATGGTATTTCTGATATATTTATTTATATTTAAATAATTCACTTCTCTGTCGCATTAGGTTAAGCTCCTGTTATGATAGAATATGTAAGTGTGAAATAAATAAATAATGTATAAATAAATAAATATTTCTTTCTCTATTTATTACAGGAAGATTCGTTAAAGGATGACCGACCACACATTTTATCATTCAACGAAATCAAACAAGCTGCAGAGAGGATTGAAGGGGGCATTATACATACACCACTTTGCGTTAGTAACCTACAAAAAAAATATTTTATGATATACCTATATAATATGGGCTATACTTACCAGCTAATAAGGTAGGTACATAATATAGGTACTAAATTTAAATCGAAATACCCTCAGGACAATTTTTTTTTCAGGAGGCCAAGATCAGTAAATATATGGACTACAATATCTACTTGAAATGTGAGAATTTACAATACACTGGCAGGTAAGATGAGGTTTTGTTCGTAATTACTTAACAAATTATTTTTTTTTTGACAATGTATGTACTTAGATAGGTTGGATATTGGTTTGCAAAGGTTATTTTAAGGGATAAAACAATATAACAATAAACGATAGAACAATAAATTATATTTACGTTGAATGCGCACTACAGCCCATGTAACCAGGAAATGTAGCCTGGTAACAGAAACAGTAAAGAGAGTATGTATAGATGCGTAGCTGCGTTGTCGACGTAGCGCTACTGTTAACTGATAAACAGCGCCAGCGCAGCGTAGGTCTAGATACCTCGTTTTGTTGAGTTTATCACTAGATGGAGCACGTAAGTCATCATCAACAATACATATCATAAAAATAATCAATTATAAATGGTAACGGATCGCTGTCTGTACATGGAAGATATTGAGAAAAAACTTTAGGGGCTTGTCCCTAAATTAAATGTTATATTGATTAGGTATTGTTCGACGAAGTTATCTCGGTATTTAAGTACAAAATGAAACAAACACTTGTGGCGGCAGGCACATGCGGCGATATAATCAAAGTATTAATTGGAATATTGAATTGATAGGTAATTTAGCATGACAAAGCTCAAAACACAGAGTACATTAAATGGTTCAGAATGAGAAGCGTTAGGACCGCGACCATGCAAAATTATAACGGTAAGGCAAGCGCGTAGAGCGGGAGGCGGTCTTGAAGGCACTAGTGCGGTCGCACGCAGAATGGGGCTCCGCGCGCAGCGATGTGAAGTTGGCGCGTCGCGGCGTGAAGTCCGCTGCGTACCGGCCATGCAGGGGTATACAACGCCTGGCCTGCTCGCGCGCCTGGGCTTGTTAGACGAGGGGTCGCTTCAATGTGGTTATGGTAATAAGACCACCACAAAACTATTATTTTGACCTATATCAACGCAAATAGCACCCATAACAATGATTGTTAGGATTTTTGTCTGTTTATCTGTTTGTCTGTGCGTTTGTGCACACTAATCTCAGAAACGGCTTATCCGATTTAGATGTGGTTTACACAAATATATATAAAAAAAAAATGTTTTGTTTGTTTCATGTCAATCGGTTCATAAATAAAAAAGTAATGGTAATTTAAAGAATCACGTCGAACATTTGTTATGAATTTGTTGTCAAGCCGACGGAGTTACTGGCACAGCTACGAGTAGTTCAGAATAAATCAATTCACTCTTAAGTAGAGTGGATAAATTTGGGGAGAACGATAGTTGGGGAGTTGATGCAACTGCACAGACCCGGCTCCCACAACGGTTGCACCGGACTACATCCCGAAACACGACTAGGTCGCTTCACGGTATGGCTTCCAGCTACCAGTCGCCGCCGAAGCCCCCTACCAGAGCTGTGTAGCCTGTTTTACACCACCCAGGGGCCACGTTTGGGATTCCATTTTAATGGTGCACTCATAAGGGAGGGAGAGGGCAACTCAGCCACCAAAAAATATTAAAAAAATATTGTTTTCGTACCCAGTTGCGCTGAGCGTGGTGTCCGCAACGCGTTGTTGGCATATGGCGTCGAAGGCAGTGAACGCGGCGTGATAGTGCCGTCCCATGCAAACATGGCGCTGGGCACTGCATACCACGGCGGCACTCTGGGCGTCCCGGTATATTATGATATTAAAATTAAATAATCTAATAGTGATCACTGATAAGTATGATCGTTTGTTACGTATAAGGAAGTAATCTCTCAGTGACTTGTGCGCTATAATAAGTCGAGGGTACGATTCTGGCACAACATGTAGGTATGGCGCGCAAATAGTTTTGTAGGGTTTGGGTATTTGTGGATGTGAAATGTGTGCCTTTGAATACTAAATAAAAAAGTACCTACGATAATTAGTTAAGTAACCATCTATCACATATTAAATTACTTCTTAATTTTTCAGGTGACTGTGGTATTGCCAGAACGTACGCCACCAGCGCACGCGCAGCGCTGCTCAGAGCTGGGCGCCGATGTGGTGCTGTGCGGAGACACGCTCGACGACGCCATCGCCTACGCCAACAAAGTCCACCGGGACAGTCGCCAGATTTTACTTGAGTAAATAAATTAAATAAATTTGTATTTCAGTTAATACTAAGTATTCAAACTTTTATTTTACAAACATCGAAAATAGATAAAGGCATTTCACCAAGTGTGATGGTATGTTAAAAGAATCTAATATTTAACTCACGTAACATTACAACCTAGATTTTTAATTGGTAGGTATTTAAAAATGACCTTATCTCGGGTTCAATTAAATTCTAAAGACCAGGTTAAGGTCTCGTCTTTTGTCCTGAGGAGCAGTGTACATTATGATAGTCTTAACATGTTAATTTTTTCAGCTCAGATGATCCGTTGGTAATGGCTGGCCTCGGCACGGTTGGCTTGGAGATCATTACGCAACTGCCGGAGACGGACGCTGTGATCGTTCCCGTGGGCGCGGGCGGGCTACTCGCCAGCGTGCTCGTCGCCTGTAAGAAACTCAAATGCTCCTGCCTTGTTTATGTGAGTCCTCTTGGGGATATTAGTTTCTTATAAAGAGATATTACAGTAGGCAACCACCTCAAGCGAGCGTAGGTATATCTGTCAACCCTGCGGTATGGTTATGTAGTCTTATTTTGTCACCTTGAAGCACATGGGAATCGAACCCGCGATATCACTCCTGTCGAGCCGGCCCATTCTTGCCGAAGCATGGCTCTCCCACGGTAATAATAATAGAATATGAGGTAAAGAACATAATACGACTCTTCTGACAAATTCCCTGCCCTTATAACCTTCGGCAATATTTCAGGGTGCCGAATGCTCGAAAGTGCCAAAGATGATGAAGGCGTTGCAGGCAGGGCGGCCGGTGCAAGTGAGCGTGGTGCCTAATCTGGCTGATGGACTCAACGCCTCCACAGTTGGCATTAATGCGTTTTCTTCACTTAAAGGCAGGCTTGATAGAATGGTAAGGCATTTTCTGAAGACGATAATATTATTCTTTGCACCACTATAATTTGATCTTCAAAACAGTGGTTTTTGATGTTTTTATGAATAACTTGTACTAAACATAGTTGTTTAGTACAACTTATTCATAAAAACAAGATAAGTTGTACTAAACATAGTTGTTTAGTACAACTTATTCATAAAAAACATCAAAAACCACTGTTTTGAAGGTCAAATTTTATTTGATTATTTCGTCAACACTAGGAAGAAATAAATAACTACCTAGCTATCCACTCCGTTTTCATATTAATATAATATGAAGATATAACTTTTTAACTTGATGACATTTCAGTTGGTAGTAGACGAATTATACATAGCCAGGGCGCTGATTTCGATGTTGGAGCGCGAGCGGCTCGTGGCGGACGGTGCCGGAGTTTGCGCCATCGCTGCAGTCATGCAAGGATTGGTACCGGAGCTACGGGGAAAACGGTAAACATACCTACCTGAAGTCGTTGTTTAGTTTGAATAGGGGACACTGCAAGTAACCCAAGTGATAAATTGTAAGTAAGAGAGTGGAACCAGCTTGAATGTGGATTACTTACGTCGCAGTTAGGTATGGGTTATTGACATGAATAATAAAATTGACATGCGCAATATTTTGTACAGAGCGGTGTGCATAGTAAGCGGTGGTAACATTGACTCCGGCCGGCTTTCGCGCACGATACAACGCGGCCTTGGCGCCAGCGGGCGACTCATGAGGTTTGCAGTCCCCGTCCCCGACAATCGCAGTGGCTTAGAACAACTCGCCAAGACTATATCCGAAGAGAGTGCTGTGCTCAAAAGCTTGGTCACCGAGCAGATGTGGGTGCACAGCGATGTCGGAACCACCTGGGTATTTATGATAATGATGTATTTTTGGAAAATCCTTTTTAATTTACTTTTTGTAACAAGTCGAATCGTTGTCTACATTGGAGGTAATCGCCATTACGATGGCTCCTTTGTTTAAGGACCAAATTAGCGCTATTTCCGGGTTTATGTTAAATGCATTTTTTTTTTATAAATAGACTTGAATGAAAGTACCGGAATGTCATTAAAATAATACTTTATTAATCCTACAATTAGAATAGCTTATAAAAACACATCTTTGATACCTTTACCAAATTTTTGGTTTTTTTTTTTGTATGAAAAGCCACTGTTTTAGACCTAATGGTACGAGTCCAGCATAATTTGCATTTTGCATGTATCTATCAGTCGGTAAATCTGTTATAGTAGCAACTACATAAGTTCCCAAAAAAAGCAGCAGTGAGCTATGAAGTATTTCACCAATAGTAAGTGAACCTACGATTGTGCTATCAGTGTATGTTATGGTTACTTGTGCTGGTTTCAGGCCAATGTGGTGGTTGAGACAGCGAATGAGGAGCACGCGTCCAATTTAAAGGATCGTCTGCGTGATGTATATCCTTCTGCTAGGTTCGCAGTCATTGATCTTGATGACAAACACAAGGTTTCTGTACGATGAGACACCCCCAACTAGTTTTTATGTAAAAATATTTTAATTATATTTTCCAGTTATGGTCTAAAATTTTAAGAAGTCTACTACTGTTCGGTGTCAATGTAAATTGGAAGTAATGGTTATTAAATATGAAACAAAATTATTTTGTAGATTTTTTTAATATTTTTACTTATACATAATCTTATGCAACAGGGTCATCACCCTTGGTAGCCCTAGTGTAGATCACCTGTCCATGGTGTTGGACTACTTGTTTGATTAAACCTGAAACAATATTCACATATCAAGTACAAGTTAATTATTACACACACAATAAGAAATTGTGGTACATAATTCAGACTCAATATATCAGTTTTAACTGTCATGGTTTTGTCCAGTAAAAAGGAACATCATTATAATATTTTTTTAAGATTAACAAAGATGTTATGATTACATAAACAGCCATCTTGCCCAAGCAAAGCAATAAATCTTGTAGGTGCCAACCCAATCCCCCGAAATAATGAAATAAAGGTTAAATTTCAATTAATTATATTAAAAAAGAACATATTGAAGACTATTGGTATAGGATATCACATGCAGAGAACAATGCAATGTATAATAAATCAAAGTTGAAAAGCAAAATTGTTAATATAATTCAGATTTAACCTTTCGGCTCAGTAACGTACAGATCTGTATGTTGTAACAATAAAAATCTATTATGTCTGCTAATGACTGACGCAACAGCTTAATTTAGAAATCTTTCTATTTAACCTTGCACCTAGTTTTGACTCTCATAAGTGCCTGTAATATGGTTTATTTGAAATAAAAATATTTTAATTATTCGATTTCCTGTGGAGGAACCGCACATCTCAAAAGAGTAGTGCTCAATAGGTTAATTTAAAAATAGAAATTACTATACTAGGGTCATAACAGTATACAAAATGATAATGAACACAGAAAATGATTTAAATATTATGTTTTAATGATGTTTGTCTGATCATTAACAAAACACATTAACATTATTAATAACTAGATGACCCGGTGTACTTAGTAGGTAGAACAGTTTATATGGGCAAATGAAATTGTTGTTTTTACTATCTTTCTTCCATATTTATGAAATTGTTGTTTTTACTATCTTTCTTCCATATTTATGAAATTGTTGTTTTTACTATCTTTCTTCCATATTTATGAAATTGTTGTTTTTACTATCTTTCTTCCATATTTATGAAATTGTTGTTTTTACTATCTTTCTTCCATATTTATGAAATTGTTGTTTTTACTATCTTCCTTCCATATTTTCTACATTTTCTCACCGTTTAAACAGTCCCTGGACTACGACAAACATTTCAAAACCAAAATCAGCTAAATCATCCATTCTCGAATTTTAGCAACAAACAGCAATTGATTTTTATTTAAATAGATTAGTCATGATTTGATACAAGTGACTTTCTATTATTTATATGAATAGACTCCAACAAATACTTCTTTTTATACTGGATGTTGAAGAGACTATTGGTATAGGATATCACATGCAGAGAACAATGCAATTTGGTAAGCTCATTTTGAAATGTTTCAGTACATTGCAATCATCAAAGTTTATATATTTATTATTATTCATATATAACATATAGGTTGTTTATTATGTTTACTTTCTTTTTAGTACTTATATATAATATAATATATACAATTTTCTTAACAACATACCTTTTTCTCTAAGCTCAATGAGTGCACGCCTGGCAAGGGAGCCTCGGACCTTCAATCTTTCAGAGACAACAGCGGGTGTGATCAGCTTGTACTGGGGCACTTCCTTGTACAGTTTTTCATATGTGGGCTTGTCAAACAACACCTGATTGTTCAACTTGTCACGGACTTTTCCTTTGGACCACTTCTGCAAAGTGAAATAAAGATAGTGTTTAAGGAGAGCAAAATATACTTTAACTATTGTTTGATGGTATTTGTTTTAAGGACAAGGTGTTGCCATCAGCCTCAATATATCAGTTTTTACTCTCACAGAGTTCAAGCATATAAATATAATCATCTGGCGATACACCTGTAGTAGCTTGTATCTTGACATGATGTTCATTTACACAAACGAAAAATCATCTTTGATAATTTTGCCAACCGCATAATATATTTATATTTAGAGTACCCCATGGCAGCAATATATAACTTAATTATTGGAATATATTGGATTTATTGGAAGTAGCAGAGAGCAATCACATTCACACACACACATAACCTAACTTTTAGGAATGTTATATGTTTACCTTCTTCTTGGCTTTGCCGCCACCGGATCCTTCCTTCTTCTTCTGTGTTTTCTGGGGCTGCTTGGCCGAAGCCTTAGTATCCTTTTTGGGCGGCTGAAATCATAAAGACATGGTTGATAACAAGCTACGCCACGAGGTTCCACGCCAAAACGATCACGAAAATAATGAACTCGCGGAACCATGTTACTTTAATTTATATCTTTAGTTACGTAACGAAGCAAAATATTTATAATTTGTAATGAATAATACGAAGGATTACGAATTATTAGATAAAATCTAAAATTTTATAGACGGTAGCCTATTCACTCACCATCTTGAAACCGGAAAGGAGTTTGAAAGCAGTGTTGTTGCTGACACATTTAGGCTTGCCGTAATAAACATCGAGAATTGTCGTACTTTAATGCAAAATGTCAGAAATTGCCGTATATCTGTATTTCTTTTAAGTAAAACATATAGTCTGGTATTACGGGTAACATGTAGGTTTTCTTTTGTGTATATTTATGGAGACTACTTGTCACATAAAAATAAATAATTGTAACTCATTGTTTCATTAATACAAAATTTTAGTAGCAACAGGTTGCGAAGAGAAATTAATTAGATTTATTGCGTTTTGGTTCCAGTTATAAATTGCCATGAGACATTTTCGCGATCATTAAATATGTTTTCCTATTTATCTATAGCTTGCTTTTCTTTTTCATTGTGAGGTTTAGCAGAATTCCTCTCGAACGTAAAAAAGTTGTTTAAAATATAACCAAACTAAACAAAATTTGTTTCAGACAATTGCCGTTTATTAGATACGGTAATGAAATTGCCACATACCTTAAATTTGATGGTGAGAAATATAAAATAGCTGAATGCCGTATATTACGGCAATTGCCGTATCAGGACAGCACTGGTTGAGAGAATACTCTCTTGTCTATGAATTTAATAGTTCTGACTAGTAATGAGCGTTATTGCAATAACACATTACGTAATGCATTATTCTTCCGCAATCTATAACACATTATTGAATACGATTCGTCCTGTTATTACAAAAACACTGTTGTCTGATAATCTTACGAAACGATAATGATAATGACAACTGGCAATAATTGACAATGACAATTCTAAAACTACAGCGAGTAAATATCAATAATGGTATTAATTATATATATATTAATTCGGATAATGTTTACAATTATGATGCCTTGCTCGTTATTATCCATGGATATTTTGAGTTACGATTTTGTGCCTAATGTAATTGTTTTAAAGTCGATTTTTGACAAACAGTATAATTCAGATTTAACCTTTGACTACGAAAATGAAATAACAAATTATTGCGGTAACAGATTTGTTGCCAGTGTCAATTTTCAGTATGCAATCGTGTTACTGAATGCTCCGCGTTAGGTTTTAAAACTTTTGGATTTTGTAATATTGTTGTTTACTGCGCGCGTATATTAGAAGTGGAATAGCAAAAAGAATCATGGCGAGTCTGATACACACAAAATTTAGTACAAACATAGAAATAATTTTAGAGAAGTTGGAATGGCGTTTTATTTGATCATTGGTATAGAAAGAACAGCTTTGGCAACTTAAAATATTTTTTAAACCCCTAAATAATAATATAATTTATTTTAAGATTCATAACTGGGTGATATGGTCGCTAAGCGACAAAACCCATAAAATAAATAAAAAATATTCTTTAATTCATTAGGTACATTTCTGAAAGCGACAACATTGACAGTTGATTACTATGACATGTTCAGAAGTTTACTCAATAGTCAAAATATTTAGTAATATTATATTTTATTGGTTTTAAAAATATTTTGAATGCTGAATCTTATTCTTTTGGGACCAACGATAGAAATTACAACTATTCCTACCTTTTTTAAATCATATTTTTGTTTTTGTACAAATCTCACCATGATTCTTTTAGAACCTACTCATGTTAAGTTCATTGCTGAGCGCCTGTATAACAGGATAACGATAACAGTTTACAATAACAGTTATCATTCCATAACATAACACGATAATGCATTATTAAGATATTGCCATCGCTAGTTCTGATAAAGTTTTTTTTTTTAAGATTCAGAAATGTACAGTACCTACTTATCATTCCGAAACTTACCAAAAAAACTTTTATTTTCAGTTCCGTATATTGAAGCTAAATGGAAAAGGGCGGGAAATTTAAATTAGCGCGGTTGTGTTTTGAATTTCTCAGACTTTAAAATATAATTTATACTTGATTTAATGATCAGAAGAGTAGTTTTGTATATTGTATAAGTGTGTTGATAGTGTATATATTGTAGTTTTAGTGCAGTTTAGGTAAGTCTTTAAGTTTTTTCTTTGTAATATATGTAAGAAAATATTATGAGCGAGCCTCCCGATCCTGGGGGTACAAACCTCCAGGTATCACATTTCATAACCATTGAAAATGACGCATCTAGCATGGATACTGATAGTTCTATGTCTACCTCCGGTAGAAAATGGGCAAAATTAGTCAAATTATGCAAAAATTGCAATAAAAAAAGGAAAAACAAGAATTCTTCCGATAAATCCTCTAACTGTAATGATTGTATATGTCAAGATAGCGACATAGTGTTCTCAAAGCCTCATACTATCGCAGAGAATATTATTTCCCATAAAGATACAGGAAGCAAATCAGATATGTCACATAAAGAATCTGAGAATATTGCACTGATCTCCAAAGAGAAATCTTATAGCCCAGTAGGGAGAAATTTTTATGATAAGTCGGATGCCGCCCCGTACCTGGTTCATATTCAGAAGCAGCAGCTGGAAGAATCCACAACTCTTAACTCACTAACATTTGGTAGATTTCTGAAAAAATATATTATGTTCGCAAACATAGTAAATGGCAGTCTTAAAAAGATTGGTAGAAATAGATTATCACTCTCATTCTCGTCTTGCCAGGATGCGAACTTTTTTGTTTCTTCAAAGGTATTAGTTGATAATAATTTTAAAGCATTTATTTCTACATCCAGTACTACGCGAATGGGTCTCATAAAGGGTGTTCCTGATGATCTAACTCCGGAGGAAATCATAGATAATATTAATGTTCCGATCGGATGTGGCCGGATACTCAAAGCTCGTCGACTTAATTACAAAGTAATGGTCAACAATGCACCGACGTGGAAACCGTCACAGTCGGTGGTAATTACTTTTGATGGTCAGGTATTACCGAAGCACGTATTTATGTGTTTAAATGCATTACCTGTTGTTTTATATACTTTCCCTACGGTACAGTGCTATAAGTGCTGTCGTTTTGGCCATATAGATGTTTTATCTCACGAACGCGGGTGACCCATACTTGTGTGTGTAAGTGTACATGCACTCTGTCTTTGCGTGCGTAAGCTCAGGAGCGTCCAGTCGTGGCCGAATCGCCGGCCGAGTCAGTAGTGCTTCTTGGTTCACGCCAAAATTATTTATCGAAACCCGTCAGCATGGAAGGTACGAAGAAACGGAGAAAAGTTGTTCGCAGTGAGGTAAGGCAAATTAATGTTCATGTGTGTATTTATGTTGTGTGTAATGAATTAACGTATTAGTTAGTTTAATAAGAACATGTTAAACAAGATTTTAATAATGTATTGTTTATTTTAGGCTCGCCAAATGATTGCAAATATTTATAGTTTTCTCAAAGAAGAATATGAATTCACGGAATTTCATCGAGAACCAAATTGTGATTTATCACATTTGCGTAATATAACAAAACGCACTGCAGCAGCGACGAGGGTCAGTGCAAAAAAAAATAAAAAAAAATGTCACCAATGAAAAACCGAAGAAAGAGAGGAAATAAAGTAGACATTGATGGATGTACAGCTGATGTTGTACGGAGCACAATACAAAATTTTCATATCGTACAAGAACATATTCCAACATTGGCAAAACTAAGGTCAGTCTTGAATGAAAAAGTTGGTTTCGAAGGATGTCTCGCAACGCTACGTAAGTTATTAAATAAATTGGGCTACAAGTGGCGCAAAACCGATAACAATAGGAACGTATTAGTTGAACGGCATGATATCCAGATGTGGAGAATAAAATATTTAAAAATTTTACCGAATACCGCTCTCAAGGTCGGCCTATTGTCTATACTGTCGAAAGTTACATATTGACAACACATGTTCGAGATAACACCTGGGCCCAAAAAGACAAACCATCTCCATTTTGTAAAAAACTAAGTCAAGGTACTCGTTTTATTTTAGTACACGCTGGAACCGATGCCGGATTTATTGAGAATGCTTGCTTAATCTACAAAGCTAATTCCACAGTTGGAAACTACCATTCCAACATGAGTTTTGAAAATTACGTAAAATGGCTGAATCAATGATTTCAAAAGAAAGGATACGCCCATCTAAACATTTTACATAAAACTTCTTCATACAAGCAAAAGTAGCGCCATCTGTCGTAACTCACACGAACTACGGAGTGCCGCGTTTCATAGGTCAAAGACTAAACCTTGTACGTGCGTACATGATTTTTTTTATCACATTTTATTATTGGTCAATATTTTTATACACACATCAGTCACGAACTGAACTGAGTTTTTACCCGAATGCGCTAGAAGGAGGGTTATATTTTTTTTGGGGGGTGTATGTATGTATATTTCTTTAGCACGCTCTGTAGCCTAAACGGATTTATGGATGTTAGCTCGAGAGGTGTCGTTAGATTATATTAGTTTTTTAAACTATAGATTATTGCGATAATAATACATGTCTCAAAAAACGTAAGTAAAACAAATTAATATCAATCAGCTAAATTTGAAATTGTAAACAATATTGTTATAATAACTAAGTATCGAATTGGTGTCACTTCGTGTACAGTAGTTATAAGTTTTATTTTGTAATATTATGTATTAGTTATAGTAACATTTTATGTTTGTGTATTTTATTCTATGGGCCAAGTTGCCTGAAATAAAGGAAATAATAAAATAATAATTAGCATATAAGGTACTTACTAAAATTACTTACACTAAGTTCATAAGACAAAAATAACATAAATAAAAAATGACGTTCGTTCAACGTTACTTCGCGCGCTGCCGGCCACACAATGGCCGCCATTACGGACTTCGGTAGTAAAATAATTATACCTTTAAAATGTGTTAATTTAATCATTTAATTGGAACAGAAGTAATCTAGGGTTATTTACCGATGATACGATATCCCATGTTCCTTTTTAATCTTTGAATCGTAATTTTTTCAGCCTTTTACCACGCAACTAGGCATATATTTGAGAAACAAATACTCGCCCTCTCCTGCGCGCGGTCCATTGTCGACTGAGTTGCGTTGGCCCTAAACTGTCGTTTTAGGGCCAACGAGTTGGTGCCATTTAGTTTCGCGGTCGGCCGGGTCCTTACGCTAGTAATATATATGTCAATGGGCTGAATGAAAAGTTGCTGCCAAATTTGCCAGATCGTTCCGTAATAGTACTTGATAATGCATCGTGCACCACAATACACGTGCTGAGAAATTGCCGACAACAGCCTCAACAAAATCTGAGATGCAAGAATGGCTCACTTCTAAGCGTATACATTTCGACACAAAGGACATTGTTCTGCGTCCATACATTGTTCGCCTAGAACCAATAATAAAGGAAAATTATGTATTGCTTTTAAATATGCGTATATTCGCCCATTTAATCTTGATTTTATAGCGGACCAGCTGGAGAATCGTAATATTATAAAATATGTAACAGATTTTGAGGTTATAATCGAATAGTGAATGGTAGAACTGTGTGGTGTTTAAGGTAGGTAGTAGTAGTAGTACTGAAGACTATTATATACATATTATATTGCTTTTTAAGTAGATATTTTATCAATTATATGTACGGTAGACTGAAATAATTGTAAATAGATATTTATGCTATTTTTTTCCCAAAGAGTAGGATAACTGGAATATAAAAAATGAAAAACCTAGGTACTTTCTTAGCAATAGTTTTGCAAAGAGACAACTGTTTAATATGTGTATAACTTAAAATCCGCAAAACTAACAGACATAAAAGAAAGTGTTATGATGTTATCCATAGATTATATAAATTATACAGATAGTGTTGATGCCTACACGGTGCAGTGCGTGTATCGATATTTCTTACACTTACCGTACGCAATCGATTAGATAAAGTACATATTCACTATTTTGATGACATTATTTTGGCATAATAACTTCCGCTTAATTCAAGATATGTCTTTGAAAAAGCATTAACGCATGCTTAGCGAACTCTAAAGTTACAATATTAAATGGAAAAAGAATACGGTCGCGAACAGGATTCGAACCTGCGCCTCCCGGATAGATACTCCAGGCGCTCTGACCACTAAGCCATCTCGACCTCTGCTCACCACCGCGAATTCTTCTTCCATATTTTAACACGTCTTATGGCGACGTCATTTAATATTGTAACTTTAGAGTTCGCTAAGCATGCGTTAATGCTTTTTCAAAGACATATCTTGAATTATTAAGGTAATTGCATTCTTTACGACATTGTATTAACTGCAAAGTTAGTCGTGTCGGTTCGGTCACTTGTATAGGTACTGAATTGATTGCAACTCCGGTCGAGCCGCCCCATTCGTGCCAAAGCATGGAATTCCCACGGTAGTCTATGATGTTCAAGAAAATACAAAAATAAAAATGATTTGACGGACGATTCTGATTCCACCATTCTCTATGGTTGGACGCTTATGACCATTGTTTCATTGGAAATAATGATAATCGAATGCAATTTTCCATAATAATATCACGCTTGATTTTCTTGCGAGATATTAAAAAATATGTGACAGTGCATTAATAAATCAATATATCGATTAGAATCGATTGGGCATCCCAACCCTACTTTGACACAAAATGACATTGGTTATTGATGCTTGGCAAAGATGGCGGCGAATGTGCAATTAGTCATAAAAAATACCTTTAATTTTCATTACGGCATGCAACTAGTCCGTGTTAAACTAATATAATAAATTGAACTACTAATTATCGTGTATGTCCGATGCTTTTATCACATTAGGCGAATATTGGCATTGTCCTTTGCGCAAAGTTGAGTTATATGACATAATAAAAAACCATAAAAGTGATTTTATCACTTACAAAATCGATGACTACATAAAAAGTAAAGGATTTGAAGTATTACGCCTCCCTCCTTACCACCCTGAGCATAATGCCATAGAAAACATCTGGGGGGTCCTTAAAAACTACATTGCTCTAAGAAACGTTGAGCAAAATATGACCAACACAGAACAACTTATCCAAGAGAGTATTACAAAAATAACAAGTGAGACATGGCGTAATACTTGCAATAGTGTCATTAAAAAAGAATCTGAATATATGAAATATTTTGACACTGATTCTGAATTAATAATAAATTTACAAGATGACAGTGAAGAAGAAACTGACTCTGAAGAAGACTCTAGTTACGATTCTTGAAATACTAGCTTAAATAAAATATAAATTGTATTCAAGATATTGCTAAAATTAAATGTTTCTTGAAATTAAGTTTCTTTTTTATTGTATTGTATATGTCTTATCTATACACAGCAAAAATCGAAAAACTTTATTATTTTTTCATTAGCGATGAGCTTGCTAACGCTACCGGTAGTTACGCACACAAGAGCGCTTGTCTAGATGTGGTGGGAGTCATACTGGTGATTCTTGTACTGCTGACGATGACTGTATTTCTTGTGTTTCGTGTTCTGGCCCTCACCACGCTATCAATAAATCGTACCCGGAATATATTAGACAAACAGAAATAAAACTTACTATGGCTAAGAGTTGCATTTCATATTCGGAAGCTTCGAAATTACATAAGCCGGCTATTAAATCATATGCTGATATTTTATCATCTCATTCAAATATTATAAATAAAGAATTCTCTCCCCAATCGTCTTCCTATTCATATAAAAAAACTATTTTCTCATCTCCTCGAAATCCTCCTAAAACCGCCAAAGGATACGACCGCGCTGCCCATGAACAACTCGCCAGAGAATATAATATTCCTTCTCCAAATGATGGTTGTGTTTTGAATTCACGAAAAGAAACCACTACAATTACAGAAATTATTAATGCCTTAATAAAGATGTTAACTCAATGTAATGTCATTTCACCGAACAACGGTGCAAATTGTGCAAACAAAGAGGCAACCCTTTGTTTGCACAATTAATCAATAGTTTAAGTAATGGAAATCAATCCAGCCAGATTGATTCAGTGGAATTGCCGCAGCATTAGCGGTAAAAAAAGTGAACTGATGTATTTAATTAAGAAATATGATCCATTTATTATTACCCTTTCTGAGACTTGGCTTAAGCCAGAATCTTTATTTAAGATTTCTGGTTATGCCAGCCTCCGAGAGGATAGATGCGATGGGTATGGTGGAGTAGCCATACTCATCTCCAATCTTTCTCTTTCTCTCATCTTCCTCTTCCCTCTCATAGCAGTAATTTGTCAATTATTGCTGTCTGTGTAAATAGTATATGTTATGTGTCTGTGTACATTCCACACCCATCAAATGTGTTTCATTTGCATTGCTTTCCGAAATGAATGCTATATTGTCGACACTACCTCTTCCTTTTATCATCCTAGGGGACTTTAATTGTCACCATACAGCGTGGGGATGCACATCGAGTAATTATTATGGCGAGAAATTACTTGAAATTATTGATCAACATAATTTGTGTATTTTGAATACTCGTAAGCCCACTCGCAGGAACGGTCCCTCTACAGGTGATAGTGTACTTGACCTATCTCTCTGTACCCCTAATTTAGCTTGCTCTTTATCATGGTCTACTTTTTATTCTACTTGTGGCAGTGATCACTTTCCAATTATAATTACTTTTCCTTTTAAAAATAAATAAACTAGTAAAATTCATCGTCTCATATAGATTACCTGACTATAGTAATGACCTTTGGGAACTATTTAAAAATCGCGTTGAACATAAGATCGCTTCAATTCCAGTAATATGTAATAATGAGCCTGTGTGTGCTGATGCCTTAGCAAACATTTTGATTGAGTCTGTCGATGAAGTTTTTCCAATTAAAAATAAATCTTCTAATTGGTTTCCGTCTCCTCCTTGGTGGGACAGTGAATGTACTGCAGCTATTCAGACCCGAAAGGCAGCTGAAAAATTATATTGTAACGAAACTACGCACGAAAACTTCGATAATTTGTCGGAAATCATTAGGGAAACGCATAATCTTTTGAAGAAAAAAAAGGCTGACGGCTGGAAGAAATTTTGTTCATCCATTTCTCCAGAAGTAAGTCCATCAGTAGTTTGGCGTTTTAGGTCAGCGTTCAATGATTCTTCTTCATCCATTTTGTCCCCCTTATTAATGGAGAATTTTTTAGACAAACTTGCCCCGCTAACTGCTCCCACAAAACCTTTGTTCTGCTTCCCCGCAAACTTTTATTCTTCGAGTTCTAAATGCGTCTTAAGTTCTCCATTTTCTATCACTGAATTAAAAGGTGTAATACTGAATTTGAAACATTCAGCTCCAGGTAACGATGGCATTCCCTATTCTTTTTTTGCTCACCTTTCTGTTTGTACTCTACTTGCTTATTTAAATATCCTAAATTGATGGTTTCAGGTAATATCCCTCAATCTTGGAAGTTCCAAAATATTATTCCAATTTTAAAACCTGGTAAATCACCTAATGATGCCTCTTCTTATAGACCTATAGCTCTATCATCGGTTCTCTGCAAAATTGCTGAACATTTGGTCAAAATTCGCTTAGAATGGTTTATAGAAAATAATAATTTATTATCTCAAAGTCAATATGGATTTAGAAGAGGTAGAAGTACCGTGGATTGTATTAGTATACTAATAACTGATATTAGGAATTCATTTACCTCAAATGAATCGGTGGTTGCAGCATTCTTAGATATTACTTCAGCATATGATAACGTCATTTTAGACGTATTAATAAAAAAACTTAATGATTTAGATGTCCCACAATTTCTTATTAATTTTATTTTGAACATCTTATATGACAGAATTATTTGTGTGTCGTTAGACGAATCCAATAGAAAGTTCAGACATTTATGGCAGGGACTCCCACAAGGCTCTGTTCTAAGCCCTTTATTATATAATATTTATATATATGACTTAGAACACTCCCTTGATAACAAGGTTAAAATTATACAGTACGCAGATGACTTACTCTTATACCACTCTAATCGATCAATAGATAAAGCTTCCAACATACTATCTACTTCTTTACTATTTCTTAAAAATTGGTTAGATAATGACGGTTTACAGTCAGTCTCCTTCCAAAAGTGCTGTAGTCCTTTTCACTAGAATGAGATTACCTCCCCCAGTTTTAATTAACTACGATAATAGCATAATTCCAGTTCACTCTCATGTTACATATTTAGGTATTATTTTAGACAATAAATTGTCAGGTGTTCCACATTTAGACTTCGTAGTTGGAAAGTGCGAACGCCTCCTTTTTGTCTTGCTAGTGTTTGGTGGGGCGCCCATCCTTTCTCCCTCAAATTAATTTATAATGCATTAGTCAGAAGTGTAATGGATTACGGAGTATTTTTACTAGAGCCCTGCAATAGTTTAGCCCTATCTAAATTAGATAGTATTCAATCAAAAGCTTTAAGAATACAGGAGCAATGAAGTCGAGTCCTATTAATGCCCTGCAGGTTGAATGTGGGGAGCCCCCCTTACACCTACGGAGACAGTATTTATCTGAAAAATTTCTGTTTAGAGTTCTCCAGTTTTCAAACCACCCCTTAATTTCATCTCTACAAATCCTCTCTGACCTTATTGATACTTCTAGCTACTGGATTCATAAAAGTCTTCCATGTTTAGTTAACAGTTATCGAAAAAAATTAAATGCTAAAAGTACCGTTTTTGAACTTTTGACTTTTTGAGACAAATGAATAATTGAACACTGCTTCAATCTTATAATGTTGATTTATATTAATTAGATACAAGCAACATTACATTCCACAAAAATGTATAACTTTATTTTTGTTGTTATTATATAATGTGATGTTTGCAATGGATGTTTGCATACTTATTTAAAAAAAAAAACTATAATCATCAATACAAATAAAAAGTATTAAGTTACAGGTGGTTGACATCGACCAGGCACAGTTCCAAACTCCGGGTTGCTACTGAGAATAGCCTAACTCATGAACACTGCCCGACCCGGGACCTCGTGCTCAGTAGTCGTTTCTTTATTTTTTCTCTAGTAAAAATATCTATGTTTATGGTTATGAGGTTCTTTGCAGTTTTTATTATTTACTTACATTCTATTCTATTGATTGTATAATAACTTGTGAGACACATTCATATTAATTGTAGTCGATCGGCGACCGCGGGACGCACATAGCGTAAACTGCTATTTAAACATATCATTTTATAATTTATTTGGCGCTAGAATTGACTATTGATTATGTGACTGAGAAAAAATGCCGAAAAAAACTCAGTGTACAAGTTTTCTTTTAAAGTCTGGACATCATTTTAAAAATGTGGGTGCAATCATGTAGGACACTTGGACCACTCCAAGTGTCCTACATGATTGCACCCACATTACATTTTTTTTCTTTTGAAAAAAGAGCCATAGCAGTTTCAAGTTGACTTATCGTAGTTGACGGCACGCATACCTACATCATCGTGTAGCTCAGCCATATGACAGGGAGCTCAAAGATCCGTCACAAGGCTATACGAGACACGTTTTCGACTGTGCTCGATAGCCAGCCTTCGAAATTTACGATACCGTACGTCAAAACAACATTCGTACTCTCAATTATTGTTTAAAAGTTTCAAGTTTCGTGTTAGTGTAGTTAACGTGACGATACGTTTGCGATACGATAGTAGTTAAAATCTTTCGTGCTAGCAAAATTAGTTCTTTTTACGCACAATAGAGGCGCTGCTGAAATCTCATACAAAATGGTTACGATAACGATACGAATACTTTTTCGCAAGTCTTTCGTGCTAACTAATGATATATTATTGTTAGCAACGTTTAGGTAGGTATATAATCTCGGTAAAGCGGATAATTTAATGACTGATGAGTTTTTGATACGGAACGTTACGACAGTTGAGAATACCCTTACAGCAGGGTTGTCTGTTGCCTTTAGATTATGTATATGCATGTCTCATTGTAATAGACTGAAACTATATGCAATATTGTAATGGTACAAGCCAAAATCATAGATCGAACCAAAACCAATTGTGAACAGACCTAAGTCACCTACCTATATTATTTTTCAAATTCACGTGTAATCGTGCTTGCGTGGTACCTATTTAAAGCCAAGTCAGATATTTAAGGATGGCCAATTCAATACAGCTTATCTTCTCGTCACAACCACATCCATAGCATGTTAAACAGACAAAACATACAATTACAAAGATCTGACTTGACCTCTTTTTATTGAATAAAATATAGAAATAGTAGGTATTAGATTCACATAATAAATCTTAATAAGAAAAACATATTTAGACTTTAGCTTAGCTTAAGCTTTATCGATAAGTTTAATTTCTAGGTGTAAAGATAACACAGCACTACTCCACAGCCACCTACACCCCGCGATACTATTATTAAAAGAGTTAAAACTGGCATGTCTCTCTTTGGTGTAACATGTCAAGGAACACAACTAGAGCGAGGTGACGCGTTATTTGTCTTTACCAATATTTAACAAATTTCAAAATGGAATTAGTAATTTTTTACTTCGTATTTACTGTCGTTATTAACAATAAGTATATTATTGTTATTAACCAACTAGATTTGCCCCGCGGTATCACGCTTTTTTATATAACATTCACCAAGAATAGCAATTATATATAGCTTTAATAAATACAAAAATTTCAAACCCTAAAATATTTTCTTAAATCCGGCAGGGTGGTAGTTTAAGAGCGTGTTCAAAAAAATAAACTCTTCAGGTATATTATAGTAAAGTCAATCTGCCTAGCCTTTTCCCAATTACATTGGGGTCGGCTTCCAGTCAAACCGGATGCAGCTTAATACCAGTATTTTACATGGAGCGACTGCCTATCTGACCTCCACAACCCAATTACTGGGTAACACGATATCTCGTTGTATGACTGGTCGTCAGACTTTCAGGCCTCTGACTACCCGTAACGGCTGTCATAGATCTTAATTTGACAACCGGGACCGACGGCTTAACGTGCTCTCCGAGGCACGGAGGGGTCTCGGTATGAAATGATGGTCACCCATCCACAGACCAACCGCGGCAAGCGCAGCTTAACCTCGATCGATCGATCTGTGCAGCTGTTACTTAGCCACGAGACCTCTCCGTATATGATAGTAAAGTAGTTAATGAAAAAAAAACGCTATAAAATTGGTTTTCCTTTATTTATTTAAAGAACAAGCTCCCCTTCATTTATACCTCAGTCCATTGTTTATAATCTAATTATATAGTATAGCTATGTACATATATTAAAATTTTAGGCATTACGGGTGTTGATCGTCGAACATTTTATTGGAAATAGACTAGCATTGTTATTTGAACTACATTTGTGACTTCAATGATTCATAGTACGCTAATTCATCTTCTGTCACTGACGGTCGAAATGATTCCACCCCATGCAATAGTTCCGAAACTCCCAGGATGACTGAATTAGAGCTCAACTCAGTCTCTTTTACTGCACCTAGAAGAAATGAATGAATTAATGTAAATTATTTTTTATACATACATGTACAGATAGTGCAATTCACGAAGACGCGCCCCACCAATTTTTGGTTGAGGGGATCGCGGGGTGCGGGGAGTTTGTTCCGAGCGTCAGTCGCGAACCGTTAGCGGTTCGATGCACACGAGTATTGAACTCTATGTTGCGAAAATCCAGACTTGTCACGAAAGTTGCTCTACTTCATATTTTTTTAAATGTCGAGAAAATCTCAACGTGTTGTACTTAAAAGCCAGGTATGCAAATTATTGTTCAGAAGTTCGTAGTTACTAAAAACACATGAAATAAGCAAAATAATTTAATTTTGAAAATAGTAAACTTTATTAAGACTTCATTTTATCTTTAAAAGTAAGAAAAACTATTGAATGTTTACTTTTTAATTTTAGGCAAGAGAAATTATTTCTAAAGTTCAGTGGCGGTACCTTCATATAAGCCCAAAAGCTCGGCATGCCTTACTAAAATGCTCGATAAAGAATCAATATCAAACCCGAACTATTTAAAAGTTCGCGCGCTTAATTCTTATCAAAATAACACAAAGTATCTACCAATGCCACACTACTACACATCGCGATTGTTCGCGCGCAGAGTTTCGCATTTGCAGCATCTACATATAGCTATCTCGCTTACACGTACGGGCTTTTACCGGGCTTTCAAATACTATCTCTGTCACTTTCGCACTTATAGCGATGTGCCGTATAACGAGTATATACCTTGTGCGTCTACAAATCGATCAGTATGGAAGATTTAAGCCGTGCATGCGTATGAAGTTGCACGCGTATGCACACCTTGCCAACTCTGCAGTGTTGCCGTTTTAGCGAAGTTGTGAGATCTTGGAGATTTTTAACGAGTTTGGAGACTTTTTTTAAGATAGAGCAACAATAAAAAATAGCGACTTTTTAAAATAATTAATAGTTTCGAGTCACGTGACACATAGATAAAAAATTATGAATTTGTTTATAGAATTAAATGTATTTACGAGTTATTAATATTATTTTCAAAAATACCAAAGAGTCAAATAAAATACATTCTATCATTATAGCTAAGTTTCATATTTTATTTCCATCAGTGTCAAATACCCAATTGCGACATCTAGCTAGATTTTTCATATACCTGGCGACTTTTTTTGCCTAAATGATAACACTGCAACTCTGCGTAAGTACCGAGTGCAACTCACTTCAGTTTCATTTGCTTGAGTGGGAAAAGTTTTGTTGTTAAAGTTTTTTGTGTGTTTTCTTAGATTTTCTCAGTGATACAATTGTTTTGGTGACTTACAATGGAGGTAATTGTACCTTGTGAGGATTTAAAATGCGTTCAAGTTTTGATTGGCGAAGATAAGGTAAAATCTTTAAACTTTGCTCAGAAAAAACAGTTAATTTCTTCATTAAAACCGACGCCTAATCTGTGTATTTCTCAGACTAGTAAATCGCATAAACGAAAATTTAATAGATCAGTGTATAAAACTAGTTGGATTGTTGGCTGTTCGCACACTAATAAGTTGTATTGCTGGTGCTGCATATTTTTTTCGAATGAAGATTCCGAATACATCTGGTTATAATGATTTAAATAACATATCTGGCGCCATTATAAGGCACGCAAATTCCCATAAACACCTGTGTGCAAATTTCTTTCGGTAATTATGGTAAACAACGAATTGAGACATCTATATCACGCCAGTTATCTGAGGAAATTTCAAAATATAACACGCGCGTTGATAACAACCGTAGTGTATTTCAAAGATTAGTCGATATTGTTTGTCATTTAGCACAACAAGAACTTCCTTTAAGAGGACATGATGAGTCCAAAACTTCATTAAATAAAGGCAATTTTTTAGAACTGGTCTCGTTAATTTCAAAATACGATGTCGTTTTAGAAAAGCATATGCAGCATCAGGAAAGTGACAAACCGGGGCCGAGAAGAAGACAGATGAATTCACTTTTAATTTATTGTACCTAACCAGTAGTTTATCAGAAAATTGCGATGATACATACGTAGGTACCTACATACTCAGTCGAAAACTGAACTTTCTTTTTTTGAAATCGGTTAAAATTTAATTGGGCTTGCCTTACTTTGAAACCCTAGGCACGCCACTGCTAAAGTTTAGGATTTTATGAAAAAAGAAGCAAGTAAAAATTATGCAGAAAAAATCACTGATGCGCGATGGAGAACCGCACAGGCTGTTGGAGTATCTGAAAGCACAGTGACTAGAATTCTACGCGAAAGAAAGGAATATACTAGCACAATGAAGCAAACTACAGTACCTGCTATAGAATCAAATATAACTATGGAGACGCATGCGATAGTTCCTACAATCTCAAGTGCGGAGTGTACAACAGAACCGACTACGGAAGCGGATATTGAGTCTGAAAATGAAGCGAGTACGTCGCATTCGTATTTAGTAGGCAGAAGTGCTTCTATTTTTACATCACCTATGAAGAAGCGAAGGGTAAGACCACGAAAAATAAATTTAGACGAATTTGATATTGGTGTAGTCCGAAGAACTATCCAAAACTATCATATGGAACATCGTCAATTTCCAACATTATCACGACTTAATATTGTTTTGAGAGACCGCATACAATTTAATGGATGTATAACAACCCTAAGAACATTGTTACTTAAACTTGGTTATAAATGGAGAAAAACTGAGAATAACAGGATGGTGCTAACCGAAAAACATGATATTCAAATGTTAAGATTGAAATATTTAAAACAGGTAAAGTCTTTTCGTAATGCAGGTAGACCTATAGTCTACACAGATGAATCATATATTCATACCAACCACGTGAAAAAAAATCTTGGGCCGAAGAAGGTATAATTATAGTACATGGCGGCAGTGCAGAGGGTTTCGTACCAAATGCGTTGTTAACATACAGAGCAGAGATCAAATCCGGAGACTACCATGATAATATGAACACAGAAAATTACTTAAAGTGGCTAAAGGAGAAACTAATACCAAATCTCCCAAATTATGCAGTGGTAGTCTTGGATAATGCAGCCTATCACAATGCTAGTTCGGAAAAAATACCAACATCCAACTCCAACAAATTAGACATGCAGACTTGGCTGAATGCAAAAAATATCCATTTTGAACCAAGCTACAAAAAACCTGAACTTAATGACCTTATATTAAAAAACAAAGAAAACTTCCGCAAGTACAAAGTTGACGAATTATTGAAAAAACATGGATTCACAGTACTTCGGCTGCCTCCTTATCATCCAGATTTAAATCCAATCGAAAACATTTGGGGTATTGTAAAAAACGACGTTGCTAGCCGCAATATCAATCAAAACTACACTTCGATTATGCCCATTATAAATGAAGCATTTGATCGAGTAAATAAAGATGTCTGGTTCAATACTTGTCAGCACGTGGAAAAAATAGAAGACGAATACATGAGACACTTTGTATTGATTTTAGTTTTATTATAAATGTCAGTGATACATCAGACTCTGAATCAGATATTTCTGAAACGAGTGATTAACGATTTTCTTTTCTCAATAAAGTTCAATAAAACTTTTTCACGTATTTCATTTATGTCTATAATTACCCCCATTATAAAAATGGTAATATTATCGTATATTAACTAACAACCACATAAAATATCCACACCTAAAAATAAAAAAAAAACACATAACCCTAACTTTCAGTCGAATAAAAAATATAAAATTGAAGTAGAGCATCTTTCACGTTGACCATGACGCTTTCTCCTGATTAGTCTATTTATTGTAGTGTGCGTGTGCACTCATAGGTAATTAGTGTGTACCGATAACACTCAAACATTGACAAAAGATAGCACACATATACTTTAAACGGTTAGGATGAATAGGGGCGCGTCTTCGTGGATTGCACTATCTGTAATAGGTAGATAAAAAATTTATTCGAGGGATTCTGTTTCCTTCGAAGAGAACCTGTTTTTTAACGTTAATGGTACGGTCGGCCAAGAAAGTGGTCTACCACCCTAAAGTTGAAAATCATTCCCGTGTCATAGAACAACAGGGTTCATTTTCCCATGCAAAAAGTATTCTGACAACTACCTACTAATGCTCTCTTTATCATAATAATATGACGTCAACCAACACTTTGCGTTGTGTTCCTAGTTTAAATTGTCGCAACTGATAACATTATCTACTTCTTTACTGTCTGCTTCGAGTTTGTCACATCATCTGAGGTATAAAAAACGTTTACCGACTTAAAAACGTTTATAAAACGTGTAAAACGTTTATATTATTAATTGTTCAATGTTTATATCCATACTAATATTATAAATGCGATTGCAATAATGATTTCTTCCAATAAAGCCGACTGAGTCATATTTTGTCATAAAAAATTAAGTATTTAAGTCTAAAAAAAATATTACCGAAGTTATTTTCTCTGTTTACGAACTAATGTCACATTTATATCATATTTAATAATTAATAGGATTGATATAATTAAAGCACAATAAGTATAGCATTTCTCTTTTAATAAAAAATAAATCATTTGCATACACAAAAACAACCAACCCAATAACACTGTCCGACCCGGGGATCGAACTCACTAGACCAATGCAGACGATTATGTACATAACGAGTGCTTTCATGTCGTCCTAAATAAAGGCCATTTCGGTGTTCTATATCATCTGTTCCAGCGTACCTATTCGCTATCTCGGTTACCAACCGAATTGATGGACACTTTGTAGTACATTGCGTCGTAAGTTTTTACTACTTTTACTAGTAAAAACTTACGACGCAATGTACTACAAAGTGTCCATCAATTCCATCAACTCGGTTGGCAACCGAGATAGCGAGGCAGCACTGCGGTCTCTAGATTCCTTCACGGATCATCGCACATTTATTCCGTCAGGTACATCGCTAGGCCAACTGAACTTTAAGAAGCGATTGAATAATAAAACAACATATTTACCGGCATGTAATTTAGCGACGAGTGCTCGTACTGCGGCTGCCCTAGCGGTGGAGACGACCTGGAGCAGGTCAGCGCCCGTACAGCCATCAGGCAGTGCCGCCGCCACCGCTTCCAGGTCTACCTCGTCACGTAACTTGTAACTGTGCATACGAATTTGGGTTAATCTATGTGAGACACTGCGGTCAGTTTTGGCTTCAATTATATTTTCTTTCTTTTCTTTCTCGGGTTGAACAAGTTTAAATATATGAGGATAGGTATTACGTATGGCTGTACTTATTTGCATTTTATTATCAATGGTGTCCGATTAGTTTCGAACTCGACCGGAGCATTAAATCATGAGCTGGTGACGCGGTGGAGCCGCAAACAGAACTGTGCACGGCTGTTATGACTACCAATATGTCAAAAATAAAATACGTAGGTGAAATAATAAAAAAGCCGACTGCACTAAAAAGATTGAAACAAGATGATACGAATATACTCTTCCAAAAATTATTACACGCAGGCGAAGGCATATGCTTAAATATATGAGTGTTATAATTTTTTGGTAAGCGTTCGTTACATCCGAAATGCCTCAGGCTGCACTCTATAATTTCGGGTAAAATAGTAGCGAATTGGATGCTGTGGTATTTATAAACCAAAACTACTAAACTATCATATAAATAAATGTATAATAATTAAGTCGGTAAGAGGGGCTCGTGGCTAAGTCATAGCCGCACAAATCGATCGATCGACTTGAAGCTGTGCTTGCCGCGGTCGGCCTGTGGATGTGTGACCATCATTCCAGATTGAGACCCTTCCGCGCTTGAGAGAGCCCTTTAAACCGACGGTCCCGGTTGTTAAATAAGTATCTATGACGGACTTTACGGGTGGTCAGATACCTGAAACCCTGACAACCAGTCTTATCACGATATATTGTGTTACCCAGTAACTGGGCTGTGGGGGACAGATAAGCAATCGCTGCATGTAAAATAAAGGTATAAGGCTGCAACCGGCTAGACCAGAGTCCGGCCCCAACGTAGTTTAGAAAAGGCTAGGCAGATAGATATGTCGAGGAAGATAGGAACTAAATTTTTCCCACTGTATTTTAGCTACGAATACTAACTTTCTACAAAGTGCTTTAAGTACACAGGTTTTTTCTTGCAGTCCATAGTATGGCCCCACGTATATGAGCTTGTCTAGACGACCGGGACGCAGCAGCGACTGTTCCAGCAAGTCG
Source organism: Xylocampa areola (assembly GCA_935421205.1). NCBI lineage: Eukaryota > Metazoa > Arthropoda > Insecta > Lepidoptera > Noctuidae > Xylocampa > Xylocampa areola. Next base: position 6,936,462 of record OW285217.1, on the reverse strand, counting down.
GGCCTATTCGTCGCACCCATTATAAATACGAAACTTGATGTATCAGCATCTGAAATTAATTTAAATGTGAAACTTTGGTAAGAACATATTAAGCGATTCAAAACAGCACCACGCTAGCATTCCCTGAAGGGAGGGAAGATATATTGTAGTAGTACACCGTCAGTGAAGCCGTTACAAAGTACCTGAAATCGTCAACCGGGCAGAATTCTCAACTTATTTACTAATTTCCTAATAGAAAGACCCACAAACTCTCCTCGACCGGGGTATCGAACCCAGGACCTCACGCTCAGCAGGGGCACTTGCGACCACTAGACAATGAAGTAGCCATAAAGAGATTAAAAGTTACGTAAACATTTAATTACGATTTATTATTATTATTATATACTTAAAAACGTCGCTCATTGAGTAGTAAGCGACATTATAGTACCAACAGCTTGGTCCTGGATTTGATTCCCAGGTCGGGCAAATTGTTATTGGATTTTTCTGTTAGGAAATTCTCAGTAGTAGCCCGGAGTTTAGAAGTTGGTTGTGTGACACCCCCGTGCTTCGGTGAGCACGTAAAGCCGTCGGTCCTGCGCGTGATCTCTCTCCGGTTGTGTCGGATTGCCGTCGGACTATGAGAGTGAAAGAAGAGGGAGTGGAGTGCACCTGTTTTTGTGGATACACTTGTGCACTATAATTATATCTCCTGCGTACTTGACTGATCTCTATGGAGAAAGGCCGCCGTGACCGAAATACGGTCAGGAGGAGTATTATATAAAGAAAGAGTCCATATAGAAAGCTAAAAATTAAAACTGAATAAAAAAACGGTCGAATTTTGACCACTAGTACCTAATAAACAGTACTAAACAATAACACAACAGTACTAACCTTCCCCGCTGCTGACGCCGTCGAGCTCTGCCAGCAGTTGGCTGACGACGCGGTCACTAGCACCGCCCGAGTCACCGGCCGCTCCTCGCCGGGGTGCCAGCGCGTCCAACTCGTCCAAGAACACTATGCACGGAGAAGACGCGCGTGCCGCCTCGAATACTAACAGATACATTGAAACAAAAGTCATAAATGCGAAAGTTTGTGAGGATGGATCGATGTTTTTTACTCTTTCACGCAATAATTACTGAACGGATTTGGATAAAGTTTTTGTTAAATCTATAAATATAAAAATTAATCCCTATTTCCCTTGGCACGCCATAACTTGAGAACGACAGCACCAAATTGTTTTTTTTTTGTGTTGTGTTCGTCACTGGTTTTTACTTGGGTGTTTTTTTAAGTCATATGGATTTTTTTTAAGAGGCGGATGGAACCCCTGGGCACAGCTAGTAGTTTATAACTTTATACACATAGATATTTTTTTTGATTATTTTTTATCCCAGCCGGACCCATTTCTTAACTACACGCAGACAAAGTCGAGTCGAGTTGAGTCGGATTCGCAAACTTAGGTTCCATACCCCCTTGGATTTATTATTTATTTGCCCTGATTACATAGATGGTGTAAAAAATGGTTAGCTATGCTATTACCATTGATAGCGGAAGAATACGAACCCTTTCTGACATTTTCTTCAGACTGTCCAATATACATGTTGAGTAGCTCTGGTCCCTTGACACTCAGGAAACTTACATTGAGTTCTGTGCTGACCGCTTTGGCTATAAGGGTTTTGCCGCAACCTGGAGGGCCGTAGAGGAGTATTCCTGAAATAAGTAAAAAATAGATATAGATACCTATCTCTACTAATATTATTAAGCTGAAGTTTGTTGGTTGAACGCGCTAATCCCAGGAACTAATGGTACGAATTGATTTTTTTTTTGTGTTGCATTGTCCATTTATCGAGGAAGGCTATCGGGTATATAACATCACGCTACCCGTTACAATCAATAGGAGCGGAGCATCAATGAAAAATTTTGCAAACCGGGAAAACATATTCCTTTTGAGAGCTACCGCGTAAACGGTTAAAGTTACGCAAAACTCATGTATGACGGAATTGTTTCTCTTTAAAAGTTCTAAAAAAAGTCCGCGACCGTATATATCTATCTTTTAAGGTTGACTCACTATTCTGTTTATTATGGTAATCTTTGTTTTAAAATAATGTATTATTAGCGAAGGTGTTTTTATAAACATGATATTAATGTTTATCCAAATAAATACGTTATTCATCACAAGTATGTAATTTTAAACAAAATTGCTCTTTACATCATTTGATTTCAATGAATATCTTAGGAGATATCATAGTTTTAAAATAACTCTGCAACAAAATAATGATCAAATACCACGCGGGGATTTATGATGTGCAAGGAGGGCGGTCATGAGGGGAGAGGGCACTGATGGAATATATTTTAGTAGGTTTTCTCATCAAATTAACGCGGGTGAAGCCGTGGGGCGCAGCTATTAGAACATAACCAACAGTTATCCCCCACTGCAGGGTAAGGGCCTCTTCACATTTGATTACCATGCTAACTCACTATGGGTATTATGTACTTAGCTAGGTAATTATATCAGATGCTTATTGAAGCGCTACTACATCATAGCTGAATTTCTCACCTGATCGTTTCAAACTTGAATTTTTGAATAAATGTGGATATTTGATAGGGAACTCTATAGTTTTTAACAATTCCTTTTTCAGTTTCTCTAGGCCACCAATGTCTTCCCAGTACACCTTCGGGATTTTAGGAGCGTCTAAATGTTGACTTTGCAGACCTCTGATAGACTCTGAAATATAGGTTATACATGATCATAAAAATATAATAAAAAATATTGTTCAAATCGCGACATTGCGCCACTACAGCCGTATGTACTAAAATACAAAATTATCTGTGAAATTTAAACAAAGGGATAAAATAAGAACTTTTCTGTCTCTTTATCTGTTGAACTTATAATTCTCGAAAAACAAGCAATGGGCAGAATGGATATGAATGCATTGTAGTAGTTGGTATGGCTTTAGCTGAAACACCAAATTAACATTTAAAATACAATATCTGCAAGCCAGCACTAAAGAAGTAGGGGCCATAGCCAGTTCAGGCCAGTTGGTAATCAAATAAGAATAGTAGTGAAATATTTTGTCTAAAACTCACCAAGTGCACAGTTAAAGTCTTCCTCTTGAACCAAGTGCAAGTCAGGAACTGGCGGTAGCTGATTATAGCTATTGTGTTGTTTCAAATAAGACTCCCTTATTGCAAAATGTAATAGAGTATCTAAATCACCATAAAAAAACGTTTCCGTTTTAGCAGCTACCCTCTGCAAAACTTCCCTCGTAGATTTACTTAAGAATACTAGTTCTTTATCAGTGCTCAACTGGTTTGGTGAAAGCTGTTCTTCCCCGTCGATGTGTAGCTGCATCACAGTTGCGAACCATTCCAACATCTCGTATCTTTGCTGCACATTTAGTCTAGGTATATGGAACTTTTCTAGGAACATTCTCAACATGTTTGGCTTCAAGTCCTGTCTCTCAGTTATTGCAATAAATATGATAGGGTATTTGGTGTAGTTTTGGTATAAATCTGTGATAGTGTTCATGAAGTATTCTAATACCCTACAGTCTTCATTGTTTTCGGGGTCAACGGCAAAGACCTACAAAACAAAAGGTCATGTCTAAGGAGATAAAATATATAATTTTCTTATTTTTTCTCTGCAATTTGAGTAAAAATTAAAAAAAAATGTATATAAAAGGAATAGGAAAGCCCAATGAACCATTAAGGTCACCCTTAATTATTATCATAAGGTTATCAAATAAATCAATCAAAACTATAGGTAAATGCTTATTTTGACAGAAACAACACTCTCAAACCTCAAAGTTGTCCAGCATGACAATGACAGGGGCGGCAGCTTTCGCCTTCTGTACTGTGGAGTTGATCTTAGCCTCTGTTTGTTTGGCAGTGGAACTCTGAAGAGTATTGCAGTCTATTGGAAGGCAGTTCATTCCTGACAAGAAATCATAAAGCATCAGCATTTAATTCACTGATGAAAATTATGATTTATTAAGTTAGTTTTTATTCTAACTATTTAGATCAATCAGTCCCGTGTCGGCACTCAGGCGGGCAGGTCATGTCTGATTTTGTCGCGGTACCTGTCGCTATCACCACGCGGACTACGCATTGAATATTACGTGCGCTAGGCGTGCGCCGACCACTCGGCTGCACAGCCTATTTTATAATTTCTATCGAACCGAACGAAATAGATGCGGGGCGCCTCATAACCGATAACACTAGCACTCCAGCGCGTTGTGATTCACCTTTGTTGACGAATGATCTACGTAACTCGGTAAACGTTTTTAACACGGATGCTATTGATGTTAGTAGCGAGAACGAAGAGGAGATTATTAGAGCGGCGAAGAGACAGCGAGGTAGTAGTAGTGAGGTAGAAGAGGGTTGGACTCAAGTTAAGGGAAAGAAGACACGTCATAATAGTAAGACGTCTTTAAAAGAGGATAAATACGAGGTTTATATTTCTTTTAAAGAACGACTACCCCGTCAATTTGCTTTGGCACGAATATTAAAAGAAAACAAAATAGTTAATGTTTGCCAAGTTAGATATAGCAGTCCCTTTAAAGTACGTCTTCAATTTGAGAACGAAGCTGCCAGTAAAAGCCTTTTTGAGTGCGAGAATCTTTTAAAGAAGGGTTGGAGGTTTCAAAAAGCCACAGAATTATCAGTTTGCTATGGTATAGTTAAGGATGTAGACCTAGACCTATCAGATGCCGAGATTTTAGAAAATATTTCGTGTCCGTCTCTTGCAAAACTCTTATCCTTCAAGAGGCTAAATCGTCGCAACAGGGATGAAGGAAGTTGGTGTCCCAGCGAAGCTATCCGTCTATGTTTTGATGGTGGTTATTTACCAGCGTACATTCGTGTTTGTGACATAAAAGTTAAGGTCATCCCATATATACACTAGGTATCACAATGTTCTCAATGCTGGAGACTGGGTCATACTCGCTCAATGTGCCCTGGGAAAATTATAATTTGCCCTAAGTGTGGCGGGCGTCATGAAAACTGTGACACTACTTTATATTCGTGCGTCAACTGTGGTGGGAATCATATATCTATGAGCAAGGTCTGCCCAATATACAAAAAAGAGACGAGGCTTAGAGAAATTATGTCCGAGTTCGGTTGCACTTATAGGAAAGCCTTGGAATGTTATGTTCCCCCGGAAAAAATAATTTCCCCTCAAGATCATTTAGAATCAGATTGTCATGAAACATTCCCCCCCCCTTCGAGATGACTCCACACTTTTCAATGTTCTTTCCACGCCTGATGCTCCTGCTAGTTCCTCCTACGCTGAAACTGTTCAGGGGAAGACCATTACCCATAATGCGGAAGTGCATCGTAAACCTTCCCGTCAGCCTAATACCAACGATTCGAAAGTTCCCCATAAAATAAAAAAGCCGTGATGAGAAGGACGACTGGATGGATTGGTACATCGAAGCGGATAAAAAGAATCATGCTCCCATAAACGACGGTGATGAGAAAAAAAAACGACATCCAAATTTTACTGAGCTTTTATCTCGTTTAAAAGAAGTCATCTTTCTCCAACAAGCCAGTACATCATCGAAAATAAATTCTTTTATCCAATTGTGCTTAGAGTGGTGTGTGTTAGTTTTAAGAAGTTACGTTTCCGAGTGGCCCTGGATGAATGTTTTGTTTAATTTTATAACACGGACACTGTGATGGCTAATAAAGCGGTCAAATTGAATATCTTCCAATGGAATGCCCAAAGTATAAGACCTAAGATAGTTTCTTTTTTCGAATGTTTACGTCAGGAAGGTCCATATTGCTGCCCTTAGTGAGACATGGCTAGAATCGGAAAGTAATTTTAATATAAGTAATTATGATATTTATCGTACAGACAGCGATGACTCATACGGCGGTGTAGCTATAGTGGTACATAAATCTATCAAGTCACGACGAAGACACGTGCGCGTCAGCAACAACAATATTGAAATAGTATCCGTTCAATTATTTAATTGTTATCCGGTTGAATATATTATCGCAGTATACTGTCCGTCCAGAATCGTTACTACTCAACATGATTGGGATAGTCTCTTATCACAGTGGACATCCAAAACTCTAATTCTAGGGGATTTTAATGCGCATCACAGTAGTTGGTCTTATAAAAATGATCATAGGGGTAGGCTAATTTACGAGTTTCTTATTGATAGCAACTTCGTTTCTCTGAATAATGGGGCGCACACGAGAGTACGTTTAGTTGATAGCACCTTGCAACAATCTTCCCCCGATATCTCTTTTGCGTCTTTGGATATTTCACTCCAATTTGACTGGTCTATTTTAAATGAAAATCTGGGTAGCGATCATTTAATTAATAAAATTTCGACTACGTGTTCATCATATATTCCTCCACTTTCGAAGAGAAATTTTCGCAAAGCAAACTGGCCTTCGTATACTAATTATTTAGAACAAAAATTATGCCATCTATGCTTACCCACTGATCAGCAGAAAGCTTATGATTTATTTCTAAATATTCTTAATGACGCTGCTTATAAATTTATTCCAACATTCAAGTTTTATCAAAATCCTACTTCTGTTTTTACCCCTAAGCCATACTGGACTTCAACACTTTCGCACGCCGTGGCTCGTCGTCGGCTAGCTTTGGCCACATTTAGACGTAACCCCATTCCCCAAAATTTAGACATACTTAAGGATACCATTCATTCAGCTCAGAGGTTGATACGCCAGGCTAAGGCGGAGAACTGGCATATATATGTCCTTCAGTCGATAAATCTACAACGTCCAGTGAGATGTGGCAGAAAATGAGATGGCTTAAAGGTTATCACTCTCCTAGACGTTATGTAGATACCGAAAGTGCAGAAAAGCTTTTAAATTCATTGTCCCCCGATTCTGTCTCACCCTTATTTCCAATTATTCATCATAGTAACCCAATCTTAGAATGTGAGATCTCTATTCAGGAGCTTGAAAAATTTATCAAACCTAAGGATACATCTCCCGGATGCATATATACATATCATATTCTATGATAAAACATTTACCTGGTGTGGGTAAACGCGTTCTTTTATCTTTATATAATTTATTTTTTGTTCACAACTTTGTCCCTCATCAGTGGCGCAATATCTGTATTGTGCCTATTCCAAAGCCTGGGCGTGACCTTAGTGACGCTTCTTCTCTTCGTCCTTTATCCCTTATGTCGTGTATTTGCAAAATTTTTCATTATGTTTTATATAAGAGTCATAGTCCCATGTTTACTTGTACCTCATGGTGTGCTAAATGAGGTACAAGTAAACATGGGTCTGGTGAATGAGGTTAGTATAGATGAAGTAAGAAAGGCACTTAAAAGTATGAAAAATGGAAAGGCCATGGGCCCAGATAATATACCAGTGGAAGTATGGAAGTTGTTAGGAGAAGATGGATGTAAGTGGCTGACTTTATTCTTCAATAAGTTGTTGCAGGAAGAAGCGATCCCACAAGAATGGTGCAATAGTTCGCTTGTGCCGATTTTTAAGAATAAAGGTGATGTCCAGGATTGCAACAACTACCGAGGAATAAAGCTTATGTCACACAGTATGATATCCGAAAATCAGTTTGGGTTTATGCCAGGTCGAGGTACAACTGACGCCATATTTGCACTCCGCCAATTGTGCGAGAAGTACAGACGTGCACATAAGAACTTGCACATGGTGTTCATTGATCTGGAAAAGGCGTATGATAGAGAACCTCGGGATGTGTTGTGGTGGGCTTTGAAAGAGAAAGGCGTGCCTGCGAAGTATGTGGAGTTAATTCGTGCTATGTATAATCAATCCAGTACATATGTCCGGTCAGCTGCTGGCAACACCGACAAGTTCAGTGTGGCTGTAGGCTTGCATCAGGGGTCGGCTTTAAGCCCTTACCTCTTCCTGATGATAATGGACGCTCTGACGTTGGACATACAGGAAGAGGCACCCTGGTGCATGCTGTTTGCCGACGACATTGTTCTTGTCGGTGAAGATGGGCCCCAGACCCAGAGCAGACTTGAGAAATGGCAAAATAATCTGGAGAGTGTTGGTCTAAAAATCAGCAGAACCAAAACAGAGTACATGTTTTGTGATTTTGGCGGTCTCTCCAGTTTTGGTGCTATAGCGCTGGGTGGTGCGCTATTTCCAGTCTGCTCCGACTTTCGGTATCTGGGTTCTATCATACAATGCGATGGCGAAATAGACCGGAGCGTCAAGCACAGAATTAACACAGGGTGGATGAAATGGCGGCAGGTCACGGGAACTATTTGTGACCCCCGAATTCCCCTTAAACTTAAGGGGAAAATCTATAAAACAATTATTAGACCTGCTGTCTTGTATGGTTCAGAATGTTGGCCCACGAAGGGAATGAATGAAAGACAACTACATGCAGCTGAGATGAGAATGTTACGAAGGATGTGTGGTGTTACGCGGATGGATAGAATTAGAAATGAATATATAAGAGGAAGTCTGAAAGTGGCACCGGTGACTGAGAAGTTGTGTAGAAATCGTTTAGCATGGTATGGGCATGTGATGCGGAGGGATGAGGGTCATGTGACAAGGAAAGTTTTGAGTATGAATGTAGATGGCTATAAGAGTAGAGGAAGACCGAGGAAGCGATGGATGGATTGTGTTAAAGATGATATGACTAGAAAAGGGGTGACTGACGATATGACAGCTAATAAAGATGTATGGAACAAGAATACATGCTGCGCCGACCCCAAATAAATTGGGATAAGGGCAGGGGGATGATGATGTTTTATATAAGAGATTAGAGTGGTTTTTTGAAAAAAATAATGTTTTCTCTCCCAGCATGGTTGGTTTTCGTAGGGGTAAGTCATGTTTTGACAGCTTAAGCTGCCTTACATGTATAATCCAGACTGGTTTTTCTGACAGCTTGTCTACTGTGGGTTGCTTTTTAGACATCGACAGTGCCTACAACAATGTCGACAACAGCTGTTTGATTAATGTTTTGGATAAACTACAAGTGGGGTCACGTATTTGTAAATACTTGTGGAGTTTTCTCAATGAAAGGGTTCTAAAAATTGAATCGAATGATGGGTACATTAACCGATACACGGGTCGCGGTCTAGCTCAGGGTGATCCGTTATCACCATTATTGTTCAATGTTATAACTTTGGAGGTTTGTAAGCGTCTGCAAAATCAAGTATACATCTCACAATACGCGGATGACTTTGCAATCTATGTGCAGTGTGCGTCTCTTAGAGAAGCTCAACATAAACTCCAGGTTGCCCTTGATCTAATTAACGAGATCTTAACAAATGCTGGACTAGATATTTCCCCCTCTAAAAGTAAAATTTGCATATTCAGTAGAGGTTTTCGAAGGCAAGATGTTGACGTTCGTTTGAATGGGATAACATTACAGATAGTGGATAATGTCAAGTACCTTGGTATGTGGTTAGACAGGGGTCTTCGGTGGAAAAAACATATCAACGAGATTTGTGATAAAGTGGTTAAGTTTACAAACATTTTCAAAGTTCTTGTAGGTCCTGGGTGGGGTGTTCACCCTATCCACTTAAGGCGACTATATATTGCCCTTGTTCGCAGTCGGATGGACTTTGCTAGCTTTTTATTTGATAATAGCGCCGAAATGCATTTACTTAAACTTGACTGCTTACAAAATATATGTTTAAGACTCATCGGTGGCTTCATCAAAAGTACTCCTATCCACGTGATGGAATCTGAATTGCTGTTACCTCCTTTGTTTGTGCGACGTCGATTTCTAGCCGGTAAATTTTATTTAAAATCAAAATCTTGCAATTTCCCAATAATAGACATACTAGCAAAACTCAATAATCTGTGCAATAACCTGTATTGGCGACGTAAGAAAAAACCACTGTTAGTTTTGACACATGATACGCTAAGGCAGAAATCCTTTTATAGCAGCAGTAAGTTTGACATGTTTTCTATGGACACTTGGGTCAGTAATATGGACTTATCCCGTATAGTTAAGCCAAATTTAGAGTATGTTAATAATCCTAAGAATTCGTATCACATATTCAATTTAAAGTCCCTATATTGTCTATCGTTGAGTATCGTTAGATGAGCAGTATCCTGATTTTTATTCAATTTATACGGACGGTTCAAAAAATGAAAACAGTTCAGGTGCTGCATTTTTGGATTCTGAAACTGGGGACTTTTATAAATTTAATATTATTTCTGACGTGTCCATAATGCATTTAGAGTTGATTGCCATCGTAGAGGCTTTGGCTTATATTGAATCTTTGAATGGTGATTGATTTGTTATTTTAACAGATTCTAAAAGTGCTCTGCTTCACTTGATTAAATGCACTTCAACTTTTAGAGGGCTTCCTTTGGCGTATACTATTTTGGAATGTATTTATAAACTCGTTGCTAAACGTATAACAATTGTACTGCAATGGATTCCTTCTCACATTGGACTAGATGGTAATGAATTGGTTGATCGGCTAGCAAATGAAGCGGCGTCTGATGGAGAATACTATAGCTGTTTGCCCTGGTATAGCGAAATTCTACCAACAGTAAGAAATATGTGTTTTGAGTTCTGGTCGGAATATTTCGATAAAAGATCTTTGATAAAGGGTATTGGGTACAAGACTATTCAACCATCTCTCCCTAGTTTCCTCTGGTTCAATGCGAGTAGAATGAGCAGACAAGAGTTAGTGACGACTTTGAGGCTACGATCTGGTCATGTTCCTCTTAACAGCTTCGCGTACATGATGCGCAAGGTTGATTCGCCTAATTGCAGCGTGTGCGGAGTCATAGAGGATGTTCATCATATATTGGCAGAATGTAGCCACCATGCTGCTCAAAGACGTCACACCTTTGGTGACAGTAGTTTTTGTTTGGGTTTTTATAATAGCATTTTATCCTCACCGTTATCCGATGAGGCTAGAATGCTTATCAAAATTGTTATTTTGGGTCTGAGGTTGCGAGTACCCTAGTTTAAGTTAGGAATATTTATATTATGTTTATTCTAAGTTTGTTTGTATGCAATAATGGGGGTTACGTTTTCATTATTGAAAAATCCCCCTTAAATAAAAGATAAAAAAAAAACTATTTAGATATTTACAAAGCAAGAATAATTTAAAATTCTTTTGGTAAAGTCAAAATTGTAGTGGCAGCCAAAGCATTTCACAAATATCAACCTTACATCCATCTAATTAGGATGCACTTTTAACTTAAACTGATATTTGTCTGTAAACAATTGCAAATGTAACAACAAGTACTTCTTCTTCAACTTCCAATAACAGAGGCCAATGTTCAACAGTGAAGAAGTTGTTTAAAATAAAGGCTCTTGCAGATGCTAAGCAAAAGAAGATTTGTAGCAGGTGGGAAACAATAGACTCTGTCCAATAGGAAACATTGTGAAGGTATGTTGCAAATATTTTAAACACTCACCATTGTACTTAGCTAATATTTTGATGAGTAGGTGTCTACCAGATCCTGTTGAGCCAGTGAGGAGTAGCATAGGAATTATGGGGCTTGACATTGATGATAACAGGTCATCTGGAACACAATAATAAGTAAGTATAAAAAACTTTGAACTTTAAAAAACTTTGAATAAGTTGTTCTGTAGATGAAAAACAAAAATGCTTCTATCATTTTACTATTTATAAATTGTTAACTTGTCAAAGTACAAATAACAGGAAAATTTGAAAAATGTACTTTACTCAATTCTCCAGTCAAAAATGGGTAGATTGTTTCTTGAATCTGTTCAAATTTATGTTTTAATCCTGTTGGGCATAGTTGTAGTATATTCAAGCTCTTGGTTAATTGTAGTTTAAAGAATTCATCCTTTGGCTTAAGACTGTGTATGTTTTCTCCTAGAGTTAGTTGAGTCACACCTTTTATTATGAAAAATGCTTGTACCACTTTATCCTTAGATTCATTATTTATATCAGCAACATTACTGGACAACTTTTTACATTTAAAATAAAGTCTTCCAGTTGATTCTACCAAATCTAGGTACTTATAATGATACTTTGCAGTCACATCTGGTGTGAGGTCTATGCTAAATATGTCATTTGTGCTCACCAACTTAGGTGTTTCAAAATGGTTGCTCAAAACCTCCTTGATGAAGTCATTAGACAAGTCATAGTCATTCACTACAAGGCTCACTTCTGCTACAGCTGCTATCTTTGGTGAGCTATCTAAACTGGGCACCGGGTGGAATGTCACACTAATATCTCTACACATATTCAAGCCAAAACATGATGTAATATTATAGAATTCATTTTCATTAGTAAATGCTACATTTTCTGACACATGCTTAGTTCCAACTATTGGTACTATTCTTATATTATCAACACTATTTTGTGCTGTGTCAGTCCAAAGCCTTTTGTGTAGTTCTGACGTCATGAAGTGTAGATTAAATTTAATTTCTTTGTTGCCATTGTATTTCTCTTTATGCTTCCTTCTCTCATCTGGTGTTAACTTTAATGCAACCCAAAGAACTCCATTATCTAGGTAGAATAAATTTTCACTGCCTAGCTGGATAAATTGCTCTTTTGATATTATAATGCATTTATTAATAAGAACTGGTAAGTTATCTTCTAATATTTCTTTTGCCAGTGATTTTATAATGTTTAATGGGATAGTCTTCACTTCAAATATATCCATAGCTTCCCTATTAGATTTTCTTTTCTGGCACCAAATTCTATACTTTATTGAGAGAAACACTAGGAAACAGTAGTAGTTGTACTTTGGATATACAACTTTTAAACAAAACTTTATCACCCATAGCTTTCGTGATATTGGTTCATTCATAGTAACTTAAATCACTTCAGTATAGTGTTTTCGTGCGTCTTAAATTATAAATATAAATCATACAAAAAAAAAAACTGTACTTCGTTTTGATTTTATTTCTCACACATTTTTTTTTTGTTGAATCAATGATTACAATGTCAGACACTGACACTACTGACAGTGACACATATCATCAGGATCCTGACGTAATGACAATATTTATTGGTGCGTTCCAAAGAAAAAAGTTTGAGTTAGTGCGGTGTCCCCACTGCTCCCAGGCACGTTTTTTTAAAGGTAACAGAGGCTTGAAGATACACTGTGGCAAGGTCCATAATTCTATTAGAGTACCTCCAAGCCCCATATTATTTACACCAACACCCAACACACCTATTCGGGAAACCCTTTGGCAAACCCTAACAAAATTCAAAAATTCTATCCTCATTTTCAAGAGAGTGCCCCGTGGAGCCAGGCCGTCTGTTGCATTAAGTTTAGCACGATGTGTCCACACTGTCATACGGGAGAATACAGAAACTGCTTGGGAGCAATTGCGCACCTTCGCATATAGAGTTTTACATGTGCAAAAAAGTTTGGCAAACCAAAAATCACTAACAGCCCAAATTAAAGACAATTGCAACATTTCGGCTTCAACTTTTGATCCAATATTCCAATCTCTGAAGCACTCCTCCCACACAGGTACGTTTCGCCATGTGGAGACAAAACTCAGCGAAGGCGATATTAGTGGAACGGCTAGAATTTTATTCAGCAGCGATGTGGTCGCGCCTTACTCTCCAGGAACGCTTGCAGCTCTGGAGACTAAGCACCCGGCCCCTAGGGATGACCTTTCCTTTCCCGATAACCCTGACCCCGTTTTTAATATTCTTACAGCTTCCACTCGTCAAGTAGTCACTGCCTTAGGCTCCTTCCGCAGTGGCTCTGCCGGTGGCCTCGACGGCTTGTCGCCCCAACATCTTAAAGACCTGACGTGCGCAAGCGCCGGGGAAGCTGGTGAGTCGCTCCTGAAGGAGCTTACGGCCCTTACTAATATGATGCTCTCCGGCAATGTGCACGGAGCCGTCATTGATGTCTTGTACGGGGCAAACCTGTGTGCCCTGCGCAAGAAGGATGGCGGCATCCGTCCCATTGCCGTAGGTTGTACTTACGTATGGCAGCCAAAATTTGCTGTGCCTACTACAGTGAATCGCTGGCCAGCAAATTCCAGCCCCTGCAACTAGGTTTTGGTTCAAAAGGGGGCTGCGAGGCTGCCGTACACGCTCTTTCCACTTATCATAATAGTAATGCAGGTGAGGTCATCCTTAAGGTTGACATTAAGAACGCTTTTAACACCGTAAATAGGGATACTCTGCTGTCGGAAATTAAAACAGAAACACCCCAAATTTATAGTTTCTTATGGCAATGTTACACCCCTCAAAATTAATTTACAAAGACAACCTTTTAGATTCGGCAGTAGGATGTCAGCAGGGTGATCCTCTGGGGCCCGCCATTTTCAGCTTAGCCATTAACCCTAATAATAGACAGCTAAATTCAAAATTTAACGTGTGGTACCTTGATGATGGAACCCTAGGAGGTGATGTGGAAACAGTTTTACAAGATTTCCTATTTTTAAAACAAAAATTCAACTCCATTGGCCTCGAACTAAACCTTTCAAAATGTGAATTATATTTACCCGACACCACCGACAGACAATTGACTCTATCAAAATTCAACGCAATAGCCCCGCACATCAAAATTATTGAAAAAGAATCCCATCATCTCCTAGGGTCCCCAATTTTAGAGGAATCTTTTGAAACCTTTATTGACGAAAAAATACAAAATTTTAATGACATATCGGAAAGACTCTACAAAATTCATTTACATTCGGCTTTTTCTATTATTCGATACTGTTGTTTTGGTCCAAAATTTACATACATACTTCGGTCGTCCCCTTTATGGAAGCATCCAGAACTTTTAGGTAAAGTAGACAAAATTATACGTAAGATCTTAACTTCGATTTTAAATGTGGCCTTGGACGACCGAGCGTGGCTACAAGCACATATAGCAACTTGCTCCGTTGAGCCGTTTGGGGTCGAAACGCTCGGGTCATGGGGTCCGAGTGCGAAACTCCTGTTTAAAGAGATTTCTCGGAGACTAGTCTACTCTTCGCGTGACCAGAAGGCTGGCTTGTTTCTAGGTCAACGAATCAGCATTGCCATCCAACGTGGCAATGCTGGGCACCTTCCCGGAGGACAGCGATGCGGAGGAATACTTCGACGCATAAGTTTTTCCTGATTTTTATTTTAGAATCGTTTTTAAGTTATTGTATACATGTATATATAGTAGTTTGTAAATAATTCGGTTTAATTTTATTAATTAAGTTTTGGATTAGATAACAAATATATTTAAGGACTAGTAATCCGAATATTATAAATTCCTAATAAAATGTAATAAATAAATTATAACAAAAAGTTTTGTAAGAACCTTATTTTTAGACAAATATTAAGTTTCCAAATATTGCGTTCAAAATATTTTTCTTTATTTATGGGACTCTGTAAATATAATTTAAAGATGTTATGCCTAACGCCTCACTAACTTAAAAAATATTATTTAGTGAGGCCTTAGGTGTGGTGTGAAAATTTTTTTTGTCTCGTTTGTATACCATACAATTTTTATGACATCGAGCTTTCATCAGTCAAAAATATTTTTGCTTAGTTGCAAGTTTCATTCACTTAATACTTTTACTAAAGTGTATTTGACGACAAGACAAATATGTTTTTAACATGGGCTTCTTTCAACAATATACGGATGCTTATGATGGCTTGCATGCCCGTGGTAATATTTTATCTGATATGGTTGGTCAACACGTCAGAAGGAATACGTAGTGAAGAGGGATCTTTATTGGATCTCGTATGTTGGCCTGACGGCAATGCTATACCTGTTATTATTGCTTGTGGATCTATAATTGCAGTTGTTATTGAGGTATTATAATTGAAACTTGAGTATGTATCTATTATAAAAAGTCACAAACTAGAACAATGATGCCGTATGGCAGTCAGACTTCCTACTTTTCGGTCAGTAGATTGCACCTACTGCAGTGTAACGATATTATTTATAACCCGCATTTCTCAGATATATATCTGATTCAAAGTCTTCGAAAGATGATTAGCGGTGATTATTTGAATTATCTTTATTCCCTATTGCAAGTCCATTATGAATTTCAGTTGTATGGCTTGCATCAGTTATTCAAAGCGGGTCTACCGAAAAGAGAGTATGACGTTACTAATGGTCTCTTCTACTATGTTTGGGCGCTCATCATAATGATTATTATTTTTCTCGCAATTATGTTCTACTCTGGACTTCAGTCGACTATAATAAGAGGTATCGAATTATTGTTTAATACAATATGTAAATTCAAACGAGTGTAGAACTCATACGAGGTCAAAATAAATAAAAAATCTCAGTATCTATCTGCCTAGCATTTTCCCATATAAGTTTGAACATAACCCAGTTAGCTTGGCACTCTTGTTAAGAATGGTTGTCAGAAATCACTATCCATAAACAACAGTGACAGGCGCTGCTTCACCTCGATCGGTCGATTTGTGCAGCTGTTACGTAGCCACAAGCTTATGCTGATAATTGAATAAATACTCTTACGCGATCACAACCATGATCACGACCTATTGTTATGTAATTAGAATGTGTAAGTAGGTACCTAGTTAGTTTTGTTTTGTAAGTAGGTACCTACCTACTCATTAGTAAATTTAACAAGTTGTATTTTTCGTAGCCAAAATTAAAGGCGGCATAACAAAGGCGATGCTCAGGTATTCGAGCCATTTACCGTCTAAGGTGGCCATAGATAGACTGCAAACCAGGTTCCACTGCTGTGGACGCGTAAGCTTCCAAGAGTGGTTTTTCATCCCCTGGTATATGAATGGGGAACATATGGATTCGAAGACCTTGTTAGTATGCACACATAATTAAACGCCTTCACTACCTGAAAGGCAATTCAGCTATTTCATTTCGTCAACTTCAGGTGATCGCAAGATTTCTTGCGGTAGTTGCTAGCAGCTATTGGTCAACAGAAGCTCTTTGGCAGCATAAAGACGCGATTGACTACTTGAGCTCTGCGTGCTGGTAGTGCAATAATTTTATGACCTTCATCCGAGGACATAATTTTATTGGAACATAGTACTCGGGATCACTACACATTATGTTTTACATTACACTACACATTAGTTATCTTTTCCCGACGTTTTGAACACTACAGCGTCGCGTTCATGGTCACAGTCGTTGTTTGAAAGTAGTTTTATTGTAATAAATACCGAGACTAGCGAAGCAAGAGACTGTCCAAGACACAGCCAGCTGTGGCTTGGATAGTCTCTAGTCTAAATGAACGAAAGATATTTATCACTTCGCAAGTAATTAAGGGAGTTTTATTTGATTGAGTCTTGCATGCAATCCTTTAACCTACTGAGGTCTGATATAGCGTTTATTTAACAGTTCAAACCACAAGTTCGTATCTGATAATGTCCCGTACAGCTGCTGCTCCACCGAGGAGCTGTACCCATGCATACACCACGGGGTAACGCAAGTGGGCACTATATACAAGTACAATCCTAAAGTAAGTGTAAAACGTTACTTACCATAATAAGTATTGTTCATTAATCAATACCAAAATAGAAGGCGCTTTCCGACTCCATATTTTTAAAGCTTTTGAATTGGCCTCGGGCAGGCAAACTTTGCCAACCTTAGTACATGGAGTTACTGCTGGTACTGCTAAAATACATGCATATTATTTGTTCTCTAGAAACAATTAACAATATGGAATGCTGGTTGTGAGGAAAAATTAATCAGTGAAATGATGTCAGTTTCGTGGCGGTTCAATGCTGTGATGGCTCTTATAATAATAGCGATGGTAAGAATAGCTTTGATCATAACGTAGTTCTAGGATTAGCGTTTTAGCGCAAAAGAAGAATACTTCCACGTATAATAGGTATTTGAAATGAAAATAGCTCATGCCGTGGTGCATGCGTGTTTTCTACACCCAAGTACCTATTAGGTAATAAAATACAATAATGCCATTTCAGATTATTCAAGTAATAGCAGTAAGGTATCTGCATACAGCTTATAGGAGTGGATTACACGTTGGAAATCAGATCACTTGCAAAGCTTACCTCCTCCGGTCACTTACCGACACGGAACCACCGAAGAACCCAGCCAGAAAAAAAGTGTTTAAGAAACGAAAGTTCCATCAAGCGCGCACCTTGCATTGGGTCTCCGTGTCATATAGGCGCGGTAAGAAACGATACGTGACCTCATCAGCTTCCGATATCAATAGCTCGGACGAATTGCTGAAGCCTATTTATGAGTAAGTTCAAGAATAATACAGTGAGAGAAGAGTGGAAATATTAAGGCAAAGATAGCTAGAATGTATCTGGAGTATTTAAAATTTGATAATGGTACGGGTAGGTGTCAGCTTACCAACCACGAAACATGACAAGCGTATAAAATTTTATTAACGTGTTCTTTTGTCTGAATATTTAGATAAGTGAGAGAAGTTTGATAGGTACTAATGGCAATAAAAATATAATTTGACTAACGCATTTATTATAAAATAACATAAATAAGTTTGTTACTTTACCTAACTATAAGTTCGGATGTTCTTATGATAAATTATAAATAATATTACACTTTATTGACAAACGATTGTATTTTCTGTGGCTCTGAGATTTCCTTGAGTCGGTGAAGGTTGTCCCACCAGTACGGCAGCATGTGACGGTGCATTAGTTTGAACCAGGGCGTCACTGGGTCTTTGAGGGTTTCCATGAAACTGTTCAGTACAATACACACGTTAATACACAACAATCTGGCATAACACGGCAACTTGGAGCAGCAACAGCGCGGTAGTTGCGACCCGGTGACAAATTGATCTATTTCATAATTTGATCGTCACCACTTTCGATAAACGTAATACTTTTTGATTTGTGTACTTGCATGGTCCATTTAGACTACAGTCGAGCGTCGACAACTGCCTCCGAGCGTCGTCAACACATGTCGATTGCTGCCGCAATACTGTCGTCGACAACGTGACGCTTGTTTGTAAGACCCTTTACGTATTCTTCATCAAATAGATCAATAGAGTTTATTTATGCTATGTCACACCACAACTGAATGCGATGTGAAGGCATCATGAAATCATCTATTCTACAGTTCGTGCTCCGGAAGCTTTTTCGTCAACTCCAGGTGATTTATGGTAATTATATTGTGTGGAAGATTGTTTTTGACGGGTAAATAAATCAATGCGAGCGCCAAGTATCCTACCACAGGCCACAGAAACACCACCACCTATTGTTGAAACAAAATTCGTGCTAAGCCGATCCATAACTGATACACCAGCCATCTCTTCAGCATCTCAATCTCAGTGTGCTCGTTATTTGGTAGAGGTGGTGTGCCTGGTTTGTTAGCGTTTATGATGACATAATAAGACTATAAAGAAAATAAGCAAATATAATTGGTATGTACTTGTCCATCTTGTTCCTAGGAATGTACTCCACGTCATCAATTTCGTTTGGGTTGGGCTTGACTTGCACGTCACTCTTCAGGATGAGCACATAGTCCAATTCGTATTCACCCCACACGCCGTCACCAGGATCTATGTATAGAAACCGAGACATAAATGTGAAGTCATCGCGTTTTAGCTGAAAACAACATGTAGGTAATATCATGGTGATAGCTACTAACACTATACTACTCAATGTGAATTCTCATAACACATTAGATACTTAGCCGTTTTTTTAAACCTTCAATAACACCCGGTCCACCTAACCACCCCGGTAGTCACCATCAGCATATGGAGGGAGGGCACTGGGTACTCTGATCAGACCAGCTCCAGTACCCCCGCTATGCAATGCTTATTAAGGCCCATCTCTGGGGAGACTGTCTCCCGTAAGCCTCGCTATGCACGGCAGCACGTGACCACTGTGCCACCGTCTTCTCTGGGATCAACAGAGTCAGGGTGAACAGAGTCCCCGCTCTAAGCACCCGTGACCCCAAAGGCCCGTCTGCCTTATTAAATTATCTAACAGCACGGTTGGCGCAGTGGTCGAGAGACCGACTGCTGCGCTGCGTGTCGCAGCTTCGATTCCTGCACGGAGCAAATATTTGTACGATCTATAGATATTTGCTCCGGGTCTGGGTGTGTGTGTACTTGTGAGATTATATGTCTGTAACCGCACCCACGATACAGGAAGATATTCATAGTGTGGGGCAACGTTTAAAAAAAATACAAAAACATATAAGCGGGGTTTCGGCTGTTAGGCGCCGAGGCGGTTGCTTCCTCGACACCTTCTTCTCCGAGCATCATATAGGTACCTACATATCGCACCATTGAAATACACGGTTTTATTTAGAGCTGAAAATCTAAAATGCTAAAAATATTTTAATTGTTACAACAGTTACCATTTTTATACCATCGGGCACTTAGCTATATTCTTACCTGATGTTTAGGTATTCCCAGTTCATCATTAAGTCTTCGTATAGCAGCGTCGGTGACATCTTCTGGTACGCCATTGATAAGCAGTGGATGGCTGCAGCATGTGTTTGTGAAGGCATTCGGATATGTTACCTTCAACATTATATATATTGAGTTTCAGAGTTAGTTATTTATAGGAATACGAAAGTAAGTCCCTTCGACGGCTTTAAAACTACCGGATGGAAGGCTCCAGTTTAACAATATTGCTGACTGTACAAGCGAAGTATCGGTCAGTGCAACTGGGACTAATGTATAAGGCGTGTATACATAACAGACGTTTACCTAAGTCAAAATCATCTGTTGTATTAAAAAACGTCGTTTTCATTATAAACATAATTTGTACGTAATTAGATACTCGCGAAAGTGCAAAATTGTACTACAATAAATTGTACACATAACAACAATATTTCTATTGTGTCTAGTAATCAGCGAATGAGCAGATTATTTATTGTTAACCAAAGTAAAGGTCTTGAGGTTTTGGGACAACCAAGAAGTGGCGAATAGTCGAAAATTGCGAATAGTTTTTGAAACCAAATGAAAAATATTTTGTTCCTCGGTTTTTAGATAACTAGATCGTGAATGTGAACTTGTCTTTGCCAGATGTTATTGATTTCTGATCTAAAAAAAGTCTAAAAAGCAGTGGAAGCCCCTATTATTATTTCCCCTAAATTCGACCCTGTATATCAGTAAATGGACTAAATATTAGGTTACTTTTTGACTAGCTCTCTTCTGAACGAGCAGTTCTCCCGCGGAATTAAATAGCAGCACACTAAATGCTCTGTGTAGTAGGAGTTTTCCATCGGAACCGATTCTGTGACATTCTCTCTTGGTGGCCGAGCCGATATAGTTGTCTCTTTCGTCAACCAATATGCACATATCATTGTCCAAGGCAGCCGCCTAGAAATTTCAAAGGAAATGTTTTTTTTAAATTCTTATGTAGTTTTCACCTGATTAGGATAAAAAATGTAACAAATTTTTTTAGTAGACCACATGTGTTCTCGTTCCGTGTGGAACTCGAACCCAACAACACTGTTCTTATTTGGCAATCTGTCGACCACTGCGCCCATACTGTCACTAATTGAGTAAATTAAGGAGAATAGGAATACAATTACGTTTTATATTTAACAGCAAGTAAAGTGTGAGTTTTTCTGTAAGGAAATTTTCAGTAGCAGCCCGGAGTCAGGAAGTTGGTGGTATGACACCTCCAGTGCTTCGGAGGGCACGTAAAGCCGTCGATCCTGCGCCTGATCTCTCTCCGGTCGTGCTGTCCCATCAGACTATGAGAGTGAAGGAAGACGGAGTGCACCTGTGTTTGCGCGTACACTTGTGCACTATAATATCTCCTGCGTACTTGGCTAATCTCCGTGGAGATAGGCAGCCATGACCAAATACGGCCGGGAGGAGTATTGTATTATAGGGAATGAATAGATAGCGATGACGTCACCAAAAGACGTATTAAAATGTGGGCGACGAATTCACAGTGGTGAGCAAAGGTAAAGATGACTTAGAGGTCAGAGCACCTGGAGTATTTATCCGGCAGGCGCATGTTCGAATCCTGCGCCGCGACTGTATTCTTTTTCCACAAGAATTTATAACTTTAATATTATCAATGTTTAGGTCCTACCAGTACAAATTAAAATAAAAAAATCCAAGGTATTGAATCGAACCCTGCGCACATTACAGAATGATGACTGATAAAGCTCGCGGTGAAGTTTGGCGGATAATTATATCAAAACTATATTCAAAGAAAATTGTTTACCTGTATATGTGTAATGTCTTTTGTTTCTTTAAATTGATTCATTATAGCGTTGATACAGACAAACCTTTTAAATTCCACGTTCGCGTTACCAATATTCCACAACACTCGACTACAGTTAAAAACTGAATTATTTCGACACAACATATTTTAACAGGTAACTGAGTAAAATGCCGAAAATATTGACGGAAAATGAATTTATTATGTTTGTTTAGTAAAAAATAAACATCGCATTTACTTAAATTACTGTGGTAATTTCTCAGAACGTATTAAACTGTTATTATTAATGTTAACCTTTGCATAATGCCAACGACGTACCTAATGAGTTATTTATGAAAATTTCTCAATATTTGTGTGGAACCTAAATATTACATAGCATCACGCCTGTATTCTCCGAAGGGGTAGGCAGAAGTGTACACAGTTGTACACCTAAAATTCACCAATGTTGATAATAAGTCCCATGTAATGGTGAGCCTACTGCCGCCTCCCGGGCACAATTTTAAACTCCGCACTGCTACTGAGAATTTCCTAACAGAAAAACTAAATAACCTTGAATAACCCGGGAATCGAACCCGTGACCTCATACTCGGCAGTCGCGTTTGGGATCACAAGGCCAACGAGGCAGTTAACCACCTAAATATTGATATGTATTTATTCAGAACCATCCTGGCCCGGCGGACACTAGCCGGAAGGTAGATGATGTATGTTTTAGTAGTAATTATTAATCAGTACCTATGTTTTTTTAAACTTTGCCCCACACTAGGAATTTCTTTCTGTATCATGAGTGCGATTACAAACACATAATCACACATGCACACACACGCAGACACCTATACATATAATGCTATGTCCTACGCCCAAACGTGAGTGCGATAGGCGAATGAGTAGGATCTACTCAAACCAAACTTAGGTACTTATTACCAGCGTACCACTGCGGAGAAGTCATAACTAACATTGATCACTTTTGAAGACTATAGAAAACAGATTCATTTAGATATGTAACAATAAGTTCAACGACAAAATTATGTGAGCATTTTCAATGGTTTATAAATAAAAAATCTCCAATATAATCATGGCATTTTGATAAATTATTAGTAATGAGTTAGAAAAAAATATGAAATTCAAGATATGTCTTTGAAAAAGCATTAACGCATGCTTAGCGAACTCTAAAGTTACAATATTAAATGGAAAAAGAATACGGTCGCGATCTATCCGGGAGGCGCAGGTTCGAATCCTGTTCGCGACCGTATTCTTTTTCCATTTAATATTGTAACTTTAAAATATGAAATGTTTATTAAGTTATATTGCTGACTGTACAAGCAAGGTATCAGTCAGTGCAACTGGGATCAATGTTTGAGGCGTGTGGAGTGCCTCCTATGACAAGGCTAGACCATTGCAGCTCAATTTTAAAGGCCAATTAAACACATATCTATTTCAATAATAATTTATTATTACATTTATAGAAATTGCATTTCGATCTTCCGAAAGTATTACACTTAGAATTATCTTCATGAAACATTTTGAAAGCACCGTCATTATTAACAAGGAATACAAGGATCTTTATGTACAGATTTATAATTTCATGAATGACGAAATGATAGTAACAAAGGAGAATGCTCGATTTAAGTCTAACTTTGCTCTTAATCTTAACATAGTAAAAGCATTTTGTAAACTACAAATAATGCGCAAGAGGTAATTAGAAACTAATTATAATAGAAAAGACAATGAAACTTAATCATGATAATCACGTTAGTTAACAAGATGGTGCATACATTACATAAAATACTACTACTATTTGATTTATTTTTATTCTGCTCTGGTATGAATTGAAATAATTGATTTTCTATAAATAGCTACAATAGGGCAAAATGATAAACTTATTTATTCTCATTCATAAACTTCTGTATCTTGTCGGGTTCGGCGAGTTCTTTCAAGCGGTGAAGGTTGTCCCACCAGAGCTTGAGGCGGTGTCTGCGAATCATGTTGAACCACGGCGTGATGGGACCTTCTAGAGTCGGTAAGTACCTGCATAGGAAAATGACAAATAATGACAAGTTACAGTCTAGTGGTGAACATATGTTTTGGGTTCTGATACTGATAAGTATTGTCGTCATATTTCCAGGTTTATCTCGTTAAAGTTCTGTTAGGGTCGGGGAAAAAGTGTTTGCATATCTTTGGGCATGAACTTCGGGCCCACATTGATCCGGAGAATGCTCTGAGAGTTCGTCAGGTAATTTTTTGACGCTACAGCGGCGAGAGCATGGTTATTTTTGTCGACACGATTGCCGATTTTAAACATCAAATTCGACATAGTTTTGATAAAACGATAAAATTCAATACATAAAAACTTTTATCGAGTTACAAAGTTTGTCGAAAAGATCCGTGCTCGGACGCGTGGGACGACTCACTGGGGTGACTGTCTGCTGATTTCTTCTGCCATCCAGATAATTTGTATCTTCATTTATTTAGCATTATTGCAATAATTGTTAGCTCTTTTACAGACAGCTAGACTCGCCCAATAATTCTATGCTACTTCTTCA
The DNA here is from genome assembly GCA_935421205.1 of Xylocampa areola. Lineage (NCBI taxonomy): Eukaryota > Metazoa > Arthropoda > Insecta > Lepidoptera > Noctuidae > Xylocampa > Xylocampa areola. The sequence goes on along the minus strand of OW285217.1, from coordinate 6,911,946 downwards.
TAGCGCACATTTAGTATTTTATAATGTATTATGAAAAGGTATATTTTATAGATTAAATATACATACAAATCACTTCCAAAATAAAATAATCAATGGTAAAATACTTAAAATGCTGACAATACAAATATTTTTTACTTGACATCAATTATTGTTCACCGGTTACTACTCACGTGCATTTTTCGTGCATTTTTGAATATGTCTCACGAAAGTTATTATACAAAACTTTTTTACATGACTATAAGTTTTAAACGGATATTACCATAGATAAGGTTTGGTAATATGCATTTAAGACTTGTGTTGAAATTGACCAGAAAGCACGCCTGCCATTTTTAAAATTTACTAGCCTATTTTACCCGGGATAATGTAAGGATTCTAACGATACCCCATACATCGAACTCACAAACATACATACATACTTACACACATAAACCCTAAAAACCTAAAAATCCTTTTTTGGGCAGTCGTGTAAAAATTATTAAATCATTCAGCGTGGTTAGCGACAATCTGCAACACGCTGGTGGCGATAGCGTCCTGGTAGGTAGTTTCTACGGAAAAATGCGTGTCTTTATGTATGTATAACATGATTACGGAATATACCGGGTTGATTTTCTTATTTTCTAAACTGTCTACCTACTGTATGAATTATTATTTGAAATATTTCACTTACGCATTAAACTCTGCCTTAGGCACGAAACAGTACTCGGAGATCTCATTAGAGTTAGGCTTGACTTTGACATCGCTTTGAAAGAACAGTATGTGATCGATCTCGTGCTCGCCCCACACGCCATCGCCGGGGTCGTGGTAGTGCACGCGCGTCATGAACGTGAATAGCTCCGGGTCCATCTGTACAAACAAGATAAATAATGAATTGTCTATTGTTGCGAATGTTCTATACAGAGGGAGGGGTGCAAATTTCAGACAAGCAGAAATTATCATATTTATATGTGTTTTTTAAGTATGTGAAACAGGGGTAACCCCCCCCCCCCAAATATATTCCTGGCTACGGCAGTGCTACCTATCTAATCTATTAATACATTGATTTCGGTCTAAATATATCTAATCTAATTTGAATTTTGACAGCTATGACAAATCTGCAAAAAAAAACAAAATTATCTCCCAGATTAAATAACATTGGTGAAATCGGCTCTAAGGGCATCAACAAGTGATTATTGATTCTATAAATATGTTACTTGTTTAATTTGTCAGACATGGGTTCCGCTTCCGTGATTCCCAGAATAAAAATAAACAATGCTTGTGCTTTCTCTGTATAGAAGAGGCCCTTCCCTTGCAGTGGGACAGTTATGAAAATATGGCTAGATATGAAGAATTAAAACTCATGATTATTATTTGACATGGAAAACAAGTCTTTGTAAATACTAAATACATAATATTGTTATCATACCTGGTTTAGGGGAATGCCTAGCTCATGATTGAGCCTGCGCCTTGCGGCCGTGATCACATCCTCAGCCTTTTCATCTATGAAGAGTGGGTGGCTGCAGCATGCATTTGTGTAGTAGTCTGGATATGTTACCTGTAGCAACATGCAATGAAGATTTATGTTAGCATTTTCATAATAACAAACAATTGTTGTTGGTAACAGTAAGACACACTATTATAAATTGTTGCCTTTTTATTTACTTTTTGAGTTTGCAGGCCTTGACTAGTTAGTTTAACAAAATGTGTATACTTACGTTATTAACAGATATTATAACTTTTATTACATAGTTCTATTAAATTTTTATCTATTGAAAGGTAGACAGGATGGATTTGTAAAGAATAAGCAAACTTTGTTTAGCTAGTGTTTAAGCTGTTGCCTCGCTCATTAGCAGACACAATAGATTTTAATTGTTACAACATATAATTCTGTATGTGGCTGAGCCGAAAGGTTAAACAAATGTTTCTTTAAACTTAACTATTAAAAAAAAACAGACACAACACACACAATTGGAAGGTTCAACAACCTCTCATGTTATTCTTTACTCTATATATTCCTATTTTATTTTTATTAAGTCAAGATAATTACTTTTTGGCTGGATCTTCTCTGTAGGAGCATGTCCCCTCTCTTGTTGAATAGGAACACACTGAAGGCACGGTGGAGCAGAACTTTGCCATCATCTCCTACTTTGTGGCAATCCCTTTTAGTGGCTGTCCCAATGAAGTTGTCCTTTTCATCAACTAGAAGGCATAAGTCTTTGTCAAGAGCCTCCAACTGGAAATAAAGAAACATGGTTATGACATTTATGATGAAAAAAATTATAGCAAAATGATGTACTATATTTTTTTTGGCTTAGTTTAGCTATAGAATACCATTGTGTTATTTCTTTGTTATGCTTATATGCAGTAAATAAAACACATTGTGTTGAACAATAAAATCTACACCAGTTACATAGAAGATATTAGTGTAGATAATAGCTAAGAATCCTGTATTTATCAATCTTATTTCATAATAAACAATGAGATATTTTTAGTATGATTTTCTTTTACACTAATATTGTTGTAAGTGATGTGGTATACTATACATAATGTACTTATGTGCATGTGCATATCTATAAAATTCTTAAAAATTTGAGTTCACAACAACAGAAGCAATTGAATTATCTCTTTAATTGGTTGTACTTACACAATTAAAAGTTTAAAAGGCTTGTGAAAGTGGTAGGTGGTATATATATGTATATATATTATGTTAGTAAGTATGTCACAAAGTAGTGAAAGGGAAAGCTGTGGTAGGTATGTGAGTTGTTTATACCACTAAGCTGGAAAATGAACAACCTACCTAGTGGTTAGAAGTTACCATTGTTTATGGACAGTGGAGGTACTTTATGTCCTCAGTCAGGCAGTTCCAGTGTTCTCTAAGCCCTGCCTCTCGTAAATTAGATAGTAGTGTATTCCAATGAAAGATAATAAAGCTATAAAAGTACTTATAATAATAATACAAATTAAGACTCACCTGTACGGGATCAACACTCTCCTTTTCTTCAGGCTGCGGTTTTAAAGGCTCTGAAGCCAGTAGTCTCTTTTCGACCCGCACTGTGTTCCATATGGATCTTGTTAGTCTTCGTACCAGCATCTTGTGTGGCTGAACAAAAAATGGAACATTAGAATGTTGAAAGTTGAACTCAATAGGTCACATGGTATTTTTATGGTAATGCAAGAGATGTTATCTATGACACACAAATGAAAGATACTAAACTATGTCATGTGAGAGTATTTTTAGTCTAGGTTTTAAATATGAATGGAAAAGATATAGTATAAGGTCAAGGGTAAGTTATATTTAAATATCAACAGTAAAATGGGTATTTGTATATAGGTGACAGGTTCCACGCTTTTAAAAAAAAAACCTTAAAAATAAGTCTTTCAAAACATTCCTGGAGTATTTATCCGGGTGGTGCAGGTTCGAATCCTGCTCCCGACCATATTCTTTTTCTATTTATTAATATATATAAATCTCGTGTCACAATGTTTGTCCTCAATGGACTCCTAAACCACTTAACCGATTATAATAAAATTCGCACACCATGTGCAGTTCGATCCAACTTGAGAGATAGGATAGTTTAAATCACAAATTATAGTCGCGTGCGAAGCCGGGACGGACCGCTAGTTTATTAATATAATAACTTTAGAGTTTGCTAAGCATGCGTTAATGCTTTTCAAAGATCTTAACTTTAATCTTTAGAAATATTTTCATATTTCACATAAATATTGCTTGAACGAAATAGTCATTCAACTGTCGCTCTTTTGATCACATTTAATATATTCAAGTGTATCTTGAACATATATAACCTAGAAACAAAGTGAGATTACTATATGAAATCCAATATTTATAAACTATACTGATAAATCCAGATGTGTACATTAAATAAATAGTTTTTAATGCTTTTACATATTGACCATAGTTTAATAAAGTTACTGAGGTTGATTTTTACTGATAATAATTATTGTTAGGTATTTGTATACTATAACACTTTTTATATTCTTTAAAATTTATTTGCAACTGCGAGTTACGTGTATGTGATCATTCTTGGTGGCTTTAGCCAGGATATAGTAGAGAAAAAGTGTTAATGATGCGTTAGTTACATTGAAACAAACATACTTGATAATTTTTTACCTATAACATACATAGATACTTAAACTCACGCCTTTCTCCCATGGGGGTAGGCAGAAACTACAGAACGCCACCTGTTACGATCCTTACATATGCCTTTTGCTTCATTCACGTTCATACATCTGGTCATACATGCGCGGCATATTAATTTAATTTTACCAATAAATAAAAAATAATTTTGGTCAGTGCAAATCTAAATATATCTATTTACTAATTTGAAACTGCACCAAATTATAACAATAGACCGACTCTTGACTTTGGAAAAACATTGTTGTCGCAATTGTAAGTCTAATGATTGATTTATAGAGAACATACCTTTTTTCGTTTATCCTTAAGCTTTATTTAGTATTCCACTAGTGCGCATTAAAACAATAAAAGACTAAATAAATCTAACTTGTCCCGTAGCCAACTCAAAAATAAATAATTCAAGAAACGAGATTATTTTCCACCGTCCTACAAATTGTCATTTTTTTTTGACAAAATGTCCAAATTGCCCCTAAATGTCACCACCTCCTTGACGTTTTATTTGATAGTGATATTGACACTGACACTGACAGTGATTGATAAGATTTTGTCCAAAAATGTAAAGAAGACTCGGGAACCATTGATTGATCTCTTTTATATACTCAAACCTCATATTTTTCACTAAAAGCTTCGAAAAAAAAAACATGATGGTGTTATGTATTAATATACAAGTATTGCATTTTTTATCGATACGAAATATGTTTATGATTTTATTGGAAGTCAAGTAAAGATGCTTTCACACCATGCTAAAATTACAAATAAACTTTTGAGATTAGGGTTTTATTTTTGTTTTTATAAACTTATTTTGTATATGTATGATAGTAATTAACTAAGTGGGTACCTACTTTGTAACAAAAATACATGAAAAATTTGTGAACTCATATGGACAGTAAAGCAGAAGATCTATTTTTATTTATACTTCCTTAAGTTTGGAAGCTACAGGAAGGGAGCGTCGATCTTAAAATAACTTTGCCCAACAACAGGAGATTGTCGTGTCGTCTCTTCATTTAGTATAAGGTTGAGACGCGAGTAACTTCTTATCGTCCTGTTAAATTACCTAGACAGTAGGTAGTAAAACGTATTATTACAAACAGTACATACCTAAAATGTCTAACGTTAAACTTGCAATTCGAGTTAGACCGTTCACTGAAAAGTAGGTACCTATTCAACTTGTTAGGCTTAGAAATAATATTTTTAATTATAGTGACCTTGTAATTTTAATTGACAGAGAACTGAAGACTGAGATGGACCGAGTGCCCGTCGTGAACGTTGTGGATAATAATACAGTTACTATTACCAATATAAAAGTAAGTTTTATAAAACAACTTATAACCGGATTAATCGAGTGTGTTATTGGTTTAATTTTTTCCGGTCGTTTCCAACACTGCAGCGTTCGTGGTCCTAGGATGATTATGGTGACAGGTGTCATAACAGTTTATTTAAAACTATTTCATTCTAGTACATGTGTACCTTTAATTTATAAAATTCATAAAAATAATCTTGTCTTTGATACAATTTTAAAAACTAAATCGCGACGGTATTTCTTATGACTATTCCTGAGAAGAAAAACGACTGTGATAGTTTCGAAACGTCAGGAAAATCAAAAACCACAAATACACGCGATTAATCCGGTTAAAAGTTATAAAACCGCGTGTTGCTGACACTATTTCACGAAGAAGCCAGGTATAGTATAAGTTATAAACGTATCGCCTGAATAACGCGTAACTTTGACTAACTACATATACTTAATTAGTCAAAGTTGTGCGTTTAGTTAGTACCTGAGTTATTATAGTAAATACTTATTTAGATGAAAGGGGCTGGGTTTCAGGTGTGGAAAGCGAAGGGTCAATAATATCGTGAAAGTTAGATCCTTGCCCAGCTCAACCCTCTTCAAACTGTCGCAACGACTTTAACTGCTACTGAATAAAAAATGCTGACCTTTTTCCAATCTCTTCTACCTATCTGTTGTTTTAGGGCCCCAATCATTATTCCTTCTCAGGAGAGCTCGTCACGTCACTTTTGCCTGGGCAGACCACGCTGACGCGTAGCGCCTCTCGGAACCTACAATAAACTATAGAGAATAGCTAAAAAATATCTTTTAAAAATTAAGTTTTTTCATTTGAATGTACTGAACCATAAAAAGGGCAATAAAAAAAATACAACAAATTATATTTATTTATTAAGATCGGCTATTTGTTTGACAAGCGTGGTGATTAATGAATGTTTTTTTTCACGACCGTTTCCTTATTCAAAATAGCTGTTCATTACACATATAATCGCATGATCGGTGAAATATGTTTTTGGTATTTTAAAATTATTTTACGAATCCAAATGTCGCCCGCCAGAATTACCGCTTCTTAGATCCGTACTTTGCATCCATGGCAGCCGCTCTTGTAGACAGCTCCTACGATAGGACATTGATGATCTACGTTGACAACGAAGCAAAGCAAGTTCTGTAACAGTGTATTTACAAATTTTAATTTAGTTGAAGTGCGTATTTGCTTAGGTGAGCGCATCAGGAGCCGGTGACAGTCGTGAGCGCATTCGTCGATATTATGCTGATTACACCTTCGACAGTTTCTGCCCAATTACGCAGCCATCCTACGCATCACAGGAGAAGGTAAATGAACATTGTGTTACTGAATTCTATTAACAACTTCCACATGAGCCAGTTTGTCCTCATAACTGTTGCTTAATAAAAGGACAGCAGTTCTCTTGTCAATCAACAGCTGTACCTACTGCAAACGTTGTGAATCTATAAAGTTCAATTACATGAGTTAATCGTTCCATAATAATTAATAATTATAATGAAAACCTTTGTGTTTTTGTGTTGTGGTTTGAATGAAAATTAAATAACTACTAATGCTAGGTGTTCGAAGCCATCGGTCAAGAGGTGATAGCCAGCGTTTCTCGCGGATGTTCAGCATGTGTACTGGCGTATGGGCAGAGCGCTACAGGCAAGACGCATACCATGATGGGCACTGAAACGCAGCCCGGTTTGATTCCGCGATTGTGCAAGGCGCTGTATGAGTGGCAACCGGTTGATTTTACAATCAGGTAACTTAAAGTTAATTCTAGTTTATGATCATTAATGTTATTTATCAACGGCCAACTATTTATGAATCGTTGTGTAGTAACAACCATGACAAATAAATGTCTGAATTAATAATACTAATCCACCGAACGAAGGAATCACTTGGGATTTCCCAAATAATATTTCCCTTCAATAATAATAATAGTAATTCGCCGCAGTTAACTCCATAAATGGAATATTTGTCAAAATCTTTTGTTCACCGTTATCTTTGTTGTGTTTACGTCTATTCCTAAAAGCAGTTTGTTTTCGGCAAGTAAATTGTTTGTATCATTTATGCATTCCGTGTGAAGGAGTCATAGGTGGCAGAGGCACGCGATGCCATTGTCAAAATGAAATGGGTGTCGCGTCATTATTTCATCGGCGCCGATTCTTTCACGCTAAATGATTGTTGGCATTTATGCGTAGTATAAAGGACTTGAATTTTTCCGTTTCCTTTATGATGAAATGTGTTACTGGTGTTCTTTGCTATGGAAATTTAGGTATGCGTGATTTCGGCAGCAAGTAGCAGGAATAACTATAGCACCTGATATTGGAGTTTATTTCTGAAATAACTAAAATTTCCTCTGAAACCTCCAGGGGAATCACATTTGAAATGAATAAGTGGAGGTGATTATATTCAATGTTGGCTAGGTTTCCATTTGGTGGAAAGGCATAGTTTTCTTAAAAATCTTTGAACCACGCCGCGGTCACTTGCGTGAAAGTGTGAATTAGCTTTCTTTTGAATTAGTTAAGCTTGTTTTTATTCGAAACTTTTTTACTGTTGTGTATCCAACACTTGTGTTATATATTGTCGGTTGTATTCGATTAACTTTGAATGGTAATAAAGAGAGGCACCATGACTTCCGGACCTCAAGGCCGAATCGACACGCGAGCCTTTAACACCCTCCGATCATGGCTTTATCTGCGCTAATATCTCCCTACACGATACATGTGTGTCTGTAGTTACTATACAAGTCAGTTCTACGTATATATTTAATGATTAGAAACGTATTGTTTGGTTCTACTGAAGATTGTAGCGTACATATTTTATTTTAAGATACTTGTTGAAGTTGATGTCTTGTTGTACTTTGATATCACTTTGGCTCGGAGAAGAAGTACTGCGTTGTAACCTATAGTTTCAGTCATATTAAACAGATAAGTGAAAACTAATGAGTACTCATTAGAGCAGTGATAGCCTCTAGCCTAGAGGTATGACCGCTGGACCGTAAGTCATAGGTCGCCAGTTCGAATCCAAAACGCACACCACAGAATTTACGAGTCATCTGCGAATTAGAAATTAATTATATCTGGTTTAAAAACAGTAAAGGAAAACATCGTGAGGAAACCAGCACACCTGAGATCGTGTGTAAAGCCATGGCAGAGGTTTACGAGCGGTTTAAGTTCTGACACTAGCTTGTTGATCAACCATGCGATAAGAAGAAGAAATACCAATTTCATGATACAACGGCGGAAACGGTTTAAGGTCTACATACATAGCATCACGACTGTATTCCCCGAAGCGGTAGGCCCGAGAATTTCCCAACAGAAAAACTCAATGACGCTTTGCCCGACCCGGAATCGAACTGGTACCTTATGCTCAGCAGTCGCGCTTGGGACCACTAGACTAATGAGGTGGTTTAAGGTCTACTCTATTATCTAAGTATTCTGTGGTCTAGCGTTGTATGTACCCACCTAATACACAGTGTAAACTGTTTTTATAGAGAATTTTCTATAAAAAGCTTGCAGAAGAAAGAAGAGCAACGAAATAATAACTAATCACAATACTTTTTACACGACTATCCAAAAAAGGAGTGTTATGTTTTTAGGGTTCATGCATGTATGTATTAATGTATGTTTGTGAGTTTCTTTATTACACCATTACTTCTAAACGGTTGAACCGATGTAGATGTACCTATGGGGCATCGTTAGAAACATGCAGATAAAAAAAAAAGTAATATAGTGGCTGTAGTACACAAAAAGGTGTAAAAAAAAACTACACATGGCAGGCTTGCTTTTTAATTTACTACTTAAATTCATTTTGTTAATATTTGTTTCAATATGTAAATAATATAACATTTTGGTACCTACCTTAGAGATTAAGTCGAAACCTTTTCTAAAGTAGTAGCATAAACAGTAATGCGGATAAAATATATTTACTGACGTGTAAACGTGCGTGCAAATAAGAAAGTATTTCTTCGTAATAGAGAATGGGAGTTGCGCTATAAAGATGTATTGTGTATCAATGTATGGGTCTTAAGCTGTTGCGTCAGTCATTAGCAGACACAATAGATTTTTTTTGTTACAACGTACAGATCTGTACGTTACTGAGCCGAAAGGTTAAGGTAAACCAACCAAAATGAACTAATTTATACGATAGGAAGTTTAACGTTATATCGGAAGACGTTATAAAGACTGTATAAGGACTGAATAGATAGCAATGACATCGCCAAAAGATGTGGACGAAGAATTCCGAGAGTGAGCAGAGGTCGAGATGGCTTAGTGGTCGGAGCGCCTGGAGTGTTTAACCGGCGGGCGCAGGTTCGAATCCTGCTCGCGACCGTGTTCTTTTTCCACAAAAGATTGTGACTTTAAGGTTCGCTAAGCATGCTTTAATCCTTTTCAAAGATTTATCTGTAGACGATATAAAGAGTTTACAATTTTAATAACATTTTGTAATAAGAGTATCACAATTAAATTATTCTGTCCGTTCGTTTTTAATAATATACTTAACGACTTAAAGCGATATAAATTACAATGTGTTTTACTCGTAAATGGTTTAGTCAGTAATAGTCAGTAAAATAACATACCCTATTACATAGTTATACCCTAGTAACAGTCGATCTTCATAATAATTGAAACCATGTTGAAAAATTTTGCTGCCGCTCTGTTGTAGTAACTAGACTACCTAGGTAAGTTCTACGTTTCAGGTAAGACCAAAATTGTAATCTAATAAATAATTATTAAAAGGAAGGTTAAGTAGGTTTTATGAACTACGTAAGTACCTACTATATATAAATGTAGGTACCTAATTCTTGTTTATTGATTTTGTTCCATACATAATCAGAATCCGGCTTAGAAAATGTGACATAAATCCTATAACAATAACCACATTACTAGAAGTCTGATGTAGATTGTAAATATTTTCTGTGGTGACTTCTAATAAACTACCTAGTAAGGCTTCACGCTTCAGTGTTCAGTGGTCCCGGAGCAATCGCCGGTCGCGGCATGTTGGCAGTCGCGTTGAGTAACCCTAAAGTCCCGCCCGCCCTAGGCGAGTGTGAATATAGTGCTCTAGGAATATAATACGAGGTAAATGTATTATATTTGTTAATTGTGAATTTTAATGGCTGTCCGAAACAAATAAGTTGAGTAGTATTTTTTTTTTAATAACTTGTTATGTCGTACGGCTACTAAATACTATTTAGATTTTTTTGATTTACCTATTAACGGTGTAGGTACTTCTAGTGAGCACTCACATGCTCATGTTCATTACTTTTCAATATTTCTATAGCTAACTTATAATTTTTTCCATGAATACAAATGTTTTTTAAAGAAAACTTAATTATATTTTTGGTCAGATTAGCAGTCTGCCTAAAGATTGCCAATCTGTTCGTAAATTGTGAGTGTTAATTACAAAATCTAGGTATATTGTACTGATAATTATTTCACCTATACATAGTTTATTAAAATGTTGTCAGTAATTAACGACTAATCGATACTTTTTGTGTAGGCATGAAAATAAAAAAATCCTTGTCTTTGGCGCTGGACTATAATTAACTACGCGTTAGTGGTGCAGCAGTGGTATTCGAAATTTTCGAATAAGTATAAGCATTGAATACTTAAAGGCAAAACCAACTTATAAAAAAAATACAACCAATATCGCGATAGAAAAAAGAAAAAACGCGTTTAATTGGTATCTTACACCTTTTATACACACCCTAGGGTTATTTATGTAGGTACCCCAATGTACGGAACCTTTAAAGCACAAAACATTCGTTTTCCTAGGTATGTACCATACCTACGTTAGTTCTGCGGTGGCGAGTTGTTTTATTAAGTCTGTATCACACCGTGCGAGGTGTCTGCTTGCCCCGCCCTCACGTAATATCTAGTACTATGAACTGTTCCATTCCCACCCCGTAATAACAGATTATTACGAACAAACGGTTTGCCAATGGAAATACTGAAGCTTGTATTAGTATTCGTCGAAAAGTTTTGATTGTTCGTGGAAGAATGAAATGACGCGTAGGTAATACACAATTCCTACTTACAGGTACCTAGTCATAAGGCACAGTAGAGTTTATTTGTCACATCACACCTATATCCCCGAAGGCTTACCCTTATCATAAGGTTCTGTTGTAGCTACACCCACATCTTCATCGATACAGTTAATAAATCCCATCATGTAATAGGTATTGAGCCTATTGACATCAACCGGACACAAACTCCGGGCTGCTGAAGAGAATTTCTAGAAGTAGTAGTAGCAGTTCGTGCCTTCTCTGTATGAGAAGAGGCCCTTGCCCTGTAGTGCGAAAGTTATGGACTGGTTATGTTATTTATGGTAAATAGTAGCCCAGAGTCCCGGAATTTCGGTAAATGTAAGAGGAGAACTATGTGGTTTTAGTCGGTAGGAGGCTGGAGTGAAGTCCTTAAAATTAACAAATTAAAAAAAAAAACTTTGTTTATCACGCTTGTGTAAATATTGTGTATTAGAAAGTGTACAATAAAGATGATACTTTTTGAATTTACAGAATAAAAATAAAACGTTCATAGCATTCTTATACTTAGAATATTTTTGCTCTGGTTTCATTACAACTAAACTCGCGACAATATAAATTGAAAAAATGCACTAAAAAAGAAACGTCAAATCGGAGTTCTTAGATTGTCGCGAGTATAGCTAAAATTTCACGGATATAATAAATACAGGCCTAACTTGGTCCAAGTAATTTCAACACGGTTAAAAGTTAAAATAGTTAGAATATAGTTTGAACTTACTGAAAATGATTTATGAGAAGGTAATTAATATGATCGTGACTAACCAAAGTTAAGTCGGGCACGACTTTTCCGTTGTTGCCTTGTTACAGGTGGATTTGACGAACATTTGTGATGTGCACAACGTCGTTTGTTAAATGAACACTGATTAGAAGGCAAAAGTTTATTTTGCATAATTAATGTTCATAAACCCATATCATCAGATGGTTTTGTAATGGTGATTTCGCAGATGGATTATAAAATCCGCTGTTTTACAAAACTGCTAGCTGATTTCCAAACAGTACTGTTATGAAAAACAGCTGAACGACCTTTAGTTGTTTTGCATGATTACTAAACTATAACACGCAGAATTGTATGAACGTTTTGTGTTTAGCAATGCAGCGGATCAACGATCAGAGAATATGTAGATCAGCGTGAAATGAACCGTCAACTTGTAGATTTTAGTTCGAAATTTTGTCGCATATGGCTCTGTGTGTCTTATCAACAATAAGTTGACTTTATTTTAATTTTGAGTTAGTACCAAAAAAATATGAATATTTTGAATAACGTAAATACTAAACCACTATACTAATCGACAAAAATCGGGATAATGAAAAAAAAAAAATACCCTTGACCGAGCGAAGAGAGCTTGGGAGTTTCTTGTACCCCCACACGGACAGGTTAGGTTCGAAGAGGATGACGGCGGTCAGTGAGCGAGCGTAGCGAGCGAACTACCCCCCATTTTTTCCATTTTTTTTTTTTTGGATGTGAGTAAGAACCTAAGAACTCCCAGGTACGTGAGTATGAACTCGAGTTGTTTTAAGTTTTTTATGGAAAATAATGTTTATGATGCCAAGTAACATCTTTTGCTTTGTGTGCGGCATTAGAAGTATTATATTGTCACGAACAAGTCCTTCATGCCAAGACTGTGTTGCGGTTGCGGCTGTGGCGTGCGTTTTATCTTGCTTAGATACACAGCTTGTGACTGAAAGTCAAAGTCAATTAATTTATTGCAATAAGACCATTTGTAGGTACTTTTGTAAGTCAATAAATACCACGTTCCAAATGTAGATTCCTATGGAGAAGAACGGACAAAAAACTCCATGGTTGCTCTTTTAGATGTATTGTGTTACAACATTCTTGGTACATTTAGGTACATTTCCCGTAAAAAGACACTAGGTGTTACCGATGCAGTTGAAGTTGTAAAATCGTATATCACGGGACAGATAATATAAATCAAAACGCCCTGAAATCACGACAGGATATCGTGAGGTAGGTACAAACTAAATCGTTTCTGTCTACACCTGTGTTGGTTTTTGCTAGAGTTCAGTTTTCATGCATCGCAAATGGCTGGCTTTGTAAATATCTATCTGAAAATATTTACTTGAATAAAACAATAGATTCTCTTGCAGATGTTTTTACAAACCCATCAACCGTACGCGGTAACGGTAATAGTTACAACTTACTATAAGAAAGGAAAAATTGTTGTAAACAAAATCTAGTTTAGTTTGGTCACCATTGGTTGTTTTTGGGTTAAAGTTTTCGTTTACTGGTTGTTGTTGTTGTGTCCTGTATTGCACTTTTTTGACGGCATGGCGCAGGCGGCTGTTGGCGCAGTGGACGAGAGATCGGCTGTGGTGCCGCGTGTAGCGGGTGCGACCCCGGCACGGAACCAATATTTGTATGATTTACGGATAATAATTGTTCACCCCAAGATATAGGAGAAACTCCTAGTGTGGGACAGTGTTATAAGTATCTATTTATAAAAAGAAAAACTATCTGGCCTTCTACTGATGTATTGTTGTATTTCCTATTTGCATTCATTTTGTTGGCCGTTGCCTGTCAAGTGGTTATTTATTTGGCAATAGATTGGGCTCATTTTACATAATAAATGAAAAATATAAGCGTCAACACTATGGGGTGAAAGTGTCGACCCTACTTCGCGAGTAATTTTTGTAACAATTTATTAAAAGTAGTTGGACAAATTAATAACTACCAACCAAGAACTACATAATGAACTCCAGAGTGCTAAGAAAATTTCCTACAGACTGTTACTCATCTATCCATGCCATATTTATCATTATTTTATTATTAACTTAGTGTTATGCTCGTCGGCCTAGTGGTTCAAAGCGCGACTGCTGGGTATGAGGTATTGCGTTCGATTCCCATGTCGGGATAAGTGTTATTAGGTTTTTCTGTTGATAAATTCTCAGTAGCAGCCCGAAGTTTGAAATTTTGCTCGGTAGACGGCAATAGCCTCACAACCTACATTATACATGGGGATATTATTTTTTACATGGGACATAATAACTGCACACGAGCATTACTGAGAATATTGGGGTCAAGGTCATTGGTGTAATATCTTCATGTGTTACAGTTTCCTGGAGATATACAACGAGAGAGTGCACGACTTGCTTTCTGGCGAGGTGCCCCTCCCTCCGTGTCACTCATTACCTCGGCGCAGAGGCAACGCGCGTAAGGACCTGCGCGTGCGTGAGCATCCGTCCAGGGGACCTTACGTTCAAAGTAAGTGTTTGAAGGAGATTCGTTACAGAATGATTACATCGCCTTTTTTTCTTTATAAATTAACTAGTCATATCTACGTGCTGGGTAATTGTTGATAGCTAGGGTTGATAGTAAGAAATGTGTTAACCAGTGATCTGAAGTGATTGCAGTTATAGTACGTAGGTAATAACGGTGCCAAGTGCGTAGTATATTCGGTTACAATAACTTCAACGCACATACTTAGAACATAACATTTAGGTACATACCTAACCTACTCGTAGATGTAAAAAAGCTAAAATTACTGTATTTTTAATAAAAAAAAACAACTTTTAACCGGATTAATCGCGTGTATTATTTATTGGTTTTTGTTTTTCCTGGTTCTTCGGTCGCAGGAGTACTTGAAAGGTCACGAACGCTGCAATGTGTTCGAATTATCAGGAAAAACAAAAACCAATAATACACGCGATTAATCCGCTTAAAAGTTGTTTTATGATGTGTAGTGATCGCGAAAGCCTAAGATATTACTGTTTTTCTTTAGTTTTGTACATAAAGCCCCATAATATCATTTTACACGACCAGATCTTCGCCGAGTGTCGGTTCAAAACGCAGAAGCTCTTCTGACACTAGTAAGTGAAGGGGCTCGACGTCGCCGCACGGCTGCCACTCGACGCAACTCCACCTCCTCAAGATCCCATGCACTGCTTGAAATCGCCACACCTCACGCCACACTTCACCTTGCCGATCTAGCTGGAAGGTACCTACTCACACAGTTATGTAAAACAATTATAAAATTTAACCGCAAGTTGAAAAAATGCGGGTCAAGGCCTGACCCTCGTATTTTCTCAAACGTCTTCTCGAGTGGAACAAAAGACATGGTCATTTGTTCGACCCGAGTTAACAGTTTAAGATGCAGTAGGTAAATGTTACATTGGCTAATTGCAATATGGTAAATATTGCAATTAGCCAATGTAACATAACTTAAGTATTTTGTTTGAAATGAATTCGGAACCTCTATCATTTAAAAGAATGATAACATTACGAATCTTGACGCACATATTTTTTCTTGTTCAATCTTAATTATTTATGTACATAATATAAAACTTTCATATTTAAGTCCATAGGATACAGACCCCTCTTTTCTTTGGCCACTCTGGGCAAGTGCCCAGGGCCACGCAATCCATGAGGCCCCCTATATTCTACTCCTTTTGCCCGTTGTTAATAAAATAGTTCTCTGTCATAGTCAGGGGGCCTTTTAGTCTAAAATGACCAGGGTGTCCAATAGGTAAAATACCTCGCTGATAGGATAACCGTGTAGCAAAAATATTTTAAGCTTATTGGATAAACCAAACACAAAAATGTTACATTAATTAATTATAGGTACCTACTCGTACTTCAGATATTAATATTTATGGTTTTGTTCACGTAACAGTACCTACCCACAGGTATATTATCTAACAGCTATTAAAAGTTAACATCCATTACATAACAGTTAAGTTATCGTAGTTACTACGTAACAATATTTTTATATCTTATTGACGAAAACAAACGTAAAAAATTGAGGTCCCACTTGGTTTTACAATATGTAGGTACCTACACCCTTAAAAACTGTGTTAATTGGTAATTTTCATAAGAACGAGCAATGTAGATTAGTAAGATTTGGTTGTAGTTTTCGGCACACTTACCTATATCTATGACGTGAACAGCGTCTTTTTGATGAAAATGATATTGAAGTCGAAAAATTGATACTGGGTAAATTTTTGAAGTAGGCGTGGATGACTAACTCTGAAACTATAAGGAATAGCGAGAAATACTCAAAAGAGTCTCGAGCCCGTTTTTGATGAAAACTTAAACTGCATCATTGGATTTTTGAAAAATCTTTATATATGTTCTTAGCTAACAAGAACCAAACGAATAATAGATTTTTTTTTAAGATAAAAGAACCGCCTTCATTGTAATGGTGAAAACAATACATAGACATACGATCACAGATCATTTGCTGTTAATTATTGAAGTGTTCCATTGTCTATCTCCGAAGATCTTCATCAAATCCTAATATATTATATACTAAAACCTTCCCTGAAAAATATGTAGTTATAGGTATAATGAAAACCAAAACCGGATCAGTAGTTTTTGAGAAAATCGTGGAAATACTAACATACATACATACATACACATACGGGTTGATCAATCGAATTTATTAAAAAATCTGTAAATTACGTGCAGCAAACTAGGAATATGCAGAATTTTAATAAACTTATTCATATTTTTATGTCTTTGGTTCATACATTACCTACCTGTATTTTTTTTTTTTGCGAAATTGTCCTCAATATTTTTTATTTCAAACGCCTGCAGCGCGGCTAGCTTCACAATTCACAAAAAAAAGGATGAGAATAAAAAAATTCAAAAATCCAATGATGCAGTTTTATATTTTATCAAAATCGGCCCTGAGACTTCTTTTGAGTATTTTTTGATATTCCTTAGTTTCGGATCTGGCTATTCGAAAAATTTACGCTGTATACGTTTGGAAAATCCATCATAGACGCTGTGCTGACTCCTACCGGCTAAAAACCACACGGTCCTACTCCAACGTTTACCGACGTCCCGAATCGTTGCAGCAATCAACGCGACCCCGGCAGGACTGTATATGTACCTAAATAGGGGCGTGAAATAGTATTTATCTGTATAACTCTGCACAGTTCTTTCAAGAATAGAAGTTCGTGTATTAGAAATTAAAGAATTTGCCGTCTAATGTCCCTAATCCATCAGCTAGGTTAAGCTTCGACGCACCTACCTGTGGAATGAAGAAGCCTCACAAATTCATCACCAACGTAATACTTATTCAATTTACCTAGTGGGTATTACTCATTGGTTATTATTTATAAATGTATTATTTTCCTGTTACATTTACATACGTAGGTATATGTATACCTACCTACATACGTTTATGCCCGTTTTCTATTGGACTGCAGACTGATATCCTCCGACTGCCTCCATAACCTACTTTTCATCTACTTTATCGTGAATGTTTGTCGTTTCATGTTACTTTTACGATTTAATCAGTTGATTATAAAGCCCAGGCATTATCTACTTAATAATTAAGTGATCCACCCGTTTGTCGGCAGGTCGACCATATTTGTTTAGCTCTACTTAAATGTCTTTATAACGTAGATTGAGATAGTTTACAAAGTGTATTTTTACCCACAAGGCATTTCTTGTTACGTTTATTTGGCTCCGCATGCGGATGTGCCCGCATGCGTGAACTTACAACATATACCAATTAAAAGTTTTACGTGCGCATATCACGAGTCATAAATAAGATACACATTAATGCAAATGTGAAATGCACCACGCATGCGGGGCAGGTACGCATGAGGAATCCAAATTCGTTTGACAGTTGAAGACCCACATTGTTTGTTCAGCGAAAAGGCAAGCTGGGAGGGCTGTGGTGGCGGCGCCGGGAGACAGAAGGAAGGAGCCAATATTAATAAGTCATTGGTAGCACTCAGCAACGTCATCTCCGCTCTCGGTGAGTACCATTAAAATCGCAATCGCAGGAATGCTAAAAGGTAAAATAATAAAGTTATAATATTATATGGAAAAAGAATACGGTCGTGAGCAGGATTCGAACCTGCGCCTCCCGGATAAATACTCCAGGCGACCACTAAGCGATCGATCAAGCGACCTCTGCTCACCACCGGGAATTCTTCATCCATATTTTTAACACGTCTTTTGGCGACGTCATTGCTATCAGTCCCTAAAGTAAAGATGATCATGACAATATTTAATTTTGATGTAATATATCATATCAGTCCGTCTATTATTTCTCATTGGTCTAATGGTCGCAAGCGAAGCTGCTAAGCGTGAAATCCCGGGCTTGATACCCGGATCGGCAGTGTTATTCAGTTTTACTGTTAATTAAGAAAGTATGATTAGATTTTCCTGTAAGGATATTCTCAGTAGCAGCCCGGTGTGCGGAGTTGTGCCTGGTTGATGGCAATAGGCTCACCACCTATTATATGGGACTTAACTTAAGCAGTTAGCATTGGTAAAATGTGGGTGTACAACAGTATACACCTCTACCAACTTCTTCGAGGAATACTGGCGTGATGCTATGTAAAATGTATGTATGTAAATAAAGATTAAAACTAATTTTATTTCATAGTGAGCGGGGGTGCAACTCGTGGGAGGTTCGTGCCGTACCGTGACTCTGCTCTCACTTGGCTG
Source organism: Xylocampa areola (assembly GCA_935421205.1). Lineage (NCBI taxonomy): Eukaryota > Metazoa > Arthropoda > Insecta > Lepidoptera > Noctuidae > Xylocampa > Xylocampa areola. The sequence goes on along the minus strand of OW285217.1, from coordinate 6,893,050 downwards.
CTGAAAGACTGCTTCACAGGTGGAGCCAGCACATTCATCATCGCTAGTGAGTACATCTTTATTAAACGAATTACAAAACAAAATTTTGTGTAATAACACGGTAGGTAAGCGTCGAGGTCTGTGACTAGTTAGTACTTAGAGGAGATAAATCTTGACATATATGCTTAATACATAAGTATTTACTATGATTATGTAGTTTCAATTTTATTCAAGTGTCGAAATCTGACCGCATCTACAGTCAAGGCCTTTTTTAAAAGGGTATTCTGCTGCATATCGTATTTCTGTTATATATATAATAACGATGTTATAATGAATATATAATAATGATAATTATGTTTATCTGATACAGCTGTTTCGCCAAGTGTTGCGTGTTACGGCGAGTCGGCATCGACGCTTCGTTGGGCTGCGCGAGCACGTCAGCTGCCGACACCCCGCACCATCAGCTGTGGATCACACGTTGCTTCACGAGCTGCGTTACAAGCTCAGCTCAATAGACTGATTTCTGAACTTTCCAGAAATTTTATCCAATATGTAAGAATCAACTTATTTGCAGTATTATTATGACTAAAGCCACCAACTATGGTAAATGTTATGTATATACTAATTTTCAGATACCGGAAACAGGAAAGATAACATTTGATGACCAACATTGGACACTGCGAGAAAATGAACTCGTTTCGCAATCTGATGGTTTAAGTAAAGCAGCAAACATAGGCAACATTATGAACATAATGCGTCCAAAAAGCGACGCTAACAATTCGGAGTCAACTGCATCGTCAGCTGCCAGCGGCAGTTCAGATGTTATCAACGCAATGGACAAGAATTTGACAATTGCAAATGAGATTAATAAGGAAATGGATAAACTATTTGGACCCACTCTAGAAAGAGCGAGTAGTGGGGATGATCTCAAAATAGTAGCGCCATTAAGGCATAAGAAGAGGCAGTGTAGATCTCAAGAAGTTTTAACTATAGAAGAAACTTCAGTGATAGGCCAGACTAACAATTTGGGGAATACTTTGCCAAGCCAAAGCGAAGTGCAATTAAATGACGTAACGCATCCAGAAAAGCCCAAAGTTCCTCATATAACCATTCTGCATGACAATCAAAGAGCAGAAATCGTCGCTTCAGTCACGGAACGACTGTACTCCAAACTAAAAAAGAAAGAAGAAGCTGTTGTTTCAAAAGTGGAATCAGTAGTTGACAGAAAAATAATGGAGCCACTGAGTGAATTAAAAATTTGTACAAATGCGCGTCAAAGACTAATGGACTTAAGTCAAAAGGCTATAAGAAACAGAAGGAGGATTGGTATACCAGCGCACACGCAAACAAGACTGACGGTAACTCGAGTACGTGATCAAGCTATCGATGTGCAAACAGACCTATACTCATATATGTCTAAAAATAAGCTTCCCTATACATTCTACCGAGACGTAGCTACTGAGACAGTCCCAATGACGCCGCGATGTAAGGAAGTATCCGTCGGACCGACAGGATCTCTTGATTTTAGTGACATGTCAACAGAAACTAAGAGAGTCGTCTATAAGAACTCCCTTATGATGACTGATTTTGTAACCAAAAATGAACGATACACTCAAACTTTAGTTGTACCGCCGCCTAGAAGAAAGAAATGTGCGTCGTATTTACCAAAACTCGTTTGCAGTGATGAAAAAAAAATTACTGAAGAATGTTCTAATGTCCCAGTTATAAGTATAAATATATCGCAAATATATCCTGTAGATTCAGAATCTCAAAGTTCTGATGATAATTCAGAGCACTTAAACATAACTAATAGCAAGTCAAGTGTTATAACAACGACTCCAGATTTGTTAACAAATCATAGTTCAAGTGATCCACAAAATATTATAGATATAGGTAAAGACGAGATAAGTGTTTTAATGAAAGTATCAGAAGATGCAAAAGCTCCATTAATAGTTCAAGGAGATATCGAAACCAAACCCACATACAGCACCGCGCAATTTGAAGAGTTTCCAGATACAGATGATTATACTCTACCAAGAGTGAGTCCCAATTTAGTTAGAAAAGCCAATTCGTCCGAAATCAAAAATATGATATTAGGACGGAGTCAAAATATTTATCCATACAATATAGTACTATCACCACCAAAAGAAAGAGATACAAAACGGATCGTTAAATTTAAAGATATCAACGGAGATCAAAAGATTGCTATTACTTCAGAAACTAGTAAGAACGGTGACAATAACGACAGAGGCGAAAATAAAAATGAAACTGCTTCCGATATGACAACATCTGATAAAGATATTCCAGTAGATAACTGCTATGAGAGTATATATTCTGATTCAACAGAATCTAGTCAAGTAGATACAGATTCTTTTATTTGGAAGAAGGGTAGTAGCAGAACATTGGGAAGCTTAAGGAAGAGTTACGTGCCTGTTTATAAGAGCTCAAAATATAAAACAACAAAAGCGAGGGTTTTTAAAGATTTTACAGGATTAGAAGAACCACAAGGAACCGAAAAAGGTTTACCGAACTATGATTTACGCGAAAATTTCATAGATATTAGTTCCAGCGATAGTCGCGGAACGGACAATGAATCAGAATACAAAAGTCGTCGACGCAAACCATATTTTGATAATTTATATTACAACCGAGATATTGATTGCAATCACGATGATATGAAATACCAATCACAGAGCATGGAAAGCAAAATATTTGATACCTGTAGTAATTTGGAGGAGGCAGTTAATAAATATGAAGATTATGTTACAAATTACAAAGAAGTTAAAAAGAATAACGTTATCGAAGCTACATCGCGAAGACCGAAGGAGTATCTTCAGCATTTAGTGCAATTAAGACGAGAAGTAGTGAAAGCAGAGAGTGACAATACGGACAGTTCGATTGATGTGTCTCTTAAATAATTTTAATAATTCAGTAAGATGTTTAAAAATAAGTATAATAATCGATAACGTATTTTTGTATAACGCATGTTTATTAATAAAATTGATTGACACTAAGATAATTTTATATACTTTGTCTATAAACAAAATGACGCGGAGCCAAATTCAAGTTCAATGAAATTGAAATGTAAGGTCACCACTAAATAATAGTGGGTCTATTCAAAATTATGAAATAAGCTTAGAGTTAGTGCAAAGCCTTCGCTGTCGGAGTTTAGCGGTTGTTGATAAAGCGTGAGCGCACGTGAATATCGTCAATTTATAAACAAATTTAATGAGTATAAATAGCCGAAACTAAAAAATATATATTATTAACGTGGTTTTAGTTGTGTTATTCAGCTGTTCAAACTTATAAAAGTGAAATATTGGATTACCAAAATGTCTTTTTTTATAATGCAATTATTTAATCCCCAAACATTAATATTTGTGTCTTTCTCTATTATTTACTCATTACTATGGTTTCGATACAAATTTACGTACTGGACAAAAAGAGGTGTAATCGGGCCGAAACCAGAATTTTTATTTGGAAATCTTAAAAACGTGATCAAAAGAAAAGAACAGTTTTTCCAGCCCTACTACAATAATTACTTCAAATATAAACATTTACCTTACATAGGCATGTACTCTTTCCATCAACCAGTGCTATCAATACACGACCCAGATATAGCGAAGCTCATGTTGATTAAAGACTTTGATTACTTCCAATCGCGTGGTACATATGCTGGAGGTGTTGGTGACCCATTAGCGGCTAATCTATTCAATATTTTCGGGAAGCAATGGAGAAGTCTTCGACTAAAAATGACCCCAACATTCACTCCGGGAAAACTGAAGACTATGTATCCGATTGTTGAGAATATAGCGGAACAAGCTTTAAATTACGTGGATGTACTGAATTCAAAGAAGAAGACAATAAATTTTTCCGACTTTTATTCAAAATATGCGATGGAGATAATTGGAAATGTAGGTTTCGGTGTGGAATGCAATGGTTTCGTTAATCCTAAATCGGAATTTTATATAAGAGGACATGAATATTTTGACCATCAATCACATTACTGGTAAGTTATTCTGATTGATTGCAGAGAGCTTATAGATTTTACTTTTTGAACTGTGAGCTGCTCTCATCTATTTATGTGAAGGATTCAAAGCTACATTCGATTAACCTGCTATTTAGTAGCCAGGTTAATCGAATGTATCGTGTATTCGTAAGTTACGGAAATTACTGATTTAAATTTATTTACGCTGTTTGTAATTTTAAGGAGAATTATTCGAGCATTTGCCTTCTTCGCTCCAGATACATTTGATAATTTAAAGATCAGACGAATCAGCTCAAAAATAGAGAACTTTTTCTATGGCATAGTGAAAAAGACCGTCGAACATCGTCAGGAGCATTCTCTGACAAGGAATGACTTCTTGCAGACGCTAATTGAACTAAAGAATGGACATGTCGTTGACGAAAAAGGTACGTAGGTGAGAAAATATTTTAAACAGTCCATATTGAAGACTATTTGAATGTTAAAATGTTAAAGGTGTTGATCATAATGAATCGGGACATAATAATCAAAGCATAGCTAGAGCGAAACCTTTTCAAAATCCCGCTTTTATTGAAGACAATGAATTAGATTATTTAATTAATTAACTTTTAAATATTTCAGGTGAAGTTAAATACACAGTCACAGGATTTCCGTTCACAATGACCGATGTGGCAGCAAACACAATGTTGTACATGATTGCCGGCTATGAGACATCAGCTACAACAGGCCAGTTCGCCGCCTATCAGTTAGCCCTGAACCCTCAGATTCAAGCTAGGGCTAGGAAAGAGGTGGAATCTGTTCTTGCACAGCACGGAGGAGAGTGCACGTATGAAGCTCAGAATGAAATGGTGTATTTAAATATGGTGCTCGATGGTGAGTTACTGTTTGGTTTACAAACTTATCATATCATCTGTATTTGAAGGGGTATGCACAATTCACGGATGTCGTTATTAAGTCCCATGATAGTGAGCCTATTGCCATCTATCGGGCATAATTCAAAATTTGGGGCTGCTGAGAAATTACTTACCGAAAAAAACTACTTAACACTACACCCGACCCGGAAGTTGAACGTTAGGCCTCACGTTTAGCAGCTGCGCTGGCGACCGCTAGACCAATGAGGTAGGCAATTTAGTTTAATAGAACACAAATATGGTTAAGGTTAAACGATTACTGCAACGGCTTTAATTTATTGGATGATTAGTTTTTAATTTTATAATAAAATTGTGTAATAAACTAATAACAAACATAAGTTTAAACTAGTTAATAAAGTTCCGATGTACTTACTAGTTGCGTGCATTGGGCCGTGATTGAACGAAAAACGTGAAACTGCCTCGTTGGTCTATTGGTCCCAAGCGCGACTGCTGAGCAGGGTTCGATCCCCGGGTCGGGCAAAAGTATTATTGAGTTTTTCTGTTAGGAAATTCTCAGCAGCAGCCCGGAGTTTGAATTGTGCCCGGTTGATGGCAATAGGCTCACCACCTATTACATGGGACTAAATAACTGCATTGGTGAAATGTCGGTGTACAACTGTGTACACCTCTGCCTACCCATTCGGGGAATACAGGCGTGATGCTATGTTATGTTATGTTACATTTATATGATTTGATTGGTTAATTCTTTTCAATTCAGAAACAATGCGAATGCACCCATCAATGCGTGCCCTATTCAGAAGATGCAATAGGGACTACAAACTGCCTAACAGTGATCTGGTCATCGAAAAGGGCACCATGGTGTTCATACCCATACACGCGATACACATGGACCCAGACATATTCCCAAACCCGGACAAGTTTGATCCCGAACGATTTTCACCGGAGAATAAAGCAAAATTACATCCTTGTCACTGGATGCCCTTTGGAGAAGGACCAAAGAAATGTTTAGGTAATTATAATCTTAATTAACATTATCCCATTGTCCCAAATTAATAGTATTCTACATTTCTTCCTAACATTAATAAGATTTTTTATATTTAAAGAATAATATTTCAAACGCATTAACACATACGGAGCGAACTAGTTATAAAGTTATAAATCTTTTATGTCTTAGTATAATCTTAGTGGTTAGAGCGTCTGGAGTATTTATTCAGGAGGCGCAGCCGCAGGTCCGAATCCTGCTCACGATTGATTTTTTATATTTTGTATTGGTTCTTTTTTTTAAGATTAATTTTCAATTTGCGTAATGTGGTGGTGATCGTTGTTATTCCCAAAAACTATGAGTGAACCTTTTAATTATTTAGAAGTAGGTATCGATTATGTAAATACCTTATTGTAATTAAATAGTGTTGGGCAGCTACTGTCGTTGTTCTTGACCCACTAGTACGCCTCGGACTGCATAGTTGGAGAGTCATCGACACGACCACGGAGACATAACTTCGCGTTATTGAACATTACATCTCTACACGGGGTCACTTTGCCACGCCTCTTAAAATTGTTGTACTTATCACTAGTTTATAGATATTCTAATAGAAACTATTACTTACATACACTAGAGAAACTATGACACTAAGCGAATTTTCATATTAACTTTTCAATCTAAATATTTTTCACATCGTTGGTAGGGTTGGTAGGGCTACCTGAAAAATTTGCATTACAAAAAAAAAACACTTGCGAACAAAAAAGTTAGAAAGAAGAATGAATGAATTAATTTGTACACGACTGGCCAAAAAGGAGTGTTATGGTTTTAGGGTTCATGTATGTATGTATATTAAAAAAAACTTACTAGCCTATGTTACCCGGGGCAATATAAGGATTCTAACGATATCCCACACATCTAAATCGGTTCATGCATTTAGAAGTTATGGTGGAATAAAGTAACTCACAAACATACATACATAACTATATACATGAACCCTAAATATATATTACTTTATACAAATAGTAACATTGATAGCTAAGTATTTTTTTGCACAGGAGTAAGGCAAGGATACATTCAGTCGAAATTAGCGTTGATAAAAGTGCTGCACAAGTATGAATTAAGTCTGGATGAAAGAACAGAAGTGCCGATGAAGATAAAGAACTCTTCGCTGGTATACGCGGCTAACGGCGGAGTGTGGCTCAAACTCAGAAGACTGGACACGTAAGACATATAGGTAATAAATATATGTTCAATCATAGTAAAGTTATTATATTAAATGGAAAAAGAATACGGTCGCGAACAGGATAAATACTCCAGGCGCTCTGACCACTAAGCCATCTCGACCTCTGCTCGCAACCGCGAATTCTTCTTCCATATTTTAACATGTTTTAAGGCGACGTCATTGCTATCAATTCAGTCCCTGTATAGGTGACCGAACCAACACGACTAACTTTGCAGTTAATACAATGTCGTGAAGAATGCAATTACCTTTAACAATTCAAGATAAATCTTTGAAAAGCATTAACGCATGCTTTAATAACTTTAGAGTTCGCTAAGCATGCGTTAATGCTTTTCAAAGATTTATCTTGAATTCAATCATAGTGTATCTTTTCTAAACATTTTGTCTTTAGAATTTTAGAAATTTTAAATAATCGATTGCATTGCATTCGCAGATATCTGTATCTGGATCGGCGAAGAAGTTATGGCAAGAAGTCAGGAACTAACTTTTGTGTTCATCTCAGTGTTTGAGTGTTCACAGACTGAACTGTTAGTGTTAGCTTTAAAGAAGACTTTGGTGACCATGAATTATTCGACTATAAAACGTAATTGTAGATCATGCAGTTTTTCGTCGCGATGCGAAAAGCTAATGCATACAAAATTATTATGTAGGTACGTTATCTCACGACTGGCCCTGAAGACCGAAAGCGGTCATTCCGACGTTACCTACGCCATCTGGGTCGCATAATAAGTATTATAACATGCAGCATATATTTTAAGTTTAACTCACAGAAACTATTGAACACACAAATCGGTTGAATTTTGAGTATCTATTATAAGTACCTAGGTAAGTATTCTAATAAATTACCGATTTTCTAAAGAACTAGTACCTACACGTTATGTCTCTGTTTACTTTATTCTTACTATTAGTTAGAATTTTTCCACATATTCAATAGTTCAGAAAAATTGATGAATTAATTCATTAACAAATTGCATAGTAACTTCTTTTATTAAACGTTTTATTGTAGTAAGTTTTTTTTTGTTTTTCTTGTATGATTGATTGTGCAAAAACGAAGCCAAACTTGATTGAAATGGGCATATTTATTAACATCAACGCGTTGGTTCTTCGCTGATAAAAGTGATAGATATTTAACTGTATGTTTTAGATGTGGAAGGTGAGTGTCTATTAGTGGGATGCAACGGTGTATCTGATTCACTTGTGCAATTCATCTATCAGATGAAGTTTCTACGACTGTTACGGAAAAAATGAGTTTTTTATTTTATCCGGGATTCGATAAACATAAGCTATAATTGTGAAGAGTGATTAAAGATGGGTTTTGCATTTTGCTATCATTTTGAACAGGCCCATAAACAGAGGAAGAGTAAGATGTTGTTGCGGTGCCATTTGTCATAGTTATAGGATAGGAGCTCGAGCCACAGTGTTTAGTTTAAAAAAAAAACAGAACAACTTCGGATTATTTTTGTATAAAAACTTTCGTGAGACATATTCATATCAATTAATGTTCACCGGTTACTCTCACGTGCATTTTTTTGTTGCTCAGGTAACTATAATATTTTGTATAGCAGTAACCATAACATTATAAAAAATCTGACAACTAACATTTATACATTTACTAGCTGTCTGGATAGGGTCACCCTTATCATCTAGGGGTATAAAAAATAGGCTATGGTTTAGATCTACCAAATATGCTCAAAACAATCATAAAAATCGGTCAAGCCGTTTTGGAGGAGTTCGATAACAAACACTGTGACACGAGATTTTTACATATTAGAAGAGAAGATAAGATTACAATAATATATCAATTGAATAAGTAAAGTAAGTATTGAGGGAACTTATCCGCAATTATAACAGCACCAGAAAAAAATGGCCAAATTATGAAAGTAAGGTTGAAAGTATATACGGTTCTTAAAACTAACTAAAACAACATGATATAACAATAGATTTTCATTATACTATTAAAACAAATTTGGAATTGCCGTCGTAGTGTGCCTTGCAAGTACGTTCTTACTGAATTAATCTTGTTTTTCCTTTTCGCGGGTCTGAGTCTCTTTGTCGACATCATTCTTATCAGTTGATGTTTCCTCGTCAGAGTCGGATTCAGGGCTATACAAGGTCTTCTCTGATATTTGGACACGGTGAACTCGTTTCTTTTTCTTACCTTTTTCAGTTTGTACACCAATTGTTTTCAAATTAGATTTTTTTTCTGGCTTTCCTTCCACATTTTCTTCACCTTGTTCTTCTGCCCCTTCAGGTTTTCGTACCGAGGCAACAGCTTCTAAAACACTTTTCATATCCTCAGTTAAGTTCATAACTGATTCATCGTTCATAAGGGCCCTAGAAGTGGAGGCGTTTGGACTAGATACTTCTTTCAATGCATTATATTTTTTTCCTTTTTTATACCGATGTAATTCATGTATTATAAGGCTATCAACTCTCGAAATTTGTGAGTTGACTTTAGATTCAATAATTGCTCCTTCTTTTTGGGATGCTTCAGATGCTTCTATTTCCAATTCTCGAGACGTAATCTTTGCTTGCCCAAATTGCCTAGCTATCGACAATCCACTACTCGCTTCACCATCCAAAGAAGGAGGCGATGGAAGGTAGTCAAGCCCGTCTTCTTCAGAAAAATCTGGTAAATGTAATGTATCAACTAAGTCATATATCCATTTAACGATGAATATCTTATCTTTGGAGACTTTTCTGTAAGCCTCCGCTCTAGCTAATCTGTTCATTTCTTCAGGACATAACGATAATTCAGAAGGTTCAGTTTGGCGTTGCGTAAAATACAAAAAGTTATTTTCTTCATTAAATAACTCAGTTAATTGTTCCTCTTCTTCAGGACGATCACTCTTGGTAGGTAATTTTGTGTTGCTCTCATCTTCAAATTCGTTATTAATCCAAATTTCAGGTGAAAATGTGCGTATTTGGACTTCGTGTTTTTCCTGGATTACAAATGAGTGCCATAAAAAATAAATAAAGAAAATAAAAAAAATTGTCATACGGTTATAACAACGCTTTTCCTTCCGACTTAATTAACAAAAATCTATATATGAGGTTATCTGAGAGAAAATGCCAATGTTAGATAGCTTATACTATTTCTCACAAACCTAACCATAATATAACAAGCTTTTTTCTAAGTCGACTGGTAGTTCCTGATATTAGCGCTTTCAAACAAACAAACAAAACTCTACCGCTTTATAATATTAGTATACATATACAGCATTTTATGCTACATAACATAATAAGTATTACTAGGCCTCATCTGTCCCACTGCAGGGCAAGGGTCTCTTTTCATACATAAAGTCAAAGTCAAAGTCAAAATCATTTATTCCAATTAGACCATATAAAGGTACTTTTGAAAGTCAAGAAATGCCACGTTCCAAAATGTAGATTCCTATGGAGAAGAACGGGCAAGAAACTCCATGGTTCTTCTTCTTCCTGCCCTGGTCCCAAGCTATTTGGGGTCGGCGCAATATGTTTGTCTCTTCCATTCTTCCCTGTTAGCCGTCCCTATATCGTTCACCCCCTTTTCATTCATGTCATCGATCACACAATCCATCCATCTTTTCTTTGGTCTACCTCTACCCCTCCATCCATCAACATTCATATTCATTACTCTCTTAGTCACATGTGTCTCATCCCTCCTCATCACGTGTCCGTACCAAGATAAACGGTTTCCTCTTAACTTTTCTGTCACTGGCGCTATTTTCAAACTTCCTCTAATATACTCATTTCTTACCTTATCCATTCTTGTCACTCCACACATCCATCTCAACATTCTCATCTCCGCTACATGTAGTCTTCTTTCATCCGTCTTCTTCATGGCCCAGCATTCCGATCCAAACAGGACGACAGGTCTTATAACGGATTTGTAGATTTTGCCCTTTAACTTGAGTGGCATCCGTGGGTCACACGTTGTTCCTGTTACCTGTCGCCATTTCATCCACCCTGAGTTGATCCGGTTCGTAATATCTCGGTCTATTTCACCATCACCTTGGATGAGTGACCCAAGTTACCGGAAGTCGGAACAGACTGGTAAAGGCACTCCGTCTAGAGTTATAGGCACGTGACTGGAGAGACCGCCGAAATCACACAACATATAATGCGTCTTGCTTCTGCTAATTTTTAAGCCAACACTCTCCAACCTTTGCCACCATGCCTCCAATCTGCTCTGGATCTCAAGGCCACTCTCGGCAACCAGGACAATGTCATCGGTGAACAACATACACCAGGGAGCCTCTTCTTGAATGTCCGATGTTATAGCATCCATTATCACCAAGAAGAGGTATGGACTAAGAGCCGATCCCTGGTGTAAGCCTACCGTCACATTAAAGCTGGCCGTGGTGCCCGCAGTAGACCGGACTTGGGTACTGCATCGACTGTACATCGATCGGATCAACTGCACATACTTCCCAGGCACACCTTTCTCCTTAAGGGCTCACCATAAAACATCACGTGGTACCTGGTCATATGCCTTTTCGAGGTCCACGAAAACCATATGCAAGTTCTTGTGTGCGCCTCTATATTTCTCACACAGCTGGCGCATTGCAAATACGGCATCCGCTGTTCCCCGACCAGGCATGAAACCAAACTGGTTTTGTGAAATTTCACTCTCCTCTCTCAGTCGTCGTTCAATAACTTTCTCCCAAACTTTCATACTATGTGACATTAACTTTATCCCTCTATAGTTGTTGCGCTCCAGCACATCACCTTTATTTTTAAAGATGGGCACCAGTGAACTGTTGCACCATTCATCAGGTATGGCTTCTTCCAACATCAACTTATTGAAGAACAAAGCTAACCACTTCCATCCGTCTAGATGTAATAACTTCCACACTTCAACTGGTATCCCGTCTGGTCCTATCGCTTTTCAATTCTTCATTCCATTTATTGCTATTTTCACTTCATCCTCACTAACCTTTCTCACTAATCCTTCATTCACTGATTTATTCTCAAGCACACCATTCCAATCATTTTCTTCATTCATCAGTCTTTCGAAATATTTATTCCATCTATCTTTAATTCTCTCATCATCTAAAATTACCTTTCCATTTTCATCCTTTACACACTTTATTAAGCATACATCACAAGAAACTCCATGGTTACTCTTTTAAAATGTTGTGTTACAATAATTTAGGTACATTTATTGATAAAAAGACATTATGTGATAACGATGCAGATATATTTGTACACGTAGGTACAATAGAAGATACAAAATTCCAACAATAGTTACAAGTCTTGGTAGTTTAGAGCTGACCAGTCCCAACTTGTGGCACCCGTTCACGAGTATCACGCATATCCATCGCATCGCTCAGCTCAACCATATTTAAGGGAACAGAATGACCCAACACATACGCCACCACAGTAAGACATTTATGTGAGTATGACATCTCAAACTACCAGACCTCAAGTCACGTTACTAGAATAATGTTAATGGCTGCATGGTGCTCACATTTACAATAAAGAAGTTATGAGGCTAATAAAAAAATTAAGAGTGTTTTCTCTCTTTATAGAAGGTCATTGCGGATTGGAGATTTCAGACCATTAACTCTAAGTTTTCTCACGATATTTTTCTTTACGGTATGTCTGTGATGTCTTAGTTTTATGCTACAGCGCGAATTTAATTGGCAGGGCCTGGACCCGCCTCCGCATAAATTATCATTTATTTTATACTAACCAGTATTCTATCGATGTCTCCATGAAGTTCTACATTGATGCGGACCAGTTGGAAGTCTACGGCTAAGAGCACGCGCACTAGAGCCAGCAAGGCGGACAGCAGCCAGCAACACGTGTGCAGCCAAGCTGAGAGGATCGTCAGCCGCGTAGCTTGGTACACTCCGCGGATACGACGTTCATATGTTAAAGTTGCTACGTTCACTGTATACGTGCATCTGTGGGTCGGAATGTAGAAAAAAGAACTATTGATTATGTTATTTGCAAAAAGACCGCCAATATTGCAATAAACTAAGTAGTTTTTTTTGTTGTATTTTTGACTTCCAATATTATAGAGGATTTAGGTTTAGGTTAGGTTAGGTTAGTAATTAGGTTTGATTAAAAAGTATTTTTGTGTTTAGAAGTTATTTGGGCTATATTTATAATGCGCAGGCCAAGTAAAACCCAAATTATAAGTAACTGTAGACGTTTATAATTCGTATATATTAATTAATCATGTTATTTATTTTCGTATATATTGGTTCAAGTTAACTTGCCCTTGCTTGACTGCTTCGTGGGTCTAGTGGTCGCAAGCGCGGCTGCTGAGCGTGAGGTCCTGGGTTCGATGCCCAGGTCGGGTAAATTGTTATTGGGTTTTTCTGTTACGAAATTCTCAGTAGCAGCCCGGAGTTAGGATTTTGGTGGTGGTGACACCCCCGTGCTTCGGAGAGCTCGTAAAGCCGGCAGTCTTGCGCCTAATCTCTCTCCGGTCGTGTCGGATTGCCGTCCCATCGGAATGTGAGAGTGAAGGAAGAGGGAGTGCACCTGTATTTGCGTTGCGCATACACTTGTGCACTATAATATCGCCCTCGTACTTGGCTAATCTTCGTGAAGATAGGCCGCCGTGATCGAAATACGGTCGGGAGGAGTATTATTATAGTAGTATAACAAGTTAACTGAATACTTTGATGAATCAGTTAATCTCTCGTCGGGCTGCGGTAGGTCTAGGTAGTATAGAACAATGTTAGGTACCCGTTATATTACCGTTAGAGATACCTATTATGTACTTTTTAGGTTGTGGTTCGATTAATAATTATTTATGTTTTTTCAATTGCTTTATTGGTCGCAAGCGTGGGTGATGAGTATGGTCTTGGGATCGATACCGGTATTATTAGGTTTTCCTTTTAGAAAATTCTTAGTAGCATCTCAGAATCGTACCCAGTAGATCTCAATAGGCTCACCACCATTTCATAGACCTCTGTCTACCCTTTCGGCAAACACAGACGTGATGCTATGTTATGTAATTTATATTTAGTATATAAGTTCATACGTGGAACTGCCAGTGATTTCTCCAAGTTTGAGGCAGAGCTCCTGCAGGCCGTAATGTGTGACTGCGGACGAGTAGATGCAGAGACCACCCATCGCTAATGAGAATACGAACACGGGGGGCAGCACTCGCCAAGGTCGTTGCAAACTGGAAGATCACATGTAGATAACATTTAGCGTATGTTATTTATTGAAATAATTTAACTTACATAAGATTCAACCCTGCATGCATCATCTAAGACAGGCGGGCTTTTGTGGGTCGCAGGCGCTCAGTGGGGGGACCACAGAAATAAGAAATAAGGTGGGAACTTTGTCCGCCCATAGAGTAACCTCAGGGAAGAATGTGGCACTATGGTCATCAGCTGCCGTAGGTAAACAGTAAGGCTTTGGGAAGACCCTTTAACAGTCTCCCCAGAGATGTCCTATAATAGGTTCCGGAGCTGGTATTTCACACATCAGGTGATCACCCGGGGTGGCTTTAGTGAGGTAAAAATCCTGCACTGCTCGGTCTTATCTCCAAAAACCTTTGAAGAAGCATTTTGAAGGTTTCCTCTGGAAGACAAAAAAGTTCATACTTATGATATAATAGGAGTGTAATTTAAAACGACGTACATAGTTTCATATTTGCAGACAATAAATGGAAATTCAATCCATAAAAACTTTTTTTTTTTACCTTTATTTATAAAACGTATCGTCTATTAAGAAGCGCTTTCAGAAAAAGTAGGTAGTGTTCTCTTTTATTTTTGCTTGATCTTGGCGGGAGCACTACTGTGCCCCCAGATAATTAAATAAATTTAGTGCTAAGAATTAACATTTCACCCAGTTAAAGTTCTGCTCCCGGTGGAACACATGAGGAACATAGTGGTCCACACCAGACCGAAGATGCCGGACACCAACGGCACATACGTTGGCAGAGAACAGGTGCTCTTCTCCACCCACTGGGTGCTTAGGAAGTCCACTGGCACTATAAGGAAGTTAATGGCATCAATTCTGATGTAATTGCCCAACTAAACTAAAATTGAGAGCATTGCTATCTGTTACTAAATGGTTTCTGTACATTCTCAACCTACAATTTCAAATTTTATGTATAAATACTGATAAATGTTTCAAACGCATTAACGCATGCGTAGCGACCTCTAAAGTTATACATTTTTGTTGAAAGAAAAATAGGGTTATGAGAAGTTTTCGATGCTGCGCCTCCTGGATAAATATTCTAGGCGTTTTGCCAACTAAGTCATCTCGATCTCACTACCCCAAATTCTTCTTCCAAGTTTTAATACTGTCGTGTCGGTTCAGTCACCTGTATAGGGAATGAATAGCGATGACGTCACTTAAAGTTAAAATGTGGAAGACGAATTTAGGGTAGTTAGTAGAGGTGGAGGCACAGCGTGGAGGCTTTGTTGGCCTATCGC
This sequence comes from Xylocampa areola, assembly GCA_935421205.1. Taxonomy (NCBI): domain Eukaryota; kingdom Metazoa; phylum Arthropoda; class Insecta; order Lepidoptera; family Noctuidae; genus Xylocampa; species Xylocampa areola. The sequence continues at coordinate 6,877,602 of OW285217.1, read as the reverse complement.
CTGGAGTACCTATCAGGGAGGCAAAAGTTCGAATCCTGCTCACGTCCTTATTTTTCTTTCTGCAGAAATGTATAACTTTTATGTACAGTTTTATATTTAATGGAAAAAGACATAATAACTATACAGTTCGCTAAGCATGCGTTAATGATTTTCAAAGATTTATCTTGAATTGTACAATTTCAGTTCGATTCATCTCATTTTAGTGCCTACCTAAAAGTATATCGAATAAATATGTTTCACCATGTTAGCTTGACTTATCCAAATTTGAATTTGACGTCTCCTAATTTATTCTGTTTCCTGTTAGTTTAGTTCGGCTACATCAGAATTGATGGCAATATCAGTAGTACTAGTAGTAATTATAAGTCCACCCACATTTAACCGATGCTGTTATCAAGTCTCATGTCAATAGGTGGTAAGCCTATTGCCATCACTCGGGTCCTATTCAAAGCTCCGGGCTGCTACTGATTCCCTAACAGGATATCCAATACACCTTATCCTCACGCGCAGTAGTCGTGCTTGCTATCTCTGCCTTTTCATATTACTTAGGTATTTTGATTTGAAGAAATCACTCACCATCGATGTAGAAGCAACATAATATAATCTAATTATTATACGAACACAACATAAGAAATAGTACCTACTGGCTAATATTAAAAGGATCTGTTACACAGTACATTCCCTTGACTCTCGTGGAAACCAAAACGATACTGTCTGAGTAAGTTTCGGTAAGAAATGTTGATTCCCCTTCACAGTTTCCAATGCTATCGTGTTGTCGTAAACTTTGTCTAATAAGTATAACCTAAGGGAGCTTTTGCAAAATAACATAACAGAAATGTTTCTAAATACTTCGCCGTCTAAGAAAATCAGTCCAGTTTTCACGAATGGTCGCGTTTAGGATTACTATATAAAATAAGTGTGGTATTCTTACTGTCACCGAAATCCTTGTTGGTAGGTATGAATTCATAGATAACGTTGTGTCTCAACGACGTTAGGGACAGGAGCTTCGGGAACAGGACGCACTTCTCGTCAAACAGGTACATCAGCATGTGGAAGCAGAAAGTACAGAACGAGCCGAATACGAAGGCGAGGAAGAACAGGAGAAGGTGGGCGCCTGGAAAATATTAATTTAGGACACCAGACAGAATTAATGTCTCGATCTCTTCTCTACATGGATACATGATAAATGTAGAGCAAAACGAATTTAAATTTCGCACTTTCGTGTAGGTATCTAAGCTATCCGTTTGTCTGCCTGTGCATAAATTAAGTATTTGGTTTTGCACAAATAACACGTAGATGATAACTTTATTTTAAAATCTTGACATTTGGATGGATTTAGGAGGGTGTTTCTGAACACGTTTGGGGTGTTTCGATGTGATCGTACGAAACCAGGGCGGGGAAGATGGTTTTTAATAACTCCGGAGATTTTTATAAGATCTAAACACTACTAGCTCTACCGTTGCATAACAATATTAGTTAGATTGTCAGCCGTGTTTTCTTTTAGATCTTAAACATATTTTGGAATACATATATAGTTTTAAAAACAAAACGTTGTAGGTACCCTTCCACGCTCCGTTGATTTCAGTCTCACTTCTTTCAATTAATCTGTACTCGTCAAACAACGGTACTCTGTTCAGTTTATTATATTCATTAATTTTAATTGCTTCTGCCATTTTATTTGTTTCATTCATTTTCTTTTGTAAGAAAATTCTGTAAATAAATTGAAAGTGACACTACTTCTATAATGTTCTAGTGACTTTTGAAAGGTGATTTATTTTATTTATTTAGTGGTGAAATTGAAATTAATATGAAAACCTTTGACAAAAACAAATCAAAGTAGGATCTCTTTAACAAAAACATGGAGGAAAGAATTAAAGCTTTGTCCCTATGTTTTGCATTTCCACGATTTCACACGTAGTGTTAATAAGTCCGAGCTTAATGCACATGGCGAACTAGTTCGTTCTTTCAGTTTGCTAGTTCGTTTATTAAAAATATATTTTAATAACACTGATGGAGGGGCTCGTGGCTACGTAACTGCCTCATAGATCGATCGATCCAGGTTAAGCTGCGCTTGCCGCGGTCGGTCTTTGGATGGGCCACCATCACTTCACACCCAGACTCCTCCGTGCCTCGGAGAGCTCGTTAAGCCGTCGGTCCCGGTTGTCAAATTAAGATCTATGACAGCCGTTACGGATAGTGAGAGGCTAAAAGTCTACCAACCAGTCCTACTAGTAGATATTGTGTTACCCAGTAACTGGGTTGTAGAGGTCAGATAGGCAGTCCTCCCTGCAAAATATTGGTATTAAGTTGGATCCGGTTTGACTGGAAGCCGACCCCAATGTAAGAGAAGTTTTTGTTTTTAGATACGGCTGATCTTATACATAACGACCCTGCCTTGCACCGAAAAGTCTAAAACACTTTATCAGCAATTATGTTAGAATTTTAAATGAAAAAAAAAAAAAAAAACTGTCGTGAGCAGGATTCGAGCCTGCGCCTCCCGCATAAATACTCCAGGCGCTCTGACCACTAAGTCATCTCGACCTCTAATTTAATTAAATTTTAAATTATAACTTTAAGAGTTCGATAAGCTTGCGTTACCTAATGCTTTTCAAAGATTTATCTGTAGCAATTATATTCATGTCTTCATTAAAAAAAAAACGCGACTTTACTCGTCGTTTAAAAACAGCGTGGATTGACATATCTCATTTGAAATGTTTCATTTTTTTTAAATTGCGTAGATGTATATCATCAGATCATGTTGCTCTGTTCTTATACGAAGGCGCTTTGTATAACCAGTATAAGTAAGTGTGACGGCTGCAGATTCTTATAGCTTTGTAATGACTATGAAGATATTTTCATAAGTTTAAATGACTGAATTGTTTTTTTTTTTTCGATACTACATAATATAATGATGTCTAATCACCAATGTTGAATTTTAATAATAATTATGTTAAGTTTAGTCACGCAGAGAGGGGCTCGTGGCTAAGTAACAGCCGCATAGATACATCGATCGAGGTTGAGCTTCGCTGCCGCGGTCGGTCTGTGGATGAGTGACCATTATTTCATACCGAGCCTTTCCCCTTGTGTAATAATAATAGGCATGATGACAGATTTTGAAATATCCTTTTATAATGTAGGTACACGTCTACTATATCCGAAAAACACATTATTTCAGTAATAAACTAAGTTTCAACGCAAATTATTGCATTTTAATCAATCTAATTTGATTTAACCGCGAAAACGCTGCTCGGTGTCATGGCGCCGTTTTGACGTCATGCCTCAGCATATTTGACATAATTTGAAGCCATAATGTACGGCGATGATTGACATTTGACTGCGGCGTGACGTCATTCGCTGTGATTGACGTTTCAGTCAACATGGCCCATTGCAGCATTTAATACTTTTGTTTTATTGAAAATCTTATTATTCTTAATGTTTTTAATAAAACTAGGTAATTTCTTAGAATCCTTTGTGCCTATATTTACCTCTAAAACCATTTATTCTTTGGTTCTTTATTACTGTCATCATGCCTATTATCTATGTTTTTTTAGCTTCTATCCGACTGCACTCCGCATGACTAAGCGTCAAAATCAACCTGCCTAACCTTTTCCCGATAACCTACATTGAAGTCGGCTTCCAGTAATACCGGTTGCAGCTTAATACCTACCAGTATTTTACATAGAGCGACTGCCTGTCTGACCACCACAACCCAGTTACTGGGTTACACAATATCTACTGGTAGGGCCGACACCTTAACGTACTCTTCAAGGCACGGCCCCTCCGTACCTTGAAGAGCACGTTAAGCCGTCGGTCCCGGTTTGTCAAATTAAGATCTATGACAGCCGTTATGGGAAGTGCAGAGACCTGAAAGTCTAACAACCAGTCCTACCAGTAGATATTGTGTTACCCAGTAACTGGGTTGTGGTGGTCAGACAGGCAGTCGCTCTATGTAAAATACTGGTAGGTATTAAGCTGCATCCGGTATGACTGGAAGCCGACTTCAATGTAGGTTATCGGGAAAAGGTTAGGCAGATTGATTTTGTCGCTTAGTCATGCGGTGTGCAGTCGGATAGAAGCTAAAAAAACATAGGTAATTATTATTACACAAGGGGAGAGGCTCGGTGACCTGTCACAATACCGGTTTTATTTTAAAGAATAATCAGACAACCTTACTTCATTTTCTTTGAAGTTTTATGTCAAGGATTAAGTAGTTATTAAGATTCATTGTTTTTATTTTATTGATTTTACATGCCATTCTTCTATTTATGACCATTTTTAGGGTATCGTAACATCTATGAAACTCCTTTTAAATTTAATTTAAATTAAATTAGTTGGCGAAACTTTACCAGAGTCATTTTTTGTGGCAACAAAATATTGTATTATTGTTTTTTTAATGATCAGGGTCTGTACTTTCACCCATATGGCGACGACGTTGCGGGCGGTCTATCAGCTGATTTGCGTAAAAATATTGAACAAAATATACAATGTAACGTTCTATCTCTAACGCTTATCTAAAATATTTTGAATTGGAGGCGATATTGAGACACAAATCAGCTGATCGACTGCCTCATACCGTAACATGGGTTATTACTTATAACCCATGTTACGGTACGAGGCATTCATTAACCGCGATGGCAAAAAAAAATGTTAAAGTACCTATTTTTTTACATCTAACGATTATTAACGAGTACCAGGACTAGGTATAGGTATCTATTTAACGAAGAAAATATGTCATGTGATGAAACTCGAGATCATTGATACGATGTTTGAGCGTAAACAGGAGGACGATCCATACGATCGCAACCAGTGATGATAATTGCCGCATTCTTAGAGATGTACCCATGTCGATGATTTATTCAAAATATTTGCATTCTTATTTAGAACAGACAATCCGTACTATTAATATAAATTCGAAAGTTTGCGAGGATGGAATGATGGATGTTTGTTACCCTTTAACGAAATAACTAGTTAACGGATTTGGATGAAATTTGGCACACAAATAGTTTATGAACTGGTTTATAAATAGGATAATTTTATTCTTGGCTGGACCCTGGACCCCATTCTGAAGTCCATGCAAACGAAATCGCGGGCAGAAGTTAGTCAGATAATTACTGAATAAAATAATACCGAAATGAACGGACGAAAAGCACACGCAACAGCACCTTTGTAAGCAAATTGTCTTTTTTTGGTCTCTTTGTGAATTCCCATTACAAAAAAACCACCCAAATGCGGATCGGTCTCGCGATTTTTAGGTTCCGTACACCATTATCTTCTTATCAAATGGCTACCTATTACGATTATAACGATACAGCCCTGTGACAGCCAACCGCACAGACTAATAATAACCTTAGGCATCCTTTGGGTACGGGACACTAAAATAAATTATTGGGGTCCATAGGTAAAATGCTTGGCAGTGCATTTTATAGCACAGGAGGAAGAAAGCCTCTAGCGATACCAGTGAAGTTACCCAGACCGGCCAGCAACTGCACAGTGAGTTCTTATCACCGTCTAAAATAATTTATTGTTACCCAAGTACCTAATGAAATGTAAGTAAAATGTTTATGCTGATTAAAACGATTCCGTCCATCATAGGTAATCTTACTAAGTGAAAATAATATGTTTCGTTACGCAGTTCGCTTTCATATCAACTAGCAAGAAAACGCATACAAGTAATATGTAATGATCTCGTGTAGTACGCCGGTTAAGTGTTTCACAACTACATAATATTATTTCCTTATCGACAGTAGCATTTAGCAAACGAGGCACATCATTACAATGGAGTCGGTGACTAGTGGTTGATAGTGATTAATGCTGAACTAAATATTAATCTTGCAGTGTTGATACGAACAGTACAAATATTTATTTGAAACATGAAGACGTTTATTTTGTTGTGCTCAGTATTATCCACACTAAAAGCCAAAACCATTCAGCTATCTTCAAATGAAAACGTTTCTTGGATTTTTATGAATAATAACGGAAGTGAGTTTCATTATTTAACTTTTCTACTGTTGTCTGTTCTCAATTGTGTTATTAACGCACATTGGTTTATTTAGTCATCGGAAACATTGCCTTCCAGACACCATAAATCATCTGGAATAGACGATAAGGCCTTTCATTTGAGATACTAACATTATTTAAATGAATACAGGACTATTAGGATATTTTAATTAAGCTACAGAGCTGATAAGGAAAACAAACATTCCATCTACCTACCTACTATAATATTGAGTCGGTATTATTTTTAGATCGAAATTAAATCACGTTAACACACTCATTTTATTGTGTTATTAAATTTCTTTGATTGTCGAACTGGTATTAAACACGTGAATTATTTAATTATGTACTGTAGGTAATTACTTTGATTTTTGGTGGTATTGTCATATGATGGACGAAAATAAATACGTAGGTACTTTACCGAGTGTGTACTGTTGAACTCATGGGCATTTGACTAGATTTTTGGACTTGTTGTAGACTTGAACCAAACCCTTACCATGGAGATCTTTACGCAGTGAGAACGTATTGATCAAAAAGCAGTACTCACAGAAATGTGACCAAATTGTATCCATTATGGTGAATCATATGTGTTTCTGTTATATTCCAGGTGTGACGGGCCCAGCGGCGGTGCCCGGCGGAGTGTACACAGACTTACAAGCCGCTGGTCTAATTGGGGACATCCTGTCAGGAGATAATGACGTGCTTACGCGGTGGGTGGCCTATGACACATGGACGTATACAGCCAATTTCAATGGTATATATTTTTGTTTAACCTTCATCTAGCTAGGTAAACATACCCCATACGATAAGGAGCACATCGGAGCTTTTGGTCATAACTATGAGGTTTGTGTATTTTGGTCATAGTGAAAAGCCAAAGGTCGGTACGTACAGGTCGATCCATAGAATGGAATAAATATATATGTATATATATATATTTTTTTTTTTTAAACGTTGCCCCTTACTAGGAATTTCTTCCTGTAACGTGGGTGCGTTTACAAATATTTAATGTCAGAAGCACACACACACACCCAGACCCGGAGCAATTATCTATAGATCGGACAAATATTTGCTCCGTGCAGGAATCGAACCTGCGACACGCAGCGTAGCAGTTGGTCTCTCGACCACTGCGCCAGCCGCGCTGTCATATTTCACTCATATCACCAGAATTTATTGTAGAAATATTAGATATACATTCACTGGCCAAGAATGATGAGATAAGGAGTGATGTCTTAGTGTACGAGTATATTAGCTGTAAGTAGCTGAGACGATAAAATAATTAGTGTAATAAACAGTGTTTAGTAATTAAGGAACAGGATTCCTTGAGTTTAGAGAGTATTTTCCAAATTAAAGTCCTTATTTGCTTTTTTTGTTCGGTTTAAGATGGTTTACGCCGAAGATTAGAGTTTATTCGCATGGGTTGAGAAAACTAGGTATATTTATTAGGAGATATGTTGCAAAAGCTATCTGCTTAACATCAGCCCAGCTAGGTCATCTTGAACAGGTCCTATTGACGATGATCTTAATGCTTGTGCCTCAGATGTTGGCGGTAATACCTTTTGCTAACGAAGTCCGTAGTACTTTACACGTAGGTCCCTCGCTTTTCGTTTATACAGCGATTTGAAATTTAGTCGGGATTGATCGCAACATTTTCAACATTACAACATTTTCTGTTGGTACCTACGTGGGAGATTTTGATTTCATGAAGACATGTATAGGTCCCACATGTTGTCCATAGATAGCAACGGTTAAGCCAAGTTAGAGGCATCCAGGCGGTTTGGAGAACTCGAGAGTTAGGTAAGTTTCTCATCACACGAGAGAAAGAATGAGCGATGATTAAAGGTCGATTTAGTCTTGGAAGTTCAGCAAATAAAAATTATAATTTCTTGTTTGTGTGTGATGAATATGACTTCCTGCAAGTACTTTAAGAAGTCAAGAAATTGGAGACTGGAAGTTGAAGAAATAATGTTGACACTGCAAAAGTTACAGATAAATCTTATCAGATAAAATTAACACATGCTTAGCGAACTCTAAAGTTATACGGTTGCGAGCAGGATTCGAACCTGCGCCACCCGGACAAGTACTCCTGGAGTATTTGTCCGGGAGGCGCAGGTTCGAATCCTGCTCGCGACCGTATTCCTTTCCATTTAAAATTATAACTGCAAAAGTTCTTAGACTGCTTTAATTTTTGTTTACAGTGACAAGTAATGAGCTGAACAGCGTCAATTTCATAAATTTGGTATTTGAGGGGTTGGACACAGCAGCGTTCATAGAACTGAATGAGCACAATCCTATAGGTTATACGAATAATATGTTTGTGCGATACGCTTTCGATGTCAGTGATAAACTTCGGGTAAGTACTCAAATAAGTTTATTTAAAAAATGCATTGTTGTTATCATATTTACAATTAAATATTAAACGTACAATAGGTATTATAAGTAAGCACCTTTATTATATTACACCTTGGATAGTTGTTTTGTTATTTCTTTTCACATTCTCTTATTCAATAGTGTTAAATTCCTTGGAAGGAATCTTAAGCACGCACCTTGATTATAATATTTTACTTGTCTAGTGTACAATACTGTTAACAACACTGTCAACGTGTTCGTTTACTCACACTTACACTTATACCTACACCGCGATATAATTAAACATTCCATCTTGACATACCGAAGTATTTAGATAAAACATTAATGGTTTAGTAAGCGCATTGAAAACGGTTGAACCGATTTTGCTATTTTTTTTATGTAAGTACATAATGTTCCTAAAATTTTTAAACTTGGCTTGGAAATTTGAAATAAGAAAAAAAATTCAAATTAATATAATGACCACTACCTACTTAGTTCCATCTATTAAGAAATCTTGGGTGTGCATTGATAGGCTTGAATTAAGGCTCTAGAGACAAACCGTTTGACCTAAAAGTTTAGATGTTTAGCAATAGCTTTCCATCATGTTGCAGGTAGGTGAGAACGAACTGAACGTGACTTTCCTGTCGCCGGTGAAGACAGCGCTTATTCGTTCCAATAAAGTGTTTGCGCCACCAGAGTGTGTGCCCACCCAGTACAACGGGGAGTGTCATGTGAACCAGATAAGGAAGATGCAAGCCTCTTTCGGCTGGGACTGGGGACCCGCGTTTCCATCAGTTGGGATATGGTAAAAAAACATTCTATGTTTTTACTTTATTCGTTTCAGCCGTCCGAGAACGGAATTTTATCATATTATTTAGTTAGTATTGTATATTTAGTTTTTAACTTGTAGAGTCGATAAAAGTTAAAATGTATCCTATAATTTTATCGTTTTATCAACAACTTGTGTCAAATTTGACGTTTAAAATCGACAAATGTGTCAACAAGAAGACCCGTCCTCGCCCGGTCATAATATCAGAAGCATGGACAAAAAAATGTTGACTACGAATGACGTCGCAAAAAAAACGTGTTAAAAATATGGATGAAGAATTCGCGGTGGTGAGCAGAGGTCGAGATGGCTTAGTGGTCTTAGCGCCTGGAGGGCGGAGGCGCAGGTTCGAATCCTGTTCGCGACCGTATTCTTTTTCCATTTAATATTGTAACTTTAGAGTTCGCTAAGCATGCGTTAATGCTTTTCAAAGATTTACCCTTTTAATTAGTTGATTTCATTGGTAGAATACATCTTTTAAAATCTCCGTCATCTTTATCTACTAGCCTGTATCTGAATAACTGTTAACTAAAGGTCAGATATGTGATGGTTAAACTCTAAATAGTGACTGCTGACAGATGTTCTGCTATCTCGAAAGGCTTTCTCGGGAATGTGATGAAGGGCCGCGTTATAGCTTTTAGGCTCGATTGCCTGTAGGTACTTTGACGAATATTTATGCAACTGGAAAGTTTGGGCTCCGTAATAACTGATACAGAAAGAAACTTGCGTTCAGATTATAAAATAATGACGATGTCTACAGAGAAATAAAAAAAAAGCATTTCCAAAAATAGTCCCGAAATCTCGAATCTGTTTCAGGAAGCCAGTGTACCTCGAACTGTTCAACATAACGATAATAAGATCAGTTACAACTCATACTGAAAAAGTAGGACCCAATTGGAACCTAACAGTTAAAGTGTATTTAGAATCGGGTAAGAAGAAATCAAAAGTTGATGGAATTTTGAGCGCTTCTTTGGAAGTAGAAGGAAAGCAGATATTGAAGGAGTGGACGACACTCAGTGAAATGACCAAAGGAGATGGAACCCTTGTTGTAGACATTAACATTACCGTTAGTGAGGTAGGAAGGTAACCAATTGATATTTTAGTTATTATCTACGCTGATTTACCCGATCTGTTTGGTTATGTGTTATGGCAGCAAACAATAATAAGAGTTCTTTATTTACCGTTGGCGATTCTCAAGTTTAGTATGGCTGGATGGGGCAGTAACTAAGAACATATTATTTGTTCAAACAAAATTTTAATGAAGGTACTGCTTGTAAACTTAAAAAAATAAACTATATTTTCACGACGAAAAACCACAAGTTTTTTTTTGACGTTGTAAATAAATACATTCTTTTAACAGAATATGGTACGGCTTTGGTGGCCGAATGGTTACGGCGAACAGCCTCTGTATGACTTAAATGTAACTTTCCTTCCGGACAACGTCGAAGATGAACCTTCACAAAAGGACGTTAGGATAGGATTCCGAACAGTGCAAGTTGTTGAATCGAATGCCTCTGATATATTTGGTAAGTTATAAGTATCTTAATTGCTGATTACTTTGCTATTTTGTTACGACTTGGACAGTTAGTTTGTTAATTATGAAATATATAAAATCAGCAACGAAAACAAACATAAGGCAGAATTCAATTTATCTGATGCTTAACTTAAATGGCCTTTTTCCGATACGCTCGTATAAATAATAATAATAATATACCACAACTATCACACTACGCCGTCTAGTCTCAAGCTAAGCAGAGCTTGTGTTATGAGTACTAGACAACTGATAAACATACTTATATATTTCTAAATGCATACATATTATAGATAAATTACACCCAGACACAGAACAAATGATCGTGCTCATCACACAAACATTTGTCCTAGGTGGGAATCGAACCCACGACCTCCGGCATAGCAGTCAGGGCTACTAACCACTAGACCAACAGGACAGTCAAATATTCAAAGATGGTGTAGTATCTTTAATTTAAATCTATTTTCAGGTAATTCGACCGCAGGAAAAGGTCTCACGTTCTATTTTAAGGTCAATGATTACCCTCTATTCATGAAGGGCTCAAACTGGATACCGTCGAATATACTCCCGGAATTGGGCGAAAATCGAAGAGAAACTAGTGAGTTGCCACAAGGATAATCTTTTGATGTGCATATCAAGTTGATAATGTTATTTACGCTAATTAGTAGTAATAGTTTCAAAATTAAGTTTTGTGTACATTATACTTAATAATAAAATGATTTAGGTAAGTATTTGTCCATAAACAAGACTGTTGTTGGTTAAAGTATTGTTTTTTTTTGTAGTTGACAATCTGTTATTATCTGCTCGTGACGTAAACATGGCGATGCTTCGCGTATGGGGCGGTGGCGTCTACGAATCCGACTACTTTTACGAGAAGTGTGATAAACTCGGTATCCTTATTTGGCAAGACTTCCTCTTCGCTTGTTCTATGTATCCTTCAGACAGTGAATTTATTAGGTGAGTCCTAATAGTTACCTACATTATATTCACTTTTATTTACGAATTCGATAAGTTACCGTGTCCGCCTAAAATTATCCGTATTATACTTATAGCTACTGTTATAATTCCAATTCCAGCACGGTCCAGGAAGAAATAGAGCAAAATGTATTGCGTCTTCAACATCATCCCTCCATAGCTGTCTGGGCTGGCAACAATGAAAACGAAGTTGCGCTCAGGGGAAATTGGTATGATACATGGAAGCGTTTCGATACATACAGAGCAGAATATATTAAACTCTACGTGGAAACGATAAAACCGATTGTCGAAGACTTGGATCCAGGGAGACGTTACCTAGTATCAAGTCCATCGAATGGCCTGCAATCGGAAAAAGAGGGCTATGTAGCAATCAATCCGTATGATCCTCATTACGGAGACACGCACTATTACAATTACATGGCCGATAATTGGGATTTTAGCACGTATCCTAAAACGAGGTTCGCGTCCGAGTATGGTTTCCAATCTCTACCATCTCTCGAAACTATGAAGACCGCGACAGAAAACCCAGAAGACTTTCGTATAAACAGTGAATATTCTATACATAGACAGCATAGTCCAAACGGATACCTTTATATTCACGAGCAGATGATAACTCGTTTAAAATTGGAATTAGGTGATCCCAAATATTTTGAGAAGTTCGTGTTTTATAGTCAGGTAAAGTTGTTAATTGATTTTATTATGTTCATATCATTTATACAAAAGATTTACCTAACGGAAAATACGGAGCAGTTGATTCTTAAAACCTCCACCTCTTCTTTAAAATCGAAATATTTTCTAATGTCGTGTTGTAGATATCACAAGCGATGGCAATGAAGACCGAGACCGAATCATATCGACAAGACCAAGCTAATTGGTATACAATGGGAGCACTGTACTGGCAACTGAATGATGTGTGGCAAGCACCGTCATGGTCTGGGATCGGTGAGTGAGCAGTAGATGTTAATTTAGAGAACGAATTAGAAGTACCTAGTCGAAAAATTTATCAAATCTCTTGAAAAATGTTACGAAGTTATTTTTAATAGAGTTCTCAGTTGTTTGCAAGCAGAGTATTTTTGTATTTTTTTTTAAATATTGTGAACTTATTTTCGGTTTAAATGAAAAGGTTTCATCAAATCTTGGAGAAGCAGTTAAGCTCCTTAATGATGTCTGAAAACTATAAAGTACCAATATTTAAATAAGCATTAATAAATAGGTACGAGATGTTCTCAATAATATGTAAAGCCATGTCGGAGCACTACGGGTGGTGTAAACTCTGACACTAGTTTGTTCATCAAACATAGGTACGATAAGAAGAAGAAGGTCGTTTTATACATAAGGACAAGTAATTCTTACTATCGTGTGGTTGATGAACAACCTAGTGTCAGAGTTTAAGCCACCCGTAGGTCTCTGACATGGTTTTACACACCATCGAGAACATAGGTGTGCTGGTTTCCTCACGATGTTTTCCTTCACCGTTTTAGGCAAGTGATAATTAATTTATTATACGCACATGAATTCGCAGACAATGGTTCGTACCTTGGATTTGAACTTGCGACCTTTGACTTGTCAGTCCAACGGTATAACCACTAGGCTATCACTTCTCTAGGACAAGTAATAATATCATATTATGTAACGTTTCAGAATACGGTGGCAAATGGAAGATGCTCCATTACTTCGCCAAGACATTCTTCGCGCCAGTTCTAGTGTCACCTCGCTTGTTCCCGTCTGGCGATATAGATGTCTACCTTTTAAACGACAGATTCGTTCCTATTATTGATGCCCGCATAACTGTAGACATATATAACTGGAGTAGCGCAGCTCCAATCAGTACAAAAGAATTTCCTGGGAATGTAGGAGCATTGAGCTCCAAGTTACAAGACGTAGATGTCAATTATATGGACTACAAAAAACAAGAAATATTTTTTAAGTTTTCCTTGCAGGCTTCTGGTGTCAAGTCGTCACCGAATAATTACGTCTTTCCGATGCCATTGAATTCAGCAATAGGACTGAGGAAACCAAACATTCAGGTTAATTTTATGTATTGACAAGTTTCGATATTTTGTTTTCTTTTTTGTTTCTTTTCTTTTTAAAAGGCCGGCAACGCACTTGTGACTCCTTTGTTGTTGCGGGTGTCCATGGGCGGCGGTAATCGCTTGCCATCAGGCGATCCGCCTGCTCGTTAGACCCCAAACCCATAAAAAAAAAGAATACTCATTAGATAAACAGTACGTTTTGACAAAAAAAAAATGAAGTATATAGTACGTAGGTACTTCATATGGCACGTATGCACTCGAGTTTAAGAATGATTCCTATCGTTTAAGAATGATATTTAACGTAATCTACGTAGATTATGTTAATCTTATTTATTTCTGTTGCAGGTTCAAGTGGCAAATTTTGTTATGAGACGACACCAAGAGAATCTAGAATATACCGTAAATATACGAGTAGATACTGTAGTTCTATTCCTATGGTTGGAAACTGAAATAGAGGGTCACTTCGAAGACAACGGCATCATTGTAACGGAGCCACAGAGCGTCGTGAAATTCCTCTGTGAGAACCATGTACCACCAAGGGTTCTACAAAATTCAATAAAGATACAATATTACGTAAACTGATGTGTAATTTAAGCAATGTGTAATACAGAAACAGAAAACATTTGTATGTAAATAAAATTAAGGAAAGTAATTTTAATTGTTTTATTTTATAACATTATATGTATTAGTATGACGAAGAACGAGAAGTAGACTAAATAATTTATTTTCTTCAGCAAACTAAAGTGAATTTTGGCCTCCAAACCGACAATGTCCACTTTGCACGGTCTTGCGCGATTTTTATCAATCACGTAGTCCACTGGTCTACGTCCAGTATATCACCAACCGGACCGAACCATCTGCTGCATCCGGCAGTACCAGAGTCGCCGCTGTATGTGTCGCGGCTTCATTACTCTACAAAGGTTGAGCATTTTGTAGAGTACATCAGAATCAAGACGAAGTTCACTCTGAGGGTCGAGCGGTTGGACTCTCGTCACAATGTAAATTTCAATTCCTTTGTGGTGAGAGTCCCGACTGAAGATCTTTCGACCTTCAAGAAGGAAGAATTTTGGCCGAGAGGTGTAGTGTTCCAGCGTTTTCGAGGCCGGATACCGGACACCGCGCGACACACGACGCCGACTCTACGTGTGAATTAGTATTGAAGTTTTATTGTTATGTATAGTAACTATTTTATTTTTGTTTTAGTATTTTATATATATTGTTATGGGCCTTGATGCCTGAAATAGATAGTAAATAATAATATCGACTCAGATACGAAAATCGGACACTCTACCATAAATTAGAGTATTCTCATAATCATAATCATATTCTTTATTGCAAATCCAATTCTTTTTTTCTCATACTCATAGCACGCTCAAAACCCTTAATTACAGACCTTAGACCGTCTGATTGTCATGCAGCTGTATCTTGTGAACTGTAATAGCTAGGAAGTTGCAATTTTCACATCATGATCATCCCCCTGCCCTTTTCCCAATTTATTTGGGGTCGACGCAGCGTGAAATCTTCTTCCACTTTATAATTGTTTTTGAAATTGCATGCTGCTAAAGTCTTGGCAATGTTTTATGACCGGCCGGCTGCCTGACGTCAACCCTCATTGGGAATGCTGTTGTTCGTGGTAAGCGCCACCGATACGGTATCCTTCTATGTAGCTATGTCACCCCAAATGTTATCCATGCGCCAGGTTCTGATGTTGTCCTACTACCAAATTCCACTAACCCGGCCATTTTAAAATTTTCACAGAATATGTGACATTATGGGCTCTATCACGATAAATAATTTAAAAAAACAATCCAAGAGGGTACGGAACCCTAAGTACGGTAGCCTAGCTCGTAGTTACTTGGCTGGTTTTATTTTAAGTGGGCCTATAAAATATCTGGCCCCCGGCCTCCCTTGTATGATTGATAATAATGTCGTGGTGGTTGAGTATTATGAGCTAGTCTCCACCACAACCAGAGGTAGGTTCCAACCTGACATGTAGGTACAGAATGTGAATTTTCCAATGTCACATCTTATTACGTTAATGATGACATGATGATAGGAAACCGTAACTTAATTTTCTGAAATCGCCAAGCTGCAGTGAGTTAGCGTAGTCATAAAATGCTCGTACGTTTGTTTGAGAAGAATGCAATGTTTGATGCATGGGTATAAAGTTAATCAAATAAAACGGAGATCTCTTAAATACAGACTGCTCAGCATCCTAGTTAGGAGAACAAGATGCACCTCCTAATTTGTAATCGCTGCATATTCTTATTTTTAATTATTTGTCTATACCTTGTACAAATACTACAAATACCTGTTTTGTGAAATAATGGTTATTATTAATATTATAAATAAAACAAATATTACAAAAGCAAATTAATATATTATATTATATTCAGTTAACAATGCGAATATGCGTGCTGTAATTACAAACTAATTATAAATACCTGCAATACAATATAGTACAATGATGCATCTAAATTAATCTTTGGACGATTCTTCACGAACTGGTAAGGGCTTTGCTGATATATTTAAGTACCAATACTTTACAACTATTATTTTTTATATTATTTTATAGGTATAATAGTCGGTTTTATAATTTAAGGATTGATAAAAAATGTTGAAATGGGTAGCTAGACATTAAGTTAGTTAATACAGATAAATTAAATCGTCTAAAAACACTGTAGTGTAACTGTACAGGCGTTAAGCACGGATCTTTTCGACAAACTTGTTGACTCGATAAAAGCATTATTGAATTTTATCGTTTTATCAACACTTTATGTCAAATTTGAATTTCTAAATCGACAAAAGTGTTGGCAAAAAAAAAACATGCTCGCACCGCTGATCTTTGTTGATAAACTTGTCGAGACGATAAAATTTATAAAATGTTGAATTTTATTGTTTTATTAACATCTTTTCGAAAAATAAACCGTGCTTGCCCCGCTGGTTTGAAAACGTCTCTAATATATTCTTCTGTTTTTTTTGGTCATAGAAATCCATTTTATGATGAAAAACTTTCTAGTCCTATACCAGAGACATTAATGTATTAACGCATTATTTTGTTACAACTGCGTTTCATTTACCTTGTCAAATATACCTCTGTCTCCTCAAAATAAACACGTCATCCCAAGTTTCTAAGAACTATACAGTTAACCATTGATGTCGTTATATGTGGACTTTCTAAGGAAATTTTATGAATATCTAACTGATTATAGTAGAATCATAGCTACCCTCATACTGTAGTTAAATTAAATTATCTTACCGTCCAGGCATTTAAATAGCTTTAGTAAACACTTTAAAATAAAGCAAAAATTGCTGCATACATTAAAACAATACAAAATATACAAATTTAAGACCTTATAGTATGAGAAAAACGTCAAATATAAACAGCTATAGCTTTGTAATAAATAAAGGCCCTTACCTATAAAAGGCCATAACAAAACTTATCGCAACAGAGACTCGTCAAGAGATAACAACTAGTATACTCAAAAAGCACCATTTTTATAAATTATACCGTCACATTTGGGGCGTGAACTTAAAAATAGGGACGTCTTATAATGGGTGAAGCCTGCAAATGGCCGTTTTAACTGTGTGTGCATGCTTTTGTGCGCTGCAATTAGATATACTGTTGCAGATTATCGTACCTTGATGTCTTGGTGTAGTGATTTTGGATGTAAGATTACGTCCCTATTTTGTTCGTCATTTTGGGCCTGTTTCACCACTTTAATTTAATTTTAAATCTATATCTTTTTCATGTAGATTCCTTTTTTTCTAAAATCTTCCCTTATTGTTTATATTCCGATTGATTTGCGATAAATTTAGATTGAACTTTTCACTGTGAATTTATTTTCGACTATTTACTCATAAGTTTCAAGTATAATATACCTTAACTGCATATGTAACACCTTCCTATTATTTAATAAGAAAAATAATTATTAGCGAGATTACAGGACAGTGGTGAAACATTCTCACTATTATTCCATTATGAAATAGCAAGGTTTCTTTAACTTTCTAAAGTACTTTTTTCTGAGACAATAAGGTGTACAAATAATATGAATTTTCAATTCATTTCCTATACTTATCTAACAAATGATTTCAATTTAATCATGTAACAATTAAATACAAAGACTAGGGAAGAGATAATTTCATTTCAGTCACTATTACATATCAAAAGCAGCATTTGACTATTATTATAATAAACAGTATTACTATTGCAACATCGATGAAGATTAAGAACATTATAAGTAGAACCAGAATTAATAAAAATACATATTATATATGAATTATAATTTTTATATACACTCCCTGTTAAGTTATACCTATATTTTGCTAATTTATAACTCAAGTATGATTTAGTTTTACTTTATTATTTATTTTATCGTTGTAATATTAAATATGTATAAGTTAATACTTAGGTATTCCTAACGCTATCATTTCTGCATATAAATACATATGTGTAATATCATAAAAATCTCCGAATAAATACCTATTGGCTAAAGCAATTCCACTTAAGAAAGTGTATAATTTATTTGAACTGCACTGCATTGAATATCAAGTCAAAAAATGAGGCGGAATAATTATTTCACATTAGTAAATACAAATCTTGTTTATAAGAAAAAAATATGAACACATTGAGCGACACATAACGGGTAGCAAAACAATAAAGCTTCTATTGTGTCTGTCATGTCTCCATCAAAGTGTAAATAAATGTATGGATAACTAAACAAAAATAAAAAAATATTAATATTATATATTCTTCAAATAATTTACTGTAAGCCCAAATTATGCCGGGTGCGTTTCATCATAAAGAAGTATTTAATGTCGTAGGTTTGTCTAAATTACACGAGCCAGGACATAACACGGACTTACGTTTAGTGTCATTTAAGACATAATTATACTAAAATACATACACATAACATATACTATAACAGCACATTTAACGGCACTTTGTATCATGCAGTAATTTTAGAGATCCTGTATTAGCTTCTCTTTGGCATTTGCATTGAGACACATATATAGCTTTGAGCGAATGGCTCCAATCATAAGGCTGATTTTCGCGTGGAGCTAGATCGAGACACCTTCGTGTCTTTGAGAGCACTTTCGAAAATTATAATAGACGGTACGTGAAAGAATCATGATTAACATTACGGGAAAATCAGCCTGAATTAAGAGCTGGCAATTTTCGAGCGTGTTTGTAGAGGGGCGTGTTGTAAGCTTAATTGCGTCGAGATAACGAACGCCATGTTTTAACAAATTTTTGTCGTCGCACCAAACCGTGTGATGATACAAACCGTGGCGATCACTTTGCGTATATGCAGCGATGTCGTTGCGAACTCGCGCCGACCGCGTTTATACTAGTTGTTGATCTGTGGTTATCATAATACAACTGTACATGTCCGAAGTTTCTGAAGAGTTGTATAATAAAGTGTTTACGGTGCTAAAATATTTAAATTTGTTAAGAAAATTAACACGTTCGCGAAACTTGGCACCGACTGTTCTTGGCTATAAAAATAATTTTTATTATTGAAATTCTTTTGTAAACTAAATTAGCCCGCGTGCTGCACGCGATAAAAACAAACCCGAGCAAACCTGCAAAAAAGTCAACAACTTACTTTACTTAGAGCTCATAGGGGTTTATATGAAAAACTCGCGAAATTTTGTTATATAACCGTACAATTTTGTAAAGTAATTTTATATGATTAAGCATTTTTTTATCATTTGCTCTATAAATATGGCACGGCTCTAGATCAATAGCTTACATATGCCTCGCTAGAATCACACTCGCAAATTGCTAGTGTGATAACACCCTAAGAGTTGCACTAGTGCTGAGCATAGCGTGACATATTCGTCGCTAGTTAATTAATTATATAAACATTTAATATAAATAATTATATATTAGAGGACAAATTAAATGGGACAATCTTTGATATCTTTCCTTCCTTTCTTACGTGAAGACAGCGAAGCCTTTGTGTAACTATAAGCTCTAAGAGCAATAAAAAAAACTACAAGAAGTGTAATACGAAACAACATTAACATTTTTATATGCCTTTCTCTCACTTTAGAAACTTTTATTCCTTCTGTGTTCCTGTTAATTTGTCCATTAGTATATAAAATGAGTGTTCGATGAGTTATTTTGGACATTTCATGTTCAGTTGTTACATAGATTGCTTAGATAAATTGACAAATGGGATGACCTCGTTACATGTTAGTGGTCCATGCAAGCCCTTCAGAGATAAGCACCGAGCCTGTAAACAAACATCCATTTATTATAAGTAACTATTATAATTATTATAAGGAAAAGAAGACAAGTGTAGAAATTAGTATAGATTCGGTGGATTACGAACTACATAAATACTTATATGTTATAATAAATATAATTCAAATAACCGTACATTAACAATAAATAAATAGAGTATATCGATATCAGAATTTGATAGACTAGAGAATAAAACAAACCATAGAGTATAAAAATATACAGAGGCGTCTATCATCCGTAGGCGATGATCGAAGTAAGTATATAAAAATTGTTTGAGTTAAATTAAATGCCTGTATTGGTATTAAATATGATTTTAGTATCATCGACTTGGAGGACAGTTACTTTTGACGTGCATACATGCCACAATTACAAAATGCAATTGAAATAACTCAAAACCTTATAAGTCCAATCAATACAAGTCATTATTTATTTTCGAAAACGATTGTCGGACTCGATCAAAGTTTTACCACCTTTGATTACGATGGTAATGTCGTATTAGAAGTGGCACACTGTCAGTGAAAGACGCAGGCGCCATGTCTTAATAAAATTTTAGACACCTCACGACAAATAAAAATATTTTAAACAGTAGTATTTAGAACCCATTTGGCTAAACATTTTGAACAAACTATTGTAGTTTCAGGTTTTAAGTTAATTCAATTACACATTGTAATGTTATTTTATATAAAAAAAAAACATTCCATGCTACTACAAACATTTGAAATCGCTTTTAACGAGCAATATTCAATATAATATACTTACCCGCAGAAAACACAAAGCAAAATTCTTTTATGTTTAAACATAGAAAATTTATTTTAAATTACTCGTATCACTATGCTATTTAGAAATGGTGCTTTAGAGGTAATCAAAGTATGGTGCGCAAACACAAAAAAGATATAGTAAACAAAAACATATGTAATAGAATACACACCTTATCTTAAAAACATCCCAATAACGACCTAAATTAACAAAACATCAGAGAAAGTCATAAGTAGATAGTACTACACAAGTCCACTAATTATATCGAACGATTAACACAAACATGACATAATTACATATTTTAATGAGTATTTTGTGCGAAAAAATTATACACAAGACAAAGACTTGGAATTGATATATGGAATTTAAAATTAGCACATTTTTATAAGGGTAATAATAATTATATTTTATACAAATTTTAAAGTACGGAACAAACAGCTTAACTTTATACTGTTGAACTTACGAACTTATTTATATTAAGTTTTCATCTACGTGTTATATAAATATAGGCACAAACATGTCTACCTTTGGACAGTCTTAGTTGTATCATATTGTCATTTCATATTTAGAGGATTTCAAGATTTATACATTTTAAATATAAGTTCAACAGTATATTTTAATTAACAACCAAACGTCAGTATGGAGTTGATAGTAGAAATTTAAATAAAAAATATGCAAAAATCCAAAATGGGGTACAATCCAAACTCAAAAAATGAAGGAATCAGTCTTCACGGGGTAGGTACAATCCATTACTCAAAGAAAGTAAAGACATAGCGTTTTGTCCTCGATAGACCAGAATTAACAGCCGAATATGTGTGATTTGAGCTTTATGTTAGAACTTTCTGTTTTATTGTTACGGTCTATCGTCGATAAGCGCAAGACTGATTCCTCGTACAAACCGTGGATTTACCTGACACGCGAGTGCAGGGCCGCCCTCTCCTCGGAGGGAGTGTCCCTCAGGAATGTGGACGACAGGTTGAGGACAACCATGAGGCAGCAAAGCAGAAGGGGGCCCAGGATCGCACCTTCGGGGCCCAAGTAGAATATACCGCCGGCTATAGCGAGACCAGTCACGTAAGGATGTCCGCCACTAAAAAATAATGATCATTATTAGTATATTCGATTGAGTATATAATTTCCTAACATGTTACGGTGGCCGCATTATGTACCGTTAGGATTTATTACATGACTGCCCAAAGCAGGAGTGTTATGTTTTTAGGGTTCATGTATGTATGTATGTAAGTGAGTATGTATGGATGTCAGTGTCTTTATTCCACTATAACTTCTAATGCCTGAACCGATTTAGATTTATGGGGTATTGTTAGTCCTTGCATTTTTCCAAGTAACATATGATAGCAAGATTAAAAAAAAAATGTAATTGTGAAAATAGAACACACACACGGGAGGCGTGCATTTTAATTTTTTAATTAATTTCGTCTTGTTATATTGTAGAATTATAGAAATGTCAATCATAGTGAAAAAAGCAGTGAGCCATCGTTGCGATTAATACTGGTAGATTTTTGTATAAATAAAAAGAGGCTCTGCTATGGATGGTTTCAGAAGTGAAAGTTAGTTGGGCATCTAGCGTATCACATTTTATAAATGTTACAAAATATTTACATAATACACTTACTCTTTAATCTCAGCGTATACTGCAGCATCGAGGAAGGCTATAGGGGCTGCCTGAGCTATGGGAAGCAGCAGCGCAGCCATGGGACGGCCCTGCAGCCACACGTCCAGCGCTGCTGGGATACCCGCCAGATACGGGCCTAGGAACGGGGCCGCACCTAAAACTGCGGCTAACACTGCAACAATACCCCTGTACTTAGAATGATAATCTGAGGGCATGCACGCCCGGATACCTGCCAGGTCCGGGCCCAGCAAATGGGCCGCGCTTAGTACCCCAGCTATCACTAAAACAATGCTCCTGGATTAAGACTTTTGGCAGGGGAACATTTGACTATCTTGGAACGGAACCGGCAACGAGTTATATTTTATGTATAGGAAAGTTAAGGGCGTATCTCGGGCTAAGGACAGCTGCGTCTAGCGCCGTAGAGATACCACTAGCACCCAGCAAAAAGCCCGCATTTAATACCGTAGCACTGCTATATCACGGTTCAAAATATAATTTGGGGCCACCCTTATGTCCGGTGTTGTTTTAGATTGATTTTTCTGATAACATTTTTATGTTGGCTTTATTCCTTCCTCATCTTTTACCAGACTTAGATAAGTATGTACAGCGGATCCCGGTTATAATTTTAGTCGTTACAATGTGTACGTATTCAGACTGTTATGACCTCATCGCGTAAACACGCATAAATACAATGTTCCAACATCCGAAGATACATCAGCTCTCACAGGTCAATTGAAACGATAAGTGGTGAAATCATATTTATTATGCAATGATTAACAATTAAGTTTTCTTTTTCTTATTATCATTTTGTCTTGGCGTTCGCAACTGTGCGTACACGTATTTGTAGAAGTCCAAAGCTTTTTGTTTGTCATATGCGGCATTATTATTTCTGCACTGTGCACCAACACAGCGATTTACGTATTCTTCCCTTACAGGCGTCTTTGGGTCTTCCGAAGGTTTTTTGTGTGTAGAACCCGTACTCCTAAGCGTCTCCACGAAGTCTTTAGAGGAATCAAACACTACTTTAATAGCCGTCCTGTTAGTCATGTTCAAATGTGTGTCTTTAAGAAGGTCATCCTTGTCTACTGCTGTCATAGCGGCGCTAGCGTCACCGTTCGGCGAGTTCGCCTGACGTATCAAGTAGAACGTGGGAGCTGGTTCCGTGACGTCTTCGTCTGTCGTCACCTCGTTGCTGCTATGTTTATCATTGTACAAAAGACACATCACTTGCGGGTCTAGCGTCAGCTGACACATATCACTTTCTTGTAAAATCTTCACGACGTCAAGTGGTAGTGTGCACGGTGCAAACAAACAAGTATTGTTATTCGGAACGTCCAAAACCATATTGTTTAGTTCAGTGTTCGTGTTTAGAAAAACAATGTTCCGGCATTTACAATCCATTTTGTTACTAGTGATTGAAACAGTGGCGCCTGCAGATTTGCAACTTTCGTAATCAAAAATTGTTGAGTGTGGTTCAACATTTACTATTCTGTTCTGCTCAAACTTGAACTGTTTCTTATTATTCCTATTTCTTAAACACTTAACGCTGTTAAGGGCTAGAGTTTTGAGTGTAGTTATCTCGTTTTGGGATATATCTGTATTAACAGACTTAAGTACCAGGCCATTTGCACTTATTTCTTTGAGTTTGTTAGCAATGAAGCGTAAGTTATCAGTAGTTATGTTTATGGCACCGCCGATGATGTCATTGAACGTGCTCTCTGATACAGTAGCTGATGTGCTCTGAACTGCAATTCCTTTAAATTCCATGTTCTCGATTCTGCTGTTAGTAATTGTAAATATCGAATCGGTGCCCATAATAGCCTCTATGGCTTGATTACGTAGGTCTATTATTGTAACGTTATCAAATTCAATACTTTTTATACCAGTCACATTATAAATTGCTCTAGTGTTTATCGCGTTTATTTTACTGTTAGTCACACGTATTTTTTTCAAGGTTGCGGCTCCCAGGCATTTTAGTTCTGTTGTTGTAATTGGGGACTTAAAAATACTTCTTGGAAAGGAGATTATTTCTTTGACATTATCTATGGTTACTTCAGGAGGAGTCTGAAGTAGTGAGGTAGTTGATAAAGACACGAATTCGAGTCTATCACAGTCCTTTACATTGAAACGTTGGAGTTGCGAAGTTCTCTGCAGTATTGGACAATCGAGCACTACTCGTAAATCTCTGCAGTTCTGCACGGTTAAACTGGTAATATGGTCAGTATAGTAGTCCTTTAGGTGTATAATGAAGTCCTAGAACAAAATAATCTTTATCAAATCACTTAGCAATATACCGTTGAGTCAAACAATGTTTGAAAAAAAAAGAGTCAAAGTCGAGATAAATAAGTTTGGAGTTCTGGAGTACTTTTTTATTCAATTTGGACGTTTATTTGTTTAATGAAAGTCGCAAAACAAATACCAAAGACTAGAAAAATACCACTAACAAAATATAAATAAATACTCACATTGTTTCTTACACTGCAACTGTAAATTAATTCATTGGGTAAGTTATTGACACAAGCCCACTCCGGGTCCTGGCAGCTGGTGAAATTGATCCTGACACTCAGAGCCGACTGTACAAGCACAGCGAACAACACAATATTCCCGTATGCCATCACAAACACATGCTTTACCTCAGTGCGCGTCTAGAATCACCGATTTGCACAACAAGGCGCGCGCAGTAAAAATATCACGACCACGAGTGAACATCATCCCGAGATAATTCTCCGCTTATGTGACGTAAACACATTCATGAATTTTTATCGGACAGTTTATTGACTTGTTCGGGTATTTTTGGTAATAATTATTGTTATCAATTATTTTATCCGCACTTGAAATAAAACATTATTTCAACAGACGTCTTTTCAAGACAGAATCTTGTAGAAACCTTTGTATTAGTGCAAAATTTCCCCACAATTTTAGATAGTAGCCCTACTATAGGGACTTTTCAGTATGTGTCGGGAGAGTCAGTAACAGAATGTCTGTAAGTGTTATCAGCATTTGTAATTTTATACTCACGTCAAATTTGTTGATACGCAAATTTTAAATGATGGCCTGGCCATCTTAATATATATAAATCTCGTGTCACAATGTTTGTCCTCAATGGACTCCTAAACCACTTAACCGATTATAATAAAATTCGCACACCATGTGCAGTTCGATCCAACTTGAGAGATAGGATAGTTTAAATCTCAAATTATAGTCGCGTGCGAAGCCGGGACGGACCGCTAGTTGGATAATAAGAACATAATTACAGCCTTATTTTAAGGACTATTAAAATACTCTCCCATTGCAATTTTCAATGAAATAGTTTCGTTAACTTATCGTAGTTAGTCGTTAAATATACGACTTCAAACATGAAAGTACGCTTGCTGTGCGATTGTGCAGTTATGTGCGTGAGTGGCACAAGATCCAAAATAAATGACATAAATTATTATTATTTGAATTTCGATTTATGGCTTCACGTACTGCCCATATGCATTTACTACACGTATGTTCACTCAGTCAGGTTAGTATACGTATATAAATAAAGACGTAAAACATTTATATATTTCCATTGCAAGTTTAAAAATTCTCTTTTTATCAAACGAGGAAAATAGTCAATAAAAATATGTAACAAATAACTTTATCAATATTGTGAGAGATATAACTAACTCGTTTGTTTTTTAATAGTATAATTAAGTGTATTAAATATGGCTACTAATAACGTTCAATTATTTTCTTTAATTGATAAGTTAAATATCTCATGTGTTTAATATGATATCATTGCCTCAAAGTGATATAGATTATTTATAGGATCGAACAAGCTTTTAATTATTATCACACATACTTGGCTATATGTGGTGACAGTAAGGGGATCTGACTAAAATACCTACTGCCGAAAGGGACACGAGGAGATTTTAATAACGTAGACATTATTAAATAAATGCTAATAGCATGGAAAAGCCCTTGCCTTGCAGTGGAACAGTTATGGGCTGGTTAGATAGATAGATTACACAGCCAGGCGCTTTTCCAGCAGCGTATCTAGAATTATTTTCCAATGGTGGCCAGGCTCCAGAAAAACGATTGCGGATGAAACCTTACCTACCCAACATCAATAATAGTAAAGTTTTAAATTTTTTGTTGCGGGAGAGTGATGTGTCCTAATGCCAACATTTATT
This sequence comes from Xylocampa areola, assembly GCA_935421205.1. Classification (NCBI taxonomy): domain Eukaryota; kingdom Metazoa; phylum Arthropoda; class Insecta; order Lepidoptera; family Noctuidae; genus Xylocampa; species Xylocampa areola. The sequence continues at coordinate 6,851,098 of OW285217.1, read as the reverse complement.
GCTGAAAAGGCCACATGAAACACTATCTATACTGTAAAAACCATTTAAAAGACAATTATCATTTTTTTTATGGGATTATTTTGGTAATTAAAGGTTGTAGTGTAACTTACGCTCTAAGCCCTAAAACAAACAGGAAGAGTGTGTATATTTGTCTTAGTACTCAAGTTGTTACTTGTTAATCTATTTTGAATATATTTCTAGAAATTAAAGCTTTTTTTGTAACGGAACATTATTTAAATGATTTATTTCTGCAAATAGATCTTTTGACGAGACTTTTATTAATTATATCTAGTCATTTTTATAAACTCAATGTTGCTATAAATACAAATATTAGGATTTATTATCTTACCTGACGGCAAGTAGACCACTTTGGCTCCGAATAGGTTGTGAACCAGCCACGTCCACAGACCATAGAACAAAGCCATCTTGAATGACGCCCTGAATACCTGGAAAATATATTTTCTTTAAGCGAAGTTATACTTGCACTGCTTATCTATTTTTTTGTGTTTTGTTAGGAATGGGTATATAAACCTTGCCTGATCCTATACCTTCCTCTTGAAATATCAAGAAAAAGATTTAAGCATAACAATAGACTGTAGGCTAATAAGTAAAAACCTGGATAAAATCCATTCAGTGGTTATGGAGAAAATCAATATAGCCAGACAGACGCAGCAGGGTATTTTTGATTTCCATGTGTTAATAAAACAAAATTATTGTATACGATCGAAAATTAGGTCCCTATATAATCTGTGTATTCATGGACATCTTGCGATGATGTCATTTCTTATGAACGTTGCTTCCTAAATTACTAATCAGTGTGGGTCATGGATAATGTGTTTTTTCCTATTTTGATACTCTGAATATGGAATACCTATTTGTAGAATTAATAGTTCAAAGATTAAAATATATAGTTCCGCATTTTAAAATAGGACAAATATTTGACTGTAGTGCATGAGAACGAAATTAATTAATTTAAGGCTAAGGAAACAGAGTAGTCTTTCTATTCTATATTCTGTCTTTAATAATTTTTTTACGTACTGTATTGGGTTGTTAAGCCTAAAAAGAAGGGTCTCTGGATAAGTTAACCTTAACCTTTTCTAGTTCAGTGACCCATATGAAATGTACTACGATTGTTTAACTTGTGTCAGCCTCGCGGAGTCTACGCGTGTTAAAGTAGCAAAGTTATTCCAGACAATGTCCTACATTTTGATTGTGTTTATGAAACTTTCACAATTCGGCTTGACTCGCAAAATTGCCGTCTCTTGATCAAGGCCTCCGTAGGAGTTTGAAACTAGTTGGGAATTCTCGAAAATGTATCGTGAGAATAATGTTTGTGATGTCTCACGAAAGTTATTTATGTATAATACAAAAAAAAATTTTTGGAGAACAACAAAAAAGGACCAACTCCAAAAATCTTTCTGTTAAGTAAAAATGCACTAAAAAGTAAAAAAATATATAGCATTATTTACTTACTTCAATTTAACTACAAATATTAAAAAAAAAAATTGACAATTTATTAGGACAATAATATACAATTATTATTATTTTTGGAGTCGGTGCCAGCAAAGGATAACAAACGTGTAAGTACATTCATGAAAAAAATCCAAATCGGTTCATAAATGACGGAGATCAGAGGTAAAAAACATAAAAAAAAAAATACAACCGAATTGATAATCCCCTCCTTTTTGGAAGTTGGTTAAAAAAGGTCTACATTGTTACACTTTTATAACATATCTATAAAGCAACAGATGTTTTATTACTTACCTGATTGATAGCAACGGAGAGTGCGATGCCCAGTCTGGGTCCAAAGTTAGGCTGCAGCTGAGTGATCGCTTCCACTGGTTTGTACAGTGCATTACTCGAAGCCAACAAGTAGAATAGTGTCGTGAAAAACACCACCTACAGATAGAATTCAATCATTATTATTATTTAGACATGTATAGAATAATTCTGATGTTCATATACTTACAATAGTAAATAAATTTAGAAAAGAAATTGTTTTAAAGTTTCAAAAATATTTTCTTTCTAAAGTTTTGACTAAAACCAAAAGGTAAAAAAAAAAAACATATGCCCCGCAATAATAAATAGCAGTGAATCACACTCTAGCAACGAACTCTACCTACTTTAAGTCACTTTATTTATTTTAAAAATGAATCAAGAAAGCTAGAACGACAAAACATATTGGCCTGTTAAACTGTATAGTGATACATAGTACAGAAAAAATTGGCTTTCTAAACGACTCCATTAGTGCAAAAGGAATTCTGTGGAGTACAAGAACCGTAGTCTAGCCCTATATGGTAAGAGGAGTGCGCATCAGAATACAAGCGAAGTGAAACGCACCGATTGAACTAGCCAATACCGACACGTTGTTTGACATTCACGTCACACTTACCAAGTTGATGAACATATTGATGAGTGCGCTACCGCCGCACAGTAGTAGGGAAGTGAATGCACCGAGTGAACCAGCTAATAGCGATACATTGCTGGCTAGTGGCGCCCAGATGCTCGTCGCTATAGCACTCAGTGTACCGACGTTTGCCTGCACCCACGCTACTATGCCAGAGTAGTCGAACATAGCTGATGGGACGAAAGCGGACTCATTAATGTGTTATCGACTTATCGTCCCATTACAAAGGAAAGAGATCTTTTACTGCAAAGAGTATACGTTAATAGCTTTACCGTTTCCCGGTCTCGTAACTCATTGGTGATACCCGGCATTAGTTGTTAAAATACAAATATAGCTGTCGTATTATAACTGTGCATATCTGAAGTTGTACGCTAGTCTGCTGCGCGGTACTAAGTTTTACGATAAAATCGGCAAGGCGCATGCGCGATCTGGTGGGAGCGCAGTAACCGTCACTCATTCGTTAACATTCCGTGAAAACATCTGTCTTGTTCGCTTAGAGGCTGAGAACAGTCGGTGCCATGAATGATCGGCGGACTTTTTGACTCCTAACAAATTTGAATATTTTAACACGTTAACACTTAACTGTAGAAATGTAGCGGTCGTTTGGAAAGCCTTACTTCAGACATGCACAGTAATATTATGACAACTGTATTTTTTTAGAGACATTAACAGTCATGTCATTAGGAGAATAAAAGACACACATTTATTATTTGAATAAATAATAAGTAACAGGACTAAAAGGCTCGCCTGCGTAAAAGTCATATTTGCAAATTTGATACCTTTTTAAATATCATTTTTAGCTTACATAAAATCATGATAAGTTGCGGATTTTTTCAGTTAAAGATTATTTACCGGGAGTATTAGATACGTCATTTACGAAGTTGTCCCAGGAATCCTGAACTGCTGAGCCGTCGACTTGCGGTCCGCCTGCCGACCCAAAGTGACCCGAAACCCAGCTCTGATACACCCGATCCCAGAGCTCTAATATCTGTTGTTCCACTCGAAATATCTTCTCTGGATCACCCTCCTTTAGTATGCTTCTTACCTGCATATTATCACGAAGATTGTTATGAATGTTCAATGTCGATACCGCGAAAAATAACGCATCTAATAGTGTTTTGTTTAATAAGAATCGGTGAGGTGGAGTATGAGTTTCTACAGTGAAAATTAGAGGGTCATGCCTGTTCATTCACTAGATTAAAGTAGTCTAGTCGAACGAGACAGCATTGTGATGAAATCCTATAGCATATACATATATGTTTCATATAGATATGATAAATAAATATTATATCACAGCGTACTTTTCTCGCACTCAGTGCTATTTTATTAAATGAAAACTTACAGATTTCTGAACCTTTATTTTGTCCAAATGGAAGCACAAAGGGAAATAATTAAGCAATTAAAAACAGATACTATTTTTGCTACTACGATTAATATTTTTATGGACGTCATGCGTCACACGGAATCCTTAATAATTCCATCTTAAACATTTGTCACAGAAAAGTGAACGTATTTAACTTAATTTTAGTTGTAGAGTTGCTAATAGAGGCCTATTTCTTGGTACCAAGTAATGAGACATCTTCAAATAATTCTTATCATTTGGTTGATGAACAACCAAGTGACAGAATTTAAATCACACGTAGGTCCGCCGAGAATATCTCTCAGGTGAGCAAGTGATAGTTATTCATTTATAATAATAAATAATAATATGATTTCGAATCTTCGACATGCCAGGCCTATGATCATACCACTAGACTATCATTGTTGTATTCGGAGACATTCGCGCACCAGATTGATAGGGGATAAGATGTCAGTTGCGGAATATCGTGACACAACCGGGGTCTTACCTGTCTCCATCAGTTTTTAATGGACTTTAAAAGTAAAATAGCTACTTACCGCTGTAGAGATTCCTTCCCTCCCGTAAGTGTAGGCGTTGTCAATGAGTGAGTCAAGTTTCTCCTCCCATCCCTCAGGGAGGTACGCGTGGAGTTCACTGTTCTGAACATAAGTACTGTTCAGGAGACTGCCGCTTAGCTGTACCACAACTATTGCTTCAGAGTATATCTGGAAAAGGTTACAAAAAGTATTAGGTGGAGTTAGTCTGTTGGAAAATGGTCTAGCGAAAGGTAATTTAATTAAATCTTATTTTAAATAACTTATCACAAAAATTTTAAATGCAGAGTTTTTTTAATCTGAGAACTTTTTGCTGCTCTTTGCTCTACGTTACCTGTATAAATATGAAGACTATGGCGACGGTCAGAAACAGGATTAGTCCCACAATGACGATACAGGTGGACACTGTGTCGACGGAGCTGTATGCCACATCCCTGAAGCTGGAGTTACAGAGAGACGCCATCTTGCCGAGACCGCGGACGTGCGCCGGCAGCAATGCTGATTGCCTATTAAACAAAATCGTATACAAGAAACACATTACATGCACGTTTGGAAATATCCAAACTTTCTTGTTTGTCTTGCTCCTGGGTACTAGTCCAGGTTCTGGCTGATGGACTTAGAGGAATAGTTACATTTTCGCAAATCAGTAGACGTAGACAGCAGTAACGTAACTAGAGCAGCCTGATTAAGGTTTTAATAGACATCACTGACGCCAAAAATAGCATGTCTGCTAAGGCGCTAGTTATCTAAGTACCAATGTCCAGATTTTAAGACTACTAACTTGATATTTGAGATAGCATCAGGAATTCACCGTTTTTTTTCATATTTATATGTCAAGTATAGTTTACGTAGTCGAATGCTTTTCTATTACGAAACAAGCAAGAATAATTTAGGTAAAAAAATGCTTTATAAAACGATATATAAAAATATTACTAGGGCTTTATAGTTAGAATCACGTTGCGCAATTGTGTGTCTTACCTCAATTTCCACCAGCTCTTCACTTTACCCATCACATTATTGTAATGGTTCTCGAAGAACAACCACACACCAAAGTAGTCTAGCAACATCTTCAGTACATGGATGGCTAAGAAGAACAAAGTCACTGGTAGCAACCAGATGTGTTTCCAAACGAGCATGCAAAGGCATCCGAAGAACAGAAGCTTGAAGTACAATGCGGTTTCCTCATCATTGTCGAAGTTATTCTTTATATAGTTCTCGTCAAGCGACCTTTGCTTAAAGGCGGCTAAGAATCGAGTATCACATTTCATTTTCGGGTTCGATAACGGTAAAGCGGATAATGTTCTAGTTTTGAATAACATTTTAGGGTGTCTTGGGGAACTTTGTATAGGTTCGTTGGCTGACCAACTTCCCCTTTTCACTATCGTTTCGGGAGTAACGGGTGACGGAGTATCCTTTTCTGGAGTGGATTCCTGTTCACTGGATTCTATGTGGGAGTCCTCTTCAGGTTTATCTTCTACTTTTTTATCAGTTTCCTGATCATTTGAAATAGTCTTGTGCAACGCTAATATCATTGAAGCCTCAGGGTCTGTAAATATGCAAACGGCGTGATTTTTTGGAAAGTGTTATTAGTGACAAGTACTTTTTTTTATTTACTATGGCTTATTACTAGTCTGAGAGCACATTTTAGACTCTATTGCCCATATATTTACGACAAAAATTGACTTGAAATGTAGGGTTACTCTTGAAAGTAAATCCGCTCGATTTACTTTCAATTCGTACTTTTAAATGCCAAGATGTCTTAAAAATAATGATAGAATCGCAATACTATATAATCAGCCAACAAACTTTAATATTGGGATAAGTATGACGTAGATAAATTTATTTTAACATTACACATTGTTTTAAGGCATTGATTTAATATTGGAATTAGTATTGATTTCAAGAGTAACCCCACTGTTCACATTGTAAAGCTAATATTTGCGTTCAAGATTTTGACCAAGATTTTATTGTGCTAATTTAATTAAGTATACAATACCTTTTTCCAATAATTTCTTATGAACATCAACTACTTCTAAAGCAAAACCAGTGATACAGATTGCTTGAAGAATAACAAAAGTGTACACTTGGAGGGATCCTGTAAGGCTCGCTATGAAGCTTGAGACCACAAGCCACAGCAACTGTGACGTCATACGAAAGATAGCCGACCTCTGTGGTGTCCATAGGACGTATACACTGATTACATAGGCTAAGAAAATTGTTAAGGTCTGAAAAATAAGATTAGATTAAGACAATTTCACATTTTATAAGGTAATTTATAAAGTCAAACATTTCTAAGGTATATTGTGCGGTAATTCTGTTAGTTTAAATTTTAGAAGGATAAAAAACACTCAACAAGTGTTGTGGAATACTTATTTCATTGCCATTGCTTATTGGTGTCTATAATATTAGACAGTAAGATTATAAAAAAAAAACTACATTGATGATGACTTTATTCTTTACTACTTTGTTTTAAATAGAATTATAATAAGCCAATTACTAAATAAAATATTCAAGAAGACAGAACTGCAGGGTCAGTAGATTTTTAAGTTAAAAAAAAAAAACGTTTTGGTACTCTAGGTGGTAAGGGTATTCACTTATTCAGTAGGTACTATTAATCAAGATTTATTGCCAACTTACAATATAAGAACTGCAAACACTGATGAGCAAGGTGGTAGTGAAGCTGATGAAACTGCTTAGTTGCCAGAACAAGCACACAAAACTCCTTGGCACTGAATTATACAACCATGGTAACACAAATATTGCTGATAGCAACCCTATCACAGTCTGAAATAAGAAAAATAACATTGGTTGTAAATAATCAAATGTAGCTAATATTATTTTATAGTTAAGTATAATGCTTGATGAAGAATGAATGCTATAATGAAAGCAAACATCATAGAAAAAACAAGTGTGATTGTATAAACATGTAATAAATAAATTACTTATAATAATAAATGGAAAAGAATATGGTCGTGAGTAGGATTCGGACCTGCGCCTCCCGGAAAAATACTCCAGGCGCTCTGACCACTAAGCCATCTCGACCTCTGCTCATCACCGCGAATTCTTCATCCATATTTCAACAAATCCTATTTATTAATACCTCTACACTGCCTACAATGACAATAAACCTTTCTGAACTAGCACTAAAATAGGACAGAATTAAAAGGTATTATCATATGATGAAATCCCAAAATTTTATTTTATTTATTGAGATGACAGGCATGTCCACAAAAAAATACACATGACAATGTCTGAATTGCATAAGAAATGAGCAGTATGAATCAGTATGATGTGATACATTTTCCTTATCAGATCTCTAATATGATAAGAACCGCTTTAACAATAGTGTTATAACTCCAGTCAAGGTTTATGAGGTAATATGTACTCCTTCCGACCGTATTTCGGTGACGGTGGCCTATCTCCACTGAGATGTGCCAAGTATGCAGGAGATATTATAGTGCACAAGTGTATGTGCAAACACAGGTGCACTCCCACTTCCTTCACTCTCATATTCCGATGGGACGAAAGTCCGACACGACCTCTCTCTGATCAGGCACAGGACCGACGGGTTTACATGCTAAACTCTTTATAAAACATAAAAATAAATATTGGACTAACACAAGTGTTAAAACATTGTTCCAGTACTATGATATGGACACATCAGCAAATCTGCTGCTCATCCATAATTAAATAATAATAATAATAAAATAGTAACAGATAAATCTTTCAAATGCATGCATCTTCTTAAGTTATAATTTTTTGTGGAAAGAATAATTCAGTTGTGAGCAGTAATAGAACCTGCGCCTCCCAGATAAATAGTTCTAGCGCTCTGACCACTACGCCATCCAAAATTTGCTCACTACTCCGGATTCTTCTTCCCAATTTTTTATATGTGTCTTGGTGACATCATCGCTATCTCTTTCAGTCACTTGTATAGGGTCACAGGTTCAATTCCTGTTCATGACCAAACCGTCACATAAAAATATAACTTTAATATTAGTATTTCAACCATTTCTTTATTTCTTACTATTTTAATAAATCACCACATTGCTCGGGTGATTGCAAGCTTAGCTGCTCTGCATGAGGTTCTGGGTTCAATTCCCTAGTCAGACAGTGTTGTCATGTCATGGTTTAACAAGGGATGTGAGTCTTGTCCCTTGGTATATAGATTCAAGACTAGTATCAGTTCCTGCTGGGATTGCAGTAAATACAGTTGCAATCACAGAAAGAAGTGAAGAGTTCCTTCTTAGTCAATGGGTTGTCTTAGGTTCCTGTCATAATCAATCATTTAATAAAGTAACATAACATAACATAACATAGCATCACGCCTGTATTCCCCGAAGGGGTAGGCAGAGGTGTACACAATTGTACACCCACATTTCACCAATGCTGTTATTAAGTCCCATGTAATAGGTGGTGAGCCTATTGCCATCAACTGGGCACATTTCCAAACTCCGGGCTGTTACTGAGGATTTCCTAACAGAAAAACTCAATAACACTTTGCCCCGGGAATCAAACCCGAGACCTCCTGCTCAGCAGTCGCGCTACGGACCACTAAACCAACGAGGCAGTTAAATAAAGTAAGGCATTCATAACGGTACTATACCTTATAATGCTCTATGAACTGCTGCCCAACTGTGTCAGAAGCAAAGTTAACCACATTCACTGGTATCACCATTAAGCCAACTATCACAGATGTATCGGACTTCTCCAGATCTTCGAACCATGACTTTAGCTTCTTAGAGAGCTTGTATTTGAATGGATGAAGCAAGGAGCCTACTAGTAATGCCCAAAATAAGGGCTTGAAAAAGGGTTCCAAAATAAGAAATAGCACATATACTGCGACACAACATATTGCTAATATAAATAGGGCAAAGGCGTTATAGAAGCCATGCTTCATGGGTTTCTCATTTCCTTCAGTAATACCTCCTATGATATTAAATATATTTTCGAAGGGCGACTGCTGCATTTCGTTTTCGGTGTTAAAAAATTGCGCGACAAAACTTTAAGTACGTTACATTTATATGATTATAAATAGAATAGAATAGAAATGATCGTAACCACATTAAATAATTATGAGATCATAGTTTTTATTTGATTTTCGGGGACATTTCGATTCACTCGCGTTTCAGTTCCCTAAGTTCAGTGACTGCTGGTCTGGTGACAGTAACAGCAGGATAGAATGATTTATTGAAAGCAAGAGGGAAAGAGACATCATAATACTCGCAGAGAGAATCTGAAGCATCTCGACATTTTTGATAGTAAAAAATTGCTACAATGTCGAATTGTTAATCAGCTGTCAAAAATCAAACTGACACTGACACCAAGTATTGACATTGAATCTATGACCAAAGAATAGGTAGAGGACAGGAACTAAACAATAATTTGGTGCGCCAAAAAATAAACTAAAATGGCATACGCCCCGCCCATTACCTAGTGCTGCCCATGACAGTATTTTGTTAATCGTTTTTATTACATCGATCGAATCGATTAATCGTTATCATAAGGGTTACCTTATCATATGTATCAAATTGAATCTTATTTAACCACTGTTCTTGTTCCGGAATCTTTGGGAATCGTAAATGAAAATATTTACATATTATGTATTAACAACACAAATGTAATAAAATAGTAAACATTTATTCGTTTCACCATAGTTGCCGTCCCAGGTTGAATTGATTGAGGATTGTCCATGCAAATATCTCCTACATCACCTTCATTGGCAGCAGTTGATGTTGTTGTCTTATTATATTGTTCTTGATTATTTTTCTCATAGGTCGAAATACTAAACGCTCGATAATCCAACTGCAAATGTAAGTTTGTAATTGTATTTTTTTTATGATATAGCTACAAATTCACGATTTTATATACCTCCACGCGTTCCTGAAAAAAGGGGTCATAACAGACAGATACAGGGACAACAAAGTAATCTTATAAGTGTTACTTTTATCCTTTCCAGGAACGGAACCCTAAAAAGACACAATGTTTTCTCAATATTATCGAGCCACAAAGTCTCTTCTTTATGAATTTGTGAAAAGGGGCCACGGAAATGGCCGCATAATCTAAAAATGTTACGTAATTTGGTTATTATCATAACACATGATGTGTATTATAAATATTCAAAATAAATATTTTCGAAAAAATCGTTAAAAGCAAAATCGAAATCGTTGTTTAAATCATAAACAAACCCAGAATAAAGAATTATACCTTTTGAAACTTATTAAAATGTATTCACTGATGATATAACAGTATTAAATATTAAATAAAATCGAGTCGAAATATATGAAGGAAATTTGATAATATATAAATGTTTAACGACTTACTTGTGCATGGATGTAGGCATTTTTACAATATTTCGAACCATAGCCCTTGACACAACACATAGGCATAATTGCGTTTATCACACGCACCTTCACAGTTAAATTCTCAGCACTCAAGATGTTTTAAGCAAAGAAAATCGTATTAATAAGTTTCACGTTAACGCCAAATGACACTTTATGTACACTAATAAAAGTACTCAGAGAGAGAAACTAAAATGGAAACCCGGCCGGTGGGCTGGTCTTAAGTGACGTCATATTTATTACTTGCAATATCAGAAAACTGTCAAATTAAGGTTTTCTCTTTTTACAGTAGTAGAATCACTTAAGTTAAAAAGAAATGCATATAGTTTTTGGATGATATTTCTATAACGTAATGTTTATATAGATTAATAGGGTCCTTTACTCCTTCTTTAGCCATTGCATTGAATGGACATTGATTAATTACTTAAAAATCTGTATTTTTTTGGCTAAAATATTTCATATAAACTTCTTATCAGTGATAGCCTAGTGTTATGACTGTTGGACTGTCAAGTCAAAGGTTGTAAGTTCGACTCTAAGGCACGCACCACTGACTTTTAGACTGACTTCGAAATGTGTGCGTATTAGAAATTAAAGAAATTTGCATTTACTCCCCAACTGTCGTTCTCCCCAAATCTATTTACTCTACTTAGAGTGAATAGATTTATTCTGGATCTACGTGCTCCATCCTCGGCTACACCGTCGCTTAACATCAGGCGAGTTGGTGGCCAAACGTAGATCCATTTCAGATAAAAAAAAGTAACAACATCATGTACCCATTTCAAAAAGGATGTAGGAATGGGACCCGCCGTACTAAGTAGCTACTCCTCACAGACATGGCCTTCAGCAAATAGGTCGAGGACCCGAAGGAATCTGACGATATGCTGGATAGATTATAAGAGGGCCACTCTGTGCCACATACATGGCTCATGAGGATGCTGGAGTAGTATAAAGTTAATGCAACCCTTCGCACCTTCTTGTTAATATGTATGGGGCAATGGAAGATGGTTCTTAGTTATCCGGGATACTGATGGATTGAAGGGTCTGACGAATCGATCAGGATCGAGCGAGTTATATTCCAGGGCGATAGTCTATAGTATGGTTTTGCCTAGGCTTAAATGCTATAAGCACATTACTGTTATTTGTCGTTACTAATCAGGGTCGGGTTATCAGTTGAGACGAGGAAGTCAAGTTGTATCCGACCTCCTTTACATGGATTGACTTAAAACTGTTTGCCAACACTGATTTGCACCTGATGGAATTGCTGAGGATTACTAAAACCTTTAGTACCCATCAGTATGGAATTCGGTGTTGACAAATGTGCAGTTATGCATGTAAAGCTGGGATGAATTATGGAGTCCGAGAGAATGAGACTGATTCCATACAGCTTATAACCCTCGCCCCAATTAAGACCTACAAATACTTTGGTCGGCGGCGTTAGGCACCGACATGAAGCAATCGTTACGGGAATGACGCCTGAAAAAAGTACGGCGGCGCACATGGTGCTGAATCGCCTTTCTTGAGAAGTTGGGGTGGATCGAATATTCCATTCCCACCCCGGACGCAAAATAATCGCCATGGCGGGGAGTCGCGGAAACCAGCCCGTTAAACCAATACCAATACGTTGTCGATGACAGTTCGATGGTGGCAGTCGAGCGTCAACGTGTTGCTCATCTGGAAGAGCGTTTAGGAATACGGCACCAACAGGCCTATTCATTGACAACAAGCTTATGTGCATACCGTGGCTCCTGCAGCCACTCGTTCCACTGTTCGCACGTGTGTCGCCGGACCAGTTATCCGAGCACTGTGCTTAAGCCCTTTTGGCGGATGACGTAGTTGTAGTTCACTGCGTCCGCCAGGATGCCCAAAGGTGAAAAGACATCGAAAGATACAGTTCGGTGGAAATGCTCTATCTACAGAATAGAGAGACTCAGTGTCACCCTGAAAAGTCGGTGGGGCTGCGCCAGAGACTGCCTAGGAACAAGTTGAGGTAACACGTATACAGATCTTCCTGGGCTTACGCATCATCACCACGAATTGATCCAAGTTAGGTGGTTCTCTACCTTGCGGCAGGTCAACTGCCACAGATTAGGTACTTAACAGTTAACTACGCCTCGTTAAACTCATTAATAGATATGTACCTACTTATTTAATTTAATGTAAAATTATGACTCATTTTTAATTAACAAAAGCTGCAAAGTGTTCGAAACGTCAGGAAAAACAAAAACCAATAATACACGCGATTAATCCGGTTAAAAGTTGTTTTGTTGTATAAGATAATAGTTAAAATTTTAAAAGAAAATTTTATTTTTTCTTTTTAGTTAAAAAAAAAAAATGTTTTTTGCTTTTAATTTTTATAACAAATTATTACTAAATGTGAAAATAACAAATGTAAATTTTGACTAAATGTGTTCTTTATTTACGGAAACTTCCATTTCTCGCGACAAGATCAAATTAATCACGTCGCGCCGACGGGGACACGTAGCATTTCTCATTCTTTTTTATTTCTGTGGTAACGTATTTTTTATGTGAAATTGACGGCTTTCGGAATTTTTCCTTTACTTGTGCTGTAAGACCTCGCTCCTTATCAAATTTCATGATTCAAGGTAAACGGGAAGTACCCAGGATAAAGGTTTTGGTTTACTGGTGAAAGTCGTAATATGCGGCACAATTTTTTTATTGCATTCACTTTAATTTTTACAGCTCCAGGAACGTAGACCATATTTGATAGTAATGTCAACTTGATACCTTCACGCGTTCCTGACCAGAACAGTTATGGCTGATAGATAGACAGACGGACAACGAAGTGATCTTATAAGGGTATTTTTTTCCTTATAAGGAACGGAATCTTATAAACCATAAATACTTGCTTTCTTCTCCAGCCCTTTTCCCAATTTATTTGAGGTCGGGCCTCTTTGTACTTTGGCACCAGGATTGTCAGTGCTGGGTTGTCGTTGGGGAGGCCTTCCTCTACCCCGCGGCTTCGTGGGTATGTTAATGACAGTCTTATCATAGTAATTATCATCCCTACGCATTGTGTCCGTACCATCTCAGCTTTTATACGCCTATATACCATAAATTGCGCTACCAAAAATGTTTCAGATTTCTCCACACTAATCTGTTTCTGTGAATCATTATTAACTACTTAATTAATATACCGATTTGTTTTTCCATATTTCGTTCAATACCTAATGATTTATGTGCATTAGCGTCGTCTGTCAAAACAACTATATTAATTTTGAAATGTTTCTACTATTTGACATTTGAAGACATAATGCTGTCTAAAGTCATATCAAAAGAAGTAGAAGGCGCTATAGGTGGACAAGTTGTGAGTCCAACATATTCTGGACATTTTTCGTATACTTACCCCGTAATTGTAGATCAGATGTTTTTTATCCTTGCCCACGCGGATTATTTAGGTCAATGGGGTGCGTTTACGTCACAGGCTTTGGATAGTTGTATCATAGTGGTTTTATGTTTCGTCGTTTTTTGTATAGTGGCTACATTGCTATCAATATTTCCTACACGAGAAAGAGATGTTTCCTATATTGTTCTAGTTACATTTGGATACGTATTGAATAAAACATCAGTAAAAAATACGAAATCAGGATTGCCACAGACACTAATTTTCACAAGTTTGTTATTTTTAGCATTTATTATACCGAACGCGATTCAGTCGAATATATATAGTTTAACGACTCGACCCATTCGTGGATATGAACCGAAATCAATAGAAGAATTAAAAATCTTTCAGCCTATTTTATCTAGGCAATGGAAATATCGCTTTAATTTTAAAACGCACAAGGTCTGTGAAAATAGGGTAGAATGTTTTTCGACCGTCAAAGACAGTGCAAACAAATCATTCTACACTGTTATTTCAAACTCTCAGTATGAGGTTAATAGATGGCTGTTGGCTAACGATCAGTGTGACATGGCAATATACAAGATACAAGAACCTTATATGGAGATACAGAGGTCAGTAGTATTGCGTCGTGGCTCTGCGTTGGTTCGCCCTATGAATCGCTTTCTACTTCGCGTGGCAAAAAGCATTTCGCTGATATATATTTTCTAGAGAGGCTGAAATGTAAATCCCATAACCGACCTCAACATGTGCCGTTGAAATTGGCAGAATTTTATTATATATTTCTTATACTTTTTATTGGGTACTGTTTGTCTATATTCGTATTTATTTTCGAAGTTAAGTTTGGGTCACCCTAAGCTAGAAATGTTGTAAACCTTTAGGTAGAATCGATTTGTGACTCATTTCACTACACTTGCGTGCATCTCCTTAAAATATATTATTAAAGGCATACGTATACGTAGGGTAAGCCAAAACACTAAAAAAATATTCAGATTTATCATCGCACGTTATGTCAACTTTTCAGATGCTTGTAAGTAGTTTTTAGAACGCTGAAATTAATGTGGTTTTATATCATAAATAATGTTTTTATGTATTTCTTCTTTCACCAATAAATATTTCCAGCACGATGAAATGCATTTTTGTTTGAGGGTTGAAGGTTTCCATATTATGGATCATTTGAACTTGTTGATGAATATGTCGATGATCTGCTCGGCGTCGCGCGGCTTGTTTGTGGGCACCATGTGACCCACACCGCGCACCATCAAGTCCATGAAGTTACCGCTCTCCTTCACGAAACTGAAGCAATAATAAAATGTAATGATTACAGATTTATTTTAAATTAATTATATTATTATACTATGTCAGATACGAGATGAAAGTCGCATAAAGTGTGTAACTACTTATTTATAAAATTCTGAACCCTGTTTTCCCTCCTCTTACCAACTAAAAAAATTAAGACCTTAGATAAATACACATATCAAAGGATAAATATATATTTAGTTGCATTCGCGAAGATAACAAACAACAGTCTGAGTAGGTAAGAGCACATTTTTATAAATTTTTCTTACGATTTAATGTCTGTAGTACTTGAGACTCCAGTGTGTGTGCACTGGCAGGTCGTAAGTCACAATAATGTCCAGTTGGCCGCTGCTGTTAATGAAAGAGAGGTTCTCATTCGAAATTCAACCTCTTCTTCTTCTATTATGTGTTCAGAAATTATCTGGTGTTAAGATTGTTCAAACTGCAGTAGGTTGTAGGCATTGGCTTGACATTTATGTAAATTATTTCTACAATTTGAAAAGTACCGAAATGTCAGTAAATATTTCCAGAATGTTTACGTTATTTCGAGCTTGGAACGGCTTCTATTATAGATGAGTAAATAATTAACGATGTAAAGAATGAACTGAATGATGACACGTAAAATGTATCGAGAAAATATAATTTTCAACACACTTGCTCGTAAAGTAGCTTTTATATTATAACTATAGCTGATGCCCGCGGCTTCGCCCGCGTGGATGTCAGTAATCGCGACCAAAAGTAATCATGAAATTTTGATCCCGTTCCCGCAAGCCATGGGAACCTATTCCAGGGATAAAAAGTAGCCTATGTCTTATTCCAGGCTATAATCTATCCCTGTACCAAATTTCGCTTGAATTTTATTTTCGCGTATGTAATTTTTTGCGATTACTAAGGTACCTATTCGTTAAAATTATATGGTAAAAGAGTAAAATAATGTGTATGAAATGCTTAAAGCCTCTTACTTATTTAAAATTATAAGGATTAATATTGTATTTGTGTAAATAGCTTTCCAATTCCCGCTTTATAATTGCCCAATTTTTTAAGTTTAAGATGGATATAGAATGTTATCCTTAAGAGATTGATATATGACATTGCGGACTTTTCTGTAGACCTATCAGATACACAAATTAACCATACATCATTTTGTTATATTTCAAAGGGTTTAGGCGGCGTTTAAGTTGAAAGCATGACAGTTTATTTTTTTCCGTCACCTCCAACAAATATCATTATATTTAAGCCAATGTATACAGAAATTGACAAATTATATACTAAACCTTCCTGGAGAACCACTCTATCATTGGTGGAAACAGCATGAAAATCAGTGCAGTAGTTTTTGAGTTTATCGCGAACAGACAGACAGACAGACGCGGCGGAGGACTTTGTTTTATAAAATATTGTGATGAGGCTTATTATCTATGCACGTGTGCTTTTCATTTTACAACACCGCATCCTAACACCTTTACATTTTATTTTAAATCACAGCAATGAGTTTTGCATGCATTAAATTGCATGCATGCATTAAATTTAGCATGTTTGCGATTAAATAACATGTCTTAGTTAACATATGACAAATAAATGTTTAACTTCTACTTTAATTATTACATTTATTGTCTGAGACATTACGTATTAAAATTTCAGCAAATAGTTGTATAGTTAAACATAAACCTTTGAAAAGCATAAACGCATGCTCTTTTTCCATTTAATATAATACGTTTTGTTTTAATGTCTTTATTCACGAGTTTTATACGACATATTTCAACACACTTGCGAGAAAATATGATAATAAAATCGATTAAACTTATTTTGTTAAAATGACGCGTGGATTTCTTTTTTGTGCGCCGGATCTTTGGTCTATGCACGCGCAAGTAGAAGCAGAATCTTGACTTGACGAAGTTGCTTGAACTTTAGTTTGACAGTGATGGTTTGACGTCTAAATATATTTTATAAAAAATTAAAATAAAGTGAATATTCTTCCATTTATAACACAAATTAGGCTAATTTGTTCTTAAAAAGAAATAAATTGAAGAATCAAAATGTTTATTTGTCATATTTATATTAACACAGTCACAAAAATGATAAATCTCATCAAGGAGATTTCAAACATCAAAACTCTTTGCTGACGTTTAAAAGTAAATTTAAAGTTGTCACGCACTCTTTTTTGATATTACAGCACTAAAGCGGTAAAAATGAAGAAAGAGCACGCGTGCCTAATAAGCCTCATTATGAACCTAAAAGCGGTGCAATAAGAGCCACTTTACGAGCAAGAGTGTTGAAAAGATACATATTTACCTGTATCACATAACCCCATAGTGCTCCAATAGCTTCTCTAGCCAGGGTTTGATGGTATCTAGAAAGTCACTCTATAACCACTTGTTCACAACTTGATTGAATGTAGTATATTTTATTTCTTTGACGTGTAGTACTCCTTGGACCTCTGGCTTGATTAAAACTGTTTGTAATGGAATGGTTGACGGATTATCACACGGATCAAGCGGATACTTATATAATAATTAACTAGTTATTAATAGGTAAGCCATGACTGCATTCTGGAAAGATAAGTTATTTGTGGTAGGTATGTACCTAAGTCAAAAAGGTAGCCTGAGTATGTACTTAGGAAACCTCTTTGACTGCAAATTGGTTATTATTCAAATTGACCTGTCCGTGAAGTAGACAAAGTACAATATTTAAACATAGGCCGTGTACCGCACAGGGTAGAATATTAAATAATGTATAAAGGTATTGAAAATTATAAAAGTAACTGGATCATTTGATAAAAAATAACGTAATTTATTTAACTTCAAGGTATACTTGCCGCTCCAGAATTGATCTATTCAGACATACCATACACTGTTTAAATACTAATCCCTAACAGAAGCCAAAGTAGACTTTCAATTGTTTACAGACGAATATCAATTCTAATCAAAAGTGCACCTTAATTAGATTGGTATAAATTTACCAAATATGTACTCCGAATTAACCTGTAAATGGTGTCTGTACACTAGGAGGCCGTCCATTAATCACGTGATGTTTTTGAACAACTTTTAACCCTCCCCTTCCCACTGGTGATACCTGGTGAGGTTTTAGACTAAACCCCCTCCCTTACCCAAAAACACGTGTATGTTTTTGGTACAAAGACCCGACACCCGCCGAAGGCTATATACGTGGTTAATAATAATTGCAAAAGTAAGCAATATTAATTCCAATCAAAATACATCAGTTAAGCAGTGCCAGTGGGACGCAGTGTGCAGGAAGGAATCGTGAGCCAGGCATCCCTATCTTCCATCTAATTGTTAATAGTACGCTTTGGTCATTAAAATGCGTTTAATAACTATTTTAAACTTCAGATCGCCAGATCTGCCAAGGTCTGTTATATTAGAGGGGATCTTATTGTAGAACTTAACACTGTTACCCATAAATGAATTGCTTGTCTTTCTAAGCCGAAAGCCAGGTACTATAAGCTTGTGCTTATTACGAGTATTTAAATTGTGGTAATCACTCTTAATAACAATTAATGTTCACCGGTTACTACTCACGTGCATTTTACGGGATTGCCCGACTAGTTTCGAACTCGAACGGAGCCCTTAGTCATGAGCTGAACCCACGGCGATATCGCGAGTCAAACTGGAGCTGCATCGCGCCGCGTAGCGTTTCGCACGCGCCGATGATGTACTCGGTGTCGGAAGTACTCGTGTGTTTCCGCCACTCGTCGTGTCCGAGATATTGTCTTTACTATTCATGCCGGTGCATACTGCGCTGACTGTGTCACACTCCAGGCTTAACTCACTTTCATATGTCGTGGACTTCAGAGCTGGTTTCCAAGCAGGGGGCAACGTCCAACCACTGTCTCTGTTGAAGTTCGGGCGACGGCTTATTTCCATAGCTTCACGTACTTTTCGCGGTACGAAGTATTTCTCCCTCGCCTGAGCCGCGCCCGTGCGCTTGCGCGTGCGATTGATATGAATATGTCTCACGAAAGTTTTTATACACTCTTAATAAATTCGACCATATTTTTAAGAATGTACATTATGTTACTAAATATGTACAAGGATGGTAAAGTGAGTATATTTATTTTCTTGAATAATTCACGGAGTGACTCACGGCAGCTAAGGTTATAAATAGCTCGGAGTGCTCTTTTTTGTAATATAAAAATGGTCTCTATATCAGCAGCTGATCCCCTAAGTAGAATGCCGTAGGACATAAGACTATGGAAGTTTGCGAAATAGACCAGCCTAGCCGTAGACACATCTGTCATCTGTCTTTTTTTCCTAACAGTAAACGTAGCAGAGCTCAGTTTTCCTGAGAGTGCCTCAACATGAAGTCCCCACTGTAGTTTAGAGTCGACTGTGACGCCTAGCAATACAGTTGAAGGAACAAAATCTAGTACTTTACCATCAAGTTTTACGTTACAATCGACATTGGGCACGTTAGGTATAGAGAACCTAATACATTTAGTCTTCTTGGCGTTCAATATAAGGTTATTGGCAGAAATAGATATTTTATTTTATTATATTATTATATTATTTATACCAATTAGATATTTTATTAAGTGTATTATTAGGTTCTACCAGATCCTTGTCCTTTCTATTTACTTTGAATATAAGCGAGGTGTCATCAGCAAAAGGAACTATGTTTGACATTGTGTCATTAATATAAACAAGGAACAAAGAAGGGTCTAAAATCGATCCTTGTGGCACTCCTATTTTAACAAGTGAGCCTGAAGAAGTTAAGTTATCAATAGCTACCCTTTGTTCCCGATTTGTCAAATAAGAACACACAAGATCAATAGATCTTCCTCGAATTCCATAGTGTTTTAATCTTGGAATGAGCGTTTGGTGATCCACGCAGTCAAAAGCCTTACTGAGGTCACAAAATACTCCTATAGCATCCCCCACATCTTCCTAGGCCCTTAGTACTGATTTGATTAGGGTGGACCCAGCATCCTCTGTAGAACGGCCCTTTATAAATAATAACTGTTTAGAGTGTATTGTGTTATATCGTTTTCATTGAAATATTAGAATATTTCAATGAAAACGATACATTTGATTTAACATAATTTTTTCAACAATTTTACTTAAAGCGGGTAATATAGATATGGGCCCATAATTAGAAGCATCTCTCGAGCAATCTGCCTTAAAAATGGGTACAATTGTACTCGATTTCATAAGATCAGGATCTCGCCTAAAGGCTCGGTTAACAATTAAATCTAGACTGTAATGATCAACTGGGGGCACTTGTATCATAATGTACTATTGTCTAATCTGTCTGTCTGTTTGTTCCGACTAATCCTCGAAACGGCTGGACCGATTCTGATAAGATTCTACTGGAAGGTAGCTGTCTATATAAGGAGTAACTTAGGCTAATTATAATACAATTAAACGCGGATGAACCGTGGGGCACAGCAAGTCTTATATAAACAGAGTTTCCATTTTTCATTCCGTAATGATATAAGAGCATTAGGCAACTTAATAATGATTCTTTGTTTGTTGATTGTTTCACTAAAGATATTTTGATAAAATACCCTAGTGAATGATTAATGTGTTCACTTAACCAATAAAACCAGCCAGCGTAGTGCGACTCGCGCACTTAGCGTTTTGTGTACAACTAAGACTATTGACGCTTAAATTATATTATCACTTGTTGTTTTTTTATAGAAATTAACCAGTTTAAAAAACAAAGGAACTTTGCAAATAAGAAAACATAAATACAGCCTTGTGACAAACAGTGAGGAACCCCTGCGTAGAAAAGCGAGGAACCCCATTGACACGATTTTCGTTCACTGTTAGTTGTAGTAAAGTTTTCATATATTGTAGTTGGATCCAAAACTGGTACTTGCTTGATTCGCAGTTAAATATGAATCAAGTAATATTTTTCATTTTCTACTCTGTAACGTGTACGAGTGCTTTTATTAAAACTGAAAACCAAGACAATATTAAAAATATTACCAATTGTGTCGTGAAGATACTTGAAGATATTGATTTCAAAAAATACAGGAACCAAATGGATGTTACCCTTATGAATATGAATAATGATTTGGAATTGTCAGCAATTCATAAAGTGAATGACTCACGATTTATATCAAGAAGATTCTTTTGGGAAACAGATAATCTAAGCAATATTATCTACGTTGTGATGAGTGAAGATTATCAAGAATTAGAACATGGATTACGTAAAGTTATTGCAGATACATTTTGGAATCCCTCAGCGCGGTTCATTATAGTTCTGAAAAGCTTGGTGAATCATAGTTTAGACGATGTTACTGATCTGCTGCAAACATATAATATGTTTTATAAAGTTTCTGTTATCACATCAGAAGGTGATGACTACGCAATATACAAGTATAACTTAACAACACCCGGATATTGTATCAAATCTGCTCACTTAAAATTTTGGTCGTGGTGCTCTGAATACCGCAGTGAGAAAAGTACATCCATCGTTTTGAATTTTGGAACTATCAGAGGTTGTCGGTTTAAATTCATAGCACGTAATACATGGCCATTCATGAACTTTGACACCAACACCGAAGGCATCGAACAATTTTTATTAACGATTTTTCAGAAACTAAACGGTGTAAAGATCGATTTAGTACAGTTTGGAAACCTTAACAGGTATGGAAATATAGTAGAAAATTTAACAGCCATTATCCTGTCTAAAATCATATCAAAAGAAGTAGAAGGCGCTATAGGTGGACAAGTTGTGAGTCCAGCATATTCTGGACATTTTTCGTATACTTACCCCGTAATTGTAGATCAGATGTTTTTTATCCTTGCCCACGCGGATTATTTAGGTCAATGGGGTGCGTTTACGTCACAGGCTTTGGATAGTTGTATCATAGTGGTTTTATGTTTCGTCGTTTTTTGTATAGTGGCTACATTGCTATCAATATTTCCTACACGAGAAAGAGATGTTTCCTATATTGTTCTAGTTACATTTGGATACGTATTGAATAAAACATCAGTAAAAAATACGAAATCAGGATTGCCACAGACACTAATTTTCACAAGTTTGTTATTTTTAGCATTTATTATACCGTACGCAATTCAGGCAAACATATATAGTTTAACGACTCGACCCATTCGTGGATATGAACCGAAATCAATAGAAGAATTAAAACACCTTCAGCCCATTTTATCTAGGCAATGGAAATATCGCTTTAATTTTAAAACGCACAAGGTCTGTGAAAATAAGGTAGAATGTTATTCGACCGTCAAAGACAGTGCAAACAAATCATTCTACACTGTTATTTCAAACTCTCAGTATGAGGTTAATAGATGGCTGTTGGCTAACGATCAGTGTGACATGGCAATATACAAGATACAAGAACCTTATATGGAGATACTGAGGTCAGTAGTATTGCGTCGTGGCTCTGCTTTGGTTCGCCCTATGAATCGCTTTCTACTTCGCGTGGCAACAACAGGTATTATAAAAAAGCATTTTGCTGATATATATTTTCTAGAGAGGCTCAAATGTAAATCCCATGATCGACCTCAACATGTGCCGTTGAAATTGGCAGAATTTGATTATATATTTCTTATACTTTTTATTGGGTACTGTTTGTCTATATTCGTATTTATTTTCGAAGTTAAGTTTTGGTCACCGTAAGTTAGAAATGTAAATCGGTAGCCTTGAGGTAAACTCGATGTGCGACTCATTTCACTACACCTGCGTGTAATTTAATATATACATTGTAAAGTCAAATTATGTTAAAAAGCTAAAATTCTTTCTATAAAAAAATATTATTGTTTACCGCTGCACGTTATGTCTATGAGTGCCTCGTTGGTCTAGTGGTCCCAAGCGCTGAAGACTACTGAGCATAAGGTCCGGGGTTCGATCCCTGGGTCGGGCAAAGTGATATTGGGTTTTTCCATTAGGAAATTTTTGATAGCAGCCTGGAGCTTGGAATTATGCCCGGTAGATGGCAATAGGCTCACCACATGGGCCTTAATAACAGCATTGAAGGTGAAATGTGGGTGTACAACTATGCAAACCTATATGTGCCTTCGGGGAATACAGCCGTGATGCTATGCTGTGCATATTATGTCAAGCCCTAATGTAGAACCCAGAAATAACTGTGGTGTTTATCGAACCATATAAATATTGTTTTTATTTATTACATCTTTCACCAATAAATATTTCCAGCACCACGAAATGTGTTTTGATTTGACAGTTGAAGGTATTATTGATCTATTTTAACTTGTTGATGAACATGTCGATGATCTGCTTGGCGGCGCGGGGCTTGTCTGTGGGCACCATGTGCCCCGCGCCGCGCACCATCACATCCATGAAGTTACCGCTCGCCTTCACGAAACTGAAGCAATTATAAAATAGCATGATTACAGATTTATAGATTAAAATAATTGTTATACTTTGGTAGCTACGAGATGAAAGTCGCATAATAAATAATATAGTGCTAGAATCGCAACAGGCCTTAAGCAAACTAGACGACGAGTACCATTAATTTTTGGATCCCCTTAAAAGTGTATCACGATATACCGGTGTCTCCCACTGGATTTGTGGCCGCGGAATATATATATGGCAATTTATATTCTATGGGTATGTCTTACTTTTATATCGGTCAATGATTATACCCAACTTGTAAATAGTAGGTGGGGCAGCATTTTGAGTTTACTACAGTGTGTATTTACAAAATTCTGAACCTTATTTTCTCTCCATCTGTAAGGTCACGTTCTGGATTGTCTAGCACCACAAAAATATGACCCGTTTGTTCTACGGATAATATAGGATATATGAATTATAGTTTAACGGTTATTACTCACGCTTATTCTTCGGGATTGCCCGACTAGTTTTGAACTCGAATGGAGCTCTTATTCATGAGCTGAGCCCGGGGCGATGTTTCATAATTTTATAATATATGATAGTTTCCGACAAGCTGCCCGTCTTTCAATACGCAAAAGGTCTAAGTATAGTCTTAGACCTTTTTGACTCTAAAGTTCCGAAATATTTTGTTTACTTATGTAAAAAGTCGTTTAGAAATTTAGGTTTTAAATTGCGGCAGTCTCAAAATTTAAAAAATCTAATAGCCATTAAACATTATATAATGCTTTGGTGAGAAGTAAACTGGAAAGCAGTGCAATGATCTGTAGTCCTCATGAAGCTAAGCATAGATCCATGGTTGACAAAATCCAAAATAAATTCACTCGGTTTCTATATCTAAAACAATATGGGTCTAATCCATTTATTCCGTTAATGTATGCCACCCTTTTAGTTTTAGGAATGTCGGGATATTAATAATTGGAAACAAGGAGAGAGCTGCTACTAGTAATATACATTTTTAAACTCTTACGAGGTATAGTACACATTCCTCAAGTGTTAAGGAAGGTGGAGTGTATGTACCTAGCTACTATGTGCGTGCACGGCGACACAGTCTATTCGCGCTGCCATCAGTTAGGACTAATGTGCTCCAGCACACGCCATTCACCAGAGCTTTAAACAGAGTTTGTGACGAGAATACGGATCTCGATTATTCACATGTTCTGTGACGAAATTCACGGAAATTGCAATTAAATTTCACGGACCTTAGATAATACGGACGGAGCGTTACGTACGACATGTGAGAAGCATGCCTAGTCATCCAATTTCGTTGTCATACACGAGCTAAATGCATGCAAACACTTAAAACTCATCCACTCGGCGCCAGTACGCTGCGTGTAAGCTATGTGGTGTGCGTAATCTATACTTCGCTTATGACAATGCAAGGTTTCATGCGTATTTTTTTTCAAATCCGTGTTAAATGTATTGGTTATTATTATTATTAGTATACTCATGCTTACATTGTCATATTGGTTATGTAACTGTAAAGACATTGTAAATGTTAAAATACATAAATAAAATATATTCAGTTGCATTCGCGCAGGTAAAAAACAACAGTCTGAGTAGATAAGAGCACATTTTTATAAATTTTACTTACGAATTCATGTGTGTAGTATTTATCTGGTCATAGAGTGGTAATCTCTTAGCCTTCAGGTACTCCTCCGCTCCGGACCACATGAGACTCCGGTGTGTGTGCACTGACAGGGCGTAAGCCACTGTCATGTCCAGTTGGCCGCTGGTAATGAAATAGTACATTATGCTACAAGTGTCCTAAGTTGGTCATAATAGACGAGGTTAAATTGCTAACCGAGCCTTGGCGATGGTAGCAATGACCGACCGAGGCTTGTTGACCATTAGGGCACGCGGCTCATACGACGCTTTTCAACGCTCTTGTGAGGAAAAAAAAAACGATTAAAATAACATAAAATTACATTTTGTAAAGACATTAAATTATATACATTTTTTTAATAAGATGGCAAGAAAAATTCATCTTTCGTACGCCGAATCTTTGGTTTACTTGCGCGCAGGAAGGAGGCTCATTGACGAAGTTGCCAAACAGCCTAATATTATAATAAAATAAAATCTTTTTTATTGATAACAAAAACTACCCAATGCTAATTCGGCTACAGAAACTTTTTATACTATTTATGTGTCTATGACTATGTATCTAATCACAAAACTGGTAAATTTCGGCTAAGAGTATGTAGACATCAAGTTCCTTTCCATTTAATATTTCAAAAAATTTCAGCAAATAGTTTTAATGTCTTTATTCTCGAGTTTTATACGACATATTTCAACATACTTGCGAGAAAACATGATAATAAAATCGTTTTTTTTTTTTTAAATAACTCGCGGATTTATTTCTTGTACGCCGGGTTTATGGTCTATGCACGCGCAAGTAGAAGCCATGGAACTATGGTAGAAGCAGAGTCTTGACTTGACGAAGTTGCTTGAACTTTAGATTGACAATCTATGGTTTGGCGTCAATATATTTTGTAAAAAAATAAAATAAACTGAATATTATTCCATTTATAACACAAATTAATGCTACTTTGTTGATAAA
Source organism: Xylocampa areola (assembly GCA_935421205.1). NCBI lineage: Eukaryota > Metazoa > Arthropoda > Insecta > Lepidoptera > Noctuidae > Xylocampa > Xylocampa areola. The sequence goes on along the minus strand of OW285217.1, from coordinate 6,824,909 downwards.
AATGAATAATTTGAAGAATCAAAATGTTTATTTGTCGTATTTATATTAGTCACAAAAATGTAAAATCTCATCAAGGAGTTTTTTAACATCTAAACTCTTTGCTGAGGATTAAAAGAAAATTTAAAGCTGTCACGCACTCTTTTTTGATATTACGGCACTGAAGCGGTAAAAATGAAGAAAGAGCACGCGTGCCTAATAAGACTCATTATGAACCTAAAAGCGGTGCATTAAGGGCCACTTTACGTGTTGAAAAAGAAATGTTCTCATTTGAAATTTAAATTCTACTACTTCTATTGTGTGTTTAGAAATGATCAGGGTGTCAAGATTGTTAAAACAGCAGAAGGTTGTTGACTTGACATTTATCATTTATGTAAATTATTTCTACAATTTGAAAAGTACCAAACTGTCGGTAAATGTTCTCAGAATTAGACGTTATTTCAAGCTTGGAATGGCTTCTATAGATATGAGTAAATATGTAACTATGTTAAAAACGAACAACTTTTCAACACACTTGCTCGTAAAGTGTCTTTTATATCATAATGAGGATTATTAAGCACGTGTGCTTTCCATTTTACATTACCCCATCGGCACATCTTTACATTTATTTTTAAAACTCAGCAATGAGTTTTTATGTCTAAAAACTTTTGACGAGATTAAACATGTTTGTGATTAAATAAAATATCTTAGTTAACATATGACAAATAAATGTTTAACTTGTACTTTAATTATTACATTTATTGTCTAATACATTACGTCTTTTCAAGTTTGGTGACTACTATGATTGTAATTATTTGATATACACGTTATTAGGTTTACGCTCTATAGAGACGTTACAAGAGCTCGACTCTGATCATAGACCAGTAATCCTAGAATTAGGCCCCCGCTCAGGTCCCTCAGACCCAGATCAACCTGTCCCCACTAAAACCACCACGGATTGGGGAAGACTAGAGGAAAGTCTCAAGTCGACCTCTTCTGTGCACTTAGACTCAATTCCCGATAATATAGTGTCTGTTCCCGACACGGTGACTGCGATCGACTCCCTCACCTGTCACGTGCAATCCGTAGTGAACGAATGTTCATGGCAAGTTCCGGAGGTGGATGAACACCGCTGGAAACTGCCGGATGATGCACGTGAACTGTTGACGGAGAAAAACGCAGCTATCCGTGCCTACGACAGTTTCCCCAATGAAGCTAACCGTATCCATATGCGTACCTTGCAGCGTACTGTGAGGAAGTGCATATCGGAAATGCGGGAAGCTAAATGGGACAAAATGCTCGACGATATAGAACCCACCCATCAAGCTTTCTGGCAATTGCACCGGAAATTAAAATCCGATCAATACGCCGCTATACCCCCGCTCAATAGACCTAATCAACGACCTGCTTTTGATGACGACGAAAAGTCAGAAGTACTAGCCGACAGTTTAGAAGCCCAATGTACGCCTAGCACTCTACCAGTAGACCAAGCTCACCTGTCCAAGGGCGATGCTGAAGTCAAACGTAGAACTGCACTCCCGCCCCCAGACGACTCCGACGATCCCTTGCCCCCCGTCACCGTAGACGAAGTCAGAACGATCGTGAGGAACCTCAAACCCAGGAAGGCCCCAGGCTCAGACGGGATCACCAACAAAGTGATTAAATACTTCCCCGCACCTCTGATAGTTCTCATAACCACCATCTTCAATGCGGCACTGACCAACAATATCTTCCCACAATCGTGGAAACAGGCAACAGTTATAGGTTTTCCAAAGCCCGGTAAGCTCAAGTGCGAGCCGACCAGTTATCGCCCGATCAGTCTTCTTAACGTCTTCGGAAAGATCTATAAAAGGCTAATTTATATTCGTCTAAGGGATTATGCCGAATCCAATAAGCTTCTTCCTAACGAGCAGTTTGGCTTTCGAGCTAAACACTCATGCATCCATCAGTTGCACCGTATCGTTGAGCACATAAGCGCAGGCTTCATGGGCAAGATGAAAACGGGCGTATTATTCTTCGACGTAGCTAAAGCTTTCGACAAGGTCTGGCACAACGGCTTAATCTATAAGCTGTATCAATTCCAAGTGCCTGACCGTCTCGTACTCATTATTCGAGATTTTCTATCGAACCGTAGCTTCCGCTATCGCGTAGAGGGCGTTCTATCGTCCCCTCATCGGATCCAAGCCGGAGTCCCTCAGGGCTCTGTGCTATCACCTCTTCTCTTCGCGCTGTACACCAGTGATATTCCCAAAAGTGGCAAAACCAAGTTAGCTCTTTTCGCCGACGACACGGCCATCTATTACACTGGTAGGAGTCTTGACTGCATTACCCGATATCTCCAGACCTCGGCCAACGCCTTAGGCGCTTGGTTCAGGAAATGGAGGATTGAGGTCAATCCAGATAAGAGCGCCGCCGCCGTTCTCTTTTCGAGAGCGGGCGCCAAGGAATTTCTTCCCCAGCTTCGACCTATTACAATGTTCGGCAAGCCAATCCCTTGGGAACTGCAAGCCAAATACCTGGGTGTGATTCTAGATCACAAACTGTCCTTCCGTCCGCACATTAAGACGGTACGCAACCGCGCGGCCTTCGCTGTCGGCCGTCTATTACCCATGACAAATGCGCGCAGTAAATTTTCACTTAACCTTAAGATTAGGCTCTATACTACGTGCATTAGACCCATTATGACGTATGCTAGCGTCGTGTTTGCACACGTTAAGTATTACAAAATTCATAGGATGCAAACCCTGCAAAATCGATTCCTTCGTAAAGCAACAGGCGCTCCATGGTTCATTAGGAACCTTCAACTCCACCTCGACCTCAGAGTGCCTACCGTTAGGCAATTCATGAAAAGGGCATGGAAGAGATACTTCGAATCTGCCCCTAATCATCCGAATCCCTTAGTTGTCTCTTCCGCTGATTACAAGCCGTCCCAGATTAACAAAATCCGCCGAACACGTCACGCTCTCCTCCGTCCCGATGATAGGATCACTGTAGCTCAAGAGTCTAACAGACACACAAGCACACTACGACGCGCTCGACCGCCTCGTTATGGACCTCACCGGTGAGGTCCGCGTCCGTCGCGAAATGTCTCATCATGTCCGCCCCGACCCTTGCTCGAGCCGGCCCGCGCCGAGCTAGTAGCTTTAAATTCGTCCCTTAATAATAAGGAAACTGATATGACCCAGCTAGTCCCTAGTTGTCCCCCCAGCAACGCCCTAAGCCGAGGTTCGTGGCCCGCAGGGGACGCCCTTAGCGCTGTTGCTTAGTTTGTAGTATCATAAAATATGCTCTGGCTGGAGGCATCAAACTGCCTCGCCTTAGATATTGTCCGGTTACGCAGACAAAACCCCTCTGGGTTTCTCCAAGAGGCCATTATAAAAAAAAAAAGTGGAGTTGCCCGCGTCCGTAGGAGTGCACCCTTAAAATGGAATCCCTGCACGTGGCTCCTGGGTGGAGCAAAACAGACAACACCACTCTGGTGGGAGGCTGCGGCCGTGGTTAGTTATCACCCACTGGACGAAGCCATGCCGTGAAGTGACCTAGTCATGTTTCGGGATGTAGTGTGGTCCGGTGCAACCGTTGTGGAAGACGGGTCTGGGCAGTTACATCAAGTCCCCAACTATAGTTCTCCCCAAATCTACTTAGAGTGAATAGATTTCTTCTGGTTGTACGTGCTCCATCCTCGGCCACACCGTCGCTTATCATCAGGTGAGTTGGTGGCCAAACGTAGATCCATTTTTGGTAAAAAAAAAGACTTGCCGCTCCAGAATTGGTCTATTCAGACATAAAACAAAACAAAACACAACAAAAATTGTTTATTGGTAAAAAAAAGACTTACCGCTCCAGAATTGGTCTATTCAGACATAGAACAAAACAAAACACAACAAAAATTGTTTATTGGTAAAAAAAAAAGACTTGCCGCTCCAGAATTGGTCTATTCAGACATAGAACAAAACAAAACAAAACAAAACAAAAATTTATTTTTGGTAAAAAAAAGACCTGCCGCTCCGGAATTGGTCTATTCAGACATAGAACAAAACAAAACACAATAAAAATTGATTTTTGGTAAAAAAAAAGACTTGCCGCTCCGGAATTGGTCTATTCAGACATAGAACAAAACAAAACATAACAAAAATTGATTTTTGGTAAAAAAAAAGACTTGCCGCTCCGGAATTGGTCTATTCAGACATAGAACAAAACAAAACACAACAAAAATTGTTTTTTGGTAAAAAAAAGACTTGCCGCTCCGGAATTGGTCTATTCAGACATAGAACAAAACAAAACACAACAAAAATTGATTTTTGGTAAAAAAAAGACTTGCCGCTCCGGAATTGGTCTATTCAGACATAGAACAAAACAAAACACAACAAAAATTGCGTAGTTAAGTATGAGATAATGGGTTTACTCTATAAGCGTGAAATACACTAACGGACTCAAAGTCCAAGCCGACTTTGAAAAAATATTTTAACCAAGTATGCAAAATTTCTATACAAATTTAAATTGAAAACTATGGATTGGTTCATTATATCATAGCCTTAAGTTTAAGTTTGATTACTGGACATTTCTCGTTTATGTTCAAAAAAATTGAATGGTCTTTCCATTCAATTTTCTTAAACTCACTAAAGTGTCTCGCTGATGGTGGCGTGTGTGTTGGGTCATTCGATTCCCTACAACATGGTTGATTTGGGTGACGATAACGCATGCGTCATATTCGTGAACGAGCGCCGTCAGTTGGGATTGGTCATCTCTAAACTGTCATGAAAGGAAATTTGAATTGTTAAACTAAACAATTTTAGTATCATCTTACATTGTTCTCACATATTTAAATTCTTTTTTTGCAACAGAATCAGTGTAACCAATACCAGCTATTGTAAAAACCTATTTTATAAAAAGAGTAACCATGGAGTTTCTTGCCTGTTCTTCTCCATAGGAATCTACATTTGGAACGTGGCAACTAGCTTTTGACAATTCAAAAGTGCCTGTAAAGCATAGAATTAGAATATTTTTGCTACCCCATAGAAGGACATAGAGCTCAAAAAAGTGCAACCGATTTTGAATTTTCAATGTGTGCGTGCAATAGTAATGTACAACGTGGAAATATTGACACGATATCAATTATCGATAAACAATATATCAAATGTAAAGAATTGGTATACAAAATGAAAATATTTTCATTCAAATTATGTTAATAAAACTAAAATCACAAGGGTAGGTATTATTTAATCCACTTAAATAACACAATAAATAAATACACATAAATTAACACAATAATAAAAACATTTCATGCGCTCACATTATAATTATATTTCATTGGTAATAGGTACTTTGTAAAGAAAGCAGCTTTCAAGGACCCTGAGCAGTGTATAGAGTATGACTGATTGAGATGATGATTGACTGAATGATTTTTACCTACGCATCCTAATACCACTGCGGAGGTGGTCTGGACTCAGCGCAGCACACGCTTGAGGTGTGCCCTGCCTAGATTGCTGAGTGGCGGGTACCAAGAGCCAGTATCGGGCGAGACCTGTCTCTGCCGGCAGTAGTGAGGGCTACGCTGGCAGATTCAGTGAACTGGAGAGGCTTCCTTTTGTGAGACTGTTGTCGTCCAGGAAGAGGCCGCCGAGCGGTATTGTGAGAGGGCCGATCCCTCTCGGAGAAGAAAGCGTCTAGGAGGCAACCGCCTCGGCGCCTAGCAGTCGAAACCCCGCCTGTATGATTTAAGACAGGCGGGGTCACGGATGCTTAGAGAGGGGACTCTGTTTACCCATTGTGATCCCAGAGAAAACGGTCACGCACTATCGTGCACAGCGAAGCTTAGGTGAGACCCCTGTTCAGTCTCTCGAGGGATGTGCCTTAATAGGCGCTGCATAGCGGGGGTGCTGGAGCTGGTCTTATCCATAAAGGCCGGAAGCGTTTTTGAAGGTTTGCCCCGAAAAAAATATATCTTATAACCTATTATCTTTATTTATCTCCTTTATATTATTCTTTTCTTTATCAATTAGTATCATCTATTATTCCTTTTCCTTAGCATCGATTGGAAACCTTTCAGTATAAAATTGTGATATTCTCATGAATTTGTACAAAAAAATATATAAACAACATACTCATTACGCTATCACATATAGGCTCAGTGCTCACCGCCTAAAGGTGATAGCGGTTTGGTTTCATCTTCTGTGTCGATAGCTATTAGGTACCCCAATTAAAATTTTAGAAAAATAATCTATGTGCTGAGATACATCAACACTTTAAATAAATTCTGATATCGGAACTTTTTGTTCTAAAATTTCATCAACACTATAGTCGACACTGACAAGTCACTATTTTGTATACATGAAATGAAAATTTATATTAGAACAACGTACTCAATATTGCTTTTATGACCATTGCTTTTTATTATAGAGAAAATTAACTATTTTCTTGATAGGATTTGGTTTTCCAAATAAATTTTCCAAAGATAGTTTTTTCCAAAATATGGCCATGAAAATATATGCTGTTGTTGACAATTTACCTGTGAAATGAATGTTTTTCTGGATTGTTTTTATAAGAAACACCGCAGTCACCAACAGAACACGTAGGCATCGCTTATAAATTTTAAAACTTTATAAAATATACAGGATTCACTGATAATACAGCAAATATAAGTTAGCGTGATTTTTGACAGTGACACTGGAGAAAACAACATCTGCCAATAGTGCTGACGAACCTAAATATGCTTTCTCTTTCTAACATGTGATATTTTCGTAAGAGATTCCATACCCAAAGTTGGCTATGTAGGTCTATTTCTATCCTACGTTTATGCTGTAAAGGGTCTAATTGAAATAAATGATTTGACTTTTGACTTTTGTATCTATAGTAGAAATAATCAAAGCCGATGGTGCTGTAACGTTCTAACTGACTAATACTTAGTTTGTTTTCATAGAGACAAGTCATGAGAATGGAATAGTAAAAATTAGGTGATACTTTGGTTTACAGAAACAATAATTTAATGTTATTTAAAATTATCATAGTTGGAGTCTGTTGATCGGAAGCCAATATAATTATGTACCTACCTTTTTATAAGCTGTGAAATTTTGCTGTAACCAGTATTTTCTGGCGTTCATATTTGTGAACCTTTTCGGCTTGTTCGGGGTCCACGAGTCCCACTTGTAACGCCCGCTCCGAGTAGTGTAGCAATGACGGTGGATCCGTCCACCCATCGCCGATCGCTAGTCCCTGAATCGATGGCAACTCAATTATAATTTAGTATTTCTTAAGAATATATCTGACATTAGTAACGAACATTGGATTATCACTGACTCTCAAATTAATAGCCATTGACTCGTCCTGGTTGTGATGTATGTAATGCCCAAACGCGGGAATGTATTTCCCGGCGTAGGATTCGCCTGCAATGAACAGAGGCGCTGTTCTCAGTTCCGGGAACACTTGAAGAAACTGTTGGATAAAGTTTAGAAGACACGCGCCCACCTGCGTATACAAAAACATATTATTGTATGACTTTCTTGATAAGTATGTAGTAAGTTATGATTTCAATATTATCTTTTAAACTTGTAATATCTTAACTCACTGTATCCTCATTGGTAGCGTATTCTTCTCCCTCACTCAAGCTAAAACCAACACCAACGGGGTTGTCAATGAAGAGAAGCGAGTAGTTGGATCCCCACGTTATCGGCATTTTCTGAACTGTGAATTATTTAACTCAATAAATATAGAAATACACCATTCGAAATAATAATTTATTCAATTAATTTCTAAAGTTACAATATTAAATGGAAAAAAGAAATACGGTCGCGAACAGGATTCGAACGTGCGCCTCCCGGATAAATACTCCAGGCGCTCTGACCACTAAGCCATCTCGACCTCTGCTCATCACCGCGAATTCTTCTTCCATATTTTTACACGTCTTATGGTGACGTCATTGCAATCAATTCAGTACCCTATACAGGTGACCAAACCGACACGACCAACTTTGCAGTTAATACAATGTCGTAAAGAATGCAATTACCTTAATAATTCAAGATAAATCTTTGAAAAGCATTAACGCATGCTTAGCGAACTCTAAAGTTACAATATTAAATGGAAAAAGAAATACGGTTTTTATATACGGTTCCATCTGCCGGTTTTGTTAACAGTGAAGTACGTAGCATGACTGTCGACTCCAGCGAACAGGCTCGGGTCTACTGCGGAGAGTCGCTTTGCTTTCTCTGTTTCTCCATTTTCAATAAGGGGCGTTAGAATGAAAGGACTAATTGGTGTACCACCTGATTTCACAGATTCACCAAGAACTTTAACACTGAAGAATTTGAGGAAATAACTTTGTTATAGGTAGAACATCAATCAATATTATCAATATAACATCAACAACCTTAACAAAATATTCTCACCAGAGTAATGCCAAAACGAAGACCTCGGCGAACATATTTGTTTAATGAAATGTAAAACATTTGAAGTAAGGAGCTATTTATACTATTTAATGACGAACAATATTAGCAGAATGTACCTATAGTGAGTTAGTGACGGATTATTTACGATGTGTTCTTTTAGTTACATATAAAACAATTTTATCACGAATGGCCGGTTGTTTGCTGTAAATAACAAGAATTAAGGATTCAATGATACTCGTATGAGTTTTATGTCTATTATAGTCATAATGACTGCCTCATTGGTCTAGTGTTCGCAAGTGCGGCTGCTGAGCGTGAGGTCCTGCGTTCGATTCCCAGGTCGGGCAAAGTGTTATTGGGTTTTTCTATTAGGAAATTCTCAGTAGCAGCCCGGAGTCAGGAAGTTGGTGGTGTGACACCCCCGTGCTTCGGAGAGCACGTAAAGCCGTCGGCCTGCGCCTAATCTCTCTCCGGTCGTGTCGGATCGCCGTCCCATCGGAATATGAGAGTGGAGGAAGAAGGAGTGCAGCTGTGTTTACGCATACACTTGTGCACTATAATATCACCTGCGTACTTGGCTAATCTCCATGGAGATAGGCCGCCGTGACCGAAATACGGTCGGGAGGAGTATTAGTATTATGTAATGTCGTAAAATATTTTATTATTAATTGTAGACGCTGCGGAAAATTACATAGGTAAATACTTTGATTAAAATATGGCCCGGTTAGTGGAGTGTGATAGTAGGATAACATCAAAACCTGGTGCATGGGTCACAGTTGGTGTGTCATAGCTAGATAGAAGGAGACCGTATTGGTGGCGGTTACCACGAACAAGAGCATTCCCAATGAGGGTTGACGTCAGGCAGGCGGTCGGTTATAAAACATTGTCAAAACTTTATCAGCATGCAATTTCAAAAACAATTAGGAAGTGGAAGAATTATACATGCTGCGTAGACCCCAAATAAAATGAGATAGGGGCAGGGGGGTGATGATGACTTAGATTAATATCCATAATTTTATTGCTTATGGTGTACAATAAAGAATACGCTACCTAAAGTTACAATATTAAATGGAACAAGCTATCTAAAAAATACGCTATCTATCTATCCTTAAGGTAATTCTGGACCTCATATTCTTTGCTGAGCAAGCGGAAGTTCCACTAAAGATGGTTCGATCAGTATTCGATGGGAAGTATGAAATCTTGAAGATTTTACAATACAATATTCTTTGTTGTACACACATATTAATAACAAGGAAGATACAAGAAAAAAAGAAAACGTACAATGGGCGGTCTTATCGCTAAAAGCGATCTCTTCCAGATAACCTTTGGAAGGACAAGGCTTGGACGAAACATTGGATAGTGGGCAGTTTGTGGTGTAACCTATATATAAAGGAAGAATAGCCCAATCCCTTAGATTGGGCTATTCTTCCTGACGCAGGCAGTACATACCATAATCGAGAGGCCTGAATCGTAAATTACTGATCACAGAATTTTGTAGAATGCACTGGATTCTCGAGCCCCAAGTCTTCCGAAGATCTTAAGCATCTTGCATACGAGTCATGAAGGAACTTGAAACAATCTTTAAGATAAAAAGGGGTTTTGGGATCAAACAAAATATTGTAAAGTAGGGAAAGGATTTGAGTATTTCAGCGAAGTCGTATTGGAAGCCACTTGAGTTTGGTACGAAATTCTGAAATATGATCATATGAATCAAACCAAATATGAATCGTATACAATACTTTTGAAGTCGCTCATGCTTGTCTAGCTGTGCCTCAGTGAGATCGAGATAGCTGGCAGCGGCATAGTCAAGTATTGGAATGAGTAAGGATTGTGCAAGGGCGATTTTAGTTGCAGTTGGGAGAAAATTGCAAAGCATTCTTAAAGATTTACTGGATGCAAACGCTTTTCGGCTCTTGTAGCTGCGGTCCCCAGGAGAGGTTCGTATCCATGTAAACACCCAAGTTTTTGACCTTGTCCGTTACGGGCACAATTGTACCACCAAACATAACTGAGGGTACTACTGACCAATCCACTTTGGAAATGAGCCTACGGCTACCAACAACAAGGACTTGAGTCTTGGAGGAGTTGATAGTCAATCCATGTGCCAAACTCCATTCATGTATTTGGACTAAGTCTCGATTAATAGTATCAATGGCATCAGATAATTCAGCTAAGGGGGCCTGTGAATAGATTTGTAAATCATCTGCATAAAGGTGGTAGGAACAACGAAGTCGATAGGAAATATAATTAATGAATACTGTAAAAAGTAAAGGAGATAAGACGCCACCCTTGGGGTACTAACTGAAGTATTACACCATGAAGAAAATCTGTCTTCAATGCAAATACGTTGTCGGCGGCCACCCAGGTAATTACGAAACCAGTCAATCGCCATTGGAGATATGTTAAGAGAGCAAGTAGGATATCAAAATCCACGGTGTTAAATGCGTTAATAAAATAAAGTAACGGTTCTGCCATTAGATTTACTTTTTCCATACTGCATCTAATGTCATCCGTAATTTTGACTAGTGCAGTGACGATGCTGTGGCCTGAGCGAAATCCGGATTGGAATGGATTCAAGAGATTTTATTGGTTTTCATATTATTTAGGCATGACTTGACAGGCAATTAAGTAATCTAATGTAAAGGATGGGTGTCAATAAATAAGTGTATTTTCCCTTGAAGAATTTTGCGCTTTTATTTATATATTCATTAACTAAGGCTAATTGTATCTATGTATAAATATATAAATGAATCCCTATTTCCCTTGGTCACGCTATAACTTGAGAACGACTGCACCAAATTGGATAATTCTTCTTTTGCTAGGTTTGTCATTGTCAGGACAAGGTTTTCACATAAGTTTTTTTTAAACGTACGGTATTGTTTTTAACGGTACGGGTGAAACCGCGGGACTGACAGCTACTTTAAGATAAAAGCAAAATAAAGTCAATTACTTTAATATATATGTGACAAGAAATAATCAATTTTAATAAGGCAATCAATTTAACAACTTAGCAAAACAAGTTAGATTAACATTAATTATTTATGAAAATAGTAAAAATAATTGTATTGTCTTGTATTCCATAAAATAATTTGTACTATTATAGTTTTCCTTAATCGTCCCCCCTCATAATATTGACTTGCACTATTATCATTTATATTAATAACGCTTGTCATATCAACTTATTAGCCATAAAATAAGTTTCCATAATAACATGTGTTAAAATCATTAGCGAGCGAAGCGAACGTGCCGCGCCAGCGGGCGCCGACCGCCAGAACTCCTATTTTGTAAAGCAACCATGCATTATGGTGAATAAATGTTATATCAAACGACATTATTCAAAATGAAAAATATAGCAAATAAATTTATGGATTAAAATTACTATAAAACTTGATGACAAATGAAATTAGTGAAATTGATTTTATGTTTCACGATTGTGGCAACTAAAGCGTTATTTATAATGAAATTATGGCAAATACAAGTATGATATATAAAATTAATGCATTTTAAATTATGGCAAACATTAGTAAACCATAAATAATTAATTAATCTATGTTTTCGCCCTGATCATTGTGACGTAGAAGCGTCTAGGATGTAGTCACTGTAAGTGACCATTTGAGATGTTGTTCCTTCCAAGCACCTGTTATATCCTAAATACCAGAGAACTGCAGCTACATGTGCACAATAGCCCACCACTCGTGCACCTACTTTACACTGGCAGTACCTTCCACAAACTGGTGGAGAAAAGCAGTTATTATATTGAATCCATGCGTTATATATTTTTGACGATGAATGTCGCGATTGTAATTGAAGACGGATTTTATCATTACTTTCTTTATGAACATAATAATTGAAATGCTTTTGAGTATAAATCTTCACCTGTTTTATCTGATAAAGACCAATAGTTATATTACGCAGCTCTGTTATAGTTAATCGAGGAAAATCTTCTTAAAATACTTGCATCCCTTTTTTTTCCGAACTTCTTGACGATTAATCCAGTTTCCGATTCAATTAAGTTTTTCAACATATCAGGTTGTGTTACTAGATTCAGCATTCTACTAGCAATAACTCCTTCTTCTTGACGTCGAAAAGCATTACATATAGCGCAAATAATACGTACATAATTACCAATTAAAGGGATCTGAGAGTTTGGAATAACCTGTCTTAAAGCTTTCCATCGTTTTATTAAGCTGTTAACAGATTCAATAACCCATCTTATAGATGTTATCAACCTTGATTGATTTGCCTCTTCAGTTGTAAGTTAACTTGTATGGCATACAAAATTACGCATTATGGATATGAAATGAAATGAAATTGTTTATTCTGTAAGTAGGTCTTTTAAAAACTCTTTTACATGTCATTATAATCTAGATGGCGTCGGCGTTTCCTATCTGACTACCTCTGAGAAGAAAAGCCGAAACAAACTGAAAGGTCAAGGTCTCTTTTAAAGTCCAGACATCATTAAACATCCCTATGTGAGCGTAACCATGCAGGGTATCTGGAATGGCCTTTTTAAGAAAGAACTATATCAGTTTCGAGTTGACCTGTCCTAACTGACGGCACACATGCATCAGTCATCGTGTAGCTCAACCATGTTATAGGGAGCTCAACGACCTGTCGCAAGGCGATACCAGATCAGCAGGACATTTGCGTAGGCCATATAAAAACCTCAAAACCGCCAGATTTCAAATATGTATAACAATAAATAAAAAAAAAAAATAAAAAAAACTTCCTACATGATGCTCACATTCACAATTTCTGTATTATTAAGAATGTCAATTGTTATGATATTACAATGTCAATTTTATCTTATTTAAATGTCAAATTTTTTCATTATACAATGTCCAAATTTTTTCATATTACAATGTCAGGTAAAATCAAAACAATATAATTAAGCATTTTTCATATCACTCCCATGCCTTTTTATCGCTTAAACATTCCGAGATAGTGTAATACGCCTTTCGGCATAGTTTAGCTTTAATAGCTTTCTTAAATTTATTATAGGGTAAATTTCTAACGTTAATGGGCAGTTTGTTGAAAAAGCGTATACATTGACCCATGAACGAGTTGCTTATTCTGTGGAGACGAGTAGTATGTACAGCAGTACAGCAGTACAACAGTACATCTGACCATTTAACAAAATTTTGAATGTTTTTGCATATCAGTCCTAAATCTTCAAGCAGTTGCTGGCTGTCTCTAAAAGAACGATCAACGCACACCGTCAGAATGAAGCCATTGTCTTAAGATGAGCCAGAGGATGTTAGAACAGAATTTAAAATAGCGACGTCGTTATTCTTGTTATGGACCCAACACGTGTAAGATATCTCCTGTTGTACTAACTAAAATCATGGGTTTAAAAAGAGGTCTATGCTTATTTATGCTATATGTTCTGCGCTGAAACGAGTAATTGCTGCTTTTTTAATGGATATTGTATACGTTCCATCGGCATGGTTAGCAAATAGTTTTTCAGCACTACTCCTGGTATATTTTTCTATAAACATTTGTCTGCTCATATGGTCTAAACCCTAAAATGCAAAGGAACGAATTATGACATAGGGGCTTTAGCAGTAGAATGTATACTTCTCTCAATTACTCTTTTTGTAATTTGAAAAGAAGATTATGCAGAGTGTGAAAGACCTGTACGAAGTTAAACTAAAAGTATAGCTACCTGTTCTATAAGAACGTGAAGAAGTAGAACGAACTTTCCTTTGAATGCAATTAGCCATGTACATGGATTCCTAAAAAGACTTTGTAGCATGTTACTGTACTACCTACATTCTTTGCATACAATTCTCTTCTGTTCTATTCCAATGTATTAAAGTTATTTTTGGTAATACCTGTCAACTGATAATTAACGATAGCTCGGTATCAAAGTCTAAACATTTTTTTCAATTTTTTCGTAATTCTTGCAATATTTGTTATAATTCTGTAGAATGTACCTATTGTAATATATTCAGAAAATTCATTAATATTTTGTATAGCCTTATCATTTAATAAGCCATCAATTATATGAGTTCTACAGCATCTCACTGGCAACTGCGCATGCGGTTTAGATTGGTCGTTAAAAAACAACAACAATGATAAATATCTTATAAAACAGAGTTTCCATTTTTCATTCCGTAATTATATAAGAGCATTAGGAAACTTAATAATGATTCTTTGTTTTTGACTGTTGCACTAAAGATATTGCTGATAAAATACCCTAGTGAATGATTAATGTTTTCACTTAACCAATAAAAACCAGACAGTAGCCAGCGTAGTGCGAGTCGGATTCCCGCACTTAGGGTTTTGTGTACCACTAAAAATATGAAAGCTTTAATTATTTTATCACTTGTTGTTTATCTATAGAGTTTAAGCAGTTTAAAGGCCAAGGAACTGCAAATAAGAAAACCTAAGACAAGTTTCTGCCGCAATTTATTTATTTGTCATGAAAGAAGCTATATACATGTTCTTTAAATATTAAGTTTCGTTGGCTGGTTATAAACATAGATACAGCCTTGTGACAAACAGTGAGAAACCCCAGCGCAGAAAAACTGGGGAACCCCAATGAAACGATATTCGTTCACTGTTAGTTGTAGTAAAGATTTCATATATTGTGGTTGGATTCAAAACTGGTAATTGCTTGATTCTGAGGTAAACATGAATCAAGTAATATTTTTAATTTTCTACTCTATAACGTGTACGAGTGCTTTTATTAAAACTGAAAACCAAGACAATATTAAAAATGTTACCAATTGTGTCGTGAAGATACTTGAAGATATTGATTTCAAAAAATACAGGTACCAAATGGATGTTACCCTTATGAATATGAATAATGATTTGGAATTGTCAGCAATTCATAAAGTGAATGACTCACGATTTATATCAAGAAGATTCTTTTGGGAAACAGATAATCTAAGCAATATTATCTACGTTGTGATGAGTGAAGATTATCAAGAATTAGAACATGGATTACGTAAAGTTATTGCAGATACATTTTGGAATCCCTCAGCGCGGTTCATTATAGTTCTGAAGAGCTTGGTGAATCATAGTTTAGATGATGTTACTGATCTGCTGCAAACATACAATATGTTTTATAAAGTTTCTGTTATCACACCAGAAGGTGATGACTACGCAATATACAAGTATAACTTAACAACACCCGGATATTGTATCAAATCTGCTCACTTAAAATTTTGGTCTTCGTGCTCTGAATACCGCAGTGAGAAAAGTTTACACGTCGTTTTGAATTCTGAAAATATTCGAGGCTGCCAGTTCAAATTAATAACGCATAATTTATGGCCCTACATGAACTTCGACACTGACACCAAAGGTATCGAACAATATTTGTTATCAATTTTTGAGAAACTTAATGGAGTAAAAATCGATTTAGTTGAATTCAGAAAACTTAATAGATATGGAAATATTGTGGATAATATGTCAAAAAATATGTTAACTAAAGTCGTAACAAAGGAAGTAGAAGGTGCGGTAGGAGGATACTCGATGAGGGCAGAGAGCTCTGGACATTTATCTTATACTTACCCAGTAATTATAGATCACATGTTTTTTATCCTTGCTCATGCGGATTATTTAGGCCAATGGGGTGCATTTACGTTGCAGGCTTTGAATTCTTGTATCGTAATAGGATTATGTTTCGTAATTTTTTGTATAGCGGCTACATTGCTATCAATATTTCCTACACGAGAAAGAGATATTTCCCACAATGTTCTAGTTGTATTTGGGTATCTATTGAATAAAACATTTGTGAAAACCACGAAACCAGGCTTACCACACGCATTAGTTTTCACGTGTCTGTTATTTTTTGCATTTATTGTACCATATGCGATTCAGGCAAGCTTATTCAGTTTAACGGCTCGACCCGTTCGTGGGTATGAACCGAAAGCAATAGAAGACTTAAAAAACTTGGAGCCTATTATATATAAGGAATGGAAAAATCGCTTTAATTTTGAAAAGCAGTGGATATGCGAAAGTAGGGTAAATTGTTTATTAAGTGTCAAAAACTGTGCAAACAAGTCGCTTTATACTCTTGTTTCAAATTGTCAATATGAAGTTAATAAATGGCTGCTGACAGACGATCAGTGTAATATGGCAATGTACAGGTTGCAGGAACCTTATATGGCAGTATTGAGGGCAGTCGTTTTGCGTCGTGGCTCTGCTTTGGTTCGCCCTATGAATCGTTTTCTACTTCGCGTTGCAACTACAGGTATTATAGATAAGTATTCTTCAAATATATTCCACCGCGAGTGGCTGAGGTGCAAATCTCGTTACCGGCCTCAACATGTACCGCTGACATTGGCAGATTTTTATTATATATTTCTGATACTTGTACTTGGCTACTGTTTGTCTTTGTTATTATTATTTTTCGAGATTGTGTTGGGGTCACAGAATACAGTAAGAACTTAATATTGTGTTGTATGTGGGTATCGTAATTAAGGAGTTTACACTGTTCTAAAATGGATTGCATTTAACTTTAAGCTTACATTTTTGTTAGTGGTATATTTATTTTGTTTAATTAATGTATACTGCCTAATTTTATAGGCATGAAGATGGAGTGATCAGAGTATGGACATACGTATGTACGCATGTATATTAATAAACCGTTACATTATTATGTTAAGATAATTTAGTGGTAAATGTAGAGTCCACTGTTTAAGTAAGACTAATGTATTGCCAAATCCAAACGTCGCAAGTTCGAACATAAGGCACGCTCACTTGCTTATAAAGGTGAAGAAAAATATATCGAGGAAACGAACTCACCGGCCTGTACTCGCCGTGAATTGAACTGCCTTGCAAATTCGTATTATGAACTTCATTTGCAGCCAGTCAGAGGTCACGTGACACTACAAGCCGGCAACTGCCCGGATTTTAGTTGACTGGGTGGCGTTAGACGTATTATGAACTTTGGTTTGACATTAACTTTCCCGCTTTGGCTGGCAAAACGTGACGTTTTTAACCATTCAATTTAGGCAGCTCCATTGTTACTTAAACTGAATTGTCTAAGATTTATTTCGGTGTTTTATAGTAATGTATGGTGTAGTAGTACATATTTACCTTGTCAAAGTATTATTATAGATTTACAGAATTGGAGGTGTTCGAATTTCTGGAGAGCAACGACGACAATCAAAGTAGTCAAAATAAGAAAATAAGAAAAATTAATGAAAAATAACATTAAATTATTTCATTACATAAGAATGTTAATATAGTCATATGATTTTGTTTAATTTCTTTAATACATTATTTGGTGTACATCCTTATAAATATATATTTAATTTATTTAATTGTTAGTATGTAGATTCACACAATCATACAAACCATATCTTCCAACTACTTAGTGAAGTTTGACCTTGCGAATATAAGAATGCGGTGACACGTTCCCACATCCGCCTTGATTATTACCGTCCATGTGTGTTTTATTGTATCCCTTGGGGATTTAGGAACTCCCACACCTCCAACTGGTTAAAAGTTTATTTGTTTTAACGCTCTCAATGAATAATAATTAATTATATTTTGTTTGTATTTTTTGAACATCAGATGGAAAATCTATAGATCTTGAAATCCATATTAACACATTAAACCGAACTAAAACACTTACTCCATGATTCATTTCATATTAATTAACTTTGGTATTGTTGATTTAGTTACTAGGATATTAAGTATTGCGATTGTATTGAAATTCCCGCTGAATCAGCAAAGTTTTATAAGGGTGACATTCGAAAACAAAATTTCGATAACGTTATCGAAATGGAATTGTGAAAATATTACTTACTTAGGGTTTTATTATTTGACTAAAATATGTTTTTTTGTTATAAAATGAATGGAATTACCAAAATAAACCGTAACTTACCAATAAAGAAAAATATCCAGTTTCGGAACGTCGCTGTCGAAAAATACAAGACAGCCCTGCCATAGACAACTAATCCATTCAAAAGTCGGCCAGTTACTTGCATGTCATAATACTAAATTTAGCAAGGCAGTTTAGGGCCGCGACCTGGATTGCCTGGAACTTGCATGATATTTTAAAAGTTCATAATACGGCCCCGAGAGATTTCTCGATGGCCAACGACAGCGGGTCAAAGTCAGACACTAGGTTATTCATCAAACACACGATAAGAAGAGAATGCTCAATGAGCGAACAAGGATAAATTAAAAACGTTGCTACGTGTATACAGGAATTTCATCGTTTGAACAGCAGGGTTTGAAGCATATTTTGCAATGTTGTTCTTAGTAGCTACAAACCGGCTAATCCAATCTTCGTGAACATTACTAACACAATTTAAATCGTGTGTGACACAATTTTATGCTTGTGTGCTATTGTTGCTTTAGTTTAGTGCAAGATTTTTTTAACTGTTTCAAAAAAAAACGGGGGTTTACTACGTTTTACGTACCTATTGAGAATACGACCGTAACATTTTTATTTTTATTATGTGTTTTCGCGGATAAGTTCGTCGTTTATGAACCGATTTTGATGATTCTTTTTTTGATTGAAAGAGTAGGCCCCCGAGGTGGTTCAGGCGATACTGACTCCAAAAATAACAGATTATTATTATATATTGTTCTTTTAAAATCATTTTATTATAAGCAAATTATGATATTATATAGAATTTTTAGTGTAATAGATTTAAGAAGGTGGTTTTTATTCTTTGTTTAAAAAAAATTTTATGATTGTGCCTCACCCCCCACCAAGCCAACCAGTGGCGTATTCAAACTTTCGCTGAAACATTAGTTTATACAATAATAATTCTAGAACAAATTATAATTATTGTGTTAAAAATTCTATAATATGAAAAAGTTTCTTAGTAGTGTCACATTTTAATAATAGGATGTCTTGCCTTAGGCCACGTATATTCCGTAGGTTTAAATAAGGTTAATCTAATGTGTTTATCGAATGTTATAATAAGCTACAGTTTAACTTAAATGTCGAATGTTACAAAGAACTAAAGTTTACCATATGTGTCGAATGTTACAATTTTCTGGTTCAGGCAACAGTAGGTTATATACTATAATAAATCAAAGCAGTTTAGAATTATTATTTTGTAACATTCGACAACACCACTATGAATACACCACGCGGAGGAATACTTTGACACCTGAGTTAATTTTTTTATACTTTAATAGTAAATTTTTAAAATAGATGTGTACTCCCCAGACGCTGT
Source organism: Xylocampa areola (assembly GCA_935421205.1). Lineage (NCBI taxonomy): Eukaryota > Metazoa > Arthropoda > Insecta > Lepidoptera > Noctuidae > Xylocampa > Xylocampa areola. Next base: position 6,805,405 of record OW285217.1, on the reverse strand, counting down.
TTAAATCATCTGATTAATATGGCAAAAGGCCCATAATGATAATGATGATGATAGTATTTAGTTTGTCTAATAACTTAGTTTGTATACAATTGATTATCATTATATTGTGATCAACCCCTGAAATTGTGACCACCATGTAAATAGCTAATATATTTTTATTCCTTTCTTCTTTCACCATTAAATAATTACAGCACGTTGAAATGTGTTTTTTTTTACAGTTGATACAATTTATGATTGTTAAACGGTTATTACTCACGTACGTTTTTCGGGATGTAAGATGTAATGGATTTGAATGGAGCCTTTAGTCATGTGCTGAGTCTCTAGCGATGACCCGAGCGATACTCAGAGTCAATTGAAATATGGATATGGATATCTAATAATATCGATGAGATCATGTTTCACGAAAGTTAGTTAATAATAACTGTTTAAATAATATATATGTATATGTATGTATATATATATATATATTGTTTAGGTTTCACTATCTAACAGATTTAGATTTATTTGAACTTGTTGATGAACATGTCGATGATCTGCTTGGCGGCGCGCGGCTTGTCTGTGGGCACCATGTGCCCCGCGCCGCGCACCATCACGTCCATGAAGTTACCGCTCGCTTTCACGAAACTGCAAAAGTGATAAAACATTTAAATATGCACGATGAGCACGGTAAGCTATTGGTTAGATATTACTCCGCTTATTATAGGAGAGGGTTGGAGGTAGCTGGAAATGGTTCGTATGTCATCGCTTTTTCTTTTTTGAATAGTGATATATTTCAAAACGCATGCGTTGCGAACTATATAAAGTTATAGGATTTTTTTGCCAAGCAGTTACAAATTCTGCTCCACGATCGTAATTTTAGTTCCACAAAAACCTTTAACTTCTTTTCCGAATTTGGCTATAAGTATACACTGCTGAATATCTTGACAATCCTGACAACAGAATCCTTGTAGGTTCATTTATTTCCTTTGTAATAACTGTGGGTAATATCGGGTAAACGGTACCTATCGATTTTGTTATGAATAGCAGTGGGTAAGCCTGTGCTTAGCGAACAAGCATGCGTCAATGCTTTTCAAAGTTTTATCTATACTAAAATATGTTGTTACTCACCTCCAGCGGTCAACTAGATATGATAGTGGCTTACGCCCTGTCAGTGCACACACACAGGAGTCTCATGTGGTCCGGAGCTGTGACCTAAATCAATTAATTTGTTCAGTATGTTCATTTTGTGACGTATGTATTGTAGTAGTTATGTGTAACACTGGCGGATCCGAAAGGGGCATATAAGTAGATATCTTAATCACATTATTAAATAAAGAGGCTCCTGGCTAAGTAACAGCCGCACAGATCGATCGATCGCGGTTAAGCTGCACTTGACGCGGTCGGTCTGTGAATGGGTTACCATCATTTTATACTGAGACCCCTCCGTGCCACGGAAAGCACGTTAAGCCGTCGGTCCCGGTTGTCAAATTAAGATCTATGACAGCCGTTACGGGTAGTTAGAGGCCTGAACGTCTGACGACCAGTCATACCACGAGATATCGTGTTACCTAGTTACTGGGTTGTGGAGGTCAGCTAGGCAGTCGCTCCATGTAAAATACTGGTATTAATGGCATCCGGTTTGTCTGGAAGCCGACCCCAATTTGATTGGGTAAAGACTAAGCAGATATATACGTATATAACTAAATAAAATGAGAAATACAGATAAATCTTTCAAACTCATTAACGCATGAGTTGCAAACTCTGTATTTATAACTTTCATTTATGAAAGTAAATATATTAAATAAATTTGATTGCACTATTTTCTTGCCCTTATTACATAACAGTACCTACCTGGACGACCGAGCTTAGCTCGGTTTCTTTTTGGTAAAACGACGTTTTGTAAAAATTAAACCTAGCTAGATCGATTTATCGCCCCCGAAACCCCTTGCATACAAAATGTCATGAAAATCGTTGAAGCCGTTTCCGAGATTCAGATTATATATACATACAAGAATTGCTTGTTTAAATGTAATAGATTTTCTTGAAATGGAACTATGAGCATCGGTTTAAATATCGGTAAAAGGCAAAATAATAAATTGACGAACCTTATTAAAAGTGTGAGCAATCAGTCACGTACTCACAACGATGTTAATATTAATAGTAATGACAACTTAGTAACGGGTGTCAATTTATCTTCGAAACCATTACCTGAGTATACCAAAATGGCAGTCAAGGACATCATTACCAATGTTGAAAACACGATTGTGCGTAATAGGGCCTCACGGGGATGCTGAGTGCCTGCGACAAGTTGTGTCATCGCTATTACGTAAATCATCACCACCAAAAAGTAACATGAGCCACCGTGAAATCGTGGCCCTGCGGAATTTGCGTAATAATCCAGACTTGCTAGTGTTGCCAGCAGATAAAGGTAACGCAACTGTTGTCGTCGATACCGAAGCGTATGATACGAAAATCACGGAACTGGTGAGCGACACGGTTGTTTACAAGAAGGTTACTTACAACCCGACTGCCAGTGTGACCACCAAGGTCTTCAAATTGTTACAAGACCTGGATAACAATAACAACTGATGTCAAGGCTACGACCACCATACACCACCCAAGACATATGGTTTGCCAAAAATTCACAAGCCGGACTGGCCCCTGAGACCTATAGTAAGCCAGATAGACGCACCTACATACAAACTGTCGCGACATATGTCTACTACACTGCAACCATTTATTTATTTTATTTAATGAATAGAACGGTAGAAAAAACCACTTACACTATTCATAACATTAAGATACAAGTTATTATATTAAATGGAAAAAGAATACGGTCGCGGACAGACTCCAGGAGCTCTGACCACTAAGCCAGAGAGAGGTCGAGATGGCTTAGTGGTCAGAGCGCCTGGAGTATTCATCCGGGAGGCGCAGGTTCGAATCCTGTCCGCGGCCGTATTCTTTTTCCATTTAATATAATAACTTTAGAGTTCGCTAAGCATGCGTTAATGCTTTTCAAAGATTTATCTTGAATTAAGATACAAATCAAATATATTTATATAAACTTAATAAATCAGAGGTGTCACATACCAAATAATAGGATACTATCACACATCTCTCTCACAGAACTTCAAGCATTCCAACAAAAACTTTCTTCTTTCACTACTACTTCTACTAGCAAACACGTTACACTCCGGGTTATAGTCCAGGAAGCGGTTCAGCAGGTGAAGAACTCGCGGCAGTGGGGCTTTAGCTCTGGCAACGGTTTTGCAAGATGGTACATCAAATAGTCTATGTTTTCTATTACGACTGTAGTTATAGGGAGTGAAAATGCGGACAATCCCATTAATTACCTAAATCGGGTGTATCTAGATCGCCGTGGATTATTTTGAAGACTATGAGTATTTGTTGAATTGTACGTCTGACTTGCAAGGAATTGTATCCCAGGCAGCCAAGCAAATATAGTGTAGGGTATAAAAAAGGGTAATAGCCATATGTTCGTTTAGAAAGATTTCTAATAAATGCTTTTTGTACTTTTTCTAGGAGCAAAATGTAACAGTTTTCATGCGGATTCCAGATTGAAGCACTTGTTTCTAGTTTACATCGAATCAATGTGTTATATAGCAATTTAATTAAATGCTGGTTACGGAAGTCACGAGTATTCCGAAGAATAAACCCCAGTCTACGGAGTGATTCTCTAGCCACTGATATAATACGATCATGGAAGGTGAGCTTTCGGTCAAACGTGACTCCCAGGTCTTTCATAACTATCGTTCTGTCAATCACAGTATGACTTAATTTATAGTTGAAGTGAAATGGGTGCATCATTCGACCAAAAGACATCACTCGGCACTTTGAGAAATTAAAGTTCAGTTTATTATCTTCACTCCATTTGTGCAGTGCATTAAGATCTTTTTGTAATGCAATGCAATCTACCTCAGATCAAATTTCAGCAAAGGTTTTTAGATCATCAGCATAGAGCAGACATTTGGAGTGTTACTGTCAGCAGGTTATCATTAAGCCATGAAACTACTTCAGCGAATGCCATTTCAGCATTATGATATGTTTCAGGCCAATTATCACCATGCACTATTAATGCAGTGTCATCGGCGTAAGTAAAAATGCTGCAATGACTTAAAGAGAGATCACACAAACCATTAATGTAAATGAGGAACAGGGTAGGTCCCAGAATACTTAATTAATCTCCGTTTCCTCACTTACAAAATTATGAATTTTTACCATTTGTATGCGATCCCTGAGATAGTCACTGTACCTTAGAAGTCAGTATCCTTCTAACAGTAATTATTTACATATAAGATAATCTTTAACATAAGAAACATATTTAATTTAAATTGTGGTGTTATACATCTTCAACCCACAAGAGTTGAAGTCTAACCTAAATCATAAATTATAGAATAATATCTATAACAAACGAAACATATATTAGAATAAGACATAGGGAAAACAAAAAAATTAATACTAATAAAGTTTCATTCCAGCATTGCGTGTCTACTTACCTACTCGGATATTTGCCAGTTAGTAAGTCTTCAGTCTCGAAATAGTTCAAAGACAAAAGCCAGGTTGTTAGCGTAGTTTTACATTTATGGACACACAGAGAATTTATAGACAAGTGCTTGTTTAACAAATTGTGTAATTTAGGGGCATTAACATAATACTGACGCCCAGCGAATGTGGATTTATGTTGAACTGGAGGAAACAACCTGTGTTTGCGTCTCCCTGGCGGTAACTTAGTGGGGCGGGCCAAATGTATACGGAGGGTGGTCCGCAGAACATACATTTGTCGTACAGAGAGGATTTTAAACTCATTGTATAGACTGAATGTGGGATACCTAAAAGGCTTGTAAAACATCACCTTAAGAATGGCTCTCTGGGCTCTTTCTAATTGTAGCATATCGGTTTTTATGGCTCCTCCCCAGACGGGTAAGCAGTACGAAATTAGTGACTGGCACAAAGAATAATACACTAGTTTCAGTATATGGACATCGGCAGACCTACGCAGTTTTTTAAAAACGTAAATCTGTCTTCGATTTCGAGTCGTGGTTGTTTCGATTTGCTTATGCCAGTCAAGACGTTCGTCAATATATACGCCAAGGTATTTAACATGGGACACCCTGGCTATGATTTGGCAATTACAGGGGGAAGACGACGTAGGGCAGTTGTGGGCTTTGAGAAGCGAGGTTGATGGGCAAAGGTTTGTCCTTATAGCGAAGGGTATGTACTGGGTTTTTTGTACATTTAGAGTCAGCAGGTTATCATTAAGCCATGAAACTACTTCAGCGAATGCCATTTCAGCATTATGATATGTTTCAGGCCAATTATCACCATGCACTATTAATGCAGTGTCATCGGCGTAAGTAAAAATGCTGCAATGACTTAAAGAGAGATCACACAAACCATTAATGTAAATGAGGAACAGGGTAGGTCCCAGAATACTTAATTAATCTCCGTTTCCTCACTTACAAAATTATGATTTTTTACCATTTGTATGCGATCCCTGAGATAGTCACTGAAGATATTTAGAGGAATACCTCTTATACCAAGCTTTTCCATTTTAGAAAGTAGTAAGGGAATGGATACGGTGTCAAAAGCCTTAGTTATATCAATAAATATGCCTATGCTCTTGCGTTTTTCATCTCAATTTTTGGCGACTAGGGTTGAAAGAGACATAACAGCATCCTCTGTACTCAAACCGGCTCTAAAGCCGAATTGTGTGGGAGACAAAAGATTATTTGTTTCCAAAAAACGTGTAAGGGAATTGTTTAGGACTCGCTCGAGAATCTTTGAAAGTGCTGATAAGACAGATATGGGTCTGTAATTATTTACATCATATTTGCAGCCAGATTTGTAAATAGGATGCACTACGGCTTTTTTGTAGGATTTTGGAAAGATACCCGAGTTAATTGCAAGGTTACACACATGAGTAATGGGCGGAATTTGGTGTTCTCTTGCTGACTTAATAATTCCTGCGGGGATTCCATCCCATCCCACAGAGCAATCTGATCTTAGTCCAAGAATGATTCCATTTACTTCTAGTTCCGATGTTTCAAGTAGAACTATTGAATTAAATTGTGAATGAGTAGTTTTGGGATTTTTTGATTTTTGCTGAAAATTTGTTGCCAATTTTACGGCAACGTTCGAGAAAAAGTTGTTTACTTTACTGAGGGAAGTAATTGGCGAATCTGTTAGTTTGAGTAGTTCTGTTGGAGGCGTATGGTTTATATTTATGTCAGTTACATTCCTGATCACATTCCATGTAGCTTTAGTGTTCCGTTTAGCATTGGCGAACTCTTCGTTCTCATAATTAAGTTTTAGTTTTTGAAGCAATGAGTTAAGAAAGTTCCGATACCTGTAATATGTTATCCTGAGTGTTTCATTATTGGGAGATTCTCTTAATTTTAAGTGCATTTTATCCCGGTTATTGATGCATCTTAGTAGCCCGGGAGTTACCCATGGCTTCATTGTTCTTTGTTTTTTAGGAATTGTACGCAATTGTGTATTTGAACTTACGATTAAAGAAAGCATATTTACTAAAGCGTTAGCTGCTTCATTAGTGTCCTGAGAAGCCATAATAGGAGTCCAATCCGTTTTTTTTATATCTGACAGGGTTTTTTCATGGTCAATTGTCGTTTTTACACGTAGGGATGACGACTTCTTTTTGTGTGAATGGATGAAAAGGAGGACGGGTTCGTGATCCGTGATATATGACTCGAGTATTAAAGTAGTAGTAGGTTTATTTGTTTTTAGGAGGACGTGATCAAGACAGTTATTGCCACGTGTAGGAAAGAGATGGGCTGGTAGTAGGCCGTGAGATGCAGTGCATGTTAGGTACTCGTTAGCATGAGCGTCAGTATTACCACCTTTAATATCAATATTAATATCTCCAATTACTATAGTTGACTGAACGTGTAGCTAATACATCGTTTAAACTATCAATCAAACTGTTAATGGCTCTATAGGATGGAGATCGATAGATAGCTATGAGGGATAATACATTTCCCAAGGTAAGAATTAAGCAGCTGCCTTCATTAAAATCTGGTTCATGAACAACACACTTAATAACGGATTTTACATAAATAACACAGCCATCATTTTAGTTTTTCAAGTGTTTGCTACAGAATGACTTATATCCCTTTAAACTAGGCAGCGCAGCAATTTGGCTAAGCCAACATTCCGATAGTACCAAAATATCAATTTCAAGACCGATTGTTTGTAGGAAAATACCAAGTTCATCAAAATTTTTGTTTATACTACGTATATTAACATGTAGTATTTTCAGCCCTTTTTTGGCTTCAGTAATGTATTGAGAACATTTTACAGGAGAGCATTTAAAAGAGTTAGATACAACGATAGAATCGATTTGGTCATTATTGAAGTCTGTTGCAGCCATTTCTATAGAAAAAAGACGATGAATATTTTACAGAATACAGAGTGTTTTAATACGTTATGTTAGTTTCTCTAAACCGTCGAGATGCTCTATAACTTGATGCGGAGCTCCTTCAATTTTGCGGACGAAGATATGTCCATTTCGAACCCAAACAAATTTATATGCTTTTTCTTTAGCCATTGTTCTTACAGCTGCGTAGAGTGATTTTAAAGATGGAGAAAGATGCTCCGTTACAAAAATAGCTTTCTTGTCTCCAGCGTAACCGATATGAGAGGTGTTCAGTTTGTCATCAGGATTCCGCTTTTTGTGCTGTGTACAAGATGATATAAATTGCTGCCGGAGTAACGGAGTATCAAACTGAACTACCACTGAGCGGGGCCGATGACTCGATGCATTTAATTTGGCAACCCGTGTGGCCATCTTTATATTCGAATCCTGAACTTCACAACCAATGACGGAACCTATCTGTTTTATAACTGAGGGTAAGTTTTCTTCTTTATTCTCCGGAAGACATTGAACTTCGATATTGGAAGCTCGCGAGTGTTGTTCGAGTAAATTTAGGCGGCTAGTCAGATTGTTTACAGTAAATTTTAACTTTAAGTTTTCTTGTTGCATTCGTTTTATTTCATCATTTGATGCCTCAAATTCTTTCAAAGTGTCTTCATTGTTTTTATTCATAAATATCATACTTTTCTTCATCTCCGCAACTTCGTCTCTAAGCAACTTCAGTTCCGGGTCAAGTAAACAACGAATATCGAACTTAAGTTTTTGCAAGATTTCTGGAAGTTCAGAATGAAGCACTTTTTTTACTGTTTCACCGATTTCGTCGGCTGACCCTGGCATAGAAGGATATTGTTCAGGTGATGATGTAATTGCCGGTCTCTTCTTTGAGCGTACGGTAATACCGGTAGCAGTGCTCTTGCTTGAAATTGCTTCAGATTGAGAAGTTGGTGGTGGCGCATTGGCATTGTTGTCAATACTTTGGGCAGGATCTTTTTGTATAGGTGAACGCATCATTATATATAAAAAAAGACGTTATTATCTGTTGTAATATTCCCAAACTAACAATGATAAAAGTTACAAGAAGTGAAAACTTATCGTGAGATACGAACTCGATTTTCTCATGCACAGCGTATAATCTTGGCTCTTCAGCCAACTAGCCAAACGATCGTTAGAAATAGATGTCGAAATAGTTTATTATAATTATTTAACAATCGAATGTAATTTAAGGTGCATTCTCTAATTAGTTCTATAAATAATTTTCAACCACCGTCACTGTTGCTGAAGTTATCGATAATCATACACTTAATTAGTTAAATTTTACTAGCACATACACAATATATCGCACAAAAACAGCGTTATTTACTTCACTGGCGTTGTTTACATAGTTTAACATATAAATATTGTTCCAATCGTTGTACTTTTTGCCACTGCAACTATTTAATTTCAACAGACTGTATGCAACGAACGTCTCGTCAACGTATCGACACCGCGTATTCCAAATACTCCCTATTGACTCTGTCAAATGCCTTTTTGAAGTCAAAGTATAAGACATCTACTTGGCATTTACGATCTAGTCTGGATGAGATGTAATCCACAAGGATATGAAGATTAGTATCCACTGATCTTTTAGTCCTGAAACCATGTTAGTCGTTGGTTAGATTTGCGTCAACTTGCCTATAGATGTATCTATGCAGTACGTTTTCATAAACTTTTGCTGGTGTTGATAATATTGCTATAGGTCGACATTCTTCAACAATAGACTTGTTAAGGCTTTTTGGGAGAGGGGTTACTCTAGAAAGCTTCCATTGCTGAGGATATACTCCATTCTGTAATGCTATATTGAAAATGTGACACAATGGTTTCAGAATAACCATATACTGGGAAAACAAACAGCTTCATAAAGGACTCAAGATACTTTGTCACTCTATTATCGGACGTGCAGCTAAAGGACACAGAGTTAATGGTCAGCTTTGATATCACCTCACTATTTACCAGTGGATGAGGTCATAAATATTATTTCAACGCAACTGAGTGGTGCTAATCTACCTACTGGATACATTGAGTGCGTACATTACTGCTTGAAAAGTGGCAATTTTCTGTGGAAGAGCGAGTTCTACCTGCAAATAGATGCAGTGGCTATGGGCTCACAAATAGCGCCGGTAGTAGCCAATATCTTTATGGAGTGGTTTGAAAACCAGGCCTTGGATTGCGCTAAAACAAGACTTAGATACTGGTGGCGATACGTGGATGATATTTTTGCTGTTGTCGAACGTGACACACTGGTGGAATTTACTAGGCACCTAAACGGTATACACAGGAAGATAGCGGTCACTGTAGAAGAAGAAAATAATGGGTGTCTGCCATTCTTGGACGTTCTCGTCATCCGTGGACCTAGCGGTCATGTGTCTCACATTTTCATCAGGAAACCGACACATACTGACCGGTACCTACGAGCAGACTCTCATCACCACCCTTCACACTTATTCCCCGTACCCAGAACACTGATAGACCGGGCGTTCAGTTTATGCGATCCTCAGTACGTGGACGCAGAACTTTGTCATTTACAAGAGGTACTGGAGCCAACTGGTATGAGTGGCGTCGGTGTATCCGTAGTTTGAATACGGTGGGCAGGGGTCATGGACGACGGGCCGGCGCGGAACGTACTCGAGCATTTTTACCGTTCGTTACTCAGACGTAAGTATAGCATTAAGACGGTCTACCGCCCACCTGGACAGCTACGACAACTGCTACGTTCCCCGAAAGACAAAGATCCATTAGGCGTTCCCGGCGTTTACTTAATACCGTGCGACTGTAGCTTGAGATACATCGGAGAAACTCGTCGCAATATCGCAACCAGGCTGCATGAACACATAAGTAGTATGACGAGTATGGACACCAACAAGTCAGCAGTTGCAGAACACGCTTGCAGCACGGGCGCGGCTCATTTTATACGTTTCGATAAAGTATCCGTACTAGCGAGGGGAAATACTTCGTACCGCGAAAAGTACGTGAAGCTATCGAAATAAGCCGGCGCCCGAACTTCAACAGAGACAGTGGACGTTGCCTCCTGCTTGGGAACCAGCTCTGAAGTCCACGTCATAGAAAAGTGAGTTAAGCCTAGAGTGAGACACAGTCAGCGCAGTATGCATAAATAGTAAAGACAATATCTCGGATACGACGAGTGGCAGAAACACACGAGTACTTCCGATATCGAGTACATCATCGGCGCGTGCGAAATGCTACGCGGCGCGATGCAGCTCCAGTTTGACTTGCGACATCGCCGCGGGCTCAGCTCATGACTATGGGCTCCGTTCGAGTTCGAAACTAGTCGGGCAATCCCGAAACGCACGTGAGTAGTAACCGGTGAACATTAATTGATATGAAATATGTCAGTTCCACGTCCTCCTCATACTACCTATTATAAACAGGATATAAAATCCTGTTTTCTAAAAAGGAGTAATAAAGATAATCTAATCCTGATACCTAATGATACCTTCACGTATCGGACAGGGGTTATTTATATACTGTAGGTATATTGAAGTGATATATTGGACATACTTGCTATGAGCAGAAGGAGCCATACCAGATTCTTTTAAGGAAAGCCTAAGATTTTTTACTACGACACGTAAGAACAAATTGAATCGAACCCAAGATCTCATGCTCAGCAGTCGCGCTTGGGACCAATAGACCAACGTCAGTTACGCCACGGTAGTTAATTCATACTTATTCTGTTCTTATTCATTGTACCAAATCTTTCGGGGAATACAGGTATATCTCATAATGACGCTCTTAATAAACCGTTTTAATTACGTACGCGTGCTTTTCACTTTATTTTACCGCCGATTACCTAGTGCGGAAGGCTTTAAATTTATTTTTAAACTAGATGAACTATAGATAGACTATATCACCCTAACGTCAAATGTTTGACAGGAAAGTAGATAGAACAGTTTATATGGGCAAATGAAATTGTTGTTTTTACTATCTTCCTCGCAATTTTTCCACATTTTCTCAACCGTTTAAACCTTCCCTGGACTACGACAAACATTTCAAAACCAAAATCAGCTAAATCGACCCAGCCGTTCTCGAGTTTTAGCGAGACAAACGAACAGCAATTGATTTTTATATATATAGATAGATTACAAAAAGCACGGATCAATTCATTATATTATGTGACAAGGAGGGCTTTACTAAGGTTGAGAAGAAGAAGAGAAAGCCCACAGTGTGGTACCGCACCGACTGGACCGAACCTACCACTACCTATCTACCACTTGCTGCGTCCGGCTGTGCCTGTAACGCCGCTGTACGTGTCCCGGCTGCATTACTCTACGAAGGTTGAGGAGGTTGTAGAGTACATCAGCATCGAGATCAAATCCAACCTGAGGGTCGAGCTGTTGGAATCTCGTCATAATACGAATTTTAATTGTATTGTGGTGAGAGTTCCAACTGAACAACTATCGATTTTTATGAGGCAGGAATTTTGGCCGACAGTTATAGTGTTCCGGCATTTCCGAGGCCGGTAACCGGACCCCGCGCGATACACGACGCCGACTCTTCGTGTAAATTTCTGTATTACCTACATATATATGTATAGTATTATTATATTAGTTATTTAAGTTTATATTGTATTATAGTATTTTATATGGGCCATTGATACCCGATTCAGATAAAAAAAAATATTGTCAACAAGTTAACATTATTTTAAGTTATAAATAGAACAATATTCACTTTACAGATAAATCTTCGAAAATACAAAAAAGAACTGCGCTTCATTATTATAACAAAATTAACTCTCAGTAATTTATTTAATTTTCCCCGCAAGCGTGTTGAAAAACGTCGTATCTGTGTTCTGACAAATACAGATACGAATTATACATAATAGTTCTAACCATAGAATTAGAATATTTTTGCTACCCCATAGAAGGACATAGAGCTCAAAAAACTGCAACTGTTTTTAAATTGTCAATGTGTGCGTGCAATAGTGATGAGCAACGTGGAAATATTGACACATATCGATTATCGATAAACAGTAATTCAGATGAAAAGACTTTGTATACAAAATGAAAATATTTTCAATTAAATTATGTTAATAAAACTAAAATCACAAGCGTAGGTATTATTTAATACACTTCATTAATTAATTACATTATTTTAATTTATTATTTTAAAACATTTCATACTATAATTATATTTCATTGGTAATAGGTACTTTGTTAAGAAAGCAGCTTTTAGGGACCCTGAGCAGTGTATAGAGTATGACTGATTGAGATGATGATTGACTGAATGATTTTTACCGTTTGGTCCGCACAAAGAAGGTTGGCGGTCCGGATTCGAACCGCATTTGTGGACTACTGTAATAGCGTGATGAAATATATTTATAATGTAACCTGGGCCACTAAGCTACGCTAAGCTTCTTATATGTTGTAAACGTTCGCACGGACACACCGACAAACAGACAGAAACGTTTCCAAACATTTTGGTTTCATCGTATTATGTACCCCTGTGCAGAGATAGTTGGTAGATCTACACTAATAATAAATTCTGATATCGGAACTTTTTGTTCTAAAATTTCATCGACACAATAGTCGACACTGACAAGTCACTATTTTGTATACATGAAATGAAAATTTATATTAGAACAACGTACTCAATATAATCTTTTATGACCATTGTTTTTTTCTATAGAGAAAATTCACTATTTTCTTGATAGGATTTGGTTTTCAAAATAAATTTACTAAAGACAGATTTTTCCAAAATATGGCCATGAAAATATATGCTTTTGTTGACAATTTACCTGTGAAATGAATGTTTTTCTGGATTATTTTTATAAGAAACATCGCAGTCACCAACACAACACTTAGGCATTGCTTATAAATTTTAAAACTGTATAAAATATACAGGATTCACTGACAATACAGCAAATATAAGTTAGCGTGATTTTTGACAGTGACACTGGAGAAAACAACATCTGCCAATAGTGCTGATCGAACCTAAATATGCTTTCTCTTTCTAACATGTGATATTTCCGTAAGAGATTCCATTCCCATAGTAGGCTTTGTTGGTCTTTTTCTATCCTACGTTTATGGTTCTAACACACTAAAATAACCAACCTTTTTAACTATACCTACTTTTGGTCCCATCACTCTATTTGCTGAAAATTTATAATATTAGAAGCAAAGAAATTTGATGATTACACACATTTTGCTGAAATTTACCAATTTTGTAATTAGATACAGTTGGAAGTATTAGATAAAATATGACGTTTAAATTAATAAAAAATGTTTATTTATGTAGCTGAATTAGCATTAATTTTTGTTATAAATAAAAAAGGATTAATTTTATTTTATTTTAATATTAGGATGTTTGGCAGTTTGTCAATGAGCCTCCTTCCACCAGCGCGCACATAGACCACAGACTCGGCGTACGAAAAAAGAAACTCGCTCGCCATCATTACAAAATGTATATATTTCAAGATAAATCTTTGAAAAGCATTAACGCATGCTTAGCGAACTCTAAAGTTATTCCTGTTCGCGACCGTATTCTTTTTCCATTAAATATAATAACTTTAAAATGTATAATTATAGTTGTTATGTCTATGCAAAATATAATTTTATGATGTTTTAAGTATTTTAGTTTTGTTGCGTTAAAAAACGTCGTATGAGCCGCGTGCCCTAATGGCCAACAAGTCTCGATCGGTCATTGTTAACCTCGCCAAGGCTCGGTTAGCAATTTAACCTCGACTGTAATGACCAACTTAGGGCACTTGTATCATAATGTACTATTAACATGCATGCTTAACAATGTATTAACATTATGTGGCTGTACCCTTACCGGGTTTCATGTTGAACCTTGATATAAAATGTAACAGCTGTTTATAGCTAACTCATGAATGCAATAAAGAACTTGAACTAAATTATTTTGATTTTGATTTAAATATATTTATAAGTAAGTTTACATTGACAAAAGATACAATGTATCTGCCCACTAGTTCTAGGAGACAGATTGCTAAACTTTTAGCATATAGTATACAGATAGACACAGGTACTTGTAATGTATCTAAGATTACTGTTAGTAATAATACTAATACTTCTATTGATAAATCTTGTTTAAACTACCAGGCGAGACAACGGGTAGGCTGCATAAATTGAATGTGGTGCATCAAAATATGCAAGGCCTAGCCGGCAAAGAGCTAGAGTTAAGCTTATTTATGGAAAAATATGACGTTCAGGTTTTATGCTTAACTGAACATTGGTTAAAATGTCATGAAATTTCATTTGTTAATAATAACAATTATTCTGTACAAAGTGTGTTTGTAAGAAAAAATGCAATTCGCGGTGGATCCTTAATAATGGTTTTGAATAAGTTAAAATGTAAAGAGCGTTTAGACCTTGTAAAGCTTTCTATCGAGCGCACTATTGAGTTATCTTGTGTGGAACTCGAGCGTTATATTGTAATTTGCGTGTACCGACCCCCTATAGGTGATTTTTATTTATTTGAATCAGTGTTAGAGGACTCGCTTAATAAAATTAAATCTAGCAAAAAGGGTATAATAGTATGTGGGGATTTCAATGTTAACATTCTAGATGTATCCCCAACAAGTATCAGGCTTATAAATCTGTTTAAATCATTTAATTTATGTAACTTATTTTTTGAACCAACTAGGATAACAGCAACTACATCCACTTGTCTGGATAACATTTTTAGTAACTGTGATGCTACCAGTAAAATAATTTTAACAGATTTGACTTCAGACCACTGTGGTCAAATAGCAAGTTTTCCCAATTTTTTAAATAATAAAACAATTAAGTTTGAATGTAGGCCATACACTTTTAGCCGTTGTATGCTCTTTAAAAATAACATTGCCTCAAAAATTAAACCTTCAGTATTGGAGTATCAGGATCCAAATCTTATCTACGGTGCTCTTTTCAATATAGTCGAAAAAGAGTTTCAGAGTACTTTTAAAACAAAAACATTACTGTCCATCCATGACTGTCCTGTTGGTCTAGTGGTTAGTAGCCCTGACTGCTAGGCCGGAGGTCGTGGGTTCGATTCCCACCCAGGACAAATGTTTGTGTGATGAGCACGATCATTTGTTCTGTGTCTGGGTGTAATTTATCTATAACATGTATGCATTTAGAAATATATAAGTATGTTTATCAGTTGTCTAGTACTCATAACACAAGCTCTGCTTAGCTTGAGACTAGACGGCGTTGTGTGATAGTTGTGGAATATTTATTATTTATTAAATATTAAAAATTCGTCCGCCCCTTTTAACCAATGGGCTACTACAGGTATTTATAAAAGTAGAGCGCGACTATATGAGTTATATGGTATGAAGAAATACAAGTTTGACCCTCTATTTCTAAATTACGTTAGAAACTATTCAAAAATGTTTAAAAAGATTTGCATATTGGCAAAATCAAAGTTTATTAGTGAGAAAATCAAACAGTCGAACAACAAAGTAAAAACGACATGGAAAATTATTAATAATGAAATGGGTCAATCACATAAACGAGAGAATCAGTTAGAGATAATCGATAACAATAAATTGATAAGCAAAACCTCGGAAGTTGCTCAGATATTTAATACGTTCTTTGCAAACATACCAATAACTACAACACGCTCCTTGAGCTCATCGTCTGATACCGCTGTTAACCTATTATGCAGTAGTGTGCCAGAATGCAACACCCTCTTTAAGTTTGAACACGTGACCTCCTGTGACGTAATACATATTTTTAAATCCCTTAATCCTAAAAACACAGGTGACTTTTGGGGCCTATCCGTTAAACTCTTAAGTAATGTAATTGATATAGTTGCCCCCTACCTTGCTATTGCTTTTAATAAATGTGTTGATCTAGGTAATTTTCCAGACCTAATGAAACATAGTAAAGTAATACCTTTATTTAAAACTGGTAGCAAAAGCGATATTGGGAATTATAGACCAATATCTATCTTACCAGCGTTCAGTAAAATTTTCGAAAAGTTAATACTCAAGCAGCTATTGAAACATTTTAATTTAAAAGGCCTTCTTCATAGTGAACAATATGGCTTTACCAAGGGACGCTCAACTACAGATGCGGGTGTTGCTCTTCTTAGACACATTTATAGTGCGTGGGAAAATTCACAGAATGCAATCGGTGTGTTCTGTGATCTTTCGAAAGCATTCGATTGCGTTCACCATGATACGCTCATACGTAACTATATCATTATGGCGTTCGCAATGTAGCACTAAGTGTAATTAGATCTTATCTACAGCAACGATTTCAGTGCGTCGATATTAATGGCACCAAATCTTCTAGACTACCCATTCAATTAGGCGTGCCCCAAGGTTCAATACTTGGCCCGTTTTTGTTTTTGATTTATATAAATGATTTGCCGTACCACCTAAAGGGCATTTGCGATGTAGTGCTGTTTGCAGATGATACCTCACTAATTTTCAAAGTTGATAGAAAAAGACAACATTTTGACGATGTGAACAATGCACTCTCACAGGTTACATGTTGGTTTACGGTTAATAACCTAGTTCTTAATGGCAATAAAACTAAAACTATTAAATTCATGATGCCGAATGTAAAAAATCTGGGCCCGAATATTATACTAAATACTGAGGCTGTAGATTCCACAGTGTTCTTAGGCATAACAATAGATAACAAACTTCAATGGGGTGCTCATATCGCTTCTCTCGGGCGAAGGCTTAGCTCTGCTGCTTATGCTGTCCGAAAAGTTAGACAACTTACTGATGTAGACACTGCTCGTTTAGTATATTTTAGCTATTTTCACAGCGTCATGGCATACGGTATTCTGTTGTGGGGCAAGGCCGCAGATATTCAAAATGTCTTTGTCCTACAAAAAAGAGCCATTCGAGCAATTTATCAGTTAGGTGCTCGAGTCTCACTCAGAGATCTTTTTAAAGATATTGGTATTCTCACTGTTACTTCACAGTTTATTTTTGCCAACATAATATATATCAGACAAAACTTGAATTTATTTACTAAAAAAAGCGATGTCCATAATCTCAACACGAGAAATAGGCATAAATTATGCGTCCCATATAATAGGCTACACAAGGTACATGATTCATTTGTGGGACTTGGTATCCGCATTTACAATAAACTGCCACCTTGTATATTAGAGTTACCCTTTACTTCTTTTAAGACAAAAATCAAGACTAACCTTATGCAAAAGGCGTATTATACAATAAAGGAATATTTGAATGATAAAAATAGTTGGTCGCTGTGTTAACACAAGATGATTCTAGATATTTGAATTTATTCGTGATTGTATTTTTTGTTAATTCATTCATTTCAAGACATCTGATAATATGTAATCATATTTTAAGATCAAATTTATTTTGTGACATGTTCATAATAATTATATTTTTATACTTTTTCTCGTATATCAAATTTGATATTATATTCTAATCTTGTAGCGAATTAGTGACCTCGGCGACTAGATTATGTTATGTTTTTATTTCTCAGTCTTTCTCTTGGTGGCAGGGTCGTCATGCTCCCTTAGATGTCATTGCTCGCGGTGGCGTCGGGGGTCGGGTCGCTCACTTCCCTCAAAAATGGCGAGGAGGGTGATGGCTGATCTTTGCGTCAATCTCGTGAACGGGTGCTGCTTGTGGTGACTGGTCGTCCTGCTCACCAGTGATAGTCTGCTTTTTTTTTAACTTATATTTTTTTATTTTTTGTCTTATTCATCAGGCTGGGGTTCTAATTCGTGACGCATAGTTGTACACGGAGGCGGGCACACCATTATTTATATAACGACCGATTTAATTAAATTTAAACGGAAGGCCCTAAACTAAATTACAATTGAGATATTGCTTGAGTAAAATTCAATGAGGTAAATAGTAGTTAATTATTTTTTTCTGTATTATGATGTGCCAGCTGAAATGTAAATTTAAATATATTTTTGTTGTTTAATTTATAACTTGACAGACAGAGACGTGTAGCTGGGGAGTTTGTTGCACCGCTTCTTCTCTCCAGTGAAGCACTAGGAAGCGGTGAAGGGTGGGCGTTTTGGGGGACTGTCTTATTGTTATGTATGACGTTCAAAAAGTACCATTTCTAATGGTCTAATTTGAATAAAGATATTTTTGATTTTGATTTTGATTATGCATTTCAAAAGCAAATGGTAATTCTTTGAAAAGCATTTGCGACATTTTATTAACTGCAAAGTTTGTCGTGTCGGTTCTGTTACCTGTATAGGGACTGAATAGATAGCAATGATATCGCCAAAAGACGTGTTAAAATATGGGTGAAGAATTCGCAGTGGTGAGCAGAGGTTGAGATGGCTTAGTGGTCAGAGCACCTGGAGTATTTATCCGGTAGGCGCAGGTTCGAAGCCTGCTCACGACCGTATTCTTTTTACATTTAATGTAATAACTTCAAATGGTACCTTTAACTTACTTGTCATATATAACTCCATAGTGCTCCAACAGCTAGTTTTAGAATTGAGGCAACTGTAATGTAGGTAAAATTATTTTTAAATTACGCGTTGTTATAAGGCGTCTTTTTAATATTGGAATTTTATTGGATTGGAATTGGTATTATTTTCAAGAGTAAACCACTGTTCTGTTCTATTCCAATGTAATAAAGCTATTTTTGGTAATACCTGTCAACTGATAATTATCGATATCTGACATGTACGAATCGGTTTCAAAGGCCAAAACCAATAAGTAATTCTTGCAATATTTGTTATAATTCTGTAGAATGAACCAATTGTAATATTTTCAGAAAATTCATTAATATTTTGTATAGCCTTATCATTCAATAAGTCATCAATGAAATGTGTCCTACAGCATCTCGCTTGCAACTGCGTATGCGATTTAGATAGGTCGTTAAAAAATAACAACAATGATAAATATCTTATAAAATATAGTTTCCATTTTTCATTCCGTAATGATATAAGAGTATTAGGCAACTTAAATAATGGTTTTTTGTTTGTTGAATGTTGCACTAAAGATATTGCTGATAAAATACCCTAGTGTAATGATTAATGTTTTCACTTAACCAATAAAAACCTGCCAGTAGCCAGCGTAGTGCGAGTCGGATTCCCGCACTTAGGGTTTTGTGTACCACTAAAACTATTAAAGTTTAAATTATTTTATCACTCGTTGTTTATCTATAGAGTTTAAAGACAAAGGAACTGAAATAAGAAAACCTAAGACAAGTCTCTTCCGCAATTTATTTGTTTGTCATGAAAGAAGCTATATACATATTCTTTAAATATTTCGTTTCGTTGGCTGGTTATAAACATAAACACAGCCTTATGACAAACAGTGAGGAACCCCTGCGTCGAAAAGCGAGGAACTCCATTGACACAATTTTCGTTCACTGTTAGTTGTAGTAAAGTTTTCATATATTGTAGTTGGATCCAAAACTGGTACTTGCTTGATTCGCAGTTAAATATGAATCAAGTATTTTTTTTCATTTTCTACTCTATAACGTGTACGAGTGCTTTTATTAAAACTGAAAACCAAGACAATATTAAAAATGTTACCAATTGTGTCGTGAAGATACTTGAAGATATTGATTTCAAAAAATACAGGTACCAAATGGATGTTACCCTTATGAATATGAATAATGATTTGGAATTGTCAGCAATTCATAAAGTGAATGACTCACGATTTATATCAAGAAGATTCTTTTGGGAAACAGATAATCTAAGCAATATTATCTACGTTGTGATGAGTGAAGATTATCAAGAATTAGAACATGGATTACGTAAAGTTATTGCAGATACATTTTGGAATCCCTCAGCGCGGTTCATTATAGTTCTGAAGAGCTTGGTGAATCATAGTTTAGACGATGTTACTGATCTGCTGCAAACATACAATATGTTTTATAAAGTTTCTGTTATCGCACCAGAAGGTGTTGACTACGCAATATACAAGTATAACTTAACAACACCCGGATATTGTATCAAATCTGCTCACTTAAAATTTTGGTCGTCGTGCTCTGAATACCGCAGTGAGAAAAGTTTACACGTCGTTTTGAATTCTGAAAATATTCGAGGCTGCCAGTTCAAATTAATAACGCATAATATATGGCCCTACATGAACTTCGACACTGACACCAAAGGTATCGAACAATATTTGTTATCAATTTTTGAGAAACTTAATGGAGTAAAAATTGATTTAGTTGAATTCGGAAAACTTAATAGATATGGAAATATTGTGGATAATATGTCAAAAATTATGTTAACTAAAGTCGTAACAAAGGAAGTAGAAGGTGTGGTAGGAGGATACTCGACGAGGGCAGAGAACTCTGGACATTTATCTTATACTTACCCAGTATTTATAGATCACATGTTTTTTATCCTTGCTCATGCGGATTATTTAGGCCAATGGGATGCATTTACGTTGCAGGCTTTGAACTCTTGTATCGTAATAGGATTATGTTTCGTAATTTTTTGTATAGCGGCTACATTGCTATCAATATTTCCTACACGAGAAAGAGATATTTCCCACAATGTTCTAATTGTATTTGGGTATCTATTGAATAAAACATTTGTGAAAACCACGAAACCAGGCTTACCACACGCATTAGTTTTCACGTGTCTGTTATTTTTTGCATTTATTGTACCGTATGCGATTCAAGCAAGCTTATTCAGTTTAACGGCTCGACCCGTTCGTGGGTATGAACCGAAAGCAATAGAAGACTTACAAAACTTGGAGCCTATTATATATAAGGAATGGAAAAATCGCTTTAATTTTGAAAAGCAATGGATTTGCGAAAGTATGGTAAATTGTTTATTAAGTGTCAAAAACTGTGCAAACAAGTCGCTTTATACTCTTGCTTCAAATTGTCAATATGAAGTTAATAAATGGCTGCTGACAGACGATCAGTGTAATATGGCAATGTACAGGTTGCAGGAACCTTATATGGCAGTATTGAGGGCAGTCGTTTTGCGTCGTGGCTCTGCTTTGGTTCGCCCTATGAATCGTTTTCTACTTCGCGTTGCAACTACAGGTATTATAGATAAGTATTCTTCAAATATATTCCACCGCGAGTGGCTGAGGTGCAAATCTCGTTACCGGCCTCAACATGTACCGTTGACATTGGCAGATTTTTATTATATATTTCTGATACTTGTACTTGGCTACTGTTTGTCTTTGTTATTATTATTTTTCGAGATTGTGTTGGGGTCACAGAATACAGTAAGAACTTAATATTGTGTTGTGTGTGGGTATCGTAATTATAGAGTTTACACTGTTCTGAAATGGAATGCATTTAACTTTAAGCTTACATTTGCTAGTGGTATATTTATTTTGTTTAATTAATGTATACTGCCTAATTTTATAGGCATGAAGAGGGAGTGATCAGAGTACGGACATACGTATGTACGCATGTATATTAATAAACCGTTACATTATTATGTTAAGATAATTTAGTGGTAAATGTAGAGTCCACTGTTTAAGTAAGACTCTGTATGTATGCCAAATCCAAACGTCGCAAGTTCACTTGCTTATAAAGGTGAAGGAAAATATATCGAGGAAAGAAGCTCACCAGAGAGATTTCTCGATGGCCAACGACAGCGGGTCAAACTCAGACACTAGGCTATTCATCAATCACACGATAAGAAGAAGAAGAATGTGCAATGAGCAAACAAGGTTAAATGTGTTGCTATGTGTATACTGGAATTTCATCGTTTGAACAGCAGGGTTTGAAGTATATTTTGCAATGTTGTTCTTAGTGGCTAGAAGCCGGCTAATCTTTGTGAACATCACTAACACAATTTTAACCGTGTTTGACACAATTTTATGCTTGTGTAGCAATTGTTGCTTAAGTGCAGCTTTTTTTTTACTGTTTCATAAAAAGGGGGAGGTTTCTCAATACGACCGTATTTATTTTTATTTTTATTATGTGTGTTCGCGGATAAGTTC
Source organism: Xylocampa areola (assembly GCA_935421205.1). NCBI lineage: Eukaryota > Metazoa > Arthropoda > Insecta > Lepidoptera > Noctuidae > Xylocampa > Xylocampa areola. Next base: position 6,783,128 of record OW285217.1, on the reverse strand, counting down.
GTCGTTTATGAACCGATTTTGATGATTCTTTTTTTGTTTGAAAGAGTAGGCCCCCGAGGTGGTTCAGGCGGTCCGACTCCAAAAATAACAGATTATTATTATATATTGTTATTTTAAAATCATTTTATTATAAGCAAATTTTGATATTATTTAGAACTTTTTAGTATTGTAGATTTTTGAAGGTGGTTTTTATTTTTTGTTAAAAATAATTTAATGATTGTGTGTTACCTCACCCCCCGCTACAAGTGGCGAGCAAATTTGTTCGATATTTAGACAGAAGCCGTCTCTCGACTGGTCTCCTAAGCACACATGCATTCAAACTTTCGCTGAAACATTAGTTTATACAATAATAATTTTAGAACAAATTATAATCATTGTGTTAATTTTTTTTTATATCAAAACGATTGAAGATTCGTGTCACATTTTAATAATAATATCTTGCCCTAGGCCAGGTATATTCCGTAGGTTAAAATAAGGTTAATCTAATGTGTTTATCGAATTTTATATTAAGCTACCATTTAACTTAAATGTCGAATGTTACAAGAAACTAAAGTTTACCATATGTGTCGAATATAACAATTTTCTGGTTCAGACTACAGTAGGTTATATCCTACGATATAATCAATCAAAGCAGTTAAGAACTTCATATTCATAGGACGTGTTAAAATATGGAAGAAGAATTCGCGGTGGTGAGCAGAGGTCGAGATGGCTTAGTGGTCAGAGCGCCTGGAGTATTTATCCGGGAGGCGCAGGTTCGAATCCTGTTCGCGACCGTATTCTTTTTCCATTTAATATTGTAACTTTAGAGTTCGCTAAGCATGCGTTAATGCTTTTCAAAGATTTATCTTGAACTGCATATTCATATGATAATTCTTATTATTTTGTATAACACTTCCAACGACGCGGAGGAATACATTGACGCCTGAGTTAATTTTCTTAAGTCCTTAAGGCCTTAACTTAAGTGGTATACAATAATCAAAATCTACCTGAACTAGGATAATCCTGTATCTCAGGCATCATAAGTGCTCTTAAATTATATAAATATTTTCTAACAATATATTTCATTTATAGTGAATAACTTAACATAACATTTACTTAAAACTATCAGCAGAAAAAATCAACACTAGATTATAATCAAAATTTTGCATAGTAATGTATAAAAAATTTACAATATTAGTTGGATGTTTCTGTTGTTTTATAATATATGTCCTAAGTCATCAGTTAAATAAACTAGGCTGAAGTTAATATGATGTAACGCATGTTCAAGGTTTTTTGTGAACGAATTAGATATTAAAAAACTAATATAAACAATACAATAATTGACAGCAACGTTTTTACACGGTCTCATTATAATCTATGGAGTTAATATACCGGGTTTCGGTTATTTTCTTTGCAGGGCATTCAAGATCACCTGTTTTGTGATTGCTTGGTTTTTTGAAACGCAAGCATGTTGCACACTGTGATGGTTCAGCATTCTTAGTGCACTCATTCGACTGGTGACCTAGTTCTCCACAGTGACCACACGTATAGGTAGCCTCCCGACAAGACCTTGCAGCATGTCCGTACTGCTGGCATTTGAAGCACCTGGTCACAAGTGTGAAGTCCCTGACTCGGCAGGATGTCCAATTGATGAACACTCGATCCTGATTAATTAGCGCCTTTCTCATGCTAGCTGGGACTTCTAAGATGAAATTACATGTAGGTCCCTCTTTATTATCCGACTTGTGACTTAACTTTATTGATGACATAAAAGAGGCACGGGATAAATTAGGTAGTTTGTCGGCTAAGTTTTGCTCATAGATGCAATCATATACTTCTTGTTCACTTAGGCCAGAAGGTACTCCTATAACTATGATTCTTGGTCTTCTTTTATATGGCTCTTCAATTTTAAGGCTGGCATTATTTAGCTGTGATGATTTCCTCAGTTTTTCGATGTCATCCTTTGTCTCAGTGCTGATAATTACGCCACCGTTCTTAGTTTTACGCAATCCCCTAACATGCAATTTCATTTGTTCAGGACATATAATTTTTTGAACAAGAGATTTAGTGTCATCACTAGATTTTAATTTATCGTTTGGATAAAGGGCGATTGAGCTAAGGTTATTTGGGCGTACGTAGTTATTTTTATTTGTTTTTACCATATCGGCAAAAGACTACTTAACTTTTTCTTCCGTTGTAGGTTTGTAAGCGCTGTTTTCTTTGATAGTCTCTTGAATTGACATCCGAAAATTATTAAGGCAATCCGCTAGATCTCGTTTTTCTCTCAACCCTTGAAATGAGTTTTGTACCGCTCGGGCTTTGTGCTTCAAGTCCTGGTAGAAAACTGCCATTTGTGAAACGCCATGTCTTACCTTGCGAGATAAAGCATTGATTCTCAATTTTTGTTCAGAGTTCAGTTTTCCTTCCTGAGCAATAGTGCACACTTCATTCAGACATTTTTCTATTGAGGTCATCCAATTGCTAATTTCACTGCTGTCCAGTGACTCGATTTTTTCCTGTGCCACATGGCATGGTGTTTGTGGCTTGCTGGGAGAACTGCTAGGATGCAGAGCACCCCAAGGGCTATTTCCAATATTAGACATTGTTCTTATAAACGTAATATCATATTTGTTTTTCACTAATATAAAATCACTGGCTTAGCAAAATTGATATCTAGGTCACAGATCACTTTAAATACTTAAAAGTCATATATTATAATAATATTGCTAATAGGCACGTCCGTTCTACTTGAGAGTTATACTATAGAATGAGTTTATTTTGTATTAAGTTTGTTTGTATAGAATTGATTATCATTATATTGTGATCAACCCCTGAAATTGTGACCACCATGTACTTACTTCCTTCTTTCACCATTAAATAATTATAGCACGTTGAAATGTGTTTTTTTTGACAGTTGAATCAATTTATGATTGTTTAACGGTTATGACTCACGTACGTTTTTCGGGATAGTTCGAATACCCGAACTATCCCGAATGGATTTGAATGGAGCCTTTAGACATGAGCTGAGTCTCCAGCGATGACCCGATTGATACTCAGAGTCAATTGAAATATGGATATGAGTATCTAATAATATCAATGAGATCATGTTTCACGAAAGTTAGTTAATAATAACTGTTTAAATAATATATATATTGTTTAGGTTTCACCATCTAACAGATTTAGATTTATTTGAACTTGTTGATGAACATGTCGATGATCTGCTTGGCGGCGCCCGGCTTGTCTGTGGGCACCATGTGCCCCGCGCCGCGCACCATCACGTCCATGAAGTTACCGCTTGCTTTCACGAAACTGCAAAAGTGATTAAACATTTAAATATGCACGATGAGCTATTGGTTAGATATTACTCCGGTTATTATAGGAGAGGGTTGGAGGTAGCTGGAAATGGTTCGTATATCATCGCTTTTTCTTTTTTGAATTATGATATATTTCAAAACGCATGCGTTGCGAACTATATTAAGTTATAGGATTTTTTTGCCAAGCAGTTACAAATTCTGCTCCACGATCGTAATTTTAGTTCCACAAAAACTTTTAACTTCATTCCGAATTTGGCTATAAGTATACACTGCTGAATATCTTGACAATCCTGACAACAGAATCCTTGTAGTTTCATTTATTTCCTTTGTAATAACTGTGGGTAATATCGGTAAACGGTACCTATCGATTCTGTTATGAATAGCAGTGGGGAAGCCTGTGTCAACAGTTGAAAAATGACATTTTTATTTGGAAACTGTTCATACTATATAAATAAAGTACCAACTTACGAATTAACGCTACGGTTATTCTCATCATAGAGAGGTACTCTTTTAGCCTTCAGGTACTCCTCCGCTCCGGACCACATGAGACTCCTGTGTGTGTGCACTGACAGGGCGTAAGCCACTATCATATCTAGTTGACCGCTGGAGGTGAGTAACAACATATTTTAGTATAGATAAATCTTTGAAAAGCATTAACGCATGCTTAGCGAACTCTAAAGTTATAATATTGAATGACGTCACCAAAAGACGTGTTAAAATGTGGAAGAAGAATTCACGGTAGTGAGCTGAGGTCGAGCTTAGTGGTCAGAACGCCTGGAGTATTTATCCGGGAGGCGCAGGTTCGAATTCTGCTCACGACCGTATTCTTTTTCCATTTAATAGTTTAGTATTTTAAGACTGGTCAGTAAGGTCGCCATCACTATCAGTGCTCTTTGAGGAACAGTTGGCAGTAGGAGATTGTTTGTGATACCTTGGTGTTGCAAAAACTCTTAGGTTACGGGAAGGCGGACTGTAAGCTGAAAAATCATCACAGTCGTCTTAGAGAGATTTATTTTATGTCATTTTTATAGGAAATAGGCTACTTAGACTTTATGCAATAGTACAACTTTATAAGCTCAGTTACTCTTATTCGACCCATCGTTGTTTACAATGCACTTTCGGCAAATAACGAAGGTATTTACATAATCGTGACTGATAATTGAATCATATATTGCAGTAGTTATGTATACAGTATGAAATTTAAAATAAATTTTATTAAAATTTTAATAAACTTTATTAAAATAACGCTGGCGGATCCGAAAGGGGCATATAGGTAGATCAGATAGTCATAACAAACTCTCGGCACCATTGCAACCCTCGCCTGTGGTTTGAGTGTAATGACCAACTGAGCTTAGTTGTACAATTCAGCCTTGAGTGTAATGAACAACTGAGCTTAGTTGTACAATTCAGCCTTGAGTGTAATGAACAACTGAGCTTAGTTGTACAATTCAGCCTTGAGTGTAATGAACAACTGAGCTTAGTTGTACAATTCAGCCTTGAGTGTAATGAACAACTGAGCTTAGTTGTACAATTCAGCCTTGAGTGTAATGAACAACTGAGCTTAGTTGTACAATTCAGCCTTGAGACTAATGACCAACTGGGCTTAGTTGTATAATTATGTACTATTTTCTCATATCGATGGATGTATTGCTATGTTAAGTTAAAAGTAAAGTCAGGATCTAATTGGATAGAGTAAATTATGTATTTCAAAAGCAAATGATAGTTAATATTTTCTAGGGAAACATTGAAAAATAATAGACACGAGCAGGACTCGAACCCGCTACCCTTGACGTACCGTGTTGTGGCTCTGCCAAGTGAGCTATCGCGTCATGCTAGTATCCATTCAAGACCCCTTCTCGTCTTAAGGAGACGCCTGGCGATTTCTATTTAGCAACCATTTACAGATCTACTAAACTCAGCGTTACCACTTTGCAGTTGTAAGGCGCCAAACTAAATCCAGAACATAATATCCCCATTTTAAATTTTTCTTTTCATGTTAAGGCTATGTAATAACTATATTAATTAATACGGTATTTCAAGGATCGCGGGTTCGAGTCCTGCTCGTGTTTATTATTTTCCAATGTTTCCCTAGAAAATATTAATTAATATAGGAAACATTTAAAATGAGCAAATGATGGTTTTAACTTACTTGTAACACATAACTCCATAGTGCTCCAGCAGCTCTTCTAGCCAAGGTTTGACGGTATCATACATGTCATTTTCCAACCACGCGTGTACTATATTACTAAAGAGAGAATATTCATTCCTTTTTACGTGAAGTGCGTGTTGGACTTCTGGCTTGTTCAAAAATGTTATTATTGGGTTGCTTGACAAAGAAGATATTATATTAGTCTCATCATTTAGATAATTATAATCGCTAACGGGGGCAAATATTTTCAAAACCTCGTACGCGTCGTGTGCACTCTGAAAAAAGTAGTCATTATTTATATCGTTACCACAAACATGTGAAAATGATATAAGGAGAGCGATTTTTTTTAGATTATATTCTTATTCGATTTGACAACAAGCCGTATCTAAATCTTATAAACTATCACATTTATACACACACACACACACAACACTCGTATGCTGACACAATAGATAAGTGCCATGTAGTGGGAGGTGAACTTATTGCGACCCACCGGGTATAATTCCAAATCCGGGACGCTCCAATAAATTACTAATTGGAAAACCCGATAATAGCCTGACTCTTTGCTCAGTAGTTAAACATGTGTCTGTAAGACCAATCAAGGTCTTATCTATATATATAAAAATCAATTGCTGTTCGTTTGTCTCGCTAAAACTCGAGAACGGCTGGGCCGTGGCTAGGGAAGGTTTAAACGGTGAGAAGATAGTAGTAAGAGTAAAAACAACAATTTCATTTGCCCGTATAAACTGTTCTACCTACTTTCCTGTCAAACATTTGACGTTCGATGTGATACGAAGTACACCGGGTTATCTAGTAATAGATACATTTTATTAACGATACGTCATATTTTTACAATCCGTCAAAGTTAACTTAAGACCCGAGTGGAATGCCCCCCTCGTCAACCAGTCTCACAATCAACACGTCAGTACTGCCAAAACTCATTAGGGATAGTATGCGACAAACACTAACTTCGGCAGTTTTCAATTAGAAAGTACTCCTAAAAACGAACCTTTCTAGATTGAATTTTATTAGTGTTACATACACAAATATAACCTAAATACATTAGTTAGACTTAACTTGATTACCTTTCTAGATGGTATTACGAACCTTTGCATAAGCGGGAAAATTTGTCTGCTCCCAATACATTCTGGCGTCTTCTTCATGTTTGTGAATCTGTTCAGCTTGTTCGGGATCCACGAGTCCCACTTGCAGCGCCCACTTCGAGTAGTGTAGCAATGATGGTGGATCCGTCCACCCATCACCGATCGCTAATCCCTGAATCGTTAGTGAATAACACACTTACTTCCTATCGTAAATTAATTCTTTCTTGAATAAAAATACGTTAGATTATCACCGACTTTCAAATTAATTGGCATTGACTCGTCCTGGTTGTGATGTATGTAATGGCCAAACGCGGGAATGTATTTCCCAGCGTAGGATTCGCCTGCAATGAACAGAGGCGCTGTTCTCAGTTCCGGGAACACTTGAAGAAACTGTTGGATAAAGTTTAGAAGACACGCGCCCACCTGCGTATACAAAAGCATATTATTGTATAACTTTCTTGATAGGTATGTAGTAAGTTATGGTTTCAATATAATCTTTTAAACTCGTAATATCTTAACTCACTGTATCCTCATTGGTAGCGTATTCTTCTCCCTCACTGAAGCTAAAACCAACACCAACGGGGTTGTCAATGAAGAGAAGTGAGTAGTTGGATCCCCACGTTATCGGCATTTTTTCAACTGTGAATTATTTAACTCAATAAATATAGCAATACACCATGTGAAATAATATTTACTCAAATAATTTATTCAATTAATTTCTGTTGACACGCTTTTATACTGGTAACGCACCTTCGATAAATTAGCCGGCTAAGTTTCAAAGTTAAGAGAAACGCATGGAAGTCAAAAAAAAGAATAACAAATTGTACCTGTTCCATCCTTAATTTGTAAAGGACCTATTTCATAGAATAAACCGTATAAAGAAGAGCCACCAGGACCTCCTTGTAACCAGATCACCAACGGTGTACTTTCTAAACGAACTCCTTGGGCAGGAAAATACCAGAAGAACAGGTTCCATCTGCCGGTTTTGTTAACAGTAAAGTACGCAGCGTGACTGTCGACTCCAGCGAACAGGCTCGGGTCTACTGCAGAGAGTCGCTTTGCTTTCTCTGTTTCTCCTTGCTCAACAAGGGGCGTTAGAATGAGAGGACCATCTTGTTGGCCATCCTCTGATACTATTCCGCCAAGAACATTCACACTGAGAATGAGGAGATATGGTTATACCATGGTTACTTAACTATTACGCTGTATCAAAAAATAATTTTAAAAATTAAGAAGTACACGATAGATCATTTTACTAAAATTTTCATGTCGATAGGTAGTACTTTAATCTGTAAACTACTACCAAAATAGGACCTACAAATATTACGCAAATAAATAAATACTATCTTTATGACATTTATGATCTTACCAAAGAAACACCAATACGGGTACTTCAACGAACATGTTTCTGAATGTGAAACATACGTAATACTAAAAATAATAGTTTAAATAGGTATTTGTAAGTGTTGTTAGTTCAAGTTAAATATTTGCAGAATGTATTGCAAAGGCAACAAATTCTTGCTTTAGAATGCAAAACTATATAATCAATAATATTGTGTATGTTTGTAACTACCTACCGCATTTGCATATAAAACCAAGAAAGTTAAATATTAATTGCTTTTAAAAACGTTGCCCCATATTCTTCCTGTATCGTGGGTGCGTTTACAAACACATAATCTCATCTGCACACACACCCAGACCCATAACAATTACTTAACTGTAGATCATAGGTATAAATATTTGCTCGGTGCAGGAATAGAACCCGCGATACGCGGTGCGGCAGCCTGTTTCTCGTTTGCTCGAGTTGCCCGCGTCCGTAGAAGTGCACCCTCAAAATGGAATCCCTAAAAAAATCTGGTGGGAGGCTTCGGCCGCGGCTGGTTACCACCCACCTGACGAGGCCATGCCGTGAAGCGACCTAGTCGTGTTTCGGGATGTAGTCCGGTGCAACCGTTGTGGGAGACGGGTCTGGGCAGTTGCATCAACTCCCCAACTATCGTTCTCCCCAAATCTATCCACTCTACTTGGAGTGAATAGATTTCTTCTGGATCTAAGTGCTTCATCTTCGGCCACACCGTCGCATACCATCAGGCGAGTTGGTGGCCAAATGTAGATGCATTATTCATTAAAAAAAAGTTAGCATAGTTTAATATTTGTACACTTAAAATGGAGAAATGTGTAAAAAAATATTTTCACACTTGTGCATATACCACATTTCATGAAAATGGAAATGATTTGAATTAAAACAAGCGCATAGTACATTTTATTGTTGACAAAGAAATACAGTAAAATGATGTGGCACGCCTTGACCTAGACATATATACCTACAAAACGTCATAAAAACAAATGATCCGTGTAGCCAGCTCATGACCAAGTTTCAGTAAGTATCACAATAAAATTACCCTTTAAACCTTTCCTTATTTCTCAGAAGACAAATTAGTAATGACGCAATTTTTATCCTAAAATATTTCCTTGAATACTTTGACCGCAATTAGAGAATATTCATTGAATAAGGTTAATATGTCATTACTAAGATAGCGACGTCAGTATTTTGGTTTTACCTTAAATCTACATCTTTGAACGACGTATTACTATTATCCTGTGTTCCTAGAGAATATTAGGTATATTCTTTAAGGGTTAGAATTTAGATATATTAGGTGACGTGTAAAAGCGTTTTGATAACATAATCTAATGAAAATAATGTATAGGGACTGAATAGATAGCAATGACGTCGCCAAAATACGTAGGTATTAAAATGTGGAAGAAGAATTCGCAGTGGTGAGCAGAGGTCGAGATGGCTTAGCGGTCAGAGCGCCTGGAGTAATTATCCGGGAGGCGCAGGTTCGAATCCTGCTCGCGAGCGTATTCTTTTCCACAAAAATGTATAACTTTAAAGCTCGCAAAGCATGCTTTTCAATTATTTATCTGTATTAATGAAAATAAATAATGTCATTTCGTTAGTAGCCCTTTGAAGAACTTGGTAGGTAGCTTCTTCAGCTACGCAAGCGCTACTTGTAAAGGTGTCTTGTTAGGCCAGGTGCATTTTATTGAGAGCGTACTATCCAGCATTATCCAGCCACTTTTTGATAAATGGATCGTTTAACACGCCTACGCAATATCTTAATTTACCAAAAGATGAACGACGCTTTATATAACACTAGCTGATGTCCACGCCTTCGCCCGCGTGGATGTCGGATATCGCGACCAAAAGTAATCATGAAATTTTGATCCCGGTCCCGCTTTCCAATTACCGCTTCATAATTGTCCATTTTTTTAGGTATTAATATAGTAGTATGCTATCCTTAAGAGATAGACAAATTTCAATGCGGACTTTTCTGTAGACCTATATAAGATACACAATTACACCATACATAATTTTGTTATATCCCAAAGGGTTTAGGCAGCGCACGCCAGAATAGCTCGCAGATGGTAGATTTTTTCCTACTTACTTGACACTTATCGTCATATTTTGGACAATTCACACAATAGCTTTATAAATTGTAGCCTATGTGTTATTTTGATGTATAAGCTATATTATTGTAAAGTATCATTAAAATCCATTCTTTAGTTTTTACGTGAAAGAGTAACAAATATCTATCCATCCATCCATCCATACTTACAAACTTTCGCGTTTATAATATTAGTAGGATTCCATAGGATCAAGCTTGTTACCCGAAGGTAGAGAAAAAGGTTTAGTTGTGAATTTCACCGATGCAGTTACTTTATTTACATTTGTATATAGTTCAATAAATTGTCTCGTGGAAAATATAGTAGTTTTCGTTTTAAATATTGAGCATTACGAGAGGATGTTGTTTGTGTTTATTTTTGCGATTTTGCATAAAAGATTCTAGACCATTTCTATGCAATATATTCCCATAAATCTTATCTATAAATACATTGTTTTTTTTTTTCTAGCTCATAGTATGGATATGGTTACCTGCGCGACAAAAAACGGGAAGTTTTGACTGTGGTTACTTTTGTACAGCAGCGCCATATTACGTCAAATGTTTTTATTCAGTTACCTGAACGTCACCGTTGGTCCGATGACGAGTCGCTGAAACGTCATGGAGTGACATCATTATACTGGGTGAATTCTGGGATTGGATTTATATTTTTTATATAAATTTACTGTAAAAAAATCGAAAAAAAAAATTTAGTATCGGATTGGGCCCTTCAATTCTGATACTAATAATTAATCGAGATGGTCACAGTGTATGATAGGAAAATCAAACCAACACCCTGACTCAGCAAGATCTTAAAAAAATATTTGAATGCAGTTTTTAGTACACGAATTGTCAGTACGGAGTATTGGTACCAACACTTCGTATGGTACACTGTACACATGTATGGAGTGAGTTGGGTCTGGGAAAAGAATAATGAAAGTAGAAGAATAGTTCTTATCTCTAGTAGATGACAACTTTGAGAAATATGTGTGGTATAACTTTGAGAAGTATGTGTGGCTTAACTTTGATTAGCGTGTTAAGTGCTGTCAGGTAAAAAGAAAGCAAAGCGGGAAAGATTGGTAAAAGGCAAAGGCATGTAAAGATGGTTTGGGCATATAAAATGGACGAAAGGAGATTGACGAAACTAGTTTACGATGCTAGTGTGTATAGAAGAGATGGGTCAGGCCGACCTTAGCGAACGTACACGTTCTCAAAAAAGGACTCTCAAACAGGTACAGGACCAGAGCAACTTGAACCCGGTGAGCATAAAAATGCTTTCCTGCGGGGTTCTTTCATCTCATTTCGTGCTGCAATTCTGTATGATTAAATAAGAAATACCAAGCTATTATATTTATAATGTATATTTGCAAGGATATACATTTATCGTCTAAAAGCCATGTGACTTGTGTGTAAGACAATGGTGCCTCCGCGGAAAACAAAATCATGGTCATTGACTCCACCAGTTATGTCATTCGGAGCCTTGGAATACCCTGAAAACAATAAGGCTTCAGCAATGGTGATAATGGTAAAGTATCATTAGTCACGAATGTAATCTAATACCTACTTTAAATGATGTCATGTTGCTCGTATGTTATTGAATCCGATCACGGAATTGTCCCTTTTCCCCAACTGAATGTATAATACCTAAACAAAGTTGGTCTTTCTTATGTTATATTTTTCTTGGAAAACATTAATAAGTATACTAAACATTAATATAAAAGTAAACTTAAATATAAAAAAATGAACAATAAAATATTCAGCTGTAATAAAAAATATATAAAATATTCACCACAATCAACAAATATAAATAATACAATAAAATAAATATAACACAATAAATTTATACAAAATTTAGAACGGATAACCTAATAATATAATGTACTAAAATACAAAAACTATACTTAAATCTAAATACCTACTAAAAATACAAACATAATAACAATACTATACATACTTAGATACAATAAAAAGGAATATGAATACTTGAGCATAAACAAATATTTCTATATATACAACGCCTTCCTCTCTTCTAATTTATTATTTGCTGTGCCCATCAGGGTCCACGATTGCTACCATGTTATTTATATTACCATCTTATCTTTACATTGTGGATTTGCAATAAAGAATATGATTATGATTATACTATTTTTCAAGGAAACATTGAAAAATTAGAGATACGAACGGGGCTTGAACCCACGACCTTGACATTCCGTGTCATCACTCTACCAACTGAGCTACCGTGTCGTACGAGCCTATTAAATTTCAAGCTTCGTCTTAAGGAGATGCCTGGTGATATTTATTTTGTATGTATAATTTTTCAATGTTTTCTTGATAATTTTTAGTTAATATAGGCATTACATGGCCTTAACATGTATAAAAAATTTAATTATATGAGTTAATATACATTAATGTTTCGGTTTTACTCGCGTGTATTTTTCGTATAACTATTTGCGTTCGACTTGTGGTCTTAGCATGTGATCGCATAATAGTGTACCGTTTACTTTACTTTACTTACATTAATTATATTTCTTATTTTTTTTATGTCTCACTAATTATTGTAAACGCAGATGTATATTATTGTACACACTAAGCATTGGTGCTACAGCTATTGTCAGTTACCGAGCAGATTTTTTTATTTTCCGGGCTGCTAATCAGCATTTCTTTACGGGAAACCCAAGGACTTTTTACTCAACTCTGAAATCGAACCCGGGACTTTAGACTTAGCAGAACAATGAGGCCGTAATTAAAGTAAAATGAACATATACTATAGCATAGTGAGCCTTCACGTGTCATATAAATCGTGATTATGCGCCTCCAAAATGCAGACGGTTGATGTGGCTCGGAAGACTAGATTGCTGTTGCATGGCAAATATGCTGACGGAACGCAAAATACTGTGAAGGAGGTTGTGAGATATATTAGGCACATATATTTTTATATGTGAAATGTGGGTCTATAATCACTGTTGTATACACCTCAGTCTACTCCGGGGAATACAGGCCTGATGTTATGTTAAGTTCAATAATACGTTAAAAGCAAACTAGCCCGTCATTACATGTATTGGCACTTCAATAATAATTCCGCACGCGTCAATTGATAACAGAACAATTACACAATAACAATGCGTCATTATAATTGTGATTCTGCGCAGTTTTGAAGTAGGTAAGTTATATTTAATTTGTCTAAGCGTGATGCCCGCCATACAAAATCTGTAACGCTGGAATCGTAAAACCCTACCGTATACGGCTGACTATGGCCGGGAATCAGTTTAACAGTGTTAGGACGTATTAATTATAGTTTAACGGTTATTACTCACGCGCATTCTTCGGGATTGCCCGACTAGTTTCGAACTCGAACGGAGCTCTTATTCATGAGCTGAGCCCGCGGCGATGTCGCGAGTCAAACTCTTGGTCTGAATGTCTCTCACGAAAGTTATTATACAAAAATAGTGTTAGGACGATGTTTTTTTAAGGCATTACGCATTTTGCATGCAATATAAATAAAATAATTATAAACCACATAGTTAGCTTAATTTTTTTTATGTCATTTAAATGGGGAAGAATCTGATTTTTGACACACAGGCTAGATTCTAACTTAGTTTAGAAATAAGAGCTTTAAAAAACAGGTTGTACATAATTAATGTGAAATAAATAAATGACCTACACAACTTTGAGACATGAGTCCAATTCCAAATTACTGTTCGACATACCGCACAAATAAAATTCGTATTGTAAAATCGAAAGGAATCGAATGCGACTTCATACAAAATATACGAGTATCTACTAGAAATAAATGTCACTAAGTTCCGCCCCGACCCTTGCTCGATCCGGCTCGCGCTGAGCCAGTAACTTTAAATTCGTCCGGTAATAATAGGAAGTTAAGGAAACTGATATGCTTCAGCTAGTCCCTAGTTGTTCCCCCAGCAACGCCCTAAGCCGAGGCTCATGTCCCGCTGGGGACGACCTTAGCCGCACTAAGGTCGTCCCCAGCGGGACATGAGCCTCGGCTTAGTGTTGCTGAGTTTAGAAAAATATTAATCATTTTTAAAAATATGCTCTGGTTGCAGGCTTCAAATTGTTTCACCATAGCTATTGTTCGGTTACGCAGATCAAACCCCTACGGATTAAATGGAAGAGACTAAGGACAAAAAAAAACACTAAGTTATAACACTCACTATGTCATATCGCATCTGCATGCGCCTTTACGAAGGAATGTTCCAGTATAAATAAAAAAAATAGGTACCTAAATGGTACAGAACATTGAACGCTAGAAATGCGTTTATAAATAAAAAAAAAACTATTTACAGAACTGGGACCCCTATGGTAAGAAAAAGTTGTGTTATGAGGGCATTCATTCCCCATAATAGATTTCACGATAGTGTTTTCTTATAATAAATACTTGATGAACTTAATTATATTTATCTAATCATTTAACTAGATTACTCAAGTCCAAAGTATAATTCCAGTAGATAACTAGAAGCAAAGAAAACACCCATAAGTGACGGCTTAAAACTACACTATGAGATGGGCGTCTCTGCGCAGAAACTGGCCCACCTTACGTCATGCGCTGCATGTTCTGTCAACTGTTCCCAGAAGGAACTCCTGCTCGCTCCTGACGCGGCAGTGTTATTGCAACTTGGCCAATAACATTTGAGTCCTTTTGCCATCGACTCGCGAAGAAGAAGAAAACATTGATGATAAATACAGATAAATCTTTGAAAAGCATTACATTAACACATGCTTAGCGAACCTTAAAGTAATAAATTTTTGGTTAGGTTCGAATCCTGCTCGCGACCATATTTTTTTTCCACAAAAATTCATTGATTATAACATAATAATATCTAATCTAATGTTTGAACTACCTCGTTGGTCTAGTGGTCCCAAGCGCGACTGCTGAGCATGAGGTCTCGGGTTCGATTCCCGGGTCGGGCAAAATGTTATTGAGTTACTTCTGTTAGAAGAGTCTCAGAAGCAGCCCGGAGCTTGGAACTGTGCCTGGTAGATGGCAATAGGCTCACCACCTATTACATAGGACTTAATAACAACATTGGTGAATTGTGTACAATGGTGTACACCTCTACAGCTTCGGGGAATACAGGCGTGGTGCTATGTTATGTTATGTTTATATTCGGTAACCTGTTAAGACCCAAGTTCATCAACAATTTAATAGAAATTTCAGACAAAATCATCCGTATTACACAATTTTATTGTATCTAACCAGAAATATATAAATTTTAATTTTGGTGAATATAGCCATAAGTTTATCATTATTGACATGGTTAAGTATCGTATTGGATAATTCTGCTTACGTCTCGTATCTTTTACGCTCAGAATGTATTTGCCAAGGAGCTGCTGGTCATAGTAAAGTACACGTTATTTACCGAAGTGTAAATAATATATATTAATAACCCATATCTGTCCCACCGCAGAGCAAGAGCCTCTTCTTACACAGAGAAGTGTAAATGCCAAGAGTTTTTTTCAACTAACTAATATGTCAATGAGGAAACAATGTTAAATAGAATAATTAATGCATCGTAAATATACATATAAAATATCCTGTATGTCATGTTAATTTATTGTCAATAAAATATTATTGATTTTATTATAGGAAATAATTGTCAACATGGGGTTTTTTGGTCTATTATTGGCTTTATTATGAAACCTTGAACAGTAATTAATAGTCACAAATTAATTGTTGTCTTATCTTCTATAACTATTTGTAATAAGTACATCCGACGACATCTCAAGTTACACACGTTTGTGCCATCAACCTTTAGCTGATTTTTTCCCAAATAAGGTGGTGAGCCTATTGCCACCTACCGGGCACAATTCTAAACTCTGTACTGCTACCGAGAATTTTCTAATAGAAAAACCCAATAACACGGTGCCCGACCTGGAAATCGAACCCAATACCTCATGCTCCGCAGTCGCGCTTGGGACCACTATACCAACCAGGCAACATGATGGTTTTTATACACATAAAACAAAGGATTAACCGTTACAAAAATAGAGTAACCTCACTCTTCGTATTCCGTGGTACAGTCCCGTCTCCTGGTAACAAGCTCCGGTATTGTGACACACAACTATAGGTAGGGTAAGTTAATTTGACAAAAACAATATCTGATACACAAGGCGTACATAAAATATGAGAGTGTACTTGTCCCGTTCTATATTACGAGTAATAGTTTAACAATATGATTCGAGTAGATATATTACATAAAGGCAATCTCCGGGGATCGTAGGTCGAGTGTCTATTATGATACGCAGCATATTTTCAGCAATATTTATTGCTATAATCTGAGTAAACCGTCCGTATTTCATCTTTATCGAGACTACTGGGGACCCGATCGAACCCACGTGGACACAATCGATGTTCCACATACTAAACGTTTTGCGTTTTATAATTAAAAAAACTGTAAAGAATATTGGAGGTTTATATAGTCCCTGCCTATCCTAATGAGAACAGGGGAATGTATACATATATGCTATAAGTTTTCCTTGAAATAAAAGTTCTTCAAGGGCAATACTATGATATGACACATGATGGTTACATTTTCAGGTAGTTTTTTAACTAAAATTTCATGATAAATTGTCTCTGTTTATGGAGAATTCGCCGTTCGAATCACATATGGTGGGCAAATCATTGAAATATGTAAATGCTATTTAATTTTATTTTGAGCTAAGTATATTAGTATGCATTGACTTAAAACTAAAAGGATAATATAAACTAAATCGACTTACTTTTATATAACGTAAGATACATACTGCGTCAAGCAGATTATTTTATTTCCTATTAAAATTAAATAATATCTCTTTTATATGGTTGTTGTGTATTTGCAGTATGGTAAGTTAGCTATTGTCAGTATTTAAATACTTTACCTATCTATATGTATTTGGATACCTGTAACCATTAATTCCAATTCCAAACCAATTCAAATGTCAGATCATAACCTGAAAACAATGTGTAAACATAAAATAAATGTAGATTTAAGTATTACAGCTTTCTCTAAATTTTGGAGCATGTTTGTAGAGTAGAATCCTGGTTCTTTAATAATTTTTAAACCAATTTAGCATTCAAAAGTACGAACTGACATATTTCCTATGTCAATTACCTGCCGGTATAGAAATATAAATTCGCCATTATTTCCTAGTACATGTAGGTAGCAAATTACTTAGAAAATATAATCATTATTGTCTATATATGTGTGTGATGCAACGACGGCTCTTCAGGGATCTCCTCCGGGGAATACTATATAGGGAATTATTACGTCATGTACCTCTACGTAAGGATCCCTTCTTAGATTACATTTTTGTGCAACTTTTAATTAAAGCTATGATACAAAGTGACGCATATAGCACCATGCTATGCTAGCTAATTAACAATTGTTAATTAATTAATTACTGTACATTGACGTGTTTTATTTTATAGGTATCTATATATTAATTGTTGGACATGACGAAGACCTTGTAATTTACCATATTTATGCATATGGTAATTAGATTCATTTTCAATTATATACAAAAAGTTTTAACCTTTTAATAGTTATAAATAAGTAGGTATTAAGATGGAGCTTATTTCATAAATAAATTTCTTCCAGCAGACCAGAGACTGGGGCGTTTACTATAGTGTGATATAACATAACTAGCCCTTAACTGTCCCACTGCATCCCAAGGGCTTCTTCTCATACTCGTACAGAGAAGGCACGACCATTGATCATTACGCTAGCTCACTTGCGGGTTAGCGATTTCAGACCATTAAGTCCAGGTTTCCTCACGATGTTTTCTTTTACCGTAGTCTGTGATGTCTTAGATATATTAAGAAACATACATATGAAATAAAAATGTTACATTGATGCATGCTTAGATTTGAATCCACAACCTCCGTCTCAACAGGCGGGTCCGTAACTATTCGGCCATCACGATATTAGTGTGAAAGAAAATAATGCGAATGTTTGGTTAGATACAATACAGGTGACCATACTTTCGAAATTGCTGTGCCCGACCGGGTTCACAATTAATGGATACTATAATTTTAAGTCTAACACCTGTATACATTATGGGATGCAATAAAAGATTGAGTGGTTATTGAGTTTAATAATGTATCTTTTTTATTTGTTTCCGCCATGAAAATAAAAAACTTCATAAAATATCATATTATAAATAAAATATGATAACTATAAAGCATATTATCCATTCTTCTTCCTTATTTAATGTTAATCTATTTATTTATTCACGTTTTAGTCACCATGTTGTATTTACTTGACAAATAAAAGCGCAACAAACAGGATACATACGATTTGCCTGTGAATAAATCAACAAAACAAAACCAGGTTTAGAAAATATCTGCTCAATTGAATCACTCCGAGTGGAGTTGTTGTTCAAAGGCTTTGTTGGCGGCGCAACAACAGTTGCATCACAAATATTGACGTTCTGTAATGCTGTCACGTCCCTTTTGATGCTTTGATTTTGAGTCCACAATATTTTTTCTAACATTCGAATGCTCTAGTAGTTTTTTTAAACGTTTATTTTACGATTTGAAGTGTATTGTAGTTTCAAAATCTGCTAAACGATGATTTTGAAACAAGAAAATCTTTTTCTTGTCAAGTAAGTAGTATGTTGAAAGTTTTTAAATGCAGTTTGAAATCCGATAATCATGATATTAGTTGCGTTCGTTATCAATTAAGTACTTATCTATAGGCTCCTTTTTATTATTGTGAGAGGTTAAGGTCTTGTACTCCGACCATCTACGATTAACGATTATTTTAAAATAAACCAATATAAATGGATTTATTTCATTTAATTGATCATCAATTAGATGTTTTACAATATTCTACGATGCAACATATACCGAGAATTCATGTATTTAAATTCCGTATTGATTATTTTACGGACCTGCATGTAATTGTTTTATAATTATTATTTTTTATCGATATTTGTATTTGCACACAGCTTTGTATTTCTGTACAAGTGATACTAAAATGTTTTAGACAATGTTATTGTATACTTGAATGTATGTTAAATGTTTTTATTTATTTTTATTTAAATTTTAAATTTATACTTGTTATACATTTAAATTTTAAATTTACACTTGTTATACATTTTAATTGAATTAATTTTATTGCAAAGAACGTATACATTTTAAACTATTTCATCAACATTTATATTTTAAAATTATAATCATTTGTGGTTAAAATTATAACATTAAAGTTCGCTAAGTACCTATGCGTTAATGCTTTTCAAAGATTTATCTGTATTTGTTGAGGTAATTGCAAAGTTAGTCGTGTCGGTTCGGTCACCTGTATAGGGACTGAAGCATTGACGTCGCCAAAAGACGTATTCAAATGTGGAAGTACAATTTGCGGTGGTGAGCAGAGGTCGAGAAGACTTAGGGGTCAGAGCACCTGGAGTAATTATCCGGGAGGCGTAGGGTCGAATCCTATTGCCGAATAAAAAAGTATTAATTTTACTTTATTATAATATTAGGCTGTTTGGAAACTTTGTCAGTGAGCCTCCTTCCACCTGCGTGCAAATAGACCATAGACTCGGCGTACGAAAAAATAAATTTTCGCCCCCTTAATTAAAAAATGTATGTAGTTGAAATTTTATGTTATTTTATTGTTATTTTTCCTCATAAGAGTGTCGAAGAACGTCGTATGAGCCGCGTGCCCTAATGGTCAAAAAAAGTCTCGGTCGATCATTGCTATCATAGCATCGCCAAGGGTCGGTTAGCAATTCAACCTCGAATGTAATGACCAACTTAGGGCACTTGTATCATAATGTACTATTATGATACAATTACAATTTACAAGATTGAATGAATGCAACGTATGATTTGTTTCGTCATTCACACGATTCAGTTGTTTGGGTGTATCCCGAACACATGTTTCCACATTGATATTTCCTCTTCAAATTAGGTTGCAAGACGTAAAGATCAAATTAGAATAATAATATACACAAATGGTATCTAATGATACTAATCTTGCAACTGGTTGACCTTAGATATGTTAACAATTCATTTATAAATTATATTATATTTTCTTTGAATTCTTGATTGTCAAGAATAACATATTCTTGACGTTCAGAAAGTGAGGTAAACTAACTAACTATATATAAAATATATGGTAATAAAGGTATTATAAATAACATGTCATATTTAATAGTAGGTACTAGAATATTTGAGGTCTAAAATAAGCCAGAATAGCGACATAGCGGCGGGACTAAACCGTAACAGAGGAGTGGTCGAAGAGATGACATGGTGCCCTTAGTTTCCGGTTGATGCTGACTAAATATAATTCAATCTTTTTAGATTCGGTGGTATCACAAAACATGACATAGCACATGCTAGTGGAGGGTACGTACGCTAACTTGGCCAGAGTAGCGTCATTAGCTTTTGTGGAAATCATTGATGTTGTGGTGGACTCCTACTGACTAAAAACCACACGGTAGGACCGTGTCTACCTTAATCTACCTTTATCGCTTAGGTCCTGGGCTTGCAACAGCAGATTACCCACCTCGCTTTCAGCTTCGAGTATACGCTTGGGACGCTGACCTATTGAGAGTAGGTGACGTTTGCAATGGAGCTCTCTGTTTCCACCTCCTCCGATATGTTATCTCTCGACCGCATAGTGGTAATTTAGGCACACCTTAGATCAGCGAAACTGGTATAATTTTTGAGGTGGTTTACATAACATGGCGCAGTTTCGTCGCGGTATACCCCTTTAAAAGTCTTCCCACGGATGTGCCCTAGCAGGCATTGCATAGAAGGGTTCTAGAGCTGATCTCCAAGGAGGGCCTAAAGCTGTTAGGGGCATGATATGGGTGGATTCATAACAGATCTACCTACATCCATATTTTTATCATTGATAACATTTTTACTTTTACTCGTAGATACTATCAAAGTCCGAAATCAGAGTGTTATCCCATCAACTTTCTTAGTTTTGAGCACTAAATAACAACTATACAACAACAGTATTATAAGTTCATGTTTGTCATTAAATGATTCACTTAAAATCTATTTCTGGGAATCGTTATTATACACCGTATAAGGAAATTATGTCTTAATGGAACGGTATATAAAGGCCCACATTATCTGGAGCAAACACATTCGTCAACCAGCCAGTGCAGCGGTCGTTCAGCACATTCAAAAATACAATCATGTATTCAAATATGTGTCTGAAGATTGTTCTGTGCTTCGCTCTGACCGTCAGCATTGACGGTTACGTGTTGAAACACTATCAAGTGCCTCTATCATCAGAAGGCATGAGTGTCGAGATTACAGTGAGAAATAAGGGAGACGAACATCATCCAGTGTCTACGAAGACCTTCAAGTTTGATATCTACGAGAAAAACCATAAGGTTATGGTGTCAATGGCTGAAGCTCCAGAAGGAGTGCCATCAGTAATACCCTTTCGCAAGACTGTACCAACTTTGGAAAACCGTAGCTCGATCCGCGTGGGCATGTGCCCTAGAGGCACGGAGAGGCATGGTGGATTCTGCTTCCCCTCTGATGACGCCTAAAAGAATGGACTTTTCATCGAAGCTTAAAATAGCTATATCACCTGTTACCAATGCTATTTAATAAAATTGTTTGCTTGAGTTAAAATTTTTGTTTGTTGTTAATTGATCATTTTCCTTATTTCCTATACTTATGACAGTTATTATGGGTATTCAGAAGCCTGAACAAGTTGTGAAAGTTTAATGAGGGAGGCGCTCTATATAAATTAGATCTTTGGTAAATGTAGTTATTGTTTCGCGAGTTCATATCATGAAGATTTATGCATTCGATATGCACACAATAGTAGCAGTACTTTTCGTGTTTGAAATGCCTCTGTTAAAATGTATTGAGGAAAGATGATATATATGTCAATTCATCTTATGGTGACGTCATCGCTATCTAGCTAGGCAGTTCAGTATGTTCAGTCTGATCTAAACTAACACGACTAACTTTGGAGCTAATTCAATATTGTACACATACCATTACATTAAAAGATGCAGATAAAACAGACAAGACGTGTTATATGTCGAAAAAGAATGCGATAGAAGATATCTATGAGGCGCAGTTTCTAATCGTGTTCACGACCTTTTTTTACATAATACGGGTTATGAGTTGCGTGTGTTATTGCGTTTGATAGATTATCTGTGTTTAAATTAAAAGTATATTTATGTCAAAGTCAAAAGTTAAATACCAAATTGGTTTGCACATTGGCGTGGACTTGCAATTCTGTTCGAGTAATAGGCTGATCTTTAGGTAATTGTCATCATATGCATCTATTGCAATAGGTAAACAATTCTTTTCATTCAGTGATAGTAGTTTTTTTTAAAACGTTGCTACGTTCTAGCATTTATTCTGTGTCATGGGTGCGTTTAAAGACATATTAATCTCTCACCCACACACACACACGCACCCAAACCCGGAGCAATTACCTGTAGAGTACGATTGTATCCATACAAATAATTGCTACATGCGGGAATCGAACCGGTGACACGCGACGCAGCAGCCAGTCTCTCGATCACGGCGCCAACCGCGCCGTTAATTAAATTAAATTAACTCGGCAGTAATTGGTTACACTGTTTCTTTTGCCAAATTTGATGAAAATTGAACTTTGATTAGTATTCTGTACCAAAGTTTTGGACAATTAGGACATCGATAGTCCAAATTTATCTTTTCAGCAGTGGCGTGGTCGCTCTGACTGTCAGCCTATGTTATAATACTGCTATGTAACTACTGGGTAAGGGCCCATATAGTTACCTACCACCTCTAGGTATTAACGATTCACCCAACAATGTTATCTATATATAAGATCTTAATTTATTAGGTAATTTCCTTTGAAAGAGTCGATATATAAGTCAAATACATTCACTTAAACTAAGAATTAAATGGAAATAACAAATTAATTGTAATAACCATAGTACTAGCAAGACGAAAACTGCTCCTTGCATGGCGAACATTAAGAAAAAAAAAAATGGTGGTAAAAATTTGAATTATGGCTTAAAAGGAAATTACCTAATAAATTAGGACCTTATATACTATAATAATAAAACTGTAGAGGTACTATTTTGTATATAGAATATTTTGCCAAAATTTTATTGAGGTGTGCTGTTACGCTATGAATATCTAAGCCGAAATCAAAATTTTTAAAATGTTTTTTTTTGACAGTCTGTCCGTCTGCTTGTCTGTCTGTCCGAACGTTTATAACTTGAGAACCCGTGGACCAATTTTAATAGGGTTTGCACTAGAGCGACAATATCGTAGACATATTTCATTACGCTATCATTTATAGGCGCTGAGCAGTGAGTCATAACTTTGGATAATATACAGTTGAAGAATCAACGGATTTAGATGGAACTTTCACTGCAGTGATTCCTAAGGGTACAACCTTTTAAAGTAAATTTTATCATCACGCTATCACTCATAGGGCCCGGGTAACGCTATATAGTGTCAAAATTATTATCAACAATTATTTGAATGTTACAAAACAATTATGGTGATTGGCAGCTGTCGAGTTCGAATCTAGCCAACACTTAAATTTTTTGTGTTTTATTATTATTATTATTAGACGTTGTGTTTGTAAACGACATTATATTAGTATAATAAATTTCG
The DNA here is from genome assembly GCA_935421205.1 of Xylocampa areola. Lineage (NCBI taxonomy): Eukaryota > Metazoa > Arthropoda > Insecta > Lepidoptera > Noctuidae > Xylocampa > Xylocampa areola. Next base: position 6,759,543 of record OW285217.1, on the reverse strand, counting down.
TGAGACACATTCATATTAATTATTGTTCAACAGTTATTATTCACGGCATGCGATGCAGTGCAGCGCTAGTTTGACTCGCGACATCGCCGCTTACGCCAACTTATGTCTAAGGGCTCCGTTCGAGTTCGAAACTATTCGGGCAATCCCGAAGAATGCAAGTGAGTAATAATTGAACTTATATTATTTTCCGACATCCACGCGTACGGAATGGCGGGCATAGCTAGTTATACATATAAGGATATTACCGGACTTATAGACTTATACCTATGCGTAATAGAGGAAAATAATAATTGTTAGGGAGTACTTATTGTTGACGTCAATATGTAACAGTATATAAAGTGCCATACTGACATCTCAGGTACCTACATAGTTCATCTGGCCAGCGGTCGATCAACACATTAATAAATACAATTATGTATACAAACATGTGTTTGAAGATTGCGCTGTGCCTGTCACTGATCGTCATTATTGACGGTTACGTGCTGCCTTCACCAGAAGACAGAACTCTGGAGACTACGGTTAGAAGTAAGGAAGACGAACGTCATCCAGTGCTGATAACGAACACCAACGACGATGGAAAGGACGAGGAAGTGGCGTTGCCAATGGCTAAAGCCCCAACAGGGGTGCCAAAAATTATCCGTGAGAAATCGACCATGACTGCGACTTTAGAAAACCGTATGGCGTTTGCAGTCGGTACCTGCTCAAAAAATTACACCCGTCGTGGTGCCCTCTGTGTCCCTAATGAAGATGAAGATGAATAGATATCTATAACGGCTCTTGTAATTCCATATTAAACCTGTATCGTGCTTTGATGGGAAATAAAAATAATTGTGGAATACTACAAACTATGTTTTTTTGGATCTCTGATCTCTTATTGGTACCTTTTCAATATGTATAACCCTATATGGAGAAGGTAACGTAACACAGGTACGTTACCAAAGTACGGCCGACGTATTTAGGTCACCCTGAATATGGGACGTGGCTGAATTTCAGAACTTTAGCACATCTAAAGTAAGTACTAATAATGTTCAAAGGTTGATAATTCAATAAATAAATCTTGAAATATCTGTAGAAGTGACTTTGACACTAGCTGTACCCGCGGCTTTCAAATATGAGTAAGCACAATAAAATTTATAAAAAAAATGGACTGTATTATATAAGCACATAGCTAAGGAATAGCATGCAAGTACGCTTAGCAGTTAAAGAAACAAGTTTTCAAATTGTATGTGATCCGGGACCTCAGCCAAAGTTAGTGAAATAAAAGTAGTTTTTGTTCGGTAGAAGTCAGTTGCCTTCTACCTACTTCTACCGACTTCTACCGACCAAGAACCATACGCTAATCCGTGATGGATTTACCGAACATAAAAAAAGGCAAAGAAAGGAACGTTTCTTGACAATAGTATCTTATACTAACCACGTTCTGCATCAAGAACCGAATGAATATTAATTTGCTTGAAATCATTACAATATCTTGGTATAAACCATATTAAAAAAAAGTATAACATTAATATTACCAAAGGGGTTGGGCAGAGACAACTATACTGTTGTATGCCTACATTTTACCGAAACCGTAGTTACGTTCCATGAAATAGGTAGTGAGCCTATTGCCACCTACCGGACACAGTCCCTGACTCCGGAGTACTGAGAATTTACATAAATATATAAACTCATACCTTTTCCCTTGGGCGTAGGCAAGTTAATTCATGGTGAGATGTGATTTCTGGTATTAAGATTAACCAAACACAGAGAATGGTGTGTATTTTATTATTGTCGCCGAATGGACACTTGTTCTTTCAGAAACTTTATAAATAAAAATAAATAAATTAATTTATCAAGGATTTGTTGGACTTGCCCTTTACTCTGCTCTTGCGAAGGCGGGAGGCGACTGCTTTCGAGTTTCCGGTATTACCCTCGTGAATGCCTCCACGGCTGCCTCTTGCTTGCTGCTGGTGGTGCCAAGCATCAGGTGGCCGAAAAACTGCCTGAAGGATGCTAGGCGTTTACCCATTCTGGCTCTCTCTTCTGGGTTGCCTCTTTTATGCTGTTCTTCTGCATCCTTCTCAGCGTCTGCCTTCTGCTGAGCTCTATCTGCTCCGCTTTGAGTGTTTGAGATCGATTGGGGGTGGCCCTGGCTGGTACTTGGCGACCAGCCCAAGTACCAGCCAGGGCCACCCCAAACAGCCAACACTTGTAGTCTCGTCTCTTCAGGAGCTTTGGAGGAAACTTAGGTTTTCCCCGCTGTCCTCATAGACGATCATTTTGTGTTTCGCTGAGGCCAGTATGCAGCCATAGCGATCTGCGACTTCTCCCCTCTCTCTCTCTATTACCATTGCATCTATGCTTATGATGCGGGGGCTGGTAATCTCCTCGGCTATTTTCCGGAGCACCGAGCATGCCTTGGTAAATGGAGTATCATTCCCCCACTCGAATAGTGCGATCGACTTGTCATGTGATCGCAGTAGACGGCAACGGTGGTTTGAGATTACCATTTCCTGTAGGGTCATGTATCGGCTGGCTTTTATGCTCATCTTGGAGGTGCTACCGTTCACTAAAGCGACTAGGCCTGGTGAAATGGTTACTCGCTGGCGGTTGCTTACTCGGCAGAAGCTTATTCCGAGCTTTTCGTAATGCCGATTCATGAAGAGGGCTACCCCTCTTAACCTGATGCCTATTTTAATTTACTTGACGTATTTTTACTGCTGTATTGTTGTGCCAATAAATTCTTATTGCATTATTAAACGTAAATGGTATGTAAGAATCGCAGCAAGTAGAAATCGATAGTGGTAGTAAATGGAACCTACCCCAATGGGAAACGGGCGTGAAAGTATATATAGGTTTATGTATATGGTAGTAGGGATGTACGGATGTTGTTTTATGTCTCTACCAACAAATATAGGTCTTAATTACAATTTGCAAACTCCGATTATCTCTTTCTGTTTGTTACCCTTTGGATGATTGTCACTCTTTCACGCAAAAACTACTGAATGGATTCTTATGAAATTTTGCACACAGATAGTTTATAACCTGTTTTTGGAAAATACCTGCGTTACCGGTCATTAGGCCCTCAACTTCGGTTAGAATTAGTTGATGTTAACGGACCATAAGAAGATAATGAAGGTTAGAAAAGACATTAAAAAATTGAAAATTAAAATAAACATAATTGGTTAAAGATTCACTGCTACATCAATACGCCAAAATTTACACATACGGAGACGTAAGGTTCATTGACGCAGCATTGATTTCAATTCTTACTGCCGCAAACTGCCACATTGGTGTAGTGGTCGCAAGGGAGTTTATTGGACTTGAATTCCTGGGATCGATTCCTGGGTCGGCAAAGTGTTATTGGATGTTTCTGTTAAGAAATTCTCAGTAGCAGCCCGTAATGGCAAGAGGCTCACCACCTGTTACAAGGGAATGAATATCATCAACATTAGTGATGAAATGTGGGTGTGCAATTTTAATATATACTAATATTATAAAGCTGAAGATTTTGTGTTTGTTTAGTTGAACGCGCTCATCTCAGGACCTACTGGTTCGAATTGAAAATATATTTTTGTTTTGAATAGTCCATTTATTGAAGAACGCTATATAACATTATGCTACAACCAAAAGGAGCGGAGCAACAATGAAAAAATATTCCTTTTGAAGCTTGCGTTGCGAGCGTTGCGTAAACAGTTACGTAAAAATCATGAATGACAGAATTGCTCCCATTTAAACGATTTAAAAAAAGTCCGCTACAACATATGTCTATCTATCTTTTAAGATTGACTCAAATTTTTTACGGTAGTAAATTATGTTCTAAAATAATGCATTATTTATAATAATCCTTAAACAAAATAAATAGGTTATTCATCACAAGCATTTAATTTTGAATAAAATTGCTATTGACATAATTTGATTTTAATGAATATCTTAGGAGATATCATAGTTTTTAAATAACTCCGCAAAAAAATATAGATCAAGTACTATGCGCGTATTTATTATGTGCAAGGCGGGGGCGGTCAAGGTGGTAGGGCGCTGGTGGAATATATTTTAGTAGGTTTTTTCCTCAAATTAATGCGAGTGAAACCGCGGGCCACAACTAGTTGGAATCAGATTTGATTTTTGGCTAGAATCCATAGAATCAGACCAGTGGATTTTGGGTAAAACTCTCGAATCAAACATATTACCTGTGTAATTATTTTAGTTTTACTGTTCATTCTATGTTTCTCCATAGATACTCACTGCACTGGGTGGGACAAAATATATCTTTCTTTCTTTCTACATCTCTGCTCACTCCCTCAGGGAATACATGCGTGATGCTATGTTATATTATGTTAAATTCTTACGACAGACAGCAGGAAAAACCCCGTCACATAATCAGATACGTAGTATCAAGGTAGTATGTAAAATAGTCGCAGTTATCACTGCTATCAATAAAACTGAGTCATAGACGGCAAAATTAGATTTTTTTTTACAAACCTCGTTCCGTCATAGTCGCGTCGCCTTAAAATAACGAGACAGAACCAGATAAGATGAGCTTAAAACTGACCTGAGGAACTTCAAACGCTTTTGTAAAAAATGTATATTTTCATTCCTTCTTTTTCTTTCTCGTTGTATTTAAACATTATCATCATCAAAGATTTGGTGGCCATGAATATCATCAGTGTCTGGCAACACAAAAAATATTTATTCATCATAGGACACACATGTAGGTACGTTTAAGTCCATAGGTCTCAAATTTGGATTTACAAGTAAGTAAGTACATGCACCTTATTAGTGAGTGCGCCATTAATTTTTAGACAACACTTTGAACACATATCTTTTGACCAAGTAGCGTGCTTCTTTCTACTGGATTTCAATGAAATTTGGAGAGTAATGTTGTATTCACTGCACGTATAAAATGTACTAGATACTCATCTCTATAAATACCAACAATTAAATCAGCTACTTTCGAACAAATAACAGTAATATTTAATTCCTAAATAACGAATATTTTGAGTGTTTGAATGTCTATTGTTACTAGTTCATAGTACATGATGTAATAGTTCAGTATTGTTTACAGATTAAATTATCTAATATATGCCATTATTTTCTTTAGTGATCCTTATCAGAATTCGTAAAACGTATCCACACGTAGAATCGTTTTTAGTTTTCACCGACGAATTAACAAACTCCTCCTTTTCGAAGTCTGTTAAAAATAAGCCTAATTAATATGTAATTTTTGTTTGTCTAGAAAGAACAAAGGAGAAAATGCATAGTTATCAATATATGTTAGTAGGTACTCGCACATCGGCATGCAACGACAAACTTAACTATTATGTACTTAATAAGCAAGATATAAGTCATGTGACTATCTGAAAATACATCAGTAAATAACATTAATATTCTCAACAATCAAAATGTTTTTATAAATACTTAATATAAATTGCAGTGCTACTTCAGATTTATATTGCATTAGTAATTGTCCAAAAGTTAGGTAGCATGAAGTTTGATTGTCACGCTCAAAGGGGTTTTCCCTGTCTAACGAAGTTTACTAGTGTTAGTGTCACTTTTTAGGGTTAACTACCAACGAAAAAAACGCAAGCGACCACCTGTGCACTGAAATCTTATATTGAACAAAGAAATTTTAGCTACTTGATACATGTACAGTAATAGGCCTAAAACCCTACTTAGTTTTTAAAGATCTAACCATATCCCATTTGTAAATTTTTTAAGACAATGCCATCAAATATTTAAGACGTAAAGAGTTGAAGACTAGATCCTAGATTCAAGATATGTCTTTGAAAAAGCATTAACGCATGCTTAGCGAACTCTAAAGTTACAATATTAAATGGAAAAAGAATATGGTCGCGAACAGGATTCGTACATGACATAGTCGAGATGGCTTAGTGGTCAGAGCGCCTGGAGTATCTATCCGGGAGGCGCAGGTTCGAATCCTGTTCGCGACCGTATTCTTTTTCCATTTAATATTGTAACTTTAGATCCTAGATATTGAGTTCTTTGAAGGCTAGACTTAATTTAATTATGTTATAACGTTGGCTATTAAATATTAGTACGGAACTCTTGCGAGCGAGTTAATCTTGTACTTGACCGGTTTTTCACAATACTACATCGGTGGTCGTCACCAAATGATTCACCCACAGCGTCGACCTCTGGGGAATGTTTGTATGCGTAATATAGGAAACTCGTACACATCAATCTTACCTGATCGTGAATTCGAGTATAAAACATGCGCACCCTACAGGGCCATCATCAGTCGTTATCTGACCGGCGGTCACACTACATATTAAAATTACAAAAATGTATTCAAATATATGTGTGAAAATTGCATTGTGTCTGGCTCTAGTAGCCTGCATCAACGCTCATGTGTTAAAACATCACGAAATGCCACTATCACCGGACGGCATGGTTGTGGATATCGTAGTGAGAGACCGCAGTGACGCTCATCTTCCAGTGTCTGTGATGAAAATCGATATCGATGTAAAAGGCAAGAAAGTTGTGATGTCAATGGGTGAACCTCCGACTAAAGCCCCGAAGCTGATTGATCTTGGGTCTACTACAGACATTTTGCCAACCCTGGAGAATCGTCACGGGATCCGTGTGGGCACCTGTCCACTCGGTTATACACGACGTGGTGGATTCTGCTTCCCTGATGACGACTACTGAACCAATGGATGCTCCTAATAATATGACACCTTCTCATGGGTCACTTCTGTTATAAGACTTAAAAACGTGATATCTTCATCAAGTAATTATTAATTTATTAAAAGTAGTTGTTTAATGTAACCTGTTTTTTAATGTTTTTGTGAGTATTTTCCTTGTGTTTTGAGACAAGTAGTTTAAAGGTGTCAACTTACTAGATTGTCATTGATTAGTATTTATTAATGATGTAACATAGTGGACAAGTTCTATTAATAGTATATTTGAATAAAGAAATCATACGTCATATCGTTTTTTAATTTAATAGATTATATAAATAATATTAGCAAGTGAGTGAAGCGTGTTGAGGCAAGTAAGTATCTATTGTTTATATGTACCTAGATATGGCCAAATTATGATGTACCTACGTCAGTGACGATATGTAATGCAGCAGATTTAAGTTATCAAGTGTTTAATTTTTTTTATAATTGCATCATTATTATGAAAAGGAATACTTGATTGCGTTTGTCTATTTGTCACTTCCAAAACAGGTCACTCTTGGAACAAATAGTTGAAATTTAAATGTCATGCCAAGTAATTTTTATTATGGTATATTATTTGGCTCAAATAAATATTTCAACATCGACTGTATCTATAATAAACATTTAGAAACAAGTTTACCTAATAGTTACTAACCGCTGCTAACCTAACTGCTGACCAAAGGTAATTTGAATTCAATTTTAATAAGTAGAAGAATATATGAAAATACTTTCAAAAATATACATTGCCATATAAAAGGCCATAACATAACTAGCCCATTACTGTCCCACTGCTGGGTAGGGCCTCTTCTCATACAGAGAAGGCACGAGCATTGATCACTACGCTAGCATACTGCGGGTTGGTGATTTCAGACTATTAAGTCTACGATATTTTCCTTCACCGTATCTCTGATGTCTTAGATTTGCTAAGAAAGTAGGTACATATAAAAAGTCACATTGTTACTTGCTAGGTTTGAACTCACAACCATTCAAGAGGCGGTCCGTAACCACTCGGCCACCACGACATTTTTCTACAAAAGGCTAATTATAATTATATATTTTTTGTGTAAAACTATTAATGTATCAAGCACGTGTACTATGATAAATTTTAAAAAAAAACAACGATTTTTTTTAATGATACAATACTAATTGTGCAATATAGAATTAGAGAAATAATTGATATATATGGCAATTAAGAGTGCTTCGTAGACATCAGTTTTATTTTGTTAGTATATATTAGTCAGATGAAAAAAAATGTGTTTGATCATTTTTTTTAATTGTCTACGAATAGCTTCTTTGGATGTAAATAGTTATATCAAAGAGGTGTTCGTATAAAATTAAAAAAAAAAAGGTTTATTCATAATCGCGTCGGAAGCCCCCATGGGTTTGAACGACAAATATTTATTGATAGACAATAAATGAGGCCAATAAATTAATTTTATGAGATATGAACAAAATCACCATGAATAAAAGGTATAGACGGAAGGGCTACAAGAAGATCTAAAGTCAAAGAAAAAGAATTTTTGTATTTTTATAAAAAGGAACTTCACATAAATTCAATATAAAGCTGCCTGTACTATATATTGAGTTTATGTGAAGTAATTTTTTGTGTCTATGTCATATGACATAGACACAAAAAATTATAAATAAAAAAGAATTATGGTGGAATAGAGAAACTCACAAACATATATGAGCCTTAAAAACATAACAGTCCTATTTTGGGCAGTCGTGTAATCAAAGTCCCTATACCAATTTCTACCGAGAAGCGGTGCTAGAAACTATATAAACCCAGGTGGTTCATAGCTAAGTAAACCGTCTTACAGATCAATCGATCGAGGTTAAGCTGTGGGTAACCATCATTTCATAACGAGATCCCTCCGAGTCTCGGAGAGCATGATAAACCGTCGGTCCAGGATGTAAAATGAAGATTTATGACAGCGGTTGTGGGCATTATGGATAGTCAGATGCCTGAAAGCTTGACAAGCAGTCTTGTCACCAGATATTATGTTAGAACGAAAGCCCCAAGTGTAGTTGTAGTGTGAAAAGGCGAGACGAATTGACGGGTTTTTACTAATGATATTGCATGACTGGAAATTAACACAGAATCAATACACATAAATCTTTGAAAAGCATTAACGCATGCTTAGTGAACTTTAAAGTTATAAAATTTTGTGGTTAAAGAATACGGTCGCGAGCAGGATTATCTGGGAGGCGCAGGTTCGAATCCTGATCGCGACCATATTTTTTTTCCACTAACATTAATTACTAAGGTTATTGCACCTTTACATTATTTTATTAACTGCAACTTTAGTCGTGTCGGTTTGGTCACTTGTACAGGGACTGAATAGATAGCAATGACGTCGCCAAAAAGACGTATGGACGCGGTGGTGAGCAGAGGTCGAGATGGCTTAGCGGTCAGAGCGCCTGGAGTATTTATCCGGAGGCGCAGGTTCGAATCCTGCTTGCGACCGTATTCTTTTTCCACTAAAACTTATAACTTTACCACAGAATCAATTAAATATAAAATACTTAAATTTACTTAATCTAAAACCGCTTAACGCGTCAAACGTCCCAAGGACACACTTTTGAGTTTACAGACCCAAAAGCGTTACGGAAAGTGTCCTTCTTAAAGACGCTTGCGTGGTATTAACTGAGCTAACTACTGTAATTGTAAAGGCAAGTTTAGGGATTTCCCGGAGTCGGTTAAAATCGTCTAAGTGTAATATATTTTTAATCACATATTATCACAATACAAGCCTATAAACATTTGTACCCATATGGCCGATAATGCATTTGGTACTAAACTGTTCATTCTATATCCCGGTCACGGTCATATTCACGTGACTCACTTTCCGATACACGTGGTACATACAAAAGCGGTATTTATAAGGATATATTATTGCGTAGTTTATCTTTAGGTAACGAATATCGAACGAACTGCATTGCATGCATCCTGCACAACAAATGAATTGCCTCTTACGTGAGAGGTGTCGTCACTTCGTCACTGTGACGTTAATGTCATTGCTGTAATGTCAATAGAATAGCCGAATAGGTAGGCTGAGCTATGACTCTATGAGGTACATCCTCCTCTTAATATATTACTGAAGTCAATGCTGCATTCATTTATATGTTTTATAGTTTAAATATATACACTGAAAAAATTAAAAATAAATAAACGAAAAATTCCCAGTTTCGTCCTATCAGAACATTAATGAGAGTGCGCAGCAATTTATAATTTTGGAGTTCGCTACGCATGCGTTAATCCATTTGAAAGATTTACCTGTAGTAGTCATATTTGGAGGGGTTAAAGGGGTAACATAGATATCCACATAGCATTAATATTAATGAATGTCGAGGACTCCATCCAGTCTGACATTAATAGGAAGTTTGCCTCCCAATAAACACAGATAATAACTCTACAAGTATGCATGAACTAAATAACTATTTAAAATGTTGGTAATGATGTGATTAGTATATTTTCGACCGGGAACTAATCCGGTACCCTCAGCAGCCACCAGACCAAGGAGGATTTCACGCATTTGATAATTAATTCGATTGAATAAATTCCTCTATAGGCATTACCAAAAAAAAAAGAAAAACATAACAGACATACTTAATATTCCTGAAAAAATAAAAAAAATACAACCGAATTGATAACGTCCTCCTTTTTGGGAGTCGGTTAAAAAAATAAAACACACCCGTCATATTTAATTGTCAACGTCAACTATATTTAAATGTTAGAATAATAAATACATAGTGATTCCCATCAGTTAGGTAGGTACAACAGTCAATGGTTAATTGTTTATGGACAATACGTGGGTAAACAAAATAAAATAAATAAAATTCTAACGTCTCTGAAGTACCTCTGTACGTAATATTATGTATTTGTAACTAAACTTGGTACGTAAGAAACCAATAAATAACAAGGATATTATTGTTTTTTTTTATTTTTTTATAACACAATAACAAAATGTTAATTTCAGAAACTGTAGGAAAACAATATATCGTCATAGTGAAATTAATGGCAATAGAAACAATAATAGAATTATGCTTGCTTATATATATAATACCTCTTTGATCTGGTGGTCCCAAGCGCGACTGCTGAGCAGGAGGTCTTGGGTTCGATTCCCGGGTCGGCAGTGTTATTGAGTTTTTCTGTTAGGAAATTCTCAGTAGCGGCCTGGAGTTTGGAATTGTGCCTGGTTGATAGCAATAGGCTCTTATAACATGGGACTTAATAACAAACAGCATTGGTGAAATCTGGGTGTACAGTTGTGTACACCTCTGCCTACCCCTTCGGGGAATACAGGCGTGATGCTATGTATGTATGTGTGTATGAAACTACGACTTTTTCCAGAGTTGAAGGCATAATAAATTATACTTCTTTTCAACCTTAAATATATTTTTTTATAGGGACCTGAAAAGATTTATAAAATCTGCAATAATAAAAAATAAAAAGAGTTGAATCTTAATTGGTAAATAAATAAAAAAAAAAAAACATAAATATCCCATCCAGGAAACTCTTTTACGTTTTTTTTTTTACCAAATCATTATTTTCTTGGAATACTGAATATTACGAATACTATAGACATGGACAAATCTTCGTCTAATGCTGAAGCCTGCAAATGGCCGTAAACTGAGTGCGTGCTTTTACGAACTGTGATAGGTAGTATTTTCGCCAATTAACGGACTTCGATGAGCTTGCGTATTGAGAAGCATCACTAAAGCAACCTTGTATGCTTCATCCATTTTCTGTGCAAAATTAGGCCCGTATTTTTTTAGGTCTGTTAATCCTTTTATCCGATATTAAAATTTTAACTCTATATTTGTTTAGCCTCTTCTTCTTCAATCACGTACAGGTCGGTTTCCAGTCTAACCAGATGCTTATACTCGTATTTCACATGGAGCGACTACCTGCCTAACCTTTACAACCCAGTTACTGGGTAACACGTTATCTCGTTGTAAGACTGGTTGTCAGATGTCAGGTACATGACTTCCTGTAAACTGTAACGTTATCTTAATTTAGCAACCGGGGCCGATGATTTTGCGAGCGCTCCAAGGGACGGAGGGATATCGATATAAAATGATGGTCACCCATCCATAGACCGACCGCGACACGCGCATATTACATTTTTAATAAAAATCTGTAGTATAATTATGAATAGCACCAATACAGTAACCAAAACTGATTCAGTCTTAGCTGTGCGCATGAATAGCGAATGTTAATCTCCTTGTCAATGGTATTAATTTCAATAGCAGGTATTGTGCCCGGGGTTCAATACAGTGCCGCCATGTTGCCACGCTCTGAATAGTAACCCACATGTCATAATTAAAACAAAATAGTTCTGATCCTCCCATTGAATGTGAAGCTTTATGTTGTAAAGTCGCGAAATTGTATGCAGTCAATGGAAATATTTCACTTTGTACGGATTTGAAACGTTAAAATTTCGTTATGTTAAAAAGTTCGATTGGTAACTATTGGTCAATATTGTTTTTTTATGCCAATTGGAGAAGGGTTTATGGTTTTATTAAATAGATGGAATATTCGTAAGCAGAAAATTTGCAATATGCAAAATTTCGCGGTGTATGCGCAGGCACAATGGGATTGTAATAACATCGTGTGGTTTCAGATAGAACAGCACACCTGTATGTCATGTACATGTTGCGTCGACCGCAAATAAATTGAAATAAGGACAGGGTGATGATGATGATGTTATTTAATAAGAGAAAATGAACCTTGCCCTTACACTCGCATAGTTACGTACTTACTGTCTTTAGTTTGCGGGGGGACACCTTCAAAAAAGCGTCCGGCCTTTGGGATACGACAGGGGAGTGCGGGGTTCATACCTCACTAAAACAGCTCCAGTGATCACCAACAGTCATTTCAAACTCCCCCGAAATCCCACACAAGTGAAATAAGTGTCTTCTATTATAGTTTTATATACTTCTTGTACGGATGAAAAGTTTACCTTGTTTGTGTTGTCAAAATCGTATTGCAATAACAATTGTGTCCAATTTACAAATATTCCACTTCGGGAAATACTATAGTCGGTATTTCTACCTACATATCCAAAATAATTATGTCATTCGCTTGTAGGTATAGGAAAACCGGTTTCATTCATAACAAATAATTAGGCCTAAGTAAATATTAGGCATAAACATTTGTGGTTGTGGTTTCCCGGAAGTTTCGGATAAAATATTCGGGATTCTAAGGAATTACTTTTGTGGAAACCTAGGAAGTAGTGATGTGATTTAAAAAATTATGTACTTTTCCAATAAGTCTCCTCTGAATTGGCTGTGATAGCCTAGTGGTACGACCATTGGACCGTCAAGTCAAAGGTCACAAGTTCGAATCCAAGGCATGCAACCCTGACATTTCGTGTAATGTGCGTATAATTTAATAATTATCACTTGCATATAACGGTAAACGAAAACATTGTGAGGAAACCAGCACATCTGAGAGATGTTCTTAAGTTGTGTAAAGCCATGCCAGAAACCTACGGGTGGTTTAAACTTTGCCACTAGGGTGTTCATCAACCACACCATAAGAAGACGAACCACTGAATAACGGTGAAAGAAAATTGTGACATACACAAAGAAGAGGCAGAGTTGTACTATTCTACTTCCACAGTTCACTAATTCCAAGCTCCGTTCTGCCATTGAGAATTTATTCACAGAAAATTAATTTTTTTTACTTGCTTCGTTAGGTACCTACGTGAAAGCTCGTTTTCCAGGAAAAGAGGACGCTTCTGTCCTGAACTGTAGTGATAGGTAGGTACCTATACAAAATTACCAGACAATAATGAGTGATTAATAATTTAATTATCCTTATAACAGTATATACTACTTAGCTACTTACAGCTGAGATGAGAATGTTGAGAGGGATGTGTGGTGTGACGCGGTTGGACAGAATTTGTAATGAGTAGGTATATAAGAGCAAGTCTGATAAGGGCACCAGTGACTGAGAAGTTGTATGGAAATCGTTTAGCATGGTATGGGCACGTGATGCGGAAGGATGAGGATCAAGTTACGAGGAAAGTTTTGATTATGAATATAGATGGCTATAAGAGTAGAGGAAGCGATGGATGAATTGTGTTAAAGATGATTTGGCAAGAAATGGAGTGACTTTCGTTATGACGGCTGATAGAGATGCATGGAAGAAGAATACATGCTGCGCTGACCCCAAATAAATTGGGATAGGGGGATGATTTGATTTTACCAACTCCAAATAACTTGAGTATAAAGAAGAAGGAAAAGCATGCACGGAATTATTGAGCTTAACTTTAAAACATTTAAAATTTGCACAATATTAAATGATAACCCTGATGTTCTTGGTGATGTGATCCAAAAAGGTTAGTTGCATAGTACTCACAACCGTACGACCAGCGGCCCTATTACCTATTGGCTATCTCAGTTACCAACCAAATTGATAGACACTTCCTAGTGCATTGCGTCGTAAGTTTTTAATATTTTTGCTCATCATAGACAAGTTGTAACACATTATTTTGTAACACAATTTGGTTGGTAACCGAGATAGCCAATAGGTACGCAGATGTATAAACGTGGATGAAGAAAAAGGACTAGATATGTAAAGATCGTAGCAGGAAACGTTCTGTAGTTTCTTCCTACCCCATGGGAAAAAGGCAAGTTTATGTATGTATTATACTTAATATTATGATTAATTGGCGTAGGTACCTATTTATATTATATTTGTTAGGAGGATGTACAAACACATTTTATTTATGATTATAAATTCCCACAAGTGTTCTGGTGACGTCTATGGGAAGTCAGAAGTGATTTACTTGGTAGGATTATCTTAATTTTTTTTGCATAAAATTAGATTTCATCATGATCAGATTAGAGTCATGATGCTATCGACAAAGTATTGTTTCGTTACCCTACACTAGGAATTTCATCATGATCAGATCAGAATCATAATGCTATCGACAAAGTATTGTTTCGTTACTCCTTTAAACTAGAAATTTCTCTAATGTTGCGGTTGCGTTTACACACACACACACACATACATCGCATATGAACACACTCCTAGAAATGGAGCATTTTTCTGCAGATCACACAAATAATGGTTCCATGCAGGAGTCGAACTTGCTACACGCGGTGCAGAAACCGATCGCTCGACCACTGCGTCAACCGTGCCGTCACGGTTCCATCATTTTATTAGCACTTAAGACTATACTTACTATTGTCAAGATATGTCAACAGTCAAACAAATTTTGACCTCATACCTCACATACATAAATTCACGCCTGTTTCTTATTGTGGTAGGCAGACATTATCGATTTCCACTTGCTATGATTCCGACACACCTAGAAGGATTACAGTTGCATTAGGTAATTTAGAGATACGGTGGGTCATGTCCCCGTTTTTTCGACTGTACCCTAAGCTTTACTTCAAATCTCATCTGCGACAATCTAAATCAACCCATAAGTCTACGTGATTAATTTATTAAGTATAGGTATTTATATTTGTTGCTTAGAACATTTTATACCTAGCTGTTACTAATCTATTAAATAAGGCGTAGGTAAATTATGTCATACATATTAATTAACTTCTTGACATTGATTTATTGGATTTATTTTATTCTAGTTAAATGTTTTAATAAGTATCCTTATCAAAAACATTAGGATTGTATATGAAGGTGTGATGTAAATAATAAGAAACTGGCAACGCCATCTATCATGTTGAGTGGGAACTATATAGTCAAGATTTATTTTGTCTTAAAAACGGATTGAAGTTTCTACTACGGATATCAGAACACCTAGGGTTTCTCCATGTTTTATCAGTGTTTTATACAGAACCTGTCAATTTATTAAGCACTAGCTGTGCCTGCGACTCCGTCCGCGTGGATGTCGTAAATTAACACCATGTCGTGCATGAGCACAAATTCATAATAATTAACAAATGTTCAACGTGACTCTTTAAATTGGCATAACTTTTTTATTTATGAACCGATTGACATGAAACATACACTAAATGCCATGTGAAGCTTACCACAATATATTAGTGAACACCCATCTAAATCGGATAAGCCGTTTCTGAGATTAGCGTGCCCAAACGCTATCCTGTTCAAAAGTTTAACATTTTTGTGGAAAGAAAAATACGGTCATGAGCAGGATTTGAATCTGCGCCTCCCGGATAAATACTCCGGAAGACGCAGGTTCAAATCCTGCTCACGACCGTGTTTTTGTAGCGCGCATGTGTTTTAAAGATTTATCTGTAATCTGTTCTACTTACTACTATAGTGAATAGGCATAAAGTTATGTTAAAAAAAAAACCCGGTAACACGTTGTCATGATTCTAAGATTTTTGCATCTGTAATAAATATAACTCATTGAATAATATAATAACATGGAAGGATGAAAATGACTTAAAAACAAATACTTCTCCTTTTTGAGAAATTGTTGCGTTCTTAAAAAGTGGCACAAGTGTGGAATTATGGACATAGTTATCCAACTACGCCGTAGTGTTGAAAACGTCAAAAACAAAAAACGCTTAATATGGTTAAAAGGTATTTTATTGTACCCTGTACCTAAAGCGTACAGCGTAAAGGTACCTACTTGCTTGATAAAAATAATTATCGACACACTATTCATATCTAAAACCGTTCAGTCCGCTATTTATAAATCGTAATAGATATGTCATCAGGCGCCGAGAACTGACCAATCCAAAATCAAAATTGGAGCACCTGGCACGGTGCACTATCACAGTCATAACAAACTATTTGTCACCACATTAATAGCTTCATAGCTCTGGTTGTCACTAAGTTGATTGAAAGGGCATCGATCGATCACTGATATGAAAATGACAGAAGACAACATTTTATAGTAAAACTACTTTTAACGTATTGGTTTTTGTTTTTTCTGTCAGGAAAATCAAAAACCAATAATACACGCGATTAATCCGGTTAAAAGGTATTTCATTATAATGTGTAGTGATCACGAAAACCTAAGATATTACTAGAAGACTAAATTGTTTGAATGACTATATTTGCCAGGCTCCTCGAATTGTGATTGCCGCGTTCAAATAGACAGACTCCCTTTGCCCCACAAATGCATACTCGAAGAATTAAATTGTTGTACGAAGTTGTGTACTGGTAGGTAGTTAGTTGTCTTGAATTACTATTGCCCCGCTCTAGTAGTTGACGCACGTTTGTAAGTGAGCGCATATGGTCATTATGGCAAAGATTAGTGAACCCATATCTACTGCGTTGATTTGTGCTTAGAACAATGGCATTGGCACGATCTCTGACCAGTGGGGTTACTCTTGAACATGATTCCGCTAGATTGACATTAGAAATATGTCAGCTCGTGCTTTTAAATGCCAAAATATCTAAAAAAATAATAAGGATTCGGGATATTATGAAGACAACATGCTTTAAAATTGAGGCAACTGTAATGTAGGTAAATTTATTTTATTATTACGTGTTGTTTTAAGGCGTCTATTTAATATTGAAATTGGATTGGAATTGGTATTAGTTTCAAGAGTAGCCCCACCTATTCGCCTATTGCGACACCTACAGTAAAGAGAGTAGATTTTTAGCGAAAACCCGACGGTAAACGGTAAAGATTTCAAAGTATGTAGAAGTGTTTTCCTTGAGATTCCGTCGGCTGTAGTTCTGGGTTATAATTATAGATGGCACTACGTTTTAGTGGATACAACAGTTTTTTTTTTTCTTTATTTTATAGTACCTGGACGAATACTAGATAAACATATTATATCTTCTGAACAATGCAAGATATTAAACAAAAAAAAAAAACATGAAAGTTTAAGGTAAAATAATCCCTATTTTCATTTTAATTCATTGAGCCGCTAGCCGTTTCGAAGCATATTCGAGGCAAGGTAGACAGACGGATAAATAATTATGATTAGGCATTGTTTAAATCGCAGTTTGCACGTAAATTATGGCCTTATGTTGAAATTACAGACTGTGATTTTAATTTAACTTAATGGTATGTTTGTATAGATTTTAACAATACCCTTCTACCCAATCCAAATTATTAATTGATTTCTTCAGGATAAGGAGCAATTGCGTAATAATGCATGCATATATAAAACAATATTATTAAACCAGCACCGATAACCACAGTATACTATACCTAAGACAAAGTAATGTCAGCAAACTTATGGAAAGAATATTGATTAGAGAAAATATTAAAACACCATTACACCATTTTGGTCCAAAGCGCGACTGCTGAGCATGAGGTCCTGGGTTCGTTTCCAAGGCGAGCAAAGTTTTATTCGGTTTTTCTTTGAATTCTCAATAGCAGTTCGGAGTTTGGGATTGTGCCCGGTAGATAATAATAGGCTCACCACTTATTGCATCGGACTTCATTTGTAAATATGGGTGTGCAAGTGTGTACACCTCTGCCTACCCTTTCAGGGAATATAGGCGTGACAATCCTATAGGCATTCTTTGTGGTGGAAATGGCAATAGTTTTTTTTTATGAGAGTCTAGACCTAATTTATTAATTAGGTACACATGCTATTAAGTGCATCACTATTACTTCTGAAGAGCGGTTAAATGCGGGTTTGTGTTTTGTTTTTTTTTTTTTGCTTAATGCAACTTAATATTCCCTAGTGTCAGTACTGTCGGAAAAGGGAAATAATAGTTAATCTTGTATCCCATGGGCGTTACGTATTCAGAGGGAGTGTAAGTGCTTTGTGTTCCTTTTTTTAAGGTAAGTTTTCTATATGCAGTTAGATCTTCATTGGTTGGTCTTTGGGGAATCGGAAATGTTGGCGTGGACATATGTTTGAATGGTTACAGGGATACTATAGTATGGCTTGAGTATGTACCAAGCTAACAAAATAACATCTTTATAAAAAGTCAGTTATATTTTTTTGATCTCAAATAATAAATTAGTTTTTTTTTGTCCTTTTTTTCTGAAATAGTATGTTGTTTTGTGGTATGAAACTCGATCACGAACGAATTATGAGGCGACTTGCAAATTAGGATAACACTAAATACTAATAGTCTCACACCTTTTATTTTGTATGTATAATATCCATCATGGCCGTTGTACCGTACGTACACCTACCAACTAAAAACCACATGGTTCTTCACCAAACTTGTCCACTCGGGATCGCAGCTGCATACACCATCATAACATCACGCTGTTATTGCCCGAAGGGTAGGGAGTATGCAGAGGTGTACACTGTTGCACACCCACATTTCCCCGATGCAGTTATTAAGTGCCGTACAATAGGTGGTGAGCCTATTGCTATCAACCGGGCACAGTTCCAAACACCGGGCTACTACTGAGAATTTTCTAACAGAAAACCTCAATAACACTCTGCCCGACCCCAGAATCAGACTCAGGACCTGATGCTCGGTAGTCGCCCTTGCGACCACTAGACCATTGAGTCAGTTCTTTCATACCTCTCATACCAAACACGGACGATTCACGTTGTATTTCGTAATCTATTGGCTCATTAATTAATAGACACAATAATTTTTATTGTTATGAAGTACAATTTTGTACTTCTCCCATTTGAAAGTCATCATCAACCCCCTGCTGGGTCGGCGCAGCATGAAAACTACTTCCACTTTCTAAATGTTTTTGAAATTGCATGCTGCTAAAGTTTTGGCAATGTTTTTGACCGGCCGCCTGCCTGACATCATTATCCGAAGACGAGTGTACGATATTTAAAAAAATGCGAATTTCTCGATAAATAAAATATATCGATAGCAGTAATTGTATCGGTACGAGCGGTTTGCCTGTCGAGTTGTGCGACATCTTACTTCTACACTAGTGGAGATGAAAAGGGTAACGTTCGATATAGACACAAGTGGATATTTTTATTTCTTTCACGACACTGACCCATTTCTTCGCGCTTCGAGTGTCCGCGGCGGGGACGGCTCTTAAACTATTGTTTCTAAACGTTTCACATTTTATTTTATTATGTTGCCTTTTATTGTTTATTGCTGGTTTAATTGTATCGTTAAAGGTGATTGTGGGTTATGGGTTTCATTAAAAGTTTTGAAGTTATTGATGTGAAATGTGATTTTGTTAGGTATTTAATTGCTAATTTTTCAGCAGACTAGGTTGAGAAAATTGTTCGAATTCAAATTTCATTTATTGCGAACATAGGTTTCTATATATTATTAGTAAAGTTTGTTATTGGTAGGTTGCTATATATTTCTATATATTGTATCAGGTTAGTTTTATTACACGACTGCCCAAAAGAAATGAGTGTTATGTTCTAAGGGCTCATGTTTGTATGTATGTCACTATGTATATTAAGATTTTTATTCCACCATAACTTCTAAATGCCTTAACCGATTTTGATGTACGGGGTATCATTAAAATGCTTACATTGACCCGGGCTAAACGACCCGGGAATAGGCTAGGTAGTAGGATTTAATAATAAAAAATATTAAATGGAAGGCGTGTTTTTTTTTACTTTTTAGTAAGCTGTCTAAGGTTAGTAACTAAGCAGGTGGGTATTATAGATATAAGTATGGCTTTTAGTAAAGATGGCTTAACAGGGTAGCCACATTTTGAGGAACTTACAACCCCCGAGCTATGAGTAGGTAGGTAACCCCTATTATGAGCGTCAGATCGTTGGTTCAATTCCCAGGTCGGGAAAAGTGTAATTGGGGTTTTCTGTTAGGAAATTCTTATTAGCAGCCCGGAGTTAGGTATTGTGTCCATAGGCAATACGCTAATACCCTATTACGACTTTGGCGAAAAGAATGTGGATGTACAACTGTGTAAACCTCTGTCTTCCTCTTTGACGAATGCAAGCGTGATGATACGTTATGTAACGTCATAGAAATTGACACAAAACTGTAAGGAGCAACTCTCTATTTGCGCATACATCATAAAACAGACCATGACACGATTTCATTCATCCAATTTAGGTACGGTACACTAAAACGTGGTGATGCAGTACACAAATAGCCACACATTACCGTTCTAAGCCACGTCAGACTTGCTCGCTTCACTGCAATTTTTCACACATCTCCGGAAACACTTGATGAATGTATCGAGATGAAACACAGTGCAGAACACGGCCGGAATGCGCTCAATAAACTATTTCAGCGGACTATATACGATTACGTTGGTGGTCGCTATGTTTAGGCGCCTTTGAGTTAAAACTGGACGTGCACACGACGTCTATTTGATAAAGCTATCTTTGTAAATGCACCGTTTGTGGGATCCTTGGAACATATTTGTGGAGATAACGTTGTTTATGGTAAATAGGCGGTTTGTAAATAGTTTTCTTTTCTAGTTTATCGAACGTGATTTAAATTAGAGTTTGATTTTAATTTTGTTTATTCTTTTTTAATAATGACAAAATATATTATAGTATCACGCCTGTATTCCCCGAAGACTTGGTGAGTTCAGACCATCAAGTCCAAGATTCTTCGCGATGTTTTCCTTTACACTAATAATTATAATTATGACATTGAAAAAGTCAGATTTGTACATGCCAGATTTGAACCCACAACCTGTGGCTCAAGAAGCGGGCCCGTGACCAATGGGCCACCACGACTTAAATAATACCAGAATACCAGGTGGTTCAAATCTGCATGTAATGCTGGCCGTTTTAGCTGACTCAATCTGCCTAGCCTTTTCCCAATTTTCAGTCAAACTAGACTGCAGCTTAATACCAGTATTTTACATGGAGCGACTACCTATGTGACCTTCACAACTCAGTTACTGGCTAACACGTTATTTTGTGTTATGATTGGTCGTCAGACTTTCAGGCCTCTGACTACCCGTAACGGCTGTCATAGATCTTAATTTGACAACCGGAACCGACGGCTTAACGTGATCTCTGCGGCACGTAGTGGTCTCGGTGTGAGGTGATGGTCACCCATCCACAGACCGATCGCGGCAAGCGCAGCTTAACTTTGATCGATCGATCTATGCGGCTGTTACTTAGCCACGAGCCCCTCCCCTTCTAGCGGACTAATTGGTGAATTACCAGATATAACAATTTAGAAATAATGTGTCTCCAACAATAGAATCGGAATGCGAGATACTAATTATTTTCGTGGTTCCCAACAGACTGAGTTAGTGCCGGCGCTGGCAGGGTGACAAGTTTTTAAGAGGTTATTTTATTCGAATATGCGATTAATCGGACTCATTAGCTATTTTTATGGCAGTGTGTGTTCTTTCAGAGAGGCTCGTGGCTAAGCAATAGCCGCACAGATTGAACGATCGAGGTTAAGCTGCGCTTGCCGCGGCCGGTCTATGGATGGGTGACTATAATTTATTATTTTCTAAAGAAAAAAAGTAATTAATTAAGGCATTACTTGGCCTTAACATGTTAAAACCATCATATAAAATGCGGGACTGTCATTTCAAATATCAAACATAATCATGTCAAACTGTCGATCCCGGTTGTCAAATAAACATCTATGACAGCCTGAGATGACAGCCGCTATGGGTAGTTAGAGACCAGAAAGTCGAACAACCAGTCTTACCACCAGATATCGTGTTAAATAGTAATTGAATTGTAGGAATCATAAGTCAGGAAACTTAGGGCGAGGTAGGATTCATAAGTTAGTGACTTTTTGAAATTTCCGTGCAGTAACTTTAAGGCAACCCTGCTCCCGTCAACAGACTGCCATCTATTAATAGACTGCTGGAAAAATTTGAGTCTGGAAAATTTTCTCTTTCGAGCAACTTCAATGGTTAAGAAGTGGTTTACTGAATTCCGTTGTGGTTGTACTAGCACAAATGACGCCGAACGTTCAAGTCGCCCAAAAATGTCACGCCAGAAATCGACGATAGAATCCATGGAATGATATTAGACGACAGTAGAAGAAAAGTGCGTGAGGTGGCTAAGGCTGTAGGCATTTCTACTGTGTGGATACATCATATTTTACATGAATATTTGGACTCGACCAAAAGTGCAACAGTGTTCAAGGGAGTGTTTGGTGATGTTAAGCCGCAATCCGAACGAATTTAAGATCCTGGATCCATCCCAACACACCAGAGACCAAGTAAAAGTCAAGACAGTGGGTTTCTTTTCTACAAGAGCCAAGAGCTAGAATGCCTCAAACAAATGCGTGTTTTGAGAGCTTTGAGAAAACGTATTATTTGGAAGGATTCAAAAAAAAAATTTGGACTAAATAAATTTATTGAGCTAACAGGAGACTATGTTAGAAATAAAACGTACGCTCTCGTACATATATTGTCATGACATGCATTCTAAAACTCTGGAAGTATGATAATTAGTAATAACGTAGATTAAAATAAAATTAATTGTAGATCTAAAACATTAAATGTTTTAGATCTAAAAATTTTTTCATTATAGTTTTATATCTACGTTAATCCTGCTCACGAACATATTTTCGTTCGCTACGCATGCATGAATGCGTTTAATAGATGCATCTGTATTCGTTTTCTAAGTAGTTTTCTCAAAAGTTTTCACTTTACAGGCAGGGGTAAGTACGTTTAGAATGAGTGTTCTTAATGAAAATAGAGCTGCTAACTGAGTACCTGCAGAGTCATTAATTCAAGAGCCTGTACAGTTCAAAATAAATACTATAGATGGCGTTATCAATCGCAACATTTGGGTGCTACAATAGTCAGACAAATTCATAATAATTATAGTTCGCACCATATAATGCCAAATAGTAGTCATAGAAGAAAATCAAATGGAAAAGATCTTATGGTCCTACTAAGTTTTAAACTATCGCGTTGTATGATATTACTGTATACTATTACCAGCCACGTGGAATCCAGTGATTAAAATATCAAAACCTCGCTATTTTAAGTCGGTAAAAAATACGGACACAGTGAGTGTAGTGTGTGAGAACAATAGTGAAAACATGGAGGTAGATGAAGAAAAATCTACCGCACACATGACGGAGTAAACTCGCTGCATCAGTCTGCTTGTGACCACGATCAGTGCAACCTGGTCGAAACCTAAAGCGATTCAAAGGTATTTATTGCACGTTCATACCTGTTAGTATATAATAATGGTCGTTTTGGTGGATGACATTATATTTGAAAAAATATAGGTTTTATTTATTTTCATTCAATTAATTTCCAACCAATCGAAAAGTATTCCTCGGTATCTATTTTCAAACATTATTTGGCTATTCTTATTTAAACTGAAAACCCAATTTTAAAGATATACCAAGGGACGCACTGATCCTCTAAATGTTAATTTTATCTGTCCTCCCCTGATATTTCAAAACAAGCAATCAAAGCGCCTCGCGGAGGTCAAATTTAATAATTCTGAAAGGCTTTTTTTCATTCGTGAGTCGAATTCCTCTCGCGCCCTTGGAATGGTGCCCTCGTCTCGTAATATGACCTGCACCGCCTTCATGTTCTCCTAATTGCTTATAATTGTACATGACTGTGAGGCTTCCAACACAATAAAAGGTCTTAAACAAGTTTAGTTTGTTGCGATATAAAAGTAGGTTTTGTTTTTTGATAGATTTGTTTATAGTGCTGTGAATTGTGTTTTGTTATTTTAAATGTTGATTTGTTGATTGATTCGTTTTCTGCGATTGGAAACTTTACATTTACAGATTTAAAAATGTTTTATTTTTATTTACATTTGCGTTGTAGTTTAGAGTAATAGGATTACATTGAAATGAAAATTTAGAAAAGCTGCCGGCGCTCTTTTCGCTGCCTTCATTTTATCACTCAATTTGATGACCTCGCAGCAAAACTCTTTTTACAAAATAGAAGAAAATATAAATGGCTAAAACAATAACGAGAAATACAAGACGAAAAAAAACTTGTTGTGTTTGAGTTTCGTTGTAACATCAAGGAGATTCAAAAGGTAAAGACATTCAATTAATTTGTGACGAAACATTCTTGGGTACGGTCGTCAAAGCGACCGTCCTTTAGGATTTTGGGGCACGCCGTCTCTCCATTAGGAGGCTTTTAAAAAAGATAAACAAAGGGCCGACGGCATGGTCGTGGTCATGCAGACGAGTGCAGGGCGCGTGTGGTGGTGTGCGATCAGCGACCACAAGCGCACGGTGCCCATTTGTCAATTGATTCCCGATATAATGAAGGGTACATCGCTACATTGGAGCGAGCTGTCAGAGGTGGTCGCCCATTTCGGTATAGATTTGGTCGGGGTATGAGTGTGGGGGTCGTAGGGGGTATCGAGCGCTGCGTGCGCATCAGCGGTGCGTGTTGTTATCTCGCCCGCTCTCCCGCGCGCGCCGCTCTCGTGTCTCGCCTCCCGACCTACACAGCCTACGAGAGTTGCGTGCTATTTGATTACGCCACGCGTTTGTGTGGCCTCTTGTTTATATTGGACTTGATGCCACTTTAAATTGATTAATTCTTACAACGACACCTCCGATTCTAAGAAACGATTTTCAATTTTGTAGATTTAAATATTTTTATGAGTTTACCATAATTTTTTAGGTCAATACGTAATCTTTAGTAACTTATATAGAACAGAATAGTACATTATAATCATTCAAACAGAATTTCTGTAGTAAAAAAAAAATGTTAACTTGTAAACTTTTAAGTTACTTTTTATATTTTGGAACTACAGTTCTGAAATAGAAAATTAGGCCAGGACGTGTAAGATAAAACACGAATTTCAATTTTTTTTAAGCTTTATAAGATCGTGACGTGAATGACGTGTTACAATGGATAAAACATTCAATGTATGCATAAAATGCCGAAAGCTAGTCAAAAAACATAAACGTCATCACAAAGTATGCGATGTTCAATAGAATCTATTAGGAGCGCTGTTTGGAATCATGAAAATCCTTGCGCTTGTGAAAGCGTCCTAAAGAGAGTTTTCCAAAACTCACTAACACCAATTCGTTGGCCGTAAGCACGCGACTTTTCACACACACATTCGAACGTAGCAAAATAAGCGCCTGAAACTCGGTACGAAGTCGCGAGGCGTCGTGTTGTCTCGTTCGCACGCGGTCTACTGTCCTATTTCAACAGGTTTCGCCTTTCAGCAGTTGCAGTAGAACGCGTGCCTCTAGTAACGGAGCACAAACAGTACGAGGAACACACGTCGCGTTGGAAAACCGAAAACACAGTTTCACTGACAGCTCCGACATCACCTGACATTCACCGCTGTCTTCCGAACTACAGCGGCTTCGCGTATTAGTGAAACACTTCGAAGTGGATACATATAACTATTTATAAATGCATATTTCGTAGCGACGTGTGTTCAGTGGCCGGTTGGGAGTTAGTGGAAAACGCGCGCGTCTCCGCGTAACGGTGTCAAACTTTACGTGTTCGACATGAACACTGTCAAACTTGACTGTGCCAAAAACTATCAAATAAACCACTTGTAAATATGATAGTACTCCGTTTAAACGCGCTCTACTCTACGTGATGTTACCGTGAATTGATATGGAATTTAATAGAAAGAACAGAGTAGTTAGCACGATGTAAATCTTTGCGTGTATCAATGTTTACCTCTTCAGTGTTGTGAATATAGATTAAATTAGTGTATAAAACTTGAAAGAGATGTAGCCGTGTATCAGAGTGAACATTTAGACTAAAGACGGATGGGTGAAAATGGTTGTGATAAATTAAACGAGAATAAAATCGGAGTGCGCTCGTTTTGGTCCTGAAAAGACTTACATACAAAAATCTGGTTGTTAATACTCCCGTAAGTTGTGATTAAACGCTAGGAAAGCAAATATATTTACGTATGTACGAATAAAATAGTGAAAATTAAGTATTAAATGTACATATGTTGGGTACCTGTTGTCGTGTTTGCGTTTCTATTTCCATTACAAACGTTGAGAGATTGTCGGCGCGGAAAGTTCGTCGTGGATAATTTCCCATGAGGTTGTGACTACTACAATAAACAAAACTGAAGAAAAAAACTTGGAGTTTCCATTCTGATTTAGATGTGATTGTCCGTACATTGTGCTATAGTGATATAGTGCATGTACTTGGACTTATTTAGTGCACCGAATTCGGGCCATCGACTTTTATAAGGTAAGATTTATATAGTTTGTATTTCAGATTTTTTGTAGTCTGCTACTAAGATATATTTTTTTATAAATAATGTTAACGTTTCAAATGATATACGGTACAGTAATTACTAGACGTGAGTTTTAATAAATAATTAAGTGGGACCTGTAATCCACGGGGGAAAATATAAAATTTTATAAATATTATTTGCATGGCACCTGTATTTGCTAAATTCTACGAATTGTTTGTATAATAGTCTATATGTTTTAGGTTAATATAAAATATATATCGCTAATAAATTACTCAAAATAATTTTAAATTCAATAAATGAGTAACGGAAGAGCTTTTGTGTGAGAAAAGTCGGCGATTTTCTTTTGTTCTTACAATTGTAACACCAAGCTCGTTGGACGCGAGATTTTAAGTATAATTAGTTTCTTTTCCCTTTGTGTTTCTTTTATATTCCTTTTTGAAAATTTTTCTTTAAGTTTACTTATTCATCATTACTTTGGGTTGTATGTTTTATTTTATTGTTTAGCAGTCATCAAGAAAATGTACGTTGAATTCACTGAGCGACATGGAATGATTACTATGATTAATGAATATGTTTCCAAAACGTATTGGTTGAGGCGTACTGTACCTTCATCTATCCAAGTTTGTCCCACATATGCATGGAAGGCGATATGAGTCTAATCGGATATGAAGGCAAAAAGCTATTCACGGGCTTTTACTTAGTAATATGTTTCCTTCCTTAAAAAAAAAAAATATGCTTTTTGAATTATCACAAATCAACTTTAACCGATATTTATCGAGCATAATAATATAGTTTTTATAAATAAATGGTCCAAACAATTGATAGCATTATATTTTCAAATAATAACCCACAAATTATTAAAGTAATTATATTCTGCCTAGCCTTTTCCCAATTACATTGGGGTCGGCTTCCAGTCAAACCGGATGCAGCTTAATACCAGTATTTTACATGGAGCGACTACCTATCTGACCTCCACAACCCAGTAACTGGGTAATACGATATCCCGTGGTATGACTGGTTGTCAGACTTTCAGGCCTCTGACTACCCGTAACGGTTGTCATAGATCTTAATTTGACAACCTAATAATTATTAAAGTAATTAATGAATTAAAAATGTTAAGATGGATAAAAATGGATATAAATTATAAATAAATAAATGGATATAAACGGTAATACAAAACATGATGAAAAATATATCGCAATAGATTAAGTGGCAATAGCTCAATGGCTAAGGTGTCGAATGGTGTGCGAGAGTTCTTAAGATCGAATGCACCCGTGAATTGTTAAGGTAAAAGGATTTCTAGCACAAGGAACTTGGCTGGTGACGCTCATAGGAATACAAATAAAGTAAAAATAATGTTAGTAGTCTTAAAAAAATAATAAAGATGAAATGATGACATGCATACGGCTCTCCTGGTGGTTCGTGGTTACCGTAGCTTATGCACGCATGTAATACACATTGGGTATCACAGCGCCTTGCCGATACTGAAAAAGGAATCCCCGGCCAGCAATGTAGGGTTCAAAAACGGTGTCCCTTACTGCAAACACAACGATTCCTCAAAGAGCATTGGCAAACTAACTACCGATAGAAATGCAACACTACAAAAGGGTAGAGAGATCACTATAACAAATTAAAATTAAAAAATATAGCGCATTTCGTCGTTGCTGATTCCTATGTAGGTATGTAGAAAGAGGGCCATTCTTATTTTTACCCAAATATCAAAGCTGTAACAGAGGAAATTCTAGCAGAAAATGCTGGATTTTTCAGCTCAGAGAGTTTTAACGAACCTACAGTTAGTTGTAGTATGGTAGCGCACATCCATGATGGATTTTGGATTATAAAAGGGTTCTAACTATTTTCTATTACATCTATATCTATATCATAACATAAAACGTTAAATATAAATTAATGCTTTTTTGTTCCGCGATTTATTTCCACATTCTTCATTCATCTATTTTGCGTAAATTTAAGAAAATTGCCTCGTAAATTGGTATGACTTAATTTAAATTTGAAGTTTTTTCAACATTCCGCTCTTAAAGTAACTGGACAGCAATACTAATAATTTAGTTTTGTGTTGCCGCTACAGATTTCACGTCAATATTGCTATTTAAGTCATAATGCCAAGTGGCCAATAACGACGCGCGTCGGTAACAAATACTAAATAAGGCTCTAACGCGGAAAATATAGGGTTCTAATAAGACCGTTTTCTTAGTCTAGAGATCGCAAGTATGTCTTCTGAGCTCGAGGTCCTGGGTTCGGTTCTCGAGTTTGGCAAAGTGTTATTCTAGTTTTTTTGTTGGGGAAACTCAGCCGCGAGCCGGAGTTTGGAATTGTGCCCGGTTGACGGCACAAGACTTACCACCTCATGTGACTTAGTAACTGCGTTGGTGAATATTGTGACAGATTGATAAATCCTGTGTTAAATAAGAGTATGTGTAATAAAATTAAGACCGTTAATAATTAAGTGTTTTAAACAAAAAAGCGCAAGGAATAATAAAATTGTATTGTAATAAAAAATAAAAAATATTATGTTTAAAAAAAGAGTTAAAATTATTTTGATATACATTAAGGTAACACTGGTTTAAAGATAACAGAAATAAAGATAACAGTATTCTCTATGATTAAAACATGACTAAGTTCTCAAGGTATAGTAATGAATACTTAAAAAAACAATAATCAATATGAATACATCTTAGTCTTAGTGACAAGTTATAGAAATAGAACGAGATTTACTTAAAATTTAGGACTACTTACAATTATTATGTAGCGTTATAGTATTTGGACGTCACTCATTGATAAGATGAAAATTTATTTTGAAATCAAATCAGCTTCACCGTTTAAGATTGATCTGTTTGTAAATACAAGTCAAAATATCTGCCTCAGACTTTTCTTCAAGTTAAGTTTTATTTTAGTCCAGTCCACTTGTAATTTTTATTTATTAATTAATTTATATCCCAATTCTATTATAATGCCAATTCATGCCAAATGAGAATAAGTAATCTGGAAATACATTTATCTAAATAACAGTCACCCTAAGCTTACACGCTAGAAACATGTTTCTTTAGGTATTTGTAAGCCAATTTGGTATTAAAAAATTCAAACTCACAAAGGTAATTCCAATATCGATGCAACAGATTCATTTTCAAATGTAAATCTACAGTTACATGCCTTATACTCGTATGTTCAGACGTTCGTTTTCAATCTAAGGATTTGTGTCAAATGAAGAATGAATGAGCAATGTTCATTTCCCCTGTAAATACAAGTAGGTTGCATACATTGAAATTGGTTAATATTTATGAATCTTCATTTTGTCTCGCGGGAAATTATTTAAACTTCCTTATGTCGTCCGCTATTTCTTGTACATCAGTAAATTATATTATTGGATTGTTAAATATACATACTGCTGTGACTAAGTTTGAATAACTAGAATTAGTTTAGATTATAATATGAAGTAAGGTTTTTATATGAGATGAAGCAACTTACGACTATCATTTTTAGTATCTGCAGGCAAATTAACAGAAATAGGTTAACGTGCTATCAGTTTGTAAGAATTTGTGTGGAAATGAAAATTTGGTTATTGAGGAAGACCCAGATAAGCAATGGACGTTTTTCGGCTGATGAATTGATAGCGCATTATTGGATTCAAATTGCTTAGGTAAATTAAAAGTCTGTATAATTAAATATATTATTTGCAAACCAACAGCACAGCTAATTTTGCAAATAATTGATACATTTTATACCCATTCGTTGATTGAATTAACTACTAACTTAAGTAAGCAACTCCCGGAAAAAGTTGTTAAAAAATAGAGGAGAAAATTAATGCTTTTTTCGTCGTGTACCATCGACACGGGAAATTAGATTAACCTGGCACTCCGGCGGGTCACCGGTATCGCTATAGGTATCCATGTAAATACTTTTTTCTACTGTACAGGTGTTTACTCGTCAAATATTTATGTCTGGAAACCCAGAGGACATGGTTCTCGTAAATCGTAGATGGATGTACGAAACTTAACTGCCGAGCTATCTGTAGTATAGGTCGGTTTGTAGTTAAGTTTTTATGTCAGTCGGAAGACCCGTTTACTGAACAGCGTTCTAATTATTTTCTTTTGTTTCATAATTTTTATTGTGAAATGATAATTTATCTGTAGAAGAGTACGGGTGAGACAAAGCCTATTTTGGAAAAACTTGTATCTTATGGTTGACCTGATGTCCATCTGCATGAGTCCCATAATCATACACATGGGCCGACTAAGGTTATGAAATTAAATTCAGAAGTATAAGTGGTTTACCTAAACCTATGTATAAATTTAAATTATAATTTATAAATTTTCTTTCCTATTCAAAGACGAGACAGCAACAGTCGCGAAGATAGTACATAATAAGTTTACCATAGATACATTTATGATGATAATATAATTTGTTTTAATTCTTAAACACTTTATTTTAATTTTAGTAGGGAACATTAAAAGAGAGATACAAAAATAAAAATTAGGTAACAAGATATCAAAAGTGCCTTAATTGCTGTAATTTTATTATACTACAAAGTTTTAGATATAATTATTAAAACTGAGTTGCCTTATATTATCATAACGTATAAAAGCACACTCGAATACTACTCCACGAACCAGCAATTTGACATAAAATTATGGACATACTTGGCAAAACGTATGAAAAAGCTTGCAGCACACACGGTCGCTAATTCGTGACCCCCGAGGGACTTGCCACAAAATGATGTACATGATGTCGTGCACCGAATCGTGCTGTTGATTGCTCTCGTGTATTTTCAACTCCCAACACGATAAAAATGTGGAGAAAAAAATATGTAAAAAGCAATTTACGAAACATTTTGATTGATGTAATATTTTGGTTTTATATTGACGATATAAAAATACAGATTTTATTTATACCTTATTGTGTAGATACATATTTAATCCACAAAACTAATTAAATCCTAGTTAAACAATTTCAAAAGAGGTTTAAATAAAACAACGTTTAATAAAACCAGATGATATAAAAACGATGTGAAAAATAATAAAGTCTAATCAAATTACATATTGCTTATAGATATTAGAAAGAATAAACAAAAGACATATAAAAAAGTCCACTTTCTTCTGACTATACGACATGGGGTAGAAACTATAAGATCTCTGTGCCTATCTGGCCGCATATCTAAGATATCGCTTTACAAAGAAATCAATGACTACACATACGGCGGAGATACTATATATTTTATCGTCAAGTATCTGCAGATATTGAGCGATATTGGCAGATTTTGTTAGATAATTTTCATGTCGGCCGTATAAAGACTGATCACTTAATGTTCGGTTTTCATATATTATCATATACTAGCTATGCCCTGCGATTTCACCCACCCCGTGAAAATCTTTTCGGTATGATTAAAAAAATACTTATGTAAAAACCTTGTCGTGTCAAAGACGAAAACAAAAAAAAACAATTTAGTGCAGTCGTTCTCAAGTTATGGCGTGGCCAAGGGATATAGGGATTTATTGTATATATGTATATAGAAGATTATGTTCCGTGAGCGGTTGAGTGTACTATAATTATTGGACTTTATATACTCTCCTGTAAGAGTTTATGCGCAGATACTTGAGGATAAAATATTATAGTATCTGCCCTGTGTGTGACAAACTCTATGACCCGATGTCTTTTTATCTTTAACGTAGGAATTTTTTGACGAATTTGTGTGATAGAAACTCGTTCGCCATTCTTAGATTTACGTTAGTCTTAACCTAGACCATCGAGCAACGTCATTAGGTTTCAAAGAAAACTTTAAGTCCATAAAGAAATTAATTAGAAGTTAGGAAAGAATGAATCGGAAAGAAAATCAATTTCCACTTCCGTTCTTACGACAAAAGAAAAACTAAAATTACTCTTGAGGATAGAGAAAGAATTGAATTTGGTTTCAGTAAATGTAGCAGTACCTTAGTAATTTACTTTTACTTTTCGCAATAAATTATGTGCTTACTTACATGATTTTTTATGCGAGATGTATAGTATTTTATTGCGGACATGTGATTGAAAACGTACATAGTGTAGTGAATCAGTATTAGTGGGCACAGTAACATAACATAACATAACATAGCATCACGCCTGTATTCCCCGAAGGGGTAGGCAGAGGTGTACACAGTTGTACACCCACATTTCACCAATGCTGTTATTAAGTCCCATGTAATAGGTGGTGAGCCTATTGTCATCTACCGGGCACAATTCCAAACTCCGGGCTGCTACTGAGAATTTTTTAACAGAAAAACTCAATAACACTTTGCCCGACCCGGGAATCGAACCCGAGACCTCATGGTCAGCAGTCGCGCTTGGGACCACTAGACCAATGAGGCAGTAGTAGTGGGCACAGTAAATATTTTGAAAATTTTTGATTTTGCAAATTTTTATTATGTAAAACAGTTAAGATTTTATATTTATGCAGCATTTCTAGGTTAGCATTATTTTTTCATTGAAATTGTCATATATTATTACGTTACTCATTGAACGTGTATAAAATATTTGAGCACGTAAATAATATTATCATCACTATCGTTGACGGCAAAATAAAAAAAAGACATAATAAAATATATTTTTTTATTTAACGCCTGGTTATACTACAGTTACTATTTTTTTTTCCCAATCTTACTAGTTATGTAGCCCGGAAAAATGCATAGATTCTAACAATAGCCCAGACTTCTAAATCGGTTCAGGTATTTAGAAATTATGGTAGATTAAAGAAACTGACAAACATAATACCTACATACATAAATTACTACTCTATCAATGAGTTTTTAGATGATAGAAGCATAAAATAAAATAAAATGTCCGATCCACTTGTTATTCTACCTTGTTTCCGACGTTACCTTGTTGAAAAAGTTTTATTTAGTTGGTTTTGTAGTTTTTTTGATACCAAATTTGTACGCCTTGCAAGGCAAAACATAGTGATACACCACCAATATTATACCATGTACCATATTACCTATGTTCGACAAATAAAATACTTTGACTTTGACTTTGACTATAAATCCTAAAAACATAACACTCCTTTTTTTGGGCAGTCGTGTAAGAAATGCATAATGATTTTCTTTATTCGACTAAGTCGTATTTTCGTCCTCTGGATTACTTTATGAATTTTTGTTAATATCGATGTCACTTTAATAAAGTTAGAAGTGATATAAAGTGTGATACTTAGTTTTGCAGGCCAGTGTAATTTAGCCATAGATGGAACTACTGGTTGGCCTTCAAGTCTGGAATGAAAGATATGCCGTCAACAATTTTAGATCATTCTGATATTTCTGTAGGTTTAAAAATTATCGTTTCTAATATTAGAACAGTGAATGACCGCATTAATAATATTCTTTTCGCTATCATTCCACCTGTACAACATGTCATATATCTATTCGATTTATCAGCTCACACGGCGATAAATATCACTAAACCCTAAATTAGTGCACGCTGTTTCAGTCTCTAACAAATTTGACATAAAGATGATAGTACCACGCGTATATTTACGAGAATAAACAAAACTGGGCAGTAAGTTAAACAAATTATTACCTATGATTATACCGGTGACAGATTTATGCAAAATATTACCATTTTTCGTCGGAGACTGCCATAAAAATATGTTATTACTTATTAGCATAGCAATGTGGTGCAAAATAAATATAGGACAAGGTGTGAAATTTCCATTCCATTCAGCAACTTCCATATTTAACAATAATGTGTGCATGTGTTATTACATAACGACCCTATAAAGTATAATATTTTTTTGATATAAAGATGAAATTGTAAAGTACGGTCGTGAGCATGATTCGAACCTGGCTGCTCCTCCCGGATAAACACTCCAAGCGCTCTGACCAGCTAAGCTATCTCGGCCTCTGCTCACTACACCTAATTCTTCTTACACAGTTTTAAAAACATCTTTTGGTGAATCAATAAAAATGTTACACTGCAGGTACCTTTACAACTGCAATGATTAGCGGAGTATGCCTTACAGATTTATAGCTCAGCTGCAAGTAATTACGTGTCATCGGAAACTAGTTTATTTGAGTTACGGCACATTAAGGGGGCGAGTGATTGCAGCAGAACGCCAGTTTGTTATTATAATGTTACGCCAAGAGTTATGTGGGCACAAAAATGTGACGGATACTTTGCAAATGGTGTAGACAATGACGTCATGTATAGGCCACTTTTCTCTTACTCTATTGTTATTTGTTAGGTCAATTACGTATTTGTTTTACAAATTGCCATGTTGTTTATAGCATTATCCCACTGAGATAGTTAATTGTATCAGTCGATATTTACGGGTTGTGTGCTACAATAATTTCGTATCTGCGAGTATAAATCAGGCCGATCAAGCGATACGAATTAACGCAAACACAAATACATATAACACCAGTTTGGAATTAACTGTTTATTTGTCCACATACTCCATAGTGTGAAATTGTGTTAGGCGGTATAAAAAGACCTTGTGCCTTTACACAAAAAAGATCTACCTTCACTAATTACTTATGCCCAAATAGGTACTCTTTTAAAAGCGCTAACACGCAACATGACCTTGCAGAATACATTAAAACTAAGTAAATAAGTACACTCATCATTAACCCTTTAAAGTTCACGCCAGTACACGTTAGTAGTAAAAAAATAAATGCCCAAAACACGAATAATGATTGGAAGTACGCTCGCGTCGAGCGGTTGTTATTGCTTGGAGCCGGTCGTTCCCTGTTTTAACAGTTGTGTGCGAGCCAAATCGCGGCCGAGTAATGTACTACTACTGCCAAGGCGAATTCTATTGCTATGAAACACCAGTGACCTTCTATTGTCTCCGATAGTGGGACATTTCTTTGGTACAGTCGTGTGGTGAACTGTTTATGCAAGGATTAGTAATTAATGTTTTTTGCTTGTTAAACGAACTATTTATCGAGTGTTTTTTGGAACAGTGGTTGTTGGGTTAATCGTTACAGACATAGTATGGACCTTATGTTATTATTGAAGAAGTTCAAACGCAATAGGCTAGGATTCTAACTGGGTTAATAAGATCTAGGAAGAAAGCACGTGAGTAATAATCGTTGAACAAAAAATCATAATACGTTCTAGTTATTTAATCAATGACTCGAAAAATAGCAGAGAAGTGATTTACTCTAGACTATAGAAAATTTAAAAGATACACCGTCCATACTTTCATACTTTAATGTTAACAGAAATTTTCTGTTAGGAAATTGTCAGTAGCAGCCCGGAGTCAGGAAGTTGGTGGTGTGACACCCCCGTGCTTCGGAGAGCACGTAAAGCCGTCGGTCCTGCACCTGATCTCTCTCTGGTCGTGTCGGATTTCCGTCCCATCGGAATATGCGAGTGAAGGAAGAGGGAGTGCACCTGTGTTTGCGCATACACTTGTGCACTATAATATCTCCTGCGTACTTGGCTAATCCCAGTGGAGATAGGCCGACGTGACTGAAATACGGTCGGAAGGAGTATTTTATATTTTTTTAATTTAATATTAGACGAAAGTAACTCTGTTTGTTTGTTACCTTTTCATGTCCAAACGGCTGAACGGATCGTTTTGAAATTTGTCAAGGAGATAGATTGTGTCTTGGGGAAGGACATAGGCTACCTTTAGTCACGCAGACGAAGTCGCGGCATCAGCCAGTACGCTATATATTCTTAAAAATAATATCACTATGAGCTCATCAGTAAAATAGCTCGTCACTCCCTACGATTTATTATTATCTTAAAGGGGCTGAAACTATGTCGCTCACTTTGACAAGTACACGATATATATTTTTTGAATGACTTATGAACACGGACAAGGAGATTTAAAAATATCGTAACAAATTCGGGACAGTTCTTGTTTGAATTTATATACATAGCATAACGCCTGTGTATTACCCAATAGGTTAGGCAGAGATGTACTCTCGTGGGTGTACGATTCATTCATTTCATCGACACCGTTAGAACCTAAATCCCATATGATAGGTAATGAGAATATCTACCAAGCACAATTCTACTGCTGAAATTTCAATTCTGGCTGCTACTAAGATTTTTTTCCTACCAGAGAAACTCATTACACTTTGCCCTGCACGGAAATAGAACTCAGGATCTCACATACTGTAGCCGCATTTACGATTACTAGACCAGTAAAGCAGGTTTTTACGTATATAGGTACTTAAAATTGTATATAACTTCTTTTAAGCCTATTAATACTGATTTATACCTAAGCTTTTACTTTTGTGAGCTTGGTCCTAATATAAACTCTAGTATAGTTTAGATTTAAGCTTAGTCTAGTAAAAACAAAGTGATGAAGTCGGTTTCAATAATAGATTTAGTATGTAAATTTTCAAGGATTAATCTTGTAAATAAAACCGGTTGATTGACATCGGAAATATGTCAGTCTCTTAAATGCAAAAATGACTTAAAAATAAATAAAGAATCGGGATACTAATAAATCGAAATGCTTTAAAATTAAGATAACTATGATGTAGATAACATTATTTTAACATGAAAAATTGTTTTATGGCACTGATTTAATATTGGAATTGGATGGGAATTGGTATTAACTTCAAGAGTAATCCCCGAGATCTGTATTATTTAGATAACTATTAAAATATAAAATATATATATATATATATTAGGTACTATTACTTGTCAGACTTGAGGATATTTTTTTGAATCAGTTATAGTTTATCTATTTTTTTTTATTTAGATTTATAATAAAACAACTTTTAACCGGATTAATCGCGTGTATTATTGGTTTTTTGTTTTTCCTGACGTTTCGAACACTTTGCAGCGTTCGTGGTCGCAGGAGGACTAAGGTGTCAGGTGTCTCAACAGTTTATTTAAAATTATTTCAGTCTACCGTACATATAATTGATAATCAAAGGTCGCGGGTTCAAGCCCCGTTCTTGTCTATTATTTAAAACAGTACTTTAATGTCTGCACCGATATAGATATAGATAGTGCAGACATTAAAGTACTTTTTTTGGCCAATCTTACACGAACAAAAAGAACAAAATATATCGCTTCTGTCCACCAAGACAGGGCAAGGAAACAATTTATCTATTCATTACCCGTTCTATACCAGCGAGTCAAGGCTACTGTAGTAGGAAAAATGAAAAATATAAATAGCCACGGCTTACAGTCGATTCGTCACCATTCCATGTTGCTGTCAAATTATTTTTGTAAAACTGACAAGAAAAAGTGAAAAAATTTGTGTGCAATAATTGTTGGTACATTTGCCAATTTAATTATTCTGTCCATCAAAATTGAAAATATAATGTATGAGCTTTGGTAACGCAGTCACGCGAGTTTTCACTATTAATGATGATTAGAAACTGAATGCTATGCTTGCAAACTTTGACACTAGGTTGTTCATCAACCACACGATGAGAGAGAGCAGTTACTCAAACTTACTCAAATTTTGAGGATGCGGAGGGATGAGAGTCATGTGACGAGGAAAGTTTTGAGTATGAATGTAGATGGCTATAAGAGTAGAGGAAGACCTAGGAAGCGATGGATGGATTGTGTTAAAGATGATATGTCTAGAAAAGCAGTGGCTGACGACATGACAGCTAATAGAGATGTATGGAAGAAGAATACATACTGCGCCAACCCCAAATAAATTGGAATAAGGGCAAGGGACGATGATAATGATGTATTTTTGGTACGTGAATGGACATCAAATTTAAATTTAATTATTTATTTCGTTAGTTTTGCTCAGTTGTAATTTATAATGTAATTATGTGATGTAAAGTATATATTTTTTTTCTAAATTTAAATAAATATTCAATTCAATTCAATATTTATTACGTTCCACAACGTAATTTAGGTGGTAAATACAGGTAAATACAGTCCTCCTGCGACCACGAACGCTGCAAAGTGTTCGAAACGTCAGGAAAAACAAAAAAACAATAATACACGCGATTAATCCGGTTAAAAGTTGTTTTATTATAATAAATACAATCAGTTAGATCATTATGGACCCTGTCGGGCACAGCAATTTAAGAGAGAGGAAGCACTATGTGTCTTGTCATTGTTTCATCATATAATTTGTTTCTTATTGTATTACCTATACCTACTCTTAATAAATTTTTCTCTTAATTATTATTGAGGTGTTAATAAATTAGTTTTGTGTTCGACTGTACGCCTCTAACAAACAACGTTAGTTGAGACACCCACAATCGAGAGCATATAAAAAGCTCGTTAAAATGTTTCATCTCCATAAACTAGTCGCGGCACCCGTCGCTGCTCGTTAAATACCAACATTTCTATGTTAATGGATTTGCTTGAGACTTAACAAAATACTATTATGACCAATACATATTATCTACCTGTGATTTTTTTAATATACTGTGCCCTAATTTATTAGGTCTACTTCCTTTTAACGGGTCAATACGCAATGTGTAAGTGTTAAGGATTGATTTAAACCATAATTTAAAATTCTATAACTAATTAAATTTTTTCCTTAATGTTTGCCGTTAGAGAGTAGATTTCATCTTGGTACGTACTATGTAATTACAACTAATTTGGTATTTCCGTTTAGTTCGTGGCCTAAGTGGATGTATTCGACTTACATATCAAAGGAAGATAATTAGATTACAGTATATAAAAGCTCACTTTGTTACTATATTTTATTTTTCTCTTCAACAATAAAAATATTTACACAAAATATTGGCACGAAATCAAAAGTTATAATAATAATGTAATATGGTGTACTAGATTAGCTTTGTGACTGATATCAGTTCGCGACAATCGCTCTTGAACTGTCCAACATTTTCTGAGACCAGTCACCGTAAACAGACAGGCACGTTAGTAGTTTATTTCTGAATATTGCGTTTATTTACGATT
Organism: Xylocampa areola; assembly: GCA_935421205.1. Lineage (NCBI taxonomy): Eukaryota > Metazoa > Arthropoda > Insecta > Lepidoptera > Noctuidae > Xylocampa > Xylocampa areola. The sequence goes on along the minus strand of OW285217.1, from coordinate 6,720,106 downwards.
CAATTATATTGTACGTTTTACATAATATGTCAGTGATAGTTTTTTTAGAAATTATTGTAGTTACTTAAACAAATCGGACATCAATACATCTTAAAAAGACTTTCTCAAGATAAATTTATTTGTAGTGTTTTTATTTTCGGTTCAATGGAATATTATGTATTTGTAATTATAGGGAATAATTTCATAATACAAGACTCAAAAGAAAGAACGAAGTATTTCACTCTAGGGTTTCAATTCCTTATCGTCTTATATGGTAATTTATCAATCACCATTGATAAGCTACGACGTAGCAGATGTAGCGTTTGCTACGAAATCAGTAATTCCTACGCGGGATCTGCAAAGTGTCGAAATATTTTCGTAGCAAGTTTTTTTTTCTGCTTTTTATCAAGTGATAAATATTATATTAAAACCTGTTACGCGATCCGAGATAAGTTAGCCACTACGCGTCTTATTAAAAGCTATTTCTAGAAACAGATCATATTTTACACGTTAAAATGTTGTCTTTGCCTTTGTGTCTGTAACTGTTAATTGTTATTTGTTTTGTGTTTTTAGATCCCTAAATTATTATTTTTCGCTCTTTGGAATTTGTTATTTATATGTTTTGTGGAATTGTGGTTTAATAAACTTAATTTCTTTCTTATTTCTTTCTTTAAAAAATGTTAGGGAATTATTTGAAGAATTTAATAATTGTATTTTTTTTATAGTGTTTAAGTTAAGTAGCGGTGGGATTATCTTATATTTTGCACCTGAATAAATAATATATAGAAACCAAAAAACTTTTATGTGGTCTCTTTTTAATGTCAAGTATAAAACGTCCTTTAAAAAAATTTTTTTATTATTTGGTTGTTCTTAAAACTACGATCATAATTTGACGCAATGCAGGAATACGAAAACAGACTGACATCTCTGGTTGAACGGGTCGTGTGTAATAACTAACTACATTCTAGCCTCGTAAAACTATTTTATGGTTCGTGGCGAAAATTTGCTATGAAACCGCCATTTTTATTTGGTTGCAGAAAACTCTAAGAAATTCGTTTTATTGCGGCGCACCGGTTATATTTGAAATTGGTAGGGTTAGTTTGTGAAGTGCTTTATAGAGAAAGAGGAAAAATAAAAAATATTGTTTCGTTTAAGTGTTATAATTATTAAGTTCTATATTTTTTTGATCTGACATAAAACTATTGTGTAGGAATATCTTAGGTTTTTGCGCTACATTTTATTTTATTTATATTAAACATTTTGCACCGTTCGTGGTCGCCCTGCGACTACAAATGCTGCAAAGTGTTCGAAACATCAAGAAACACAAAAATAAATAATAGATGCGCTTAATCCGATCAACAGTTGTATTATTATAGCTATAAATGCTTAATAATAGCTCAGCCTAATTATTAATTATAACATATATAGCTAGACAAACTTCTACAACAAAATTCAGTTTTTCCCTTTTATTGGACTATTCTTAATTTTTTATTAGAAACGGTTTTAAGCTTTCGTCTTTGGCAACTACTGAGCCATGTAGTAGAACCTCAAGAAGTAATCCAGAATTGTTTAAGATAATTTGGAAGCCTATAAAACTTTGAAAACACGACTGTTCCTTAAAAGACCCAGTGTACACCCCGTGCACTCGAAAATTTAGTGTACATACGGGTTAAGTCCGATGAAAATCGATGGTAAACCTATTGTCATCAATAGAGTACAATTCAAAATAGTCTTCTTAATAGTCGTCTTTCCAAATAGTTTCTTCCAGTCTGCTACTGAGAATTTTCTAACCACCCAATAACATTTCGACCGGGGAATCGAACCAAGGATCTCTCGCTGAGTAGCCGCGCTTGAGCCTACAAAAGAGGGTCTCTTTTATCTTTTTTATATAAAATATAATGTTTCGTAAATGTATAATGTTTGAAAAACTTTATACTCCAGGCTTATGATACAGGCTGGTTGGGTGATAAACCAGTTTTTATCTACATTTAAAACCAGACAAAAGAAAATATAAATATAAACGCAAGATACGATAAAAGTTACCCATATCGCCAATTTATAGGGGGTTTTAATTTCTTAAATTTGCTGTTTTATTATACCTTATTCCTTTCTCATTCAAATCAACTAATACAAAACCAGGACAACGAGTAAGTTTATATCACTTGAGCATAAAATGGGTTCGGAATTAGTATAAATCTCGTACACTAGGCCGATACTATATTTATTTATTCTACAATATATGCACGGATTTACAGAGGCAGACTTAATGCCTTAGGCATTCTCTGTCAAACTTCGGGTGGTGTAGAAACAAAAAGAACAAGAAAGCAGGTGCACCTAAAAGAAACATTATTTGAAAAAAAACTCATATATACTACAAACAACAATACATAAATACATTATACAAGTACATACATAAACTTAAAGATATAATAATGTTTATAAAATATACTAGCACTACATATATAATATATTGGTGCCCACAATCTCGTCTGCGTGATAAAAGGTAGCCTATGTCTTTCTCCAAGGTCCAATCTATCTCCTTGCCAAATTTCGTTACGATCCATTCAGCCGTTAAAAGGTAACAAACAAACAAACATACAAACAAACAGAGTTACTTTCGTATTTATAATATTAGTATGGATATAAATATATATACGTATATACATTACTGGTGAGAGGACTCTGCCAGTTTCTTGTGGTGATTGCCTTTACTTTTATTTTTAATGAATACAGTCAGTATTCATTAAAAATAAAAGTAAGGAGGCCGTCCTGATTTCAGAAGGCAGCGCATAGTCGTAAGGCTATAGTCTTATTACTAAAAACTATCTTTGTTTTAATAAAAACATTAATTTGATTCAGTCAGCCGGTATTAAAGCATGAATACAAATTCTTAATAGAAAACGTAATCTGAATAAGTTTCAGTCATTAAGATCTTTATACAAAAAAAAAGTTATTTCTTAATCACGAACTTTTTGTAAGGCGTTTTATTATTTAAGATTTAATTTAAGATCTGCGTTTAATTTAACTGGCTAATTAATGTCATATTCAGAGGCATAGGAAACGTGAATCAGTGGTACGGGTTTTAAAAATAAAATTGCTGTGTAAAAAGTACTGTGGGCGGGAGATAAAAATATGGCGGACAGTATTTTTTGACGTTTCATATACTTGCAGTGTGTTTGCGTTCGTAATGACCTTTAGAAATATTTTCAACAAAAATGTGGTGCTTATTATATAATTAGGATATTTTCATGCAGGTAATGTGAACTTTTAAAACGTAACGGAGGACGTTTGCCTGAAAAGTTAATTTCGCTAATGCTGATAAGCTGGAGTTCAAATTGAGAGGAACTTTGAAGCTCATTTTAAATTATTTTTAAAGCCGCATTTGACATTTAAACAAAATGTATAGGTATAGAGGAGTTCCGACTTTATATACGAAGGATAAACTTAGACAATATAACAAGTAAGTAACAGTTTTATCGTTAGGCATAAGTATTAACGTTTTCATAAACCTACAAAATGTGTAGGTATGACTAACCAGTATTAGATATATTTTTGTTTATTTGTAATCCCAGAAAGGAGGTCGCGTATCTACAAAAAATCATTCAAATAACATTACATAAAATTATGTCTTGTTATCTTGTATACGTAAGAGCTGTTGTTTCCATGTAGATCAACAAAAAAGTGTTTATCTGACCATAAAATGTAGCGTCAGCAACTTTCAAGTGTTACAGAATGAGTACAGCTCGTAACAGCAATTTATTTGGCAAGTTCCAAGCGGTTTGACAACCCTGATTTATGAACGCAACGAACTTGTCGTAGATATAAGGAATTGTAGTGCATGTGTGCGTCTCTCATACACATCCATCTCGTAGGAAGTAAGCAAATCTTGAAAGTAACAAGTCCTTTGCAAGCAGATATTTACAGATAATATATTGAGCGTATTTTTACAGTCGCAACGTTTTAGGGGCCCCATAGTCACGCATTACTTGGTGAACTTTTGCTTGTTATTACTTATGGCAAAGCAAAGTATATCGAAAAACATGACCAGTTGTGACGTGTATTAATTTGTACGGATTTTCTATACCAATAACTTATAGAACAGACTGTTTGATGACTGAAAATATAATTTAAGTAGTTAATTATTGTAATTATTTTCCTGATCAAACCATTAAAAATATATATTCAAATTCATGAAGACTTACTTGATTATACCACATACCTTGCATTGCATATTTCTTTCGTCACCCAATTAATTAAGACGTCACAGGAACAGAATATACTTTACTCACAGTAATAATAAATTCACTACGTACGTAGGTACGCGGTGAATCACTTTTCTTCGTATCTCTACGTAAAACCAAACCGAACGTATTCATTTGCGTCATGGGTTCCATTTTGTTTTAGTGACGTAGCGGTGTAGAGTTTTGTTTTCACTAGGAGACTAATATTGGACAATATGTTGGCCCAAAATTGGACTCTATTTCTGTGAGACAATTCATGTTGGCCCCAATGTATTCAAGAATACCAGACATTGTGTATTCTTTTTAATTTTTGTCTTCAGATTTGCCTATAATTTCAACGCTACTTTTAAAAAAAATTGCATCATTATGCTGTAGATTGCCTAAATATTTTTTAGCATTTAGCAATATTTACGTAGTCTATTGAAGTAGTGGATACGCAGCCTAGCTTTGGCACATCTCAATTAAGTATTTACGGTTGTGTGTGCCTATTCTTAATGGTTCGTTGTTTCGTATGTTTGTGGACGAATGTTTTAGGTAGGAGTATGACGTAATTTGTCAGTCAAGAGTTACTTTAGGAAAGGTTAGCGTTGGTGGACGATGATACTCTTCCAGACTGTTATATTAGGCTGTAGTTAAGGTTGTGTTTCGTCCCACTTACAATTAAAGGTCAAATCTCAATACATATACCCACGTTATTAGAATATATGCTTTCTGTTCCACTATTTATAAATAATTATACTAATAACAAATAGTATTTTTTAGGTATTTGATTTGATGATGAATTGATGATCGAATGTGGGGCACCTTCAATAAACGAGACTATCGACTTATAATAAGATGACTGATCTTTAGGACTGAAAATACTTCAAATAATAACTGAAGATATAATTGCTAATACTTAATTCTATTTTAAAATGCGACGTCGTTAGTCCTAACTAAACAAAACTGCTATTGAGTGCGGGTAAAATTAAAAAGAAAACATTATTTTCACCGCAACTAAATTCCTAAAACACGCAGACTGAAAGGGAAAAAATACAACAATGGACTGAAGAGGTTTAAAAGGACCCGGCTGGCCCACTTTCGCCCGCAGCGCTTTTTTCGCTTAATGACGCCACGCTCAAGGAAAGTTGGAAATATTAAAATGAGCAAGCACTTGTTTCGTTGGTAAAACGGCCATCGCTCTAGGCCTCGCGCCTCCTTACCAAGGCTCCAAGGATACCATATTTTAACTGTGAGTTGGATTCGCAGGCTCTCGATGCCTGAAATGAAAAAAGTTTGTCAGCCGCCTTATCGCGTTTTGTTTATATCGAGATCTGCATAGCTGGCGGAGTTTTCAACTGTTTTGCAAGCTAATGAGAAATAAAGTAGATTTGTGGAATACTTAGAGGGGTTGTTTATTTTCGATTGCAGTTTTTCAATTGTAATACCTAACTTATACAGAAGTTATGCCGAATAACTTTGTATTCGGCGTCAATTCTCGCGGGATAAGCAAACTTTTACATCAACAACAAAAAAAATACCGTCGACTCCATAAAATGATTTACGAAGGATAAATACACACTTAGCGTACAATAAACTTGGGCATTATCTCAAAAGGACGAACTCCCGACGTCTTGCTTACATTTGACAACACATAAAATCAGCGCTTTCGCGGAACCTCTCCAAGGCGCAAAGTGGAATGTCGTTAAGGAAAAAAGGAAAAATACTGGGATTTATTCGTAGCGTGTCCCCAATGAGTAATGCCTCCTGCGATTTAGGTGTCAGCCCGATAGAAGGCGTTCGACGGCAATGATTTATGTCCGCTGCTCCTAGTGCCCTCTGCACTTTGGAACAGCGTACTTTATAAAGATTTGTACATATCTCGCCGAAGCCTTAAGAATGAGCAGGTACATATTTTATTGCCTAAGTAGTAGCGGTTTTAGTCCATTAGAGAAGAACTTCAAATAAACTGTCTTTTCAAATGATAATATGATTAATACTATATATATAAGTTTTGATTTAACTATAAAGCAGAAGCAATTACGGTATTCTAAAAACACGAAGAGGTATAATTTTTATGCCAAATGCTTGCCATGGAATGACTAACAAATCAGCTTAGTAATAAAAACAACAACAGTTACGAGAACTAATCAAAAAGTTATATATATTAATATAAAGATCAGAAAATAACGCAATAAAATTGTAACCAAAGAACTTAGACGTAATAAAATAAAGAGACTGTGTTAGTTATACATAACGGCAAATATTTGTACCGACAAGGTTTCAAGAAAGTCTCGAGATTAGAAGAGAGGTTTATTTACTTTTTACGAACTCCGAAACTCTGTTGAAGTGTAAAAGTAACTCTGAAATCCATTAATTAACTGTTAGTTGTAATGATCAGTAATTTAATTACTTGGGAGAGCGAAATTTGATCGATCCAAGTTTGTAACGAAGTTGATTTCATCTTGTTTAGTTTAGAACTCGATATCCTTCAATTTTTAATGTTTGTTCATTTTTGGGTGATTGATAATTTTGTAGGCTTTTTTGGTACCCAGAATAGAAAATGTTTAGCCTTCATGTAATCTCGTTGATGATTCCACACTAAAGCTTTGAAACACGGGTTATCGCCGTACTGGTTTTGCTCTCCTCTACAGCAAAACGAGATGCCTTGAACGCTGATCACGTTTAGACATTTAAAATAAATTGTTCGTCTAGCAGTAGCCTACAGTAGCTACATCAAGTATTCGAATTCCATATTCAAAAGTATTTAATCATTATTTTTTTACTGCATTAAATAAGCACATCACAACCAAAGGATTATAAGCTGTCAACTATTCACCACCATACAGAAATCCGATTTCGCCAATAATATTTATTTTTCACCTCACCCAACCCCATGTAAACGCTATTACGAAACTGGAGCAAGTATCGTATCTTTTATCGTTGGGTAATCGCTTATTCAAATTTCCCATAATAAAATGACAGGTGACGGCCATGATCGAATATACAGACGTTTCGGTCGGGCATAAGGGTCGTTACTAAATCTTGCATCGATCTTTGGGTATCGGGTACCCTCATCATGCGAACCGAGTGATACGGGTCTCGGATGTAGGTTTACGAAAATTATTGTGGTATTCTAGATTATTTTAGTATTGTATACCTATATTGTCGGTTGGAAACAGTAGTGGTATATTTCAAAATACCTACCTACGATAGGTTGTCGGTTGGGTTCATAATTAGATATATATACTTGAAGTAAATGGGGAAGAATATGTAGACCTTTAAATGTTGTACCATTCTACGGAAGTTCATAATTCGTAACACGAAAATTTGGAAAACAATCTGCCTCCGGTGTATTCAAGGAGAAATTGAAAATATGTACAAAATTATATAAAATAGTAACTGAATATGTTATGAATATGTGTATGTATAAAATCCAATTTTTAGGGCCGATTTATCGACTTGTATTCGAAGTTTTTTCCCTTAGTCGACTTTTACGACATACGCAATATGATAAGAATCTCACATCCTACGTTTTTTACTTACAAAGCAGCGTGGAAGCAATAAATAATACAGACATTAATATCATTTGTAGTACCAGCATCTAAATCTATCTCGACGATGACCTGATGAATCAGTACAGAGGGGAGGGTATGCGACGGTGGTGCGGGGAAGGGGAATGCTAATGATTTATGTTGTCGCTCCGAGACGCTTCTCCCATAATAAATGTACCTACGTTACGCAAGTGAGTTCTTCGGGATTCGTCGGGCGAGTCTAGCCGCAAATTGTTTGATCACTCAATAATTGTATTACAGGGGCCGAGTCAACAAGGAAATTTCTCTTCTTAGTTAGATGGTGTATTTTTAAGGGCTCTATTTATCACACACCCTTTTAAGTTAATTTGAGTAGCCTTATCTTTTTGACTTATTACGTTAGCAGAGGGGCAATGTTTTCACAATTGTAGACGATGCTTTTTGCCAATAATACTCACGACTTAAATGTCTTTTTTTATTGGTGTCTGGACCTTTTCCAAGTGTGTGAAATCATAATCGATTGTGTGTTGACATTTATTCATTGAATATCACTGCACAATATTCGTACTATTCTTATTCTCGTGTGTGTTTAGGAGCCAACCTTATATAGGAGTTAATTAATTGACGGGCTACCTACTAACCGAACCACAGTGGCGTGCCTAGGGTTTCAAAATAAGGCAAGCCCAATAAAATTTTAACCGATTTCAAAAAAAGAAAGTTCAGTTTTGGACTGAGTATGTAGGTACCTACGTATGTATCATCGCAATTATCTCATAAACTACTGGTTAGGTACATTAAATTAAAAGTGAATTCATCCGTCTTCTTCTCGGCCCCGGTTTGTCACTTTCCTGATGCTGCATATGCTTTTCTAAAACGACATCGTATTTTGAAATTAACGAGACCAGTTTTAAAAAATTGCCTTTATTTAATGAAGTTTTGGACTCATCATGTCCTCTTACAGGAAGTTCCTGTTGTGCTAAATGACAAACAATATCGACTAATCTTTGAAATAAACTACGGTTGTTATCAACGCGCGTGTTATATTTTGAAATTTCCTCAGATAACTGGCGTGATATAGATGTCTCAATTCGTTGTTTACCAAAATTACTGAAAGAAACCATTGCACACAGGTGTTTATGGGAATTTGCATGCCTTTTAATAGCGCCAGATATGTTATTTAAATCATTATAACCAGATATATTCGGAATCTTCATTCGAAAAAAATATGCAGCACCAGCAATACAACTTATTAGTGTGCGAACAGCCAACAATCCAACTAGTTTTATACACTGATCTATAAAATTTTCGTTTATGCGATTTACTAGTCTGAGAAATACAAAGATTAGGCGTCGGTTTTAATGAAGAAATTAACTGTTTTTTCTGAGCAAAGTTTAAAGATTTTACCTTATCTTCGCCAATCAAAACTTGAACGCATTTTAAATCCTCACAAGGTACAATTACCTCCATTGTAAGTCACCAAAACAATTGTATCACTGAGAAAATCTAAGAAAACACACAAAAAACTTTAACAACAAAACTTTTTCCACTCAAGCAAATGAAACTGAAGTGAGTTGCACTCGGTACTTACGGAGAGTTGCAGTGTTGTCATTTAGGCAAAAAAGTCGCCAGGTATACGAAAAATCTAGCTAAATGTCGCAATAGGGTATTTTTCACTGATGGAAATAAAATATGAAACTTAGCTATAATGATAGAATGTATTTTATTTGACTCTTTGGTATTTTTTAAAATAATATTAATAACTCGTAAATACATTTAATTCGATAAACAAATTCATAATTTTTAATCTATGTGTCACGTGACTCGAAACTATTAATTATTTTAAAAAGTCGCTAGTTTTTATTGTTGCTAAATCTTAAAAAAAGTCTCCAAACTCGTTAAAAATCTCCAAGATCTCACAACGTCGCTAAAACGGCAACACTGCAGAGTTGGTAAGGTGTGCATACGCGTGCAACTTCATAGGCATGCACGGCTTAAATCTTCCATACTGATCGATTTGTAGACGCACAAGGTATGTACTCGTTATACGGCACATCGCTATAAGTGCGAAAGTGACAGAGATAGTATTTGAAAGCCCGGTAAAAGCCCGTGCGTGTAAGCGAGATAGCTATATGTAGATGCTGCAAATGCGAAACTCTGCGCGCGAACAATCGCGATGTGTAGTAGTGTGGCATAGGTAGATACTTTGTGTTATTTTGTTAAGAAATAAGCGCGCGAACTTTTAAATAGTTCGGGTTTGATATTGATTCTCTATCGAGCATTTTAGTAAGGCAAGTAAGGCTTTTGGGCTTATATGAAGGTACCGCCACTGCCGAACCAGTCTATCTATCAGCTATTTCGGTTACTAACGAATTAATGGTCACTTTGTATCTAGTACATTGTGCTATCATTTTTTAAATATTTTTGCTCATCATAGACTGCAAAAATGTACTATAGAGTGACCATCGATTCGTTGATAATTGATATAGCCAATTAGTACACTGGCCGGTGCTAGTCCGTGCTGATCAGTGTGAGTAGGTACTAAAATATCGGTTAAGTGCGCAACATGCTGGTATTCGGAATATTCTTTATTTTTACACGACTGCCCAAAAAGGAGTGTTATGTTTTATTAGGGTTCATGTATGCATGTTTGTGCCATCCACCATAACTTCTAAATGCCTTAACCGATTTCGATGTATTTCGTTAGAATTCTTACATTATCCCGCGAAACATAGGCTAGTAAGATTTCATGAAATGGCAGGTGTGCTTTTTTTTATTAATTTCCTCTTATTCTGTTAGTTTCTGCGTGCTGGTTGCTTTTAATTGATTAAACGTACATTTTACGTATATTTTAGAATATAAATGTATTGATGTATTAACTGTAAGCAATCCTAAATAAATAATAGTTACCCAAGCCGCCTCTTGATTAGTGCATATAGTGAAACAGGCGATTGGTACCTATAGCTGTATGTCCAAATTGTCTGTATTCTCTGTATATATATCTGCCTTACCTTTTCCCAATTTCATTGGGATCGGCTTCCAGTCAAACCGGATGCAGCTTAATACTATTTTACATGGAGTGACTGCCTATCTGACCTCCACAACTCAATTGCTGGGTACCTAATACGATATCTCGTGGTATGACTGGTTGTCAGACTTTCAGGCTACTGACTACCCGTAACGGCTGTCATAGATCTTAACATTGACAACCGGGACCGACGGCTTAGCATGCTCTTCGAGGCACGGAGGGGTCTCGGTATGAAATGATGGTCACCCATCCAAAGATCGACCGCGGCAAGCGCAGCTTAACCTCGATCAATCGATCTATGCGGCTGTTAGTTAGCCACGAGCCCTTATGTATGCACATTTCAGAGAGAAACATTATATCACTTGTAAGATACCTATCGTATCGGAAGTCGTAACAGTCAGTCGAGGACAAGAGTAATTTGTGAGTAGCGACTGCGAAACGATAGCAGACTGCATGAGCGTGGTTGATGCTTATATCTACTATCAAAATAAATACATAGTTATTAGTTATTAAATAGTTATTCTGATTGGTTCATGCACACAGTAGTGTCTTCAGTAGGGTACCTAAGTTGGAGTATAATAACTTTCGTGAGGCATATTCATATTAATTATTGTCTAGCGTTGTGTATCAGTTTGACTCGCGAAATCACGGGCTCAGCTCATGACTAATGGCTCCGTTCATGTTCGAGACTAATCGGGCAATCCCGAAAAATGCACTTTATTAGTAAACGGTGAACACCGTGGGAGAGCCACGCTTCGGCACGAATGGGCCGGCTCGACCGGATTGATACCACGGCCTCACAGAAAACCGGCGTGAAACAACGCTTGCGTTGTGTTTCGCCGAGTGAGTGAGGGTACCGGAGGCCCAAACCCTTTAAAAGGCCGGCAACGCACTCGCGACTCCTCTGGGGTTGCGGATGTCCATGGGCGGCGGTAATCGCTTACCATCAGGCGAGCCGTCTGCTCGGTTGCCCCCTATTCCATAAAAAAAAGAACATTAATACTTAAGTTGAACTTCTTCAAGTGGTTACCATAATGAAGGAGTTACCCCTTTCACTACGGTACAATTATAGTACTCGTTCATAAGGTAACATGGTTTAGACTTTGGAACGGGTTACCGTTCCAAAGTCTTAACGTTTCGGGAAGTTTTAAAGGGATTGTATGGAACCTACGTTACATATTTCCTTTTTCTGTAAAAATGCATAGGGATTTTAGTTGGTCTATGTTTATTGATCATTTGATAAAGAAGGTATCTGTATTGTTGATATTTTTGTATAAATGTAGATTGCTCTTATACCCTTGCATACCTAGAAAAGATAATCTATTCTTGCCCACAACCACGCGGTCAAAATGCCAGGAATGGTTTCGTATTTAATGCGAGCGAAGCGCGTATACCTACTGCGCTAGTAAATAAATATGTTCCAATTACCGTTTCACGTACAATTAACTAGTCAACCGTAATAACAAAGCAATTTCTACAACAAACTGTTTCCCTCTAAATCCACTAATCTCATATAAGCTGTTAGTGCCGCTTTAAACATAAAAGCGCTCACGTCCAATATTTACGGGCTCTTATAAAAATACGATTGTTAGCGCTGCCGCCATTATGCGTTACGGTAAAACCCCGTTAAGCTGAAAACGTGGCATCGACGTGAATGATTTATAAACGAGGATAACAGGGCATTAGCAAAACCACAACACGAACGCGCACTGGATTTAGTAAAAAGAGATCTGCCATTATTGTGTGGAAAGATTTATTAGTTGCAGGCACGCCGCCATCTTTTTTTTGCAGTCAATACGGCGGATACAGAAATTAGGTAGGGTTAACAAACAAGCCGACACAGAGTTGTTGCGCGTATCGCCCCAAGCTAAACCTTCCACGATCATACGGGAGTAACAGTAAATGTTAAATAAATCAGTTTCTGATATTTCACACAAGTCATATGTAGAAATCAATTGAAGGAACCTCTTTTTGTTTCTCTAGTATACATAGGTAGGCTATGTAGAATAGCAAAAGTTATTAATGAAATTAGTTATCTCTTTGGGTTGCCAAAACGTGTTGGGAACACTGGCCTGTTACGAGTATTTTAACTTTGCTTACGCTATAAGTATCGTACGGTTTTTATTGCGTATTTCCGCTCTTTTGTATCTGAAGCGGATGTTACGCCGGCGCCATTGCTTCTCTTTTGAAATTGAATTGAGAAACAGGTGACGTTGTGCCAATTCTTTATTGTGACCGTTACACTAATTTGAAATTAATTTGAAACTGATGCTGTTGTTATATTAGCTTGTTCTGCTTATTCCGTTTATGTACTTATTACATGTATAGTTATGTCGGTTACTACACATTACAATTGGCTATTAAAATATTATGATCGTTGAAAATAAGAAAAACAACGCCGTCGTTTCATTCACGCTGCACACTTTAGTTTTTGGGTCAAAAATTTGTTGACTCTTTGGTTTATTAAATTTGAGGCAAATAAACATATCTTATATCCACATAACTTAGCATTAAATACATATGAAATGTTTTCGACAGGAAAGATTTTTCTTATACAAAAATAGCTACTCCTCGATTATACTTTGCAATATTGGTGTGCAATTTAGTTGGTGGTTCAGCCCTCGGGGTTGGCCCACAGGCACTCGTGCGTAACCACCCCGGCTTTCACCGAATAATGTCAGTTACCTTTTATTACGAGTATTATGTAAATATAATAATGGCCCAATGACACGGCCTTGGGTAGGAATTCCATACCAAATATTATAACGTTACTAGTTTACGCCCGCGTGGAGTATACTATAAAGTACCGAATTAATATTAGCGCCATTAAGTGATACTTTTTAAATCGTAATATACAAGAATCTATGCTATTTTTCTTCTCTATTATGTTGTGTTTAACGTGTGTCTGTAACGAGTTTCATAGAAATTGGTTCAGTAGTTATGACGAAGAAGAAACAGACGTACTTTTAAATTTAAATCGTAAATTACTGCATCACGCCTCTATTCTCAGAAGGGTTCGGCAGTGGTGTACCTGCCGTAAGTTGTACACCTACATTTCACCAATGCTGTTATTAAGTCCCATATAATAGGTGGTGAGACTATTGCCATCTACCGGGTGAAACTCCGCCCTCCTTGCGGCTACTGAGTTCTTATCAGAAAAATCAAATTACACTTTGCTTAACCCGGGGTTTGAACCCTAGATCACACTCAGTAGCTGATTTATATTGTAAGTTATTGTATAAGTATTGGCAGCCGAATTACGGTTTTGACGGGTTTTGTTTGAATATAATACGTTGTGCTACCCGGCGCCTAAGCACGGATCTTTTTGACAAACTTGTCGACTCGATAAAAGTTTTTATGTATAGCATTTTTTCATTTTATCAACACTTTATGTCAAATATAATTATATTTTTTTTTTTAATACATGTTGAGGCCATGTAATGCCTATATTAATTCTATTTTTCAAAGAAACATTGAAAAAATAATAGACAAGAACGGGGCTTGAACCCGCGACCTTTGACGTTCCGTGTCATCACTCTACCAACTGAGCTACCTTGTCGTGTTCAAACCTATTGAATTTTCAATCCTCTTTGTATACGTCTTAAGGAGACGCCTGGTGATATTTATCTAGTAATCATTTACAGACTTTATGTCAAATTTGACGTTTGAAATCGAAAACGTATCGACAAAAAGAACCATGGTCGCACCGCCGGTTTGATAAGGAATATTGGGCTTTGTCTACATCAACGCTGAAGTCTGACAAGAGAATTCTAAAATATGTTCCGAAAAATGTTTGCGCTACGTGTCTAGAGGTCACGTTTGAGGGTAGTAAAATTTAAATTCCTTGGAGTTCAAGGTTGGTTGTAAAAAAGTTTTGGTTTTAAGTCTTTTATGGTTCGTGTTGTTTAGAACCTGAAGAAAGACTTTCCATTATCATGTATGACGCAAAGTTTTTAAAAGGAAGGATGTTTGTATAGGACTAGAACTAAGAAAAGAATATTAGCCATGTCTTAACCCAATAAGCTATTCCCAAAAAAGAATTAACTAAAAATATACTTTAAAATTGTCACAACAAAAGCAGGAGCGGTATACCTACTTCCAAATTGATGAAAAACAGACAAATCTATAAATCATGAATCTAAAAATGATTTTATTGCTTTGACATTTTTCCTCTTAACTTTCTACTTCACAATTTTGCCGTGGTACGTTCATTATGTGTATTTGTTTCCTTATGTTTGAGTTTACCTCCCTGGGGAACCAAGTAGGCCGTGCTGTACAAACACTTTAACTTTCAACAAAACACCATTACTTACAGTATCAAATAATTCTATAAACACACTTCTTGGTCAACAATAAAGATGAAAATAACGCATTGTAATGTTTAAATGAAAGCAGATACGCCTTTATCTGACGTATAAAAGATATTAACAGGCCAAGTTCTCCCGTTGCGAAATATAAGCGCCAACTAATTTCAGATTAAACAAACAACAGTGATTACGGTTAGTGTGATATACGAATGGTTGTATCAAAACATTGTATTTGTACGAGCGGACTGCGTACGCAATAAAAGCAGTTACGGGCGAGTTTGTATCCAATCTTCGTAAACAGCGATCCGTACTGTTATTGGCCATAACGATTACAAAGCTACGGCCAAATTGAAAGTATAACTCGGTCGATGCGATCCTAAGAATGTGCAAGCCGGCAAATCTATAACTAAAGCTACGTAGACCACCCTTCGTGAAATTATTGCACGCCCGCCCGAAAATAGGTCAATTGCCTCCTGTGCAAGAGTGAGAGCTGTAGGGATCATCGCGCGTGACAAAGACGGAAGTTTTAATTCGTTCAGGTGACGTCACGAGGGTTTTAACAGGATCGTTCGTTTTCTTTTTGGTAGCTATTGTTTTGGTACTGTTCGGAAGCTCGCAGGGCGCTCGTCTTCATTCAGGGGGTTTATTTGTTTGACGTTGTGTGGAATCAGTAATGTGTCTCGTCTATTACGTTTATTGTGTGAGGCGTTTTGTATATAATTCGTATTTTTGAGGAAATCTGATAATGATGTTGAATGAATTCAATGAGGAAATGAAACAAACCAATGCTGTGGTGAAGATTTCACTATGTATTTCGATATAAATACTGGCTAGTTCAATTCGTCTGATGAATCCTTTGTTTCAATATTCTCAGTAGGCAGTAATTTTGGGAGGACTAGACGCTCATTGTTTTGGGTAACACAATAAGTGCCGTAAATGAAAGACTTAACTTCGTTGTAGCCTTAGTCTTACTTCAATCAATCTTCATTACAGCAAAAAAATGTGTCCGGTGGAAAAGTGCGGCATGTAAAATCGTCGCACGGTTTTCATCAGTTTGTACATGTGATCGATAGGAACATTTCATCTGATCATCTCTGTGTTTTGGCAAGTGGAACAGTCAGTCTTTTGTTAGTTAATAGCGCTCGGTAAGTCAAGTCCAAGGCTTGAACTTGAACGAATCGACGGGGTACGCAGAGGTGTATGCACACACATTTTACCGATTCCGCTAATAAATCCCAAAGCATACTATGGTATACCAGGCACTATTCCAAATTCTATTGAGAATTCTAGAGATAAACTATTTTAACAGTTGTCCGACCCGGGAACCGAAAGCCCTAATGCTTTTCAGTAGCGCTTGGGACCACTAAACTAACGAGGGCGATAATAATTCTTAGTGACCTTTTTTATTGAAGAAGTTAATTTGTTGTATGCCATCGTTCACACAGTGGTTCATTACGGTAATAAAATGTGTCATAAACAGTACAGACACAGGCATAGCAGTCGGTAATTGGACACTCCAATGAAGAGAGATTCTGGGACACAATAACAACCTTTGTGTTTCTTAGATAATGTGCGCTGAAGTAATTTATTGTGAAGCTTGGAGTTATCGCGATCAAATAAAATTATTTTTATATTTATAACCTTTTTCGAAACTACGCTATTGTTGCATAAATTAAATACTTCCACATCTAGTGATTTGAGTTCAAGTTCACGGTTTCAAAATTTACCAAAGGTACCTACTATACGATGTGGCAATTTTTTTTTAGGATTGCAGTACCGTTTTTGTTCCGCTGTTTACGTCAGTGAGGATAACGTATATGTTTAAAGATATTGGTTTTCAAGGACACCGTTATGGGTAGTTCTCTTAGTAGATGTAACAGGCTATTTTCAAAGATACTTACTAAAAATAAAGTTGAGTTATGGCACAGTTTTGTGATAATGTGACCTAGATACATTAGGTACGCATGGTTCGTAAGACCTCGTGTGAAAAGGTAAATAAGTAAATCTTCATGTGATGGCAACGAACCTTTGGACATTTGCTTTACATGATTCCAATCGGGGCTGCATGTAATAAATATTGTTTTAACAGAATAACTATACAATCCACACTTCCATACTTATACTATAAATGCGAAAGTACCTCTATTTGTTTGTTTGTTTGTTACCTTTTTTTAGTCGTGACTAAACGGCTGAACGAATCGTAAAGAAATTTGGCAAGGAGATAGATTGTATCTTGGAGAAGGACATAGGCTACCTTTAGTCACACAGACGAAGTCGCGGGCACCATCTAGTATTTATGTATTTTTTTAAAACGCATTAGAGCATGTGAACTATAATGTTAAATATTTTTCTAGATAGAAATATGACCGTGAATTAGATTTGAACCCGCTCGGTTTACTATAGAGCACCTAATAGTTCCGTACATGGCGTAACGAGTTCACATCCTCAAAAAATATGACTTTACAATATAACTCTTTCCATGTCCAATTAATCACTTATGATACACGGAGATTGTTTAACTATTGTGTCTGCTTCGTGGACAGGGAATCTGTTAGAATACATGTAAAGTAATTTCTAAATAATTATTGAATAGATTCAGGTGTTACTTTGCCGAAGTCCATTAAATGGATGCAAATAAATATAATACTTCTACAATACAATAACCCGCCCGCAAATATATACACATACGCAAGCGGTGAAAATTTCGACTACCACCAAATTTACGTGTTTTGCCCCCCACGGGGCATCATCGGATCAAGGAGCTGTTAGACCGTGCAGTGTCCGCCACCGATACACGTTACTCGGTAATACATGACTACCCTCAATATTGTGGAAGTAGCTAGATATTGTATTTATTTGGATCCATTCAAAATAATTAGTATAAAACAAAGTCGTATCCACGTCTGTCTATTTGTTTGCTAACAACTTCTAAACTACACAACAGATTTTGATTCGATTTTTACAAATACTTAGAGAATTTCTTAAGAATACTATATGTACGTATACAATACATTAATATTTATCTAGAGCGTGTGTCAAGTATAGTTATAATTTTAATTATGTCATACTATGGTAATTTATAGAACAGACTGGTTTTATAGTATTTATCACCGGTTTATACTTCGAACAGTTTGTATTGTAAATAATATTTTAATTATATACAGCTTGGGAAAATACTGATTCGACCGTAGACAATTAGTCGTTCTATTGTGTATAGTTTTACGTAGCTTAAAGGGTTAATAATGGTTACTATTAAAAGAGGATATTTCTAAAAACTAAATGTCATTTGCAATTAAAGTAAATACGGTTCTGTTTTTCATAGCATAAAACGTAAACGTAAAATGTAGTGCCATTAAAACATTGGCGTTCCAAATTATCGGACCATTTTGTAAAAGTCAATCTGAAATCGATCAATTTAGAGGTTCACTTTTGATTGGAAATTAAGTTCCTCTATCTATGATATGCTTTTTTTGTCAAACGATCCGAAGGTTTTGTTATACTTTACAATAAAAAATATTATACAAAAATTAATTTACGATACCAAGTCTCGTACATCTTGTCGTTGTTCAAGAAGGTACACAGATTTGATAAGCACGGCTTGTTAAACATGTAATTACTTCATAATTAACACATAATAAGGAACACCCCAGACGTAAGAGGGTTCCTTGATGAGCAGGCTGATCATAAATTGTTTTACGTGAGATAAAGACGAAGCATAGGTACGTAATAATACTTCTGATTTTAAACGGTAATTATGTTTTTTGCGCTATTTTTATATAGCTTTTGAATGATAAATACACATACCTACATGGTATCGCAGATGTATTTTCTATAGGGGTTCGACAGAGGTATATATAACTGCATACCCACATTTCTCTGATGTCCTATGGAATAAGTGGTAAGCCTGTTGCCATTTATCGGGCATAATTCTAATTTCCTAACAGAAAAAAAGAAACATTTTTTTTACCCAACGCCTGATTCGATCCCATCATGCTCATGCTCATCACCGAGTCTCGCTTGCGACGCCTAGACGAACGAGGGAGTAATAAGTACACATTTTTATGAACCATAATATAGCGTAATAATTTACACCAACATGAGTATTCTGTAATACCTACGTATTATAATCTTTTTTTAAAACGAAGTTGATGACTAATGAGATTTAAATTAAAAGTTCTTAAAAAATGTAAGACAATACACTTAAGCAAGATGAAATTAATAAAAAAATCAAAAAGCACGCCTGCCGTTTAAAAAAATCTTACTATCCTATTTTACCCGAAATAATGTAAGGATTCTAACGATACTCCATACTTCGTAATCGGTTCAGGCATTTAGAAGTTATGGTGGAAAAAAGAAAGTCATAAACATACATACATACCTACACGAACATTAAAAACATAACACTCCTTTTTGGGCAGGTGTGTATAAACAAATCAATGGTCATGTTTTTTCCATTTGACATGTCTATTTAAGTTGGATACTCCACTAAAATTATTCTTATACACCCTAATCAACTTTAAAACAAATAAATATCTTTAAATGCCTCCATTAACCCCAAGAAACTAACAATAAGTACCTAATAGTGTGCCCCGCGACGGCTCGCAGCAAATAATTATGTAGTCTAATTAAACATTTGTGAAGTCGACTTTCTAGCCTCCTCCCCTCTTTTGAGAGGCAACCGAGTGTGTGATTAGGGGCGACGAAGGCTGTTTCTATACGACGCCTGTTTGCATGTTCCCATCTCGAATAATTTAGACTAGCGTAGAACAATTCTAACTAATGCTGTTTGCTTGTAACTCGCTGAGACGTTGCGATGGAATTGCAGTTTGAGATTTGAATGATGAATTGATTGCAATGACGTCGCCATAAGACGTCTTAAAATATGGAAGAAGAATTCGCGGTGGTGAGCAGAGGTCGAGATGGCTTAGTGGTCAGAGCGCCTGGAGTATTCATCCGGGAGGCGCAGGTTCGAATCCTGTTTGCGACCGTATTCTTTTTACATTTAATATAATAACTTTAAATAATATAACTTTATTTCGTACTGTCGTTTAGACCTGGCTAGTGGTTATGAGGTCGCCTCTTGAGACGCAGGTTGTGGGTTCAAATCTGGCATGTACAAATGTGACTTTTTCAATATCATATGTACTGCTTTAGTAAATCTAAGACATACGGCGAAGGAAAACATCGTGGGGAAACCTGGACTTAATGGTCTGAAATCGCCAACCCGCAGTCAGCTAGCGTGGTGATCAATGCTTGTGCCTTCTCTGTATGAGAAGAAGCCATTGCACTGCAGTGGTACAGTTTTAGGCTAGTTATGTAATGTATGTTGTATGGTTTTTTTTTAACATTATTTCAGACATAATCAGTCCATAGGTTGTTAATGATAAGTTAGTAACCGATTGTGCATAAATGCTATATTTATTTATTTATTTACCGTTAACATACTGTATAACATAACAAGTCGATATTATAAACTAATCATAAAAGTTGAAAACGAAATAAATTTCCATGTAATACATAGTTCAAACATCACAGTATAATGAAATAACGTAGCGGAATTCTCTGGTACCCACGGTAAGATTAAACTTGTGTTATGGGCACCAGAGTCCGTCTAAATTAGAAATGCAATTAATAAATACAATGAAATACTTACTACATAATTACTTTGTATTCTTATAGCTACCTCTACCCAGTGTCTTTATTTAGATGGGGCATTCCGGCCTGCTAGCAATCATTTTCAGGTTGCAATTCTGACTGTTACGCATACGACATAAGTAAGGAAGCCGCTTTCTTACGCAAGATGGCGTGAAAGCCATTAGTGCGAGCTTCATGGCGTGGCTTCGTCCGGTGGGTGGTAACCAGCTGCGGCCGAAGCCTCCCACCAGAGTTGTGTTGTTGTACGTAGCTTAAAGGGTTAACGGTTACTATTAAAAGAAGATATTTCTAAAGACTAAATGTCATTTGAAATTAAAGTAAATACTTTTCTTCATAGCATAAAAATATAGTGGCATTCAAAAGTCGTAAATTATCGGACCATTTGATAAAAGTCAATTTTAAATCGATCGATTTGAGGTTCACTTTTCATTGCAAATTAAGTTCAAGTATCTATGATATATTTTGGCAAACATGACATTTTCCATAACAAACATGCACTACTTCATAGGAGGGTGATGTTTGATAGTGAATATTGAGTGGTCAATCATCTAAAGTTAATATGGTCGTTAGCAGGATTCGAACCTGCTCTGACTACTAAGACATCTCGACCTCTGCTCACTATCCTGAATTCTTCTTCCACATTTAAAACGTCTTTTGGTGACGGCATTGCTATGTGTTTGATTTTGTTGTGATTATGTATTCAGTGGTCAGAGCGCCTGGAGTATCCGGAAGGCGAAGGTTCGAATCCTGCTCACGACTGTATTTTTCTTTCCACAAACATTTATAACTGTAAAGTAATATTTTCGAGAGTGAAATTAGATCATGATTAGTTGTTACATATATTCATTTAGATACATATAATATTTCGTGATGAATAATTGGCTGTCATAGTTTCACACTTATCGAAATAAAAACGTTCACGCTCATTGAGATGATGAAACGTTTTAATTCGTAAGATGACATGTATTTTTTTAATAATTTCTAGGAATGTAAACAAAAATATCAAATGAGAAAATTCATATTTTTTTTTTTAATAGACGCCTTGAACTTTGTGTGTTTTGAAGAATATTCTTTATTAGTTAAAGATAGCATCATAGCATCACGCCTGTATTCCCCGAAGTGGTACGCAGAGGTGTACACAATTGTAAAGAAAGAAAGAAAGAGGCGGTAATGCCTTGGAGATGCGCAAGAGGAACACGGTTTTTTTTTTTTTTAAATGAAATAGAGAGCAACCTAGCAGACGGCTCGCCTGATAAGCGATTACCGCCACCCATGGACACCGCAACCCCAGAGGAGTCGCAAGTGCGTTGCCGTCCTTTTAAAGGGTTTGGGCCTCCGGTACCCTCACTCACTCGGCGAAACACAACGCAAGCGCTGTTTCACGCCGGTTTTCTGTGAGCCCGTGGTATCAATCCAGTCGAGCCGACCCATTCGTGCCGAAGCATGGCTCTCCCACGGTAAATACGGTAATTTTTATGAGTTACACACTTCACACGTATAGTTAGTATCTTATTTAAGTAATAATAACATAATCTATTTTCTACACACATTAGTTTTTTACGTACGCCGCGCCAGGCCGTGGCCGCCCGTGGCTTCACAATTTTTCAGGACCTATCTGAAAATCTGTCGGCCACATTACGAAGTGGCCGCTTATGCCTTATGAGTTAGGGACCTTTTTTGGTGTCGTGCAGGTAGCTTAATGTAGCATATACATAGTATGTAAGTTCTGTACTCTTTTTAATTTAAATTATAATTTAAATTTTATGGTGCTCACATGTACCTTACATTAAGTACTATTTTAGTTTAAGTTGACTCTGTACTGAGTCTAAAATAAATAATTTCTTTCTCTTGCAAAGAATGAAAGAAAAAGCTTTTATTCTTGCGCGCCACTTAACACACTAACACACTAAACATAATACAAACCTAAACCATTAAATAATTAATTTGACATAAATAAAATAGACGTAAATATCATGTTACCAACATGCACTAAACTAATTGATAAACAATTATTTGGTACCTGTGCGCAAAGTTCACAATCACAAACTAGTCTATGGAAACTGTTTACAGCTAATTGACAGGTAACAAGTTATCAACAAAACTCTGGGTTTAATAGTATTTCAGAATGTTTATACACAAAAAAGTTGATCTAAGGATACAGTTGTACACCCAAATTCCACCAATGCTGTTATTAAGTCCCATGTAATAGGTGGTGAGCCTATTGCCATCAACGGGGCATCATTCCAAACTCCGGGCTGTCACTGAAATTTCCTAACAGAAAAACTGAATACCACTTTGCCCGACCCGGGAATCGAATCCGAGACCTCCTCTGCTCATCAGTCGCGCTTGGGACCACTAGACCAACGAGGCAATTCTTTATTAGTTGAACTTTTAAATAAAGATTATCAACTTCGTACGGGAATGTAAAAATTTCACTGTTAAACAAGGATTTCCTTTTTTTTCTTGTCGTATGGTAGATGAACAGCTTAGTGTCAAAGTTTATTATTATACCACCCGTAGGTCTCTGACATGACTTTATACACCATCGAGCACATCTCTCAAGTGAGCTGGTTCCTTGCTACGTTATCCTTAACCGTTTTGAGCAAGTAATAAATACGCACCTGACTCCGAAAAATCAATAGTGCCTCGGAATCAAACCTATGACCTTTCTTGATGACATGCCATTCTAACGGTCATAACATTAAGCTATCACTGCTGTTATATATTATATATGTCGGAGATGGCAACACTGTTGTGGTAACAATGAGCGCTGAAGGCAGTCGGCGATTATGGCGAGTCAAGGAACACTCTCTTGCGAGCCGCCGTGGCGAACAGACCTCTACACCCTGACTTATCTAGACTTCTGATTTCTTGATATTTGAATACCTACATTGTACATTGTAATATGAAGTGACTCGCTACTAATCACTAACCCAAAGTAAATGTGCTCTCAGTGGCGGACAGCCTTAATGTTGGTTTTATTGACAATTACCTTTGAAATCCTGACAAACAGAGACCTCTGATCATAGTCTTCTAACCATTCCCGACATATAGATTCCCTGAAAAACCAACTATATGTATTAAAAAGTAATAAACTCTATTTTCTGCTATAAACATTTGCTAGGAAAAGAAAAACAGAATGTTCACATGTTTTCGTATAGCGTCATATGCATAATGTGTAATGATCATGAGTTCATTGAGCTTGTTTAAAAATATAAGAAAATATCAACGGCATATATTAACGGCAGCAGAGGTGTAGGCAACAGTACAGCTTGCAGCCAAAGTATCTACGAGATATACCTATAACTATCTTATAAACTGAATATGTGGTGCGTATTACATTTAAGACATAACACACAAACTAATGTTGTCTCTTTTCTTTTTCAGGTACGTTACTGTGCAGTGCAGGTTGAGAACAAAGGTACATTATATTAGCACTTGCAAATCCCACTTTAAGCTTCTGAGGAATACCAATAAAATTTGATGAACCTCTCCCGAACGAAATGTTTAAAGTATAATGACGAAAGATTAAAAATTTCCTCCATAACGTCCCAGTTTTAAACGATCAGCGTTTTTATTATGCCGATTGTTCCTCCCAGAACGATGAAGTCATAAAATTGTTATTGGTATGGCCATAAAATCGCTCATAACATACGTCCCGAACATCAATTAACTTGGTAGCAATTAATCCACTGATACACCCAGTTTTATAACTCAGATTCAACGTAGAAATAAAACTTTTTACTACAATGAATATTTATAAGGAGAGCGGACGTAAGTTCAAATAGTATCTTTTTTCTTTGCCCTAGTAATTATAATATGAAAGCAATTGAAATAAAATGTACGCAGTAGTAGGTAACTTTAATATTAATGAATTCCTTATTACAGATTTAATTAGTCTAGTGTAAGCACAAAGAGATTCCCGGTTGAGCTGGACAGAATGAAATAACTTTGGATTTTTACTTGAAAAGCAATGGACGTTAATATCAAGTTAAGAAAGTCAAACCACGACATTCATAACTTGAATGAAGTTATCATTCAAGTTATGAATGTCGTGGTTTGACTTTCTTAACTTGATATTAACGTCCATTGCTTTATATTAATCAGCAAAATGTTCTTTTTCCCTAGTCTGCCCTAGAATAGTTCAAATATTACTGAGATATTTTAGTTTAATAAAGTTCATAAAATTTATCTTAAATATCTAAGTTCATTTTGAAGTTCAAACTCAGTGCTTAATTGAATCTAGAGTTATTTAATATAGTCTGAGATATAATTAAAAACACGCAACGTGACATCCGATAAATTTAATTTTCACCTGTCAGGGTAAGGTACGTTCGGCAGACCGGGTACCCGAGCCCTCGAGGGGAGGATTCCCACGACACTTGGAGAGGAAATGGAACTTTCAGCTTTGATAAAGTTTTAATATATTCTTCGGCAAGTTTCCAACTTATTTCGCTGGGCTTTATGACGAATTCTGTGTGTGTTCGCCTTCTTTTCGTTACGCTTTTCCCAGTTTCACTTATTCCATGGAAGGATTTAATTTATGGAATATGGCTGCGGGCGCGACATCCCGTTATAGAAAGTATGTAGTTTGTAAGTTAGTTTATAAAAGTTTGTTCGTGTAAGGAACTAGTTTGCAGCGGGATGCCGCTGGTTTTTTGCATAGCCTCCGTGATATTGAGGTGAAGTGTGCCGCTTGGTATGAAGTTTTGTGTCTTTATGTAATTTTGTATACATAAACTTATTATATTAAATGGAAAAAGAATACGGTCTTAGTGGTCAGAGCGCCTGGAGTATTTATCCGGGAGGCGCAGGTTCGAATCCTGTTCGCGATCGTATTCTTTTTCCATTTAATATAATAACTTTAGAGTTCGCTAAGCATGCGTTAATGTTTTTCAAAGATTTATCTTAAATAGTTAAGGTAATTGCATTCTTTACGACATTGTATTAACTGCAAAGCTAGTCGCGTCGGTTCGGTCACTTGTATAGGGACTGAATTGATAGCAGTGACGTCGCCATAAGACGTGTTAAAATATGGAAGAAGAATTCGCGGTGGTGAGCAGAGGTCGAGATGGCTTAGTGGTCAGAGCGCCTGGAGTATTTATCCGGGAGCCGCAGGTTCGAATCCTCTTCGCGACCGTATTCTTTTTCCATTTAATATAATAACTTTAGAGTTCGCTCAGCATGCGTTAATGCTTTTCAAAGATTTATCTTGATTTGTATACATAGTATGTAGGTATTGCTTTAGCTACGGTGGAATTAATTGTATAATAATAATTCTAGTTACAAAACCCTTGAGTACCTTCTCAAATTAGATATAGATTTCACAAGGCCTTGAAGTGGGGTCCTCAGACAAGGTTAAAATTACAAAAGTATGAAACAAATTTCTAAATACTGATTTAAAAAATTTCATTAGCAAATTGTAAGACATTTACTTAATTACTGACGGCCGAACGTCGCTGAAAATTCTCATTTCAATGGACTATTCAAAATTGTTTAATAGCAAATATTACAAAAAAGGCAACTTGTTTACGAGCAACAACAGTGGTCTGATTGCGGCACTTGTGAATTAATTTTAATGTTTAAAATTCCCGAGAAGTTCCTAGCAGTCGGGGGTTATACTCAAGAAAATAATTAACCTTTATCCGCTGCTGTCAAATGCAATGAGCTGTGGGTTCGCTTGCTTTTCGATTTTTTATGTCCCGAGTCGTTTTCACTTTATTTCATTGCATTAGGGTGCAATATTTTGTTTGTTTTTTTTTTGTTCTGTTTCGAAAAATTCAATATACCTATTGTTTGTTTTTTTTTGTTCTGTTTCGAAAAATTCAATATTTTGTTTTTTTTTGTTCTGTTTCGAAAAATTCAATATATTGTTTGTTTTTTTTGTTCTGTTTCGAAAAATTCAATATTTTGTTTTTTTTTGTTCTGTTTCGAAAAATTTAATATTGACTTTTTTATCTGCCATTCTTCAAAGCTGTAGAAAGATTTAATATATCTTTTTTATGTGCCTCGTTGATCTAGTGGTAGTAAGTGCGGCTGCTGTACGTCAGACCCTAGGTTTGATTCCCGGGTCAGGCAAAGTGATATAAAGTTTTTCTATAAGAAAATTCTCAGTATCAACCCGGAGTTTGAAATTGTGTCCGATTTATGGCAATAGGCTCACCTCCTGCTTACATGCGACTTAATAAATGCATGGGTGTGTAAAAGTACTCCTCTGCTTAAACCTTTGGGGATACAGGCACATACATGTGATGCTATTTTTACACGAGTGCCCAAAAATTAAGTGTTATATTTTTGAGTTTTTATATATGTAGGTATGGATGTAAAAATAATGGTGAGTTTCATTATTCCACTATAACTTCAAAATGCCTGAAAAAAATATTAATTAGAGAATTAAAAAGCACTAACTAACTTTTTCGTGCAAAAAATCTTGGAAAAGTATTTTACAAAACTTTTTAAAATCTTACTAGCCTTTGTTGTACTCGAAAAAATGCAAGGACTCAAAATTTCGTAATTTCAAATTCAATGCATAAATATTTTTTTATTACTTGTTATGATATAGGTACGTCGATAAACAAAAACCCACTACAAAAATAACAACGTCGTTTTGGCGTTATTTTTTCAAGTTTTACTTCATTAATATTCTCTGAACACATTTCAAATTCCTATCACGCAGTTCAATGAAGATTGGCAGCTGTAAGTAATGAGCAAAAAAATCAACTCCAAACTTATTCTGTGTCCTTCCAAGCGTTAAAAATGGCGTCAATTTAAAAGCTATTCTGAGATTTATATCACAGTTGCGTCACAAGTGCCCGCTACAATAGGATTATCCTGAAAGGGCGAAACTACGCTAGTTTCGGTCTCCAGACAGTCTGACAAGATATCCTCCGTCGACCTGGTTGACATTACGTCTGTGCTCATTACGCAGCCGCCGCGACAAACAATGCTTTGATAGCTTCTAAACTGGGGCAATCCCTACATCGCATCGGTCCTTGTCAAGCGAGTAGGGCTGCTAAACCAAGGGATTATGATCTTTTGTTTATAGGTTTTCAACTTTATTATAACATAAAGAATATTACATAGCATCACGCCTGTATTCACCGAAGGGGTAGGCAGAGCTGTAATCAGTTGTATACCCACATGCTGTTATAAGCCCTATGGAATTGGTAGCAACCGGGCACAATACAAAACTCCGGACTGCTACTGAGAATTTCTTAACAGAAAATCCCATTAACACTTTGCTTAACGCAAGACCTTATGCTGAGCAGTGGCGCTTGGTACCACTGGAGCAATCAGGCAGAACCTTAGCACTCAGTTTTCATTGGAATATTCAGGAATATTTAAAAGGTTACATAAATAAATTTTATTTTTATATGTAGTAAGTATGATCTACTTGAAAGGGAGAGGAAAAAAGAGGTTCACTTTACTTAAAACAACATTCAGTCAATAGAATTTTATTATATTCGTTTGAAATATACAGTCCCAATTATATTGGCATTCACAGCATGTTTTGTCCTAAGAAAACATAACAAAAAATGACATTCGATAACCCTAATAAATCGTCTAGTATATCTGTCTCTTTCGCACATCGACCTGCAATCACTCCCTCGCCGCCGACGCTGCCCCAATGATATTTGTGTTCGATTATAATTAAACCCATGTCCTCCTTCTTTGAAATGTCAAGCTGTCTTTAATTAAAGCCGGCCTTTAATTATAGATCTGTCCCTTTTCGTTTTCTCAACAAACAAAAAGATATTCGAGTAATATTTAATACTTGATAAACGATTAAGTTCAGCAGTTTGTTTTCGAGATTAATATTTGAGTTAGATGTTTCAGTTTATTGAATACAAGTTTTGCGACAAACTATAATTATGTTGAACTGCTTGAAGAATACAGTTATTATGAACACTGCGTTTTTTTTAATGGATTATTACCCAATTAAACCTTAAACAGATAAAAGTGCGTAGAAAAGTCTGCCATTTTGTATTTTGTACCTACATTTTACTTCCCATCGAATTTTACCTAGAACCTTCAATATTATGCAATATATATATATACCAATGAGGCCGCATTCTATATAAATGTCTTAAACTTCATACCCACGACCAAGTCTCACATTCTTGTACCTACAAAACCTTTCATCCCTTGTTATATTGTTCTATCACACGTAGGCGTACCTTTGTGCCGAACTGTCAAAATCTCCAATAACTCTCGTAAAGCAAAAGAAGCAAGATTAATTGGTACAATGTTCGCGTGTCGACCGTGTGCAGCGGATAATTTATGAAATTCATTATGGTGCCCAGCAGCGCCCGCACAAGTACCCGCCACCTTATTGTTGCCAGTGTTGCTACCTAATATAAAACATTTCTTATACACCCGTGTACGTAATTATCGTTTTATTCCTACATTTTCTTTCGCAACTCTCGTTATGAGCTAAGAAACTAGATTTTCTTATTATGCCTACACGTAGGTGAACTTTGGTAATCCCTAGGTAATTAGAGAGATAAAACGTAGTCTGCGCTTATTAAGTGTTCGTTGTTTCTGTCTTTCGATTTATCTTCTTGATTAGTTTAACTGTGAGATATTAAATATATTTAGCTTAAATACTTACTAGTAGAATTAATGTCTTATGTGAAGCAAGATGATTATAAGTAAGGTAAATTATATTCAAATAAATAAAAAGCCGAGCTAACTAAAGGTTGGATCCGTTTACATAACTTGCAATGAGGCGCTACCACTTTTATGAAATGAATTTTAAATCCTTACATTTTTAAACGATCAAAAGCTCATGCAACGCAATTTACCATACATAAATTATTGATAAAATACCATTTACGATCGTAGGCATGGCATATCCATAAACGCTGCAAACTGCCTATTTGTGTCACAATAATATTTTTTTGTTTTCTGTCATTTTTTATTGAAATCAACCGA
Source organism: Xylocampa areola (assembly GCA_935421205.1). Classification (NCBI taxonomy): domain Eukaryota; kingdom Metazoa; phylum Arthropoda; class Insecta; order Lepidoptera; family Noctuidae; genus Xylocampa; species Xylocampa areola. The sequence continues at coordinate 6,690,453 of OW285217.1, read as the reverse complement.
GCTATAAACCAATCGAGGCTTTCAGACATAAACAAAGATGTTGGCGCCGACGATGTTTTCTTGTTAACTGTGGCGTTCAGTAATAGGTGGATACGTTCGATAGTGGAGCCCGACCACGGGCACAAACACGCCTCGGTTTGGCGAAAACAACACTATTTATCAAGAGGGTAGATATCGGCAACTCTTTTCGGGAAAAGTCGGGCAATAAAAGCCACAGCCGCGTAGCGCGTGGGGATTTCATATTCCAATATGGCGGGTCGTCGCGCCAACGGCCAATTCACTTATACCCGTGACTCATGGCCCGCCGGAGCGGCGAGCACAGATACCATATTATTATCTCAGATCTCTATTCGTGTGTCCCTACTTGATACGCGTTTGCTTTGCTTAGACAAGTGACTTCTAAGTACCTACTGTTGGCGAAGATTGAAAAAATATTTTCAAGATTATATTAGAGATAAATCATTGAAAAGCATTAACGCAGGCTTAGCGAAGAATTTAATCATTATTTTCCATTTTTTTTTTTTAATTAAACGGAAAAATAAAACGATCGGGAGCAGGATTCGAACTACTAAACCATCTCGTTGATATGGCTTAGTGGTCAGAGCGCCTGGAGTATCTATCCGGGAGGAGCAGGTTCGAATCCTGCTCTGAGCTTTATCTTTTTCCGTTTAATATTATAACTTAAGATTATATTAACTATTAACTACAAATTTCATTCAGTAGGAAGAGGTATCAAAAATTTAAAAGCTATATAATACTATAATTCCGCACATACGTTCTTACATAAGTGCACGTTTATTTCATTATGTAAAAAAGCGGATACTTAAGGCCAGAAGCTTATTGATCGTAATCTCTGATAAATGGTGAACATCGAGTAACTACTTCGCAGATGTTTTTATTAATAAAAATAAGCAAAACATGTTTCTAAATTATGAATTATAACTATTACATTACTGAAGGGATGACAGCTATACAGCTGACGATCGACTTAAATGATTTTTTATCTAAAATAAAATATCGTGCTATCAAATAAAAAAATTCAAACATGTATATACCATACCTTTTGAGGTAAACTAAAATAAATTGCGTCATAAAATGTCTTAATTTGATTTTTTCGTGACTCAATTAACCCCTTCTCCCTCTTATAGCAGATATTTGTAATGGATAGAAATTCTCTCATTTTAATTTAGCTGATCTATAAGGGAATCGACCCGGGAGTAAAAGTTAGCAGCTCCCTAATTTTAATAGTATAGTAAGTTTACAAATAAATTGACACCATTCCATATAACGTCAACTAATTGATATTGGCTAACCACAAACTGTAGTTAATTGATATTAGCGCAGTTAGTAGCGGCTTAACTACAAATAACGGTAAATAATGTAATTCAAGTATTTATGCAAATTGGTAAATAAACAGAATTGTAGACATTACCTTAATTATAACTTAATTATAGAACATTATTGTTTAAATTCGGGTATCATTTGCGTTTTTGACTATTAAATCGTAATTGGTTAGGTTATAATATTGTTTACTACTTAATTATTTAAACATTCGTGTTTTAAACTCACTGTCATAAACCCGGAGGGCTAACTTGTATATCTTGAGACTGTTTGACGCATGACCTGAACATTTATGACATCGATAGGTATCCCCTCATTTGCGCAGGCCGGCTATAGTTGGCCTGCACAAACACAAACTCACACATTCCATTTTTTCAGAAACAGGTGGTCTAGTCTTCTCAACTCTAGAAGTACTCAAATCTGACGCGCACAAGCTAATGGGTTTAGAGATAGATACTACACAATTGAATCTTTAATGAGATCCTGAGACTGCCACCAAATTATATTATTTTTGCTTCAGTTTTTCATAATACGTCATAACTGTTGTTCAAATAAACTTATATTTAAATAACAGTTAAAGCTACACAATTAAAGTTCCAAACGGTAGTAGTATTCGAATTATTTTTATTTCGGTCGAACTTCGACAGAAATAAAAATAATTCGATCACTACCGTTTGGAACTTTAATTGCATGTGGTAATGAAAACCTGACATTGAGTTGTAGGACATTTCTAGATATTTTTTTGTCACACTGCCATTAATAGGTAGGTAGCACTAACTGAGCTTTATTTAAAAGAAAATAGAAATTCTATCAAAATTATAGTGAAAAGAGTATTGAATTTGAAAACCAAATGTACGACAGCAATTATGACATTTTCTTAACAAACTGACTTCTTTATTGAAACATCTTATTTGTCTCAAAGTACCAAAACAAAATTAATAACCCGTTAGATATTACTAATGGCTCACAGCACTTGGCCAAAAAATATTGGACCGATTAGTATGTATTTGTTCTCGCTCATACAACCTTGAGACGCAGACTAGTGTCAGGTTAAAGGAAGAATGTATTATTTGTGGGGCTTCACGGCCGTATGTCACGCATTAAGTGTCAACAAAGACGTTCTATTTCCCAACTCTATTATTTTAGTATGAGAGATTTAAGTTCTGTGGTATATCCGTTTGTTTGAACGAATACTTGCTCGACTTAAGAATATAAAAGAGCGCTTAAGCACTGTGCGACACTGTTGCCCGCGGCGACGAAGACGACGCCGACATACATAACAAATTCAACTAAAGATGTAACTTTGTTTTTATAATAAGCACAATTGACTGTGTTAGTGCCGGCTTTTATTTTTCTCAACTTTCTCAAAGTTCTTGTACAGTTCTCGAACAGTGTACAGAATTGTATATTCTTTTTTGTCAACATTGAATACTTTATAATGAGGTATATTCTATCTAGTTAATATAATTTTCATCCAACAAATACCTATCTGTGATGAGCACAGTATACGCCGAGTTCTTTATTTGCGTTACGAGCGCCAAAATATACATTATTTCATTTTAAATCATTTAACACACCCGCAGCTCAAAAGGTTCCATTATCATAATTCTAACAAGGAAAAAGAACAAAACGCGTGCAATGCTTGCTTATAATAAAAACAATGGGGTCGTCCCACGCGTGCCTGAATGTTTTAGCGGTCTGAACCCTTGCTTCGCACGCGCTAAACATTTTTACTTTACTTTTTTTACCCGCCAAGGTCTATTCTCTTTGAAAAATGACCAAACACATTGGTTGAAGAGGAATTTTCTTAAAACATGTCACAGGGTCCTTAGGCAAAATTCATGTTTGTGTAGTAAGTACCTTTTCATGTTAATGTGAATTATAACTAAAGCCTATGTTCAAAATATATTTATGGTTATTATTTATTTTAAACAGAATAGTAGAGTCCCATTATTACCTTCTAATTAATATCATTGGAAATTCTCATTCATCCTTTCTGAAAACCGCACATTTTTCATTTAAATACAGAAAATATCAAATACTAAAGTTAAAAGTTCTGAGAATTTTCAAACCTAAAACATTTTCTAGCAGCAAAATTTACTCAGGTAATGTATTAGACTGAAAATGGCACTTACATCTGAACGAGGGACAAAACAAAATCACATTTTGATGTTCGCGCCGCACAGGTGCATTGTAGTGGGACTATTTTATATTCTCGTATCCATTTAGAAGGAAAGCGCGATAAGCGAAATTGCCTTGCTTTTATAACAAGTGCGGCACTAAAAAGAACCACCGAAAATGAGACGCAGATTGCTCTGTATAATTCTAGGTCGTACAATTTTGCGCTTGCAATATTTTCATGTGGAAAGTTCGAAGTAGAATGTTGCCTTATCTTTTTAAATTCCATTTTTGATATTTTTTGAACATGCCCTGCATGCGTTCAAATTTAGTGACGTCACCTGAAAACAGAGAAATCCAAAGAAGAAGAGAGCGATCTTAATAAATGGATCGAGTTAGTAAAACGGGCCAGTCTAATATTCCGCCGACGTAAAATTAGAAAATTACGTAGAGACGGTCAAGTCAATTACAGGTGGCTTACAAAGTTATGATCCCTCACTGAACAGGAGACGTGGATTTATCTGTGTTGGCTTCGATTTGCTTATTTAGCGGCGCGCATTTAAAATTGAATACATTAATTTCGAAAAGTTTGTCGTGACAGATGAAGATGCCGAGACGAGTCACTGTAGCGAAGTAATTTGACTGGTACGTTTCTCGTTTACGGTTGTAATTTTACTGCGCCCGTATTAATCAAGTTGATGCTACATCAGTTACTCCATTTGTATATTGGATTTTATTGAAGAAAATTGGAAAGCGGTCGCATATATTTATTTTGCCATGCGACGTACTCTGATGTTCATATAAAGCTGGGCTTAGATATACTTACGTTCCATTTTTGATGAGTAAATAATGATAAAAAATATTTGAATACATAGCAATAACGTCACCAAAACACATCAAAATGTGAAATAAGAATTTGCGGTGGTGGGCAGAGGTCGAGATGGCTTAGAGGTCAGAGCGCCTGGAGTATTTATCCGGGAGGCGCAGGTTCGTATTTTTCTGTCCTGCCTTTCGTATCCCGCTCACGACCGTATTTTTCTTTTCACAAACATTTATAACTTTATTTTTGCGATAAAATTAGGTAGAGTCAATTCCACTATGTAAGCATACTGACCACGTATACAGAAAAGAGTGAGTATAAATACTTGATGATATATTCAGATATTAATATCAGAGTTTGCAAATTGTCCCATAATCCTGTGAAATAGTTTTCATTTATCAGCTTCAGAACGCAAAGCCAACTATCCGTCAAAAACTTTAATGTTCGCAGACATCATTCATCAACTGCCAACGTTTCATAAACAAATAACGTAACCTTTAAGGTGATGGCGCACGGACACAGAATAATATAAAAAAAATATGTTTTATACCTACTGTTTTTATACTTTCAGCCCGTTTTTCTCATGTTTGGAATTACATCATTGACTCAATCTGCCTAGCCTGTTCCCAATTACATTGGGGTCGGCTTCCAGTCAAACAGGATGCAGCTTAATACCAGTATTTTACATTCCACAACCTAGTTACTCGGTAACACGATATCTCGTTATACCTATGACAGGTTGTCAGACTTTCAAGCCTCTGACTACCCGTAACGGCTGTCATAGATTTTAATTTGGCAACCGGGACCGTCGCCTTAACGTGCTTTCTGAGGCACGGAGGAGTTTCCATGTGAAGTGATGGTCACCCATCGACAGACCGACCGCGTCAAGCACAGCTTAACCCCGATCGATCGTTCTGTGAGGGTGTTACTTAGCCACAAGCCCCTCTTAAATTCCATCACGGACTCCTACGATCCTCCACTAACCTTAGCCGGAATTTCGGCATCGCAGCTCTATTTGCTGCAAATCTCAGATATGAGACATAAACCGGTACACAATTCGTGATAATATAACATATTTTTATTTTAACTTAAGTCAAAAGCTTTTTATTATTTTCTTTTTTCCACTGCGCTTCCTCTTTAACCTGAAAACAAAGACACATATTATTAAAAACGACATCATATTCAGTAAATAGGAAAAAAGTAAAAAGTGGCACACAAAAATGGAATCCCCTTTCAATAGTCGTCACGTACATCGGTCCACGTTCGCTTTTCGTCCAATATTTAGTATGCACGTACTTAGAGCGCCAGTGAGCGTGATTGGTGGAACATCCCAGAGGCTTTGTGGGGTATTTGCAGTAGTATCACGTGTGGTGTGTTGCCTACGTGACGTCACACTACCTGGCCAACGGCACCAAAATTTGGAACTATCATTATGTAAAACAGGTTAGTTGTCGGCTAAAGAACATAATTCGAAAATCTAGTTGCAGGGGTGACCAAATTAATGTACGGTTTTTTAGTTTGATTCAACCGTGTAATGGCGAATATACAATGAGATTTCTTGTGCAAAATAAGCCTTTTTTTAAAGAAAAGCTTTTGCATCCCTTTTGACTTCACTGTCATGTTGTAACCTACTTCAAATAAAAATTCACAAATATTACAGGAAAGTTAACAAAAACTTTCGAATCGTTGTTTTGTTTTTATTAGCTAATCTATTTTGATTGGTCGCACAAACGTTTCGTTATACCAGCATTGTTCAAGAGGGCTAGGATTAAACTCTTCAGCTTTCAGTAGCGATCGAGTGCTTCAATATTAAAGTACCCGTATAGCTGGATTGTTGTGTTCTTTTTTGCACGATAAAACATGCTGCCCTTTATGAAAACATGAGAATGCTGGCACTTTGTCTTGTGTCATCTGCTCCATTGTTATACCAATGAACGAGATATGAATAAGGAGAATGGAAAATATCGTGCATTTCATTTTGTAAACCGAAATGAAAAGAGTATTTCTAAATGAGAAAAGGATGCTTAATTTAAATTTACATTCTAGATTAGACTAAGGACTATTACACATTTTTTGAGATATTATCTCCAAAAAATGTCATTGTCATGTTAGACCTACATTTTGTTGTATTGTAGAATCGACAACTGATCGTACAAACTCTTCATTCCAAACAAATGGTTCCAGTTTTCCATTGCACTAATTAATAAACGTAACATAATATTCTTGAAGCCGGACAGCCACAACAATAGGTGTCAGTATGTTCTGAATCACAGAATTAACGAGACGGCAGCTTGCACACGACAGTCGGATCTAATTGCACAACCTCTGCCGTATCGGGTTGATTAACCGATACAGATTATTAAGGAGATTGCTCATAGCTCCACATTCGTTCTGGCGGTAGGCCAGCGGCGACACTACGACTGAGTGGCGGTAATAGGGCTGGCAAACGTGTGATGTTTTATTGATCGTTATATTTATTCGCTATAAATCGTTTTAAAAGAAATTTAAGCGAACGAGATTATGTTTGTGGATTAAGCGTGTCATATATTTTAGCGATCTGTGGTCGTTTGTTAATTATTAATGCGGAGAGTAATCGTTATCTGTATTATAGTATGGACAAAGAAGACACGATTTGTTCTCTAGTACGTAGATATATTTTTCTCTACGATATTAGAGCGGATACAAAAAATCGAATTTGGTAGCTGATAAAGGTTTTTTTATTTATTTCTAATATTTATATTCACCATGAAATCTTTTTTATTTTATTTATATCATGGGTTTTGTCGCTTAGCGACTATATCACCCATCATGAAATCTTAATCTTTAAATAATTTCGTTATATAAAATAAATAATACAAAATTGAAACGTTTTGGGTACCAATACAAGTGAGAAACTACATATTAGCGTCTATTAATTTTAATGTACCAGATAATTTCACTCAAGAACATTTGATTCTATTCGTAAAGTATTAATAAAAAACTGCTGGACATTTATTCACAAGAAAAACTCAGAGCCACTCTCACCGCAACACTGAAAATATCAAAATTAATGACAAATAAAACCGGTCAACCCTAACGTAAACACAATAGAGCGCCGCCCACCGAGTCGACGCTGCAAATATATGAGTGCGGCTGTCATTGGTCGGTGTAAGCGAGCGTGCCAGTGTGATCATAGCTTTATAATTCAATGGCGGCTTAGGCGCCTTCCAACTAATTATACTAATACATAGATGTTTGTTTTTGTTTGAGGTTCGGATCTGCGTCTAAGAACTTTCATGATCATAGTCACAGGCAGTAAGGAGGCATTAGGGAATGAGTATGTCAACTTCAAAAAAAAAAATCTGGTGGGAGGCTTCGGTCGCGGTTGGTTTCCAGCCACCGGACAAAGCCATGCCGTGAAGCGACCTAATCGTGTTTCGGGATGTAGTCCGGTGCAACCGTTGTGGAAGACGGGTCTGGGCAGTTGCATCAACTCCCTAACTATCGTCCTCCCCAAATCTCCATTCTACTAAGAGTGAATAGATTTCTTTTGGATCTACGTGCTCCATCCTCGGCAATTTCATTTTACGAGACCATATTTATAAGGTATAAGTATTTTTACTGAAAATAATAATTGTACCTAATATTAAGTATTGTTTTAGGATGTTTAAAAACACCTGCAGTTAAATTGATTTGAACGCTCAATTACGTTCGATGAAAGAAACTTAGGCCTTGTACATACATTTGAATGATTGTGCCTACTCAGAACTGTCAAAATGTTATTATAAAAGGTTTACATAAAATTTCGCTCATAAAAATAATGTTACTGTTTTATATTAGCATAGGAAGCTCACACATGTGATTAATCATATCGTCCAATATATACTGCCAAACATTTTACACCACCAAATTATGGGCCAATAATACAAACAGACTCAATACAACAACGGCTTCAGAGTGTTGTTGAGGCTTCCACCATTTCTGACGATTATTTCGCGATCATGCGACTACAGCACCTGGAAGGTATTTGCAGAAAGGCAGACGGGCCTTCAATAGATAGGTTTATTGAACTACATGTCATACATGGATTTCGATACATCTTTCTGCGACTGATTAATACTTATTTGGTGTGTACTGTTAAATATTTTATCTAGTAACTTAGATCTTTAAGTTTTAATCCTAACACTATGGGTCTCTGTCTGAAAAGAAATTATTTTTATTTATATAAAGTATGTATATGATCATATCTATAATTCGTTTTAGTATCGATTGATATGTTACAATATTTCTTTGGGTATAGTCTGAGATGACATAAGTCATCATCATCTCCCGGCCCTTATCCCAATTTATTTGGGGTCGGCGCAGCATGTATTCTTATTCCATACATCTTTATTAGCTGACATATCGTCAGTCACTCCTTTTCTAGTCATATCATCTTTAACACAATCCATCCATCGCTTCCTCGGTCTTCCTCTACTCTTATAGCCATCTACATTCATACTCAAAACTTTCCTTGTCACATGACCCTCATCCCTCCGCATCACATGCCACTTTCAGACTTCCTCTTATATATTCATTTCTAATTCTATCCATCCGCGTCACACCACACATCCCTCTTAACATTCTCATCTCAGCTGCATGTAGTTGTCTTTCATTCATTCCCTTCGTGGGCCAACATTCTGAACCATACAAGACAGCAGGTCTAATAATTTTGTAAAGTTTTATAGATTTTCCCCTTAAGTTTAAGGGGAATTCGGGGGTCACAAATAGTTCCCGTGACCTGCCGCCATTTCATCCACCCTGTGTTAATTCTGTGCTTGACGCTCCGGTCTATTTCGCCATCGCATTGTACGATAGAACCCAAATACCGAAAGTCGGAGCAGACTGGTAATAGCGCACCACCCAGCGCTATAGCACCAAAACTGGAGAGACCGCCAAAATCACAAAAAATGTACTCTGTTTTGGTTCTGCTGGTTTTTAGACCAACACTCTCCAGATTATTTTGCCATTTCTCAAGTCTGCTCTGGATCTGGAGCCCATCTTCACCGACAAGAACAATGTCGTCGGCAAACAGCATGCACCAGGGTGCCTCTTCCTGTATGTCCAACGCCAGAGCGTCCATTATCATCAGGAAGAGGTGAGGGCTTAAAGCCGATCCCTGATGCAAGCCTACAGCCACACTGAACTTGTCGGTGTTGCCAGCAGTTGACCGGACATATGTACTGAATTGATTATACATAGCACGAATTAACTGCACATACTTCGCAGGCACGACTTTCTCTTTCAAAGCCCACCACAACACATCCCGAGGTACCCTATCATACGCTTTTTCCAGATCAATGAACACCATGTGCAAGTTCTTATGCGCACGTCTGTACTTCTCGCACAATTGGCAGAGTGCAAATATGGCGTCAGTTGTACCTCGACCTGGCATAAACCCAAACTGATTTTCAGATCATTACTCTCCTCTCGCAACCTTTTCTCTACCACTTTCTCCCATATTTTCATACTGTGTGACATAAGCTTTATTCCTCGATAGTTGTTGCAATCCTGGACATCACCTTTATTCTTAAAAATCGGCACAAGCGAACCATTGCACCATTCTTATGGGATCGCTTCTTCCTGCAACAACTTAGTGAAGAATAAAGTCAGCCACTTACATCCATTTTCTCCTAACAACTTCCATACTTCCACTGGTATATTATCTGGGCCCATGGCCTTTCCATTTTTCATACTTTTAAGTGCCTTTCTTACTTCATCTATACTAAAACCTCATTCACCAGACCCATGTTTACTTTTAACTCATTTAGCACACCATTCCATACATTCTCCTCATTCATTAGCTTTTCAAAATATGCCTTCCATTGCCCTTTTATTTCTTCATCTTCGGTCAAAATCTTACCTGTATCATTTTTCATACATTTCATCCTAGTTATATCCCTTGCTCTCTTTTCCCTTTCTTTTGTTATCCGGTAGAGTTCCTTTTGGCCTCTAGGAGAATCTAGTGAGTTATATAACCTCTCTTGTGCCTTAGCCCTGGAAACTGCTACCGCCTTTTTTGCTTTTCTCTTGCATTCAATGTAAATCGCCTTCCTCTCTTCTTTCAAACTTTCATTCTCTGTTTCCAGTGTGAAATAAATATATTTAATAACTTTACTATCTCGTTGGTCTAGTTGTCGCAAACTTGAAGTCCGGGGTTCGTTTCACGAGTGGATCAAAGCGGGATCTTCTAGTATGAAATTCTCAATATCAGCCCGGAGATTGGAAATGTGCCCGGTCGATGGATATAGGCTCAGCACCGGTAAATTATATACAATAAATATACAACAATACACATCTGTCTAATTTATTTTATTTTATATTTTTAAGCAAAGTTACAGCTAGGCATATACAATATTTATGTACCGGATTTAAATGAAAACTGGACGATTATCTGGATGATGGAGATTTATCTGTGTTTAAAACTGAAAGAGTTACAACAGGAATTCAAACTTGAATTTTCGTGTATGAAAGATTTTCGATATCTTGCAGCAAGTCCCGCTTGAACGAGTATTAAAAAAACGTACAAGAAGGAACTATTACTATATGTATATAGCAGGAATTAACGCGCAATAAATACCTTTGAATCTCTTAGTGTGTCGCGGGCTTTATGAGAAAAGCGAAAACATGGAGGTAGATGACGAAAAAACTATCACACCAATGACGGAGTAAACTCGCTGCATCAGTGTGCTTGTGACCACGATCAGTGCGACCTGGTCGAAACTTCAAGCGATTCAAAGGTATTTATTGTGGTAAAGGTATTTTTTTAATATATAACGCGGTACTTTAAAAGTGACGGAACTATACACTGCAAGCCTAATAAAAAGGTAACATTGAAAGAAGGAGTATTTGCATTGTCTGCACAGTTAACTTTTCTAATTAAAACCGCTCTGCAATCCCTCTGATAAAACCAACCGCGTCATAGTAAGGTCGGAATATAATTGGCCCACTGTTATTGGCGGGGCCCGAGTCTGAAACACTCTCCGTTATCACTATTAGCACTTAGGTCTCGTGATATTCGCACAGGACCTGAATAGCAATGATGTGAAAGGGGTTTGCCCGAGGCCTCTCCCGGAACGCTTCATGCTCATGCATGTCACGGACGCCCCCGCTCCGAATAACTCGGCTTTTGGTCTACTATGTAAGTAATCGTTTGTTTTATTATTTTCTTGCGATATTTCTTGTGTTACGTTATTTCCACGCACTAAACATTGCCCTAATTATCTAATGTTTCCATAAAATTAATGACGCTTCGAACACGCATTTTCTTATTTCTTAGTAAATAATATATATAGGTTAGAAATGTGAAGAGACAGCTGCTTATGAAATCAATTTCCTCCACAATTCTATGTTTGAACGTAATTCTGTACCAACAATCTTCTTCTGTACAATCTTTGCTCGAAAATACGCCATTTGAAGAGATTAAAGCGGGACTGTTTTGATAGACAGTCGTAAATAGATCCTTTTCGTTGGAAAATTCCTTTCATCAATGTATATAGTAAGTAAATAAGTATCATCGTGGAAGGTTTTATCGTCAAAGGCCGCATGGAGATGAACATCAGATAATATGATTTATGTTTCTCAAAGAATCGTAGCAATTGAATACATCTTAATACTTTTAAAGCGTTTGTTCTATATCAAGGTTAACTTGCTTTAAATAAACATTGATAAAGCGTAAAATAATCAGTTGTTTGTTTTTAAATATTAATCTTTGCCATATTTTTTTTGTAATTTTGTTTATTAACTGTGTTCCTAAAAATGTCTTATAATTAGATGATTTAATTGTCGCATTATTCATCTAATAGAATCCAAAGGCACAATCAAATTTTTGAGTCTATGTTTATAATTTCTTAGAAACTACTTTATCGAATCCAAATATATTAATAACTAGATTAATCTGTTGGCTCGCCAAGTACCAGACACAAAAGATTGTTATATTTACCTATAGATTTTTGGAAATACTACAAGTGGTCTTTCGACCTAAAATAACATCGAATTGAGATATTTTGGTCTAACTTATTATCTTTTTCTTTGGAATAATTCTTAACTTACAGTGTGTCAGAAATTGCTTCTGTAAGGATAAACGTCACGGTGTCAGGACGGATGTCACGCCGCGAAGACGAACGGACGTGACATGACATCATAGAAATTAAAAAAAGATCGTTTGGGCGTTGGCGATTATGGACCATTCAGACCCATTTTCTTAGCTGTTTCATTCCCTATCTATAAATATCTATAAGACTGGACAAGTATTTACAATACATAAAATATATAATAGTGACATTATTAAAATATTTAGTCCACAAGGTAGGACTTAGTATTTAAACAAAACTTATTAAAAATATTTTAATTATGTCATCTTTTTCATAAAGCTGCTTGTAGAAGGAAGGAAGGGAATTATTCAGAATAATAAATAACTTCATCACGTTTACTTCGACGTTGCATATTAGGTAAAGCACAACTTCCAAAGATTTTAAAATATTAATATATTTAAACTACTCTACGTTCTTATTGGTTGATTAATCCTATTACGGCTTATGTTCACAGCTTTTATGGAACTCTTGTGTAGAAAATGACATTTTCAATAAGAACCTACCTACACATTTTGTAAAGAGAAAGGGCCTGAATAATTAAGTACCTATCAGGAATAAAAAACCTTTATACTTTTTCCATACATTAGCAACTGGCGTATCTAGTAATATATTAAGCGCTCACTGAGGTACGAAAAGCGATAATCCATGAGAAGCTTAGACAAATATCGAGCAGAAAATTGATGTGGAGAGACGGTTCGCAAAAACGACTAATTTGGGGCCTTAGTAAGGTATAGTGTGCAGATAAAGTAGAATTCTGGAGTTAGGGATCTTTGTTAGCTTTAGATATATGTTTTTAGAAGACTCGTTGCTGATTGACCCTCACATCGTCAGTATGAAAATAAGTATAACGAAGCATGATAGGTGTGGCTACAAAGGTGTTAAATACTAAGAAGACTGTTGATAGTATTTGAGAAAAAAATATAGGAATGTAATAATTCTTTTTTGACAAAATGTCCTGCTATTTTTGTCAAAATGAGAATGATTTTTTCTCAATACTAACAGCCTGGCCTGACGGTTTAACGTGCCCTCCGAAGACGGGAGAAGCTCCGATAAAAAGCAGTTATCCATTTACATAGTGACCGCGGCAAGCGTTGCTTAACCTTAATAATCGTTTACCGATCCCTTTTTGCAACGTGCTGTGAGCGTCCACCCTTATAACGCATCTGTGTGTGCACTCTTTTACGTAAGTACATACCGTTCGACTTTATAGCGTCTTTTAGGTCACAAGTACTTTACGTAAGGCGTCGGAGAAGCGCTTTGTTGACAACTGTGTTACAATGTAACAGAAGAACAAACAGATAATTAATGTTCTGTGTACTATAACACAGAGTTACGACGGATTTCTCATTGAAGTTGTAAAAGCGTACAACTTGTTGGGACCATTCTAGATGATTAATGTGTTTGATTTTAGATCGGATTTCCATGGATTCAAAAGAGTACTTGTATAACAGTGATAATTTGACTGCTATGATCATTGGATTCGCAAGTCAAAGGTCGCAAGTTCGAAACAAAGGATAATGACAACTGACTTTTTATAGTAATGTACGTTTTTAAATTTAATTATCACCCACTTAAAACTGTGTAGGTAAACACACACTGGATAGCTGATCTCGTTAGTGTGTAAGACATGTCAGAGACCAACGGGTGGTTTAAACTCTGACACAAGGTTGTTCATCAACCACTCGATAAGAAAAAGAACAAGAAAGAGCATTGGTAATCCACTTAAACATTTTAGTCTATAGGTAGGGTTTTGCTTAATGAGCCAACGTTTGTGACTTGTTTATTTGGTTGCATAGTTTCGGATACGAATCTTGATTGTTAAGAAACAATTACCTAGTATGTGTATGTTAAATCTTTGCCTCATCTAACATAGGCAATCAGCATTACTACCACAGCACATCACGCGTGACAATCATTCTTCGTCTTAATAAGCGGTCAGAACTGGCACGCACTGTCTCGAATACGGTACCAACGTGTGAGACAATAATGTCCCGCGATCTCGCCTGCCATACTAGGCCGGTGTACACTGGTGACACACAGGGCTATTTCCGTCCGTGCGTTACAAATGCGATCGCATAATATTTTATTTTCAGTGCGTACTAGTGTTTATTCGTAGATGACGCGAGACTCGGCCAGTGACTATGCGCCCGTCAAATATTTAGGACAATCTGTATAGGAAACAGTAATTATATAGGCCGCCTAGTTTTTGTTTCGATAATTTTGAATGGCGACACGTTCGATAAATGGACAGAAATATTTTGCATCAAAGACCCATAGGCTTACTCTTCAAAATAAAGCCGCTCGATTGTGATATGTGATTTCGTACTTTTTATGCCCAAAATTTCATGAAAACAATTCATGAATCGGGATACTAATAAGCTAACATGCTTTAAAATTGAGATAACTCTTTTCTTTTCCATCTCTCCTCTCGCAGGGCTGCAGGAAGAGATTTCTATAGAATAAATATTTCTATATAATTTCTATAGAAATAAGCAGCACCTTTGCGTTAATATTTTTTATTTCACCTTATTTAATCATATATTATGTGTGTATCTGTATATAAATCGTTAAATAAAAAATAAGATGACGTAGGTAAATTTATTTTAATATAACACATTGTTTTAAGGCGTTGATTTAACTCAAGATATGTCTTTGAAAAAGCATTAACGCATGCTTAGCGAACTCTAAAGTTACAATATTAAATGGAAAAAGACGTCGCCATAAGACGTGTTAAAATATGGAAGAAGAATTCGCGGTGGTGAGCAGAGGTCGAGATGGCTAAGTGGTCAGAGCGCCTGGAGTATCTATCCGGGAGGCGCAGGTTCGAATCCTGTTCGCAACCGTATTCTTTTTCCATTTAATATTGTAACGTTGATTTAACATTGGAATTGGTATTCATTTCAAGAGTAACCCCACAGAAATTTAAAACCGTGTATTCCTCAATTAATCTCGAGAAAGAAGATAATTGTGTATTATAGTAGGATATAATTTCTTAAAAAAAAATTATATCCTTTTTCTTAAATCTTAGTATGTGTGAAAGGTAACGTCGAATCCATTTTAAGCTTAGTTATGTTTGTTTAACGAAGTTCAAAGTCAAGTAAGTTTGCAATAAGGCTTTAGTGCCAACTTGGTACAATGTTAACTGCATTATGCATGCACAATGCACATATGTACTGTAAAGTTTGTGTTCTACGTCGCGTCGGTTCCGTAGTAATTCAACTGTGGTTTACAGGATGTCCGACATGACGCATTAGTGACGCTTGAAACTATATATAAGTAGGTACGTATTACCTAGGTACTGAATTATCTTAGGATGGGTAAAAAAAAATAAGCTATTAGATTTTATTAAAAAATCTTTTCAAGGATCGTGAAAACGAATCATCAATTCACAACATATATATCTATACTAATATTATAAAGGTGAATAGTTTGTTTGTTTGGTTGGACGCGCTAATTTCAGGAACTGCTGGATTGATTTGAAAATATTGATATTTTTGTGTTGGATAGTATATTTATCGAAGAAGGCTATAGGCTATATAACATCTCGCTACGATCAATAGGAGCGGAGCAACAATGAAAAATGTTGCAAAAACGAGAAAAAATATTCCTTTTGAGAGCTGCCGTCACGTGCGCTTCGTAAAGGGTTTAAGTTATGCAAAAATCATGTATGACAGAATTGTTTCCCTTTAAAAGTTCTAAAAAAAGAAGGCGACAGCATATGTCTATCTTTTAATGTTGACTCACTATAACCTTTTTTATGGTTATCAAATTGGTTCTAAAATAATGCATTATTTGCGAAAGTGTTTTTATAAATATCATATTAATCCTTATCCAAATGAATACGTTATTCCTCACAAGTATTTAATTTTGAACAAAATTGCCATGACATCATTTGATTTAAATGATTATCTTAGTAGATATCATAGTTTTAATATAACTCCGCAACAAAATAATGATCAAGTACGCATTTATAACATAACATATCATAGCATCACGCCTGTATTCCCCGAAGGGGTAGGCAGAGGTAATCAAAGTCGTACATCCACATTTCGCCGATGCTTTATTAAGTCCCATGTAATAGGTGGTGAGCGTATTGCCATCTACAACGCACAATTCAAAACACCGGGCTGCTACTGAAAATTTACTAACAGAAAAACTCAATAACACTTTGCCCGACCCGGGAATCGAACCCGAGACCTCATGCTCAGCAGTCGCGCTTGGGACCACTAGACCAACGAGGCAGGCGTATTTATGATTTGCTAGGCGCGGTCATGAGGGGGGAGGGTGCTGGTGGAATATATTTTAGTAGGTTTTTTCCTCAAAAAATAATGCGGTGAATCTGCGGGGCATAGCTAGTATATAATACATAGCCGTGATAAAGTAGTGGTATGAAGCACCACTGTCTTTTCTTGCTTAAAAGGGTGAAGGAAAACATTGTGATGAAACCAGCACACCTGAGAGATGTTCTCGATGGTGTGTAAAGCCATGTCAGAGACCTACGGGTGATTTAACACGTACCCTGTCCAATGTACCACATATGGTAGGTACATGTCGATTGTTTAACTATTACCTATATTTAACTACAACCTAGTGTCAGAGTTTAACAGGACAGGGATGTCCACGAAGCAGACCTTCGTCGTTCAACAAAAAGAAGAAGAAGAATGCACAACAAATTTTATTTTATTTAAATAGATGATAAGTACAGATACATTTTTCAAACGCATTAACACTGAGCGAACTCTTAGAGTTATTTTTGTGGAAAGAAAAGTCAAGATGGCTTAGTGGTCGGATGGCCTCAGGCACAGGTTCAAATTCAGCAGGATTTGAACCTGTGCCTGGTGAGCACACCACCGTACTTTTTTCTTTCCACAAAAATGTATAAATAAATAATAATATATTGACACACTTTCCGACCCTTTCAAAACCGACGCAAGACAAGATGCTTCAGAAAACTGGCTGAGATTTGAAAGATTACTGTAGTATCTACATAAATAGAATGGTGAAATAAACAAAGCACGTATTTCGGATGACAATCAGCTGACATATTTTTTCAAGGAACATAAATTCAAAAATTAATGTGATTTTCATTGTCGTCGCCTCCGAGCGTTCCCGACATGATTCCATTTGTTCTATCTATCCTAATGACGTCCCGTTTTACATGACATTTCCTTGAAAATTATGTTTAGACATTCGGCGACTACTTTGTACTATTTGTACCTACAGAACGAGTTGGCTTTCAAAACATTGTCTTACGGATTTACGAGCCCATCTAAATATTTTGTAGGGACATCTTTATGTGGTTTGCGAACAGAAATATACCAGAATACGTTTTTAAATCGGTATTGTGTGGAACTGATGATATTATCTGCGTAGATATTATTCTTGTAATATGTCACTACTGGTGCGTAGAACAACTTGTCAGTTAATTGCGTGCTTTATTTTATTAGTCAACATTTTTTAATGTCATGCGAACAGATGTCACTGAAGGTGATATACTTTGTCTTTTTTTGTTGGGCATCCTTTATTCCAACGTCTGACTTCATAAAAATAGCACTACTTTTAAACGTTACTCGTCTTTATTTTAAAAACAAATACGACTAAAACTACTAGATATTTACCCAACCAACATTATTAAAGTACCCATCCATTATTTGCAGGTAATTTATCACAGCCGGGGCACCGACGGGGATTCTTCCACATCACCGACCACGAGGTTTGAAAGCTAAAAAATAAGTACTAACAGCTTACGTAGGCGAGCGACTGCGAAACAAATAGAAAGCGAGTAGTAGGAAAGTTCGTAGTAATTTTAAGTCAGTGAACGAAACGGAACTATTGGGGTGTAGGAATTGCAAATCGAATTGCGCTCGGTGAAGCAGAAAGACAAGGATGTGCCTATTTAAATTAATTTCGATGCGAAGCTTGCTCGGGTTATCGTCAGGAAACGATACTGAATGTGGGTCGAATGAACGTTCCGAATACAATGTGCTATATTGATTGTGTCGCTGATCGTTTTGGTTGAGGATCTAGGAATGAAGCTCTAGGAATTTGGTGGCACACTTTTGACTCGATAACGGGATTCTAAAATAACTTATTCTAATATTTATCATCCATTCTTTCCTATTGTAATATCAGATTTTTGTGTGTAAGTTCAGATGTTTGTTAATAAAATTACACCAACCGATTTGGATGAAATTTGGTATATTTTAACTTTAGGTCCTGAATCATGAAATTACGGAAAAATGCTCACTTCCTGCGAGAAATATGGAAATCTGCGGATGCTAGTTCACGACGCGACGGAACAAAAAACATTATTACCTAATCAAACTTGTTGTTTCGCGCACGTCACGTGTCCTAGCCTAAAATAACTACTAAAGAATTGGGCCTCTATCAATCAGGAGCAATACAAATAAAAATAAGTCGACTGAACGACACCCTTTGTAATGTAACACACGGCTTTTCGGCCATCCGACCGCCCGGGTGTAATGTTCCGAATTGTAAAACTATTCGTACAAGGCGGCTGAGAGAAAATAACTTTGTAGAAGGCGTTTCGTATAACTGACACCCATAGAATCCGAAGTGCAAACGTCCTATAGATCTAAATAAAAGAAGATTATTTCGTCGTGTTTTGTTTAAAACACATTCCGTAGGATCAGATTCTAGAGCAATAATTAACGAATTCCGCGGAAATAATTTTCGTTGAACGTTCCCGGAGGAATGATGGAAAAGAATGTTGAATGAGCGACATACGGTAATACAATCTGAGATTTGTATATTTTTATCTGAATCGCAGCTGTAATATTTCTGTTGAAGAATAATCAGCGTACACAAATATAATACTTGTTTCAATTACAGTAACTGCGTATAATTAGCACACGTAAAATATGATTTCTTTTGAACATTTCCGAATAATTAATGGCGACCATCATTTTCACAACAAAGCAAACATTTTTCTTTGATTCAACAGAAACATGGAATAATCATACCAATTTTGTTCGATTGACGTCGTGTCCTTTGGCGAAATTGTTTAGGAAATTACCTACTAATGGACATCAATCTTCCTTCAAGCACTTCATAAAACAACTTTTTGTTTAAAAAAGTGTGTAATTTGTTACGGGACGCAAATTAAGACGGCGAGTTTGAGGTTTTCAACGAGGAGATGATAAATAATATAAAAACCCCCATCGCGGGCTTTTAGTGGTGTTAAGAAAACATTTGTTTCCTCTAATTTTATTAAGTAGATGTAAATTTTATTTTTCAAAAATTATTCTACGTTTAGCCACCAACTCGCCTGATTGTAAGCGACGGTGTGGCCGAGGATGGAGCACGTAGATCCAGAAGGAATTAAAAGGAAGAAAGACTTTGGGGAGAACGATAGTTGGGGAGTTGATACAACTGCCCAGACACGTCTCCCACGGGTCTAGGTCGCTTCATGGCATGGTTTCGTCCAGTGGGTAGTAAATATCTACACTTGAAGGGATTAGTACTGGAGTAGTTTCACCGGGCGTACCCCTCTCGCCACTGGCATATGATTCCCAATCATATAAAGGTACCTTTTACCAGTATGGTTACAATGATGGTACACGATTTTAATCGTGTGTAACACGATTATTTGTTTGTGTTTAATTTATTTATTTATTTTAATACTGTTAATGTAATGACGAGAACTATTTTGGCTTTAGTACAAGTTCTTTTGTGCTTGTGTGTTACCTCACCCCCTGCCAAAACTGGCGAGCAAATTTGTTCGATATTTAGTCAGAAAGCGTCTCCCGTCTGGTCCTCTAAGGATCTACGTTTGGCCACCAACTCAGCTGATGATAAGCGATGGTGTGGCCGAGGATGGAGCACGTACAACCAGAAGAAATCTATCCACTCTAAGTAGAGTGGTAGATTTGGGGAGAACGATAGTTGGGGAATTGATGCAACTGCTCAGACCCGTCTTCCACAACGGTTGCACCGGACTACATCCCGAAACATGACTAGGTTATTTCGCGGCATGGCTTCGTCAAAGTTGTGTTGCCTATTTTGCACCACCACATTAAGGATGCTCTCTTACGGACGCGGGCACTCAGCTCGTGTGTCTCTGGAGTTTCAAAATGCATACTGTTTACTTCAGAAGTATATCGGTGGCCATTTTATAAAATGTCAGTAATCAATCAATGCTCGTACTTTCTCTGTATAAGAAAGACCGTTGACATGCAGTGGGACAATTACGGGCTCATTATGTCAATAAATAAGTTTTTAATTTATTAAATTGAGGTTATCATCAAAACTCGGGATGCCATCATAAAAAAAACTAAGGTTTTAACATTTCTGGATTTAAAGTCTGTTTTTAAAGTGTACGCTTAATTCTATTTACTGCGTTTACTTTGCATACACTATACTTAATTAATGCTTTTTGGTGCTTCATTTACATTCTAACTATCTTTTTATTGTATTTGTGTCTGGTTATATATTTTGTGAATGTGTTTGGGCAAGAGTTGCTGGATACGTGGTACGTGGATAAGGTTTATTTTATATTTACATATATAACAAAAACAATGAACCGGAGATTGTTACTCTGCTCTTTAAATAACTTAGAAGTGATAGTCCAATTTTCTAAATAAATAATCTGCTCTGTTAAACAAAAGTTAAAAAGTAAACGTTTAAGTAAAAGTTTAAAAGTAACACGTTCACTCGTTGTTCACACGCATACACACATAGATACCCAGATCCAAATAGGTCGGGTCAAGTTCATCTAAAACGAAACCTTATCCATTAGTCATTCCAGCGTATCTGCAAAAACAAAAGAAAGTATTCCACGTCCCACGTTTTCATCGCGCCGACATGAAAAGTGCGAAAAACGTAAGATTTTATTGTATTCAATTTTTTAAAGCCTACGTTTTACGTTAATCCGTGGCCGCTACGTGACCGCTTCGGCGCCGGCGCGGCTGTAATGCGAGCAAAAACTCCGCAACCTACTGCTGGGACGCACGGTTTATCTTTTTACGTACACGCGGTCGGGCTTATGTTTATATCATTGTTATATCAAACTTTTTAGTTAAAGAACTATGCATTTTAGCTACCCTTTTTATATTGGTATTGATTACAGTATTGAAAAACAACTAAAATCAATAAATTATTGTTAAATAAATATCGTCTGGAGTCCCCATAAGATGAATAGAAACGAACTTGAAATTTAACAGAAGCGAACAGGTGACACCTATGGGTGACACGATAGTTCAGTTGGGAGAGCGATGATTGCAGACCCGTTCGTGTCTATAATTTTTCAATGTTTCCTTAGAAAATCGTATTCTTTTTTATTAACTGTAGAGTTTTTAACGTCCCATATAAAAATGCAACTATGTATCGAAAATTTGAAACTAACTGATACTAAGGTTAAATATTTTAACATCTGTTTATTTGTTAAACGATATGTATAAGCTTTGAAAAGATTTGAAGAAATATATATACAATACTATATTCAAGTACACACATAAGTATCTAGTTTTAGCCAATAAATTAGCAGGTGTAACAGAACTAGTACAACATCAATCAACAATGGTCTATCATACTAACATAGTAAGTGCGTTATATTTCATGTTGTATTACGATTTACGACAAACGCTGAAGAAAAATCATTTAAATAAATATATTGAACATGTGCCCGTCACTCCAGCTGTGTTTCCGAGAAATGTTCGTATAAAATATTCACACAAACAGACCAAGGGTTGCCAGCCTCGGACGGGTTAGCTCCCGCTTTTATCGCAGTTATAATATTTAAATGTTATGATGCTTGTAGGCGTGACTCGGAAATTATACTATTATGCTTTATACTTAACTTATTTATGATTTTGATATTTAATTTAAATCATATGTAATAATAAGCATAAATCAATCCAAAATATTTCTCATTTCATGAAACATAATTGAAAAAGTTTACTAAGTGGAAGTGATTGAAAAGTTCAGCTAAAAAGTATTTAAACGAGAGATTGAAGATTTTCCTGGTCCTCGTGTGGATATTATTAATAACAAATATGTTACACAAAAATGTGTGATTGACGATGTTAATTATGTAATTATTTTAAATAGTATCTCGTTATGTAAAGTGCATTTTTAAAACTATCAGTCTCGCCTCGTTGCACCAAGCCAATGAATCAATCTATCAACGTGTCGATTCACTACCACGTCCCTACTAAGCATCCGTTACGATTGTATGTGTACTCGTTAGTCGGAAACAACATTATTCTTAGACTTGACGTACTTGATAATTTGTACTTTTTATACTATGATCATGCGTTTTATGTTCAAAATTAACGAGGGACTATCCACTACTCTAAAATTGCATGTAAATTTTAGGTTGACATGAATACATTTGATTTGAGGGTACTCTTAATTCATTCCGTCTTGTTCTTATAGTAACTGTGAGTAAAAGATAGCAATGCTCTAAATTTTGTTTAGTTTCCTGCATCAGAATTGACACCATTAATAGAATCCACCTTGAAAGTTTTAAAGTTTCAGTAACGCATACAATTTCATAAAAAACTGTTTATTATTATTTTATTTTTCTGAAATTCCTCGTTCTTAAAACTTTTGGAATCTGTATTTATTGTCTGCACCGGAAATAAAAGACTTATGTTCTAATTAACTAGGTTAAAATTCTACATTTCCACAACGAAAAAAGTTAAGATACGTATAAAAGAAAAATAATGAGGGTACAGTACGTAAAATACGTAAAGCTCAGTTATTGAGTTCTACACTTGAATTAATGGTAAAAACAATTTGACAGAAACTATAAATGCGCTTGGCTCCTTTTCAAACAAAAAGCCATTACTAGGCATTACGTGAGTTATAGTTGACTACATTTTCCATTAAATAAAAGTGAATGAACGAGTATGTGAACTGTTTTATGAGTTGAAGTTATGCGTCGATTCTGACGTTACATTGTGTGAAACTGCTACGTGACGTCACTGAATTGATTTCGATTTTGGGAATGACTTTTGCTGCGTGTCAGAGATGTTTAAAAATAGAGTGGGAAGCTTACATATTTTTTTGGGAAACAAATTAAATAGTCGTTTTTTTTTTGTTATCTTTTAATATTATTATGTAGGTACAATCAAGATACACATTACCTACACAGTTTGGACTGTGACTTTAAATTAGGTGTTTGTCACATACCTCTCTAATCTATCTCTATGCCAAATTTCATTCAAATCCGGTCAGCCGATTTTGCGTGATTAATAAATAAAAATAAAAAAAATCACATTTTATAGATAATATTAGTAGGATGTGGGTAGTTATGTATTCATTTATTCTGGTGCATGCTTTGAAATTTTTGCAATTATTATCCTGAAAACATTTTCGTCACTAAAACTCCACTAAAACGAATTTTAAAAATGTTAAACAGTTTACCTCTGCACTACTAAATATCCATATTTACCGTATGGGTACTCAAGATCACAACATAACTGACGCTCCATTTGCCAGTGCGCATATACAATTTACGTGTGTGACAATGTAAACATGGTCGGAACAACGGGCATTTTGACAGCCGCCATCAAACTTTAATGGGTTGGTCCATCAATAAAGTTATTTCAAGTGTTCGACGAGTGCAAGACCTTTACGACCCCGCATTAAACGTGCGTTCTGTAAACAATGTTATTCTTGATATCAGTAGGTTAATCGATATCGTTTGGTACAATCAACGACAAAATAAGCTGAATACAAAGTCGTACTTTGAGAGATCAAACCTTATGTATGTATGTATAAGAAATAGCTTTTACTATGGTAAAAACTTTGAAAGCGCGAAAAAATATAGCTGCTCCATAATTTTTTGTCGTGTTCTAGGAACGCCGTGACAGCCACACTTATATATAGTTATGTGTATGTTAAGCATGTTATAAACAAATGTTAAATTAGGATTAAGGGCAGTAACTTGTAGTGTGTTTTTCAGTCTGATTAAATAGGTCGTAGTGTAAAGACGTTCCGTTTTATTACTTTAGACCCCTTCTGTCATCAGAACAATTCTATGGAATGCTGATTTTTTTTCGAGCGAAATTGGTTTCATGGTAAACGTTGTTCGTAATGACCGCTCAAAGTATAATTACAGACTTCTATTACAGCTTGCATATCAAAATGTATACATTGTCCGAGCTCTGAAACTATCTATTTAGAATTATGAATTTTTGTAGAAAGAGAAATACGGTCGTGAGCAGGATTAGAACCTATGCCAGTAGCGTGCATTGTATATTGGCAAATATGCAGGGCCTACCTCAAAAGAATTACTGTTTCAAGTACTAATTAGAGTTATAGTTTCAATACCTACTGTATATTATACGTTGTACTATATCTGTATATTATACAGAAATAGTAAACTGTGATATGCAATGCACGCCGCCACTGACCTATGGCCTCGGAAGAATTCTCTAGCCGCTCTGCTAACCTAAGTCTATTGTCAGGCATTATGAGTTTGTCATGCTCACTAAAATGTCCTGCTGATGGTGGCGTTGTACATCGGGTCGTCGAGTTCCCTACAAAATGGTTGAGCTAAGCGAGGCTGATGTGCGCGTCATGCTCGTGAACGGGTGCTGTCTGTCGGGACTGGTCAGCTCTTAACTGCTTTGGCAATCATTTTAAAAGGCTATATAAGTTATTGCTTCTAGCGCTTTCCTTTATTATTTTGCTCATTAACCTGCATTATTCTCACATTACCTTATTTATTGTTATACCAATTTATTTTAAAAGAGTGTCTATGGAGTTTCTTGCCGGCTCTTCTCCATAAGATCAACGCCTTGGAACCGTGCACCTAGCTTTGACTTTTCATAAGTGCTTGTAATATGGCCTATTTGAAATAAAAATCTTTTGACTTTTGACTTTTGACTAAGCTCACCTCACTATGCGAATTCTTCTTCCACGTTTTAATAAGATGACGTCAATCTAACTGCAGTAGAACATTTTATAACTATTTACACGACTCCCCAAAGGCAGTGTTTTGTTTTAAGGTTCATGTATCTATGTATGTTTGTTTGTTTCTTTATTCTACCGTAATTTCTAAACGCCTGAGCCGATGTAGATGTATGGAGTATCGTTAGAATCCTTACATTATCGCGGGTAACATAGGTTAGTAAGATTAAAAATATGTATTGTAATATAGTGGCTATGGTACACAAAAGGAAGTGAAATAAAAAAATATAATACACACATGGCTCTTTAATGTTTTTATTAGTTTTATCTTCTCTTTATATAAATAAAAAAATGCCGAAAGCCTACCACGCCTACCTGTCAGAATAATAATATATATCACGATAATCAGCAGTATATACAGTACCTAGTTGATGCGTGTTATTCGACTTCTATCGCCGACTGTATCTTATACGATTGTACTTTGAAGCTTTATTAGGGAGATTTTGTGCTAAGCGCAACTTTGAAGAAGCATTCTTCGTTGCTCTGTCATAGGCAGTGGGCTTTTTGAGAGTGGTTCATCTTTTATAGCAAATGGTATCTCATATATCTACCGTCAAAAATGTTGGTGTTAGTACGTTTTGTTAATCGCTTTACGACTGCGCTTTACTAATAGTAACTTGCAATGTCAATTTCCCGTGTGTATACCAATTACATAAGTGTTGTCCTTTCTCAACCTATAGGCGTGACCTATTGCCATATCAACATTAAAATCAATGCTTATAAATGTTCCTACGTATCGAAAAATGCTCCATGAAAAAAACTAAAAATAACAATCACTCAGCATCATTGTGTATTTTGTATAAATCCAATAATATCCATTATAAAAATGTGCGTCATTACAGCAATAGCTAAACATTTGATCTATAATAGTACACATTATTTAGTCTGCTTGAAATGCGCTTTACTACACAATCTAAACGATAAGTGGTAGATTAAAAGCGTCTATGTTTACGTAAAACGATTTCTTAAATCAACTAAGTATTTGGATTGTATGTCTAGTCTTTGTACGCAAACCCAATTACACATACTTATTTATAATTAATTAATTATTATCTTTGGTAAAGTTTTGCGTATTCTGTCCCGGTTAGTGGAGTGTGGTAGAAGGATAACATCAGAACCTGGCGCATGGATAACATTTGGTGTCATAGCTAGATAGAAGGACACCGTATCCGTGGCCGTTAGCACGAACAACAGCATTCCCAATGAGGGTTGAAGTCAGGCAGGCGGCTCGTCAAAAAATATTGCCAAAACTTTAGCAGCATGCAATTTTAAAAATCATTTAGGAAGTGGAAGAAAAATACATGCTGCACCGACCCCAAGTAAATTGGGTTAAGGGCAGGGGGATGATGAAAGTTTAAACGTAATCAAATATGGTATTAAAGCTTCAATGGAATTCAGAATTTCCATGAGGACAGTATTTTCAGCACTTTGCTTTGAAATTCGCGTTACACCTAAAAATACCTTTCATTCGATTATTCAACCCGTTCCCAATTAGTTCAATCTCATCGGGACGTGAGGATAGGGCGACGCGGACGCATGCAGCCCTGACAGAATCCGATTAGCCGTAATCCTGTCAAACTGTGCGTACGAGTCAAGACATATTTTTAAATAAACGCTCAATATAATTTTTTGATGGCTTACCTAAGCGACAGAATATGTGAAGATATCAGTTAAACTGAATAAAATAATAACTGCAGTGTTTCTAAAATCTAAGATATAGACACAATATACAAGCTGTGGTTCTAGACAGTGGCCAAATTGAAGGAGGTGGATCTATAGGTGTAACTGATTAAAAAACAGTTAAAAAAAGTATACCTTAGAAAATCTAATTAATTTCGCAGCTTTACTGTTTTTTTGCGTATACGTCATGTCATAGCCAACGCCGCGTCGCGCGCAGTAGGTATAAGGACAGCACCACGCGCCGACAAAGGCCGTACACGAACATTTCACAGAGAAGCGTTAGCTTGTTTAGGACGTTGACCTCTTGGGTATTATTGTTTTAATTATTTTTATACAACATATAACTTGTTGCTGTATATGTTCCTACAATATGGCCACTGTTCAAAACCACAGCCTGTATAATAGTATCTACTAATACTGACCTAGAAAACATATATGGCTGAAAATTGGTTTGCGCTTGGCGTCGTCACATCAGTGTCAGTAATTAATGACAGATATTTTGACAATATGGAAGTGTTAAATAACATGATATGTGACATTAACCCTAATACTCTCGATGTGTATAAATATATACATCATAACAATAAAATTAAGCAGTTATAGCCCAGTGGTATGACCATTAGACTGGCAAGTCAAAGGTCGTAGGTTCGAACCCAAGGCACGCACAACAGATTTTTCGAAGTCATGAGCGTATTGTTTATCAATTGTTTAAAAAACGATGAAGGAAATACAGATAAATCTTTAAAAATCATTACCGCTTAGCGAAATCTAAAGTTATAAATTAGAAAAAGAATACGGTCGTGAGCAGGATCGCTGAGGCGCAGGTTCGAATCGCATGAAGGAAAACATAGTGAGGAAACCAGCAATCTGAGAGATGTTCTCGATGTTATGTCATGTTAGAGCCTAAGGGCGGTTTACACTCTGACACAATGTTGTTTAATTGTGTATATAATAAATAATAAATTATATGTAATATATAATAAATTATATTTCTATTCTGTCTGATATGGGGAACTCAATGATGATATTATATGCGAAAACAGTGGATTTGTTATGTTATACGCAAGCTTTTACTGATAAACGTCCCAAATGTGTTATAACGCAACAACTTTGCGTAAAACAAGACAACGAGTGTGACGTCATTGGTAGAGTGTAAGTAGGTATTTTTGTTTAGAGAAATGATTTCAGGGTCTGTTCTGTTTCTCTCTCGTACTTTCTTCACATTCGTTTATAGTAGGTATATAGTTTGACTTGTAAACATTAGATGTAGATGTACTAAGACAGATGAAATTGTACAGGACTGTTCGTTTTTGGTAAAAACTTTAAGTTTGTAGATTACAACATACATCTCAAGGGATTTTCAATACATTGATTCTATTTATTCTAGACAGATACGCTGATCGTGGTCTGCTTACAAATAAGGCGGTATACGTTTAAATCAATAATATACGACAATAAAAACCTGTAGACGTTTATTGTTATAATGTAAAATGTACGTACATGGACCATAACATTACCTTCGACAATAATCTTGGGATGTTTATTTCAAGTTTGTTTGGATACGAAGATATTCCGGCAAAGTCTTCAATATACCGGTGTACTTTAGTTATTTTACTGTGCGGTAGCTTTTTGGTACGACCGTTGGACTAGTAAGACGAAGGTCGCAAGTTCCAATCCGATGCACGAACCTCAGACTTTTCGAAGTCGTTGAGTTGCGTATTAGAAATTAATTATCACCAGCAGACCTTAGAAATGTTTTCGATGGCGTGTAAAGTATGTAAGAGGCCCATAGGCGTTTAAACTCTGGCACAAGGTTGTTAATCAACCACAGGATAAGAAAATGAAGTTAATATATTTGATACACAGCAAGTAATGCAGCAAAATATTATCGTACCTCCTTAATTTTCTGTTTAATTTCGCAGCAGAAAAATATCAAAGGTCACAGGGTCGAACGTCAGTCACACATCACCGACTTTTCACAATCATGCGCGTGTAAGATGTTAATTGTCACTTAATCAAAACGGTGACGGAAAAAATTGGGAGAAAACTGCGAACCTGAGAGGTGGTCTAATAGTTAGTATAGCCTAAGCTCTATGGGCCTAAAGAGGTTATTTATTAACTATACAATAAAAATAAGAAGCTGTGATAAAAAGCTGGCTGGTCACATGAAAAAAACAGTATGTTACAAAAACTGCTTACATTTTTTTTAACTGTTTTAACGTCACGTTTACTCTGGCTCTTTAGAAACGTGATGAGTTATTCTTATCCATCGGCCACCCACTCTTATTTCTTAAGGATTTTCAATTGTTATTCCCTAGTTATAAGACTTGACGCGTATATTATACAGCTAACGTTGCGAGTGAGTTAGTGCCCAACAGATGTTGGGGACGCATTCCGCGTCGACGGCCGGGAATAGTCTGGTCAAATGACACACCGTGGTGTTTTTCGGAGTATGAATCCGCTTATTTATAAGTTAACCTTTTGTTTTGAAGTATTATTTTTTAGCGTAAAATAATACCTACTCAGTGCTGAAATAAGTATGAGTCAAACTGAAAAATATTGTTAATTTAAACAAAAAATTTTTGGCCAATAGTACTTCTGATTTTTATAATGAATAATGAAACGATTTGTCTATTGGGCAATAATAAGAATAAAAAACTGAGCTATTTTCAAAGGTACCTGATGTAATATTTTATTCGATGTATCACAATTTCAATGATTTTCTATATCCCTAATATTTTTTATGTAAAAATTGATTTTGTTAACGATATAATAATGAGTATTTATAAAATTTACTCGTATAATCACGCAATGTGTTGCACAACACTTACCCAATGCACACGTGTCAAAGTCAAAGAGAAATTCAGTTGCATGGCATCCAAAATATAAATAGTCAAATATAAATAAACGGTTTTATTTTAAAATGTCCTCTAAATTCTTCCTCGTTTTAGCGAATACTACATCTTGCCTAATGAGTATAATAATGTACTGTTTTCAAAGGCTATTAGTCCACAAGTCCACATGACAACAATATTTTAACGTACTTCTTGGCAAGGGGCCCACTGTTTGACGGAAGGAAAGAAACTAAATCGTAGCAGTTAATTGGAACAATAAGTTTCGACACTATAATTTATGTATAGTGACGCTTTGTTTCAACTAAAATAAAAATAAAACCTATGTGCTTTTTTATTTCTTTTTTAATTGTGCAGACACGCGTAGGTAATACTTGTTTACACTCGGCGAAATTCAAGAATGAGTTTCTTTCAAGGCATTGATTAAAATCATAATAGTGCCTCTCATATCTGTGCATATGTAAGGCATATCTTCTTATGTAGATACGATTATCCACATACACAAATGTATATGACATTAAGGTCCGTCAATTAGAATCATAGTTGGTTTAGGCGAGAGTATTAAATAATTTATAGTGCTTAAATATTTAATCTGAAAATATTCTTCTACAGCGCTTTCATTTTGTAATGCTTTATTCATAGTAAGTTGAAAAAGATCGAATTAAAAAAAACAAGCGACAATTTTTTAAGGTTGATATTGAAAAACGAAGACTAGGTTCATTTTTTATTTATCTATGTATTTTGTAAATATTTTAAGACTTGGCCACTACTCTGAAACAACTTTCTACAAATTCTGACGTTCCAAATTCTACAACAAAACAAAAAAGTTGCATTCATAAAAATAAATAATTCTCTCTACATTATCCACATCTTCTACTACATTACAGGATTCCCATGTAACTTCATAAATAATTCTGTGGTGGAGACCGTCCGTACTTCGTGCACTCTCGCTTTCAACGAAATGTAGAACCCTTTATCCAATCACAGGCGTTACGGATCACTAGGCTGACGGCGAGCTAAAATCAACTATAGGGAGCTTTACCATATTACCTTCAGTATTGGATTTAGTACTGCCA
Source organism: Xylocampa areola (assembly GCA_935421205.1). Taxonomy (NCBI): domain Eukaryota; kingdom Metazoa; phylum Arthropoda; class Insecta; order Lepidoptera; family Noctuidae; genus Xylocampa; species Xylocampa areola. The sequence continues at coordinate 6,659,516 of OW285217.1, read as the reverse complement.
TACCTAAAGTGTACTATGTTATAAGTACTGGTGATGTTATTGAATTGCAAACAGGCTGATTGCGTATTGTTTTTAAAATTTAGTGGAGTTTTAAGGTAGTATTTGTGTTGACTTTTTTGATACCTACGTGTGTTTTAAAAAGTCAATTAAAATTAATGGGTATGATTTTTAAAAGCAAGCTTTGGCTGTTAGTAAATCTTTTTAGTAACGTCGACTTAAAAGCTTAAAAGAAATAGAAATCTTGTATCAATAATAATTACCAATATTAATTGTTTTCCGTTTTCCTTTGTGGGGAATTATTATGAATGCGTGTGTTATTTAATTTAAAATATTTATGCATTTTGTTGATCTTGTGCAAAACCACCCAATATCCAAGATTACAAAGTTCTGATCAAGGCAGTTAGTGTTATCGAGATAGATAAGATCAGCTTCCAATTCCAATTCCTGGAAACTCTTTGAATAGCAATTGCGAGAATTGCTGGTAGAAGTAAGATACTTACAAAATGGCATTTAGAGAATAAGGTGCGTGTTAAGGCGACAAGCGAAGCGATACTGTAACGGGGCATTTCTGACTAGTTGCACAATTTTTCCGCATCCATTTTGTTCAATACAACTGGATAGTTCGGTAATATTCGAAGAAATAACAAGTAGGGTTAAGTAATATGGAAAATAAATCCACTCGATTGGCATCGGAAATATGACAGTTCCTACTTTTGAATAAAAATACGACTTTAAAATTATTGTACAAGTCAGATTCCGGTATGCAAAGATGCTCTCAAATTGAAATAACTGTGATGAAGGAAAATTCATTTGAACATTACGCATTAACATTGTTTTTAACATTTGAATTACATTGAAATCTAAATTAATTTTAAGAGGTTACTTTACAGTTTTACAATAAAGTAAAATAGGTAAATACATTACAAGCTGAAATCGGTACAGGTCAAAGAGTATTCTCACAAACATCTTAACGATACCTGCCTCAAGAAACGCCTTAACTAACGCCCTAACGGACCCTTACGGCAATAATATACAAAAGTAAACAGGCTCAAGGCTAAACCGGGAGCTAACCCTTTATAGGGAGCTCTAAAGGGCCGTACAGTACCTACAGGCTTTTGCTTTCCACCTCAATGAGGCTTCCACGTCACAACACTTCTAAGTCATTGAACATTGTCAAGTGTCACATCATAAGCCAGTCTAGTCTTTGTCGTTTCAAATTAGTACATTATCTGATAAAACTTTGTTATTAATATTATTTGAAAGAGAAAAATTAGATTGGCCGGGAATTTGTAGTAATTATGCGAACTTTAATAAATAAACCAAAAATAATGTCAAATTCCTAAATTTGTCATTATTTTTGGGTCTTATTATGAAAGTTTTCAGGTCCACAAAAATCACTGAATAAAACTTTTTAGAAATCTACTAAGAAGTACAAACTATGTAGTAAAGAAAAACTAGTTCTATTTCTACCTAAGATGACGAGGCAATTTCTCTAACTATATCCCAAATCGAACGTTGTAACCCAGTCAAACCGAGTTTGATATCCCAAGATATAAAACTTTGTTCGAAGTAAATTGTGAGTACCAACAAATAAATTCAAACAATGAAACGTTACAAATTAAATTTTTGTGCTCAAGTAATTCAATTAACTAATTTTAATATCACTCGGAACAGACGTTGTTCTTTCTGAATTCAGTAAACAGTTCAGATTGTGTACTCGACGAATGTTTTTATTTTTACATACAAATTACCTCTTATTGTCATGGGGGTATATATAAACTATAGAACGTCACCTACTACGATCATATACTTCTTTTGTTCCACGTTCATACATCTAGTCATACACGTGCGCCGGTTGCGAGTACTACGAACCTGTCCTTTTTGGAGAACATCACCAATAAGGTCAGCATAAGTCCTTCTAGGGCGTCCCCTTCGGCGTTTCCACTTATCTCCTCTTTTCTTTATTATTATAATAAATTATTCTGTTTGATAACAACTGTTACAAACAAAAACATATCTACTTAGTCCGTCCCTTTCTCTATGAATCTAATATTGCATTGCCAATCTATTCGCAATGATTCCAGAAGTTGGATTTCAATTATAGGTTAACCGACTTAGTTAGAGACTTTATTTGATATTCAATCGAGATAATCAAGTTAATTTCGTAACTGTAATGAATTTGCAACATTTTTCTCTACCTTAGCTATTCCTTTTGATTCTTTTGAGGTTTCAGATCCTGAAGTTTGTTAGCTTAAATATATTACAGTCGTCTTGTTATGTGAGCTTTGGAAACTGAAATGTTTTCTCAGAAGCATAGAATCTGTGTAATACGTAATACGTAATACGAAGTCAACATTGTACGTTGTAATACTGTTCGACAGAAATAAAAATTGCCAAAGGTTATCCACCTCTGTGTGTTACAAAATTAAAATCATTGGCGCGCGTTGAACATCAAGATTTATCCTCTTAAGCTTCGCAATGCTGTATAAATTATCAACAACACTTACATAATGGAACGCCTTTGTTTTTAGTAAATATTTTTCGAGTATGTAACTAAAACAATTGCTACTTTTATACTAAAATGATAATACACATTATTCAGTTACGTCATACGCCTCTTTTAACAAAAATACTATTCATTCGTATTGTTATTTTCCTTTTAGTAATGTTGTTAGGTAATACTGTTAGACTAGAATCTTACACGTTTGATAATTTATATATTCTTTTGGGTCATTCTACGTATATTAGTCGTGTCACTTATTCGAAACAGAATTGATGGCCTAAAATTAATGTATATGACCAAATAATAAAGTAATTCTTCTTATTGTGTAGTTGAAGAATAAACTAGCATCTAAGGTTAAACCACACGTAGACGTGGTTTAACACACCATCGAGAACAACTCTTAGGTTTGCTGGTTACATAACGAAGTTTTTTTTTTTCACCGTTTTAAGCAAGTGTGTCTACTAATACGGACATGATTTCGAACATTTTGCAGTGCGCGTTTTGGAGTTGCGATATCTGTAAACTATCATAGCTTTATGACCAAATAATAGATTAATATTCAACGCTAAGATACCTGATATGTGATAATGAGCAGAGATATAAAATTTCCGTTCAATACTGTATGCTAGTTGCCTTGTCTGTTTATTGGTGTATTGCCAGCGATGGCCGCCGTTCGAATGTATGGCATTGTTCTATGAAGTCTATTATAAAAGATGATATTATTGTCTCGTTTACATATAGACCGGTTAAACATGATTTTATTTTAGAATTTGGAATATTATTCATCCATGTCCATAAAACTAAATTCACTACTGATAGTGAGTTTTTACGATCACAAGATTTATATTTCTTTTCATATCGCATATCACTGGCAATATATTTAAGAAATCTTATATATACCATTTTAAATAGATTATCAATGCTTTAGCATATAACCACAAAAATACTAAAAAAGAAAATATGGTACTATAATCATGTTATGAGAAGACTGAACAGTTACTTACGAATTGGGCCGGATTCATCAAAAAACGGATGAATTATTCTTAAATTATACCTGTCCCTGTCACTCAAATGTCACTGGAAGTAGGCAAAATACTTTAGAAGAGTAGAGAACTATTGGTTTTTATTATATAAATATTCTTGTTCTTTTTTCGTGTAGTTAGTAGTTAACATTGTTCAAGCCACCCGTAGGCCTCGATTTAGCGACAACTGGGACCGACGGTGTAACCCCCCCCCCCCCCTCCCAAGCACGGAAATGCTCAGATGAAAATACTCTTAGCGGTCACTCATCTATAAAGTGACCGCACCAAGCGTTGCTTAACCTCTTGTACGCCCAAACATAGATCCACGTGTATCTAGAAATGCAGCATCACATCATCATCATTGCGCCCCTAGTGGTCGCAAGCGTGACTGCAGAGTATGAGGTTCGATTCTCTGGTCGGGCAAAGTGTTATTAGGTTTTTCTGTTATAAATTCTCAGTAACAGCTCAGAGTTTGGAATTGCACCCGTTGAAGGCAGTGGGGTACCTTGCATGGCATCCTTAGGTGGTGAGCATTAACGCATGCTTAGCGAACTCTAAAGCCCAGTTCCATTTAATATTATAACTTTAGAGTTCGCTAAGCATGCCTTAATGCTTTTCAAATATTTATCTTTAATTGATAAGGTAATTGCATCTTTACGACATTGTATTAACTGCAAATTTTGTCGTGTCGGTTCGGTCACCTGTACAGGGATTGAATAGATAGCAATATTGACGTCGCCAAAAGACGTGTTAAAATATGGATGAAGAATTCGCGGTGGTGAGCAGAGGTCAAGATGGCTTAGTGGTCAGAGCGCCTGGAATATTTATCCGGGAGGCGCAGGTTCGAATCCTGCTCACGACCGTATTCTTTTCCATTTAATATTATAACTTTATGTCTGTGACATATAACTGACCATATATAGAATTTAACCGCTACAGTACTCCGCTAATTACGCCAATTAAGTTTTGCGAGACTGGTTGACTGCCGCAATGAAAAGGGGAACAGACTTACGTAGTGTGATGGTTTCAAAGCAAAGGTGTGTGCTGCCTATTCACTTGACATAATCCGTTAATCGCTTTAAACGTCACCGACAGTTGGGGGCGCTCTATGCTGGAAACACACGACAAACAATCGACTGTAGGTGCGATTTTTTTTCATAAAGCTAACATATTATCACGATTGTTTTTGATTAACACAGATTACTTTGTGATCTAGCTAGGAGAACAGGGCTTCACCCAACAATTTGTGTGTACAACATGTCCCTTCTTTTTTTTTATGTTTGTACTTTCTAAGCACTTCATGTACTACAAATAACCTTTTTATAATAAATAAATTATATTATATTATATATATATTATATATTGTATTGCCCGAAAAGTTAGACAGAGGTGTGGTACTGTAGTACACATTTCACGGGTGCTGCTATTGCCATCAACTGGACACGATTGCAAGAATCCAATAATATTCCGCTCGATCCCGGAATCGAACCCAGAAACACAGCATCATCAAAAAAGCTCGGTTCGTTATTCTAGACTACGTTAGACTTTTTTTTGTACAATAACTTTCGTGAGACATATTCATATTAATTGTTGTTCAAAGGTTATAACTCACGTGCATTCTTCGGGAAGTTGGACTCAGATTCGGGCTCAGCTCATGACTAGTCGGGCAATCCCAAAGAATACACGTGAGTAATAACCGTTGTACAATAATTAATATGTTAGACTTGCGACCACTAGAATAGCAAGCCGAGCTTTTTTTCTTTAAGAAAGGAAGCCGAAAAGGTTGAATGAAAACTAATCCAGGATTTTGTATGAAACGACATAAAATGGGTCAGAACGGGCTCTTGCAGTATGGCGCTATTGTAGCACAAGATAATTGATGGTAATTAGATGCATCCTTTAGTTTTCATATAATTATTATGGCAATGAAATCGGTGGATGATTTTCATTTGACAGGTCGGGAGCACGGGGATAATTTCAAGAATTACTACATAAAACTCTTTTATTAAAGTTACTTCCCATAACATGAGCAGGGCTTTCATAACTGAAACCCGACGCGTGTCGACCACTAGTAATGAAAACCAGAACTTTTGCAAGGGATTAATTCGTTCGCCGTCGGAATCCGCAATACAGGTGATCCCCAACAAGTCAACGGTGATCCCTGTTAGTTACCAAACTTTACATTAAAATATACGCCCGTACCCTTACATTAAAATCCTTTTGACTCCAGCTTAAAATTAATAGGCCATTCATAAACGTGGCCCAATTATATTATGTTTTAATTACAGGCCTTACTTAATTTCGGAACAAAAGAGTTTCCTTATTTTTTTAAATTAAATTATGGGCGGCAACTCCGTGTTACTTTTACTGGTCGTTACGGAGAGCGTAAAATCAAGGTTGCTATGGCAACCCTGACCTCGTTTCTTTACATCACTTTTTTCTGTGTTTTATTCCAATTAATAAGGAGTTTGACGATGTTAAACATGTAATACTGGTTTTTAGGCTTTACGCTTTTGTTATCGGTTAGCCTATTGGAATATTTGGATTTTAGATGTTTCGCTCTAAATTAATATTTACACCTTATTTTGGAACTGTACTTTGTTTTTGCCAAAGATTATGATTAAACTAGCAATTCTGAATTTAAACGTCTACATTAAGCTTCTCTTGAACTATTTAGTAGACAATACTGAGGTTACACTACGTAAAAAAATTAAGTGAAAGACTATCCGATGTAAAGTACCAATACAAAGATTTGTTGATAAAGATAGATTGTCGTATTATCGAAACTCATAATACCAATCCTGACATACTCGTACATACAAAAATGCTTCAGTTTAAAACAATTTGTCACATAGTCGATTCAATTTAGTTTTTCGCCACAATAGTTGTGTACCTTTGTGGTTCTACACTGTACCACAGTTGTTTAAGGCACAAAGGCCGTAAAAAAAGAAAAATCTACACGGCCAGTCCTTTTCATTCGGTCCCAATTTGTCTCTTTTATTGCTCGGTAATCTTTTAGTTAAATCTATCTGAATTGTATACCTTGTCTATGGTATCATTCCTTTAGCAACAAAATTGCTATAAATTCTAAATAAAAGTTTTATTGCAGTTGAAAGAGTTTTTATAGTTTTATTTTCGGAGCTATTTCCACTTGATTTTATTTTTATAGTTGCAATGACTCGTCAATGCCGTGATGCACGTTTGTTGTGCATGCCTTTAAGTTTCTGCATTCGGATCCCGGTGTCAATTAGATAGACTGGATTAATTAAAGAGCTCACAGACATTGAGAGAACAATCTCGAAATTGGAATAAACGTTTCGAATAAGGTTTCATTCTATAAAGAGTCATTTTTACAGAGTTATCCAGTATATAGATGGCATTTCTAATAACAATTTGGTGTAGGTATACTTACATTTTCCGAGTACCTATGAATATCTGTAACACATAGATAATTAAATTAATCTGACAGCATTTTATTAATTTACGTATTACGAATAATAAAAATATATAAGTGCAAAAAATAAAATGTTCTGACTTCTGACACCACAAAAGTGAGATAAAAAATTAACATCCAAAAACTCGGGCACAATTTTCCGCGACTAATTGTATTACGTGTCCGAAAAGCATGTAAATGAGACACGTTTGCATATGTTTGGCACACATTATGGACGATAATGTTTTCTAAAAATATAACATAACACACACATGTGCAGTTGTGCGTGGCCAAGATATTTTATTGTTGTTATTGATGGAAGATGTTTTTCAGAATTGTAGTAGGTAGGTATTTTTTTACAGAGTAAAGGATAAGTAAAATAAGTAGAATATTATACAATATATGTAGTGCCAATTCAAAAACGCTTTTTATCCTCAATAATAAAAGAAACACAGTGGGATTACTAATGACTATTTTTTTTTTCAGCAATGATATTCTTCCTTTGTAACAGTAGGTAGTATTTTTTCTTGTTTGTTTCATCTGGACAAGGGACTCTTCTCATATAGAGGAGGCATGAGTATTGATCACATGCTAGCTTACTGCAGGTTTGTGATTTGGGACTGTTAAAACATATAAATAGCTTTATTGTACCTAAACTGATACTGAAAATATGAAGACATAAATGTAGATGCGTATTATTGGTCAAATTTGAAATAACGATGCGTTGCTGATTCAAGATTATTATAATATTATGTATTTAAAGTTACTAGATTAACAAATACACAGCAATGATTCATAAAAAGAGAGGCCCGTTTATAAAAAAGGAGCACACTTAGTTGCAAGTAAGTACTTTCGCATAACTTTATTTCACATAGCACTTTTACGTAAATTTATAATGATACCTGTGTATACACGTAATGCCTTTTTTTGTCGAAGACGTTGCTCTTAGTCATAAGCTGAGCCCGCGACGATGTCACTAGTCAAACTGGCGCTGCATATCGATGCGCTTGCGCTATGACTAACAGCTTCGTTCGAGTTCGAAACTAGTACAAAAATACACCTGAGTAATAACCAGTTAATAATAATAAAAACGTCAAGCCGTTCAAAATACAGGTAGGTATTCAAATAAAGCCGGTTGCCTCTAACAACAGAAGCCCTTATCAAATTCACCTGTAATTATCGGTTTCCGGAGTATTGGCTGTTACCGCTAGTACAGCCATGTCAGTAATTGCTTACGTCGGTACATTACGTTCTAGGAAACTTGTTTGCGTATATCAATAGTGTTCAACATACCTAGCATGTTCCATAGTTGCACGGCCATTTGTGATTGGATGTCAAATCGCTAGAGAGTTGAATAAGTTTGACGTGTAGATTTGAATAGATTGACGAATCAATCGATGTTTGGTGAAGGATTAAGCAATTAAGTATAAGTAAGTGTATAAACTGATGTTCGCAAGCGTGGTCTGTTGTTCGAATCCCGTGGGGTCTTCAGTACGAATCCCAGATCAGACAAAGTGTTATGCGTTTTTCTGTTAGGAAATTTTCAGTGGCAATTTGGACAGTTTAGAATATTTTTTAAGTACTTAGTATTAGTTAAGTAAGTATAGGCGTACTGCTTATGTTTAACGATAACAAACAATTGATTATGTGACGAATTGGCTGTGTTGATAATGTTGGAATGTTGCCTCTGATGATGTTTGCCGTAATCAATGCCAATGCTGCAGCTTTAATTAGCTTCCCTAATGAATCCTTCCGCTCAGCCACGTACAAAATTATACTTCATAACAATAAAAATCTATTGTGTCTGCTAATTAGAGAGCCAACGGCTTTAACAACAGCTTTAGAATTAAACAATTATGTACCTACCTGCACAAGGTATAAAAACTAAAGTTATTTGTAACTTCGAAAATGTTCTTCATTGTTAGCAAAAGAAGTCTCTCATCTGGTTTTACGAGACCTCATCTAGACACAAACAATATGTTATACAGGAGAACTCTTAGAATTGTTAACCCAATCAACCTTTGGAGGTACTCTTTCAGTATTAAGACTTCATTTCTTGCGTTTCTTTGGTCTCCCTGCCTCAATTTAGATAAGCTTGTCTACGGAGAACTTTAACGTAATTAGGTATGTTGCCAAATGTTTAACAATGACATTAAAAAATATTTATGTCATAAAAGTAGGCCAGCTCTACAGAAGTAGAATAAATTTAAAAGTTTTTATAAACCAATGCTTCTGAAAATATCCGTGTATTATTACAATAATAGAAACACTAAATTAGGTATGAAATATTAAATACAAAATGCAACTAAGGCTAAGCTTTTCCAAAATAAAAATCGATTTATTCGAAAGATATTTTTTTTTTTTCGATACCTACGTATAGAAAAACTGTCAGAATTTTTTAAACTAATTTCTAAGATTATATAGCCGACATTTCTAAAATGTAGCATTAGTGAAATTTTATAAGTACAAGCGAGCTTATTAACACAAATTGACATTTCAGATCCTAATTTTTTTTATATATTAGCAACTCCTAGCACTCCGAACAAAGTCTTACATCTTTTCTCATTAAATATAATACCTAATTAAAAAAGGAAAATCAAACGTGACTACATAATTATCTGATCAGGCGTTATAATTGCTTATCGGGTATAAAATTAATGATCATTTTAATGTGTTATTAAAATTTCGGAAGCTCGCTGGACAAATCGTTAATTTATTTTATACGCGAGTGAGTTAATGAACAATTGCCTCTATTTGTTCTCCTGGAAGCACTTACATACATATTTGTTATGATAAATAAATTAAACGACATTGGCATATTTATTCACGTGCACGGCAAGGGGAGATAATATCAACAAACACATGAGGCATTTAAATAATTAATGTATTATATAAAAAATATTATCAGTCCTCCTCCAGTCTTTCAACATGATACAACTGCCGATTAAGTGGATCTTCCAGCAAGAAATATTTTGTATGGTTTCTTAGCTATTTATGTTTTATGATAGAAAACGAGTTAAGTACCTACACAGGCAATCCGTGAACACTGCACGCTCGAACCTAAGCTCTGTTTCTTCTTTTTCTCGAGTTTATTTTCATTGTAATTGTATTCTAAGATTTTTTTATGCCTTGGACACGCTCATGAGAGCGTCGATATGTTTTGTCTACTACTTAGCTGCTTATGATTACTATATTTTTTCCTATTTCCTGCGGTATACAAGTATCTGTATTTGTACAGTGGGCAGCATGCAAAGATCAATATTTCGTAATTTTCAAATGTATTTATTCAAAGGGGTTTATTATTCGTATATTAGGGGTTCATTAAGATTTGTCGCAAATTAATGTTCACCGATAACTACTCACGGCGATGTCGCAAGTCAAACAGTCAGTCAGACTCGCGACATCGGGCTCTGCTCATGACAAAGGGCTACGTTCGAGTTCGAAACTAGTCGGGCAATACCGAAAAATGCTCGTGAGTAGTAACCGGTGAACATTAATTGATATGAATATGTCTCACGAAATTTATTTTTATATTTTTATACTAAAATTAGAAGGATTTCATTACCAAACCAGTATCGAACAATAAAACCCACTATATTAGAATGGTACATAGACTACTAACTATAACATGGACATCAGTAAAATGGGTACAGCTGTGCACCTCTGCCTAACCCTTCGGAGAGTACAAGCGTGATGTTATAAATAAATATGTATTTATGTTGCCAAGGTGAGTTTTGTTTATAGCTGCATCAAGAACAAAGCATTGATTTCACATTAAACAACACATAGATACATATCAAACAACAGACACATACGCACACAACTGTAACTCCCAAGTAGCAACAGGGGTACTTAAACCAGTGACGTTAGGTAAACACTTGTAAATTACCACCATTAATTAAGTATTCGGCATTGGAGATGAATTTCCAATATAACCAAATACTTGGCTGTATTCATTTGACACTTGCATTCGTAATTTGGTATTGACGTGTATGTACTATGGATTTGTTAATTAACCTATAATTCAGTGTTTATGTTCAGATTGCTGATAATATTGTTAGTTTCATAGTGGATTTTTCTTTTATTTGAATAATTAATTTATATGTATAAATTATTCTTCGCAAAACATGTTTATATTTTTTCCGAGGTAATGTTTTTTTTTTGTCGAACTCGATAAATGACGATAATATGCAATATAATAATGTTATTACACACTTTAACATCAGTTAGTTCATAATAAAGAAAAGGAAATATGCAAGACTATTGAGATTTAAATTGATAAAAAAAAACTAGGAATGTTCATGCTTCATCGTGGCGCCAAGTACTTCTCGTGATACATAAAAAAATATGAAACCCAAAAACATCAAACTACATCAAAAATAGCTCCTCGTGTTAGTGACAAACAAACATATAACAATACAAAAGCTGAATCGTCGTTCACTGATACATCCCTCAGTGATCCATTAAATGGATAACATTCTTGGCTTGCAGACTCCGTATGAAAGCGACGTCACTTCATAATATTAGTGTAAGTGCAAACCTTTGTATTTTCCATATACTTAAAAGTTTTTATCATGTATAGTTCGCAGCTTAAGGCGATAATCATACATTTAAAAACATCACAACATCTTAATATATTATTTTCATTAATTAATCAAAATACTTAAATCATAATTTGTCACGAAATGTGAAAAATTGGTGTAGTTTGTGTATAAAACCCAAATAAGTCCTGAAAAATTATAAATATTGAAAATTGAAAAAGTTTTAGGACTGGGAGTTCTTTTTTTGCGAACTGTACACATACAAACCCTTAATCTAAAGAAAGAAAGAAATTATTTACAGCATAAACAAACAGACTACCTTAAAAATAGTAGCAACCTGCACCAGACCATAAAGACCCCTATCTCAGCATAAGCTACAACATCTTAATAAAGCTTAAAATGTATTTTTGCTAAAATGTCTCCAAAACGTCCTGACATCTCTTTCCATTGACATCTGAGTGACAGGGACAGGTAGAATTCTAGCGTTTGGAGAACGTCAGCTTTCATGCCGTCAGCCTTAGGGTTTTAAGATTCTTTTAAATTTGATTCCAGAATGTTCAAAAGAAAGTGTAATTTTACTTTAATTTTTTTGGTTTGGGTCGATTTATTTGTTCATGTTAGACTAATTAACGTTTAATGGCGCAATAATTTATATTCTGTAAAACTCCTATTACACGACTTTGACCAAAATTACCTTCGATATATTATATACCACTTTTTTTTCATTCCTTTTGACAATATATCGAAGCCAATAACATAATCAAAACGGTCCAGTGACTTCCCAGATTGAGGAACTAAGGTAGTGCTCAGAAGGCCTCAATTCAATTTATTTCCGAATTAGATGAATTGCTGGCCGTAAGGAAACCTTGATACGTTTCATGCCCAGTTGTAAGGCAGACGGTAGTGGACCATTTCCATATTGCATTTAATCCCAATGCGTAAGTGTAATACTGCAATATATGTATTTTTAACTAGCGCATGCAAAGCGTTCACTGAAGTTATATATTCTGTGGAGAAATATGCAACTGCTAGCGGGATTTGAAACCTTAGAAACGTCTTTTACGTCACCGTCAGCTATTAACGTCACCGTCATCTATTCAGATGAGTTAAAATCGTACTCAGAGTCAAAAAAATTTACTTACCAAGAATTTTATTTTATTATCATACATAACTGTCCCACTGCAGGGCAAGAGGCCTATACGACTACGCATCTTTTGATAATTGATACACGATTACAGCTTTAACCAAAAAACCAAAATCGAGCATTAGAGTTCGCAGAATGATGACCTGTGAATACGGCACCAACATTTCCGACTGTATGACAAAGCACGATTAAAATAAGTCCGGATTATTTAAAACAAATTTTTTTTCTGTGTCGTTGCTAAGAAGCGTCATGGAATGTGGGACGACTCATGTGACGTTGTCTGACTAAAATAATAAATTGTCTTTCTAAACATTGTCGTCTTTCATTGTGACTGAACATCAGGATTTTCTTTTGTTTTCCACAATGGTGATCACTTTTTTCACTGTTATTCTGTTAGGCGATTTGTTAACAAGAATAAATATATTTTTTATCTCATACTAACATTGGAAATTTTACTTTCTGCTTCGTGTATTTTCTGTGTCAATGATCTTGACGTCTGTGTCTGAAGCAAACTGCGTTGCCAAACACATACCAATATTCATTAAAATTTTTCTAAGGAAACATTGTGAAGTAAAAGACACGAATGGAGCTTAAACCCGCGACCTTTGACACTCCGTGTCATCACTCTCCCAACTTAACTACCTTGTCGTTGTCCACTTCTATTAAATGTCAAGCTACCTTTTATTTGTCTTAAGACGCCTGGCGGTATCTATTTAACAATCATTTACAGATTTACTAAACTGCGTTACCACGACATCCCAATCCTTTAAATCATATACGAATATAATGGTATTTTTTTATATATTCTATTATTTATCAATATTTGCTTAGTAAAAATTGTTTTGTTTCGTTTATAAATAAAAACGTTGCCCCACATTAGGAATTTCTTGCTGTATCGTGGGTGCGTTTACAGACATATAATCTCACAAGCACACACACACACCCACACCCGGAGCAATTATCTATAGATCGTACAAATATTTGCTCCGTGCAGGCATCGAACCTGCGACACGCAGCGCAGCAGTCGGTCTCTCGACCACTGCGCCAACCGCGTTGTCGAAATTGTACTAATTATAGGCATTACATGGCATTAACATGTAAAAAAATATCATTAAACACATGCCTATAGTTGTCGTTATCAACTATGTACATACAAACGTTTCTGTATACGGACAGTTATATTCGGGTCAGTGGGCGCCACACTCAATACACAGCCTACAAATAAGCCTTAGGTAACATACGACTAGATCAGTGCTTTCAGAGGCAGTCTATTACTAATGGTTATATTCCTACCTGTCTATAAAGATGATAGAAGATCTGTTGCGGATCAATCACAGTAGGAAATCGTAGCCTAGTGGTATTACCGTCGGACTAGAAAGTCAAAGGTCGCATGTTCGACTCCATAGAACCACCGACAAACTACAAATTTTTCATAGTCATGTGCTTATTATAAAGTAACTACCTTCTGCCCGCGACTGCGTGGACTTCAGAATTAGATCCAGCTGGGAAAAGTACCCTATGTGTCCAGGTTATAAATCAGCACACCTGAGAGATGACCTATTAAAACTCATCTTTTCATTTAAACTCTGCTTTTAGGTTTTGTCAACAAGAAGAAGTGAGAAATATCCTTGTGTTATTTTTATTAGTAAAATGCCAGATTTAGCTGTTTCTACTCTGAAAGAAACCTTAGGTGTGAAGGTGTTATTTATGTTGATGGTAATGATTATCGCAAAATAAGCCCTAACAAAATTCTTTGCTGGTGAGTAAGCCCAACCTGCTGTTGTCCATCACGTGTCCGGATTTTTATATCTTCAAGCGCTTTACCGCTATAAAAATATTAACGAATACTAACATTACGATTGCGACGCGAGAAGTTTCCCATTTCCTTTGCATTTTTATAGTTACCATTTCGTACTAATGAGTTTCCAATCGACCCATGTAAGTGTAAGTTGTAATTTTTTATATACTTTAAAAGGCATATTCCCTCTCAGTATTTGTGCAAAAACCAAAATATAAGTATTTTTTACACGACTGCCTAAAAAAACGAGTATTATGGTTTTAGTAGCCATGGTACACAAAAAGGTGTGAAACTAAACAAATAATTATAATCCACACACGGCAAGCGTGCTTTTTTATTAATTTCATCTTGATATTAAGCCTTGAAAGACTATTACTTTAGTAAAAGAAAACAGGCATAACAAACACGAATACCTATTACGGAAAATTGGAAACGAGTTCAAACTTCAAGTCACCGCCAAGGTTAGGTTCTCACAAACAGCTTCGTAAGCCTTCACTTTTAGGTTATTTCGTAAGGGTGGGTCCCTCCTGCCACCCTGCTTTAGAAAAAGCCTCCTATTGTCACGAATCTCTATAGACGAAATTAGGAATTTTCGGAATCGTGGAAATTATTCAAATGATACCGTTTGGGACGTAAATAGATATATTGCGAGTTCATTCCTAGGATTTATTGTTAGTTTGTTTTTCTTATATTAGATACTTGTGACCGAGAATTTTGTCGTGTGGATTTTATCTCTATTCTTATAGCAATCTTGATATCACGGTTTGTTGGGCTCTGAGGATAGTGGAGATTACTTATCAATAGAGTCGATCTTTTTTGTAGTATGTCAATATTCCTAAGACATGTTGAGATGTATAAGAATTTTAGTTAACTATACTGTTTCTCACGAGTCTCTTTCTAGGATTTATTTAGTGTTAGGTAAGTCAAGTCTAGTCATTGTCATATCAATATAGCATAACGATTTTCGATGAACTCATCAATCGAAAAATTTCATCGTAATCAATCATCATCATCATCATCATCAAACAATCAATACATATAATAAAAATGTAACAGATCGCTGTCTGTACATGGAAGATACATATATGAGAAAAAATATTATTGGGACCTTCATCAACGCAAATAGCACCCAAAATAATGATTGTTAGAATTTTTGTCTGTGCGTTTGTGCACGCTAATCTCAGAAACGGCTTATCCGATTTAGATGTACTTTTATATTTCACTAATATATTTTGGTAAGCTTCACTTAACATTGAGTGTTTGTTTTATGTCAATTGGTTCATAAATAAAAAAGTTATGCCTATTTAAAGAATCGTCGAACATTTATTTATTATGAATTTGTGTTCATACACGACATGGTGTTAATTTACGACATCCACGCGGACAGAGTCGCGGGCGCAGCTATTTAAGAATAAAATTCAAAAGCATTTTTGTTTATTGAAGACCATCATGTTCGAATGACTAAATAAATCGATCCAAGAGCTACGTATCCAAAAATAATATACATCGTAATATTATATTCATGACATATCTAACATCACGCTTGTGTTAACCGAAGGGATAAACAGTAGCTTGTATTTTAACGGATGCCTTTATTAGAAATCACGGCGGGCTTATCGCCATCACCAATTCCTAAATTGCTCTCATTACGTTTAATTGTTAACGCTAAAATAGGCTTCATAAACCACACGAGCGTTTAGCACCGAACGAAGTATTAAGTAGTAACCCACTTTTCTCAAATCTCTTAAAAATAATCAAATTATTTAATCAGAAACTCTGACTACAAAAACACTCCAATGTAGCATGACGACATTATAAGTATCGACTAATAATTGCTTCGTTGAAAATGCTCATCACCCATCCATAAATCGACCGTGAAGCGTACTGCTTGCCAAGCAAAGGTAGCAAAGGCAAACGGCTCCGCGTATAAGATGGTACCCAATTTAAACAGCACATTATTACAACATAGTCGAGCTTAAGTTCAAAGAAAACCACTGTTAAAGTTATAAAGTGCAATTTCAAGTAATTTTGGATGCTACGAGTTGCACTTGTTACATAATATGTTGGAACCTGCACATGTTGCGATGCACTAATTATGTCAGCGGGATTCATCGCTTGAGGATGGTGCTGCTAACTAGTTTCACATACAACACTATAGATACGACAACTAGGAATAATGAAAGGTCTTTTTCATCTTTTTCCTGCTCGGATCTCAAGTTATTTGGATTCGGCACAATATGTTTTATAGAGAAGAATGGAAGAGAAGACATACGTCACAATATCGTTTTCTTTATTAGTTGCATCAAAGACTTCATTATTCTTCTGCTGTGTTGGAAAGTGGCCCAACCACTTTCCAAAGAATACGGTCGTGAGCAGGATTCGAACCTGCGCCTCCCGGATAATTACTCCAGGCGCTCTGACCTCTAAGCCATTTCGACCTCCGCTCACCACCTCTAATTCTTCATCCATATCTTAAAACGTCTTTTTGGCGACGTCTTTGCTATCTATTCAGTCGCTATACAGGTGACCGAACCGACACGACAAACTTTGCAGTTAATACAATGTCGTAAAGATGCAATTGCCTTAACAATTCAAGATAAATCTTTGAAAAGCATTAACGCATTCTTAGCGAAGTCTAAACTTATTATATTAAATGGAAAAAGAATACGGTCGTGAGCAGGATTCGATTAAGACAAAATACAGATACGTTTTGCAAAGGTGCATGCATGCATAGACAACTCTACAATTTTGTGGTAAGAATAATAAGGTCTCGAGTCTAGGTGCCGGAGGGCGCTTAATGATCTCCGGCCACCGTGAACCATAGCCTGCGGGTGATGGACAGCATGGCGGGTAGGCAGCACTCGCGCGCGTTTCTTATTAGAGTGTCTGTGTAGGTCAACCGTGGCCATTGTTTTAGAAGGGCAGCTCCATAAAAATTTATAAATTTTTAAATCCAGTTTGACAGTGCCTTTATGAAGTTTCTTGTTATTTTGCTGAAGGTCCAGGAAAAAGATAATTAGCCACAAAAATGCCTTCTCACGATGAAATTAATATATGTGATGTGCCTTACCAAAACTAAATTTGATAAAGCGGACATAGTAAAGCTTAAACATTGCTATTTTCAGATCAATAAATACAACAAACCTATAGCAATACGAAGCCATTTAACACCGGAGCCGTCACTGACACTCGACTATGATGGAGAGGTTGACAGCGTGACGCTACCCGAACGCTGTGACTGTGAGTCTCGGGTGAACGGTGACGTCAACCGGAACACTCTTTGTAGCAAACGCGATTATTTTGTAGTGTAGCTGTTATAGGTTTACGAAGCTTTTTGAGGGCGTTATAATGTCATCTGTTGCATTTTATGAGTGTTAGAAAAAGGGATAATGTTTGGCATGATGTACGGCTGCCATAACTGCGTCGATGGTCTAGTGGTCTCAAACGCGACTGCTGAGCAGGAGGTCTCGGGTTCGTTTCCCGGGTCGGGTAAAAGTGTTATTGAGTTTTTCTGTTAAAAAATTCTCAGTAACAGCCCGGTTAAAGCCAATAGGCTCACCACCTATAACATGGACAGACTTAATAACTGCATTGGTGAAATGTTGGTGTATAACAACTGTGTACACCTCTGCCTACCCCTTCGGAGAATACAGGCGTGATATGTTATGTTTTATGATGTATGGCCTAGTGGTCGTAATCGCAGTCACCAAGCGTGACGTCCTGGACAGCATTGTCGGATAGAGGAATGTGGTATTGAGATTTTCTGTTGAGAAATATTCAGCAGAGAGCAATTTAGGGCCCGATCCAAAATTGATAGTCTATATTTTGAAAGGAGGTGGTCTTTTATTAACTAACTCACGAATTTATCTGTGAGATAAAAAATAAATCATTAACTCTCCTCGTTAATTTAAAACCGACCAAGTGTTAATCGAACTCGCGCCCAAAAAGTTATTCATACCTAATCTTTAGATTTTGCAATTTATTATTTGCTATGAGAGGATTTTTTTGTATAATAATTGACATCATATTATGATTATGTTTATACATACATACATACTTATCCTTATTAATATTATAAATGCGAAAGTAACTCTGTTTTTAACCGACTTCCAAAAAGGAGGAGGTTATCAATTCGGTTGTATTTTTCTTTTTTTTTTTTCATTACCTTTTCACGACTAAACGACTGAACGGATCGTCATGAAATTTGTCAAGGAGATAGATTGGGTCTTGGAGGAGGACATAGGCAACCTCTTGTCATACAGACGAAGTCGCGGGCAACAAACTAATATTCTATAAAAAAAAAATGACAACTAGCTAGTTATGACGGACAAAAAATTCGGCTCTATGACAGGGACAGACGGACAGAAAGCATGGGCTCAGGAATTAAGTCCCACTTAACACTTTTTAGGTACGGAATCTTATAACATCCTATAATTACCATATTTAATTGAAATACTTCATCAAGAAGTGACATATTGCTATCTATGTCCCTGTCAGACGCAGGCTGCGATGCATCGGGCAACCATGATTGATCTAATACATTAATCGACGACACATCATGTATCAACAGTATTAGATACATCAAATGCACACGTTGCCTTGTATACCTGAATTTAAAAAGAAGTTGTAAACTGCGACCAGTATAACATGGCCCACGATGAAAAATGGAACTAAAAAAAGAATTAAACATTGAATTTGACAGATAGTTAATAGTTTTCTTTGTAAGCCGCCTTGAAATGCCAAGTTATATAAATAATATGCTGAACTCGTGTACCGACATTTGATCTCATTTAGCTTATTAATAGTATTTAGTTTCATGGAAAATGTAATCCTTTTGGACAACATTCCAATCTCTTGGTAGCTACTGAGTATTTTTCAGCACACATTTTAATAACACTTTGTCGAACCGAATCGACGTCTAGGGTCTTGTTCTTCATCAAAATCGGAGTTTTCTCACTAAATTCTTCTCCATAGATTAATTACAGAACATCAATATCGTGTTAATTATTGTTCAACGGTTATTATTCACTTGCATTCTTCGGGATTGCCCGACTAGTTTCGAACTCGAACGGAGCCCTTAGTCATGATGTAGTTATTATACATCAATATCGTGCAAAAAATCCTAGATGACTTTGCTTCAATCAACGTGCATGGTAAGCGGATTGAGGATATTATAACTGGCACGAGTCATGAGCACAGTTCAAAGAGTTTATGCATGTTCACTTGCAACAATAAATATTCAGTGCATTAAATATCGCTTACAATTAATTTATACTCCCACTTTAATACAATTAAATCTATTCACTTTAATTAATATTCACATTTACATTATAGAAGAAATACTGCGCAGGAGTGGGTTGTGCTCACGACTCGTGCCGACCACTATAGAAGACTGTTGGCAAATAAAGCTGTTCTCAGGTTCTTGAAATTAGTGTTTCAACAAAGCAAACTAGACCCACGTAATACCACATAGCAAACTAAATGCCACTTTTAAAAACTTATATATTTAACTTATAATTATTTTACATCTATTTTCAACGAGTAGGTAGGTACTTCGATCTTTTATTATCTTAGTTATTCTCCATTGATTGTAGATCTCTTGGTCACATATAGAGACTCTACAAGAATATGCATCGTCATTCATTAAAACGATAATTTATGAATGGATTTAGAAGTGTGTCTAGCATAAGCTTTACACGTGCCAAATATTTACAACATTATAGTCTGGAATCAACAAATGACTGGGCTGGGTTTAGAAATAGTGTTGTAGCATTACGCCTGTATTCTCTTGTACAAATCAATACAATATAAATTCTCTTTATTGTACACGAATTATAAGAACAATGTCAAACAAAATGTATAAACAGAAATGTGTATGGCCCTGGGTAGGTATAGGTAAACACGGCTGTACACTCACATTCTACCAATGCAGTTCCATGTGTGTGGTGAGACTATTGCCATCTCTCGAGCCCAGTTCCAAATTCCGGGAGTGTTTGAACAATGTCCGTGACTTTTACATAGTAGGTGCATGCCTAATAGGCACAGATACGTAAAGAGGTCAAAATTTAAAGCTTTCATTTTGAACAACAAACCTGTTTACATATAATTTAAACAACTTTATAAAAATTTTATTTTACGGTTTTGATGGCAATTCAGCAATTATAGTACGTGCACCAATAGGTACCACACAACTTGTTCCCTATTTACGAGAAACATGACGCTATCACCATTCCATAATAAAGTAATATAGAACGCGAGATGTAAAATGGCCACCGGAAAGCAAGCTTGACGTCACACAGACGAATGTTACTGAATGCGTTGACGTACTATATGAAACATGATATTTATGTACAACATTAGTTTTGGCTTCTAAACGGCTAAAGTTCCAATAATACTGGGTCGCAAACGCTTATGTTAAGGTCTTGGGTTCAATGCCCTGGTCGGACAATCTGTTATTGTGTTTTTCTAAAAGGAAACCTAATGGGACTTAACAACGCCATCGGTGTGCACAAGTGTACACCCAGTACACTTGTGCACACCTCTACCTACCTTCGGCGTACAGGAATGATGCTATGATGCTATGTTACTTAAAACGTTTATCAATTCTATTCCATTCTTCTAGCTTATTGCAACCAATTAAATTAAATCCTCTTAAAAAAAACATATTCCTTAATAAACAATTTCATTCAAAACAACAGCAATCAAATTAGCGAGCGCCTTTTTCAAAGACGCGCAAACTGCAGCAAACATTTGCTAGGGAACAATCGACACCATTGTGGAAGAAAATAAAAGAATCAGCCGTCGCTTCGTCGGGGCTCGGAATTGCTCGCATTTGTCGTAAAACAATGTTTTATTGTGATATAAACATGGCTCCGACAGACAGCCATTGACGGGCAACCTTACAGACCTTGCAGACGACCGACTAATTATAATTATTACCAGTAAAAATATAACATAAATATTTATAAAGCATTTAAATACATTTGTAAGTACATAATTATTAGACTTCCTAAGCATTCGAAAGTTGGAGTAAAACTTATGCACGATGATCGAGTAGTATCGATAATCGTAGATCCTAGCCGAAAAATCGCTATAAAACACGCGTCAATACAGATGTATGCGTTTCGGGAAAATTCGACACAGCCCATCATCTTATCCTTTCCTACTTTCTGTAAGTGAGTTCATGAATTTGGATTTCAATCAATTAATGAAAGAAATTTGGTATATAATTACATTCGATCCTGAGAGAGAGAGAAAAGGGGGATGACACTCCCTGTAACGTAGCTACTGTGGACTATAATTGGCACTTAATATAACCAGTCCATAACTTTCCCACAGCATGGCAGGTCTCTTTTCTCAAATGGCGTGAGCATTGATCACCACGCTTGCTTACTAAGGGATGACAATTTCAAAACAGATTTACTCACGATGTTTCCTTCGTCGTATGTCAGCGATATCTTCGATGAATTGATAAAGTACGTATGCCATAAAAAAGTTACATTGGTACACGCTAGAATTGAACAATATGGACCGTCTCCACTTGGACAGTATTTGACTTACTTACTTCGCACAAATCGTTCGTCTGCACGAGGCCTTATGCTGTAATGAGCATGGGTAGGTACTTTACGCTCGCACGCAGTAACAGGGCTCTAAAGAAATTGGCAAACGTTTGTGCTGGCTAATATGCTTTGTGCCGTTCTGCATTGCACAGTCAAGTTGAGCAGACCTGTTTATGCCTAGTAATGCAATTTCAGAGTTCGTTTCAGCTTTGAAGCAAAGGTTTTTGTTATTGACAAAAGGGTTTCCTTTGTTCTTCATTGGGTAAATTAATCGGATTTCATGATAGAGAGGGAAGGATAAAAGATTTATGTACTTAGTTGTACATCAGAATATTGTAACGAAGACACAGAATCTATACGCTAACCTTATAATATATAGTGGGGGGTCTCTGCGAGCTCTATGATGTCTCACAGAAAACTTGGTATTTGGACAAAAATATTCAGGTACCCCTGGCCAGTACGGGTATCACTGGCGCCTGCTATTGAAATGTTGTATCTATTTGTATTTCAATTTATTAATTTGCATAGTATGGGTACAAATAAAAATGGTGTTATAAATACACATAAGTGAGATCATTGCCATAATAAGGCTCATGTCATGCAAAACTTCGTACGATGTTATTAATTCCATTATTTTTTAACCTAACACATTTTATCAATTAGTATTTTTTTTATTTATGTTTAAAGTTAATTACGTCACATGACCCGTTTAAAACATCGTTACGTTATACGAGTCTACTTTAAAAAGGTATTTGCTGGACTGTTTGAACCGAGCTCCAATTTCAAACGTCCGATTTGCCCGGAATTGGAACTTTACCGAAAGTTCGACCAAAGCAATAAACATCGCTCATGCCAATCCGATAAAATGTGACCACCAGCCAGTGTATTCACATTTAAAGAAGCAATAGTAAATAAATTGAATAAGAAATCGTTAAACCATAAATTACCATGAGCTTATCAGTAAATAATATATAAATAAATGTTGAATAATAAACCAACCATGGTTGCATAGAAAGATGTCTTCTAGAAAATGTGTTTTAAGTAACATAGGAATGAGAACATTGTTCAATGTTACTTTGAGACCTTAAAATAAAGAATAATCTGTAACTATTCTAATTTCTGATTTGTATAAATATAATAATAATAATTACCTTTAAAAGTGTACCATAACTTAATTGTACGTATTTTTATACATATATCACAATTGTACCAGCCAGTATTCTCTACGAACGAAATGACGAAAAAACGTCCCCTTGGATTTTGAAATCAAAATAATTCGATCATTCGATTTCGATTCAACATAAATACATGATTCAGGTAAATAGAAAACGACCCTAACAATAACAAAGAGTAAACGACAAAGCAAATAGGCCACGATATTATTAACCTAGACATTCAACCTTTTTAATCTCGTATGGTCTTTGTCAATCAAACATTGAATGAACCCAGAATTAACCATAATGTCCTGGCTGAATTTTGTTCTTTTTACGAATTATCTGGCTTTGTGTCAACCTGTCAGCCGGTGAAGTACCATTGTTATACAATACTGGCCACTAATTCAATTTTGATAATGGCTTTGGCTATTTTCGTTTATTTCTTTATCAACATGACTAGCTCTCACCTATGGAGGATTTGTACACTCATATAAAGTATAGTGGCATTCAAAATAATAGGAGAATTAGGTAAATTAAACCTTACAGTAATCAGATTTACGTAAGTTTTTTATTGAAACTCATGTTCGTCTTAATGAAACCTAAGTTAATTAATATAAAACCATGGTTTGTCGACTGTGGCATAATAAAATTAATTGCAATGAAAGATATTGATGTAACTACAAACTAACTAATTGAGAATCCTACTCACAATATGGCTAAACGCGTGCAAATTTAATTGATGAGTTATGACTCTGAATCTAATTTAATATTATAATTAAATTAATCATATATAAAAGTTAGTGTATGCCTAGTAAAAGTAAGTAATATTTGTGAATTTACCGGATATGTTTTACTAAGTACCTACCTATCATAACGATTCTAAGAAATATTAAACAGAAGATAACACATTCCTGGTAATTAAATACAGTTCTAAGAATCGCCCACGCTCAGCCACGTGTATTGTAAAGCCTGAAAAACATCATGATTATTTAATAGTTTCAGCTCCGTCCTTTGTTTCTTTTTTATTATTTGCAAAAGCCTTCTTCTTACCAAACCGTATTTTCGATTTTCTACAAAGATCGATTTTCGATCTGCGAAGGAAATCGGAATTTTCAACTAGCAATAATTAAAAATCCTTAACACTACTACTTACGAGACAAACCTTGTAAATATATAATTCCTCCCTGATAGTTATTTGTTGAATGCACAAAAATAGCTTTATTTAAAAAATATGAACACATTACTTCAACGTGCGATAACCCCAAAGTGGATGATAGACTCATAACATATTATTTATTAAAACTAGCTGTGCCCCGCGGTTTCATCCGCGTATAATTATATTATAAGTAGCCTATGTTACTCCTTATATAGTCAGCTACCTGCCAGTACAATCTTATTAGAATCGGTCCAGCCGTTTCGAAGATAGGCCGGAACAAACAGACATACAAAAAAAACTATTTTTTAGGCATATGTATCGTGCAAATAACTGTATAAGCTTAAAAAAACTATTATTCTGTCATTACAAACCGTACAATCTTAATATATTTAAACCTATACGGGACCACCGCAACAGTCAAGGTGAGTGAACAGAAGGGTTTTATCGACTACCACACGGATCACTAAACACTCAAATCCGAATCGAACTTTTTATACAAAAACTCGTTCTAGGACGGCTGGAGGTTGACAAATCAAATTCAATGAACTAAATTGATTATAGACCTACGCTGTAGGCTTTTATAATTTACTAATTGAAACAGTGCTGCCTTTGATACGGGAGATTAACTCTTTGGCACAATATGGACCTTTTTAACTTTTTTTTTAATACCAAATTTTTTTTAGAGATTGGTTTACTTCGTATCGTATATGGATTATCATTTTGCTGCCGGCACCTATTGGTGTTTATACTTTTGCTTTAGGTATTTTTAACAGTTTTTAAGGGTTTTTTAAGATAAAGGCAGCTAAGGAGTGGTGGATGGTCAGTTCGATATACCTATATAAATATACTTCCTTACCGACATTGATTTCTGCCACATTACATAGTATATTCTTATATACCTGTGCTCGTTGTGGTTACAGCGCCTCCATCCTCTTTAATATATAATAATATATAAATGAAATGTTGTCTATTAGAATTTCTCTTGTGTCGTTGGTACAAGATTAGTGTCTGTAATCACACAAATCTCATACATACTATACACACCCAAAACCGAATAAAACAATTGCTATCGCAGATCATAAAAATATATTGTATTATTCTGTTGCGGTGGGGCCAAATCGGTGACACGCGGTTATATATGAGGTGGCACATTACTGTCCTACTGAGTACAATACGGTACAAGCACTGTATCATAGTACTAGTAGTGCCAATCTAAGGTTCTTCAAACCCTGGTCGCGCCACATATTCTTTAATCTCTTAATTTTACCTTCATGATTCCCCTGCCCTTATCCCAATTTATTTGGGGTCGGCGCAGCATACCTGGCATGCTGCTAAATTTACCTTATCATCTTAATTTTATCT
Source organism: Xylocampa areola (assembly GCA_935421205.1). Taxonomy (NCBI): domain Eukaryota; kingdom Metazoa; phylum Arthropoda; class Insecta; order Lepidoptera; family Noctuidae; genus Xylocampa; species Xylocampa areola. Next base: position 6,633,844 of record OW285217.1, on the reverse strand, counting down.
TTATCTTAATTTTACCAACATAGTTAAAAGACATAATAACATTATATTCTATAATCTATAGATGTCCGAAATAAGTACTTATTATTATAGTCTACACATTAGTGTTGACCTCGTATACATTATACATTAAGTTATAATACGGTACTCTATATTACCGTTATTAAAAACAAAAAATACTACAAACACTTTCAAAGAAAATTCTCAGCAGTTTTCTTTAAAAATCCAACAATCTAAACGCCAAGCTCTCGCTGGTTTTCATAACATCACTTCATAAATCCTTTTTGATTTATACCTTAGCATACCTCAGCCAGCCTCTGTTGTACGTGACAAAATTAAAAACACTTCTTGTGCATAAAAATGTAATAATTTACCTGCACTGTTACCTTGTGTCTTTAGTCTCTACTTTATTAAAGTTTTCGAGCAAAGTGATAAAAATGATGGGCGGGCCTTCATAACTAAGACGCTTTGTCTTTATTTTGTAATAATTTTTAATGAAAGCTACTCCCATTTTTATTCATTACATAAAAGGATGGACAATGACATGAAACTTGTTCACGCTAGTGTATTTCAAAGGTCTCGGAAGGTTTTAAAAAATGTGTGCCACGTCGGAATTGCAGACAATTCAACTATTGATTTTTTGTATTTATTATGTATTTGCAATTATAAGGAAACAATCGTTTTTGTTCACGGGCTTATGTGGTTCAGTCAGTTACGTCTACATTTTAAGTTCTTAATAATATAAACTGGAATTCTAATTGAGTCCCTTGTTTTTTATTTGTCTTATTCCAACATTAAGTTCGCTTCGTATTTCTGCTAACCTACACTAATTGAGTTAAAAGTCTAAATATATGACACCCTAATAGAAAGGCTTAATCCTTTTAACTAAAGTTGGGACGTAATTTATTTTCTGACGCGTAAATTATGGAATCGAGTTCAGTCTATTTCGTAAGTTGTTACTAAAAGTCATGGAACAATATTAGACTCGATTATTGTGCTACAACTGTTTTCAACATTTTGTGAGTGTATTTCATGATAAATATTTGCTCTTTTTTATTAAGTACTTTCAAATATCAATATACATTGTCGATAAATAGTATCCTTATTAAGTTTAGTGTCTACGGTAAGTAGGTAAGCAGCATTATGTACTAATTGAATTTAAGGTTTACTTTGTAGGTCCCGTATTGTCTTTCTGAAATCTAAAAATACCTTCCTTAAATGTAAATAATGATCCTTAAAGCTCATCTTAAGGTTATAATAAATTATTCCAAATTATGTTCACGTTGAAACCAGTGACAGAGAACGCCATTTTGATATTATTTATGTAAAATATGAATTTTGTAAAATGTTGCTGCCGGATTAGAACGCTCGCCGCCCGCGTTACATTTAACTGGGAAATATGGTAACTATAAATAAAATGTGTTTGCTTCACTTTCCATAAATAATAAAAGTAGATATATCGGAAATATTCAGTGGTAAATGGACATTTTGTTTTCAGTTTTTAGTACTGAATATCTAACGGCGAAAAATACATTTTCCATTTTCATTCTGGCCTGATACGCTATGATTTAATCCTGGGATATTTTCGTTCCAAGAATTCATTGGCTGGTTTGATAGTGGATTTTATTTTTGTAAATGCCTGTAGGTACATTAAACAAATAGAACTAAAAAGTTACTCGGTTCATACCTATGGGTAGATTAGCAATAGTAGAGCTTAGACCCTTTCTCCTTATATACACGCTGAAATTTTAATGGTGGTTTTCCCGCAGTGAAATTTATTTGTCATGGTAGTACAACAGTAAATATTACGTATAACTAAAGAATAAGTACTAGTCTATTCAAACATAACTTCTAGTACTACTAACTATAGGGCATCGAAAAATTTATCTGCGTCGCTGTCAACTGGTAACGTGCCAAGAAAGGAGGCAGCATTGCCACGTTGAATGGCAATTCTGAAGACCAGCTTTCAGGTCATATTAAGTGTTGTTATACACATTATTTCAATGCCTAAACAAAAATAAACATAGCATCAGGCCTGTATTCCCCGAAGTGGTAGGCAGAGGTGTACACAGTAGAACCACATTTCACGAATGCTTTTATTAAGCCCCATGTAATAGTCAGTGAGCCTATTGGCATCTACCGGGCACAATTTCAAACTCTGAACAGCTACTGAGAATTTCCTAACAGAAAAACTCAATAACACTTTGCCCGACCCGGAAATCAAACCCAAGACCTCATGGTCAACAGTCGCGCTTGGGACCACTAGAATAACGAGGCAGGCATACTAAAATATTTATTCATTAAAAACTAGTGGGACTCTACAGAAGTAAACCTGTGACCTTGTCCTGAACTTTTAACCTCCCTGAACAACGTAACAAATTTAAATTTCATTCACATTATACATGCAGATAAAATAATATTGTGTTAATATATCATACAAGAGGCATCGTCTGACAGGCTATCAATCATCTTGGTCCAGCACTTGGCACCGGCTTACGACTTGTAATAAATGAATTTTTAAACCCAACACTACGACGACGCCCGTCCCTGATCTACCGATAAAATATAGTTTTTATTTTTATGTATTAATATTTTCAACTACACACGTATTTGGTCTTTATATTTTTACCATATTTTACATTGTGGCCCGGTTAGTGGAGTGTGATAGTAGGATAACATCGGAATCTAGCGCATGGATAACATTTGGTGTGACAAAGCTAGATCGGTGGCGGTTACCACGACAGCATTCCCAATGAGGGTTGACGTCAGGCAAGCACAACAAGAAACAACAGGCAAGTTTTGGCAATGTTTTATGACCGGCTGTCATAAAACATTACCAAAACTTAAACAGCGTGCATCAAAAACAATTAGAAAGTGGAAGAAGAATACTTGCTGCGCCGACCCCTAATAAATTGGGATAAGGGCAAGGGGTGATGATTTTTACCATATCTAGACAAATTTCCAAAATAAAGAAATCTCAACCGAAAAAAAACCTCCGTCTCGTCTATCTGTAGGTACACGATTTTATATAAGTTTACAGTAATCACACACAACAGCACATAGCATCGCACCTATATTCCCCGAAGGGGTAGGCAGAGGTGTAAACAGCCGTACACCCAATTTCACCACTGCTGTTATTAAGTCCCATGTAATAAGTGGTGAGCCTATTGCCATCTACTGGGCACGATTCCAAACTCCGAGCTGCTATTGAGAATTTCCCTGACCTGGGGATCGAACCCAAGACCTCATGTTCAACAGTTGAGTTTGGACCACTAGATCAACGAGGTAGTCAAAAAAGGCATTATTTTCAACAACTTTCTCAAGTAGTCTATTTATGCATAAAGCTCGCAGGCGACTGATGCCAGTCGGGTTAGCTAGTTGTAGAATAATTTTGTTCTTACTGATTAGAAAGGACAAAGCAATGAGGGTTTTAGTCAGTTTATGCTGTGGTTTCTTCTTAATTTCTACTGTTTTACATTAAAAACTAACATCAGCACTCAGTACACACATTTACAATGTTTTCTATGTAAAGAAAGCACTCTATGAAACCAAACATTTATAGATATTCCGGTATAATTTGTGACCAACTTAAAAACAAAGATACTACTCAATTGTACACAAAATAAGGAAGGAAAAGGAAATCCCAGCTTAAATTGAACTATGGTTAGTTCAATTTAAGCTGGGATTTCCTTGAAAGACTTGCATATAAAATATTTTTAGTGAAACCGCAGCAATACCTCACGGACAAAATCCATTCGACTTTCGAATATATTCCGGTTTCATATATTCATGCACTGTATCACACTAGATTTTGTTCTTGTATAGTGAGATTTAGACATAAGAGCGTAGAATTCACAACTTGTGTACAGTTACGTGCAAAGCAAGAAGTTTTCATCGTCTCCGCTATGCTATCCAAACTTTTGACATAAAACAACAATTTTATCGTTCGCCTCACATGACTAAACGTGACTGTACTTTTGATTTTATTTTATCTAGGTATTTACTTTTGTAGCTACTGGTGGTATTTTGAAATAGGATAGCTTTTTACTAAGAAAAATATGTTCTTTAGTAAACTTACTTTCTGCAATACACGGTAAAATGATTTATATTAATAATACTTAACTTTTGGTGCGATTAACTTTGTTTTAATCTTGAAGAGTTTTTATCCAAAAAACCTGTTAGGAAACGGAACATAAACTAAAAAAAATAAAAAAATAACATAATTATGCTAAATATAAAAAAAAACAATAAATATTAGATAGCAGCAATTCACGAGATTGCCAACCCTACAAATAATTACATGCGCAATTCAATAGACATACTTAGGGCATATGTACAAACGCGATCCGTATGCCCGTTCTCGTACGCACACAATATTTTGGAGCACTTGTCATATGTATACGCAGCTTTAGAGTATGCGTGTTCTCTGCATATGTCTAATTTAATGTTTGAAATATTTGTCGAAAGATTAAGATATATATTTCAAGGAGTATATTAATATACAGTCACGCTACATAGTGATGACATCTTATGAGTAAAATGTCGTAATGTATTTTGAAATACTACATGATATCAACATAATTAAATCACTTGTCATCACCGAAAATATAGTCTGACGTATACTAGGTACCTACTCAACTCTCGGATAGTACCTATAGTCAGTCTTTCCGATCTGTTCACAGAGACTAGATGTAAATATTTTCTCTCATGTATGCTATAAAAATGTTGACATTGTTTAACCAATGCTGACCGCACACCCTACAGATTATACTGGTATAATCCGTAGATGATACCAGTATCATGTTTTTTTTTTCTAATATCCTTGGATTCCTAGTATCCTCCCGACCGAAAATCTGGTTATGGCACGGCCTATCTTCTCGGTAATTAGCCAAGTTTGCAGGATATATTATAGTGTACAAGTTTATGCGCATAAACAAGTGCACTTCTTTTTCTTTCATCTTCATAGTCCAATAGTAGTTATGTATCGTTGAGTCTCACCCATTAAATATACCATATAGAAACATATTTCATAATTAAATATATCACACAGTGTTCTTCTACTTCTGCCACTTTTGACGATGTTCTGTGTTTCATATATTTTACAGCTAATAACAAAAATTTACATGCTAAATCAAGCGAGTCTAGTGGCGTTCGAGTGAATTATCGCGGTAAGTCATATGTCACATCGTACGATGAACTTTGCGGTCGACAAGTCACTTATATTCGGTGAGTGGAGTCGATAGATAAATGAACGTCGAGTTTAATCAACGCTTGATGATTCCATTCTCTAGATGGGTGACCGCTGAACCATTTTCATTTATATGTCTCCGTGGTTGGGACCACGGAGACATATAAATGAAAATGCTTTTGTGTTATGCCAATTAATTATTAGCACTCGCTAATCAAAGTCAAGTCGAACCATCCTAACCTAATCTCACCACATGAAAGGATCAGAAGAGGTAAGTGAGTTAGCGATCGAGCGTGGTTCCGACCGGTTTAGTCCGTGAGCGTAAACAAGTTTTACAATAACAAATCGAGTAAACAGCCCTATCGTCGTTGCGTTATAGTCGTGTTTTGCTTGCCGAATCCTAATCAACAGCATGTCATCGTGCAAAAAATGTGCTGAAGAATTCGAAGATGATGGTGACGTTTTGTGTTCCCAGTGCACTGAATTCTATCACTTTAGATGTGCAGGTCTACAGGAATCGACCTACAAAAGGATGAACGCCGATAAAATCGCAAACTGGCGGTGTGTCTCGTGTCGTCGACAGGACAACAACCAACACGATGAGTTATTGAAGGCGGTAAATGGTCTCAAAACCCAAATGGTTTCCATGCAAAGTGGTTTGGATCGAGCCAATACAGGAATATCCGGCATTGAGTGCAAAATTAGTGCAATTGAGAGTCGAATAGATAACCTCGAAACCCGTTTCACCGTCGTCGAGATTAGTTGCAAGCTACTACCTACCCTTGAAGATGATCTACAAAAGTTAAAGTCTGATTTTGTGGTTCTTAAACAAAATGAGCGTGATCGGGATCAATTCTGCAGGCTCAATAATGTGGAAATTAGCGGAGTACCTAAACTTAGTGGGGAAAACCTACTATCTGTTCTCAGCAGTATTTCGGTAACTATCGGTTTCCAGTTGCGTGATACCGATATCGACACGATTCATCGGGTACGCAGGTTCCCCACTTCAGCTGATGGTAAACAGAGTGCCGATCCACGTCATCCTGCTATCATTGTTCGTTTCTGTCAAAGACGTCGAAAAGATGAATTGTTATCGGCAGCGCGAGCGCGTCGTTCACTCACTACTGCGAATGCCGGGTTGACGGGCCCTGCTACCCCCGTCTACATTAATGAACACCTCACAGCAGCGAACAAGCTTCTATTAAAGCGAGCCAGAGACCTCAAAAATGAATTAAATTATAAATACGTATGGGTGAAAGAGTGTAAGATTTTTATGCGCAAGGACGACACTTCTAAAACTCACTACATCTCTAATGAAACAGACTTTAACAAAATAAAATGACTACTTTTGTTTATGCTGTATCTTGTGTGCTCGGGTCCTCTTTTGTTAAATTTTGCGCTTGGTTACAACCTGTTTCCGATAAAAAATAGGTATGATTCATGTGGTACATTTCGATTAATTTGTTATACAATGCACGAACCGTCTGTTAATGTATTTCTGTTCTATAAGTACATAAACTTATTATGCAATGACACTTAACGACTTAACTATTTATTATCAAAATGCAAGAGGTTTGCGAACGAAATCACATAATTTCCTGTCGAGTGTTATAAACAATAATTACGATTGTATTTTTATATCCGAAACTTGGCTTAATCTAGATTTCTTTAGTAGTGAATATTTTGACAGTAGGTATAATGTATATAGACGTGATCGTTATGCAACGGGAGGGGTTGCGGAGGGCCGCCACCGCGGCGGCGGAGTGATGGTAGCCGTGCGCGAGGAGCTCTGCGTGGCGCGTCGCGACGAGTGGTGCGCCGGCCCACACCAGGAGGAAATATGGTTGACCATAACGCCCCGCGCGCCCGCTCCCGCCCCTCTGAGTCGCTCATCGTCTGCTGCTGTATCCAGACCGGGTTCCGCGCCTATTCATATTGCGTGTGTTTATTTTTCTCAAACTGCTGACCATTATAACTCATTGCGACGTTTTTTTGATAATGCAACTATATTAATGCTAAATAACCCCGACGATATTTTTATTTGTATTGGTGATTTCAATATCACACATGCTACTTGGAACCCGCAACCTGATGCAAATTTTTTAACCCTTACAACAAAGGATAACAATAATGCTATTTTATTATCTGACTTTATGGCTACTACCGAAATTCTTCAATTTAATTCTCACAAGAATTTAAATGACCGTATTTTGGACTTGGTCCTGACAAACTCATCTTGTATTGTAACAGAGTCTCAAAACCCGCTAGTTCCGGAGGATCCACATCATAAAGCATTAGACATTTGTCTGAAACTTAATATATCAAATTTATTACCGCAATTAAAAGAAAATATTATTAATAAACCTATTTTTCGGTTAGGTGACTATGAACAAATTCGATGTGGTTTGTCTGAAACGGACTGGTCATGTATGAATCCATTAGATTGCGAAGGATCTGTGACGTTTCTATACACAGTAATTAATGAATTAATTATAAAGTTTATTCCGCAAAAGCGTATAAATCGAAACACTGGGTATCCTCCGTGGTTTTCTCGGGCATTGATTAGATTAAAACGTAAAAAGTTGTCAGTACATAAACGATGGAAAACTTACCTGAATCCATTAGATGAAAGTGAGTTTAAATTCTTAAGAAAAATGGAACACGAAATGGAAGCTGAATGTTATACTAACTTTATATCTAAAGCCGAGGATAACATTTTCAAATCTCCGACCTACTTTTGGTCCTTCATAAAATCTAAATTTCCTATTAATAGCATACCTGATCACATATCTTATTTGGGGAACACCTCTGGAGAAGGCCAAACTATTAGTAACTTTTTCAATGAATATTTTAACTCAGTGTTTGTTCCTGTATCGAGTAATACAACTTCTACACGTAGGCCCAGTGCTTCGGTAAATCATTTAATTGATTTATCTTCGGTTGAAATCACCGAGGACCAGGTGTTTAAGCTTTTAAAGAGTCTAGATATAAGTAAAGGCAGTGGCACAGATCTCATTCACCCTATTTTTATAAATATCTGCGCGAAGGAGATTTCCACACCCCTTACAATAATTTTTAAAAAATCATTATACGAACGACATTTCCCCATAGTATGGAAAAAAGCTTTAATCACACCAATTTATAAAAGTGGTGATGCCAGTTTGGTTACAAATTATAGGCCTATTAGTAAGTTAAATATATTTGGTAAAGTGTTCGAAAAAATTGTCACCACTACCATTTCAGCCACAGTTTATCAGCATATATCAATCGCACAGCATGGGTTCTATAGGGGGCGTAGTGTTGACACAAATTTGTTGAATTTCACTGATTTTGTTTTGAATAAGATGTGTAACGGGTTGCAAGTGGATGCCGTGTATACCGACTTCTCAAAATGTTTTGATAAAATAAACCATTCTATGTTAATCATAAAATTAGAGAGGCTCGGTATACACGGTGATCTCCTTAGATGGATAAAATCATACTTAAGCAATCGTAGCCAAGCAGTAGCTGTGAAGGGTTATACCTCCTGTTTTCTTCCTGTACCTTCTGGCGTCCCCCAAGGGTCACATTTTGGTCCCTTACTTTTTGCGTTATATGTAAATGATATGTCTGCATGCTTCTTAGAATCGCAACATCTTGTCTATGCAGATGACACTAAAATTTATAGAGCTGTTTCATCTGAAGCAGACTGTCAGTTACTACAATCTGATTTGGTAAACTTTTATAAATACTGTACAGATAATAATCTTTACTTAAATCTTGACAAATGCTTCGTTATCAGTTTTACCCGTAGGCGGCAGGTTATTAATTTTAATTATAATATTGGAGGTAGACAAATACAGCGTGTAACGTCGATACGGGACCTAGGTGTGACTTTGGACTCCCAACTAACTTTTTTTAATCATATTGATAATATATGCAAACGAGCATATAAAAATTTAGGTATGATTCTCCGTATAGGTAAGCCTTTTAGACGTCCATGTACTTACAAAATTCTTTATTATTCATTCGTAAGAAGTACTCTCGAATTTGCTAGTGTAGTATGGACACCATACTATCAAATTCACATTGATCGTTTAGAGAGAATCCAAAATATTTTTCTTAAATCCCTTTCTTACAGAACATGTCACTACTCGGATAGCGCTTCGGCATCTCGTGCACATTTTAGTATACCTACTCTCTGTAACAGGAGACTTTATCTTGACTTAATTTTCTTCTTTAAAATAATAAAAAACGAAATAAGATGTCCAAACCTCTTGCAAAACATTAAGTTACGTGTACCATTAAGACGTTGTCGCCCGCGACAAGCTTTATTTCATGTTAGTTTTGCTCGTACCAATTATGTTAAATACACATTTTTCAGACGGGTCTGCAAATATTTTAATTATAATTTAAGTGAAGTTGATCCTTTTAACGATTCTTTGTATACCATTAAAAAACATGTTAGGTCCAAGCTGTTAGAAGCAAACTAAACCGCATTAGAAGAATAAGTTTCGCATAACTTAATTGTTCACAGAATTTATATATTAGTATTACATACCTGCCTATGTTTTGAAAAATTTGGTCCGACACCGCTGCTTGTAACCTTATACTTGTTGTAATTATTTTAAGGAACCTCCAGGTCTGTTATCTTACCTTAATATTTCTTTAATATGTTTGTATACGACTGTATGAGTTCTAAATAAAAAAAAAAATAAAAAAAAAAAAAAAAAAAAAAGAATACTGTTCTCCTTAGAAGTCTTATTGTGTTCAGTAGTAGGCATATAATTATTGGACATAAGCGACACCCTTACTGATACTCGTACGTCAAATCATGGCGCCATGAATGACGGTCTGAAATCCCTTAGTTAGCTAGCTTTAAATCACCATGTACTTTTCATCTCTGTATGAGAAGCGGTGCCAAAGCGATGCAGTAGGACAATTACGGCCTGTAGCTGTAGGTTTTATGATGTGATTACATTTTTATACGGAATTTAATTGTCATCTATACACTATAATATTATACCTATGTTTATATATCTGCCTAGCCTTTTCCCAATTACATTGGGGTCGGCTTCCAGTCAAACCGGATGCAGCTTAATACCAGTATTTTACATGGAGTGACTACCTATCTGACCTCCACAACCCAGTTACTGGGTAACACGATATCTCGTGGCATGACTGGTTGTCAGACTTTCAGGCCTCTGACTACCCGTAACGGCTGTCATAGATCTTAATTTGACAACCAACCAATATTATACCTATGTATATATAATAATATTATAAAGGGGAAAGATTTGTTTGTTTGTAATCAAAATAATGCTATGAATCTACGTATGTACTCTTATAGTGACAAACTAAATTCCACGTGAGTGAAGCCGCGGGCATAGCTAGTTAATTATATTGTTAGTTGACAAACTTGCTTAACCAGTGGATAAGATTGACGTGAGTCACGCTAAGCCTCGATTTTATTAACGTTTTTGTATTGTTAACCTAAAGTGCAAACGAGATTCCTCATATAATAATATAGGCAGATGATGCGATGGGAGTCAGTGCATTACTCATTATTCCTAGAATCTTCAAATCTATTTGAATTTGCTTTTGACTAGATTTCTGAATGTTTTTGATTATTTCCAGATGTTTAATTGTGTATAGAAACGGATGCTGTAAAAGATTCATTTATTGTTGTGTTTTTGAAACCAATATTTTGCTTGTAAATGAAAGAGCTGTTCGGTGAAAAGTTTATTATTCTTTCTACCAAATCTTCTTGTCAGAGAATTAGCTTTTTTTATTAGCTCTTCCTCCATTCTTCATTTTTATTGTCTATTTTCCCTATTCGCCTGAAGAGAATTCGCAATTTTTATGTTATTTTCATAAAATAGGAACTTGAAGTTTATTTTGATAGTAAGAATTATTTAAAAATATGGAAGAAGAATTCGCGGTGGTGAGCAGAGGTCGAGATGGCTTAGTGGTCAGAGCGCCTGGAGTATCTATCCGGGAGGTGCAGGTTCGAATCCCGTTCACACTCGTATTCTTTTTCCATTTAATATTGTAACTTTAGAGTTCGCTAAGCATGCGTTAATGCTTTTTCAAAGACATATCTTGAAGAATTATTTTCAATCATGTAAAATCTCTACTTGTATACTATACAGTCAACCAGCCTATTACTACGCTACTGCAGCTCTATTTTCATAGAGAAAGTTACAGGCGAGAATCACACGTCACTGCGGGTTGATGATTTCAAATCATTAGATCCAGAATTCCAGAAATCTGGTGATGTCTTAAATTAACTAAAAAAGTACATCTATGACTTTTTGAATTCACATCTCCAAGTCAAGAACCTGTAATCGCACGGCCATTACGACGGTTTACAATTACTCCGCCATATTTTTGTCCGATTACAAAAATGTATTTCCCCCAACGAAGTACTTGTGATTAAACATTGTCAAAATCGTTATTGACGAATGAGAAGCACAGTCTGCATCTACGAATATCGTCGAGTTTTATTTATCTCCGCACGTGCGCATTGTGCCACGGAATGTCCGTCTGATTCAATTTTATTAATGGACTTGGAAGCTTGCCCTACTGACTGTGAACGCTACTATTCTATTTGTCGCGAGACGAACTTCTTAGAACGCTAGATGAGTGATTTTATGACTTATGCACCCGTGTTTAGGTCTATATTTGTTAGGCGACGCATAGTGTTTGTCGTAGGGTTGTTACTTGTAACTGAGATATAAAATCTTCTACCCGTACGCACGTCTTTGAAATGAATATCTGTGACAAAAAAATCAAGTAATTAAGAAGCAGTGAATATCAAATTCATAGCTTTAGAATTATATCAGTGTGTAACGATGTTTAATAAAACTGATTTCTTTCTTTCTTTTCTTTAACGTTAAAATCTTAAGTTTTCTCTAAACGAGAACGATTTAAAATATTTTGTTTCTAACCAACATGAGAGCTAACATTTCTCTAATTTAGAGATAATGTTTATTCATAAATGCAATAGTTATATTCTTTGATATTAATTTGGTAACTGTACTACTGACTCACAACGGCAGTAGCTTTCCTTTTGAAAGTTCGACAGTGAATACTGTGCGTAGATTTCTTTGTAGAGTACATCCCGCAATGTAGATATAGCAAGCCCACTAGTCTATGCTGTAAATTATAAAGCATTTCATCTCATTGTTTTAGTGCCGTTGAGACAATAAACTCCATCCTAAATACTAAAACACACGTACGTCATACGGACAATTTAGTGTCAAACACACAGCCCTACGTGTAAGCCGAATCGTCCCGCCCGAGACAGCATTGAGTCACATCACACAACTTGTCAACAAGGCCGGGCCGCTTTCGGCGTTTACGATATTGCTTTTAGGTTAATTTACTTTATGATCATTCAGTGTTTTCACATTCGATACTGGTCAAGCGCAATTTACTACTGTTATTTGAATAGTACGTTATATTTGCTGCTAGCGTCGGAGTACCTATTGGATTTTACTTTATAGTTGTGTTTACGATTCTTCATAGTTTCTCAGATTGTCTAGTAGACTGATCTTTGGTCTAGTGTTAGTAAGCACGACTGATGAACGTTAGTTTCTGGGTTAGATTCTAGAATCGGGCAAAGTGTTATTGGGAATTTTCCGAAGCAGCCCAGAGCTTAGAATTGAGCCCCAATAGAGTCACATATTACAAAGGTATAAGGCATTGATTGAGTATGGGTGTACAGCTTTTTGTACCTCTCTACCTATCCCTTCTGGGAATCTAGGCGTGATGTGTGACATACATATTAATTTAAACATTGTTTGTTTCAGGATGTGTTGGTAACCGGTCCCGCCCATGCATGATGGCGGCAGTGAATTCGGTAAGTTTCACTAAAAGTTTATTAGGTTTTTGTGACGGAGAAGACAAATATAAACTCAGATATACTAAGTTGCATATTAAAGTTGTTAAAGCCTTAATTCATACAAATATTGGATATAAAAACAATACTGTAAAGAAATGAATCGTTTTTTTTTATTAAGCTCAATATCGGAACAAGTCATGTAGGTATTATTTTATTATACAATTTAATATACGGACCTAAATATACACAGAAAATGCGTAAAACAGCCCTACAATATTTCTTGTAATACGCGAACTACACGCATCAAGTACATCAAAGGCTGGCCATCATTGACAGAACTTACCGCAGACATGTATAAATACATTGGGTAGCCATTTGTAAGCTTCACCCAGAGGAGTTTTTAAGTCCATATGCACGTAGAATACACGTTTATATATTTTAACATTGTTATTTAGTCATTGTAGTCTCGTCCTGAACCTAACGATTACTATTTTGAAACACGTAACTTAAATCAAATGCAACAAAGTCAGACATAATTTGCGAATAAACAGTATTACAGCATTTAAATCAGACAACAAACCTAAATTCTAATCAGCGCAATTCCTAAATTTCACTCACTCTTCGTCCACTGGAATACATGAATTAATAAACCCGTGTGTTCAACATCGGACAGACTAGCATTGCGATGAATTCAAACATTAAGCTTAGATAATACCATTTCAAAATCATTTCACATTGCCATCTCGTCTGCAGCAGGCTTAACACTAATGAAGTTACAATACAGCAATAGAACGCAATGGTACCGTTACGAGTTCCAAATATGTGTTCACTTAGTGAAATACACATGCCATTTCTTTTTCAGAAGCGATTGAAATTTAAATAAATGCAAAGCATAGTAGCTTTCAGATGCTCGGTATGCAATCATTTAAAAAACAATTTTTTGAACAGTCTTTGTCTAGTATGACCATTGGACTGGTAAATCAATGGTCAGGTTCGAACCCATCAATGTGCCCAAGGCACCTTCAAAGTCATTTAAAGAAGAAAGAAAGAAACAAATTTATTCTTGAACGTAAGTCCAGTGACATAATAATATTTACGTATAAGAATTTATTATAAATATCACTTGCTTAATACGGTGAAAAAATAATTTATCTTGAGTTAACCAACACTCCTTGAGAGATGTTCTTGATTGTGTGTAAAGCCAAGCCATAATATCTGAGGCCTACAGGCTATCTGCGACACCTGGTTATTTATCTATATACATCACATAATAAAAACAGATACGTAGATATGTTGTTTACATATTTTTGAACGTAACTGAGTGTACCTACAAGTAGTCGTGCCATTAAGAAGGTTTGATCCAACGTGAATATCTGGCCAATTATCCACTTGCTAATTGGCACCGTTTCTGCTTCAGGGCTCATCTTTCGCTATGTGATAAATTTACCTCGACGAGGACTTTATTAAAAGGATATACTGTTGTCGAAATGAAACGTTCTCAACATATTTACGTCGTCGATTTGTTAGAGATGATCTGTCTTAAATATGTGATGATTTAGTAGCATTAAATAGTTTGAAGTGCTTTAGAGAGCTTGGGATAGAATATAGTGACAGCGCACTATCATAAATTTAAACCTTTTTGTAAAATATGATGTTCAATTTTATTTGTATATCAATTATAAACCTAATCAAAAAATTTGTTAAACAAAAAAGTAAATTAAGACTGTTGTAAATCTGAACTATATAAATCTATTTTTACAAAGCTTCCGTGAGACATATTCATATCAAATTAATGTTTACCGATTACTACTCACGTGCATTTTTTGGGATTGCCCGACTAGTTTTGAACTCGATATCAATTTATATATATTGTCACATGACATATGAAACATTCAGAACACACATAACAAAAACATAAATATTCATCAGACGTAATATTTTGCACATGTCCTTGTAACGTACGAATTTAAAACTATCACAACCTTGAAACAAATCGGTGTATCCACCACGAAATTATCTTCAGATTTTATTATAGCCATCCACGTGGACTGTTGAAAAATAATACATATTTAACCTTGATTTATGTATACGGAGAGAAAATTGCTATCGTTTACGTAAACTTTTCTAAGATAATCGTGGCAATTTTCTTGGTGGCAATCGAACCTAAAGTAAAAACGAATTAATTGTTATCATGATCAATTGGTATTGTTACAATCGCTGAAAAAAACGTCAGTAAACAAACTAGCATGGAGCGCGGAGATTGGCACAATTAGTGCATATGCCATAAAAATATATATCTGTCCCTCTGCAGGGCAATGGTCTGAGAGAGAGAGATCTCAGATTACATACCTACATACAACACATAACATTGAAAAAGTCAACAATCTGAGGCTCAAGAAGCGGGCCCCAAACCACTCTATTACGCTACGAATTACAAAAATAAATAACCAGCCGATAACTGTCCCACTGCAGAGCAAGGGCACCTTCTCACCCAGAGAAGGCCCGCCACGCTAGCTCATTGCGGGTTGGCGACTTCAGACTACCAAGTCAAGTTCTCCTCAAGATGTTTTCCTTCACTGTATGTCAGTGATGTCTTAGATTAACTAAGAAAGTACATATGACATTGAAAAAGTCACATTGGTACATGCCAGGTTTGAATCCACAACCTGTGGCTCAGGATACGGACCCGTAACCACTCAACCACCACGACACATTACAAACTATCATTAAAAATATATATATTTGAAATAAAAATTGGCTTTAAATATTATAAAATTATGTTATTACAAAAATATAAACCACCATCAAAAGTCTACTTACAAATTAATAATACCAACATAATATCAACATTTGCTTATAATAAAATAAATTTAAAAGAACAATATATACATAATAACAATCTGGAGTCGCGAACAAACATAAAAAACGGTCGAATTGAGAAACCTCCTCCTTTTTTGAGGTCGGTTAAAAACAGTTATAGACAGAAAAAAATATTGCACGCCAAGTGTTCAAAGACAGAAATTTCGAAAACTACACATGCATTTTCAAGAGATTCTGCATCGGCTAAACAGAACCACTCAACACTTTTATACACTGTTTTATTCGCCATTTTTTACTGCGTCCATAAGGTCTCGTTTGAAGCTTAACAGCCGGTGATTGAGGTAGGTACCTAACTGTGAGTTGGCTCATCACTGCTCTCTCGCAGGTATAACGTGCCCAGATAAAATGAACCTCCACGAACAATTTTTTTAACAGTTTTCGAGATCATGTTATACTGGTACGGGTATAATGGTGCTGGCGTTGGACGTCCTAACATGGACGCCTTCCAAATCGCATCACATTTGAATACAACTGCAGTTCAGCGATAGTCGTTTAACGACTTTTATCGATCTATATCTAAACTATCTTTAGCTTAGAGGACCAGACGGGAGACGCCTTCTGACTAAATATCGTAAAAATTTGCTTGCTTCTTGGCGGGGGGTGAGGTAACACACAAGCACAAAAGAACTTGTACTAAAGCGAAAACAGCTCTCGACATTAACAGTATTAAAATACATAAAAAAACCAAATAGAAACAAAACATTGTTTTACTATTAAAATCGTGTACTATCATTGTAACCATACTGGTAAAAGATATCTTTATGCCAGTGGCGAGAGGGGTACGCCCGCTAAAACTACTCCAGTACTAATTCCTTCAAGATCTTTAGCGTAGGTAGTGGTTCTTTTTATATTCTTGAACAAGACTATGTTTAAGATCATGTTTGATTTAGTCTGCGGCAATAAAAGTGTATTTATTACCACTAAGTAGTAGTAAATATTCCTCTCAGTATGAACATGTAAATATTTGATTCAATTTGATTAGGCAGCGTTCGGTCGTTAGTTATTTAGTCAATAGATAAATATAAGTAAAGTGCTCATTTGAAGAAAAATATCAGTCTAGTAGTTTCAGTAATGATGCCTATTTAGAATCTAATTACCTACATAAACATTTAATTTAATAAACTAAATATTTAACTACACATTTTTAGACTCGCTTATTGGTCTTAGTGGTCGCAAGTACTAAGTCCGCTGAACGTGAAGATCTAGGTTCGATTTTATTTTTCGGTTGGAAAAGGAATTCCCAATAGCTCAGAGTTTAAAATTGTGCTCGGTCTATGGCAAAGGGGCTTATCACCATGGAACATAACGGCATTGGGTAAATGGGTTCGTTCATATCTGCCTAATCTTTCAAGAATTACTGTGCGCCCTGCAACAGGACCTTTAAAACCAATTTTGGTTTTGCAACCATACCACATTCCGGCACACAATAGATAATAAAGCCAAGGTCGCCATAGTCGAATACGACAAGGAGGACGATAATCTGTCAAAAATTACAATCGTAATGATATTCATATGTGCTTGTAATTTTTTACAAACTACTATATAAATTCTCCTTAACTTAATAAAGAAATATTTTGATAGAATACGTAATTTCCAGTTTGTTTAACTATTGTAAATAAACAGTAAGCACTAACCGTCTGAGCAAAGCCTCGATTATCAATGGAATATTAACTGAAACTCATAGCATGGGACTTCTGCCAAACACACGTAGTTACACACTTTTGGTCCCGGTTCAAGCTCAAGCAATATCTAAAATCAATTTCCTTGTTCACCCGAGTAATTTTGTAATTCTTGGAGTTTGATGGAATTCAACCAAATTGTAACATGGTATTATCATCTCTAAGCCGTTATTTATTTTCTGGGTACTGACCGTTTCATAGCTAGTAGGTATATTATTACTTATAAACCGACTTTCATGAAGGCATTAATTATTGGTGAAGAATTTGAATTGGTAGAAAGGTGTTGTTGATGAACAACCTAGTGCCAGAGTCAAAAATGAAATCGCTAACATCGAGAACATCTCTCAGATGTACTGGTTTTCTCACAATATTTTCCTTCACCGTTTTAAGCAAATAATTTTGTAAATTCAGTGGTGCCTGCTTTGGTTTAGAACCTGGAATGTCTGTCACGTTTCTGTCCCACGGTCGTACTACCAAGCTATCACTGTTAGAGTGACTATTATACACTGCAGAAAAGTGTCTTAAGCATTCTATAATATATTCCTTGAATTTTAGGTAAATATACAATTATAGATAAATCTTTGAAAAGCATTAAAGTATACTTAGCGAACCTAAAAGGAAGACATTTTTGTGGAAAAATAATACGGTCGCGAGCAGGATTCGATCCTGCGCCTCATAATAATTAAATTTTATGGAAGGTGTGGCTCAACTACGCCTCACAACAACTGGCGACTGGGCCGCCGAAACAGATAATAAAAAGAATAATCAAAAAATTATTAAACACCAATTAAGTAAATAGAGGCACTGATCGTTTACAGTACGTATAAAATACTACTTACTGTATTAATTGTATTAACGTCGCTTCATTTTATCTGCGATGATCGCCCAAGTTTCCGTGTTCCTCAGTAATGAACTTTTAACGCCAGTCAAAACATTGCCCGGTTTACGGTCTTCTTCATCGCTTACAAGATTAAGTTAAACTGTTGAGATCCCGCACGTTTTTATGTTACAAAGATCCCAAAATTATGTAACGTTTATATATTTTTACTGGTTTTTATGAGCGGGGTTTTCACTGAGTTTAATAAACTTGAAATTTTAGAACGTGAAGCAGTGCAGTGGGCACTGGTGTGGCATATAAACAGGTGAACATATTCAAATATTTTCATGACTAAAATGCCGCGCATTCTGCACACAACTTTTACTTCAGTCATAGTTTATAAAAAAATGCAATTTATATTGTCTTTATTATTTTTCATAAAGTATGAGAGTGACAACTATTTTTAAAATCACTATTTTTAAAAACGTTGTATCTCACTACTATCATAGTGAAAGACTATTCTCTGTTACCTATTCCCTTATTATATCTAAGCGTTTTATCTATTATTTTCCTTATCCTAAAAACAAATTTTACTAGTTGAAAAAGCAAGTATTAAAAAAAAACCAGTTGTGAATACATATTACCCATTGAATCCTATTATTCATCAACTTTAATTCCTAGACTTCTTTTCCGTAAACTAATAACAAAACTGTAAAAGAACATGTAACTAATAAAAGAACATGTTAAAGAAATACTCGTACGTTAAGCCCTTAGCCCTTGGCTAGTCGAGGCGACGGACAAGACAAAAAAATGCCTTTTAGCTTATAGCAGTGGCTGTATTTAAAATGCGACGAACGATGTATTTTCTTGTTGTCGTTACTTATTTTTTTACGATATTTTTTGCAGCTCATAATGCTAATGGAAAATTTGATGAGAGACTTATAGCTGAAAATCAATGAGTTTCGTAATCCAATGCTATCAAACCCTTATGTTATTGAGTAGGTATTCGATTTGCAGTTATGCATATAAAACGGGATGATTCGTGATGTCATGTTAAAGAACTACACTTGAATAAGCATATGTAAGATACAATCAATCGCTTTCGAATATATTCAAACGATAATGTATTTTCATATAAAAGGCACTTATTCTAAAATATCTGAGGTTTCTGCGGTGTCCTACAAATCATTCGTAATAGATTTGAGACACGTTTTCTGACGGGAAGCGCTCGTAAGTCACCTAGATTCAATTGTCAAGCCCCAGGAGTTATGTGGCTGTAAAGGGATCCAACAGCCAAACTTCTAAGACTTTAGTGCTGGATCACCGCAGTAGTATAAATCCGTCTTTTGTCATTAACCTCTCTTCTAGGTCACATGGCAAATACAACTAAACTACAGTATAAATAAGACAAGCTCTTCAGTGCTAATTATCGCTCGAATTATTTTCTTCATTTTTTAAATTATTAATTACCTACCACGGCTACTTAAATTCTGCCAACATACTCTTAGGTCAATCAAGGTATTTCAAGCGGTAAGTAGGTATTGCATTCTTTGTTTATGGGACTCGCAACCGGAAGAATTCATATGACTATAAATTTGGACTCAAACCCTACATTATACTATATGTATACCCGCAACCCAATTTTTTTTTGTTCACACTTCTATCTGGTTTTAAGCATTCCCCGTAGAGGTAGGCCGACCTGCACACAGTCGCACACCCAAATTTCACCAATACTGTTATTAAGTCCCATATAATAGATAGTGAGCCTATTGTCATAATATATATAAATTTACATAATAAAAACCCTAAATGCCTATGGACACACGCTGTGTTAACTATACCTTGTCTTATTTATACCCTAAAGATAAAATAAGTTTCCTTGAAGTAATCCAAGTAACTTAAATGTATTGTTTGAACCTCTTAAAGGATTTTAGTGTCACAACGTGCTTTTGAATCTAAAGTTTACAATCATATCATATTGTACCTAAATAATATTTGATGTTTAAATTATGATTATATGAGATAATATTTGGTCAAAATAATATTGTGAACAAGTAATAATTATCTTATAATTTGTTTTGTGGTGATGAAATATAGTTATTCACGTCATGCATTATTTAAGACAATGTTAGATTTATAATTGCGAAAGTACCTCTATCTGTCTATTTATTTGTTAAGTTATCGAGCCAAAACCGCTGAACCAATTTTGATGAATTTTGGTATCGAGATAAATGGAACCTTGTGGCAGAACATAGGCTTAAACCTAATCCTAACTATAAACTTAAATTTAAGTACCTAATCATTTTTTTGAGTGAAGAGTGTCGATAGACCGGTTTCTCCTCCTAATTAATGCGAGCGAAGACGCAGGCAAAAGCTAGTTTTGTCAGAAAAACGAAGTCCGACGAGCACCAGCTAGTTTACATAATTTATGTTATTTTTTATCTTTTAGCCTTTTCCAACTATGTTGGGGTCGAGTTCCAGTCTAACCGGTTGCAGCTTAATACCAGTATTTTACATGGTGCAACTGCCTATCTGACCTTCACAACCCAGTTACTGGGTAAGGTGAAGGTATCCGGATAACGTCGTTTTCAGATGTGTTTTATTTGTAGAAACACGGATTAAAATGTTGAAAAAATTCGGTACTTTTGACTTAGATATTTGGGCTGTTCAGTACACGATAACTTGCACTTAACTGTGTCCAATAAATCGCAAATACAAGCCTAATTACGATTTGACATCCATTTTATTTAAGTTATATTAGGCAAGCGATTCCATCTGTTTCTATTCAGTGCGTTTCAGCTTATAATGCGAGTGTTCAACGTTTTACGAACCATTTAATTTTATCGAATGCAATACATATGTAATACAGATTGTTACGAATCAGCTGGGAGTCAATATAGTGACGGACATATGGAAGTCGTACGCGCGTGTCAGTTCCATTTATTTTTCACCAGTCGGTATGTTTTTGTGTATGATTTATGCTGGCCTTAGTGTCAGTAGGCCACAGTGATGAAACAAGACGTGTCAGGTTTCTCCTTTAACTTTTCATTCCAATGCTGCTTTTTGTGTAGTATTTGTATATGATTTTGCCTTAATGATACGATGGACGTAAAACAATAAATTTCGATTTTTGTTTCTGTTCCATTTTTAGGAACTGGTGATAACTATATGAATACCATGTGGTGGATGAATTTATAGCTTGTTATTCATAGCAATGTTTTATTCTTAGGTTTGTTTGATAAACGTGTAAACAAATAATAAACAACGTCCAGATTTCTTTAGACGTCGTCATCGAAACGTCAGGAATCGGGATTGTTCTCGTAACTGTTCAAGATACTTTATTTATTTGCAAAACGTCCTAGCAAAGGGTTCCGTCATCATACTTGTCATAAACATACTAACTCGTTCTATTACGGATCATAAGAATAAAAATCTGGAAAAAAATTATCTCACATTCTGCGTTATGAATTTATGACTCACACGTATGAGTTATTGATTATAGGTAGATATAGAAATAAATTAAGTTTTGAACTCAAAATATCAAAAATACACAGATTTTGATCTCAATTTAAAAATAGACATAGATAAAATAGACGGAATAATTAAATAGACGGAAATAACAGTGAAAAAATATCACTTTGTATCTTAAAACAAGTTCCAAGTAACTTTGTTTATCCTTCGCCGAGTCTAAAAGAAAAAAAAAAGAGCATAAAACATCTGTAGGTACTTTAGATAATGTTTTACAACTTATCAGTTAAATCAAACAACGTTTCGCCATTTAAAAGGCATAAAAAGGGAAAAAGGGGCCAAGTTCTCTACTTATTCGGAGTTTTTCGTCGGCACGGATCGAAGGGGATTAGGCTAATGAGCACCGGATTCCCCGTTCATAAAATATACAAGACATGTCCTGAGCTTGATATTGCCAAATATTTAATGAAAACGGAATCAAGTCCCAGTTTGTTTTGGTTTAGAGGTGATTAAATTCTTTGTTTGTTTAAAGAAATACTTTTAGTATCATATATATAGTTCACAAGACGCAGTCACATTGTCATAATAGTTCACAGTTCTTTTTATTACACGAATGCCCAAAAAGGAGTGTCTTTAAGTAATTTGTCGATTTTAAATGTCAAATTTGACATATAAGATGTCATGCTATATCATGATCATCTTATCGATTAAGACGATTTTAACTGCCAGCTGTAGAGCTAAAACAACTGCTCGTTAATTACCACAAAAATAACACAATAAACAATTTATAACAAAATTAATCGCTGCTTTATTTTAATATACACACTAAACAGTTCATTGTGACGTAATAAAGTGTTTAGAGGCAGTTTGCGCGACGTTCGAGCCTGCTAAAATAACTCTGTCGTGTGTAACATCCCCAATTTCACAAGAATAACGCTCGCGTTATAATAAAATGAAAGTGAACTATTACCTCGTAGCCGTTTCGTACGTACCCAAGGTTTTATATATTTTTATTGAATTCTTTGAGTGCATTGAGTTATTAGAGATTGAAGGAAATATAATAAGGTACTAGAAAAATTTACTGTCTTGCTGTAAACGGCTTCAGTTAGTGATTGATTTGTTTTATAGCCTTGTAAATTTTTATCTCAAGCGTTAGTATTCGTTGATTTGAATAGTCCCATGGCATCTGTTATGCTTCTGTTTAAACGGGAATTTGTAATAGAAACTTATATTGAAATACCGAATATCTATCGTGTGTCGGTGTCAGAGTTTAAACCACCCATAGGCTTTTGCCATGACTTTACTCACCATCGAAAACATCTCTCCATTAGTTGAGGTGGTGTTCCCCCGATTCATTGCTTTATTGTTAAGCATGTGTTCATTTCTCTAATAAACACACTATATTACTTGGTGTTCGATGTTTTTCGACCTTTGACTTGCTAGTCTAACGGTCATACAAGTAGGGTATTTGCTGCTTTTTAGAATACAAATTTACGTGTTACATAGGTACGACACTACTAGCCCGGTTAGTGGAGTTTGATATTAGGATAACATCAGAACCTGGCGCATGGATGCGCTTGGTGTGACATAGTTAGATAGAAGGAGACCGTATCGGTGGCGGTCACCAAAAACAGCATTCCCAAAGAGGGTTGACGTCAGGCAGGCGGCCGGTCATAAAACATAGCCAAAACTTTAGCAGCATGCCAGATATAGGTATGCTGCGCCGACCCCAAATAAATTGGGATAAGGACAGGAGGATGATGATAGGTACGACACTTTACTACAGTTCAAACTGTATCCAATTAAAAAAAGGTCTTAGATTAATCAGTAAGATGTACCTTCGATGCAAAGTTTGTGAGTACACCTCTTCACTAAATTAAAACAAAAAGATTTTAAAACTCGACTTACAAACATTGAAACAACAGGGAAATGAATGAGTGAGATTCTTATATTCTAGTGCTACAGTACTAAAGCCTTTTGTAACGGGTAATAAAGGCCATACTAGGGCTCAAGTGGACCCGGCGGAAATTTAATCTGACGGAGGACCCTTTTGTTCGAAGGAATTCTGTCCTTAGACAAATGTCAGTAAGTAGGACTAAGCAATGAATGAATATTTCAATTTAATTAAAAATACGAGCAGAATTGTTGTTTTCTCCCAACTGCCCGTTTATAGGACCATCTAATCAAATCTTAATGACCCTCGAGTGTCTTGTTTTGATTTGAGTAACGGCCCTGTATTGTGCCGGTGTGTTTTTAGGTTGTTAAAAAAGGAGTATTTGATTTTGTAGGTACACTTGTGTGTGTAATAATAATAATAGGGAATACAATTGGCAAATATTATATCACCGTTATAATGCTTAGGTACTTACTTGACAGTTGGTAAGTACTTAATCTTTTGAACTCCACTGTTTTCTATATTTTATACCAATACCGTAGTATAAGACAACACTAACAAACTAAAACAAAACCATTCACTTCTAACAAATTACACGACACAGCACTACGCCTGTATTCCTCGAGGGGGTAGGCAGCAGTGTACACATTTGTACACCGACATTTCACCAATACTGTTATTGAGTCCCATGTATTAAATAGGTGGTGAGCCTATAGACTAACAAATTACTATCTTAGGTTTGCGCGATCACTACACATTATAATAAAACAACTTTTAACCGGATTAATCGCGTGTATTATTGGTTTTTTATATCAATTAATGTTCACCGTTTACTACTCACGTGCATTTTTCGGGATTGCCCGACTAGTTTCGAACTCGAACGGAGCCCTTAGTCATGAGCTGAACCCGCAGCGATGTCGCGAGTCAAACTGGTCGGGCAATCCCGAAAAATGCACGTGAGTAGTAACCGGTGAACATTAATTGATATAAAAAACCATCGCGTCTCCTTAAGACGTATACAAAGAGGATTAAAAATTCAATAGGTTTGAACACGACAAGGTAGCTCAGTTGGTAGAGTGATGACACGGAACGTCAAAGGTCGCGGGTTCAAGCCCCGTTCTTGTCTATTATTTTTTCAATGTTTCTTTGAAAAATAGAATTAATATAGGCATTACATGGCCTCAACATGTATTAAAAAAATATAATTATATATGATTTATAAAGGATTGGGATGTTGTTCGGCGATTTACAACTGCAAAGTGGTAACGCTGAGTTTAGTAAATCTGTAAATGATTACTAGATAAATATCACCAGGCGTCTCCTTAAGACGTATACAAAGAGGATTGAAAATTCAATAGGTTTGAACACGACAAGGTAGCTCAGTTGGTAGAGTGATGACACGGAACGTCAAAGGTCGCGGGTTCAAGCCCCGTTCTTGTCTATTATTTTTTCAATGTTTCTTTGAAAAATAGAATTAATATAGGCATTACATGGCCTCAACATGTATTAAAAAAATATAATTATATATGATTTATAATATCATTCTAAGTAGCTAATATAGAAATGACCTTCCTTTGTATTCAAACTTTAAAATAGACATATTAATGGAAAATAATACAATGAATTTTAAATGGTGCTTATTTAGAATAAAGGTTAACCTTCATAAAAGGTGACCTTTGGAGGAGCCTAATTAATTGGGTTTATTCTGGAATCATAAGTAGGTACCTACTTAAGTCAGTTCAAGTAGCGATATTGAACAAGTCTAAAAATAGTATTACCTTACTATATACGAGTATGTTACCAATTTTATTTCTGATTCTTAAATTGTCTTTTCTACTTCTAATAGTACTCTGTGGAATGTCAACATTTATATAAATTATGATAAATTATATAAAAAAAAATGGAATTAGATATAGGATCGTGAGCAGGATTCTTATCGAGAGGTCGACATGGCTTAGTGGTCAGAGCGCCTGGAGTATTTATCCGGGAGGCGCAGGTTCGAATCCTGTTCGCGACCGTATTCTTTTTCCATTTAATATTGTAACTTTAGAGTTCGCTAAGCATGCGTTAATGCTTTTCAAAGATTTATCTTGGATCGTAATAAAGTCTTAAATGAACAACAACGATCTAAAATCCCTCCCCCGCCTGACTCAAAATGTTTAGTTGAAAGATAAAATATCGGGCGTTTATCGCATCTTCATGATGGCGGCCGAACCCTCAGAGCTGCAGATAATGAGTTAGGACTGCCCCCATGGGCATAAAACTGGGCCATCAGGCTCTTCAGCGCTGTACTTATAAGATATCTCTTGACACAGCGACTTATATGAGACGGAAGGCCCTTAATATTGAGGTCGTTGCTATTTAATGTTCGAAAGTCATCACAATAGCTTGTTGTTGTGTTGGTATAGCTATAGTATTCACTGTTTACGCCTAAATAAACATGAAGAAAACCTATAATATATGTATACGAATCTAAAATAGACATGAAAACTATTTCAAGGGCCTCTAACCCGACGAGTGGGCGACGGGTCCTTTCTACCCTTTTAGCGAGTGAGTGGATCACAATCGCTGAGTTGACTCGAACCTTCCGCCGCCGGCCATCCGCGACCGCCTTGGAAACACGCCAGAAATCTGTTTGCCCAACTTTAATTGAGATTATCCTATTTCAAAATAATTTTAAATAGCGAAACAGATTAAAGAAGCAATCCAAAATTTTCTGATTGCTTTATCCTAACAAATTTATACCATGATCCATCCAAATATTTGCGAAATATTGCTAGATTTTATAATTAACTTCCCCATTTCCGATGACGCAATATGCAACAAAACGTCACACGTCAACCGGCCGAACGTCTCCAATGACAAGTACACGTCAGTCACTCGAACAGAAATAGCAAACGGTTGAGTAACCACTTCAGAAAAAAAATGATCTTAATTTTCTCTATAATGTTAGCTTTACTCGGCTATCAAAGCTCTATAGGACATAAAATTTTAACGATGCCGCAAAACGGGCGGCGTTAGCGAAGTGACTGCGGCGCGCCGCCGCGCCACTTTATAGCAAATTGGAGTCATAGCGGGTTGACACCGAGACGGCATGGCATTGTCCCATGTGACGCGATACAACAAGACCCAACGGGCTATGTCGAGCAGCAACGAGATGAGGCGGCCATCGGACAGGTTGGATTCGAGCCAGCGATGTGTCCCGCCACTCGCGTGCTACGGGATAACGGGATATCTAGCTTATGTAGGGATTATTCAGACAACTAGGTCACAATTTCGTTTGTCGAGCGAATTTTCAATGGGATTTAATGTTCTACGGTCACTATTGATATAAGAATTCGCGTCAATTTAAAGTTATCGAGTATAAACGTTGGCAACGTGACATGCCCCAAAAAGCTATTGTTCCGCAAATATCGAAGTAAATAGAGTGCATTCGGGAATAGAAAATATTGAATGTTTTTTTAGCGCCGGTCTAACCCAAATATTCTGGATTCACATCCTGTAACATTATGTACCTAAACGATTAGTCAGTCTCTGTGTTGTATAAATCCGATTTTAGTCGAGTGAGTCAGTCCTAAATAGATTTGGTATGTCTATAATAGCACTCCAGCTATATTTTTGAATGGGTAGGTGTGAAAATAACTTTAATCGCATCAGCCGCGAACATTTATATCTTTATAGCTGAATAAAGGAATTAAAAGTTTTTTTTATTATTTCGTAATGTTTTTTTCTTCTGTAGCATCATTAACGATACAAAAAGTCTAACGCAACCATTCCAGTAATGGCCCGACTAAGCTTGAATTTTGTAATTAGGCCCTGTAATTTTACCTTTTATCGGGAAAATGATGTGCCATGACCAGCTGAATGAATGATCTTCATTTGTCCATAGGTGGGTGCTAATATAATCGTGCCGATCTCTCTAGCCTCATTCGGGATTTCTTTAAATCAGCTGTTCCACACAATCGTGTGCGCAGAATAAGGGAAGGAGACATTACTGCTCGCTCTAACATAAAATGATGCTTGTTTATTTTATATACCTTCTTTACACAAATTTTGACAATTGACATTGTACTGTTACTAACTCTATGTTAGAATTATTCAATATTTACTATTGCCATTTTAATTGATTATTAATGTTTTTAATCAATATTTGACATTCTAATGAAATTAATTGTTAAATGACATATCTATCAATACCATAAAAATGTGAATGTGAGTATTGTGTAGGATTGGATTGAAGTTTCAATTATTTGATTTGTCTAGCGGCTTTTGAGATCTCTCTGTGGCCTACGCAAATGTCCGGCCGATCTGGTATCGTCTTGCGACGGGTCGTTAAGCTCCCTAAATTGTGGTTGAGCTACACGATGACTGATGCATACGTGCCGTTGGTTAGGACAGGTCAGCTCAAAACAGCTATGGCTCTTTCTTCAAAAGGCCATCCCAGACCTATCCCTACAGAATTACACTCATATGTTAAATAAAATGATGTCTGGACTTTAAAAGAGACGTTGACCTCTGAGTTTGTTTCGGCATTTCTTCTCAGATCTAGTCAAATAGGAAATGCCGACGCCATCTAGCTTAAATTTTTTTATGACTTGTAAAAGTGTCTATAACAGATGTATTTGCAGAAATAAATATCATTTATCATTGAATTAGTGAATTTTATGCCTATTCTAAACTTGCGTGAATTGACTATAACAATTTTTTTATTTTATGTGGCTATAGTGTCATTTAGACCATAAGAGGTTATTGAATATACCTAAGCTTTTTCTTGAGAGGGTTTTATGACGTATAACACTTATGGTCGTAACTTCGTTGATTGATTTTAAGAATTTCATAACATACTATGCATGTAGTGATTGTGAAAAACGTGCAGTAAACTCTCAAAAAACACTTTCTTTTTACTACTTTACTTAATACAGATTTTTAGGGCTGTTTTCGAATGTTTATGGTTTAAAATATTATCAAAATTTTGTTTTTACTAGTTGCTTCTTTATTTTATATTTTCTAAATATATTTATTACCGCTTATGCAAGTTGTTACGGATAATAAAGTCGATATTTGCGAAACAACTATGGCTAGTTTCTTTAAAGTTTGTAACAAACTGGGCTCTCAATAACTTGGCTATGCTATTCGTTCCATGTACTGAGGTATATAAACAATAGGGCTGTCGCGTTGAGTCTCATATCATATATATCTAAATGAATCGCCGAAATGTTTGTACGTGCATAACTTCCGAACGACTGCACCAAATTGGATAATTCGTATAAAAAAAACTGTTCGTTATTGCCAGGACAAGATTACTATAAAAGAAAATTTAAAAAAAAACGAACAGAAAAAATTGCGGTACGAATTCGCTGGGCCAGCTAGTTAAAAATATAAATTGATTGGTATTTTATCGTTATTTATCGCTTGAACATATTTAATAGTAATATTAACTTATCCGTATAGAAGGAACGCGTTTATTATCTTATCAAGATTTATAAAAAAAAGAAACATGGTAATAGGCTCACCATATTGCAAGGGACTTAATGAAATTATAGTTGAAATTTGGCCGTATAACTACTGGTATGTACACCTCTGAATACTCTTTCGGGGAACACAGGCGTGATGTTATGTTATGTAGAACCATGATAAATAGTTTCTACGAATAGGTACTACGTTTTGGATAGTGTGGTTGATAGGCAAAAAATACTCTCAGACATTTTTCTAAATTACGAAAGCTGTTCTTTTTCAGAAATGTCGCTTTATAAAAATAGTCTTTTAAACCACGCACAATGAATCTTCATGCATCAATCAACTTTTCATGGGGAATTTTCTTTATCATATATTCTTCAAAACTGACCAACAATATCAAAGTAAAATGTACTGAACTTTTTGAAAAAGAAATCTGAGGATCTTTTTGTCCACTGGCCACCTTATTTATTTATGTAGAATATCACAACTTTCAATTATAACTATAAGATTGAGCACAAAACTTTATTCTTTTCAAGTCGTGCCACCCCTGATTGCTAGCCTCTGCAACGTCCTGACCAGACTGAAAGGCATTCAATATTGCGAGTTTGTTAACGCGCCACTCAGGAATAAATAAGTACTTAGATAAAATTATTTTACCTTGTTATTAAGTTCTTGTAGAACAACTTCCAAGTCTAAACCATGTTGACGGGCAGATAAAACAGAAAAAAATAATCATGATGGAATTTCCTTCATACTTTAAACGGACTTCAAAAACAAAGTTCTAAAACCAGGTCTACAGCATCGTTTACGTTAGTGTATAACTAACCATTTTTTTAAATAAAACATTAATGTGCAGTTATAAAGAAAAATACGGTCGTGATCAGGATTCAAACCTGCACCTCCCACATAAATACTCTAGCGCTCTGACAAGCGGTCTCACAAATTTATAACTTTAGGGTTCACTACGCATGCGTTCATGCTTTTGAAAGATTTATCGACGTTAATCTAGTAGTGTTATCTTACGAAAGAACGTCAAACATTTACCAGCTTAGATTCCTGATTTCTGCATTGTATCTATATGTCTACCTAAGTACATACTTTTCTGTGACTACCTGTCTGTTAGCTGGGATATTTCGTTCGTCCCAATACTTCCGGGCATTGACTTCTTCTTCATGGATTACTTTGGTCTGTTCGGAGTCCACAAGCCCCACTTGCAGCGCCCACTCCGAGTAGTGCAGAAAAAATGTGCTAAAAATGAATTTCTAAATTAATAACAGATGTTAGACAATTATTTACTCGCAAATTATAGGTATTGACTCGCTCTGCTCGTGATGTATGTAATGCCCAAACGCGGGAATGTAATTCCCGGCGTAAGATTCGCCTGCAATGAACAAAGGCACAGTTCTCAGTTCCGGGAACACTTGAAGAAATTGTTGGCAATTAAATTTAAGAGGCACGTACCCAACTGAAAACTGAATACTTTGTAGTAAATGTTATCATGACTAATTATGAGTTTAAATCAAATTTTAAGAATTATTTTATTATTTTATTTACCTCGTCCTTATTGGTAGCATATTCTCCTTCTTCGGTGTAGCGGACGGTGTAGCTAAAACCAGTACCAACTGAGTTGTCGATAAAGAGAAGAGAGTAGTTGGAACCCCATGTTATTGGCATTTTCTCGACTGAAAATATTCGAAAATTAACTTTTAAGTCCTCGCTCCAAGTCGACACTTACTACTTCAACACAATAAACACACTCAGAAAACTTTGATGGTATCTTATTATGGTTTTGTTAACAGTGAAGTAAGCAGCATGACTTTTGATGCCAGCGAACAGGCTCGGGTCTACTGCGGCGAGTCCCTTTGCTTTCAACGATTCTCCTTTTTCAAAAAGGTGCGTCAAAATGAGAGGACCATCTTGATGGTCATTCTGCGTCACACTTGCAACAAAAATAGGTGCACTTAAACCAAATAAATTACAAATAAGTATTTTTGAAGAAAGTGACTTGGAAAATAAATATTTGGCAATAGGAACATGACATATGAGTAGCTAGCACATAACTGTCCCACATTGCAGGCAAGATGCAATACTCGTGACTTCTTTATATAAGAAGGCCTTCTCTAATACAAAGAAGGCTATAAAGCAAGAATTACCTCGCTAGCTCAGTGCGAGTTGGCATTTTCAGACAGCAAAATAAATTTTTAATAAACTAACCATATAAACGCTAAAACATAGACTGCACCAAACATAGTTTCAGAGTGTTATATGAAATATGTTAAGTGGTATATAAATATAGCTATTTTACTCAGACATCTGGGGAATTTGTTTCTAAGAATGTTCTATTTCAAACAATTTTATCAACGAATATTCCATTTCTATAAAATGTGATGTGAACTTAACGATGAATATAATAAATTATACACTCGGCGAGACACCTATACGCAATGCTGTTCTGTGTAGGTCAGGTTCAGGTTATCAGTCCTTTGTCTCATTGTCTCACCATATTCTTGGGGATATCGTTAGGGCACTGGTCGCGTGATCGGCTGGTGCACCGCCTATCGTGGATTCGATTCTCGCACTGAACAAATATTGTTATGACGTAAAGACGATTGTTATTCCTCGTCTTATTAAAATGAAGATTTATGTATGTGTAAATACACCCGCTATCACTATATAGAACCCACTCCAAGTGGGGCAACGAAACCAAAAAATAAACATCTTGCGCTGTTGTGTTCGAAGCTGAATTATTTCCAACCACGACTGTCAAGTCAAAACGGAACACCAGTTCATTCGAAGTCCCATATTTGCGTCTCCTTCGTATTTGCAAGTGAGAGCAAACTGAGCACTCCATAGGAGCACGTCATCTACATAAATTGGGCCAGCGCGTGACAAGAGCGCCATCTTGCGCGTCACGTAGGAACTACATTATTCTGCCACCACAAATCGTACATATTCGACGCATACTCGGGAGTTATGTTCAACTGTTTTTCCGTAAGGGGTTGCCAAAGTTATGGGGTTGGTTGGAACACGTTGGAAATTATAACGAAGGGTCGAAATATTTTCAAAGTGATCCTATATTCATGACTGCGATCCTAAACACTACACTCTTTTGTTTCCCCTCTTATATTTTATACAAAATTGAGACCTCACGACGTTGGTTTGGACATGGGCCAGTACTACCTAGGTTATATTTTGGATATAAAAATACAAAATTCGAAAAATAAACACCCGAGCTGTTTTTGAAACCGTTTGATATATACTTCAAGTGCTTTATCAAGCCAAGTGATTTATCACAATAACGCTCGCTAAGCCGAATCTTTAGAATAAGGGGTTACTATAACAAAATGTACAAGTCTCGTTTACCTATTCTTATTCATCAATAAGAGTCTGTGAACTGTCATAACTACCGACTATATCTAATATTGTCCTAAAAAGGTTTTGTCTATTCGATACTATTGTACTTAACATTACTTAGAGTTATTACTTTATGTAATGAGCCAACTCGAGAATTGGTCTCGCTCTAGTTCCCCTTAGTAAGGTTATTGCGATCCGGGCCCAAACCCGGGTTACAGGCAATATTCTAGATTACACATTACATGCACAAATGGGCCGACGGATCGGAAGGCTGCGGCAATGTGTAGTGCGTATACCAATGTATGTAGTGTGTAATGAAATTTGTATTTCAAGATCGTTTTATCAAGCAATAGTAACCTACTGGTATTATCGCCGGACTGACAAGTCAAATTTTAATGTCGCAAGTTGGAACCCCAAAGCTCGCATCATTGACTTTTTGTAATCAAATGCTTATTAGAAATGAATTATGACTTACTTAAAAATGCTGAAGAAAAACAACGTAACGTAACCAACCGACTTGAGAGATGTTCTAGAGATGGTTAGAATCATATCAGTGGTCTACGGGTGTTTTCAAATCTGGCATTGGATTATTCAATAATCACGCGAAAAGAAGATCCTTAATCTTTATCTATATGTAGAAATTATGACATAAGATTTCCTCTTATAAGTACAACTGCGTCATCATCGTCCTCATCACCATTATCCTTTCCTTGTATGTACATTTATTTGGGGTCAGCATAGAATTTCCTGTCTTCTAAACAATGATATTAGTCGCCAACTCATTATTCACTCCATTTCTAGACACAATCATAATTGAAACAATCCAACCGTCATTATTTTATCTTTTTCTATGTTTTTAGCCAGCCGGAGGCCTAAACTCTGACACAGGGGTCAACCATATGAAAAGAAGTAAAACTTTAATAATTTTCAAAAAAAAAAAAAAAGATTTTTATTTCAAATAGGCCATATTACAAGCACTTATGAAAAGTCAAAGCTAGGTGCACGGTTCCAAGGCGTTGATCTTATGGAGAAGAGCCGGCAAGAAACTCCATAGACACTCTTTTAAAATAAATTGGTATAACAATAAATAAGGTAATGTGAGAATAATGCAGGTTAATGAGCAAAATAATAAAGGAAAGCGCTAGAAGCAATAACTTATATAGCCTTTTAAAATGATTGCCAAAGCAGTTAAGAGCTGACCAGTCCCGACAGACAGCACCCGTTCACGAGCATGACGCGCACATCAGCCTCGCTTAGCTCAACCATTTTGTAGGGAACTCGACGACCCGATGTACAACGCCACCATCAGCAGGACATTTTAGTGAGCATGACAAACTCATAATGCCTGACAATGGGCAATATGTACGTAACATGAGATTAAAAATAACATTAATGTCCACATAATGCTCACATTTTACAAAGAAATGTTAATATAAATTTAAAACTAGTAGGAATACTAGCGGTTAGATAATGGATATGTAAATTTACATAAACAAACAAGTGTCAAAAAAAAAAATACAATTGGAATAATTGTACTACGTCAATAAAATTAATTGTATAAAAATAAAAACTAGTAATTACAAAAGTAATCTGTTGAGGTTACATTCATACATGAAATAAATTAGACAGTGCCAGTGGGTCGCTGTGTGCAGGAGGGGATCGTGCGCCAAACATCCTTATCCTCAATGTAATGTTTAATACTATAATATGCTTTAGATATTAAAATGCGTTTGATCACTACCTTAAACTTATCATCTGGAAGATCTGTAATATTAGATGGGATCTTATTGTAGAATCGAAAGATGAATCTTCAAAGATGAAGATTCTTTGTTTGTCACTTGTCTATTCCAAGAATAATGTCAAAATACGATTACATATTCTAATGTCCTATTTTACAAGCTAAGCAGTGTTATCCAAGTGGTATGACCGGTATGAAGTCAAAGGTAACAAGTTCGAATCTAAGGCACGCAACACTGACTTCTTAAAAGTCATGTGCTAGTTAATTTATAATACATAAATTAACTATTACTTGCTTAAAACGGTGCTGCAAAACATCGTGAGGAAACCAGTACACCTGAGAGATGTTCTCGATGGTGTGTGTCAGAGACCTACGAGTGGTTTAAACTCTGACACGAGGTTGCTCATCAATCATCTGATAAGAAGAGATCGGCTGCCAACAAATTAAATGCAGTGTAGTACGACAAAAATAGGCCTATATAAAATATCCATACCTTATTATAAAATATCCTAAGTCATCAACTTCAACAGGTATTATGTAGGCTTCTAATACTTATGCCGGAGGTGTTTTAAGCCTCAAAATTCAAGCCAACGAGCTCCGAAGTTGGGGAATACCGTCAGGTAGCAACAGGTCGATGTAACCCCACTGTACAAACCAGTAAAGCCCGCACCTAAATGGATACAAACATATTACCAAGATAGAGCTAAGCAAAAGAATATTTAAGCAAACCCTTGTTTAGCACATTTTGCGTACCTTATCTACCTACTTCTGAAAACTCCCACCTCGAAACCTTAAGAAACGGTGAATCATTATGAAAACGAAATTCATTACTGTCATACTCCATTTCTTGGTACAAAATTATTAATAATAAACACAGAATGTTTCATTAATACCAACACTTTAAACATTCCTTGCTTACTTAACCGTCTATTGGTTACAAACAGGAAGAAAATCAAAATTATTTGCTGTGTTGTACAAAGAATTTAATTATATCTTTCAAGTCTCTAGATTATGTGAAATTAGATAGCTACTTATGAAGCGAACTCCGACATAATTGGATTTAGAACAGGTGGGAGCATCAAAATGAATCAAAATTAATCCTGCGCAATTTGACAGTGCCGTCGACGGCTTCCAGTTTAATTTACAAGTTTAATTATGTAATATTTTGTTTGACACATGAACGGGACCAAAATAGAGGAAAAAATGCCCCTCATTAGCTTTGATGCCGAAGTAATTATGCGACCCGACTCAATAAGGTTTATTATAGATAGGCAAACAAGTCTCAACGAAAACGTGTTTCTTTGGCTATTTATGGTTAAGATTTTTTTCTTGAATGATTTTAATGTTATGAATAAGCGAATGAGCATAAAAGAGCAATGCCAAATAATTTATTTTACGAATACGATATTAATAATATCTCAGTGTTACCAAATTACATCAATAAGCAATGAGTACACATCCTTACTCATTTCCATTCAAATAAAGCCGCTACAATAATTCGAATAAACAAATGCATCTTATTTTTCTCATTCACCAAGCAGTAAGGCGTGACCTAAGTGGAAATTCCTGGCACAAGTCCAACCGCGGGTAAACATCTAGCGCCTCGGCTTTACGACTGCCGAAGGACGAAACTTTGCTTGTTATCCGAGAAATATCACAACATATTTCGAAGCTTTTATAGGGGAACTTCGGAGGGCCGCACTAGACCAAGTCGGGAATCATTGACCGGCCCTTCGATTGAAAACTTTTGCGAGTTCATGAAACTGGTGTTATTATGTATTGGGACACATAACACTCATATTTCGTACCACAAATTGAGCATGGTGGAGAAGTTTTTTGGATGGCGTTAGTTTGGAGATTTTTTATTTTTGACCAATCATACGATATAAGCACACTGCGTGTCGCCTTATAAATATTATATTTATATCAATTAACATTCGATTTGTTGCCAGTTTTAAATGCGTGACATAATCTGAATGGATCTTATATAGCTTTGCAGCAACCGGACTAATATATAAATAATTTTACACTGTGTTAATCTCTTTCGTTACAAAAACCCATTAATATCGGCTCAGTAATTCTTTAATCATGCCACCTAATTTTAAAACAATAATGCTCTACAAATCCACAAACTCGAAAAACGATTACGCTCCCAAATAAAATTCAAAGTTGCAAACGTAAAATTAAGGGGAAGTCACTTAAAATACGATGGAGTTTAATTACGAGATTTGTCAAATAATAAATAAAGAAAGTTCTGTCTACCCTCTCGGTTCTCGGCGTGATTTCCAAAGCTGGCTTCAGATACCGCCAGGATTTATTCTCCGAGTTCCCGTTTCCTTTAATTAACTTACCCCTTAAAAGCTGGCATTGAATTTCGTTTCTTTATTTTTTTCTTTACATCTAGATGATTGAAGTCAAGATTTTGATTTTGATTTTAATTTGTTTTTCCTTTGTAATCGATTTCGATTATTGGGTCTTTAAGAGACTGAAAATTGAGGCCGCGCAGACTTTTACTCGACCAAAAGTTTAGTCGGATTCTTAATATGTAACTAAGGACCAGGTTCGTTTGGAGTTCGTAAATTGGCATACATTATTTCTCATCTAAGAAAATAACAGCCAACTTTTATGCGTTATTCTAGTCTGTAATCGACAAGGAGTCTTAATACAACAAAGAGTTAATAGAATAATAAGAGTTACAAGACACAAAACCCACTTAAAAGATTAGTCATGCTTTAACACCTTCAAATGACGTAACGCTTATTTGATTAAACAGTAATAATTCGATTAATTATGTGTTTCTAATTCCCAAATACGATACTTAAATAACAATTCACCTTATAAATCAGAGCAACTGTTTTAAAAGTCTAAACTGTACAAAGACTGCTCTAATTTATCGTCGGATGATCAGTCTGGAGGATTTGTCGCAGCACTGACAGATCGTTTTTTAATGCTGACGGTATCCCTCGCAATTACTGAACAAATTAGTACAGCGGTCCCTATCTACAATTTAACACTTTTTCGTTCATTTTAATGAAGACTGTAATGATCCAGCCTGGGATAGTTATGTGGTTTAGTCATAATCGTTTCGGGTAAATTGTTACCATCAAGTTGTATTCTTTTTGCCTTCTACTGATGGAGTTCGCTCACATTTTATACACGATAACAGATTTTGAAGCGATGTATGTTCTTATATTATTAATCAATAATAATGGGTTTAAATTAGAACAAGAGAGATTATTAACAAGCAAGTACATAAAAATTTTGATTTAATACATCCACTTTTTTATTCTTGTATAAGAAGATTTTGCTTGTGTGTTTTTCGTGGTAAAAACCAGAACACTATACCCAGTTCTAAGAAACAAAAGGTACGAAAATCAAGCTCTAGTTGGACTAAATTCTTGTTGCCATGTGTGAGAACGTACATTCAAACATTCGGAACGTTCAGCCGAGCAAATGGGGGGTTTCTACACGTCAACAAAGACAAAAGCCGATTTGGTTGAGCGTACAAAGAGATCGGGGAGCCGTATCGGTGTTTGACGATCTTTTCAAAGAAATTGGTACATACCTTGTTAGGAAAATGTATTTAATTAGCTTGATCTAATTGTTTTTTTTTTTCTATGCTATAATTAACCAATTAAGCACTACAGCTAGTAATGTGATTTTTATTTACTTAATTGATATATGTAGGTATATTTTTAACGATTCGCTATAAAAAATAAGTTTCATTGGAGACATCACCATTCACAATTTCTCCTAATCTTATGATAAAGTTACACATATAGACCAAGGAAACCTCACCAAAAGATAATCTTACCTACCTGGGAACTAGTGCCTACAAATGAAACGGTGTATAAAGTGATACTAATTAAGTTAATCGGCCTTTCACAGACAGCGGTAACATCCTTACTATGAATAGGTACAAACCTACAACTAGGGTTGTGTCACCATCGACCACAGTCCCAGCATACCACAACAACATTTTAGCTAAAAACGTGACCGTTGTGGCGATTAGTCGAACGAATTTGTCGCAGCGACTGACGGATGACTCTCTAATGAAGAGGCTGACGCGGCCGGTCGCAATTACCGCACGAATTAGTGCGCATTGCATTGCTGATTACTGTGCCGCTATGAGTACGCGACTAACAGGAATTGGAGCCGTTTTTGACTGTTCAAATAGGTTTTAGTAAAAGATAAATTGAGCATTCCGAATGCGAATAGACATTCCGAAAGAAGATATGATATATATCACGTAACGAAGGATTATTCATTATAGGTCAAATTAAATGATTTCATAACTACTTTAGTTTCAGGAAGATATCTAACTTTATCGAATGTAAAAAAAAAAACTAAATTCAAGATTCGGCGTAATTTGAATGTTTTATGCTATGCAAGTCTTAGCCATTTAAAACGTGGAAATAAAATAGACAAGAATATATATAATACATATAAAAGTAAATAACAAATTTCAGCAATAAATATGATAAACGCACTCCTAATTAATTGGAAGGGCTAGTTAAAATAATACTTGTTTTTGATTTTATGTTTTATTTTATTTCAAGTCCCACTCAACAGTAATGCGTTGTAAAACTTTTGAACTATTTATCAGTACTAGTCAGCGATGTGTAATTTTAGATTAGTTTAAATATTTATTATTTTGTGATTTGATTTGATTGACAAAATTAGATTAGATTTCGGTTTTATTTTCTGTATTTACACAATTTTTATGCGGATTAAAAATCAAAAACGAATTATTATAACCAGCGCTCGTGTATAACCAGATTGTATGAACGTGGCGAAGCGAAAGGAGTGTGCAAGGATTGCAGCAGGAGGCGTTGTATACTTTCTGGCTACCCAATGCGAAAAACGCGTGAGTTTATGTAGGTATGTATGTCCTAAATATATTGAATAGAAGGGTTAGTTATTTTAGTTGACTACGTTGGTAGAAATAACTAAGCGTACCGTACGTTGTTTTGATATAAAATATAAGTTAAATATTGTCGCCCTCAATATTTACGAGTAATTGTCTTTTAATCAGCCAGTAATTGAAAAACTCTGTTAATCTGAAATCCAATTAGAGTTACTATTACTCTCTAAACGTAGCTATAATTGAATCATGTTTCCAATGCAGAAAACGTACACAGACATGCATAGATATAACATTTTAATTATGTATATGGGCGTCAAATGCGAAACAAAAGCTCACATTTCCACATGATGCGAGAAACATGACGCCCGAAGCATACGAAATGAAGTCAGCCCAACAAACCGAATTGGTACTAGCGTAGCGTACGTTAAGTGAAATTTTATGCCGTCTCATAAAAATCCACGTTCTAACGCTTGTAGGGACGTGGCCTCGATTAAAGCGAGTCATTGCTGCCAACGAGAGATGGTTTGTACGGCAAAGTGCAATACTGTGAAGTTTGACCTTTAATAATACGTTTTGAAACCTTTACCATGTCCCCTAGCATTTATTTGGCTTACTCATTATGAGTTTTGATGGAAAGACCAAGGATGCGATGAATGTATTGTTTGAAAATGAATATTTATTTATTTATTATACACAAATGGAACGGCTTACGCCAATTACACCAATTGGAGCAAAATCTTGTGCGTCAGTGATCATCAAACATTGTGGTGGTTTCTGGTTATACTTGCTGAAGCAGTGATATGGATATATAGGGAATGACTACTAATATAATAGATATTTGTGGCAGAACACGACTAGAGGTGCAACACCGATCCCAAATAAATTAGAACAGGGATAAAAGCATGATGATGAGTATTTCTGTGTTTTCTAATTGTTAAACAATAGTTTGAAAAACGAATAAAAGTACTATTTCAGACTAAAACAATTCGCTCACCGCTAGGCTTTAGCTACATTTGGCTTAGGTCCGAGACACAAAGTGAGGTTACCAAAACGATGCGAGTTCCGAGCCATTTACCCCACGGCTAGCAAACTCGTCTTTTGTTTCTATTATGCTGGTATATTTAGTACCTACAAATAGTGTGAAGTTTACAAAGGCGAGGTGATTTATAGTTTGTTTTATAACAATAAAGTTGTACCTTTGACTTGTAGCTTAAGGCGCATTTCTAACGTGCAAGATATTCGCAAGTGTGAATGAGTTTACTATGAGTATATACAGCATATCTCTTCAGCTCTTCAGCTGCTGGAAAGGATTTTTATTTTTAACGTATTGACTCAGTATTGTGGGGCACATAATCACCATTTTAATTACCTTTACTTTTTTAAGTAGCTTTACACTCACAGCCCGTTGCAACCTTAGACTTTATAGACCAATCTGAAGATGAATAGAATATAATCTTTATTCGCCAGAGAAATGGAATATACAAAAGTTGTTAAACAAAAATAAAACTGGACAAGTGAGAGTCAGACTTGCCCACCAAGAATTCCGTACAAATTTGTTGCCGTTGCTTAACCTCGATAATTGATTAAGTACTTTAAATAAAGACTATATTTTTTATGATTTAATTACATATATATAGTTTTCAGATTTTTCCCTGTACTTGTAGTATATTACTTGCCAAATTTTATAGTTCTAGGTCAATGGTAAGTACCGGCCATTTGATTTCCTTGAGAGTGTCGAAATATAGGTTTCTTGGGGCATAAACGATCGTATCTTTTTTATATCTTAACTTATAAGTTTGATTTTTTCACACCTTCAAGGGACTCTGTAGACTTGAGTAATGGTTTTAATTTCAACTCGATACCTCCATGCGTTCCCGAGATAAAGGGTCTTGACAGACAGACGGACAGAGAGACAGACTGTAAAGTGATCCTATATGGGTTCCGTTTTTTTTTCTTTTGAGGTATGGAACACTAAAAAACAAAAAAAAAATTGAAACTTATTTAATATTACGATATCCAATCCTATTTTTTTAAACTAGATGATTTGGAGTATGATGTTTGAATTTGATCAGGATATCGGCTAAGAGCATTTGAGTTTCTCCGTGCTTCAGAGAGCATGTTAAACTGTTGGTTCGGCTATTATTCATTAATAAAAAACAGTAAGCCATCTACAGGTTGCTTGAACCCTTGACATCAACTTGGCTTCTCTTCCGCACGAAAGAACAACATTTACATGTTTATTTTGTTCAAGCTAACCCAAACTACACCTTTCACGAGACGACCCCACGATAATGTCAGTCATCCATTGCTTACAACATTTATAACAACAATCATGTATCATGTGCAGACCCGCAAATATATCGTACACCATCTGACGTATCGTTCAGAGATACAAAACGATTGTGTTGCCACGTTTCCAATTTCCTGGACAAGAAAAATGGATTGAGACGGATACATTTAGAAAGGATAAGGTTACCAGAAACAATTGGACACATTGGTAGTGTTTTTTCTATTCAACGATCATCCAATATTGTGATTTGTCCCATCAAATTATTGAAGTTCTTGTACTGTTAGGTATAAAAAAAATGTATTTAGCCATGATTTTTTGTGGAAATAAAATTTAAGTAATCAGGATTTGAACCTGCCCCTCCTGAATAAATACTCCAGGCGCTCTGACCACTAAGCCATCCCGACCTCTGCCTACTACTTCGTTTTTACTAATTCTTCTTCCACATTCAATACGTCTTTTGGTGACGTCATTTACGTTTTTGTATTTGCATTTCTCATTGTCTCTCACTTGTCATGCGACTTAATAACAGTGGAGGTGACGCAGTGCAACAATACATTTCTTTCTAACCCTTCCAGGAATACAATCGTGATGCTACGAGTATGTTATTGTAATTAATAAAGTGTAAATATAACACAGGTGTAGACATAGACATCATTTTATGTAGAGCATAGGTAAAAAAAGGTTTTATTAAATTCATTATGGTTCAATCATAAGGCAAAAATTTGAAACATTGCTTTGTAAATTTTTTGCCCAGCACCTTGTCTTTTATACAACAATAGCCTTTTCATCCAAATCTATTCACACAATCTTTATTTTTCTTTTATTCCCATCCAACGCGTAAGACGCTTTTTATCTATTTACATATCAACACCCTTTAGGCCGCGCTATTTTGAAAGCGGGAGCGGTTTTTGCGCGGCACGGTAGATAAGCGGCTGGCTAGAATGAACTATGTCACAATGGTAGCGTGGCGATTTGGGGAGCGAGATCTACTACACCGTTTATCCTAATAACTTGCCGACTAACACCTTTTATAACGTGTGTGATGTGTTATCTATATAGGTATCGAGGCAAGTAATGGGACACCGCCTCATTAGTGTAGTAGGTACAGGTTTTGTCAAACTTCCAGCCCCACGTACCTCTAGAAAAATTCTAGGCGACTGTACAAAAAAGAAATAACAACTGAAAACTACACGGTTCTACTACAGAAGAGAACCTTTACCGAACAGAACCGCGGGTCGCAGAAACAGTCACGTCGTCCTTGCCTATGGTTGGTAAGGTTATGGTTCATTGAAGGGCATCAACGGATACTTCAGGGTTTGTGCAGGCTGGCCATAGATATCCTGCACGAAGGTAGTCCCTGCAGTGTGGCGTACGTGCTGCAATGTGGCGCGCAGCCGTCTCGAGTCGGACCTGGTGGGCGGCGAACCACCCATCGCAGTCCACGGCTCACTTAACCCATTGATGGGTGGTAGACCAGACACAATAAACTTTTTTTTGTTATGACGTCTATAGGCGTCTACTGTCCCTCAATGAGTTAAGCGCCCTCCGATCGCCTAGCCCCTACAACCAACTGACGTACCCCTAGGGGTACGCTCTACTTTAAGAGACCCGGTCTAGTGGATGCAAGCACGGCTTCTGATCTCAATATTTAATTCTTGAGTCAGGCAAAGTTTAATTGAGTTAGCTGTTTTTTCACTCAGAGTTCCGAATTGTGCCTGGCAGATGGTAATAGTCATACCATTTATTACATGGGACTAATGGCATGCGTGAAATTAGGATGTCAACAAGTATACCTCTGTCTTACTTCTTGGGTCAATACGGGCGTAATGCGTGTATATATGTATATATATATATGAAAGTTATGGGTTATGGCAGACTATCATTGAGTTAAGCCTAATGCTGTTGCTGTTACTGTGGTCCTAAGATACGCACAGAATGCAGCCCCAACAGGAACCCTTGTCGCTCCCACTCTGCTACCACCCCACGCCCTTTATAGCGGAAACTATAATCCTTTTGAATTACACTTTTCATTTCAGTGTGTACAAAAAATCATCAAATAACGTAGGGACATGCTATTGTATTACCTGTGAATTTCGAAAAGTATTTCACATGTTCAACAAAGGTTATCAATACGATTCGTATCACTCGGAGCTACAGCAACATATATCATGTTTTTGTGTCAAAAATAAATTTAAAAACCTTTTACTAGTTTTTTGTGCGCTATTCTCGATTCCCCAGTTTTTAGGAAATTGCTTGTATTGAAAAATATCACGTATTTTTTATTCTTCTTGACGATTTTAATGCTTAAAATAATACAATATACGTACTCGTACCTACTTGCTAAACACAACACATGTGTAAAGGATTAAAATTGCTTATTTGAGCTTTATTTTTATTATTCCATTATATACTAACTTTTTATATATCGAATACTACCAACAATAAATAGGTAAATACATAAACCCACATAAATATAATTAATATATATTTATAAAAAACAGTCAGTTTAAGTTGGTTAGTAAATAAATAAGTGAATATTACTAAAGATGCAAAAAAATACCTACTGCAATAAGAATTTTCTAATTTCAGTTAAGCAAGTATTGGCTTTCCTTTCATTCTAAACTAAAAAGAGAACTTATACCAACTCAAGAAAAAAAGAAAGAAAACAATACTCGACCTCAGGAAATGTTGCAACCCTGGTGGAAAGTGGAA
Source organism: Xylocampa areola (assembly GCA_935421205.1). Classification (NCBI taxonomy): domain Eukaryota; kingdom Metazoa; phylum Arthropoda; class Insecta; order Lepidoptera; family Noctuidae; genus Xylocampa; species Xylocampa areola. The sequence goes on along the minus strand of OW285217.1, from coordinate 6,589,678 downwards.
AGGTTTTAGAAAAGCTAGAGTCCGGCAGATCTCAGCACTTGGACACAATGATGGATTAATGGCCGACCGGGGAATTCCCGGCTACAATTTAAACTGCTCTTGGAGCGAAAAGTTTTTAAATGTACAATACACCTGGATGGTGTTATTGACTGTTAGGTCTTAATGGTTGCAGAATTTTTGGAAGTTACATAACGTAAATAATTGATAATGGGTTCTGATTTAGTAGAAGCTTATCTCATTGTGCTAGTAAAGTGAATATTTCTAAGAAATTATTATTAATATAAAAAAACTGTCAATATCCATCTCATGTCTATTCACAAAAAATCGAATGCAAGAATAAAATCTTTAATAGTAGCTGCACATTCTGAAGTGCGAAATCACGAATGAATCACGATATAATGTTATTAAAGCAGTTACGCAATGCATCGTTTTCGAAGATTTGCACCCGTATATATGTCAAAGTCAAAGTCAAAGTCAAAAGATTTTTATTTCAAATAGGCCATATTACAAGCACTTATGAAAAGTCAAAGCTAGGTGCACGGTTCCAAGGCGTTGATCTTATGGAGAAGAGCCGGCAAGCAACTCCATAGACACTCTTTTAAAATAAATTGGTATAACAATAAATAAGGTAATGTGAGAATAATGCAGGTTAATGAGTAAAATAATAAAGGAAAGCGCTAGAAGCAATAACTTATATAGCCTTTTAAAATGATTGCCAAAGCAGTTAAGAGCTGACCAGTCCCGACAGACAGCACCCGTTCACGAGCATGACGCGCACATCAGCCTCGCTTAGCTCAACCATTTTGTAGGGAACTCGACGACCCGATGTACAACGCCACCATCAGCAGGACATTTTAGTGAGCATGACAAACTCATAATGCCTGACAATGGGCAATATGTACGTAACATGAGATTAAAAATAACATTAATGTCCACATAATGCTCACATTTTACCAAGAAATGTTAATATAAATTTAAAACTAGTAGGAATACTAGCGGTTAGATAATGGATATGTAAATTTACATAAACAAACAAGTGTCAAAAAAAAAATACAATTGGAATAATTGTATGGAGAATAAATATTAAATATTGTATGGAGCATGCATCGATTTTTTTTATTTCTTACATTACTAACCGTGACAAAACTGCCCAAAATTGGTTGCTAAACATTAAAAAGCTTCTTAAAGAAATATTTTTGTGTAAATTGAATAAATATCGACCAAATTTTGTACTAATCTCGGGTTCTAGGAAAACGTTCGCCATTTCTCTTTGCTACGTCGACAATTTTCTTTTTCGATTGATTGAATAAAAATAATAAAATGTGTTATTTTTTATTTTCAGGTAAGTTCCGACCTTTCTGGGAATGACGGAAGTATCAAAGCTGTTTTATGTATGACAGAGGTCATAAAAAGAAAATAAACGAGTATTAGAAGTTATACCCAAGTACCCCACTGGAGTAAAACTGGTGTTCTGAATATAGGTCATGCTATTCGATTTCTACTCGAACACATATTTTTCTTTACACAAAGCAACAGCAAATAAAGTAAGCACCATTGCAAAAATTTTTTCTCAAATAATTTCAAATACAATACGGCGAACCGGCATAAAAAAACCATTCTGTCATTTCGTAAATAGTACAAACTACAAATAAACAATAATAATTCAATAACACTTCACTTTAATCTAAACGGTGGAGCAATAAGACAGACGACACGACACAATAAGATAGAAAGTTTTAAGAAAAATAAACGCCGGGAAATAAACACGCCATGTCAAGAACACGGCAAGTTCGAGTACGTTGGACACACTAGAAACCATTGACAAGAAACATTGAAACAAGAAACATGGACGGTCTAACACTCATGTTATCAGATAAATGTATTCTTTTATGACGTGTTTGCTCACGTACTTTATATTACTGTTTAGCTTTTTGTGGCGTGCTACAGTTTAGTGGACGTGACGTTTTAGTGAAACTAACATCGACGTGCCTTTTTTTGGCAGTAGCTAAGATTAAAGACGAATAATAAAATCTCGTTACAAACTACTACATAACTAGGTCAAATTCAAATTTTTGTATAAAACCTTTCGTGAGACATATTCATATCAATTAATGTTCACCGGTTACTGCTCACGTGCATTTTTCGGGATTGCCCGACAATTTCGAACTCGAACGGAGCCCTTAGTCATGAGCTGAACCCGCGGCGATGTCGCGAGTCAAACTTGCTCCTCACTAAGGGCTAAGCTCTAAGCTCATGACTAAGGGCTCCGTTCGAGTTCGAAACTAGTCGGGCAATCCCGAAAAATGCACGTGAGTAGTAACCGGTGAACATTAATTGATACAAATTCAAATTATTTATTCTGTAAATGTTACAAACTATTTTACACGTAATTTTTTTTATAAAGAAGGCTTCTTATGTCCTATCTGACTACCTCGGACAAGACAAACCAAAACAAACTCAGAGGTTTATGGTTATGTGAGCGTAATCATGAAGGGCGCCTGGAAAGAAAAGAACCATAGCCATTTAAGTTGACCAGTCTGACGGCACGCATGCCTCAGTCATAGTGAAGCTCAAACTATAATTAAGGGAGCCCAACGACCAGTCGCAAGGCTGTACCAGATCGGAAGGACATTTGCGTAGGCCATACAAATACTCAAAACTGCCAGACAATGACAAATCTAGTTATAAATAGATATATTTAACCTACATGAAGCTCACATTCTTTGTAAGGGTTGTTACTAACATTCGAGCGGCACGTTATCGCCGAGCATCGTCGACACCGATTGATGGCTGCCGTTGAGCTGTCGGCGACGACGCTCAACTGCAATCGCTGGCTGCCACCAAACTGTTGTCGATAACATATCGCTTGTATGTAAGAGTGTACTACGATACACATTACATTTTTTTTATGTTACTTCTTTCATCAAATCAATTAAATATTTCTTTTTCATTCTTCCTTAAAGCATTTTATCAGTTGGAAGGTACCTACCATAGGTTATTAAAACTCATAATTTTGCCAATTCCTTTCTATTCGAACTAACGATATACCTAATTAATAATTATTATATTTATGAATCATAATATATATATTAGTTTGATGCAATAACTAGTCTATTTTACAACCAACTTCTACCTGGAAACAATTACTTGTACCTTTGATATGTTAGAGAACAATAATTATAAAATAATTATATTAGACATATTTATCAAAGAATTATATACATCTGATTTTGAACGCAAGCCAAACGTCGATCATAATGTTAATGCGTTGTATTTCAATACGATTTACGATTAATCAAATTAAATAATTACTCACTCCCCAGCTCTATTTACGTCGTACAATTCTGTGCAGGTGCACTTTGTTCTAGTTTTATTGTGTAACTGGACAAAAGTGCATCTACACAGAACTCCACAAAAAGCTTTTTAGCGAGCCAAGTAGGTCGCACCTATTGCTACTCATTAATCAGTGCATTTTGTGCAAAGCCGGTCGGACCAAAAGGGCCAAAGGAAGAAGGCTATTGTAAAGTGTTGCTGTAAAATATCGCGACCCAGTTACGTCACGAGCAGACGGCTTCGGAGAAATAATTTCCAATAGCTGGAGGTCCCTTCCGTGTGAAAGGCGAGAAAATTTGTCGTCTTTGTCGCGGCTGGGGCTTTGAACTGTCGGGCCTTCTTGGATTGTCACACTCACTTGCATGTAGTCGCTTGAAATCGAATGCTTTGTGTGATATTTTTCAATTGCTACAAATCAACGGGGTAATTGCGCAGCTCACTTGCAAAGGCGATATCTTTTATTCTGACAGTTCGGCTATTTAGGTACAATGCATTGATCTTATTAAATAGTCGAGGAGGCGCTATTGGATTTTAACTTTTTAGTCTACCGCGTGTAGTCCTGCAAATTGAATGAGCATCAAATAACTTTGTTTGGTTGTACTTTTCGAATGTACGGAATCGTTACAAGCAATTGCGCAATTAGCCTGCTGATTACTTTAAAGTATTTTTTTAATGTTTTACCAAATGAAAATTATCTCAATTAATTAATTTAAACACAATTTTTTAATTTTAACAGTCAGTATTTTAAGTTAATATAAAAATATCGTGTTACCCAGTAACTGGGCTGTGGAGGTCAGATAGAGAGTCGCTCCATGTAAAACACTGGTATTAAGCTGCATCCGATTTGGCTGGCAGCCGACCCCAATGTAATTAGGAAAAAGCTAGACAGATTGATATGCCTTCTTTCATGCCAGCCTCGTCGATTTTATGCCTCCCTCGTCCAGATGATAACCGCGTCTTTCACAAAGTCATCAGACCTACGCTTTTAGTCGATTCAGGTTGATTCGGCCAAACCTTAACCACCATTTGGTCAAAAACAGAGCACATAAATAAGAGGCATCGTCAAATCGCGTGAATCCACTGCCCGCTCTGTACTATGACTATGGCATTTCGAGTAACCGAATAGCTTCCTCGAACATCGTAGGTACAACAGCACACACTTGAGGGTCGTTATGATAGTGCATTAGGTCTGCAGTCTTAGCGTCAGCGACCCTATTTCATATAGATCACCTACTTTACTTATCCTAAAGAAGGATATGTACATCTTTACTCGCAGCCTTCATATATTCTTATTTATATTTACCATCTTACGTAATAATGCGTGAAAAATCGGTACTCAAGTCACATTTTATGTCAGTTTGTAAGTCATAAAAAACAGTCCCTCTTGGTACTAGCACATAAAATATGGGGGTAGGTATGCAGGCCTTGTTTATAGTACCTAATATTACATAAGGAAATATAACTGTGGCCCTAATACGTACCTCTGTATACGTAATAACTTTTCGTCATCATTATAAAATATGTGTGCAATAAAAACTGTCGTCACGCGGGGTTTTCATATAATTTCTAAGTGGCGGCCTTGTCGGTGGAATGTACGCAAATGGCCTACAAAATGGTTCGGTCATTTAGGCTGTATGCGGTAAAAGCCTGTGCATATATGATATATTTGTGGAGTATGGAAGTATATTATCATTAATCTAAAAAATATACTGTTAGGTTGGTGGAACGAATATAGTTCTATGATACGTATCGTAATATATGATAAGTACCTATGGAAATGGTACCAGTCTCCTGGGTTCTTTACCGGAGGAATACTTCTACGCCTAAACCTTGTTCGTTGTCATATTTTTATAAATTAATTACTTGTATAGTCGACCACGAAATTGGTTTACCATATTTGACAAAAACATCCAGTAAATTAAAATGTCAATACGGTGGACAGTATCTGACTGATACTTTGATCTTGTAAGCAAAAATTATGATGTGCAAACGGAATTCAGTATTAGGGTGGTAAAGCAATTGTATGGTCGACTATACATAGTTTAATTAATGTGTTTAGGTAATCTTCGTGTTGGTATATTATGGTTATAAGTAGTAGTATCAGTTTTGTTGTTCAACAAAAGGTTCTGACTTGGCTTGCCCACTGGTATTAACTTGCGGGTACCGATTTAGCGGCATAAAGTTCACCCATCGGCTTTCTGACCGCACTAAGCGTTGTTTAAACACAACGATCATTTGCCAACTATAGTTTGCAACGGGCTATAAATACATCACTCATAACCGTGCCATATTAAGGAGGTGATTATACCACTGATAATTAACCTTCTCCTTCGTGTGGTTGATGAAGAATCTAGTGTCAGAGTCTAAACCACCCGTAGGTCTCTGACATGGCTTTACTAACTCGAGAAGTCAGTGGTTCCTTGGATTCAAACTTGCGACCTTTGACTTGCCAGTCCAACGGTCGTACCACTAGGCTATCACTGCTCTAACCACTAATACTAAACACGAACAATAAAAAAATCAATACCAATTTTGTTTAATATTTAATACAAATAAATATTCCAGAAAAATCATTGAAAAGCATTAACGCATGCTTAGCGAACTCGAAACTTATTATATTAAATGGAAAAAGAATACGGTCGCGAACAGGATTCGAACCTGCGCCTCCCCCTGAAGCCTGAAGACGTGTCAAAATATGGAAGAAGAATTCGCGGTGGTGAGCAGAGGTCGAGATGGCTTCGTGGTCAGAGCGCCTGGTCATCCGGGAGGCGCAGGTTCAAATCCTGTTCGCGACTGTATTCTTTTTCCATTTAATATAATAACTTTAGTCGCTCCATGTAAAATACTGGTATTAAGCTGCATCCGGTTTGACTGGAAGCCGACCCCAATGTAATTGGGAAAAGGCTAGGCAGATATATAATAACTTTACAAATAAATATATTTTCCTGTAAATATAAACAAATGGTGCGCATGCTGTGCGCCACAAAAGCCAACTCTAGCAAAACTACCTGGAGGCATTGGGGGTTTATTCTGAAAAACTCGCTAATGTTTCGAGGTAAATATTTTGCTATTAAATAACCGTAGAATCTTTAAAGTAATTTTACACGTTTAAGCATATTTTAATAATATAATATAGCACGGGTTACAGATGAACAGCTTATATAAATTTATATTAAATACTTACTGTTTAAATATAGGCATGCTTCCTACAGTAAACATTACTACATGCTCGTTTCTTCCAACAACAGTCTGAAAAGGGAAAATCTTATTACTTAAACACCAAAAAGTACCCATCACATAACAATTTCCCACCAAAACCGACGTCAACTAGTTAATGCAAAAGCTACTTAGTGAGTGGATTTCAAATAAGACCGTAATGTTACTTTTAAAGGAGTAACTTTTCTAAAACGAGCCTTCCGTTTAGAGGTCAAAGGGAACCCATCTAAAACTCAACGACCACGTAACTAACCGTGCCCATTATACACCAACACTAACTCCCCTTTATATTTACAAGCCTTGGCCCCGAAGATAAGGACCCGGACCCATGGATGGAATAAAAAATACATATTGAAAGGGAATGTATGTGGTTTACCCGCGTATTTATTCTGTACAAAATATATTATGATCAAAAACTTTACCTTTTGAAAATCTTAATTTAAAAATCGCTTTATATAAATAGTTGAATGATTTAGTAACACTAAAGTTGAAGGCTATAAATAAGAAACTAGGTAGCAATTCAACAACCAACTTATTTCCACGGCCACAAATTAATAGCTACAATAATCTTAAAACTATTAAAATAACGACCCTCGCCACTTCAGTCCAAGTACGCAGACAAATTGTGTCGTAAATTAACTCATCCCATTCCTGTCGAAAACAGGCCTGTGTATAATTCCCAATAGGTACCATACACCGATATTCCATCATCTATACAGAATGAGTCGAGCCTTCTCGACCGAGGGATCCCTTTTCAACCCATGGGCCTTAAAACCAGAAGCCGCTTTTCATTTACCTATCTTTGAGTAATTGAAAGGGACATTGATGCTACTTATTCGGCCGGAATTGATAGGAGAATGTATTGAATTGTGACGTATTGAATTCGTATGTTGTCGGTATTACGACGATTCTTCATATTGTATTCCATTATGGTCGTACTTTTCTAAGCGGCTTTCAATTTCAGTTGCATTACTTTGTTTTTTGTTGTGTTTTCCCGTACTGCCATGAGTTGTGGTTATTTTTGTCGGACTTTAGTGATGACGGTGCGGAAATGAAGTGAGATTGTTAGTTCAGAAAAGCACACAGAATTGGTACGTCTGACTAGCGAAGCCGAGACTACAATCTTTCGAAATGTATACATAAATTCTCTATTGAAATCCTGAACGACGCGATCATCGCACAAATCTAAGGCAGACTTATGAGACCAAATTTCGTTACTCTGAAAACGCTTTAGTGTCTAGCAAACGTAACATAAGGGTACTACACACGTCTGCACCATTTGCTTCAGTCCATCCGTTAGAGCGCCGGACAGTTTAGATATAATACAACGTACGGGATATTTTGTAAGCTTTGTAGACATTTTCTTTTATAGAAAATTGCCTTTACATCCGGAGGATTTTACGCTAATTTGATACGACAAGCGCTTCATATGCGTTTAATAAGGCATGCAATAAAAACGCGTTTTATAAAGTTGTTATTAAGGCGTATTTGAGGAATATTCGTCGAGCTTTTATAGCAGAACATTTAGACATGGTATTGACACGGCTGGTAATACTTCTCACGCTATACAAAAAATATACGAATAATTTTTTTATCAACTTTATACGCTTCAAATCTCCCACATTTACTGCTATCGTGTTTCGTGAGTCGATGAACCCCAAAACCTTATCTGAATTTCTATTGTCAACAACAAAAAGTATTGAGACAGCTTGCACAAACAAATAAACGCATGTAAAGTAAAACGCGATAAATTTGCCAAATCGCGGTGACGTTCGGCGGCAGTTCGTCACGTAGCCCGAAAGCGTCAACAAAAACCGCACGCGCCGATATCAGGCCAATATTTGCTTAACGCATATTTGTAAAAGTTATTTCTATGAGCGCGCACTAGCGCCGCCGCGCGACATGGCGTCTGTGTCAACATGCAAATTCGCTTTAGTTCGGCGCATCTCTGTTTGAACTGGGGCTTTAGCAAACGGAAACTTTGCCTTTACAATGTATAAAGACGTTTCGGAGCTCGTCTAATGCGGTGTAAAGTTAATTGAATGATACTCCTCTATAACAAAATTAGCTGACTTTAGTTTGGATTTATCTTGATACATCTCCGTCTCAGAGGATGGCGCTAGAGAATTTGTTAATTTATGAAAGTTCACTCGTGGCATGGAGCTCGGAATAGCGTGCTCCGTTTCAGACGGTTTATTAGCTATTTAATAAAGTGACACTGGATTGTTGAGTTTATAATATAAACACAGATTTGACGACGATATTAAGTACATTAAAACATAATTATCTCCTTGAGACACTGTCGACCGAAGACCACAATTCTACAAAGAGCAATTATCGCTAAAGCTATATGTTTATGCTCAGGCAGCGCTTCACAAAATATGAATTTATATGCAGAAATGATTACATGTTTCAAAATATATAACAGTTTGTTTGATCTTTCAGCCAAACAAATCCTCAACTTCTGAAATAATATATCATTCCCACTTGAGCTTTTTCAGATTTCACGCATCTTTAGGTCCCACTTTATTGTGTCTAGCAAAGAAGTTCTTTAAGTACCTACATGTCACTTAGTATGTAGGCAATTGAAAAAGCTGAGATAAAGGCTCAATTCTGAGAAAATAAAATTCACTGAAATCTCTGGATTTAGACGTGGCGTATTCTAGTGCTTCGTTGAAACGACGTATTTTAACAGGAAAACATGGACTTAGTACGTTGAAACATTTCCCCAAGGAAAAAAGAGGAACCATTTAAGGGAAGTCGGGACAAATCTGCTGCTACAAAATTATCTGCGCATTGCGACTACCAGATTTTAAGAAAATGACTAGAGCTCAGATATACTGTTCCTACTTTCTTTTATTTTTCCACATAATAAAATACAAAGAAAGGTAGAAAAAGCATATATATAAATCCATTGTACTTCCAACATAAAATCGCTACGGAAAAACAATCATAAAATTTTCAGCGTGTATGACTTGTCCAGAATAGCTAGTATCTGTAAGATATTTCTGCAAATGCACTGAAAACAGGTACATCACTGTGGACAGCGCGAAAGCCTATTGTATTGAAATAAGAAACAAAGAAGTGGCGACGATCATATTTTATAATTTTTTTCATAAAACATCCTACACATTCGAATGCCTGAAGACCGAAAAGCAAAGATATTAAAGGATGTTCTTATAAAGATAAATATTTAGTTTTTCCGTATTCCTGTTTAAATTGAAACACAAAATAGCAACTTTGGTTCAGATGAGATTTAAAATACATTTGCCGTGCTCTGTAGCACGGCAAATGTATGTTGCTGTAAAATAGTCACATACGCGATAACATTTTAGATATTCTTATTTATTCATGGTACTGCCAAGTGCCAGTAGGTACTACCGGTTACCACGACGGCACAATATATTACCTAAGTTAAACCTTTCGCCAAGACTAATACCTACGCTCGTTGCATAGTCTGAATAGACAAACCATAAAGCAATACTAAAAAACAAAATATCCCGACTTAATAATACACAATTACAAACAAATTAATTATTTTTAATTATTAATTTTTGTTTAAGCCATTGCACCCACGGTGTACTTGCGCTTTTCATACATTATTATAATAAGTAATTTATTTGTCATCATAAAGTACATACATGATTAATGTAAACACAGACATAGCACTTATAAAAACATAGTTCGAGCAGATAGATTAATGTCCCCCATGCTAGGAAAATCCTGTGTTATGGGGGTATTTCTTTGATTATCTCCACCTTTCATTTTATAATGACGTCACAATAAAGCCTGTGGTGTTTAATGAAGTCGCATGGATTGAGATTTAATTTAAGAGAGAACAAAGAAACGAACAGATATGTAATTACAAACATACATACATATAACCAAATATTTTCTTATTAGACTGCTCCAGTGTAATCAAGTAAAGAAGTCAAAAAAATATTTTAAATATTTTTATGTGGTTAGAAACCAAACCTAGTGTCGGAGTCGTTTGAACGCCACGCTCCTGACTTACTGTAACAACTGCTATCCATTGACAACAACTGGACCGATGGGAAATGTGTGCTTCGGTCCCGATAATACGAATACAAAGAACAAAGACGGTCAGATAAAAATGCTTTTGGCGTTCCCCCATCTGCTTACTCAACCACAGCCATCGCGTACCGACGAGCACGGGTTCTATTGAAAAAGAAAACCGCTTGATATTGGAATTATAATAATTATATAATTAATTTTCACACATATATTGTAACGAACATTATTTTAAATATTTAAATGAAGTTCAGTGAGACGCGCACCATCGCGCGAGGCTATTCTTTGCCTAATTAGACTATAAAAATCAGTTATCTAGGGCTGTTGGCCTCTGCGAACATCCTTGACGCACTGCAGAATCGCGGCAGCCCCAACATAACCCTGAAGGTATTGTTATACTGAATGCGCAGAGCATTATACGCATATTCTGTGTATAATTGACCCATAGACCGTGTACATGTGTACAACTACTGGGAGTATGTAATTATGATTGTCCGTACTTTTATATTTCAAATTAGCTTAAAAATATTAAACGACAAGAATTCTACTATGCAAGCATCCTTCAAAATCTAGATAATTGTGCTATACTGAAAAGTAATTCAATATATTACATATAAAATAATACATATAAATCTTTCAAAAACATTAACGCATGCGTGGCGAAATCTAAAATTTCTTTTTTGTGGAAAGAAAAGGAGTAGCTTAAAAATTCATCATCATCATCATCATCATAGCATCACGCCTGTATTCCCCGAAAGGGTAGGCAGAGGTATACACAGTTGTACACCCACATTTCACCAATGCTGTTATTAAGTCCCATGTAATAGGTGGTGAGCCTATTGCCATCTACCGGGCACAATTCCAAACTCCGGGCTGCTACTGAGAATATTCTAACAGAAAAACTCAATAACACTTTGCCCGACCCGGGAATCGAACCCAGGACCTCATGCTCAGCAGTCGCGTTTGGGACCACTAGACCAACGAGTCAGTAAATTCATAACTTTATTTTAAGGTTACTCATTGTTTCTACATTTGAATTCGCATTGTCTTGGAATTGCATTAACATTTATTTTAATATTAACCTTTCGGCTCAGTAACGTACAGATCTGTAGTTGTAACAATAAAAATCTATTGTGTCTGCTAATGACTGACGCAACAGCTTAACTTTACAGAGGCTGCAATGGTATTTGAGCACCTCAAATGATTACGAAAATATGAATATAAAAAGGCACTACACGTCATATTTCTCCTTCGACTGTAGCGTACAAACACAAAAGCGAAAAAAAATTACACGTAAATCCAATATTGACTGTGCAAGTAATACAGCACCAAATAGCCGAGCATCGCTTTGACATGTCAGATAAGTTCCGTGTTGACTGTCATATGTCCACAGTTGAGTGAACACGGCTTTTGAGCTGTAATGCGCATTTTACACGTGCATTTTATATGAATTCGTGATATGTGCAAACTGCCTTTGAGAACATGCAACCCTACGAACAACGTAAAGTCCGAATTTTTAAAAACGAATTTCGTGTCTTTTTCATTTTAATGCGATTCCACTTTGTTGAGTTTTTTAAGTAAAGAACTCCCGGGTGTTTATGTTGCAATTAAGTATTTATTGAAAATTAATAATATTTATTTGGTACTTACTTCACTAGCCCTCGGATCAATGTAATTTGTGCTACTTATTTATGCTATACTATATTTATAATATATGCACCGTATTATAACATCATGACTATACAAAAATGTAAATAGAAAAAAGTCCCCTAATCCAATGATTCCGAAATAAAACAAGGAAACGCTATAAAAATGCCTTATCAGGATAAGATAAAAGAAAGATGGAGGTGGACAGGGCGACCCTCGTCTGCTCCGTAAAGCTTCAGCTGTATTTCTATCATCTTACAATGTTACGACACTAGACAGAAAGGCGATGTACTGTCACTTTTTTAAAGGTTCGGGGCATTGATAAACGTGTATTTTCCATCTTATGATTTCTACTGTCTCTTTATAATAAATAGTAAAAGAGACAACGGAAACTGAGCCAGATAAATCATATTTTGAAACCGTACATCGTGTGTACCGTCTTAAAATGCAAACAAAGCTTTTTTCGACAACTAAAGTCAGCTGTAGATAATTTAATTAATATATTTATAGATAAATAAAAGGAGCGCCTTTTAAATTACCCTCAGTACATCGACGAGGTGAATAAGATATATACTATACCCACGCGTTATTTGTGCCTTTAAAATTTTACTGAGATAATCTTTTTGCTTGAATAGCTTACTCGAAAAAACAAAAATTTTTTGGGACTCCTATTTTAGTCTAACAGCTACTTCATCTAAATCTGTTCAGAAGTTTTTGCGTGATTGAGTAAAAAACATCAACATACTCACAAACTATCACATTTTGAAAAAGGGATCATTATTTGAAAGAAGCATTGATATATTTTTATTTGTACAACATTATTGTTGAAAGCCTGTCGAAAACAACCAAATACGAGTACTTTAGAAACTTGCCGTGTGTGAATTCATAGGTCATCAGTTACAAGGGTCATTAACTACCCCTTTTATCCCAGTTGATTGTTACCCGGAAGATCTTGGGTAGAAATATAAGTATCTTGTTTCCATTCATCAGCCTTTTAATGTCCCTTGACCTCCCTTCTCAACAACTGTCACTTAATAAGATCTATAAAAAGTTTTTAAGTCATATTATTGCAGTTATGTGTTAATATGGTAAAAAAACTTCAATAACTATCTCTTAAAGATACGAACAAACCTTTAGGATTAGGATAGCCTGACAAAAGTTCTGCTTTTGTTTTTTTTTTTTTTGTTTTTCTAACATTATATTATTTGTTGGAGTACTTTTACTAATTATTGTTCAACGGTTATTACTTGCCTGCATTATTCGGGATTTTCCAACTATAGTTCCAAGAGCTCCGTTCGAGTTCGAACTAGTCGGGTATTCCCTAAAAATGCGCGTAATTAATTACCGGTGAACGAATAATATGTGTCTCATGAAAGAGTAATTTTATACCTAAAAGAAGCGTTTTTTTTTTATATACGTATACATTAAAACTTTTGCATATAAGTAGTAAAATACATAGCTGCTACCTTTTCCAATTTACAACAATACCTTTGCAAATATAAGAAAGCTATCGTAAACAGTATTCAGGCGATCGATCTCTGAAAGACGTGTTTAATCGCCAAGCAACGGACTCGCCGACAGCAAGATTAAGTGATACGGAAGCGGTGGGTCGCTTTCTTAAGGCCACAAAGCAGCCGAGGTAACTACGATATCTTTGTGTTTGTGTTGTTACTGATACCATTTATTGTGGGTAGTGTGGAGTAATGTAGGGAAACTAGAGAGATAAGATAGGAAATGCTTGTTGTTTTTTATTGAATGTTCAAAGCTTAAAGACGCTTTAATGTATTTTTTTTTTTCACCCTAAATTATCTGTTTGGCCACCAACTCGCCAGATGTTAAGCGACGGTGTGGCCAAGGATGGAGCACGTAGATCCAGAATAAATCTATTCACTCTAAGTAGAGTAAATATATTTGGGGAGAACGACAGTAGGAGAGTTGATGCAACTGCCCAGACCCGTCTCACACAACGGTTGCACCGGACTACATCCCGAAACACGACTAGGTCGTTTCACGACCTGACTTCGTCCGGTGGGTGATATCCAGCCGCGCCAGAAGCCTCCCACCAGAGTTGTGTTGCCTGTTTTGCTCCACCCATGGGCCACGTGTTGGGATTCCATTCTAAGGGTGCACTCCTACGGACGCGGGCAACTCAGCCTCAGTTTTACGTAGCTAAAATGATTCAATGACCAAGTGTTATTTAACGTTAGCCTTTTGTTATTTTTTCATTGACTATGCGGGTGTTTGGCGATTTCTATTTAAAATACCTAAACAAATGTGGTCACTAAATTAAAATGTCAGTTAGACTTGTCAGCCTCGCACAACAAAATATTGAAAAACATATATTGAACGTATAAACTGCGATAATAATTTTGTTATGTTATTTTGTTATTCAGTTAGTGAATAAAAGACTAAAAGCATATGTTAAAGATGTTAGTAAATACAGTAGATAAACAAAAATATTTTCCTAAAAACTTAGGTACGTAGGTAGTCTTGTTTCAGTTAAAAACTCAAATAAAGCTATTTTAAAATATAACAACCGATGAATATCCGCCTCTTTCGAGGCCTCGTTTTCACCTTTTTAAAGATGGGCCTTAAAAACTGTTCAATGAATTAGTGACGTAATCACGAGCAGTCGCTTGGTACTTAGATTTATTGTGAAACTTTTTTCGCATTGATACAGGCCAGATAAATGGCCGTAACTTAAAGTAGGGACTAAGTGCCGCTTTTATTCACCAAACTCGAATTAAGATAGAGATGGAGAAAAGCTGCACTCAGGTGGTAGTCTTTTTATTATATTTAGATCTGCAATCAGTCTCTAGACTATAATCAGATATATTGGAGGAAGATGTTAAAGGTACGTACTTAATTTTAAGTGGTCTGTTTTTTATGAAATAATTTCTAACTGATGCTTTTAAGTTCCTAATTTATTACATCACATTCTGTAAAGGTGTGTATAAGTGAAATTACATTAACTTAAGTAACTCTGACAATAAACTTTTTTTCATCTATTGAAATAAGGTGACACTAATTTCTAAATTGCCAATAAGAAGACGGAACCAAATAGCGTTAAGTTCTAGACGAAACTTCTATACATGTTAGTACATACAGCATCACGCCTGTATACCTCGAAAGCATAGGCAGAGTAGTACACACTTGCACACCCAGATTTTATCAATGTTGTCACTAAGTTTTAAGAATTCTCATTAGCAGCCCGGAGTTTGGAATTGTGCCCGGTAGATGGCAATAGGCTCACCACCTATTACATGGGACTTAATAACAGCATTGGTGAAATGTGGGTGTACAAGTGTGTACACCTCTGCCTACCCCTTCGGGGAATACAGGCGTGATGCTATGTTATGTTATGTTATGTTATGTTATGTCATTAAGTGTGAAAATTTCCTAACAGAAAAAACCCAATAACACTTTGCCCGACCTGGGAATCGAAACCTTATGCTCAGCAGTCGCACTTAGGACCACTAGACAAACGAGGCAGTTAGGAGCAGGGTATTTTAAGTATCTGTAAATAGATTTTTCATAACTGGGAAATATGGTTGATATCGACAAACTCCTTCATATAAAAAAAGTACTACGAATATGCATTTTATATGTTATAACTTCAAAAGATATATATATCTGCCTAGCCTTTTCCCAATGACATTGGGGTGGGCTTCCAGTCAAACCGTATGCAGCTTAATACCAGTATTTTACATGGAGCGACTGCCTATCTGACCTCCACAACCCAGTAACTGGGTAAGACGATATCTCGTGGTATGACCGGTTGTTAGACTTTCAGGCCTTTGACTACCCGTAACGGTTGTCATAGATCTTAATTTGACAACCGGGACCGACGGCTTAACGTGCTCTCTGAGTCTCGGTATGAAATTATGGTCACCCATTCACAGACCGACCGCGGCAAGCGCAGCTTAACCTTGATCGATCGATCTGTGCGGCTGTTACTTAGCCACGAGCCCCCTCCAGCAACTCCAAAAGATATATAAAACGAAATTCACAGTTTACGTATTATTTTTTTCAATCTTATTTTTAATATTTCCTCTTATATAATTGCATATGTGTTATGTTACACTAACCTTTCTCGCAATAATTGTAATCAAGTGCTGTCTATTCATTAAATCGATCAGTAATTCGTGTGCGGCTGCGAATAGTAATTAGAGGCTAATTATTAAGGTATTAATTTATGTATCTGTCGATATCGTGTACGCAGTGTAACGTCTAATGGTATCGTGTGTTTTGTGGCTGTGACATCCTAACCATACTAATTATTGTTCATCGGTTACTACTCACGTGCATTTTTCGGGTTTGCCCGACTAGTTTTGAACTCGAACGTAGCCCTTAGTCATGAGCTGAGTCCGCGGTAATGTCGGGAGTCAAACTAGGGTTCCGTTCGAGCTCGAAACTAGTCGGGCAAGACCCAAAAAATGCACGTGAGTAGTAACGGGTAAACAATAATTAATATGAATATGCCTCACGACAGTTATTATACAAAACCTAAGTATACGTTTATTAATCGCTTATAATATAGGCAAAGACTTCATTATATACAAAAAAGGAATAACATCACTGAGTAATCCATCAAATTTTCTTCACGATTTTTAAGAATAACTTGAAATTTATTATCTTTCTTGTAACCATGTTTCAAGTAAATAAATGATTTAATATTCTTCTTCGTACATCACATATGACATAACATAACCAGCCATTAACTGTCCCACAGCAGGGCAAGGGCCTCTTCTGATATAGAGAAGGCACGAGCATTGATTACCACGCTATCTCACTGCGGGTTGGAAATTTGAGACTATTAAGTCCAGGTTTCCTCACGATGTTTTCCTTTACCCTATGTCTGTGATGTATTAGATTAACTAAGAAAATAGATATGCCATTGAAAAAGTTACATTGGTACATGCCAGATTTGAACCCACAAACTGTGGCTCAAGAGGCGGGCCCGTACCGTCTCGGCCACCACGACACTCATATATATATCTTATCAATAGCACCAAAATTAACTTTATCTGTTATCGACATATTATTGTGTTTTTAATAATATATATTTCTTTCTTTCTCCTTTCTTTCATATTCACACGTCATTACGACCATATTTTTCTTTCCACAAAAATATATATCTCTTTATATAACTATACATGTTTGAAAATGTAACAAGTACTTATCTTTCTTATATCTGCTTACCCAGTTGCCCAGTCCTGTTATCTTTAAAGAAGGCTTAAAAGGTTTCCGAGGTTAAGCCGGTCTTATTGTACCAAAAATAAACTATGACATTGTTCCTTTTTCTTAAGCTGTGTAGCTTAAAAAAAGTACTTTCAAACACGTCACTCTCAAACTAAAAGCTCTTTTTAATAAGGATATGTTAAGAAAAACGGTATTTAGTGATATTAAGCAGGTTCTTGTGATACTCTCTTTATTAACCTTTCGGCTCAGTAACGTACAGATCTGTACGTTGTAACAATAAAAATCTATTGTGTCTGCTAATGACTGACGCAACAGCTTAAGATAATTACACACAACTATAGCTAACTGGGGCTGTCTTACGCAAGCATAAAATATAAAGTGCCACAAGTATAACAGGTATATTAAAAAAGACAGCGTGAATAAGTTGGGATCGTAAACACGTTAGTTACATACATACATAAACACACGCCTTTTTCCCATGGAAGTAGGCAGAAACTATAGAACGCCATCACTACGATCCTGAATATGACCTTACTGATGACGTACTTCCAAACAATCTGGTCCCTAGGACTCGCAACCAGCGCGCATGTTTCACCAGATATATGAACATGGACGACCTTTCTATCTTGTTTAAGCTATCTATACTAATTTAAAAAATAAAATGATTTTTTGTTTGTTTGTTTGTAAGGATTTAACTGACAAACTACTCAACCGATTTAAAAAATTCTTCCAACATTAGAAAGCTATATTATCACCAAGTAACATAGGTTATATTTTATTTCAGTGTTTTACGAGTTTCACGGTTTTATTTTCAATAATTTAGTGCTATCCGTGCGAAGCCGGGACGCGCTAGTGTTATATAATCTCATACCTCATACGTGACTTCAAACAGGTGTTATCGCTTCCACTGTACCAAGGACCTGTCTGACGGTACCGATAATTCACAAAGGCTCGATATGGTACCAAGGTTTATCTTACTCCAACGATAATTCTTTATCTGACCGTTTTGTTTGCCACCCTTATTTTATCACCCATTGTTTGTTTAGACATAATAGAAAATACGAAAATTTTACACCACACGGATTTATTACAATGTAAATTTATCTCAAGCGAATCTCTTTTAGTCAACATTTGTATTAGAAACGTAAATATTATTTTTATTGCTGGTCGCTCTCGAATTGTTTGTATTAATTTTTTGTATTTTGTTACAATAAAGAGTGTGTTAGTGTGGAATGAGTGAATTAGGTATTATTTAGAACGTATGTATAGGTGCGAGGGAGAGACAAGTATATGAGCATGAAATGCGTTTAGCTAACAACGGATAATTTATTATCATTTTCATTTATTGCCGCCAATGTTGTTACAGCTACTACTTTTATTATTAAGGGTATAAATCTGTGATTTATTTATAGGGGAACTAATTGGTTCCTGTAATACAGTTATACTAGCGCAGGCGCCAGGAAATTCATTTAAATGTACTTAGAATCAGTTATGTCAATAGAGATTATTTTATTTTATTTGAGATTTTCTATAATTATTTGAAAATATATATTTATTTGTATAAATACTTTCGTGAGACATATTCATATCATGAATATAATATATATTTTGTTTATAATATTTTCACTTTATTTCGCATCCCGATCCCACATTCGTATCAAACGTAATGTGGTATTGTTCTTTGCTCTGGCAGCATTATGTGCGTTAGCCATTAAAGATGCCATGCGTAGTGTGATGATCGCACAATTATTATATTGTATACTCCAATAGAAGGATTATAATTTTACGTATGCTAAAGGATATTATATAAATATTTTTTGAAATGACTTATTCTTATGAAATACAAGTATATGCTTTCCATAATAATATTCGTATCCAAGGCCTTAGGAGGCCTCGTTACCTTTCCATACTCGTAGCTTAGCTACGCAAGTTAAGTGTCTACGGCGTAGGCATGACAGCTACGCCGTAGGCGGGCGTAGTGCTTAGCAAAACTTTATCAAAACGATCCTATTTGTAGGAAACAATCTCGTTCTAATAAACAGTAACAGTAAGTATATTATGAGATTATATATGGTATAAAACGGTTCTTTAAATAACAAATAAGTTATGGTTGCATATCAAAAAAACGTAGAAAAAAAGCCGCCCTTACGCTTAGATGTAGTTTTCATGTGATATCAGTTTATTCAACATTCCAGAAATAAATTTTCTTAGACGTCATTACTTACTACTAGAGGCTCAAAAATACCATTAATTTCAACAGGGATTGATTAATGACCTATTACAAATACTTATAAAAATACATATTTAGTCTAAACTTAAGAAAATCTGCTGTTTAGACAAATGTTATGCAACAAAAGTAAACAAGTTCAAAAGAGTATTTATAATAACGTAAGAAGCTAAACAACTGCCACACACGTTCTCTTTTATTTACAAAACAGAACGGTCTTATATTTTTAATATTTCAAACGTAAACACATTATAATGTTTGTCAAACTATGTGCGTTTGACATGTCTCGCGAAAAATAAATTACTCTTTTTCAAACAAACTTTGCTCTCTGAGGCCACAGAAAACACATGTAAGTATGAAAATAATTCTGTATTTTTTTAAGAATATTTTTTTCCATTTGTCTTTGACGTAGGTTTTGAGTTTTTAAGTGTTTCAAGTCATAGCAGATGTTCGGTATTAGTTTTTGGTTACATGTAAGTTTTTGTGGGCTATGAATAGGCATTTTTTGAATATCAAGGGGAGATGGGTAAAGTGTGCGTCATACTCAAAGCTTAGCAAGGGCGATGAGAGGATATTGTTGAAGCTGAGTATGTGTATACTGTCTACGTTATTTTTGTTTTTGTTGATAAAGCCAGTGGTCAATAGAAAATAAATTAAAATTAAAAACCACCCCTTATATTTTATTACGCATTATTAACGCATACGAATAGAAAATATAAATCTAGACGAAAATACGGAAGCGCTTCGTATGAAAATAAACTTTAAATTAGTTCTATTTCTATAATTATTTGTCGAACCTCGTTACCTACATTAAACAAATACAGATAAATCATTGAAAAACACTAACGCATGCATAGCGAACTCCAAAGTTATTAATTTATATGAAAAAAGAATGGCCATGAGCAGGATTCGAACCGGCGCCTTCCGGAGTACTTATCTGGGAGGCGCAGGTTCGAATCCTGCTCACGACCATATTTTTCTTTCCATAAAAAATTAAAACTCTAAATTAAACGAGTATCTTACTCCTTATTGATAAACTTAGGTTTAACTTAAGCATTTATGTATCCAATTGGACAGAAGATAGCTTTACACTTATATTCCCTGAATTGTTAAACAGAGGTGTTCTGAGAACACTCATTCACCTTTGCTTACTACCTACTTACATTTACTTCTGATCATAACTTTGAACACACATACTTTTAACTTATAATATCCATATGAAGCAAGGAGTCTTTATCCAAAAACAGCTCAGGTCACCGAGGTCCCTGTTCACCGCATTTTTTTTTCTACAAAAACCTACCTAGTATATAGTTAAATAAAAATGTAGTCAGAAATATTTTTATAGCTTACAAAATCTTCATCTTCATATACAATATGTGCCTAATGTAAACCTATATAGCACGTTTTTATTCTCGTTATATTTCAATTGCGGACTGTACCTCGCATGATTACATCTTCAAAAGCATACTTTTGATCCAATATCGCATTCACTCGCTAAAGATGCCAATAATAATGCATACAAGTATGCTTATACATACTTATATATGTGGAATATGTATAAAATATCCACCCTAAGTTGACATGAGAGGCTAATATTGTGCTCAAAAAATATTTAATCTTTTGTGTTGATAAAAGAATAATTCTGTGTGTTTAGTATTTTGTTTGCCCCGAAATTCGGTTAAATTTTATTTATATATCTACTGAGACCAACTGAAAATTGTAAATTAATTTGCTTCTGTAATAACATATTTTAGAGTTTTTTTTTAGTGATGGCCTCTTGTCAAAATCCAGAGGGGTTTTATCTGCGTAACCGGACTATTGTTTAGGCAGTCATAGAAAGTTTGACGTCTCCAGCCAGATAATATTTTTACTTTTAATTTTGTAACTACAAACTAAGCAACAGCGCTATGGACGTCCCCTGTGAAACACGGCTTCAGCTTAGGGCATTGCTGACGGGACAACCAGAAAATAGCTGGATCAGATCGGTCTCCTTCTTATTAAGGAACGAATTTAAAGGTACTGGATCGGCGCGGGCCGGCACGAACAAGGCTCGGGGCGGGGCATGCTGAGGTTTTTTTACGACGCGGATCTCACCGGTGAGGTTTATAACGAGGCGGTCGAGCGAGTCCTAGTGTTTTTAGACAATTGTAAATCAATGGAAATTTAAAGAAATATGGCAACTTGGGATGATAAGATATATTTCTACGAGCTGTTGATCGGTACCCCTGCCATATTTAAGGATGTGATCAAACCGCTGATACTGACCACGAATCAATAAAAATATCAATACAATTTTATTACCTATTGATATTTTTTGTGACCAAACAAATTCATCCTGTGTGCTACACGTGACAATTTCCAATCCAAAAAATAGGCCAAGTATTCGCCGTCTTTTGAAAATGCCAAAAACTTATTCTTAGAGTCGTTCGGGATTTATTCTGAAAATGCTACTAATGTTTCGAAGTGAACATTTGGTTATTAGCCAAATACTCACTCACAATAATCGTAGTTATTTTAAAGTAATTTTACGTGATTCTATAGGGACTGAATAGTTAGCAATGACGTCACCAACAGACGTGTTAAAATGTGGATGAAAAATTCACGCTAGTGAGCAGAGGTCGAGATGGCTTAGTGGTCAGAGCGCCTGGAGTATTTATCCGGGAGGCGCAGATTCGAATCCTGCTCGCGACTTATTATAAATTTAATTTTACATGATTAAACATTTTTAATATCTTTTTTTTAAACATTTGCACGGGAACGATCAAAAGTTTGTATAAACAACAATAGCTCCCAGATATATTGGGAATCGTGTATCGTTCTTAGTCAATAAAAGTCTAACACAGCGGCCATGACGAATGGTCCGCACTTGAAAAGAAAGTCGTACGACACAATACCCCAATAGACCTTTCACAAGGATATTTAACTTAGAAACCGTTTAAAGCTATTGTTTTTTTTTTTTGTATATCTACATTAATTGTGTCCTTACTGACTATGTCAAATAAAACTTTACTTTCTTTCTTTCTTTTAACTATTAACTAAGCTCCATTAAAAACAATAAAATGCTTTTACAAAAATCCTTTTACAAGACTGTGTCATCATTTGACGAAGTAATAAATATCGCACAAAATGCATACAAGTCCGGAATACGAGTATTTTACCAAAAACCTACCTCGTTCATGTACAAACATGTAATCGCTTTGAAGTTTTTTATTATTAGTGAAAAACACAATGTTTGTCCGTCCGTCGTTCACTCGGTAAAACTGCAACTTGTTACTCGCTTTCAAAAATGTAAAATAAAACTGAACGCTTTAAAATAATCTACTCTTTTCAATAGCACATACGTAAAAATAATCGTCATTTTTTTATACATATGGAAAGAGATATTCGCTGGCTATATTTTAGTTCAGCTCAATCGAACTGTCGATTTCTATATGAGTGAAGCTAAATTGAAGTAGACTGTCATAATTTTTAACCTCACGTGAAATACCCAGGATTTTTTCTATTTTAGCGTACTTTGTTAAAATAAAACGCCATACATGTATCTAAACAACGACTCTGCATGCATACGAAATAAGATTGTCTCAAAAACTACTACTGACGCTACAAATAAACATAAAGCAAGTTACAATCTCATCCTTTTCTTGTTGTTTTTATTCGTTGCCCCCCACTATGATTTACTTCCTGTATCGTGGGTGCGTTTACAGACATATAATCTCATAAGCATACACACACCCAGACCCGGAACAATTATCTGTAGATCGTACCAATATTTACTCCGTGCAGGAATCGAACCTGCGACACGCGACGCAGCAGCCGGTCTCTCGACCACTGCGCCAACCGCGCCGTCAAATATATCAGTTACCTTCACAATATATCAGCTAACTACTTCGTTGCTGTATGGTTACAAACCCAGCCGGTGAGGTCCTTTTTGCAACATTTTCCATTGATGCTCCGCTCTTATCGGTCGTAGCGTGATGTTTTATAGCCTACCTCGATAAATGGACTATCCAACACAAAAATATTTTTTCAATTCGAACCTATAGTTCCTGAGATTACCGCGTTCAACCAAACAAACCAACTCTTCAGCTTTATAATATTAGTATAGTTGAAAGGTTTGTGTTTGAAAACACACCTGGAAAGTTAGTTGTTTAAGTACGTAGTTTTATATTAGCAAATAATATACATATTGAATTTCTAGTTTACACTAATGTATGCTCGTATCATAAATTACAGTAAACTAAGCAGTATACAAATAAAAATGTTAATCCGAATACAGGAGAAATTCTGAGCGTAGGACAATACTTTATAAAACAGTGTCTATTGCTGCTGGCTGCAATTCTTTATCTATCTCTTCTCGCATTCAGTAGAATAAAATCATAGTGTTGCTTCATGTAAATTCTATAGCTACTCATGCTTAATGTAACAATTCACACGACACTACCATACAAGTGCGCTACAAAGCAATAGAAAGAGGATATTAAAGTTCATGTTACAGCTTATGTCGGTGTAAAGCGGTGCATTCACGCCGCGACAAACGGCGTGTCGCGCCGTCAACGCTGACGCTGTCGTGTTAGCTTTTATAACACGCAGTCTAACAGTTAACTTGTTACTTGTAATTTTGTTTAAAACTTATTTGCTATAAAATATATAAGTATTTATTTTATGTAGAAAGTCAGTACAATCAACACGTTACAGTAATTATAAGCCTTGTTCCACTACTGGACAAAAACCTCCCTCCGTTACTTTCAACGCTACTTGCAGGACAATTAATACCAGTTGTATTTATACCTGGAAGAACTTTGGCTCCTAAAACACCGGCTTTGGGCTTAGTTTAGGAGCAATCAGTTCGCTCTTTAATATGACTCTATTGTACAATATTTCTCTAATCTTTGTGTACTTATGTATGTTTTTCTATGTGTACAAATAAACTTTTTTTTTCATATATCATTATAAAATAACAACATTTTCTTTCCATGTTTGGAAAATCAATCATGGACTCGGTGCTTCTTCGATCTTTCCGACTAAAAACCTTCTCGGGCCTACTCTAAACTTTACCAAGAAAAATAAATACGTCAATATAAATCATCTAAAGAAACGCAAACCCACATACAATCCGTTCTGTAGTTATTAGGATAATTAGGTAAAGAGTAAAACTAACATTATTAAACGCTATAAAAATGTCTTATATCACATATTAGCACTAACAACGTAAACAATACCCAAGTAATATTTAAAACAAGAGAGATTTACGAGACGAAAATATTGTTTTAAACAAAAAAAATGAGAAGACTTCTTCGTAATAAATGTTTTAATAGCATGCAAAGTTCATTGCCCTAAACATAATTAATTCATACTGGCTTTGTACTCTTACGAATATAATACACATGCACAAGCCCTGTTAAATTAATACTTAGGTACACTACAGAACTAACTGCTTTGTATTGATCATAAAGGTTCAGGTACTAAAGTTTTATTATGAAGAGCTACTTACTCAAAAACTAAATATCAGCTCTTTAACTTCGCCCCATTCCTGACCTTGCAGTTTAGGTAGGTATAATAATAGGTTTCCTTTTGAATGTTCACTAAATGAGCTATTATTATTTAGTTCTTTTTTCTACAAGGTTCAATCAAATAAGTTGAAGATAATTTACCAGAATAAACAGTAGATATTTTGACGATCGGAATCAATGGAATAGCATTGTGTTCTAGCTGTTACAGTTCCTTGCACTCAAATCTTTAAAGAATACTTCGTGTAGAAAAAAATAAATCGCTTTGAAGTTCTTATTATTAGTGAAAAACTCTGTTTGTCCGTCTGTCGCTCACTCCTAGTTAATCTGCAACTTCTTACTCGCTTTCAAAAAGGAAAATAAAATAGAACGATTTCAAAAATGAATTTCAATTGCGGATGAATTTTTCGACACTCTGTAATATAATTTTTTAGTTATTATAGTATATTGTTTAAATAGTTTGTAAAAATATTCTGTAAATTTTTTAAACATATTGGAAGGGATATTCGCTGGCGTTATTCCCAATAGTGGTACACGTCACAACAAATTGGTAACCAACATTCACAAACAACAATATCAATTTAAAGTTGACGATGTCACGGGAAACAGACACGTCACTTGATTGAGTGATCGAATCAGTATCCGTCGATGAATGCTGCCTAATCAAGCGGCGCGGTGTTTTGCCAGCCGCACCGCCCTCGATAAGCCTCCAAACCAATGTATTGTTGGTATTTACATATATATTAACGTTACCCCATATAGGTACATTAACGTTATCATATATATTAACGTTATCCCTTATTATGGGTTTGCGGTTGACAATGTCTTTTTTTTCGGTAAAGGTGACGAATATTGCGTTGGGTGGTGATTTGTTGCTTTATTTTACATTGTCTTTTACTTTGAAAATATATATGCCATGGCAGTAAACGTATGTTATGTCTTATAAATAGTTTCTAGGTTATTAGTCTACTCAGCAGTGCCTAGTTGTATGACCGTTGAACCGGCAAGGGAGAGGTGGTAAATTCGAGCCACTGATTGACTTTTCTTTGATAAACTAGCTGTGCCCGCAACTTCACCCGCGGGGAATTCAGATTGTGACTATAAAAGTACATAAATATATTTGGCTGAAATCATTTTAGTACTGAAATTAAATACAGCCTATGTAACTTCTGGATAATGTAGGTAGATTTCTAATGGTGAGTTTATCGATTACAAACGAACAAATCTTTAATTTTTATCACATTTCATGTTTATTTAATTATGACTTGCTTAAAATGGTTGACAACAAAGAGAAGAGTAGTCTATTAAGCACGGATTTAATTGTAAAAGTATAAGGTCTGTACATACATCGAAGAAATATATGTTCAACTTACCACATTCTGGCCATTAGTACGTCACGTTTCTACTTCTTTTATTACTACTACATGGCCACTACTAATCTGCATATTAAGCTCACATGCATAAACACGTTCACTATTACAGAACAGAACTCCTAAATAAACAAATACTTCATACAATAATTGTAGATGACATAATTAACATATGAGATACTGATAAAGACTCCACTACGCATTATTACACTCATAAAATGACGTAGCCAAGGGTGGTTATGAAATTTTCATTAAACTTTCGTGGGTTGAGCCCGGTCGTCAAAAATATTTCATTACGGTTTTAGGCGACCCTAAGTCTCGTAAGATATAGCTTTTTGTGCGTGCTATACAAAGGATGGCACTTACCTACCTGCCTTTGTGTGCATGTTTTTGTATGTTAAGTGCAGATGACGTAGAGTGGGTATTCTGTTCGTTATTATTTAGATGTTTTGTTGGCTTTTGAAAGGAGATTTGTAAGGAAGAATTCTGGCAATGAGTACGCAGATCTGTAAACCCGTAACTATAAGATTTAAAATACAAAAAAAAACCGATATCATATAATGATAAAATAATTATTTATATAAGAAAACACATTCCAGAATAGGTACTAATCGAAACGTAATGGTAACAAACATAACAATTTTGAATAACGAATATCCTCCTTTTTTTAGAACTTAGTTCAAAAGAAAATGAATGTGACTAAAATGCCACAAAAATGTCGTCAGCATTTTATCCGTCACCACAAACAGTTCAACAAAAATAGTCCATCTATTTGCCGACCCATATCCACAAAGAAATACATACAAAACTACAACAGTAAATAACGGCAACATTTAACATGTAACCGACATATTAAACAACATACACATATCAGAAAGCCTCGCCCGCGGCTGCCGTCCGGCCCAATATCCATTTAAACCTTCCAATATTAGTGATTTTATTCTGTGAAAATATATCAAATATTCACTACTTATTTAGCAAGTCCGTTTACACTTTCAACGAAATGAATTTAATTCGGATTGTGCGGGTCAATAATATAATCCCAGCGGTTCATTAAATCTGCTCAGTTTGTAATATGTTTTATATTAACAGAACCAAAAAGCGAGCTATTCGCAATGATCAATTCGATACTCGTCCGTAATTATGTTTTTGTTTTCATATAAATGTTCAATGTTATTATGTTGCAATACTGAATGTTACTTCAAAAATTACCAATACAAATGTATTGGATAGGAAACTAACAAAATCACTGTATTTTGCCGACAAATGTGAATAAATGCTGTTGTTAATGCTGATCTGCTTAATTAGCTATATAATCCTACAGTTGTTAATTATAGTACGTGATTGTCTATAATAATTTCCATATTAGGCAGACAGCATTGAGTAATTAAGTACGTTGTTTCATTCTTTCTTTCTTAACTATTTCAGTCTTAAATTGAATACTCCGTAAATATTGAATTCATTTCATTTACAAACCATTATAGCTTGAACATTCGTTGTTGTCTTATCATATAGCTCAGAGATCCTCCCATGTCTGTAGCATTCACAGATTCTTTAATCAAAGTAAAACCTTTTTGCTGATCATCATCATCATCCTCTTGCCCTTATCCCAATTAATAAGGGTCGGCGCAGCATACCTATATCTGGCATGCTGCTAAAGTTTTGGCTATGTTTTATGACCGGCCGCCTGCCTGACGTCAACCCTCTTTGGGAATGCTGTTGTTGGTGGTAACCGCCACCGATACGGTCTCCTTTTATCTATCTATGTCACACCAAATGTTATCGATGCGCCAGGTCCTGATGTTATCCTAATGTCACACTCCACTAACCGGGCTATAATAACATATACGGCCTACAATCCGTACGATACCGAAATAGCATAATTATTCACAAAACAAACAAGTTCGGTCTCTGTTATAACAACACCCAGGCTTCATCTTGACTCTCACAGGGTTTAGGGTACTTCAATCGGAACTGCTGGAACTCAACTTTTTACTGATACTGTAATAAATAATTTGAATTCTTCATGTTACTATTAGAAAAGTTTAGGTTTGTGAAAAGACCGCAAATTGTATTCTTCCATGGAAAAATATATAAGTTATATTCTAACAAACTCCTCTAGCTCAGCAATTCAAAATGAGTTTTGGCAAAATCACATCGTCTGCGCTAGAAATTGAAAGTGAAACAGTTGCCAGTCTGTAATTCCACCCATTCATTCAAAGCTGCGACGATAAACATTTCCCAAATTATACTACTCCAATAACTATAATAAATATCTATATAAATCCGTGTCAGCGGAATGCCAAACTCGGAACAAACATTCGTTAGCAATATTCCAAGTTGATAATTAAAGGGCAATTATAATATTGAATCCGAGCAGAAATTCCTTGGCGCGGTGACTTGCTGTGTCGCCGCCCTAATTGATAGAGACGGATTCGGACTCGCTTCAAATCGATAACAAGTCGACTAAATGAAAGTGAAACGTAGGTACATGTTTGTATTCGAATAAAGTGGAATGGGTTTAGACTATTTTATAATGGTAGAGTGTAGATGGTCTTATTTTCATCTATCTTGATACTAATAATATATAGCAAGTTGGTTTAGTGGCGATGCTTAGAAAACTTAGTATAGATAACAAACGCATTAAAGCATGCGTAGCGAACTATGCGTATGCGTAGTCTTCGTTGTTAGAGAACCTAATTACCGCAGGTTTGAATCCTGCTCACGACCGTATATTTCATTCCACAAAACTTTATGACTTTAGTAGGGGTAGACAAAAGGGAATAGAATCAGTAAAATCAATAAATAAGAAATTACAAACTACTTATTTCATCGCTTTTACCCACAATATAATTCGACTAAATCGACTGAAATCACTAATCGATTTATCTGTTTCCAAAATCAAAGTCGCGCATCCCTCAAAATTAACACTGTCAGATATTCATTGGATTCAATATTACTTAGCCGGGGGCCCTCAGGAGTTTCTGTTGATGCCAGCTGATTGCCTTCTGTAAACAGCATAGGAAATTGTTGACAGAAGCTTGCTATGTAACACGTTAATTTGACAGCAATCATATTTGATACGTCTGCAATAACAATTACTCGTTGCTTCACAATCAGGGTCTGTATATACATACTTAACTGTGGTCTGAATTCTACGTGGTTGATTAAAAGGCTTTACATTATTTGTTAACCTCCGTTTAAGGGTTCAATGTGTTAGTGTCATGGAATCCTTTACACTATAATTTAAAATTCTATCAGTATTTTGTTTTTCCCAAACGTTCGCCGATGTAAGAGCAATTTTCGTCTTGCTGGTGCTGTGATAATAAGGTGTAATTAGTTTTTTCGATTTATCTTTTAGTTTAAATTAATGTTTATTAATAATGTAGGATCGTATAATTAGCCTAAAAGTGCCACGAGGACATTATATTGAGCAAAACAGCTTCTAAAAAAATATTATGACGTCCAAACGAGTCTTCGGATTATATTCAAAATTTTTAAGAATTACTATCACACAGAAGATACAACCCTAAAAATGTGTTACTTTTAATATAATACTAACTTTTTAGTCAATCGAGAACCAAAAATTTTTTGTTAATTATCTTACATTATATATTACATCTTGACAAGTTCAAACAAGGAGTATTTAACAAAAAGGATCCCACGGGATGCCCGCTACTGCAAGCCAGCCACGCTTAAAAACATTAATCACTTAAAAAATTGTTTTTTCTCTGAAGTTTTCGCACCCAGCATTTTTCAACCATATACCCTAAAATATTTTTTTACAGTCTGTGATTAAAAATTTCTAGACCAAATGTTGTCTTACCAATTTTTGTGACTTTTATTTTATTTTACGACATGCGGTGATCGATTTTTTATTGCTGTAACTTTCATGAGGGCTGAAGAATTCTTTATGGCACTTTTTAATGTTAGAAGGAAAAGGATTTTTGTCACGAAATAGGAACATTATGACCTACTTAGGAAAACTAAATACATTATTAGTTCGTTAGGTTAGGTATGTATTTATTACGGTATCTACTCTCATTTTTTAACGTGGCGTTCATTTTTGGCACTTCACATTAGTATTGTAAAAAAAAAGTTGTAAAGTCAGATAGAGATATATATACACCTGCTGCACAAAGATTTGTTAGTGGCATGGGTGACGCGAATTCACGTAGACAAGCCATGGTATCTGCGCTGAAATTCGGCGCACCGACGCCTTCGATGTTTTGTTCGAAGTCCACTCCGTGCTGTTTTTTGGAAAATAAACTACTATAAAATATACACGGCAGTGTAACTGAGTAACATACGTGTGAGTTCATAAAAACAATAACGAATTATAACATACATTGCATCACGCCTGTATTACCCGAAGGGGTAGGCAGAGGTGTACATAGTCATAGACCCACATTTCACCAATGCTGTTATTAAGTCCCATGTAATAGGTGGTGAGCCTATTGCCATCTACCGGGCACAATTCCAAACTCCGGGCTGCTACTGAGAATTTCCTAATAGAAAAACCCAATAACACTTTGCCCGACCTGGGAATCGAACCCGAGACCTCATGCTCAGCAGTCGCGCTTGGGACAACTAAACCAACGAGGCAGTTAAATATTATATAACGAATTATATTATATAGTTATATATTATATTATATAACGAATTATAAAAATTTACATAAATCATAGCACTGGCCGAAATTACATAATTTATTTAAAGATAGTGTAGTTTTAAAAAAATCCTTGTAACAAGCATAAATCGTTTGAAGACTATTGAAATATCCTGTTAAATAAGTACTGTACACTAAAGAGCCTCCTCCTTATTTAGATTGTAAGGTATTTTGCTCATTAAAATGAATCAATGAGATAATAACTGTAAAATAATCTCCACGCCCCTTCACTCAATTTATTAAAATTCCTATTCATAAAACACACCTTCTGTTATTTTTACTTTGTCCGTAGTTCTCATCACGTACACCCGCCACATCTGAATCGTCGAGACAGTTTTAAAAGCAGTATACGTCCATTACTCATGGGAAAGTTTAGACAATGAGGCGCATGTGTTTATCGCACGAACTTGAGTAATAACCAACTGGAAGCGTCTGTTTCAACTGCAGCATTACAAAGCTGACACAACCATCGTACGTGTTGCCAGAATTAAATTCCTCTCATTTAGTTTTTAGAACAGTTCAAAACATTGCCACAGTTTTACTGCCAACATTTTGGCTTTAACTTGTTTTGTCATTATGTTGTAGTGCTCGTTTGTAACGGTTTTTGTTTAGTTTCATCTTGTGTAGTGAGTTTGAATCTTTTATCGATTGGCTAACACTCTAATGTGTTTGTGTATAGAAACTCAACATGTTCAAGCAAAAACTTTGCCTAATCTATCCTTAAATAGTCTATCTTTCTAGAAAAACTTTATTTCTCACATAGTTAAGAGCTTATTTCTCTTATAAAAAGCAAATTTTATCTATCAATATGCTGATGTTCCTAAAATATTATTATCTACTATAAGAGTCTGACCAATTCTTTTTATGTTACGACTCTTATCAAAAGTCTTGTTCCAATAACAATAAAACTATTTAACATAAAACTCAAATGGAAAACTAAGAAAGGATTGGAACGGATTCGGATAACTTGTAGTAATCGTAAAAGACTTGGATTGCTAAAACTTTGTAAGGTGTAGCTCGTAAAAGGAGATTATTTACGACCGGAGCTTGGCACGGGTTGGTGACAAAGAGTAGTAAGCCAATGGAGGAATAGCAGATTTGTTGGTAAACAGTGCTGAATAAATCAGTATACAGCTAAGCTATAATAAGCTGTTTCACTAAATCTCTTGAAGATTTATTATTTTTGTAAAAACACAAACATCAATATAATTAAACATATACTCACGATGAGATACTAGATACTATAACGACTCCTGTTATTAAACATATAGTATAATAAAGGTGTTTCTACTCTCACCTATTCGTCTCTAACAAATTAACTAAAATTTATAGATAACCAAATGAGAACACATAATAACAAAACAGCAAACCAGAATGCATACACTAACTAAATAATACATTTATATAATATCTACGGTCATTATGATTGAGGGATTTAACATTTGATATAATATTTTAATATAAGTGGCGGAATACATTTTTGTTTTAAGCACGTACCTAATTCCTACATATTATGTGCACTCCATTTCCTTTTTCCTCTATGGTTAATGCGGTCCGTAACTCCGTTCAAAAGCACCGGCCACCTGCACCTTGCGTCCTATATTTCAGCGTAAAACTATGCGAATTTAATTAATTTTCGGTCTCTGTAATCTCTTTAAAGAATGCAGCTATGCATTAGCGCTGGTTTACTGGAGATTAATCTTGTTATTAACTTTCATGTGAGATTAGTAGGTCATTTGGGATGATTTTATTCTATTTTAAACTACGAATAGTGTAACGTAATTGCAGTAGTTTTGTGAAACAGTGACAGTAATTAGTCAGTCTCACGACTAATTCAAAATATTGTATTTAAATTGTTTAGCCGGAAGCTGTTTACGCGAATCGATTTTACGGAAATTAAATTGACGTAAACAAAAAATAATTGATTGGACCCAATAAATAATGCTTAAATCTTTGCATCTGATTTTATAAATGAAAAACTTTCGATGATTAGGACATCCTATAAGATCCTAAACTTCACAAGCCTTAACATTTTTCTTAATGGCCTCCGTGCATCCTTAGCAAGGGACTGACGTCATTCTAATAGTAGGTACCCATAACATGCGCGAACTATCCCCCGTCCCTACTGTGTCAGTTGTGCGGACATCCGCACGATATTTCCTTCCGTGGGGAATGGCGGAGATAGAATCTATACGTCGAATTTTTGGCACTTCACTGGTTTGGTGCGTGATAGATATAGGAATAGTATTTGATTGTTCAGAATTTTAATAGTTCTCTGCAAAGAAAAAAAAAAATTTTTTTTTCTAATGTTACGATCCCGAAAATGTTTCTGTTTGATTGCTCCTTCTTGACGCTTTATCTAGTGAACTGATTCGAATGGAATTTGGCACAAAGTATAACCACGACTTGGAAAAGCACATAGAATACATTTATTCCAAAGAAAAGCTTATTTTTCACATAACACAATAACTACTTAAAGTGACAAATTAACACGAGATGGCGCTGATATCAATTCAGTGCCCTGTAACGATTAGGTTGATTGAATTTGAAAGAATCAAATTAAATAACTAAGTACATTGATGTAGCACCATCACGCCTGTTATTCCCGAAGAGATAGGCAGAGCTGTACACCGCTGTACCTATATCCACATTTTACCAATGCTCTTATTAAGTTCCATATAGGTAGTGCCTATTGACATCTAACGAGCTCAATTCCAAACTCCGGGCTCCTGAGAATTTCCTGACAAAAAACCCCAATAACACTTTGTCCACCCGGTAAACGAACGCACGACCCCACGCTCGGCAATTCCCTTGCGACCACTAGACCAATAAGACAGTCCTAGTAACACGTACTTCCTAATTGTATGACCCACTCGTAATCTCAATGCTATCCATTTCAATTTTAATAGGTATTATTATGACTCATGAATACATACACTTTCACGGTTGCAATTTTATTGCTCAATTTGGCCGGTTTTCGGAGCACATAATTTTACAGTTATATTTAACATGCCTTATTATCCTACCACCAAAATTATCAACTGCTGAGTAAAGGCTTCTTTATCTTATGTTAATTTCCCTTGTTTCGTTCTAGTTTCACGCTCTCAATTCCGCTTTAAGCTTAAACAAAATGAGAAACTATTTTGATTCTTATCACCATCTCAAACTGGCACAAATGCCAACTTAAACGAGCAATAGAAAGCACATTTCGCCCAAAATATTACAAAGTATTCGGCTAACTACACGCTTTTAGCGCTTAAGTCCAATCTCAACGGAAGATAAAACAACTAGCCGCATCTTAAACAGTTCGGCTTTCCAAATACCAAAACATTTTTTAAGTGTGCCAAGTTCCGACCTCGCGGCAACTTATTTGGCTCATGACTAAATTTTATAAGTTATGGTCAGAGAACTTGGTTGGTTTTTTGGCAATCCCGCTCGTACATAATTTATCGGTCAGACATGAAATATATATTAATCAGATAAGAAGCCACTAGGCCGGAGGTAAACAAGTTTTGTAAGTATCACAGCTGGGTTTAATGTTCAGGCTTTTGTGTGTTTTTGTGTTGTCACTTGCTTGTTTTGTTGAAGGTTAACTTAGATAGTGGGTAAGAGCTTGTTCTTGGAAGCGTGTAGTAGCAAGTACCTAAGTAGTAACAATATAACATTTAATTTCGTGTGTACAGCCATGTTAGAAACCTAAGAGCGGTTTAAACTTTGCCACTCGGTTTTTCATCAATCATAGAATAAGATTATTTCTTTTGGAATTTGCAATTTGATTTACGACAGAACTGATAAATCAGTCGTTCTTGGGATGAATTACTTCCGGCGTTGAGGGTATGGCAATTTTTTTTAAGTCACTAACTTGATCGAATAGGTCAGTAAAACCAAAGATGCAGCAAATAATTCTTTTATATTTTATCTTCCAATGAAATCGGCAACGAATCACTCCATCGGGAGGCTGATTGACAGATGGCCCGTCTACATAATTGAGACGAATGAGTCTGCTTGTCTGCTCCGATAAATCTGTTCTCGTATTTTTCATCGATATTTTCAAAGTAACTATTGGACGTCTCTCTGAATTCGAAACACAGCCTTCAGCACAATAATCGAGAGCAATCGACGCTACGTAACCTATAATAAAAAAATCATTAAGACTCTTGATATTCATTAAAAACATTCAAATGAGATGACAAAATCATTTTTATCTGTATTGTTATTTAAGATCCGTGTTTAAATAGTGGTACGATTGATGTACTGGCAAGTCAGAGATCGCAGGTACAAATCCAAGACTCAATTATGAAATTATTTTTTATTGCTGATAGTGAAAGAAACATCATGAGAAACCTATCACACCTGAAAGCAGGCTTTCTCGATAATGTGTAAAGCGATATTAGAGACCTATGCGCTATTTAAACTCTGACACCTGGTTATTCATCAACCAAGGCCGCATAAGAAAGAAGCCTTTAAGTATTTAAAAAAAGAAACAACTATTGTCAATACAGCGTCCAAGCACTTATTTAATTTGTTTCCTATTACTTAAATATTTTTTGCAACTCTCTTTTCATTCCAAAGTAAACAAATTGATACAGAAAATACTTATAGAAACAAAAGCGTTAAATACTTCGAAGTGTGAACTCGTACAAACTAAAAGCAGTAACTACAAGCACTAACAGAGGAAGTTATCTCACAATCGTTCCGAACTAACACCGTGTTCGCGCCATTCGAGAACTATTATGTTCCGGTATTGTGAAATTCATAAGTTTCAGTTAACAATACACTTGTCGTGTTCGTGGTTATCAGTGATGCACATAGAAACTTAGAGCAACTTGAAGATAATTATATACATTTTACCAATTAATAAAATAGAAGGAATTTTGAAAATAAGTTTCAGGTAAACTCATAAATGATCGTCTTTTGAATTTTTATCTGGCTGTCTATCTGAAAATATGCCTCCATTGGCCTCCGAAACTGCTCAATGGATTTAACTTAATATTTTAAGGCTTAAAATAGAAATTAAACCAGAACAGCTTGACCAGAATGAATTTTAACTAATGTTTTTGTGTATGTTCCATTTCAATATCTTGAAATTTTTCGTAGATAACGAAACTTTTCAAGATATTGAATTGAATATTAATATTTGTAAAGCTATTACTGTTGGCATCTAGCGGCGAGCTAACAAGAAGTGTTATATAAAATATAGTTTTTCGATAAGAGAAGCCATCCACCTACTACATGGGACTTAATAACAGCATTGATAAAATGTGGGTGTACAACTGTGACCTCTGCCTACCCTTTCGGGGAATACATGCGTGATGCTATGATGCTACTTTATTGATAAACCATATCTATTTGTATTATGAATTAGTTAGCTGTTTACTAGCTTCTTCCCGCGTCTTCGTCTGCGTCGACTTCATAATTGGGTCCAGCCGGGATAAAAAGTATTATATGTATTAATACAGGTTATAAAATATCTGTGTGGCAAATGTCATCCAAATCTGTTCAGTAGTTATTGCGTGAAAGGATAACAAACATCTATTCATTCATTCTCGCAAACTTTCGCATTTATAATATTAGTAAGATACTTCCAAAGAAACAATCATAAGCATTTTTTTAAGATACTTCGATATATTGAGACAATTCAATAGGAAAAATTACTGAACTTCGAAACATACACAAATATATTACGGGGGCATAACCCAATTCGCTAAAAGCATTCGCAGTTACAATATGCTCTTAAACATGAGTGAACGAGAAACTTGAAACCAGGTCTCAAATGTTAGGACCCAACTTTGAATTGCAGGGTACTGAGATAATGGCAAGATATATGGATAGAGCTAGACAGCGGTTCTCAAGCTGTTTTTCTTTTGAGACCACATAAAAGTTAACTTGTTCTTTAATGCTTTGTTCTTCTTTCTTAACAGGGTGTACTTTCTCATCGATCTAGTAGCTGCAAGCACAGCAACTGATAATTAAGTCCTAGATTCGATTCTTGAGTTGGAAAAATGGGTTTACAGTTATGAAATTCTCAGTAATATAGCACAATTCACACGTTTATAATTTGTGCACGATAGGTTGCAATAGGCTCACCACATATTGGGCACTTCATTGGACTTAATAGTTCCATCTAACATTTCGAGTATCAAGCTATGGTTAGTGACTAGGTACATTAGTAATGGCTTACGGGAGTCAAGAACAGCTAGCATATAACCTGCGTGGCAATATAGAATAATGACAGATCTTCACGAGACACTAAAAATATAATATAATATCTTAGTTCTTTAAAGTTATCTTTAGAACAAAAAATCTCTTACTGTGTGGGTCACTTGTTGATGAACCATTGAGTATCACTGACTCAATGAATAGCTGAATGAACATGAGATTAGATTAAGCTATTCGATTTAGAGTACCTGTAATCATTTGAGAGTATTTGAAGGTAAAACTTTATACGGTGTTCCAGTGTTAATAGATTCAATTTATTGATTACAGACGAAAATTAAGTTGAGTTGAGTAACGATTTATGTATGAGTACATTTTTAAAAAGAAAACAAAATGTTATTATAGCTTTTAAGCACAGTCGGAAAAGTTGGCAGTCACACTTAAAGGCCAAAATCGCTTACATATAACGTAGTAAAGTAGTTCGATCGTAGAATTAAGGACGTGTCAAATAGCGCAAGCCATTCAAGAGACTTCGTTGGTAAAAAGTACTACCAGCAACATTGTTGACTCTACTAAAAGAACATCATACTTACATCATACATCATACATCTTAGTCTGATAAAATTACTAAAAATAAACAATAACTGAATCAACATTTCTGACGTAGTAATAGATTTCTACTTGTTAATGAATTTGTTTTTTTTTTATGTTTGGCCACCAACTCGCCTGATGTTAAGCGCCGGTGTGGCCGAGGATGGAGCACGTAGATCGAAAATAAATCTATTCACTCTAAGTAGAGTACATAGATTTGGGGAGAA
Organism: Xylocampa areola; assembly: GCA_935421205.1. Taxonomy (NCBI): domain Eukaryota; kingdom Metazoa; phylum Arthropoda; class Insecta; order Lepidoptera; family Noctuidae; genus Xylocampa; species Xylocampa areola. The sequence continues at coordinate 6,551,501 of OW285217.1, read as the reverse complement.
TGAGAGTTGGGGAGTTGACGCAACTGCCCAGACCCGTCTCCCACAACGGTTGTACCGAACTACATCCCGAAAACGACTAGGTCGTTTCACGGCATGGATTCGTCCGGTGGGTGGTAACCAGCCGCGGCCGAAGCCTCCCACCAGAGTTGTGTGGCCTGTTTTGCTCCACCCAGGGGCTACCATTAGGGTATTGTAGGGATGTCATTCTAAGGGTGCACTCCTACGGACGCGGGTAACTCAGCCCCCAAAATTGAATTGTTCAGTTTTAACAGTCATTATGATTTTATTAATCTCAAATATATCAAGCCAACCATTATAAAAAGAGCTACGTACTTAAAAACGATTTGATTAAGATGTCCGCGGAGTACTATTCCTAAAGTTTGCTACTGTTACTCGTACTTTGATAATTCAGATTCAACACAAAATCGCGACAAAGTTCCTCAACTCCTTTTGTAGATACGAATAATGTACAGCTTTTCGAAATATCTCGCGATCCAACAATACGTAATGGAACAGTTAAACGCCTCGGCTTCAGAGCTCGCTAGAGATTGCATTTCTGTGAGTTATGGCCGAGCGAACTGGCGATATCCGCCAAGTTGCCTACTACATCACCATCCTATCCATACCTGGTATGCATGTATATACTTTCGCTATGTGTCCATTATGTTTGAGATTTATGATAAAGTGAGATAGGAAATTTGAAGTAAAGACAAAAATATTTGGCACAGAACGCACACAAAGATCGGAAATTACAAGCTTTTTATTAATCAAAAATGTTTAGACACATACCATCACGCTTGCATAACCTGAAGGTTTGCTAACCAATGCTGTTATTAAGTCCCAAGTAAGATAGTGGTGGTAAGGTTACAATCTAACGGGCACAATTCCAAACTTCGGGCAACTATTGAGAATTTCCATTTTAACAGAAAATCCTAATTTCACTGTCCCCGACCAAGGAATTGAACCAAATGCTTTGCCATTCTATGAAATTATTTACATTTATTTAACTGTGTCATGGAAGTTCTTACGTGGCAAAGTTTTATTCACTAGCTTGTATGAATTATATACCTAATAGAGAAAAGAGTTTCTTACTATGAATTCAAAACTGTTCTTGTCCCTACGAACCTTTGGTATGAACACAAACAAAACGCAACATTTGAAATATATCTAACTTATTTATTAAATTAGACACAGGATCATAAAAAAAGAACTTATTTACAAACAAAATAAATAAATAGCTACTATTCCAATATAAAAAGAAGTTCCTAGTTTTATAATTTCCTTCAAAATATGACCCGTCACCTTTCAGCAGAGACTCGTCCCGTAATTAATATTTCCTTGGCACTTAATGAAATTAACAACCACACAAATTTACTCACGATACACTTAAAAGCGAGGTTCGAAGCTACCATTTAATTTCTGGTTCATAAATGCATTCTAAACTTTTTAATTAAAGGGTGAGATTTTTAAGACCAAACTAACCAGTTCTGAATCCTGACATGTGTTAGTTAGGGTTATGGTCGTCTCTGACGTCTGACTTTGATTAATGAGCACAATTTACTGACTTCAAATTTTCTCTAGAGACGCTCAGGTGCAATTGTTTCTAGCGGTCACCCATCGACACATTAGCCGCACAAAGCGTTGCTTAACTTTAACAATCATTCATTGATCAGAGATTGCAATGGTCTATTTGCATTTTAAGCAGTTTAAATTAATATTTATTCACCCACGTTACACCGATTCTGTTATTAAGACTGTAGCTATCAATAGGGCACCACATGCCGCGCATGCATAGCGGCCAGCGAGACCTAGAAAAATTAATCTTTTACAGTCGTAGTGTTTTAGAGGAGGCAAGCATTCTGATATAATCTGTTTGAAGTCATTTACTTTAATTGGATGGCAAGATATAACATTTTTGGTTATGATTTCAGGACATTAAAATGGTGTTTTAATTTTAGTGATCATTTACTATTTCTGGCAGTAGGTACATAGTGTTTTTTATGATACATCTGGTGATATGTTAAACATAAACCAAATAATATTAACTTACTCGGTTTGCAGTAGAACATATGGCTATAAAGTTTTAATATTTATCATGTTTCATTTTGCATTCAAATGGAGTCGGCTATTGGTAGTGGAGCGAAAAATAAATAATTTACGGTTTATTTGGAATATAACAACGCAACTGGAGTAGAGGTGCTAATTGATCGGCGGTAGGATACGGTTTTTTGTGGTTTTATTTTAAAATTAAATAACATATTTCTTTGTAAATTATGCAGTGATTTATTGTGTTTTATTAAATGTAACCATTTCACTGTCCGATGAGTCATATATGATACACTGCGATTTTTTAACTATATTGTCTATATCGCGGACAGAAAAATTTGTTAAATTATTGACACTCGAAATGAAATATGAAAATAAAAATGTAAATAGGTTGTTTTAACAAAAATAAAAATTAGTTTATCTTATGAATTTATATTAATTGCTTTTCAGTAAATAGCAAAAAAAAAAGATTTGGTACATATGAGAGAAAAGTTATGTTATACTATGATACTTATCCTTCTTTTTAATTCAGATAAACGATAGATATAAGTATTTCCCTATCTTCCGTCAACTTATCTCGTTCAAAAAGCAATATTATTTTTCTTCACTTTCCTATTTCCTTAGCTCAACTCTAAATGAATGGTTTTCAGCGTGACATAATACGTTGGCGACTCATTAAAAAGTTATCCACATTACACTTCCACGAAACTGGAAAATTGCCAAATTTGCATTGTAACAGCTTTTTCTTCCACAAACATTTTTGAAATGTCCAACACTTTTTTGTTGTAATGAGCTTGGCTGATGATAATTAGCTTTTTATGTTTTACGGACGAAAGACATTTAATTGTTTTCAAGCAAAGGATTTCTCATTTAAATATTATAAATTATTTAATTTATTTGAAACGAACATGCGACACGGTTGCTCAGTTGGGTGAACTATGACATATGTCAAAAGTCACGGGTTCGAGTTCGTGTCTTTTATTTTACAATGTATCCTTATAAAAAATTAGTAATAATTAATATATACATTACATGGTCATAACATGTATAAAAAATTATTTAATTGACTTTTTTCTAAAATTATATTTTTTAAACGCATGCGATTCACACTAAGTGCTCATAGCTTCACAAATTGACGCAATGATAATTGTGGAATAAATAAATTAAAAATAGTAGTAAAGTAATGATGACTTTATAAAAAGATACACACCCTTGCTTTTTAACCAAACAAATTCAACCATAAATAGAGCGTTTTTGCTGAATTCAACCCAAGTAAAAGTCTACAAATGTCCAACACGAAGCGATGATGATGATCCCTGTAACCTGCTGTTTAATAATCGTTTCTTTGATTCGAAAATAAATAGCTTGGCTTCGTAAAATTACTTCATGAAAGCCTTTATTTCACTTTTATTACGGAATCAGCCACTTAGTTATAATCAAATCAACAATGACGATTATTTGCGAATCTCGGCAACTGTTTGGTGAAAAGGGTAACGTTATTACAAAACAATAATAGCAGTTTGTCTGTATGTATTTACCAGACAAAAAAAAATTAATTACACCTACTCTAAACATAAAATGTTGACACAAATTTCATATCGGTTATTACTGTATCTATATACTCGACGTAGAAAGTCCAATGAAAAGCTTCAGGATTTGCCTTTAATAAAAAAATTACGTCGACACGAAGCTGTTATGAACTTGCAAATTAATTTAGGCCGGGTTTGGAAACTCAATTTTCGGTTTATTTTATCCGCCAATATTTACTGAATATCAATTATCTGGCCCGTGACGCTGGCTATGACGTCATCAATCTAACTGGACGCTCTATCCTGTTTTAATATTTCATAAATTTACTGTTTAGGGTTGTATCGTCGTAATTGTGTAAGTTTTGGAATTTTGGGAAATTCGTGTGATTAGTTTGTTTGTGTCTTAGGGCAGAAAATTCCCAGAATTAATTGTGTTTTATATTTTCCTAATAAGTCAAATACTTTGCCTTAGACAAAAAATGTGAAAAAAAATTAAGTTCGTAATTTTTCAGTCTGTGAATACCTAAGATATTAATTATTATTCTAAGGTAAATGCTGCCCATTTATACGTGTGACGTAGAAACAAATCCATACTTCAAAACTGGATACCCTCCGTTATATTTTATAATGAACTAATACCAGAACTTTTAAATGCAGAGCGTTCCAGTTACAAAACTATTTCTAAAACGCTCATGAAAATGAACTAGTCTTCGTTACGGCTACATTGTTCAAACTGAAAGCAAATTTTTCATAAAATTCCTCACAACTTTTGAAGGACCTAACTACCCTTTGAACTAAAAAGTAACATAAAGACTAGAAGTCTCCTCGACCTAGATTCCACATCCAAATTTTTCAGCCATCATAAGGGCAAGCGCACAGTTAAATGAGATAATATGCAGACAGAAATATTTTGCGTTGCATCTTAAGCTTTTTTTTATTTTCATTTTGATATGGATGGATAGGATTTCTTATCGATAGTTCACTATAAGCAGACAAATATTTCCTAAATATATATAGTTTTTTTCCTTTTTAATTGTTAAGTTTAGTCGAATTAATTGAGGGATTTGTATCTAAATAATAGTTGCACTTGATCTTGCAATTGATCGAGGTTAGGCTGCGCATGCCGCGGTCGGTCTGTGGATGGGTGACCATTATTTCATAGCGAACCCCTCCGTGCCTCGGAGAACACGTTAAAACGTCGTTCCCGGTTGTCAAATAAAAATCTATGACAGCCAATACTGGTATTGAGATGCCTGAAACTCTGACAACCAGTCTTACTACGAAAGATTGTATTACCCAGTAACTGGATTATGGAGATCAGCGTACCTATTCGCTATCTCGGTTACCAACCGAATTGATGGACACTTTGTAGTACATTGCGTCGTAAGTTTTTACTATTTTGCTTTTACTCATCATAGACAAGCATCACACGACAAAACGACACATGACGCAATGCACTACAAAGTGTCCATCAATTCGTTTGGCAACCGAGATAGCGAATAGGTACGCAGATAGGCAGTCACTCCATGTAAAATACTGGTATTAAGCCGCATCCGGTTAGGCTGGATGCCGACCCTAACGCAGCTCGGGAAAGGCTAGGCAGATTGATTGATTGTATAGTCTTGCCGAATCCTTCCTTCCAAACTAATTACTACCAAAACAACCAGAATTGAGAAACTTCTTTTATTTTCTAGAATTTCGCGCCTTAGTAGATGAAATGTTTAAGATAAAAGTAGAGAAAGTGGTTCTCTACTTTCACCTTAAACATTTCATCTACTTTATTTTTCCCACTTAAACTACGAAGAGAGTATTTAGACGAGAAGATTGCCTTCATCCGCCATTCCTAAGCACCTAAGTAATTTGATACAGGCACTGAATGAGGCAACTCGTCCCACTTTCAAAGTTCTACAAGCGGCGATACCTAGACTAAACTTGGCTTAGTTTCCTCACTTAACTTCTATGTGACGATTGAGTATTTCGTATTCTACATATTAGTTGGATGAATCTTGTAGAATCTGGTCGTGTTGGTGAAGTTGATCGGAGATAGGCGCCGGCTTACAAACACGCCACACTTCTTACGTAACTAACTTGGAACACAAATTATACTTCGTATCTCTCCCGAAGATGATTACAGATTACATGCAGCAGCACGCGAGTTGATGCTGTCCTAATCACACTTTCAAAGCTATAAAATTGCTAAAAAAGAGAGTTTTTGACTAATTCTCCCCCCGCCATAGACAGATCCCGCCGTCCTGCCGCGTGACCGCTATAGTCATTACGTGATTTTGTGTTGTCCAAGTCACACGTAAATTATTATTTTACCTTCCGGAAATACTTCTAATATCATTCCATAATGGGCAAGAGGAAGCGGGCTAGTAAAGACGAAAGTGATATCGTCAATAAATTACTCAAAAAAGTGAAAAAAATTGTGAGGAACAGAAGAATTTCTTCTTCGTCGTCGGATGATACGCCGGTATTATCTCCCGCACATTCAATACAACCCGATTTAGCCAGTGATCTAGAACTCCAAGGTAAGTCGAAACAAATCGAATAGAAAAATGTATATCATATTTTTACAACTACCGCCTCGTGTAATTCCTATGCACAATATTTTTTCAAATATCTTTATCCCGACGTATATCGTGTGTGGGTACTACAACATTGTCATAAAATGAACATAATCATTGTGATATCCCGACGTATATCGTGTGAGGATTCTATGACACAAAAATCCATATCATGTGTACATCGCCATCTACAGTATCCCGACGTAATGTGTGTGGATATTGATAAATGACAAGGATGTTAAAACTAGTTACTACGTAATTATACTTATTATAAAATATTTTCCGTCATTACAGACGAGATCCCAAACATTGAGGCCACATTAGAAGGCGAAGTGACCGCCGAAGATTTAGACCCAGATATTTTACAATTACTTGGCTCCGATCCTACAGAAAATAAATCATTTGGGGATAACTTGCACAAAGATCTAGCAACACGTTGGAAGCATATATTGATCAACGGCTTGCCTAAGGACGAAAAAGTTGAACTTTTAAAGCAATACCTGCCTGCTGAAAACTGTGCCTATATGAAAGCACCCATTCTCAATCCCGAAATAAAATCGGCACTCTCCGAAGTTCATGCGAAAAGAGATTCTTATAGTGAACAAAAACAAAATCAAATGTCAAGTTGCATTGCAGCAATTGGCAAAGCACTGAACTTGGCCTTGTCGCAAACTGTAGATATTCCTCAAGAAATTATAAAAACATTGAGTGACGCAGGCAGGTTATTGTGTGATACACACTACAGGGAATCGGTCTCAAGACGATATGCCATTGTTAATGTGATAAGTAAACAAAAACGAGAAATAATAAAAAATACCAAAATAGATGAGCACCTGTTCGGATCTAACTTGTCGGAATACCTAAAATCATCTAAGGCCATATCACAGTCTGCCTCAGAATTGAGATTTAGTACAAATAGTACTAAATTTACTCAATATCAACGTACACAACAGAATACTTCTGTATCTCGCAACAGCGGGGCTTTAAACGCAAGGGGGGCACCGCGAGCACCAGCCGCCGAGTCGCGAGTGTACCCCGGCCCGTCTCGGCGCCAACAACCACCGCCGCCGCCGCCACCAGCGCCGAGGGATCAGCGCCGCGCGACGACGGCACGGCCGCGGAACTACCCACAACCTCGCCGCCGCTAAACAACGAGCAGCAGGTACAAAATTTAATTGCCGGCAGACTACAACATTACTTTCACGAATGGCTTCAAATTACAAATGATAATATCATTTTATCTTGGATCAAAGGATACCGTATACCATTTTATTGTAAACCACACCAGACAGGCGTATCTCAACATAGGTCATATACACCTACAGAAATTAATGTAATCAATGATTGCGTTTCCGAGTTACTGACATTAAGATTTATATCGCAATGTACTCCATGTTCAAAACAATTTATTTCACCAATATTTACAGTACCTAAGTCCAACGGAAAACATCGGTTTATTCTAAATTTAAAAGAACTTAATAAATTCATTCATGTTAATCATTTCAAAATGGAAGATTACCGCACAGCCTTAAAACTACTTGATCAAAATTATTTCATGGCAACTATAGATTTAAAGGACGCTTACTTTTTAATTTCAATTGCTCAAAGTGATAGAATCTACCTTAGATTTCAGTGGGACTCGCGACTATATGAGTTTAACGTATTGCCGTTTGGACTTTGTACTGCACCATATGTTTTCACAAAACTACTTAAACCTGTACTACATTATTTGCGCTCATTAGGTCATTTATCAGTAAATTATATAGACGACTTTCTATGTATTGGTCATTCATACAACAGTTGTTTAATTAATGTAGAAACGACAGAACAATTATTAATTAAATTAGGTTTTATAATCAATGAAAACAAAAGTCAAATGCAACCAAAGAAAATATGCTTATTTCTAGGCTTTGTATTCGATACTACAAAAATGTGTTTGAAATTACCAGATGAAAAGAAAAATCGTATAAAAATAGTAACAAACAAGTTATTACATATGAAAAAATGTACTATACGAGAATTTGCTAGATTCACAGGACTGTTGACGTCAGCGTGCCCTGCAGTCAAATATGGCTGGCTGTACACGAAGTTGTTTGAAAGAGAGAAATTTTTGGCCCTTAACTATTCTAATAATTATAATAAATACATGACCCTACCAAATCACATAAAAACCGACTTAATTTGGTGGAAAGTTCACATTACTCCTTCGTTTTCTTCATTCCAAACTAATGATTATTCAGTAGAAATATTTAGCGACGCATCAACCACCGGTTGGGGCGTGGCCTGTAATAATCGAACTGCTCATGGGCACTGGAATTTCTCTCAATTATCATTACACATAAACACTCTTGAATTACTCGCAGCCTTTTACGGACTTAAGATCTTTGCAGCACACCTCAAAAACTGTAATATACTTCTTAGAATAGATAATACAACAGCTATTGCTTACATTAATAAAATGGGTGGCATACAATTCACTCATTTAAATGACATTGCACGTGACATGTGGCAATGGTGCGAAAAATCTAATTTAAATATATTTGCATCCTATATCCAATCAAGTAAGAACGAAGTCGCAGACTTCGAATCTCGTCAGGCATGTAATTTTGACACAGAATGGGAGTTAGCAAATTACGCATTTGACCGAATAGTACTTTCCTTCGGTCCCCCCGAATTTGATTTATTTGCAAGTGTTCAAAACTATAAATGTCCCAGATATGCTTCGTGGAAGTTAGACCCAAACTCGGAAATCATTGACGCGTTCACGTTTAACTGGAAACATTTACAATTTTATGCCTTCCCACCTTTTAGCCTTATACCTAAAGTATTACATAAGATCAAATGTGATAAAGCTGAGGGGATCGTTGTGGTGCCATATTGGCCCACTCAACCTTGGTACCCGTTGTGGTCAAACTTAATCGTTTCGAAGATATTGTATTTCGAGCCCAACCAAGATCTGTTATTCTCTCCTTTCAGGAAGAATCACCCCCTTTACACGGATCTCACCCTGATGGCAGGGAAATTATCAGGCAGTCACTGTTGAGACGAGGAGTCCCCAGTGATGCTCTCGACATCATGATGGCTTCTTTCTCACCGAATACGCTGAACCAATATAATAATTCTATAAAATCATGGTGGCTATATTGCAATAATAAGGGTTTAGATTATTGTGATTCTGACACCACGCAATTACTAAAATTCTTAACAGAAAAGTTTAATTCCGGCGCAAGTTATAGTACACTTAACAGCTATCGTTCAGCATTATCTATATTACTAGGCCAAGCTATTACTTGTAATGATTATATGAAACGGTTTTTTAAAGGTATCTATAGAATCAAACCGCCTGTACCAAAGTACAATGTTACCTGGAACCCTCATCTTGTGTTAGATCATTTAGTTAATTATTTTCCCAACGACTCAATCACATTAAAAGAACTGTCACTAAAAACTGTAACCTTGTTAGCTTTAGCGTCTGCACAAAGAATGCAAACATTAAGTTTAATTAAAATAAAAAATATTACGTTTGAGTTAGAAAAAATTCAAATTAAAATCGATGACTTAATTAAAACCTCTAGGCCTGGAGCTTCTCAACCCTTAATTGTTTTGCCGTTTATTAAAGAAAATCATAACATTTGTCCAGCTCAAACCTTAAAATGTTACATTGATAATACTTCTGCTTTACGTAATCAAGAAGAATATCTTTTTATTAGCTTTCAAAAACCACACAAGAAGGTGGGTTCGCAAACGTTAGCTCACTGGGTAAAATCAATATTAGAAAAAAGTGGCATAGATATTAACTTGTATGGTGCGCATAGTACGCGACATGCGTCGACTTCTGCTGCTCATAGAGCTGGCGTCAATTTGGAAGTAATTCGGAAAGCCGCTGGCTGGTCCAAATCGTCTCACGTATTTTTGAAATATTATAATAAGGATTTAGCTGTCTCTTCAGATACTGAATTAGCTGACACATTGTTTAAATATTCACATTAGTTCTTTAAGAATGATGTATACCTACTCTGAGTTGATTGTATTGAACCTAATTAATGTATTAAAATCGTAAATACATATTTTATAATTACTTCAAGTTTAAATTTTTTCGATGCTCTAAACATCTACATGTAATCTGTAATCATCTTCGGGAGAGATACGAAGTATAATTAAGAATCAAACGAACTTACCTTGTGAAGTTTGATATCTAATTATACGAGTGTCTTGACCGAAGATGATTACACTCCCGCCCCACCCTTAAATATCCCGGGATATCTCGAAAAAATTGGCTCTAAAAAAAAAATGACTATAGCGGTCACGCGGCAGGACGGCGGGATCTGTCTATGGCGGGGGGAGAATTAGTCAAAAACTCTCTTTTTTAGCAATTTTATAGCTTTGAAAGTGTGATTAGGACAGCATCAACTCGCGTGCTGCTGCATGTAATCTGTAATCATCTTCGGTCAAGACACTCGTATAATTAGATATCAAACTTCACAAGGTAAGTTCGTTTGATTCTTAATTAAGTCTAGTTTTAGCTAAGTTTGTTCCAGAAGTAATTGATATTGCTTAACGTAAATGCAGATGAAATTCAATAAATTGTTTTGGATTAGGTAATATTAATATACTCAATTAAAGAAAAGCGAAGTGTTCAATTAGTTGCAACTTCTTAATTCGTTTTCGAAACATTCATAATCATGTGCGTATTGCATTTTAATTACCACCAGCACACCTGAGAAATATTCTCGATTATATGGAAGCCTATGGACGGTTTAAACTCTGACACTAGGTTGTTCATCAACCGATCTAAGAAGACATTGCAAATTTTAGCACAGGTTTGAAACTATGCTCGCCATTTTTAGATTTAAAGCGAAGTATTAATACATTTTTTAAATATATAATTATTGTATTATTTTATGTAAGTATATTACTAAAACAATATGTAAACTATTTAATTAACATATTTTAATAGTCTGTCAGATTGTTATTTACGGCTTAGTTTATTAAATTCAAGACTACATTTTTATACTGAAAAGTCTGATTATTATGCTATGTCTCGAATGAGGTGCTTGTTGCATTTTAAATTTATGTTTTACTAACTAGTGCCTGCCACTTGTCACCGTAGCAAAAGAAAAACCAACCTTTACCGTAATTCCGAAATCATAGCTGCATTTGCTTTCAACATTATACTCAATACTTTATTGCATTCCATAATGTGTACATATAACAGTTGGTACTCGTATGTTGAAAAATAGAAACAATTATGGACCCTGTCGGGCACAGCAAAGTTAGATTTATGTAGAGCAGAGGATGAAGAGCACTTTAAAAAAAAATTAAAAAAAAAAATTAACATCGTTTTGAGTAAAATCGAATAGCTAGGTGAAAATTAAGTATTTATATAAATAGTAATTATCGTTTCATTTTAGTAATTAGTGTTACTTTTATAATATGTTTCTATATTTTATATTTATGTGTATATTTATGTAAGTATTTAAGGAGGTTCTATAAGTATATATTTGGTTTAATAAAACCAAATAATAATAATTATAGTCATAAGAAGTAAATCGTGCAATAGCACGGTTTACTTCTTATGACTATAATTATATCTATAAGTTTATAAACTAATGAATATTTACAATTTTACTGAGTTACATAAACTTTTAGTATGTTATATTACATTTTTACCATCAATATGTTTATTAAGTACCTATGAATATGTATATTAAGTATTAATTATTCTTAATACTGTATATTCTTTTTGTGGAATTAAAATACGGTCGTGAGCAAGATTCGAACCTGCGCCTCCCGGATAAATATTCCACCTATCTCTAAGCAATCTCGATCTCTGCTCACTAAATAAATATTATGTATTGGGTTCATCATACAGCAATATTTTTGTAAAATGTTAAATACCTATATAAAAAAACAGATATAAACTACTCGGGAATCACATTTAGATCATGTGAAATTCACGTAAGCGATAGAGCTTTATGTGTTCCACATGAACTGTTCACTGCGGAAAATAACACCCAGTTTAATCAATAAAATATTCGAATTACCGATAGTACACTTCACAACTACCAACATACGTAGATCCTCAGATTATTACTAAATGAAACCGAAACCACGCGGTATCGGTTCCAATACGGCTTTATTTAATTAAATCTGTACCACCCCTCCCTCGGGTTTTAATGAACTTAAAAAAATATACATTAATTACAGGCACCGTTAAAAATATTTTTATCCAACCTATATTGGGTAGGCGTCGGATTTTTTCATATTATCATTATTGAAAATCTTGCGTCTCAATTTTAATGGGTGCTTATCTGTCTCATTAATTAAGGCTCAATTGCGTGAAGTATCAATTACCAACCTGTTAAAGTTGTGAGTTAATTTTTTTTATAAATTACTTTGCTTATGACTTCTTAAGGGCAGAATTTGATTAAGGCCAAGACGGTCCTAATCTACAATTTCTTTAAACTTTAATAAATTGTTTAAGTTGATGTTTGTATTACGATGTCTGATTTTGCTACTTTACTTTCTTGTTTAACTGACATCATAATTCATCACACACCACTTCTTGTTCTTCTTCTTATCGTGTCAAACAACCTAGTGTCAGAGTTTAAGCCACCCGTAGGTCTCTGACATGGCTTACCCACACACCACTAATTAACCACTACAATGTAATGCGAGAACACTGGTAGTACCCATCACACAAGTTAAAGGTTACCTTAGGTACTTTGGGTATTCATCGCAACACTCCTCTAGAAGAGTATATTGTAATTAATTGTAATAATCCTATAAATCTTATAATTATGTAAGAAGTATTTTATACAACTTTTTTGGGTAAAATAAATTTGATTAATTATTATTTATTATTCCTACACACATTCGTAGAGGGGTTCCTGGCTAAGTAACAGCCGCACAGATCGCTTGATTGAGGTTAAGCTGCACTTGGTCTGTGGATGGGTGACCATCACTTCATACCGAGACCACCCCGTACCTCGGAGAGCACGTCAAAGCGTCAGTCCCGGTTGTCAAATTAAGGTCTATGACAGCCGTTACGGGTAGTCAGAGGCCTGAAAATCTGACAACCAGTCATCCCACGAGATAACGTGTTAGCCAGCAACTGGGTTGTGGAGGTCAGATAGGTAGTCATTACATGTAAAATACTGAGTACTATGCTGCAACTGATATGACTCGAGGTCGACCCCTATGTAATTGGGAAAATGTTAGGCAGATTGATAGGTATAACATTTTCTTAGACTTCCTAAATATCATGTTCTCTTAAATTACATTTATCATCCAAAAGAAAAAGAATAAATTAAAATAAATCTATAAAATAACTGGCGTTCGTCAAATTTCGAACATGATGAACCCATCCCACACAACACAACTCACAAAAATGTCTCCGGCGATATCATCGTCATTTTAACGTTTTAAATGAGACAACTGGAGCGCGACGTCTAAAGCCGTCGAGTCGTGTAGCATCATGAATCGTGACGGAAATGATACACAACACACGCGAAGTGAAACGTCCTAAGTTGTCAGAGAACAGAGGTGTGGTAGAGCCGCTAATGTTTTATAAAATGTTGAGTATCATATACCGTTTGCAGTGTTTACGTCTCTTTGGAAACGCTTTTTTTAATTTTTATATTTAAATTGATTTCGTATTTAGATTTTTTTTAATACATTGTTGTTTTTTGTCTCCTTTCAGGTACTGATGTCAAAACATCCTCATCTAGTAAGATTTGTATTTTTTCTAACCAACACAACCTTGATATAAATGTCATAAAAGTTTGTATGCCCTAAAAAAGTTTTGTTTGCTCTGGTTTGTAGGTTCCTCACACTGACACGTTAATTAAATTACTACAAACTTAAATTAAGGAGTGATAGTCTATTGTTATGATCGTTGCAATGGAAATTCAAAGGATGCGCGTTAGTACTCACATCACAAACGTTTGGTAATCATGTATTATAATTTAATTATCACTTGCTTAAAACGATGAAAGAAAACATCGTGAGGTACGCAACACTTATGAGATACCTACTCTCTATGATGCATGAAATTACGTCCGAATCCTAAGAGAGGTTTAAACTCTAACACTGTTAATAAACCTCATGATAGAACTAATACGTAATATAACCTAATAATATATAATATAACCTTAATAACCTATTGCAAATGTCCTCCTGGTCTGGTATCGTCTTACGAAGGCTCATGAAGCTTCCTCGGTTATGGTCGAGCCACACTATGACTGATGTATACGTGTCATAAGATAGGTCAGTCACCTCAAAGCTGCTAGAACTTTCTTCATAACGCCTTCCAGATAACTTCCATGCTCTCATAATGCATCAAAATGATGTCTGTTTTTAAAAAAAACTGGACTAATAGGAAATGCCGGCGCTATCTAGTTTAAAAATAAAGTATATCTTAGTGTGTCTATAAAAGACATATTTTCATGATAATAAATATCAGAAATGAGTATAAAAGTGGAAGAAAATTTTGGAATAGTGAGTAGAGGTCCGGATATATTAATTGGCACGCCTGGAGTATTCATCCGGGCATAAGTTCATATCCTGCTCGCGACCGCCATTTTATATTAACATTGTTCGTAAGAAAAAATACAGATTAAATAAATATAATTTTAAATAATTTATCATTCAAATTCAAATTTATTTATTTCACATAAGACAGGGTACATTACCATGGTCATAATCTACTAAATTGGTCAGCCTATTTTGCCTTAGGTAGGCATGTGAAATTTATTTATGGTATATAACAAAATTAATAATAGATTACATTATATTAAAGCACTAATTAGTATTTCGCTCAATTATAATTTTTCCATATTCCCCATAAAACAAACATGAAAATGTTAACATGACATGTTCTCAAGATATTTTGCTGTCTGAAGCACACGCTGGGTCACGGAAGTCGCCCGCGGCCTCACATAAAGTACAACGGAAATGAGATACCGGTGTCTCGATGTTTGGATCAACTCCACGCATATGATTAATTTATGTTCTACGGTTCTGTAATATGCCAGTCTGTGTTTATTTATAAACATCGGGAGGAAATTTTGGGAGATCGTACAAACATGTAAATTTTGTTGTGTTATGTATGTCAAAATACTACAAACAATACAAAGTTAATGTAAAGTTAAGTCCGATGAATGAAATACTTTCCTCTTATAAACACTATAGTATACTTTGTAATGATTTTTATACATGTTAAGGCCATGTAATCAAATCGAATCCTGTATTCAATATAAAAATGGCTAAAAATACAATAAGAATCTTAGAAACTGTAAAGGTATTAAAATGTAGGGTGCTCGATGGTCTAGTGGTCCCAAGCGCGACTGCTGAGCATGAGATCTTGGGTTCGATTCCCAGGTCGGGCATAGGGTTTTCGTTTAGAAAATTCTTAGTAGCAGCCCGGAGTTTGGAATTGTGCCCAGTTGATGGCAATAGGCTCAGCACCTATTACATGGGACTTAATAACAGCATCGGTGAAATGTCGCTGTACAAATGCGTGCACCTCTGCCAACCCCTTCGGGGAAAACAGGCGAGATGCTATAAAAAAATAATTATATTTAAGCAACATTATGGGGCAACGCTTCATTTTATTAAAAAAATAAATGTACGAATGACCAAGTTCATAAATAAAAGTTTATCCACTGATATGATTTTGAAAACGACTGGTCAATTAAATTCGTCTTTCATTTTACAAATACAAGGGTATCAGAAATTATAGTTGCTTCAGATCTCAATTAGTTCTTTGTTAAATCTATCATCAATTAACTTTTACTTATCAAGTAACATTAAAAAATTATAGAAAATCCCACGACCCTCTTCATACCGTGACATCGCTCTCCCAACTGAGCTTTAATTTTGCTTGTTTGCATCTATTTAAATTAAAGTTTTTATTAATTATTTTATTAAAATTAAGGAGACACCTGATAACTATTACTGTATGAAAGGTTGGACTAAAGTATTAGTCGTAATCCTTATATATATATACATATAGCCTGTAACCTGTATTTCGGCAACAACTTCAGACTCAAGACCGGTCGTAGCTAGGAGCTTGACTGTTCACTTCGCCTAGCATGTCTTTATATTGGTGTTACAAATCAATATATTTCAATTCACTATAAAAACCCCTACAGACTACAGACAAAACTAGCTCTATAGTTAACTGATTTATTTTTTAAGAGAACTCAAATCTGCCACTTTGCACATAGAAGTCTTCACCGACCAAACTATCGGCAGACTAATAGTCTATAGTGTCTGAAATCTAAAAGACCAGGTGCGAGTCTTTTAACACTTGTAACATAATATCACAATTGTACACCCACATATCACTTATACCGTTTATAAGCCTTTTTTTTCCTTCTGCCCAACCCGTGAGTTAAACCCAGGAACTCATGTTCAGAAGCCGCGTTTGCGGGCACAAGACCAATGACGCATATAACACTTATTTCAAAATTCAGTTATTCAGCTAAAAATTATAAATTCTTGTAAAAATACGAAAATCTTATTCTCCTTTACATGAAAGAGCACAATTTTATCGTGGTCGCTTGTATGACTTCAATTTAATCATAACGGTTATAAAGAGCATCCATTATGCCGCCATTTTGTTTATAAGTTTTCACTTATCTGTAGTAGATAGACGATGAATATTGCCAACATAATATCACGGCTTTGATCTTGAATAGAGTGAGCAGATTCTAAAAAAAGTCAATCAGAAAGTACTGTATTATTACTTTTCAAGCAATATTGCTTTATATTTGCCTTATTCTAAGCAAAAAAAAATATGAGACAGACCTGTTTTTATGTTGAAACCTAATGAAATGTAAACACATATCTTTTTTCTGCATTTTGGGTACATTTACTTTACTGGCACAATTTTCTTATTCCTGAACCATAACAAGTAACTAATTGCGACTACTTACTTGTCATACAAAATAAATATTCCGTGCAGAAAATATTCCATGCATAAATTATTCCATGCAGAAATTATTCCATTCACAAATTATTCCATGCAGAAATTTTATTACTTTTGAATGACCGGTAGTTAATAGATACAACACCGTGGTCTTAACTAGCTATAAAAAGGATATATATGACTTTTATATGAAAGTTTTCGTCTTCAGTCAGAAATTCATATATGAATGTAATTTAGCTCGCGTTGTAATACATTACCAGGATGCTTAATAATATTTATATTTAGCGTTATTGTTACTTTTTCATCAAAATCTAATATATCAAATTCTCGTGTCACAGTTTTCGTTGCCATACTCCTCCGAAACGGCTTGACCGATTTTGATGAAATTTTTTGTGCTTATCCGGTATCTATGAGAATCGGCCAACATCTATTTTTCATCCCCCTAAATGTTAGGGGTAGTCCACCCCTAAATTTTTTATTTATATGGCAAAACAACGTTTGCCGGGTCAGCTAGTATCATATAAATGTACATACTGAGCTTTTTGTGAATGAGAGATACGTTTATGAATAGATGACATATTTCTCTTCATAAATGTATCTTTCTTGCACCAAGATATATGTTCACCAAGATTTATTGTCAAAAAATGGAGTTTTCTTTTTCTGGATATAAGGTCCTAATTTATTAGGAGTAAGGCTAAGAATTAAATGGATATATATACAAATTATTCATAAAAACCATAGTACTAGCAAGACGAAAGCTGCTCCTCGATTGGCAAACAGTAAGATTTTTTTTGTAGATATTTAAATCATGGTGTAAATGACATCGCCAAAAGACGTGTTAAAATATGGATTAAAAATTCGCGGTGGTGAGCAGAGGTCGAGATGGCTTAGTGGTCAGAGCGCCTGGAGTATTTATCCGGGAGGCGCAGCTTCGCATCCTGCTCGCGACCGTATTCTTTTCCCATTTAATATAATAACTTTAGAGTTCGCTAAGCATGCGTTAATCCTAGATTTATCTTTGACCCATATCTTTACGACAAAATATTGATTTGTGACAGCGCTGCCTACCAACACATGACACACAATCACGTTTTTTTTCCATTGAAGTGGGCAGGGACTGTCGATATCCGCTTGCTATCATTCTGAGACATCTTTTTCGCTTCATCACAAAGATGAAGCGAAAAAGGTGTCCCATTAACTTCTTCATGTATGCTCGTTGGTTCAGGTTGCTCTTGACATGTCCTTTTTTTTGAGACTATTTCCACTCAGTTGCAGAACGTTCATCATTCTTACCTACCAATAAGTACTTACCACAAAATCATCAATACAACCAAATAAACAATACCCAAAACTCCTAAATCAGAATCGTTAAATTTTAATTCAAATTCAGAAACCCAACAACCGTCAAGCCTAGTTAATAATAATTAATCGGAGTCCGATAATTTTCTAACGGATGCGTTCTGTTAACTTGTCGGCGTCGGCGTCGGCGTCGGCTTTGTAGCAAAATAGTTTTACACTAATACCGAAAGTTTGGTCGGGGCCATTAGTGCGGCCTCATTGGAGGCACGTAGTTTTCGAGGTAAACTATTGGTATAAATAATACATACAAGCCGAATTTCCGAAATGGATTTCGAATTAGGGCAAGTTACTGAAAATATACCTATGTACACATTTTTCTGCAATATTTGGTTTTTCAAGGTTTCACATTGTATCATTAAATATAAATATTTATTATATTATGGCTATATCGAAAAATAAGTTGTACAAGTGTTGATAAAAGAAAATGATTACCTATACATTAAAAGAAATTGATATTCATATTGCAATGTTTTCACCCTCAAACCAAACGTTTATAATACATATAACCCCAATATTATGAAAGTAATATCAAAAGTGTTCCGTGAAGAGTAAAAAAAAGAAAACGTATATGTAGGATAGTTAATGAAACATCCACTACATCAATAAAGTCGCTGTATCAGTCTGCTTATGACCACGATCAGTACAACATAGTCAAAGTGATTCAAATTCATTTACTGCGCTTTAATTCCTGTTAGTTTCATAAGCATTCAACCTGACTATTTATAAGTTTTTTTAAGCCAAATGCTAAAACTTTTCCGGCCTTTACCTTTCTATTGTAAAAATTAATGTAAAATCATCCAATATGGCCGCCTTCCGTCAATGTAACTCGTCGTCAGCTCGCCACCATCAATAAGAAAAGTAAAAGTTTGACGGGCCGTCAAAACAGTATGAATAAATAAGTGAAGGGCAGGACGAGCAGTAAGCCCACTCGTGTATGAACTTAGGTAAAATATTAAACGTTCGAGAGCCGAATCGCAACAATTTGCTTAATAACTTAGCGTTTTTTAAAAACTTTTTGGTGTCCTAGAAATACTCTGCGAAGGTATATTATTAAAGCTTTAAGTGTACGTATATACCTAAAGATCTTTTATGTGAAGTGTAAACATTTATATAATAAGACTTTCTT
This sequence comes from Xylocampa areola, assembly GCA_935421205.1. Taxonomy (NCBI): domain Eukaryota; kingdom Metazoa; phylum Arthropoda; class Insecta; order Lepidoptera; family Noctuidae; genus Xylocampa; species Xylocampa areola. The sequence continues at coordinate 6,531,941 of OW285217.1, read as the reverse complement.
TGATTTCAGGGAGAAGTAGTTTGTTATTGGATTGTTTTAAAAAGATAAAAATAAGTCATCCCTTTCTTAAAAACCTAGGTTTAGATTAACACGTATACAAAATATTAAGATTTCATACTAAATACCACAAAAGAATAAATTAAGAAAACATTATCGAAAGTGGTACATTATTCATCGCATTTTCCCATTACGTTTCGAAACCCCCATACAACTTTCCTCCATTTTAAGAAATCCAAATTGATTTTCTATGTTCGCATAAGCTCGTCGCAAGAAAAATGACCTACGGTTGCGAAGGTGAGGCCAAATAAAAAAGTTGTTCCTCATGCACTTAATTATTTATAATGTTTGTCGGTGATACCCTCGTAAACTTCCTTCGGCCTTGTCACAGTATTAAGTGACAAATTATAGCCGAAAATCGAAAGAATTTTTCATGAACAGTGACGGTTTTTTGTGTGAATTTTTCAATAGCGTGTTCTTTGTTTGAGTTTTTGTGATGTCTAACATTATTCCGCCGGCATTTTTACATTAATTAAGTTCAAAAGGGTGTGTTATTTTTAATATTCAAACTTTATTTGTTGTTATCGAATTATATAAAATGATAGGTGTAATTAACACTCCTGCCGGCGTTGCGGAGGACACAGCTGTGTTTCCCGCAACCATGGCAAAGGTTAGTTCGGACTATGGATTTATTCGATAAGAGTCCAGCACATAAGGATTTCCACACACCAAATGATGCTATCAATTAGCATTAACGATTTGCGAAAAACTGTCAGAGATCAAGCCAATTGGCGTTCTCCTGTAGGTGTTTTGGGTCACTCAGGAAACGGAGTAAATTAAGCATTTTAGTTCCTGCTGAAATTAACAAGAATGCTATGAACACTAGTTCTTACATCACAGAAAATTTAACCATTCAACCATTAAGGATCACTTTATAACACAAACATAAAAATATGATATAAAAACTTTGACAATACAAATAATTAAAGGGACAAAGATTTTATTGAAAACATAAAACAAATAACGTAAAAGAATAACGTGTTTTAAATAAAATAAAAAAGTTACGCAAAGGGCTTTGTGTCGGGGTAGGGATTTGGCTGACATGCGGGATGGCTTTATCATCATATCTCGTATACACACTGTGATATTGTCTGTCTGTTCAGGTTTTATTTTTGCGTATGGCACAATGTTTGTATGTACGAAGTTATGGTATAGAACAGTTTAGGGTTTGTGAACACTGTTTTACGATCCATTTTCATAAAGAACATTAAACGTTGTCTAGTCCAGTCTTGCCCATCTGAGATTTGCGTTTGTAAACACGGTTCATAAAAAAAATGAAAAGGAAACATATTAATGAGTTTTATTGATTCAATTATATTTTAACACGCGAAAATGTTTTGAGATAGATTCTACAAATTAAGTATTTGCAATGGACAAATGCCAATGCAATGACAATGCAAAGAATACAGGTATCGAATCAAACACATCAGGCGCACAGATAGCTACGGGAATAATGAATAAATGAACTAATTAAATATTTTGAATGTTTCTTCTCTTTCTAAATCTGTAAACGCATTCTTAAATTAAATTCAAATAGTTGTGTAGTTTCAATGCCGTTTCCAGCCTGTATGTGTAACCTGCTATATTCCTTTTTAATAATTATGAACAGAATATATAAAAAATAAAGAGCAAGAGATACTTTAACGTCGCGGGAAATAAATATTATGATTTTAGCGCGATTAAGTCCCGTTTGAATTCAATAATAACATAAAATATAATAAGATATCTAGTCTATTACTAAAAAACTTGTGCCCAAACCAAAAAGCATAGAGTGGTCTATTAACGTTTTCATATCATCACGAGTACATTCAATTTACTCCGTCATTCCGCAAGACAGTTTTAAAGTGAAACACTGGTAATCACCTAATCAGTCGCTCAAAGCTTTGTCAGCGTCTGAGCACAATATCCGGCTTGCAGGCAAGTTACCGATACACAATAACTTCGTACCGGGCCCAATCTCCGCCCGGATATACCGGTTTCGCTTGCTATAAAGCCACTTCACACTGCCTTCGATTATCTCAGGTACACTTGCGTTGTGTCTATTTTATATTTATGGTGTTTTGTGCTCTGAAAATTGGTAAATCCTATTCCTCTCTCTCCCTCTTTTAATATACTTTTCGGTGCGGTCTTATTTGTCCATACACAAATATTGTTAGATACTTTATTTATTGGATTTATAAATAAATTCGTATTATTTATTCCATCTTAGCCCATACTTTCTATGTTTTATTTTTATGGTAAAGATAGCGACTTTGTTTGTATTGAGCTGCTTACATAGAGTTCTTCGACATTTAAATATTCTAATATAGTCTTAAAAAGGGGGTAAAGCAGCCTTTACCTACTACTTAATATCAAAGTCAAAGTTGTATATTATTTAAAAACACACACAAACGTATATAATAAATAATATAATGCCTCCTACACGTTTCAGAATAGTTTACTAAAAATATGAATTCGTAAATATCTTGAACGCAATCCAACAAAAAATATCTCAGAAATTTTATTATACTTCGGTAATACAAGAGTTAATTATAGATGACTGTGGATAATTTTTTACGAACTTACTATTGATACTAATCTGAAGAAAGAAGAATTTTATGCGTCTTACCACCTGTCTTAGTTCATATCAGTATTTTATATTATTTAGACGTGCTGGATTATGACTATTTTAACACCGTGGATTTGCAATATTCTTCCTAAGAGATTACTACTGCCTATGACCAGATTTTAGAGTAAGCTTTGGCATGGTGGCGGATAGGTTTGGCATTCACTTTAAAAGTAATTTACGATAAGCGAGTTTGTTATTTTTAGAGAAAACGAATACCTATGACAATACAGTTTTATAAAATTACGCATATCTATATATGATAGTAACTCACATAATAGTAATACCTACTCATATAATAGTAACTCATTCACAATTGTATACCCCAAGGTATATCCCGAGGGTTTTTTTTTTATGGAATAGGTAGCAACCGAGCAGACGGCTCGCCTGATGGTAAGCGATTACCGCCGCCCATGGACACCCGCAACCCCAGAGGAGTCGCGAGTGCGTTGCCGGCCTTTTAAAGGGTTTGGGCCTCCGGTACTCTCACTCACTCGGCGAAACACAACGCAAGCGTTGTTTCACGCCAGTTTTCTGTGAAAGACAAAAGTGATCACAGTTGTTCACCCACATTTTAGCTAGCATAGTGTGTCCCATTGTGAGTCTATTGTCATCAAGCGGGCACAATTCTAAATTCCGGGCCGCTACTGAGAATTTCCTAAAAACCAGTAACACTTTGCCTGACCCAAGAATCAAAGAAGAAAGAATCATAGGATAACACGCTCTTTCAGTGATTATAATGTACACCAACTTTAGTATGTACAGATGCCAAAACAGAGGTGTTGTGGCAGACGCTTCTACGTCATACCTTCTTTAAGACCGAGGAATGTAGAATTTTTACCGCACTAAAACCACCCCAATGGTCACCATCAGCACGTGGGAGAGCTCCAGGTCCTCTAAGGAGACCAGATCCGGGAGTATCGGTACCCCCGTGTTCAACGCCTGTTTAGGGAAATCCCTGGTGATATACATCTTATACCTATCAGCTAATACTACGTCAAATATACAAAGATAAATTCGTCAAACAAACAGTACAAAACCCAATCCTTAATTTACAAAACTTGCAGGATACACAAAACTTGCATCGCTAATGGAGCTTGAAAAAGGCACATCATCAAGCAAGCGCAGTTAAAGTTAGTTCGTGTCGCAGCGCGCGCGCCCATAAACTTTCATTGTGTGCGCTCAATAGTCGTAGCGAACAGTTACGTACGACTACAACTCGTCTATAACTATGTGTTATATGGTGTCGAAACGCTTCGTACCTCATTACTGCCATAATACGAACAAAGGATCTTAGTTTAGCTTCGAGTTAAGCGCCCAAACTGTGTGTGCACACATCTGTGATGTTTTGTTTGAGCATGTGTGTGTGAAGCCAGCAGGGTACTGTTTGTTCGTGGTCAGTCAGATGTGCCCATTAATTAAGCTAAATTAGAAGATATGCTTATCTGGAAATGTTGAATTTTATTTTATTACATTTAGTTTATTTTTTATGACTGCCTCGTTGATCTAGCGGTCCCAAGCGTGGCTGCTGAGCATGAGGTCTAAGGGTAGATTCCCAGGTCAGGCAAAGTGTTATTGGGTTTCTCTGTTAGGAAATTCTCAGTAGCAGCCACGGGGGTGCCGTCCCATCGGATTATGGGAGTGAAGAAAGAGTGTGGATGGAGAGAGTGTGTATCTCCGTGGAGATAGGCCACCGTGTCCGAAATACGGTCGAGAGGAATATTATTAATTGTTTACGAGTTATTTGAAAAATTTAATATCTTCAGTTGTGTGTGAAAAAAAAAACTATGAAAATCGTGTTCATATTCAACTGAACATAAAAAGCATTTTAATTTGAAAACAGTTTTACTGCTAATATTTCAGACCCAACTGAATCCAAAGCAGACACTGACTTGAGACATAACCCTCAAAAAGTCAGTCGGCAACAATCGACAACCCTGCAACCTAATTCCGAAGGTAATGTTGCTATTAGGGCTTATAACTATCTCAAAACGCGCCCGGGGACCAGCCATAACGGTAAAGTGTAAATGTTTTCTTACCAAACGGCACAATGGTGAAGTAATAATGGCCATAGCCCTCTGCGGATACGTCAGAATATTACGATGGCCAACATTCTGGCGTACGACGTTACGTAAATAATAATAATATCATAGGTTTATATATCGTTAACATTGAAATTGTATATTATCTCGTTTTTGTATGAACGTGGCAATTCTGTTCTATTGTTTATAGGATTTCTGTGAATGCCCTAGATATGTTTCCTTACAATGTAACTGTCGTGTCGGTTGCTTTGTCAGAAATATTGAATGTAAACACATATAAACTTCATGTCACAAAGAATTACATTTTCCCCAAATTATAACTTGAGCACATGCCAAATCAAAACATTTATGTATTAATAAAATATAATTCAAATATCTAACGTATCTTTTGATATTGTGTTGATTCAAAAATAGAATAGAATAATAAAACAAAGAGCTCAGTGTTCTTCTTACTGATAGACATTTCGGAAACCATTTGTAAAAGTGTCTCAAGCTGCCTGTGTAGGCATTTGGCTCAGCCTCCCCACGGTTCAAGTTTAATGTTTTTCATGTCGGCGGTGGCCCGTCGCGATCCTTTGTTCTGCGTCAGTTTACCGTTCCACTGTAAAGGACATTGTCATGTTTACTCCTCAAGTTTCTTGGACCCCTTCCAGTCGCGTCACTCCCAGTGAAAATCTCCTGGAATCCAGCCACAACGATAAAATACTAAAAAATATTACTCTCCTCAAAATATGTATACCTAACACTCTCCTAAGAACTATTTTTAAATAGTAAATTTATAAATAATATAAATGTGTACGCCATTTGTACATGACGTTTAGATCACCCACTGACGTATTTGTGGGAAATGTTAACGAACTTTCAGTACTACATATATTTTCTTTTTACAATATTACACTTGAAATATCAAAGCGATGTCTTTTACACTAAATAAAATCCCGGAAATTGTTTTTTTTTTCAGGTTCACTATTATGTATATTTTCCTTTTAACCACCATGTAGTCTGGAAATTGAAAGAGATTGAGAGAAAAATATCCCAAAGTTCAGGCCATTTGTTGGGCTATAAATCGCGCTACATCTTACGAGTCATTTGTACTTCTCTAAACGTCTATGACAAGGATACAATGTTTCACTCAGTAACTACTTACATCGAGAGCAATAAAACTGACTGATAACTTGTCTCTTATTTATTTGTAAGAGTTAGAACTAATAAGCGTTTCACTTACTCTTTCAATATCAATTTATGACATCCATTTATTTTGGGCTTTCATCACTCGTTTCAATATACGAGTAGCTACCTTAATACATATTTATACCCCTTCCATCTTTGTCTCTATATAGTTTGACTACGCAATTTACTTTATCTTACGTCGTGGCATGCTTCCTTCAGACACAACGTATTTAACACATTTGCTCATTATTCGGACGCTTACCTTTTTTACATATTGGACAGTGACATTCCTGAAAAAAAAAAATATATAAAAAATCTACACCATATAAAAAACTTGAAGGAAAACTTCGCAAGTTCCAGACAATTTTTTTGATTTATTGTCAAAGAAGAGTGTTTTGTACGATCTCTCGGCGTTTCGTAGTTAAATCAGTGCGGCTTATGGCGCTTTTAATCGAGCAATTTAATATAATGAATGTGGTCTATTAGTCGGACGGGGTTGCCGTCAACCGCTAACTCAACAGTAAGCTTTTTCCTTGAAGCTTTTAGTTTAATGTTTTATGCTTAAGACAATTTTCTATAGCGTTGACTTGCGACATAAGTATTTGTGGAATTTTAAATAATTGAGAGGCACTCAATTTTTTCATGCCGTCATTGCTATTTTTTGCACTGGCTATCATTCTAATTAGACTTAGCTTACATCAACACCAGCTTATTGCAGCTTACATCCACTCTGTCAATACAAAAGAGATCACGTTTCTTACGTCAAGAAAAAATACCGATTTATATAACTCTAAATGTTCTTAAATTCCTAAAATAATGTTATTTTATATGTTTCATTAGCTCTTATTTACATATCCTTAGAACCCACGATGTATATTGTATAATTAATGGAATTCAGAAACACAGAAACGTATAAAGGTTAAGAAAACGGTCAATAAAATTTACATTTATAAACACAAAGACAGGCGCACATTTTACAACAAGCAAAGATGGCTGCGCTGGAATCCTGAGACAGCAATATACTGTTTTCCCGGCAGGTAACTAAACGTGACTTGTTTCCTTTTAATATTAGCCCCAGACACCTCATGCATTAAATATTAAAACGAACGAGTAATGGGCGACATTTTAAATCTGTCCCAGCTATACTTCGTTTAATCGCCCCATTTATAATGAAGAATATGGTTCGTTATAGTCTCACCTCCCCTCGAAGGGTTTGTAAGTAATCGACTCGCTATTAGTTTTGTATTGATTTGAGTTGCTTGAAGAACTTTAAATATTTCTATATAAATAAAACGAGTCACTCAAATATATATATAAAAGATGGGAATTACACTGACTTGTATTATATACATATTGGAGGTTTATTAATAATGACTTGTTGAAACAGTTACGTATCATTAAGATCTCTTTACTGGTTTAGTGAACATAAGCGCAGTTACCAAGGGGGGTCTTGGCTAGATTTCTGTAAGGAAATTTCACAGCCTGGAGTTTGGACTTGTGCTTGGTAGAAAACATTAGTCACCGACTTACATGATACTTAATAACAGAAATGGTGAAATATAGGTATACAACTGTGTCCACCTCTGCGTACCTCGTCGAGTAATACAGGCGTGATGCTGTGATATGTAAGACGCAGGACAGAAGCAGACCTTTTATTCTTGCGAAATAGTCTTGTAACAATAGGAAATAGAAAATATCCAAGAAAATCCAAGTGTTTCCGTTAAATATAAGGTACGTGAATCATTGGGCAAGATAATGGCGGATCCTGCACTTAGCGTGATGGATCCACCTCCAGCCCCAGCGTGTAATGATAAATGACTGTCAAACCCCCGAATGTAGGTCACGGAACCCAGGTCTAATGGCCCAGCAACCATATATTTTAAAACTAACGATCCAGTTTTGTTTATGGCGATTATCATCGAACTTTATGGGAAAAGTTTTTGGTTAAGTTATGGTGCAAGTAGTTTGTATGAGTTGCTGCCGAATAAACTGTGAGATACTTTGACTTTGGGACGTTTGATATAAAAAGTTATTAAAATAATAAGTAGGTATTAATTATTATTAGGGCTCTAGGTTTTATGATGGTTTATAAAATTCGCTTTGGTGACGTAATGGCTTAGAAATTTCAATAACAACACAAAGATCAACGTATTCGATATTTACATACTGAGAATTTGATGCTCATTAAAATAATCAATTCAAATAGGTCTATACTAAACTCTTTAGCATGTCACTTTTTTATCTATTAGGTGCATTTCCTATCTGACTAACACTGAGAAGAAACACCGAAACATAACGTAGTATGACGATTGTTATTCTCGAAGAGTTAGGCAGAAGTATATTGTACCACATTTCACCGACTGAGTGTTAATTCATGCATAAAGTTATTAAGTTTCTTATGGTGGTGATTCTATCGCCATCTACCGGGTACAATTCCAAACTCTTAACTAGCAATGTGGAATTTCTAGCAAAGAACCCAATAACATAGTAATATCTCAGGTTTTCGCGATCACTACACATTTCAATAAAACAACTTTTAAACGTATTAATCGCAGGATAACTGACCATCACCTGCGATTACGAACGCTACACACTTCAAAATTTCAGGCAAAAAAAAAAAAACAATAATACACGCGATTAATCCGCTTAAAAGCTGTTTTATTAAAATGCCCAGTCCGGAAATCGAACACAGGACCTCACACACAGAAGCCGCACCTGCACAGTAAGGCAATCACAAACAATAACGTATTACGTATCTAAATACATACTTCAATAATATCATAGCTAATATAAATGGTCTTGCCACACAAGCAAAGCAAATCTACCATCTCAGCTTGAGCTAAAGCAAGCGTTCTAGCTATAGTCTATACTAAAAGCCAACGATAACCATATCTTCAGCTAATACAGCTGTATTAAGATAATCCAAGTACCGACAATTATATTAGATATATGTCTGGCAAACAGCCAATACAGTTATAATTGACAACAAGATTGATGTCTGTCTGTACTGACGATTTGATCATATGTGAGCCGTTTTATAAACGATTATTGAATATCTTTTATCGATTTAGAGAACTCTTAAATTGTATCGAGTGGTAATGGTATTTTGTCGTCTTTCAACTGTCTATATTGGGTAGTTGAATATTGGTGAGAGTAATTAGTTTGATTGCATTGGTATATTTTAAAAAGTGATCAAAGAGTATTTATAAGTACATAATATATTATCTGAGACGCTGCAGAATGTAACTGCCTCGTTGATCTGATCCCAGGCGTGACTTCGATTCCGAGATCGGAAGTGTTATTGGGTTTTTCTGTGAGACTGCCAGACCAGTTTAGCCACCAACTCACCTGATAGTAAACGACGGTATAGCCGTAGATGGATTTTAGGAAATTCTCAAAAGCAGCCCGGGCTTTGGAATAGTACTCGGTAAGTAGCAATAGGCTCACCACCTATTATGTTATTGACATATATATATATATAGTAAATTTTACTATTGACAATTATTGAATTCTTTTTTAATAAGTTTAACTATTTTATTGCTTATATTTGGCTTAGGTAACGCTTGAGCTCTTATATCTTTAGAGGTGCCACCCCTAAAATAACCTCAGACACACCCAAAAAAAGTGTTTTACATTTATTTACCAAAATGGACTGCATTTGCTCCTGTATCCGATTTAATTACTTTCAAATCAATCTATCGTAGGTAAAGCAATAGTTTGCTGTATGCAATACAGAATACTCTTATATAGATTTACACACAACAAACTATCCAAAGACAACGTAAAAGCCCCAAAGTACATATTTCACAAATAAAAAGGAAATCTATTTACTCCTTCCAGTTTATTTATCCTCCAAAAATGGTCTTAACCCGTCAACTTTATCTTTGAGAAAGAAAATAGCCGTACGCGTACGTGCTAGTACAAAAACAACTGATTGCGGAGAAACTGTGGCTAAAAGTTACTGATATACGACTAGATAATATAGTCTCGCATGGCACATAGCTCAACCTAACGAGATTTTACTGCCCTCCCCTGGCCCGTAAATTCAAGCCCACTATTCTTTTCCCTGTAGAATTTCGTAAATTTATTCCTTAGCACAGGGAATTCGACGCATTTATAACGGTTTGATGTGATAAACCCGTTCCGATAGCTGTTATTTTATGCATAATGTTTGGACGTAATGTTGCTTTGGTAAACTAGAGTGGAGAAATAAAGTCATGGAGACGTTGTAAAGAAGAATGTCGAAAATATTTATAGCGCATATTGTGGAGCCAAAATTTATCGATACCTATAATTTTACTTTGGTGTCCACTAAAGCCTGTATATAGCGCTTTATCTATCAGATAGGTTGTTTCATTCCAAAAGTACAAAAGTATCACAAAGAAAACAATACATAGATTTTATCACAAATTTACTCTTAACATAACTAGCCCATAACTGTCCCACTGTAGGGCAAGGGCCTCTTTTCAAACAGAGAAGGCTCGAACATAAATCACCACACTAGCTCACTGCAGGTTGATTTTGGACCATTATGTCCAGGTTTCCTGACGATAATTCCTTTCATCTTATGTCTGTGATGTCTTAGATCAACTATATAATATGGCATTGCTTGCATTTAAGAAGAGTATTCATAACCACTCGGTATTTACTCACACACACAAATAAATTTAAATCAGTATTAGTACCAGAATTTCCTATTAGCACAATAAATATACAGTAGTAAGCATGTATGAGACATCATACATGTAACCCACATTAGGAGACACTGCCTCATCTCTCATGTATCTTACACAGCCCGTGCCTCGTTAACATCGTTATTTACCGACCTGTTTGCCAGTTTACATACTTGAACGTGTACAAATAAGTAAGATTTACTACACCAGGGGAATATACACTTTTTTCTTAGCATTACTTAGTTTTGTGATTCTCGTTTTTTTTTATAAACTAAATACAAGGTGTTTTTCTTTGTTTGTTTGCAACAAACAATTGAAAGCTAAACTAATCTTTGCAAGCAGGGTTTTAACTTGCACCCATTTGATTGGTACTTCAAGTGTTCTGGCAATCCAAAGGAGGCAGGCAAACTCTAAATTTAACGTTTGCTTCACATATGTTAATGCATCAAAAGTACATACAAATATGAAAGGAACATTAATGAATGTTTAATTTATAAATTTTTGTGAAAATAAAAATATGGTTGTACTTGTATTTTTATTACCACTACGCATTTGTTAATGTATTCGAATACGACTATTTATATTTTATTTAGCAAATGAATTAATACAAATAATGTACTACAATCCTATTTAAGAAATATTTACTATATATAATAAAACTTTACTGTAATGTTTCCATATCACCTATATTACCTTGCGTTAATTAATTACACGAACCAAATTGACCAATCAGTGACAGGACATAGTGGCGTACGGTGTCATTAATTCGGTCTCGCGGTCGCAAACGCGGTTGCAAGCGTCAGATCCGATCCTGACAGATATTATTACCACATTGGCAAATGTTCTGGTTAATAAATCTCTTTCTAGTGAAAGTTGCATAGTCATCGTACTTTTAATATTTATTTGGGATAATCTTATAATAAACAAACATGGATAATTTTATTTCTACAAATGAGTTTTGTCAGCAGATATTATTATTTTCCTCCTAACTGCCAAGTAAGTTATTAAAAACCATAATTACCGAATATTTTTTGACAACAAATCTTAGAATTGATAGTAATTAAGTATAATTCGAAACCAAAGACACTTCGCAAACACTGACCAAAACAAAAGTTATTAGAGAAATATATTTTATGGGGCTATACCCCATAATACCTTCTTATTGTACGGGCACGGTTTCAAAATAGGTATTTCAAAATTTAAAAACCCAGATGGGTTTATACAGATAACAGAGACAATGCTAGGCATAAATCGACCATTATCACCGGGTCCGTCGCCTAGGGCCGTTTGATTCAATTCCAGGGAGATTTACTGACGCCCTTCCGACACCTCACCTCAGCAACATTGTCTTGCTGCTAATTGAATCGCCTCGTGTATGGGAGGTCTTGCTCGCCTGGACAGAAAACGGATGTAGGCCTATGACGATGGTATAGAGTTCATAATTATGGTTGTAGAATATTTAATATTACAACAGGTATAATTATATGTTATATTTTCATTAGACCGTGGTACGAGTATTCCTATATGTTTATAACTATTTTGTCAATCGTAATGTTGCCAGGCTATAAAATTAACAGGGTTAGTCTTGAAAATAATTCTGCTTCATTGACATTGGAATGGTGTCAGTTTTTCAACCGACGAAAAAAGGAGGAGATGCTCAAATCAACAAACAATTGTTTTTTTTTTTTGTATGACCACGCATGTTACAGTCTAAAACATTCTCTAGCGGAATTCCTAATTGAGTCAAACGTGATAGGTACTTTGAACATATAACAAATTATTGAATAGATTTAGGCGTTACTTTGCGGAAGTCCATTACAATGGATGCAAATAAATACAATATCTAGCTACTTCCACAAAATTGAGGGTAGTCATGCATTACCTGTGCACCGCCCGCCCGCCCGCAAATATATGCACATACGCAAGCGGTGAAAATTCCGACTACCACCAACTACTCTACACGTGTTTCGCCCCTCCACGGGGCATCATCAGGAGCTGTTAGACCGTGCAGTGTCCGCCACCGAGTCAGGCACTGCACAGGTAATGCATGACCACCCTCAATTTTGTGGAAGTAGCTAGATATTGTATTTATTTGCATCCAATATAACAAATTATTAGTGGCATCGTTACACAGATAATATAAATTATTTTGTTGTTGTGTGTCACAGGAACTTAAATGGCATTAAGTAGGCGGAAGCTTATACAACGTTTACAACACTTAATTACTTATAAGATGTTATATTTTCAAGTAGCATTTTTCTCGGTTTATCCTTAGACTAAATAAATAATACTTAGATAAAAGTTGTTTCTAAGTAAATACCTAAAAAATAAATAAATAACCAGCCCATAACTGTCCCACTGCAGGGCAAGGGCCTCTTCTCATACAGAGAAGGCACGAGCTTGATCACCACGCTAGCTCACTGCGGGTTGGCGATTCTAGACTACCAAGTCCAGGTATCCTCACGATGTTTTCCTTCACCGTATGTCTGTGATGTATTAGATTAACTAAGAAAGTACATATGACATTGAAAAAGTCACATTGGTACTATGCCAGGTTTGAACCCACAACCTGCGGCTCAGGAGGCGGCCCGTAACCACTCGGCCATCACGACATAAGTACTAGTAAGTAAATACCTAGTTAACAAATAATTCTAGTAACCAAACCATCTTTAAATTCATATGACATATTGTTTATAGTCTCTAGTATAGGTACACATGCAAGAGTTCCTATTGAATAATATCTCGAGAATTAGACAATTTATCAAGTAAATTCTAAAACCGAAATTATCACTAATAATATCGACACATAAAACCCTCATAACATTAATTTCGAGGAAAGGAATCCAACACAGAACATTCTCGGGCGTCATAATCGTGACCACTAGGCCATTGAAGCGTATCCCGAGTCCCGAATACCGCGGGAATGCGGTCCCGAGAAAAACATGATATTACCGAATGCGTGAATCATCTGAACAATGTTTGCGACAGTTATGGCGGCGTTCTCCTGAGTTATTGTGTTCCAGACTCAAATTTACTGTGATTTAACGTCTACCGGTCGTTATTTTTCTTGCCATTTTCCTTGTGGCTTGCGAGGGGTTTTCGGAATAGGACCCGTAACGTACTGCTTGAGAGGCCTAGAGGGCTCGTTTATTACTGCCTTGTTGCAACTCGAAAGTATTGATCGTAGAACCATACACATTGTTTCAAATTTTTTCGTGTGTTTAAGTATATACATATTGTATGGTTGGTTGAACTTTAACACTACACTAATAATTTCAAAATCAGGACCACATTAATATAACCATTAGATAACTGAGCACCGACCCCACTAGCAAAACGCATTAAACAATCTTGAACCAAATAGATTTCCAATCGGTTTCTCGAACAAAACGTTTTATTAAATTAAAATCCACTCCTCACAGTTTGATGTCAGACATTCAGTCTGTGAAATGAAGCATCAAATCCACAAAAATTAGACAACTGAACAATTTAGCTCGAATTTCCGCTCGTTCGGGCCATTTAACCCAATAAATTTAGACCATTACCCTTGTCCGAGCGGGCCGCAATAAAGTGCTTTAAAGCGCCCGTGTCGCTTTGAAAACTCGTTACGTTTTTTTAAAGCGAAGACAGAAATAAAATTAATTTTGTATAATTGGGGAAATTATAAAACGTTTGGATGTTATTCCGGTCGTTCGGTTTGCGTCCCTCGTGTTTATATGTGCGAATTGGTGTTACAATATTGGATGGTACTTTTTTACAATTTTTTTTGTAATTTGAAGCGATAGGAATTCTCCAAAGACAAATACGTGAACAGCTTCAGCCAAGCTATTACGAAGTACTAGCAAACTAACATGATTTTGCGACTCATAAAACTACTTAGGGCCGGCGTATTTTTTATATCAATGTCCGTGATTTGATTCGCCTAGAGCGAGAATACTTTTTTTTAATCGCGTGTATTCTCTATTCTGCGCCACGCCAATATGCGCCGACCCTAAGAGCTACTTAGCCTGTCTAAACAACTTACATAGTACAAGCCGTAACAACGTAGACAAATACAAGTTGTTAAAATATCTACTAACGATAGTTAACAGGGGAGTGGAGTACAGCGATAAAATCCGGTACATCGGTTGAACTCCGGTTAAGCTCTTGATAGACATAACTTTGCGGAGTGCTTGTTTGGCTTGTGTTTTGTTGAGTTTAGGCAGCATGCAAAAATGTTCAACAACTCGATTCATACAGTGCCCAGACAGAGCACATACATTGTATGTAACTACTTTTTTTTTATTATAAATGGCCACCAACTCGCCTGATGGTAGGCGACGGTGTGGCCGAGGATGGAGCACATAGATCCAGAAGAAATCTATTCACTCCATGGAGAGTGAATATATTTGGGGAGAACGATAGTTGGGGAGTTCATGCAACTGCCTAGACTAGTCCTCCCACAACAGTTGCACCGGACTACATCCCGAAATACGACTAGGCATGGCTTCGTCCAGTGGGTGGTAACCAGCCACGGTCGAAGTCCCACCAGAGCTGTGTTGCCTGTTTTGCACCCCCCAGGGGCCACGTGTCGGGATTCCATTTTAAGGGTCCACTCCTACAGACGCGGGCAACTCAGCCCCCAAACAAAAACTACTTTATTGTATTAGGTAATACATCTGTGGTGATAGTTGTATGCGGTAAATAAATACAGTATTGTTTTTAGATTCTTGCCCTATCCGGGTGACATTCCCGGTTAATATCCTGGTATACACAAACATTCCGTAACTGTCCCACTCCAGGACACCGCCAGCACGATAATAACTAAAAAAACTCCAGTGAAGAAATAAGTTTAACATGTCTAAACTCAACCGTCGTTCATTTCAAAATCCATTTTGAATTATCACATTACTCACTCAACTGTCTCACTTACAAACCGACTACCCAAACCAGAACTTGAAGTATTAACTTCAAGTTACAAAGTTTTGAAAGCACTTGAAATAAATACGGCTGAAACTTGACTATCTGCCATCGATTCCTTTCAAACTCATGTGTTTAAACCGTGATTAAACTAACAGATTGAATACAATACTTTCGTATTTCTCAATAAATTACTGTAAATATTTATTCGAAAGTCGTTAAAGCTGAATTAAAACTTTTACATATTATCAATTACCTACTTATAAATTAAAAAGTTTGTATTATTTAAGGTCCTAATTTATTAGGTAACTTTCTTTCTTTAATATATAAGTCCGAAGCCAAGAATTAAATGGTAATAACAAATTATTTGACATTACCACAGTAATTACCTACTAGCGAGACGAAAAATGCTTCACGAACGGCAAACATAAGAAAAACAAATTATAGTATTTTATAATAAGGTTTAAGTAAAAAAAAAGTTACTTATAAAATTAGGACCTTGTGTTGACCTACGTGAAAATCGTACATTAATTCGCACTATTATATCAACAAACAACGAAACCCACGCACACACACATAAACCACTCAAACACACACATTAAATAATAAATCAACATCTGCATTTGTCTAATATCGGTAAGTACGGCTTACAGTAATACAAAATCAATAGTGAGGCTTCAATTAATCGGTACTTCGGCGGTTCGGCAGTTCGGTACGCAGTACGCAAAGCCGATTTCACTAGGATCGCGGTACTTACGGCCGGTATACACCAAAAGCTCTCTTGATAATGGATGCCGGGGTTATTCATAATTCAGGTGCTTGGGAATATAATGGCGTTGACGGGTGTTACATAGAAAAGTATAGTATGTTGGTTTGATGTTTATTTATAGTCTGGTTTGGGTAGAATGTTAGTGATATAATTATTTGTTATTATATTCTGTACATTTTAGGAAGGCTTACGCGACATATGTCACTCGTAAATAGGTGTTTCGATTATCGATTCCTTTTCGGAACAAATTATTGTAATATTCACATCCCTAAAATTTAACACTTGTTATGTCAAGCTTCTTATGATAAATGTATTCAAAGTGCGATACACACATTCTTTAACCTTCAACAATAATTCTGGTAAAGCTTCGAAAATCTCAATTAATTTAACCTCATACTGGCTGATTCATTGAGATCGGTCAGTGTGGACAAATTTGAATCTCAAACAATCCCCTGTATATTATGTTACTTTTGCACTGTTTGCTTTCAGACAAATGCTACATCAGACAAAACATTCAAATCTAAACAATGAGTAATTATATCCATGCCAGAGGGGGTATCCCTATTCACTGCGTCATTGGTCTAGTGCCCGCAACGCAGCTGTTGAGTTCTCATTAGCAGCCCGGAGTTAGGAAGCTAGCACCTAAGGCACGTGTAATACCACCATGCTACGGAGAACACGTAAAGCCGTCGATCCTGCGCCTGATTTCCATCCGTTCGTGGCAGATTGCCGTTCCATCGGACTATGAGGGTAAAGAAAGAAGTTCGCGCATACACTTGTGAACTATAATATCTCCTGCGTAGGTACTAAGCTAATCTTCGTGGAGATCGAAAATTTGGTCGGCAGTATATTATTTTTCACAGTAAACAAGGATTAAGGCGTCGACGCGTATCATATTAATGCAAAATCAAGTCAGACAAAACCTCAACTTAGGTATTGTAACTCAATGTTTCAAAGTCTACGTCAATTAGTACACCATTGTAAATTGCCTCGTGTGGGGTTGAAAAACGAGTTGTGCCTAACAATACAACAATGAAAGGCACCGAACAATACTTGATGTATATAACCACATAAAATAAGTAGCTTTGTAGACGTATATAATGCCTGGCGCCGAATACCGAATATTGTTGAGAAAAACAAGGTTTTCAGGTTAACATAGCATTCACTAATAACGCAGAATTCTATTTATTCCTCCTACACATTGGATCACAAATGTAACTATAAAAATAAAAAATAATTAATAAAATATATGACCGCATTTTTCCACCCTTCAAATAGGCCACTAACACGGGAGTTAATAACAGCATCAGTTAAATGTGGTTGTACAAGTCTATACCCTCTGCCTGCCCCTTCGGGGAATTCTTACAGGCGTGATACTGTGTTATGTGTTTAAATACACAATGATTTCTTAACACCAGGTTCACAACAAAATATTAAAGTAGAATGGGATACAAGCGTGATTGTATAACGGTGAATGTTGAGAATTAATGTGCTTACCTAGTTCCAAGAGGCTCGAGGCTTAACAATAACCACATAGGTCCCATAACCCGAACCGTAGGTGACTGATCAGTCCGCTACAGGATGGCAACTTTTTAAATCCTATGTTATAATTTTTTATACATGTTAGATTGCTATATTAATTTATAGAATTCTAAGGAACATTGAAAAACATTAGGCAATAAATAAAATTTAATAGATACGAACAAGTATGTCGATAGTTTAGTTGGAAGAGCTATGTTATGGCATGACAAAGATCGCGGATTCGAGTACAGTTAGTATTTAGAATTTGTCAACAATTCTTAGAAAAAAAAACTGTCTTGCTTCTGTTTAACATTAAATCCTCAGTTTTGTTACTGAAATGTATGACAAGTCAAAAAAAAATAATTTAATGTAGATTTTGGCACTTTGGCAGGCGTTTAGGCTAACTCTATTGACATGGAAATTATTGTCAGTTTTTAGTACATTACATCGTATATTGTAACTTTTCTATTAAGAGTAAAAATATTATAAAACACGTAGCAATGCACTCCATATTGAATATGCCAATACAGTGATAATTTGTTTGTTATTTACACTCTAAAAGGTCTAGCGCAATAGTCAAGTAAATTACTGCTAACACTACCAATACAGGCTTATATTCAGCAAGACTAAAACACTACCCGATACCTGTATTACATTATACAATTACACGTAATAGGTAGGTAATTAAGTTGTGTAGAGAACAGATAATCCTGCGCCCCTACGTAAGGTGAAACTTGCAATTATCGTCCGGGTATAAATCCCGCTCACAGCAATATTACCTGTAACACGGCTGTGTATTAATTATTGATCATAACATATCATGTATTAATAGGAATATTATGGAGTATTGATTGGTGTTTATTTTTCACCGACACCTTTTATCAGTAAGAAATGATTGGACTCTATGTGTGCTTGACAAAAAATGCGCGTTTAAACACGTTGAATGTGCTCTAATAAAAAAGTAGTCAAGCAGTTGATACGTAATGTAAATTACCGTTAATTTTTTTGTGGAAAAAGAATACGGTCGCTAACAGGATTCGAACCTGCACCTCCCAGATAAATACTCCAGGCTAAGCATGCGTTAATGCTTTTCAATCACTTATCTGTATTTTCTAAATAAACTTCAATATCAAGAGTTGACTCTATTAAATAAGTAAAAATCATTCCTAAATATATAATAGTTACCAAAACTGAAAAAAGTACGTTTTTACAAATCACTCAGTCCTGCAATTTATTCCGTCTACATTCGGACACTAAATAAAAACAACAGCCAATTGTCCCTCCAAAATGAAAACGCTAAACGAGCGATCCCTTATAAATTTTACTTTTTTAAATTCAGCTCGTCACAGGAATTGGCGCGTCAAACACATGAGAGGTGCCCGGGGGGACGAATCGACAGAGAACCCAAACCTAACAATTTTACACACGAAATTTACTGGCCATAAAAATATCTGCCTATATTTTATATCCTGCCGGGAATTCCGGCGATTTTTTTTCGCATCGCTTGTCTAGTTTATGCTTAGTACTCATAAATGTCAAGGTTTTACGCGTAGAGTGCTGGAAAGTGGGGTATCAGCAGCGATCATAAACTGTAGCGAACGGTTGAAAGAGAATGGCTTTAGATCTAAAGTAAATAAAGAGAAATGGATTATGATTTCGCATAAAGTTATTTATGCTCCTAATACATAAAATACATCGTCAGCATACTCCATTGTAGACAAGTACCTATCGTAAAATTATCATAGCTTAAAATAAAGTGCTCTATGTTAATTATCTCAGTTCAACATCAAAGCATTATATATAGACACTGCTCAAAGTTTGTCTAAGGTCGTCAGAAGATGCCTAATTATATTTTATACATATACATAATGATAGAATACATACCTAAACACTGCTAATGAAAATGATGCTAATTTTGGTTCTAGGCACAAAATACAATAACGCAAGATATTCATTAATATCTAGTCTAATAAGAAGAAGCTCGCAAACGTCCTCTCATTACGCAGAAAAACGGGTCAGGTGAGCGCACGCATTGTCGGCCAAGCCATTTACTCACAATACACACAGTTAATCACTCACGCGATTCCTCGTAATATCATGCCTTAACACGTAACGGGAACAAATGAGTCGAGTCGTCGGCAATCATCGCACGAATGCGTAAATCTTAAGCGAGATTAGTGTTCGCTCTTGACCTAAATCGAGGTATGAGGGATATATTATTTTCTTTGAAGTACGGTCGTAGCGCTTAGTAGCCTTTATTAACAACGAAATATTTTGATCCTCCGAAATCTCTGGAATTTCGACAGCTCCTAAATTCTCGTAGGTATTTGAATATTGTATTGGATTTCAAAAGTGAATTAGCAATTTTATAATTCAGTGAGTCCATTATAGTTAGTGAATTTTGAGTGGGTATTATTAATGTACAAATAAATTATATATAAAACAATTATTAAGTTCAATTATTAATAAGTCAGTTAACTTGGTTTATCAATAAGATTCCAGACATTCTGGTAAGTTGAATTTAGCATGCGTAGGTATGAGAGTGCAGATTACAGAAACTATAAGGGATTAATCAGTAGGATTATACTGTAAGTTATGGAACTAGTGCGCGATAGATAATGCCAGGAGCTTGGAGGGGGCTTATCCAGAATTTCATATGTAATAGGTACTTACCTATAACTATTTCACTTAGCTGTACATTTCTAGAAGCAGGTGTAAATATCCTAGTAGATTGGCAAACTTAAGAATTTTGATAACTTAATATAATATGTTGCCTGTATTTGATATAGTTTAGCAACTACATATTCATTTTAATTTGCCTCCTATTAAAAGTAAAAGCGCCGTAACAGTCATGAAACCCTTCTCAATAACATCAAACGAAACGAACTTTGGTATCTAAATACGTATAATAATACCGTGTCGGTCAAATTGTTCATCCGGACTACGTGTTTATTTACCGGCCAACGGGGTATAATTGTGCCGTAATCAGCGGGCGGCTCGCCCACGGGACCGGGCTGCGGTGCCCGTAAATAGAGCTCTCATAGACGACAACTGGGGCTTCCACCCTGATTGTTAGCCGCTTAGAATTTTATTGGTTTATTTTAAATAGTTCTTTCAAGTTAATTAGGATGGTTTTGTTTAGGTAATTGTTCGGTGACCTAATTACAATTGGAGCGTCTAGATTTGACGCACCTTTTGCCAAATGCTAGCTCATAGCGATTTATTCTTGAAGTACGATGAAAAGTCTACAGTCAAAGTAGTTAATATATGTATGTACGTTGTTTTTATTAGCAAGCTGAATAAATCCAAGCATAACAACTGACGTGGTTTTAGTATAAAATGTCTAGCCACACTTTTATTACTTCCTGTATCCTTGGTTGTCATGGCAACTCAACAAACAAGGAAGAAGGTTCTTATTCAATGTTATTATCGTCACTTGGTCTACATTTCCACATCTTTCTCTTTATCTTCTATATACCAGGGTTCTAATAGGCTCAGCATTAAAAATTGTAAATTCTTAAAGCTTAAAAATATAAGTACGTATTGTTATGAAATCAATCCTAATTATAACAAATACTGAAACTATGATATCAAATTTACTACAAATACGCAACGCCCTAATAATAGGTGGCCAATTATCTCACTCCTGGGCATCCTAAATAACCCCAACATACTAAAGACTTAAGTTCTGAACTATTTATACGATGGAGAAGGTAATCAAAGTTCTTCTTTCCCCGTCTCGTTAGGAACTAAACATTTTTTATTATTATGTGGAAACCTTTATGGATATCCTCTACCTGGCAAGAGATATGTCTGACTTCTACCGACTCAAACAAAATGGCTATCTCAGCACATAAAGAATGGACATAGTTTACTCGAGCAGATCCAACCAGTACCTCTTCTGTAGCATGCTTTTGGTACGTCACGCGAGACACCGAACCGTGTCCCCGAAAACCCAACAATGTACACTTCGGGGCAGCTAACACTCTGTGACCCCCGACCCGAATTGTGTTGTTCGATTCCTGGGTCGGGTAAAGTGTTATTGAGTTTTTTTGTAAGGAAATTCTCAGTAGCAGTCCGGAGTTTCGAACTGTGCCCAGTTGATGGCAATAGGCTCACCATCTATAACATAGGACTTAATAACAGCATTGGTGAAATGTGGGTGTACAACTATGTACACCTCTGCCTACCCCTTCAAGGAATACAGGCGTAATGCTATCTAAAATAAATACGAACCGCTAAAACATTCAATAACATGTTAATCAGAAGCATTGCAGCACACATAACATATTAAAGCCATCATTACCATCTAATGGGACAGAATCGCGAAGTAATCAGGCCCTACCTGCCCCTCGGGGGACCTACAATGTCTCGTAATTATGTTACAGCCCGTTCATCTTGAATTTATGGCGTGTTGTATCAATTTTCACAACGTTTCTGCGGTTGTGTAGGTACATTATTACCTACTGTAGCTCGCGAGAGTGCGTTTAGCAGTATTAATTAATTATTAATATGTCCTCGCTTTAGTTGTGGTTGTTATTTGAACAGGGTTGAGTAGTTCAGATGTTTTAGAAAACTAAGTTAGTAGATATATCTACTCGTACAAAATATAACACATTAGCATCGAGTCTACATTCCTCAACTGGCAGGCAGAAGTCCGGTCTGCCATTGCAAATTTGCTATCAGAAAAACGTACACTATCCACTTGGCAAAAATCATAATTATCAACAATGATCTTACAATTGTCTTTTAATAATGCTACCTCAGTATCCTACAATATATTTACAAGAAAATTGGAAGTCAAGATAATAAAGTGAGAATTATTAAGTACTTAAATACTTGGCAAGCTATACTCAACTTGCGACCCGGCGGGCTTTTCTATGCGGCCCCTTGAGCTTAAAGAAGGTCGGTAACATAAAGTATTTAATACGAGTTTAACTTAAGTACCTAGTTGAACACCAGGGAAGCCTTTATCTTGCAGTAGGACAGTGCAGGTTAACAATAATAAATATAAGTTTAAACTATTTTGAGAGTTTTAATTAATAAAAATGTTTATGAGTTTTGAAGATAGCTATATAAAGTGATTTGCGCGTGGAAATACTTTATAGTATTATGTTTATTAATATTTATTTATTCATTACTATTTTATTTTTTTGAGATGCTCGTGGCTAAGTAACAGTTGTACAGATCTATCGATCGAGGTTAATCTGCGGTCGGTCTGTGGCTAGGTGACCATCATTTCATACCGAGACCCCTCCGTGCCTCGGAGAGCACGTCAAGCCGTCGGGCCCGGTTGATGTTAAGATCTATGACAGCCGAGGAGATATCGTGTCACCCAGTTACTGGGTTATGGAGGTCAGATAGGCAGTCACTCCATGTAAAATACTGGTATTAAGCTGCATCCGATTTGACTGGAAGCCGACCCCAATGTAATTGGGAAAAGGCTAAGCAAAATATTATATTCATTACTATTTTCAAATTTATTCCTTATTTTTATTGGTTTTCTAATATCTTTACGGCATAATTTAGAAACCACATTACTTCTACTAAGCAATGTTTCGGGACAAAATTTATCGGTGCCAAATTTCATTAAAATCGATTTATTACTTTCTTAAGACATCAAAAATTTTATAATATTACACATAATTAATGTTACAATATTAAATAGGTACCTACATAGTAAAAGTTGATAGCAGAGCTTAACAAATATTCACATAAAATTAGTACAAATTACAAGATTCAATACGATAAGTAAATCAGGGGAACATGACTAAATCTGCATAAAGCAAGCGAACCAGAGGGTCTTCCTAGTCAAATTGATACTGAAATTGAAATCCATGAACCGTCCTCTCGCTGCAATTAAACTTTACCCAAGCTATTTCAACTATCAAAGTTATTTGCACTGACTTCAATCGCAAAACTGAAAATTACGGTATACATACCTACACTTATGTCAAATATACACTTTATTTACACTATATGCATAAAGCATCATGATTATATACCTACTCCTCAGAATAAGGTAGAGATGTAGGTAGGTACAGTATTACAAATCCGTTCCAACCTAAAATGTTAATGTGGTATTAATGTACAAACCATGGCTCATGGTCTTGTTGCACACCCTTACCTGCACCCGGCAGGAACTGAATAACGCTGTCCGTATGGCGAAATACTGGTTAACATAATATCATTCGTGCAATCGACACGATAGCAGAAGAAGGTTTCACCAGCGCCGTTATTAAATCCGATGCAATATGTGCTAAGTCTGGAATTTCCTAACAGGAAATCGAAATCCTAATAACCATTTGCTTGACCGAATTCGAGCCCGGCGACTTCATGTTCAGCAGCCGCGCTTACGACCACTGTTGTGGCAATATTTAGAAGGACGATTGATAGTTTTGTCAATAATGTTGTGATCTCAGCACAGTATCTCTATATCTACATAGTATTTATATCCTCCGATTGCCTGTCTGTCCACGATTTTCTCCGCAATCCGTTTGTCTTTTTGCTAAAGAAAAATTCTAGAGAATAAATATTTTTTTCTTTTCAATAAACGTGTTATGGAACTCTTTCTGTCCTTAGCTTCATAATTGTTTTGATTTGTATTTATGTATGTTTATTATTTCTTATTTAATATATGTATCCTTTCTATTTGCATATTGTATGATTCATATTTATTTATACGCTGTCTACATCTCTTATTTTAAATTCTCCTCTCGCAGGTCCGCTGGAAGAGATTGTTTAAAGAAATAAGCAGTACCTTTGTACATTATGTTCTAAATACTTAACCTGTTACATTTGTGTATGGGTACATAAATAAATAAATAAATGTTTCTATATGAAGGAATCACTTTCACTTTCTGCAAAGGTGCGAAGCCGAAGCAGAGCAACTAGATATTTTATAAAACGGAATACAATAGAGATGCAATACTACTGAAGCCTTGCCTATCTAAGTTCTGTCGACTGGTCCATCAAAATCCAATCTCAATTCTTCAGCCTATCACAAAATATGAACTAAAAAATACCTTAACTTCTCCCACCCTTCAAATAACCAAAACAATAGCCCCGTTAAATTCCCCATTACGAAACAAAAACTCAATTTATTGACAGCGGTAGTGTTACGTTGTATTATTCCATTACGGCGCGGCCTCCATTTTAATCGTGTTATAATCTCGGCTGTCGTTATGCGCCAGCAATGAACAATGCGCGCCGATAATTACTTGCCAGCTACTATTTATTTCCACCTCGATGTAATAGAGGTAAGGTTGGTACAAAACGTTGACTGTATTGTGTTGTAAGTTAGTGGAATAGGACAGATTTATGTAGACACTGAGAGACATGACGATGAGACAAAAACAACTAGGTTCGAAATGATAGGATTCCTAGACCTTATCTTATGATAGATTCTTTTGAATTGTATATTGAAACAGATAACCTGTCTTTTTGATAACCGCTTATAATTCATTTAGTTAAAGGTAGCAAACGTTGAAAGAAGTGCCTTTGCCTGGCTTGGGAATCGAACCCGCAACCTCATGCTCGGCAGCCGCACTTGCGATCGATACACCAAGAAAGCAACTTAGTTAAATCGATTCAAACCGTAGAAAATTAAACACCAATGTTATGTTAGTTGCTTTAAAGATTTATATCAAAGAGAAAACCTAAAAAATTGTTAAAAATATTTAATCTATTTCTACATTTCCAACAGTACACTAGGTATAGATAACTATCCATTTCTTCATATTCCTACATACACATTTTACGCTAAACTACAACACACCTATAACATCAAATGGTACAGTTGTCTACACTAACATTCATACACACACAAATACATTTAAATTTAGATCCCATTCTCTCCAACCGAAATGTACAAACTACTTATTAAGCATTTCTGTACTAAGGGCCCCCTTCCACGGCTCATAATTATGTGTTTCGGATTATGATGGATATGCTTTTGATGTATATGAACGACGTGCGAAATTACACGAGCCTTGTTACCGTGTAATACATCATAATATAAAGGCAAATGGTTTCCCGGCACATGGATGATGCCTGTCAAACGCAACTCAACGGTTTCAAAGGATAATTCTATTGTTTTGTGTGAAGGGTATTGGTACTGGTTGTTTTTATTGTGAAGATGATTTTTAAACTATTCCAGTAAGTTAACATAAGAAGGCACGAGCATTGATGACCACAATAGCTCACTGCAAGTTGGCGATTTCAGACCATTAAGTCCAAGTTTCCTGACGATTTTTTCCTTCACTGTATTTCTGGGTTGTCTTAGATTAACGAAGAAAATACATCATTCATACCTATGGCATTATAAAAGTAATTGACAAGTAAACCATAAATAAACTATTCTAGTTCAGATATGACATGTATGTGATTAAAATTTCCCGGACTTAAACTTAGATTACTTGGAGTAATTCCTTATGAAAGAATTTCGAAACAGATATATTTACCTAAAGTATCTGAACAAAACTCAAAAAAGTTAACACACCAGTAATAGGAACATAAAACCTATAAAAACTTGAATGGCTATCCCAGGACATAATATAGAAACGCTATATTAACCCCTGGGTTATCTGAAGATATTTTTCTCTTCCTATTAAGCTATAAATTATGTCGGTACCGAAAATCTATTGCAGACTGTTTTATCGGGTGAACTTGGAACTATTATACCAAATTGTTGGTTTTTCGTACCAAGAATAAATCGGAAAACACACGGACCTAAAATAATAAAATACCGAAAATAACGTGAATATTAGGTACCTACACGTTTCATAAAAAATTCTAGAAGATGAAATTATCTTGAAGTGACAAATGCGTCTCACAGCTACGGTTTTAATTTTTTGGTTTTATCCTAA
Organism: Xylocampa areola; assembly: GCA_935421205.1. NCBI lineage: Eukaryota > Metazoa > Arthropoda > Insecta > Lepidoptera > Noctuidae > Xylocampa > Xylocampa areola. The sequence continues at coordinate 6,505,338 of OW285217.1, read as the reverse complement.
ATTGTCGTTTCATATGTTCTAGTGTACGTGGCAAGGAGTCGTTGGATGCAAACGATTAAATACCGTGCAAAGTTGAAGTCTACAAGGCAGGATTATGTCCAATATCAGACGAAAAATGGCTGATTTAAATAATTATTTGTCCACTACGATATCCGGCGTTGTAAACGCCGAGTGATTACGGGCCCGCCTCTTGAGTTACAGAGTGTGGGTCAAATTTGGCATGTACCAATGTGACTTTTCACTGTCATAAATATACTTTCTAAGTTAATATAAGACAGCACAGACGAACGGTGAAGAAACAAAACATCGAGAGAAAACCTGGACCATCAAGTCCAGTCTCGATGTTTTGTTTCAGAGCTGCCTTCCGTATGAGAAGACGCCCTTGCCCTGCAGTAGGACAGTTATGGGCTGGTCATGTTATGTTATGTCCGCTAAATGACGTAGGCCATGAATGAACAATATTTAAATAAACTAATAAAGGTAATCACCCACAGGTGCAGACAACGCGGCTGCCTCTGCCGACATTCTCGCCGCGCGCCGTGCTCATGTACAGTGCGTCGGTCGGCGGCGAGGGCGCAGTGGCGCTACAGTTGCGCGAGGCAGTCCCCGGCGACGACACTGCGCGCCTGCACGAGGAACGACTCGCGATATCGTGCCAGGATAATGGACTGCTCGCCGAATTTCTACATGAGATCAGTAAGTAATATGTAGTAATGCGAAATTACATAATAGTCGGACAACACCAAAAGTAAAGGTGCGTTTGTTAGCGGCGAAAATGCGGTGGCGCTAAAGTTGCGCGAGGCAGTGACAACATTGTGTGCTTTCGCGAATACTACCAGAAACTGGGCTAACCGACTTTTTTGTATAAGATTAATAATAGTGGTGAAATCATAGTTTGATTATACTTAAGACTGCGCTAGAACTAAAATTATCCACACACACTATTGACAAACAACCTAAGTGAGAGTAAAAATAAAAAATATCATGAAGTATATCATAACGATAAAGTAGTTAAACTTGACGTGCCAAATAAAAACTAATCAGGGCCAGTACAATAAAAACACTGCGAAACAATTAAAGTACATTTTGCAACGTTGGGATATCCAGCTTGGCTAGCTTATTGATGCAAACTAAGCAATTCAGATTAAACTAACTTGATAAGCTTGATTCGAATCTATCTACAGCTGAAACCAATTTACAGTACAAATAATTTCAATTTATCGAACTAAATTTAATCCTTATCGAGACTATTCGAAATGTCATAGGTAAGCATTTAATACATAATAACAATTCCTATTTTATGGTATGAACATAATTTTAAATCTGAACTCTATGGCGTTAATTTCGACCTAATAAAGTATTTTTAAGTTTAAAAGTTCAAAGTTTACCAGCATAATAAATAATAGTAAATGTAACATCTTCTAATTACTCCTGTAAATATAATTGAAGACATTCGATATACCTATACTCCTTCCGACCGTATGACGGTCACGGCGGCCTTTCTCCACGGAGATTTGCTAAGTACGCAGGAGATATTATTGTGCACAAGTGTATGCGCAAACACAGGTGCACTCCCTCTTCCTTCACTCTCATATTCCGATGGGACGGCAATCCAACACGACGATTAGGCGCAGGACCGACGGATCCTGCGCCTAATCCCTCTCCGGCTTTACGTGATCTCCGAAGCACGGGGGTGTCACACCACCTATTTCTTGACTCCGGGCTTCTGTTGAGAATTTCCTAACAGAAAAAATCAATTACACTTTGCCCGACCTGGGAATGGAACCCAGAACCTCATGCTCAGCAGCCGCGCGACCACTTGACCAACGAGGCAGTCAAGACATTCAATATTGCAAACGTGGCAATATCCAATTACCATTCATGTTACCCAATTCACTTAGTTAACTCTAAACTCTCACAAAATGTAGAGCGAAACCTCTTCCATTGATTGTCAGCTGCAGCTGTACACCCAGATGTGTAAAATACATTACCCTGCATTTGGTTTCGCATAAAAATTTGAATTACAGTCAACAAAATTGGCATTCAGAGTCCGCAACAACGTTCCAGATATTTTATTTTACGCAAAGAATCATGAGCGATATTCCACGACTCGGAACCCAGAATGCTTCGTCGGTTATTTTGAATTTCAAATATCGAGTTTTGCATTCGAAACTGGCTGGAAGCAGCGTGCTTGGACATCGCTCCGTCATTTGTTATCGACTCATTTAAATCTTGCGAGTGTTGTACATCACTAGTTTATGGAGATGTTACGGTTTTCATGCCGTTGTTGGGGTGGGACACAAAGGAAAATTTTGTTGCATTGCTTTTGCTCGTAATTTTCGTTTCAATTTTCTTCTAGTATAAATTTAATGTTATTGAAAATGCATAATCCAACCTACGATGATGACCAATATTTTAAGCTCGAGTTTCTAGAAATATGGTCTATGCATGCATAAAAATAATTGATATAGCCGGTCAGCCGATAACTAAAGGGATTATTTACAAATATTTGCATCTTTATATACCGAGTCATATTAAATTCCATTGGTTTATTAAGTTGTAAATCAATGCATAAAGTTGATAGCTAATAAAAACTAAAACAATATTCAGAGAGATAAAATCTCAATTTGAAAACTAAATTTAGTTGTAGCAATAAATTACTTGACACTCAGTTAAATAAAATACTCTTGTTTGCACACAAAACTGCTTCTGTTCATTTACAAAGCCAATATTCGTGGAACTACGAGTATTAAGCAAAGCTAGGAGAAATAATTTATTTGTTTCGTTATAATACTGCAGATTTACTTCGCAGATATGCTTTCAATTAATGTTACCAAAGCCCGTTACAAAAATGTAGAATTGAATTGGAACTCTTTGAAAATGGAATGCAAATTCAAATACTGGAGACATTTTATAGGTTACTTCGAGTACAAGTATTCTATTGTTTTTTTAAATTTATTGTTGTAATTGAATAGGTACTTAGATGTTCAAATACTGTTTATTATCACTAAAGTTACACTTTTGTCAAATTAAGATCTATGACAGCCGTTACGGGTAGTCAGAGGCCTAAAAGTCTGACAACCAGTCATACCACGAGATATCGTGTTTCCCAGTTACTGGGTTGTGGAGGTCAGATAGGCAATCGCTCCATGTAAAATACTGGTATTAAGCTGCATCCGGTTTGACTGGAAGCCGACCCCAATGTAATTGGGAAAAGACTAGGGCAGATCGCTAAAGTTACTTAAAACCAAGGTGTTAATAAATATATTGATAGATCCAGTTATGTTACTCGTTTTTGTTAAAAATCACACGAGAACTGAGGTGTTATAAACAACGAATTTATACATAATACCCTAAATAATACAGTCTAAAAAAACATGTCTTCTAGTTAAATTTCATTCTTCCAAGCCTGTACTTTTGTTCAAGATCAAAGCTAAAATAATTTGCTAGCATTCCGAATTCAAATTATCTAGTTCATCTACCTCCCCCCATTAGCCCTGAGGGACCTGCCATTGCAGGACATCAACTTGTCAAAATTCACTTGAGAAGTGTCTCGATTTTGCTTAAAAATGCAAACTCATGCAAACGAAGCCTGAAGGCTCCTAATTGAATTAGACCTCCTTAAGCGAACGATGAAAATTTCTCTTCAATTATTGAGACCTTAAATTGTTAAGATCTTACCGTTGTGCATTTCAATTATGAAGTTGTTATTTTAATTTTATTTTGGTGCTTACAGTGTTAGTTGGTTTAAAATTTAATGCTTTGATAAATATATAACATTGACCTTAAAAGTTTCGTAAACATTTTCTCAAGCACTTATATTTTAATAACGGTAATTATTTGACTTGATTGTCTATATTAATCAGCCAGTATACTTCGACTCTTAACAATAAGCAAGTAGGTACAGATAGGCTTCAATTTAATACAAATATCACCAAAAATATGGTTCAATGTGAATATAATTTAACTTACATTATATAAATTAAATCGGCTAATTAAATGTTGAGTTTTTCTGTTCTCAGTAGCAGTCCATAGTATGAAATTGTGCCCAGTAGATGGCAATAGGCTCACTCACTATTACATGGTACATAATAACAGCATTGGTGAAATATATGCCACTGCCTATCCCTTCGGGAAATGCAGGCGTGATACTATGTTGAAATCGGCTAAAAGACAGAGAGAGAAATCCTATTGAAATAATAAAGCCCGACAGATTTGGTGTGGGCCAAGATAGTATCATACTTATACAGTCCATTTATTGGACTCGAACTTGTCATAAAACATCCTCCGAAGCATGTTCGTGATGCGCAAATGTTCGTAGCTATCACACATCTACTTCGATAGTGGAGGCGTGGAGGTTTTAGAAAGTCAGTAGTTTAATTGCCCGCGGCGCTATGGTGACCTCCAGTGACCTCAGACACTTTACAAACACTTATTTATATCTAAAGTTTATGGTAGGTTTGGTAAGAGTCAAGTCTGGTTTAGCTAAAGAATGTCTATAATGGTTCATAACTACACTAAATGACAGCAAAACTAAATTAACACTGACAATATTTAACTGTGATTAAATAATTGGTAAATGGTAAAACTTTAATTATTGTTTAACGGTTAATACTCACGCGCATTCTTCGGGATCGCCCGTCTAGTTTCGAACTCTAACGGAGCCGTTATTCATAAGCTGAGCCCGCGGCGATGTCGCGAGTCAAACAGTTACAGTTTGGGCATTCCCGAAGAATGCGCGTGAGTAATAACCGTTAAACAATAATTAATATGAATGTGTCTCACCAAAGTTATTATACTAAAATGGTAAATCCGGTATGCTAAAATGTTTTGGTAATGGTATTGAGCACGCGGTGTCTCAATGAGAATCGATAGCGAACTGCCCTAAAATAAAGCGAAACAGAAAATGTGTGTGAAATATTTGCATGCGACGCACTTATGGACATTAGCTGAGTGTTCGATTTTATCTCGAACAGAGGTAATGCGGTACCAACCATAGTTAGCAATGGGCTATGAGTGAGCGCCTCGCACTTTATAACCCGAACATACCTAAATAGCTCTTCCATATTTGTAAACACCAATAAAGTGGACTTAACTCGTCTGATAGTTCGCTGTCAACTCGAGTTACAGTTAACTGATATAGGTAACAAGTTTCATAACATGTTCCTTCACCGCGAACCCTTGTAGGTAAATATTCGGGAATTCCATTAGCCAATCCCTTAGAGAGTATTTAATTAACATATGGTATACAAGTTCATTATCCCTTTGTGCTTTGTATAAACTTTTCGACATTCTATAACTTTACCGTATTTATTAAATATACTTTAAACAGGAAGGCTTGCCGGAAAGGATATTTTGAAATTGTTACTCTTATAATTATGAAAAGTGGAGGTTTTGCGTGCCTGAGATTCCGTGCCGTTTCATTGTCATTTATGAATTTGAGTTTTAGTGTCACCACGGGTATTAAAACTTTTTTCTATACTGTTTTTTTATTTTGCAGGTCAGACGGAATAGAGGCCTTTCAGTCCATATGATCTGATGTAATTCCAAAATGTTAATTTAGGCATATATATAATAACACATACACATTTAATTTAACATAGTTACGAATATTGAGATGTTTCTCTTTCAGATTTGTTTTTCTCGTTCGTAGTTATTTTCAAGAAATATCTGACCAGACACCAATAAATTATGCAAAGCAAATGGCAGTACACAAATAAAAAAACAAGAACGAGGCCCACAAACACAATCAACTTATCACTCCTCTATAAAAGCCACGCATAAAAAAATAGAAAAACAACATTATTCTCCTAAAAACACAACCTCAGCGGCGAGAAACAATAAAAATACAAACAACAGTAAGCAATCTGCAATATGAATAACTGGTAGTTTTTGCATATTTCATCTGCGCCGAGTATGAGGGCAAACAGCACTTACAAGGATGAATTGTCACTTTTGCAAATTGTATCTGTCCGTCCGACGTACCACCGGCTTTAACGTTAGATTATGACGGAATCACTCCATGACAATGTACAGTCAACCAACACGTCAATAGAGATTCAATTATATATTTTTGAGATACCTACGTACAGTCAAGAGCAAAAGATTGTAAAGATTGCACATAAATGCATATATAATATGTATGTCTATGTGGAAGGACAGGTTCTTCTATCTGTATTATGTACCTGATTATCTTAGTAATACACGCTAGAGATATTATAGGTGAGTTTTAAAAAGATTGTGTTTACATATTGGTGCTCGTGACTGTACACACCTATAAAATCAAGTGCTGCAAATCTTAATTGTTCTAAAACTCTACTCTTTTGGAGAAATATTAAACAAAAGTAATTCATAATCATGGATATTAAAATATATTTTGCCTTGATACCCTTATTTCCGAATAACATTGTATATGTTCCCGTGTTCCTTTCACCCCGTTTCACCCTTCGGGAAATCATAATAATGCCATATTCTTTTATTTTCCGACCTTGAATGACTTACGAAGTAGAGCGTAAAATTACATGCGCATGATCTCCATGCATTTACATAGAATTTTCCGCCTGAATGTGTGCTTCGTATTCCACATATTGTTTGAAGCTGCATCGTGAGTGTTATTTTAGATAACTTTGATATTGTTCTTTCTTTGTTATTTTTAACTGGCAGTACCTACTGCTGATAACAATAATTAAATGACAACTCTGATTGTAATTTTTTTACCATAGGTTGGTAAAATGAGACGTAGGCGGTCAGAGGCGCAACCATCCCGATGCATACAGCAAAAAACTTAACTAAACAGGACGGGTGCATATAGTGACTATGAACTGCCGTGCATCGCAAGGGCTCTAGATCAAGCAACTCTTCTTCTCCTGAGTTGTGCCAATGGTATCACATCTGAGGGGCATAATCTGGAGATCACAGTGACCCTTTACATATGTGCTGAGGCAACCGTGTGGATAAAGTCAGTAGGAATCCGATATACCCTTCCGCTGTCAGCTGTAAGAAATCCATAGTGTTTTCCTTACGATAATAAAACAAGTAAATCTTTCTTAGTTGTAAGTTTTCGCATATAGGTACTACTAAATATCTAATCTAATCGCATATAGGTACTACTAAATATCTAATCTAATCGCATATAGGTACTACTAAATATCTAATCTAATCGCATATAGGTAATACTAATACGTAATAGCCTAACAAGAGTCAATAAATTCCCTACAAATTATCCCCATATCGAATTTCATATTTGAAATCGCTGAAATAAAATAGTGTCGTAAATACTTTTTTGGCTCCCAAATATTCGAGTTACCACAGAATTAGTACGAGCATCCCGATCGAGCCACATTTTGCTCCACATAAATTCACGTGAGGCTGTTTCTATTAAATTTTACGACAAACACGAACCCTCATATAACTTTGTTAATAAATGTTATAATATATTGGAGGCAGATGTTAGCCGTATCTGACGGAGTAAACTACTCTACACTATTTAAGGTTGTTCGGAAATTTCTAAATAATGTCTTTAGGAACTATTTGCATGTCATGATTTGTGTCTGTCCAAAGTTATTATTAAAGGGTTTGTTGTATGTTTGGTAAGGTTTTGCTTTGAGTGATCTAATAAATTGATGTGTCATGAAACATTATGTTACGACAGATTGATGTCCTTATAAACTTTTCTGTCATAATTGGTACAAATTGGGTAACCCTATTCAAAGTAATGATAGACTTTTAATTTCAACTTTTATTGAATCAAATATTATAAATTACAAGTAGTACTAGAAGTCGGTCCCTATCAGGCACCTGATAGGGTCAGGCACATCATTTAAAAGGACGAAGGAGAGAGGCATACTGCCTTTATTTCAAACACAAATTAATAACATCTTCACAACTTCATCACGTTTTTGTTGGACACGTACTCATATCATTCATTATTTCAATCGAATACAGTGTTACCGTGACACTAATTCCAACTTTTGAAAACAAAACAGTGTTAAAAATAAAAGAACTTAAACAAAATTCTATAAAGTAATTATCTAAATAGCTGACACTTACGTCTTTCTCGCATTAAAGTCTTGTAAGAAGTTCAAGTCGTATCAGATGTCATAATTGTCCTCTACAGAAACTGAGACAAAGACAGTAGGTAGGAAAAACAGTAGTTTAATTAAACTTTCACTTTTATGTCTTATACGGAAAGTCAAGGCAGCCGAATTTTGTTACATAGAAATAGATATATTATATTGATCATATCTCACACGAATATATCATCTTAAACACGAATCTAATATATAAAAAGCAATGAATAACACAAACCTAACAGGCAAATCAAACATTACTATGAAGCTGTGTTCAGCACAGAAACTCATTACTATATTTATTTTACTGATAAGCTATAAATTTGAAATAAGCAAATAGTACGTCGATCGGGCACAAATGTAATTCCAGACTGCTACAAACTGGTTACTTAAATCCAACATTGCATTTAATTGTACAGTCCTATCAGAATAAATTCTTGGGTTCTATTGCGTGAAGAGAAACATCCAAGATCCATCGATCCTCACAAGCTTTCGCGTTTATTATAAGAAACTTTAATAATTTTCTAGTTAATACAATATAACACTTAAAAGTACCAGGTAATAGTAATAAAATACGAAAAAAAGAATTCGAACCTTCGTCTCCCAGATAAATAAACGCTCTGACCACTAAGCCATCTCGACCTCTCCTCAATACTCAAAATTCTTCTTCCACGTTTTAATGTCTTCTCAACATCTGCTGTTAATATGAGCGCCTCTCTGACTCAGTCATAAATTATTAACAGCCCGAGAATTGTAAAGCTTAATTACATTGTGTACATACAACTGCGTTATATGTACACAATGTTTTTTTTTTTTAATGGCAGTTATGATATTTCTACGCACGCGTTTCTTGAGCACGAAGTATCTACGAATCAAAACCATTTCGTCTTCATCCGGCTAAAACGTCATGACGCAATTATGTTCTAATATGACCTTCGTTCTAACAACTTTATTATGGCAGAGGGCAAAGACACGACTGGAGACATCGCAAAGGTCATGAAATTTATCCAACACTGTAATTTGGGCGCCATTTCAGAGCCGTATTATACTTGAGACCCACTTGTTCGCATTTTTTAAATTAGTTTATCTTACTGTTTTTGTTGAAATATATGAAATTGTGTAAGATTTTATACTCTATTTTTGTAATAGTCTTTTAAGTTCATTGCTGGCCGAAAACTGATTGTTACAAAAAAAGTAACGGTATCAGCTAAGTCTTATAAGACATTAGTGTTATTAGCTATTAGCGTTGAAGATTTCTTTTTTATTCATTGTATAACGTACAAACGTATTAGAATTAACTTATGAGTACATGACCCTGTTAGGGTTTCACACATTACACTTGATCTTAATAATTAAGTAGGTATATAATTATATATATTATTCTTAGACTAAAGTAATATCACAACATTTATTAGAAACTGTAACTTATATAAAGTTATTATAGAAAATTATTAAAAATCATTAGTTATTGTATCTTAATGTATTTATAATATTATACATAGACATAATCTGGTCTATCGCATTAGGTTAACCTGTAATGATAGATTTATGAACAGTGTAAATAAATAAAAAAATAACACGCCTGTATTCACCGAAGGGTTCAGTAGTAGGTAACTATTGTACACACACTTATTAAGGGGTTAGACACACGCCATCTACTGAGCAGAATTCCAAACTTCGGACTACTACTGAGAATTTCCTAAGCGTTATTGGGTTTTAATAACAGTTCTGTGCGAGTGGGAATTGAACCTGGACCTTAAACTCATGGCCGCTTACATCTCTTAGATTGATGAGGCAGCTTTAAACAAATATTTAATCTGTTGAGTCGCTAATACCAGACACAACAGAAATTATTATTGTTATAACAATTTTGTATTTTCGTGAGTAGGTATACATTACTACCTATAATGTTTATATTTGAAATCTATGAGCCTTTAAGAAAGTGAAAGTTTATCGGATACTGAAGCTAAAGTAATAAAAGGCATCCCCAATCGAACTCTCCGCGATACAATCTTATCGATACTTTTGAATCGTATTAGGAATCGGAGCGATATTGATAGTGTGAATAGTATCATTGTTTCTGCTTTAAGTTGGTTTTATTTTATCCCAACGAGAGCCCATCGGATTAATATATATTATATTACAGTTTTTAAGAGAAAATTGAAGTTCTTTACATACACTAAAGTTACGTTTAAGTTTAAAAACTATTGAATAGCTTTTCGCTTTATAAGGATTCCTTACGCTGATTAGACATTTCTTTTAAATGTGAAATATACTTACTATAAAAGCAGTTAACTTCCTTTATTATCTGTAACTTTATTCCATTACCATATTTTGCAAGTCCAGTGACCAATTTAACCTCTAGAGTACGTTATCAACAACTCACTAAGTTGGTCAACACTCCAGGGACAACGAAATATCTCCAAAATTATCTTATTACGTTCTCAGCTCGACTGTTAAAGCATTGTTATATTTATTGAGAAGGAAATATAAAGGGTATATCTATTGACGTATACCTTTTACGCGTCTGTCCGTGAGAACTTGGGTTCGAGTCCTGGAACGGGCAGAGCATTTTATTAGGTTTTTCTGTGAGAAAGTTTTGTCTCACCATTCATTACACGGGATTTAACCACTGCTTTGGTGAAGTTTGGGTGTACAATCAGCGACTTAAGCTGATTAACATGCATCGAAATTGTACCGACTGGAGTGCTGGATAATGTGATATGATGAACTATCTTCTTAAATTTTCTGTATTTATTTGATAACAAAATTATTATGTTCTTTACTCCAGATAGACGAATAGTTTTAGAGCTAAATCTTTTTAAAATTTAGATCTGTTCAGCTACAGTTGTCGCTGACCGTACAACAGTAGACGTCTAACCCTTCGGGTGTACAGGCTATTTATCTAGTTTCTACTAAACTAGTCGCACTTTCAATATTCAACCAAACAGTTCATACAGATAAACAAACGCCTGTATATACTTACACCTAATAATGTATAATCATCATCCTACTGTCACTCATAATCAAATACAAAAGACAAATATCAAGCGCTAAAAAACATAAAAAACTGATATAAGTACCGCCCACTTACTTTCCCTAACGTAAATTAAAAACAACATCACTAATGAAACACGAGTATACTGTCGACGTTTTATTTGACGAAAACATAACAAGGGCCAGTTGTAAATACACCAACGACCTATTTCCCCCTCACTACTTCATGAACAAAGAAGCGGGAACGGTATAATAATTTTAAGAAAACCGCCTCACGGTTTTTTTCCATAAAACAAGCAGGGAAGCGGAACCCTCGGTCGCGCGCAAGGAAATGCGGTACCATAAAGTTGCAAATGAAGTAATACCGTTCTCGAGCTGACTTACTACCGAAAACTAAGTCGCCAACTGTTCGCAGTGCCACTTGGCCTACAATGGACTGCTACCAATTTGCACTCAGTATTTACTTAGTGTCATTTAATTTAACTGAATCAATTTGTAGGAGCGAGCGGTGCGACCACTGGGTCTTGTTGGCTCACTTTGTAATTAATATTGACCATTCCGACCAAAATATCGCCAACTATTCAGTTGTTTTCAACTATTCCGCTGCCGTAGTAGTTGTTTTCTGACAATGAATTTCTAATTAATTTAATTTCTTGGGTCTGTTCTCAATTATGCTTCGTTTTGGGCTGCAGCGGGTCACCGGCATTTATTAAATAAATGCTTCGCAAAATACTGTTTGCTGTGGATTTGAAAGCGGGTTTCGTTACAAAACTATTGGGTTGGAACGGCAAAATATTCGGATTAAATTGATCCTTCTTTGCTTAAAGGAAGTTAATAAACTCTCCCTTAAAGTTGATAACATTTGATTCCATTCCGTGCGCAGATTAAAAAACTTTGCCACCCAATTTACAATTCGTACCCGTATCTTATTCGCATGCGGTGTGCGCACAAAATATCCAAATGTAAACGAATCATAATTCAAGATTACATAAAGAAAAATATTCTTGAAATTGAAGCCGTGGGGAGCACCAGGCGTTTATTGCACCCTTCGCGCGTCACTTGGCGTTTTATTATGTCCCACATTTGGCCGCGTATAAACAAGATGATAACTGAAACGTGCCTACACAATCCACAACCTTTTTTACTGCCGCCATATTACAGAATTTGGGGAAGTATGATTGATTGAACAATACCTTTTTTTGCCTTTTATTATTGGCCTTGATTACTTGTTTAGGGAGGATTCGATTTTGTTGATATAAAAATGTTTCAATGTAAATAACTTGATTGCTTTCTTTTATTGATTTGAATTTTAATGATTCAGATATTCGATATTCCTTCCGTTTCATTATTTTCTACTTTCTAACCGCCATTCTTTAATAACCCTAACTTTGCCATCTTTCTTACATAGCACTCAAAAATCTTATATAAATTAGGGCTGAATGAAACAGTACTCTCGTTAATAGAACAATCGAGTATGACATCTAAGAGGTACTCGTAACCTTCGTAATTAGGGACGCGCCGCACATCAGGGAGTAGGAAATTGCTCAACTGCCATAAATAATTTATAGGGTTTGGAAGCTGCACAAGTTTTGAGAGCTCTTCTGTTCTTCACAGACTGTCTTAAAACAATTATTTAGCTATCTGATACTTTAGGTATTACCCGCAACAGTAGCGATGTAATTATCATTTTGTTAAAATTAAACAGGGAATTACTTGTGAAGATACGAACAAAATAATAATAGGAATGATAATCCGCCATATTAAATTATAATGTCAACCATTTTGTAAAACAAAGACGTAGTTAAATAACTATTTATATTATATTGTATCTCTACAAGATAAAGGTCTAGAAGGTAGCCTTAGTAAAAAAATAATGTAGAAGGCAAAACCTGATAATTTTCTTAATAATTTTCGTGGCAAACCATATTTTTAATTAACAGTTGACTCGTAGAGGTCGTTGCCTTCCTCCAGCAATGAAGATATAATATATTTTGATCGCTTTACAACATTATTGGTCGTAGATAATAGTGAATACCTATAAGCTCCTCCATAGAATAAGTTTAACTTGACTCCAGGCCAAACTAATTAAGTTTCCTAATTAGAATTTTCGTTTAATAGTGGTGAGATTTTTTGACGTACCCAATTTCAAAATACAACAAAGTAAAGAAGCAACTTCCTTCAATGCTGTGAATATAGATTTTGAGAGAAAAGTAATTAAGTTGTTACTCAAGCAATTTTTTACTAACTATAAGTTAAGTATATGCTATGGCAATATATTTAGTATCTATAAAGTAGGTAGATACTAATAATTTTCACCGTGGGAGAGCCACGCTTCGGCACGAATGGGCCGGCTCAGCCGGATTGATACCACGGCCTCACAGAAAACCGGCGTGAAACAACGCTTGCGTTGCGTTTCGCCGAGTGAGTGAGGGTACCGGAGGCCCAAACCCTTTAAAAGGCCGGCAACGCACTCGCGACTCCTCTGGGGTTGCGGGTGTCCATGGGCGGCGGTAATCGCTTACTATCAGGCGAGCCGTCTGCTCGGTTGCCCACTATTCCATAAAAAAAAATAAAAAAAATAGAGGGTGGTGCAAAGTCGGTGTCCTTGATGGTACAGAAGAAAAAACATTCAAACCTAAACTTTATATTCGTAATTCATCAAAAGATACGAGACATCAAATAAAGAAAGAAAATCATTTAATTAGATACAGACACATAACAATATAAGTACTTAACATACAAGCACTAAAACACGAGGAGGATAAATAATCCGTAATTAGAAAGACTGATCTTAAAATTATATCTGTCCCTATAACCTAGTCATATATATCAATAGAAAGAGATGACAATAAATATTTAAGCTAAAATACATTTTATGCACCATTATGAGAAAGGATCTTTTTGTTAGGTATTTGACAACTTCCTTGACCGAAAAGTAGACACAATAGTTAAACATTCGCCATGAATCACAGATTCACAGGTCAGAGAAATGGTTATTAAAGGATATTTTGTCCCTACCACTTAATTCAAAGAAAAATCCTCAAAGTATAAATTACACAATAACACCAACTTCTTGATATACTCGAGTTACAAACTTAATTTCGTCGTAAGTGAAACCTATTCGTTATGTATACTTGAGATTATAATTAACTAGATTAATTTTAGGCTCTCGTTGTAATGTAATAAACCTATGTAAACACTGTTGTTATAATAGTAGGTACTTCGTAAGTGTTGTGGTTTTGGCTAGGAGTCTAGGACTAGAACCCTGTGTCGCTTTTCTAAAGCTTGATTATACTGCTATCAACTTTAAAAATCTGCTTATCCTATGAAAACTTTGTAAGAAGTCGTGATGTATGACCTAGTGGTATGACCGTTGGTCTGGCAAGTTCGAAACAAGGCCTCTGAATTTTCGAGTCATATGCGTATTAGAAATTATTGTCAAATTAAGATCTATGACGGCCGTTACGGGTAGTCAGAGGCCTGAAAGTCTGACAACCAGTCATGCCACGAGATATCGTGTTACCCAGTAACTGGGTTGTGGAGGTCAGATAGGCAGTCGCTCCATGTAAAATACTGGTATTAAGCTGCATCCGGTTTGACTGGAAGCCGACCCCAATGTAATTAGGAAAAGGCTAGGCAGATAGATGCGTATTAGAAATTAATGATTACTTGCTTAAAATGGTGAAGGAAAACATCGTGGGGAAACCAGCACACTTGAGAGATGATCTCGATGGTGTGTAAAGCCATGTCAGAGGCCTACGTGCGGTTTAAACTTTGACACTAGATTGTTCATCAACCACACGATAAAGGAGAATAACACTTTGTGCAATTCTCTTAAACTAAGAGTTCTACTAATGACGAGGCTTATCCCTTTATTTTGATGAATAGTATGTTACGTTTTGTATCCTGGAGAGCGTCGTGTCGCTATTAGATATCGGGAATTATGAAAACAGAATTTTACTAAATAGAGAATTTCCCCGCAAATGGACTAGTAGGTGACCCTAGATGAGATGTTGAGATAGGAGTGTGAAAACTCCCTATGTGTATAGAGATGTAATATATTATGACTACGTTCATTAACAAAATGTTTAGCAATAGACATAAGGGCTAATTATTATGTCAAAGTCAAAACCTTAATTTCATATATAACACCATTTACAAACACTTTTGAATTGTCTACAAAAACTAGTTGCTACGTTTCAAATTGTAGATTCGCATGGAGAAGAACGTATAATCATCAAACAACTAAAAAATAATGTTAAGACAAAGAATAACAATGTGAATTGGTTACAGATGGCGAGAATGAAGGCATCACAGCTCTCTTGGGTTCCGCGTCACCGGATCTAGCGCTCGCTTCTGACGCTTCCGACAGCCTGCCGCTACCAGACCACGAGAACGGTAAGATTTACTAAAATTAAAACCCTAGACTTACATAAAGTGATCATCGAGTAAGGCAAAGTTTTACTGGGGTTTTCTATTAGGAAATTTTAATTAACAGCTCGGAGTTTAGCTCTTTGCCTTAATAACGGCACCGAAGGTGTTAAGCCTTCTGTGAAACAGGCTTGTTATAAGTTATAAATAAAGTATCTACTACTTAATAACCAATTACAATTCAAAGTAACAAAGTGAGACTTCAAAGTTAACTCCTTGTTGTCTGATTTGCTCGTTGATCAGGATTCATTTTTATTTTATATTTTTTTGCAGAAAAACTGTTCAACCATGGTATAGAGTTAAAAAGAACTAGTAACTGCAAAGTTAGTGGCAGTTCAGTCACCTGTATGGGACTGAATTGATACCAATGACGTATTAAAAAGACGTGGAAGCAGAATTCCGAGTAATGAGCAGTGGTCGAGATGGCTTAGTGGTCAGAGTGCCTGGAGTATTTATTCGGGAGACCCAGGTTTGAATCCTGCTCACGACCATATTTGTCTTTCTACAAATATTTATAACTTTAGTTAAAATATTTACAAACACTATCGGATCGAAAATAATTACATTGATTCCCATGTGTTAGCGCACTGAAGCGCTCACAAATATCAATAAATATACACATCAAATAATTTGTCTTTGAGATACTATATTACATCTATTAATTCTTAAACGGAAGCAAATATCAATTATTATTGCTTAAACCTAAGCACAATTATATTGATTACTGACGACAATCGGTTCACGAGACGTCCTTTGCTTCAAGATAAAGTGCAATTAATTTGCACACGATACACATATACACACCGAGACATACACAGACGCGTTTATATCATTGATTTTATTACAAATTAGTGAATGCAAATTATGTCAAAGCATATGTCTAGGAAACACAATTATTATATATAACGTGTATGTATATATGTAGTGCCTCCCTGAAGCAACTGAATAGCGCACTTCATCTCCCTTTGACATATTTGTCTGCGCATCGTAGAAAATTAGGCCAAATGAAATGGGTTTTAACGGGAACAGTAATGAAAATGCCTTTGGCATTGAGTCCGCCTCGGTACAATTGTATTTTTGTGCATGATGTATTAATAAATAAATCTAAAACATTTCCAGTATATAATTAAAATACGGTAATATATCAACTTTAATTTCAAAAACTGTACATAAATTTTGCAAAATATTGCAATTTTATTAAGAAAATGTTGTAGGTATTAAGACATAATATACGTTTACCTAATGACACGCTTATGCGCGGTAGATTGATGAATGCGGCTTTAAAACATTAAGATAAATAGATCGCTGGGTTCGCCGGTTCTGTCCCAAGAAACTTTGCGAGATTGATGTGTTTCAACGACTGACACCAGAGCTACCCGAATAACGACGTAACTTCACTTTTATGACTCACAAGACATAAAATATATACCGTTTGTAACAACCTGTTACATGAATCTTCGCGTATGTTACTGTATTAAGATTCATAACAGAATAACTCGCCAAAGATAAGTTTTAAAAAGTTTTCCGCTCTTAAGTTCCGCAATAAATACTTGCTACATTTTTTAACAGGTTATAAGCTAGTTGCTTTTCTTTTCTTTAAGCACTCGTGAGTACCAACACTGACAACATTTTCTTTGTGTTTTCGTTCAGTTATGTAATTAGTTATCTTACATGATTGACTGAATATTGTGTGATATTTTCTTCGATGCATTTAAGCGTTATCGTTTGATTCACGACAAATAAAAATGCTAACTACGAAATAATTATTAATTAATTATTAATTTATCATTTTAAGTGATGAGGAAAACTGCGAGCGAAATTCGAATCTACACCTTCCTGGTTAAGTACCCCAGCCACTCTTCGTGGGTTCGAAACCCGCTCATACAAACAACTTAATGCTACTTCAAACTTATAAAAGCAAATGCATCATATTGCTCTGTAACACTTTGTAGTTAACGTTAAACATTGAAGTTAAGCTAATTTCTTTAGCATACATCGTTTAAAGGACTGCTAATGTATGTATGAAGCAATCTTCAGTGTTTAAGCATGCCATGTTTATAAATGCTTGTCAAAGGGAGTTTATTTTCGAGTAGTGGACTTGGGGGTAATCCTGTCGAGCGATAAGTTGACAGTTTTAGTTGTAAATCCTGTTTACAGTACTAAAAACTTTAGTTTTTTTTTGTCAAGTATTTAACTATTCCTCTGAACATTTGCCAGAGTTACCAAAACGCACGTAATAAAAAAAAATACAATAATAACTATACTGTATAAAGAAAAATTTACCAGAATATAAAAAACTAGTAAATATGAAAAACATAACATACTTGATTGGTAGGGAAGTCGAAAAACTTGCAACTTAGAACTTTAGACAGGTAACAATTTGGAAAGACTCGCAGCGTTGAGAATGTATGCTCTCTAATAAAACAACTGCTCCATTCTCTGAGCTTTGCTATGTATAAGAGAATTAAAAATAAAATGTTGCCTTCTGTTTGCATGACGTCATCTACATCTACTGCTGGGTGTGACCCAAACGTCCGAAAAATTCCGAAACCCGTCCGAACATAGTTTAAAAAACTGCAATATTTTTGAGCGACCTATCCAATGATACCCCACACTAGTATAGGCAAGAAAAAATACCATCCCCAACATGAAACCCCGAAAGAAATCTAAAAAAAAAAAACTTTAATTTATATGTACGTACATTCATAGCAAATTACAGTTTTCTATTACTTATCGTCTCTGAGTTATGCCGCGGACAGACGGACGGACGGACATGGCGAAACTATAAGGGTTCCTTCTTGACTACGGAATCCTAAAAAGGCTTTTTATGAAAACTCAAAATCCTCGGAACGCTACGCCATCACTCAAATATCAGTCAATCGTCAGGCCAAGTCAAAAGCTGAAATTCAGTCGCAGTCGCACTTTGGTACATCGAACAATATGGAAAGACAGGTCAGGAGCCTAGCGATAGGAGTCAACGGTGTCAGTTTCAGCCCCGGAGTAATGTGCGTCAGTCAAACGTCATGCGCCGCAACTGACAGCAGCACACAATGCAGCCTGCGCGAAATATGGTGTTCCTTTAGTTCATTTCCGGTGGAAAATTTTAACTACCAGCCCAATGTTTTGACTGTTTAAAAAAACAATCGTTTGGGATTTTTGTCAGTATTAAAATATGAAGCTGATAAGCAAATATTACATTAATAAAATGATGTTTTTTGAGTTACCAACTATTTGCCGCTTTAAATTGAAACTATAATAATTAGTAGGTACCACTAACTGTAATTATTTTACCGCAACCTTTATGAGTCAACATAATGAACTACTAACTACAATATCTAGCTACTTCCACAATATTGAGGGTAGTTATGCCTGTTATGTATTTAATTACCTGTGCACAGCCCACCCGCTCGCAAATATAGGCACATAACAGCTCCTGGTGACGCCACCAACTACTTTACAGGTCCCCACCTGTAGTTGTAGTAGTTGGTGGTATTTGAAATCTTTCACCGCTTGC
The DNA here is from genome assembly GCA_935421205.1 of Xylocampa areola. Lineage (NCBI taxonomy): Eukaryota > Metazoa > Arthropoda > Insecta > Lepidoptera > Noctuidae > Xylocampa > Xylocampa areola. The sequence goes on along the minus strand of OW285217.1, from coordinate 6,486,327 downwards.
GTATATGCATATATTTGCGGGTGGGGGGGTGCTGCACAGGTAATTGCATGACTACCCTCAATATTGTGGAAAAAGCTAGATATTGTATTTATTTTCATCCATTGTAATGGACTTTTGCAAGGGAGCGCCAGAACCTATTCAATAATAACAATTATACTTATATATCTTCATCTCATACATAACTTCTACATTCCGAAAACATATTTCGTAACATTCGCCCTGATTTTTGCCTTTATCATCGTTACGGCGACAGATATTCAAGACAGACGACAACGATCCACCCGGAGACTAATTCCCTTCTCATTGTCGGCACAAATTAAGCCTCAGGCGGCCGTGATTGACGCTGCAATACTCCGTATTGTGACAATCCATTACGACTAATGGATGTCTCGTTCCAACTTATTTGATGGTCAAATTCGTCCTGCCAGATCAGGGAGAACTGAGAGAATGGAGTACTCGGTTCATATTTCTCCATCAAAACCTTCTCTCCTTATTAATTGTGAGACGCTCAGGGAAAAGAAAGGTATCATTGGAACACAGGCAGCGTCGTGTTGACTTGTAAAACACAGAATTGAGCAATGTACTCGTGAAAATATACGTTTAAGCAAATATTTCCTATATACTGCATATTATAACTCCATTAACGTACTCCTTTGTGCGCCAAAACTGCTGTAATTACACAATATACTAACCAGAAGTGTAATACAATAGCACCTGTCCTAGGATACATAATTATTTCCTATAATCACGCAGGAAATTGGTTGCCATCGGTAGCACGCAGAACGCACTTCTAACACACAAAGGGAAACAATGGACAATATTGATTACTATTAATAACAGATAGAGTGGCGCTCGATATTAACAATCTGACCGTTTGGGGCTGAATCGTAATTATGAAGTCAGATAACAATTCTCCGAGGTCGCTCCATGATATTAAAGGAAGGAAAATAAAAAAACAAAAACTTTAATAAAAAGAAGGGAACAAAGAAATATAATTTATTAACAAGCGAAATATTGTATACCTGTATATTATGAAACAAATATACACATTTGCGATCTTGTTTAAAAAGGAAATGTAAAAGAGGACAACTTTTATACCGAAACATATTGTAAGTAGATAGGTACTCCATATTGGGTCGTATCCAATTCCACGTGCAAAACAGCACGTGTTAAACCTACTTTACATAAACTGTGTCCCACATTCCTGTATAAAAATGCACTTACCTTGATCGAATAATGAAAAATAATACCTATCATGAACAATAATTCCCTATCGAATACTGAAGTGAAAAACTTAGGCTTACAGCTGCATAAACTTCGCTCGATAACTTTAATGAAGCATTATCTAACAAGTACTTGAAAGTACTCGGAACAACTTAACTACAATATTTAGTTTACTTTAATCTTTTTGATATTTGCCATTTTTTTTTCCTTTATGTCTATTGTTCAGCTCTTAATGGCCAACCATTGAACCAATGTCATGTATTATACCTATAATTAAGTTTCGACATCTAAGCAAGGACAAAAAATTCTTCAAAATCTTATTTGCTGCCTCTCCATTTCAAATGACACCAATACAAAATTATCGTATACGGAATTTGTGAATATATTGACAATTCACAAGTTTACGAAGACAACATAAAACAAAAAACTCGCTCGGTAAAATTCCGATCCGGCTCAAAGGACTATGTGACTTACCCGTACAAAGGCAATATACTTCATTAAAGTTTATTCACATTTTCTTGCAACAAACGAGACTGTATTCCGCAGCACGTTTCAAAATACATTTAGTTATATTCTTGATTTCCTTAAGAGCATTCTGGTCAAGCATCGTTGTACGTTATTGAATGACATACAATGGAACTGCAGACTACTGGACTGGAAGACAAACGATACTTCTCCGTACACTCACGTATAACGGTATTATTTGTTGGCGGAATAATCATGTTACGTTTATTTGATCTCTCCTGGAGCTCCGACTGATGTTTAGTTATGTGAGATACTTGCATATTGGGTGCTGTGATTTAGTGATTGTTAGAAGAATTACTCGGAAAGTTCAATAAACTTACAATAAAATTACTTAGTAATATCTTAGGTTTGCGCGATTACACACTTTGCAGCGTTCGTGGTCGCAGGAGGACTAAGATGTCAGGTGTCTCAACAGTTTATTTAAAATTATTTCAGTCTACCGTACATATAATTGATAAATTCATAAAATTATTTTTGTCTCTGATACATATTTAAACTAAATCGCGAGTGTTCGAAACGTCAGGAAAAACAAAAAACCAATAATACACGCGATTAATCCGGTTAAAAGTTGTTTTATTATAAAATAAAATTACTTTTCAAAATAAACAACTAACTTACTTCCTGGCTCACAAATCTTCGTGAATGAATAATACAAATAAAAGTTTTTTACTAATTAGTCAGTATAAAAAGAAACATTCTATCTTGATTATGTTTTATTGGCTTTCACGTTCTGTCTAGCCTTTGATATTTCACTCAGTATCAACTATGAATGTTCCACAAATATTACGTAGACATACGCTCAAATGTAACTTATAACCAGACTACTCTTCAAACATTTGAGATCTCAAAGAGCAAAGCGTAACTTCGCATTACCGATATATTAAAGTAAATAAAATATAGACAGACGAGTGCAAACTGAGGCACGACAAACTGCATTAGCAAATGAGAAGCTCTCTACCCTTTCCACATCGTTAGAGCAACGTGACGACTCCGGCACGGAGACGATACGAAACATGTCTGAATAACGTATTAGGATTTCGTCTAAGGGCATGTTATTAGTAACAATTAAGTTGCCGACTACATTTCAAAATGAAATTTTAATTAATCAATCTGTCAAAGTATAGTGTGATGCGGAGGAATGAAGAACATGTCACAAGGAAAGTTTTGAGTTAAAATATGCTTGGCTACTAGAATAGAGGCCAAAGAAGACAAGACCAAAGAAACGATAAATGGATTGTATGAAAGATATTATAGCTAGAAAGAACGTGAATACTGCAATTACAGATAATGTATGGAAGTAAAAACATTGCAAAAAGGCAGGTGGATGATGAAAATGACTAACACTTTGATTAATATATTTTTAAGAGCTCGTAAATAATTATTAAGGTTTTAAATTATCTAGTTAGTGTCACTGAGTTATATTTATCCATTTAATATATTTTTCTTTTTACCTATCTCTCTTCTAATTTGGATTCTATGCCATTCTACTAACTTCTGGTATAAGAACTTTTCATTTTCTAAAAATATAAATGGAACTATATGGAGTAGTTAGTTACTCTTTATTCATTTATTTTTATGATAACTGCAAATATATAGTGATAGCAGCATAATGTCGAAAACGGACTGAATAATGTGACCCATATAGGTACATATATTTGGTATTCAATTGAAAACAGTAATGCCCATTCATTCATTTCCCAATGGACGCGTCATCAAAAGGGATGCTTTACCTAAACATAACCGCAAGTATGTAGTTACATCAAACATATTGAGCTCACCCAAAATATTACCATTTCCTATTTCATATACGCAACTAAAAACAACACTAATGAATTCCTTTCTCAAACAATCATTACCGTTTCATATAATTAAAGCATTATTAATATACAGCGAACATTTCACTATTTACTACAATATTAAATTAAATTTTTAATCCTTCTCTTCACATGAACCCTTTTCATTGAGTTGCATGCAGAATGTTGTCTCTAAATTAATTTAAAAGCGGTATGAAGTGGATTCCTCACGCAAAACGCATTTGACTGCAATACTTAACAGTAATATGAACCAGAACATAGATACTCATCGTATGAGTTCTCGGGAACTGCGAATGGGAATTTAGAATGAGGTAGGTGTTTTGTTCTTCAATTTACGTTTCAACGGAAACATTTGGCGAGTAAGTGCTCACTCAAATCTCAATATTCATGCATGTTTTTGAAGTTCCGATACCGGTTTTGTGTTCTTGATGAGTATTAATTATTTTGTTTATTAAATACTTTAATTGTACACCAGATACAGGTAATTACACAGTACAGTGTCTAATGATTCGTTTAGAATTATTTTAATACGAAAAAAAAAAATTAAACTAAATTCAACTGAAATCACTAACAACAAGTTTAGTTAACAAACAGTAATAACAAAAGTTTATTTGGAAAACATTTTACAGTAACAACACATGGTTCAGTTGTTAAATACATGGTAAAGTTTCCAGGCAAAAATACAACAGAGAAACTAAACTTCTATTAAAAATGCGAACTACAAGTTACCAAACAGTTCAACGTATACATTACAGGATGGTAATGAGCTTCGCCCGCAGGGTCCAATTGTTGACAGCCTCTGATGGATCGCGGAGCTCTTCCTGTTTGCACAATAACCTCAACCATCCGAGACCCTCCGAGTTCGCAACTTGCTTCATCATTCATAATACGGGCTTTTACTTTGATAAAACTTCCTTTATATAAATGATGGTTGTTTTAACCCGTTAGGATTTTAGGTTGTGTATTAGAATGTCTTAAAATGGTTATAAATAGTTAGCACGTCTAGATTTTTTTGTGTTAAGAGCATTCTAAAGTATATTATGATATTTGTGTATTTACAGGCTACACTAACTTACGGAGAACTTACTAGGCTAACTTTACGAAGCTTAAGTCGCCTCTACAGAAGATTTTCCATTAAACTACACTTAAGCACAGGTTAAGTAAAAAACATTGCACTTCTCTTTACTCAAATCTTCATACAATTTTTGCCTCCAAGTACACTCAAATCTTAATAAAAAACAAAAAGTCTTTTTTCCCTTAGAATTCTAGTTGGATTAATTAGTCCAACCAGTTCAAAACTACTCGGAATCTATGAAAAAATACCCCGCCGGCACCGTGACCACAAGACAGTCTGGGGCGACATTCTGTTCGTCCTTTATGCTCAGAACTTTGTAAGTGGGCGAACCTCGTAAATTCCCACGGCACAGATGTTGGAGATAGGTGACGAATAAAGCCGAGAACACCGCGGTTCTGTACTAATTTATGCTTACTTTTCACTGTTATGGCTCTCTGCGGAGGTACTGTGGAAATTGAAGCGGTAAATTCTGGTTCTTGGATAATTTCGGAAGGTTCCTTGATGTTGACGGTATTGGATGCTAAGGGCTGACCGGAAAAACGGTTGATATAATGTTATTTTATTAAACGACCTGATTCCACATACGGTCAAGACAATGGTGAAGACTATATATAGAATACTTTTATTGAAATGTCATATATTTTGATCAAATACTATTTTATAATTTGAACAATGTTTAGTTTCTCTATAATTTCTTAATTAAATTTTCCGAAAAACTTAATTTAGTTTAGTAATTCTCCTGTCTGCTTTATATTTATTTTTGACATTCTGTATAAAGCGAGGTGCGAGTTTATAATAACTTTAGCCAATAGTTTAATGGAATTAAAACAATTAACAATGATATTAAAATAGAAAAGCATTACTTTTATACATTAACAGATGCCTGAAGGTAAGCGGTTCATATTGTGATAAGAAAACTCTGAGTTGAATATATAATTATATAAATAATAGGTATTTACAAATACACCATTAAAATTTCGGCTTTACTAAGATTTATCAAACACAAAATCTAATTATAAATATAAATAGGTACTTTATATTCAAGGTTTTTGCAAAGTCTTGTTACCAATTTATTCACGTCAGTCAGAAACCTAAAGTTTTGAAGGTCGGTCCATTTGACGGCGCTATTTAATTATTTAAGTATTTGCTTAGTTTTATAATAAATGAATAAAGTTTTCTAATGTTGGTAATGTTCCAATGTCGGTTGAGGTGAAAGCAATAAGTGATTTAGGCTTGCATTAAACATTTATTACTTTTTGATTTCTACAGAGAAATAACTCAATAAATATACAATAATTATAAAAAAATAGTTTGGTTACATTTGGGCCTCCTTTTCCCTGTAACGAGTGTCATATCATAATTTTAATATTGTAAACTCCGTCTATGCTTCGTCAGGAGGGGCTCGTGGCTAGTTAACAGCCACATATCAATCGATCGAGGTTAAGCTGCGCCTGCCGCGATCGGTTTGTGGATTGGTGACCATCATTTCATACCGAGAACCTTCCGTGCCTTGGCACTTGACATTTCTTAATTTGTCCCGTCTCGGTCCCAAAGTGACTATTAATGAAAGACAGCAGTGCGCAAATTTAAGTTTCGCTAGGATAAATCAAAATTGATGCCTTTAAATATTTATCGATAATATTTACTTCGTGAGTATCTGTTTTCGCGATAAACATATCCGATATTCTTTTCGGTAAATAGATTAAAGTGAATTTAATATTACTTAGTTTTGGAATATATATTTATTGACAAGCATTGTGTTTTTATTTAAACGTATACAATATTATCGCTATAATCTGGTCCAACTCAGACTACCGCAAAGATACCACAACATCGAAATGGGTATCGAGACAATTTCTTTTATGACGTCACGGCTAGCGCAGTAGTATAGAAATCGGCTGCTGTGCCACATGATCCGTAATTTGATTATCGATAACTTTATTTATATGATGTACAAATAAACTGTTCCGAGCCTGGGTAAGATTGTACAACGCATACAGAAGAATAAGGGAGGATAAATATATATATATATATATATATGTATATGTATATGAATTTACCCGGTTAGTTGAGTGTGATAGTAAGATAACATCAGAACCTGGCGCATGGATAACATTTGTTGTGACATAGCTAGATAGAAGGAGACCGTATCGGTGGCGGTAAACACGAACAACAGCATTCACAATGAGGGTTGACGTCAGGCAGCAGCAGGCAATTTCAAAAACAATATAGATGCTGCGCTGACACCAAATAAATAGGGATAATGGCAGGGGGACGATGATGATGCTATAAATTGTCCAAGTTGGCATAAATTTGCCATTTTATATTTCTTGCCTAATTTTTTAACAATGTCTAAGAATTCTTGAATCGTAATTAAATACTAGAGTTAGCAACTACGGTTATACTCAAAGCCCCCATGGACACACACAATTAATTAAGAATCAACTCGTTGTAATAAATAAACCTTAACGCCAGCACTTCCCGTTCACGTTTCACGCAAGAATAACAATTAGTTCCCACAATGCACGCCGCGGCTAACTGAAAAAAAATAAAGAAAAAAAAACAACAGAAATAAAAGGGAAATTTTACGCAGTACAGCTACGGTGATTTAACTAAAGTCCGTGAAGGAATAACGAACGATTTGTATTCATGATGGCGTCCTTTGCTCAGGTTTTGTAGGTGCGACAGAGTAGATTCGCAATTTTCTCTGATTCTCTGGAGGGAACCCTGATTCGGCACAGTTATTACGATAAGTCCGAGGCCTACTTCGCATATCAGAAGAAATGAAACCTTCGGACTTTGGTTAGTAGATATTGTATTGTTTTTTTTTGTATGTGGGATAAAATAGAAACGTAACATATCCGGTGTGGGAATTACATACCTGTATTTAAAACAACTTTTAACCGGATTAATCGCGTGTATTATTGGTTTTTTGATTTTCCTGACGTTTCGAACACTTTGCAGCGTTCGAAACGTCAGGAAAATCAAAAAACCAATAATACACGCGATTAATCCGGTTAAAAGTTGTTTTATTATAATGTGTAGTGATCGCGCAAACCTAAGATATTACTATACCTGTATTTCTTTTTCTAAATTACATTTTCATTAAAAACTATTCTTCAACAGCTATTAAGATACATATTAACTCAATAATAATAAAAGCTTTTTGATTAGCATATCTAATTAGTTTACCCTTTTTGCGCGGGTAAAAAGTGAAAGAAAGTTCAAACAAAAAACATACCATTTTATACAAAAACATTTAACACAATGAATACCAAAACTTTTAAATTACTTACAAATGTCCTCGAAATTCTCGCTATAAAACCTCTGTCGCGTCGTGTTCGACTCAACCCAACTTACACGCAATAAATCCGGCGCACACGCGACAACTTATCTAACTCAACCCTTTGTGGAACTGACACAACATCGGTGCATAGCTTTTGTTAATTAACTTCATATATTTTATACTACAAAGTAGGTAAACACGGGCAGACTTGGATTTATTCTCGTTCGGGCGTGGGTAGCTCGTTTTAGGTAAATCAGTACCACAAAATTGCTTTCAGGAAGTTAGTTGTGTGGGTGTGTGCTTGGTTCGGAAATGTGATTTCTAGATTGTTTATTTATAAAATAAATTGATAATATGAAAGGTTTATGGTATACTATTAATTTGATTTTGAATATACGCTAAAACTGTAAAGTGAAATGTAGGTTAAAGATATCGTTGGTAATAGACAGTCGCTGATGTAAATGCAAAACTGAAACCGACTTTAACAAAAAATATTCTGCTATAAACTATGCAAATATTGTGCATAAATTATATAATATTGATTTAGTGACGTGATTAGCGCAGTAATCGAAAGATTGGCTGCTGCGCCGTCGCATGTTCGATTCGCGCACCGCAAAAATACGTGATCTACAGATAATTGTTAGGATACACGTGCGCTAATATGATGTCTGTAAACGAACCCAAGATACAGGAATAATTCCTCAACGTACTAAAAAAAGTTAATATATATACCTACCTATCTATATGGGATAAAATATATTATTACACCGCTGCCTTCTCTACATGGACTTGTTTCTGAAGTCCTGCGCTACATTAACAACTCTCACTCGCTGTTGAGCTCCGACATCAATTATTACGAATATGATTAATGTGTAACAGAGCAGAGTTTGCATCCACTACATCGAGTGAAAAATGAAGCGACTCCAATCACATTAGCTTCGTGGAGCTCACAAAGCTACCTTGCCTTTAGTACTTCAAATATTGTCATAATACAGGCGCTTGTAACGTAATGTGTATTTACAAAAGTCACTGTTCTATCGGTACTATGATATTTGAATCAAAATTGAAACGTCGTCCCTTAATTTACTTTGTGAAACTTGTATTTTACCCATTCATAATGATACGAAATTAAGCTGGAATGTACATCATATTTGCATTAGGATAAAGCCCATTGCTCCGCACGCTGTGCACGCAAAAGCAAGTGAGCTACTTATATGGAACTAAATTACCGTATGCAAGCGATGCAGGTATTTATATACCTACTGCAGGCCATACTACTGTGAATAAAAAATTGGAGTCCCTCTAAAAAATTTTCACTTACCAATGTGAGACGAACTAATGTTGCAGGCGCACATGGTACCTCTCATGGTACTCCCTTCTATTATAATATTTAGTGACAAGAAAAATTTGTCCGCGGCGAGACTTAACCCGCGACCTTCTGGTTAACTATAAGAAAGCGCTTTGTCACTAGAGCTAAGCGAGCCAAACGTGCCTGCGTCACTACTTACAATACAAAGTGAAGCTAGTTATAGATATGTCAAACGGAGAACCTAGTACGGAAAACGCTTGCTTTCGTCATATAGGTGTGCGCCGCTGTCAAAATAGAATACCATTAATAACTTAAACATCCGTTTCATTACCCACTAAAAGAAGTCTGCAAAAACAAGTATAAAAAAATAATAAAAAAAGTTTAAAAAGCAACATTTTACTAAACTACTTCGCGCTACTTTTTATGCCCTTTAAGTAAATTAGTAGGAAACTTTGTCTTGCCCAGTCCCCAGACTCTCCCACGTTTTATCAAGTTGCTTGTGACTAATTAATTATTTTTTCTTTATTTGTTAAGTAAAGTGCCACGCTTAAGTAAATTATAGAGGACGAGAGACGGGCAAAGTACAGCCTAATGTTTTATCGGGAGGCGTAAAACTTGAAACTGAGTACTTAAAATTAAAGTGGCTTTAGATGATTGACTGCATTCGAAGACAAGTGCTCCAACTTTAGTTTAGTTGAGCGAAATCAGAATTTACGTGATGATTTCAAAAATAGATTTATATTAATAGAGGGGCTCGTGGTTAACAGCCGCACACATCGATCGATGGAGTTTAAGCTGCGCTTGTCGCGATTGTCTGTGGATGGGTCATTATCATTTGATATCGAGATACCTCCGTGTCTCGGACAGCACGTTAAGCCGTCGCTCTTGGTTTTCAACTAAAAAAAGATGAAGATCTATAACAACAAATACGGGTAGTCAGATGCCTGAAAGCCTGACAACCTGTCTTACCGAGGTCCGGGAGATATCGTGTTACCCAGTAACTGGGTCGTGGCGGTCAGATAGGCAGTCCCACTATCTAAAATACTGGCATTAATCTGTATCGTGTTAGACTGCAAGCCAACTTAAATGCAGCTGGGAAAAGGCTACGCATATAATAAGCATTAATATGGAAAAAAAAATATGGTCACTTTAAATTGATGACATAGCTGACCTACATGGTTATAGATCACTTTTTTGAACCAACAATATTCACAAACAACACGAGGCAACAAGCTTGTTTGCAAATAAAACTACAGCTATTACACGCATTACGATTCACGCAGTGCGCATTGCGTAATTGTGTCGCATTCGCGTCGCTGATGGATGTACACGCAATTACACTTTACACTCGTATGTCCCTCTCATAATAACGTAATCATTTTGACAAGCGAAACACATTCACATTCCACATCAGTTAGCCGAAGTTTCGCGTAATTAGCCAATGTCTTTTACTGTATTATGTGCCTACATTTATAAGATGTATCTGTTTAAATGCGTTTTATTAGAAAGTAAACTTATAATCGTACTAGTATGTTAAGGATATAATTGTCGTATTTTTTGTATTGTGTTTATAGGAAATTTCCTCTCAAGTAACTCTAATAATAACTTACAAAGCTCGATATAACATAAATCAGTAGTAGTGATGCGTAGTATATCAACTACGCTAGGCACGAAACAAAGTAGTGCTCGTAGCACCTAGCAGGCATTCGTAGCGCGCTACAACATAGCGTAGCGTACAAACGTATTGCGTTCAAAGAAATAAATTACTGAACAGAAACAAGAATAAACAATTGCTTGGAACCTAATCATCAAAACAATTCCTAGCCAAAAATAAAAATTTATTTATAATGTTATCATATTCAATAACGCCTTCATTCAAACTCAATCACCCAGCATCATAATTACCCACCCATTATTACAAAACAACCCAAAATACAGTCACCATTGTCAAGCATAAGTAGTATTCTCAGAAGAAAAATCGATGTGTCTCGACAAAGTTAAAGCCTTGTCTGTCGGCGTAACGACCCGCCTCCCAGTCTTACCATCGTCACCGAAACTTATACCGTAGCGTCTTCAATAAAACCTTAAAAGTTCCCGAGGCGTTGTTCTAAAAGCCGCCCCTTATTACACATCAAAACTCCTACGAAAATATTCCGGAGAACACAAAAACTTCAATCGACTATAGACTGATAAGACTTCTTTGATGTCAATTCTTTACGTTTTAAACAATTATTGTCATGTTTTGCTGGGAGCTCCAGATTACGTGAGCATAACATACCCGTATTATACCAGCTTAATAAACATATAAGTTTGAGTGATAATATAATTATATTCATTGATTCTGTTCCATTTATCGATAAGCATGAAATTACGTATCATTATAAAATGTAAATGTATTAATTCGTAGTATTGATATCCCATTATTATTGTTATTCATTATATGCATTACGGTGCCGTGTTTGTAGTAATTCATTGCGCGCTTTTTGACTACTATGCGTTGTCCGCGCGTTTTTTGAAACAAGCAATACCGAATCTGCACACATGCATCGCGCGCTTTGACAAGCGTTCATTAAACGCGCGTTTTATGAAACAAGCGATCCCGTATAGTAATACACATACGCGTGCCTTTTGATGATCATTCGTAAAGATCGCGTTTCAAAACGCCTAATGACCGCTTAATGTGTATTAGCTGTAAATGACTACTATAATAAATATTCATACTTATATTACCACACTTAGTAAACAAGTAATTACAGTGCGTTGCCATTAGGCGAAGATGATTAATTAATCACCCATCTAAAGTTATTATATTAAATGGAAAAAGAATACGGTCGTGAGCAGGATTCGAACCTGCGCCTTCTGGATAAATACTCCAGGCGCTCTGACCACTAACCCTTCTCGACCTCTGCTCACCACCGCGAATTTTTCATCCATATTTTAACACGTCTTTTGGCGACGTCATTGCTATCTATTCAGTCCCTATACCAGTGACCGAACCGACACGACTAACTTTGCAGTTAATACAATGTCGTAATGATGCAATTACCTTAACAATTAAAGATAAATCTTTGAAAAGCATTAACGCATGCTTAGCGAACTCTAAATTTATTATATTAAATGGAAAAAGATTATATTTAATATAATAACTTTGAGTTCGCTAAGCATGCGTTAATGCTTTTCAAAGATTTACCTTTAATAATCACCCATCCCCTTAAAATTTTAAAATATGTAGATATATTAAACACGATGGAGAGGTATCACCACTGAGCGACCTTGCGTAAGTATCAAGTATGATACATAGTCTGAAGTCTGAAGTTTGTTTGTAAAGCCAGGCTGAAACTGTGTCAAAGCCTTTAAGTTAGAACGTATTAAATTTTGACCGAGATTGATTTCTTTAGGGACTAATGTTACCGTGTTACTGTTAACATTTACTTGTCTTCTTAATAATAATGTGACAATACTTATTCTCGAAAACATGTTTATTTGCGAAAATAATTATATTTATGTTTCAGTTTGACAAGACTTTCAGAATAATTAAAAGATTCCTGTGGTGATTAATAGAGTTCTAAGTAATTATTGTTACCATAATAACTTACTTTACTATAAAAAGCGAACCACAATCACGAAGGATTTAAAAAAAATTGTTATTAGGAATAGAACTGAAACATAATCTGGTATTTCTTAATAGAAAAACATAATATTATTCTAAATACTTATGTCGTTGTTTCTTTTAAAATTATAAAATTTATATGAATTACTTCTTATAAGTCTTTAACAATATGAAATTAATTAAAAAGCTCGAAGGCCACGTGTTTGTTATATTTTTTTATTTCATACCTTTTTGTGTACTACTTTTATTACTATTTTTTAATTTCCTACATATGTTACCCGGGAAATGTAAGGATACCATACACACCTAAATCGATTTAGGCGTTTAGAAATTATGGCGGAACTAAGAAACTCACAAACATACATGAACCCTAAAATCATAACACTCCTTTTTTGGGCAGCCGTGTAAAAATCCCGTTTGGAAGTAATCTGATAAACCTGCGACCAAGAGCTGCTCCCACCATAATAAAGTGATAGAACTAGCAATTAGCCCACCTGGTAACCTCTGCAAATTGCATCTCCAAAGGTTTAAGGTCACGTCTTCTTACAACGTGCCCTACGTGCCATTGTGTTGCAACCTCCACAGTTGAAACAAGTTTGAAAACTCTTAAATCATGTGCCTGTAAGTACACTGGGATATAAAACCCCCAAAACTGGTACATAACCGTACTACTTGGTGGTAGAAATATTTTATTTATTATTACACACAACAAGCATAGCGTGGCATGGCATCAAATCAAAGTGTTTTATTTTTTTTTTCAAATAATTCAATTTCATGCACTTAAGAAACGTCACATGATTCTAGTTGCTCGGTTCCAAATGATTGGTCTTATGGAAAAGAACCGGCAAAAAGCTTAATAGATCTCTTTTTAAATAAATAATAATACAGTACGATACATGGTAAAATTTTTGAGGGTAGAAATATCCGGGAATAATATATGTTAATGCGTGAAATAATATAAAAATAGTACTAAGCAAACCAATACTATATCTTCTGCAAAAGAATTCGTATTGAAAGTCCATTTCATAATAATGACAAACGTGCAAAATATATATACTTTAATCAAACAACTTTTAACCGTATTAATCGCGTGTATTATTGCGTTTTGTTTTTCCTGACATTTTGAACACTATGCAGCGTACGTGGTCGCAGGAGGAATCCATCCTCAAAATCAAAAGTCTGTTGTGAATTTTATAATTAAATGTCCAATAACGTTTATGTATCAGAAACAGATATAGTATAGAGCGTCAGTTTCTATGGAAACAGATACCTATTGGTAAATATACGAACTCATTGATAAGTGATTACTACGATGCAACTAGCAGCGAGGAACCAATTCAGTCATACATCAGCACCAAACTAATGCATCCCAACTTTCCTACTTGAAACTTTACTATTCTACAGATGCCGTCAAAGTTGGGCTCAAAAGGTCACTCTTAGAGCTCGCCGAGTGTTCCTAATGTGATTAAAATCTCCCCTCTAACTCATGACTGATGTCAGGACGTTATATTCTCGTAATTAATTAATTAAATATTTTATCTTGCTCTACTTGGCTCACAAAGACTGATGTGGTAACTCACATTTATGTTATGGAATGTTATTTCTCTTGTGTGTGCGTGCTTTGTTTTGAGAAGTATTTTTATTTTGCTTTTAAAGGTAATTAAATGGGTTGGAAATATATTTTTAAGTCATTCGCGTGTGCAATGTATTACTGACTTAATAAAAAGACAGACGAATAGAAAGGCAAGGAATATAGGATACAGAAAATATGGGTAACAGTATTAAAAATAAATGCTAATCACTAAGGTTGGCCACTGGTATTTACCGACTGCACTGGACACTTGTGTGTCTTATGTAAGTACTTAGGTTTCGTCACTAGATTCTTGTACAAAACTATTGATTACACAGTATTAAATATATTTGTAGAAAAATTTACAAAATACATAGTATAATTATAGTAAGTATAGCAACAGTTAAAGTACTCTTAAGTGTGAGTTATATCGCCACAACGATTAGCGCGTCCCGCTAACGAGCGGCGTGAATACAGTATGATTAGCCTCCAGTCTGCCTGTATACCTATAGTTATTTAGCATTAAGTACTTGTCTTCTAAACACACAAGTAGCCTCATCAGCATGGTCCTAGTATTTTCCTAAATTGATGTCAACATCTTTGAATTGAATACCATGGTACGGATTTCATTCAACACATGAAAAAGATTACCAGTATCTAATGGAAATCGTTGCTTAACGCCTTAGATCAATTTTTTTTCTACACAAATGTGTTTAAATCCGAGTGGGTTACAAAGCGAAAGAGTGTGTCATAATCAATTGGTAATCGATGGTCTCTGTCTGCCCCAATAGGGAACAAGCGTGATGGTGTGTAGCTATATCACGCTTGGGCAGAACGCTATCAGTAATGATGTCTTTATGATATTTCTTTAACCCATACATAGCTATGTATATAGAAAATATCTGTTGTGATTTTTTGGAGAAGAGAGAGGGAATGTAAAAATAACGATGTTACCCTTTTTATTTTACTACGGTGAAAAAGTACCGATGTTCATATACTCTGTACCTACAAGTTTCACTACGACGAAAATATGTCACGGGTCTCTTTACCACTAAACAAAATCTTTACAGATAGATGCAAAACAAAATGATAAAAAAAGGTTTGTGTCCGTAATAAATTTCTAAGCATTTGTAGAAATATCCATCAATTGGGATAGATTTGGGGACGGCTGCCCCGGGCGCGGCGCGATCCGTCCGACCGGATCACCAATATGAATAATTTTCCAATCTCAACGTTTATTCACTTCTTTGTCTACCATTTTTGGCTCGAATACAATTTTATGACGAATCGTAAACGCCTTTTTATGCAGCAATACTATAGAATGCGTAATAAATAACCGTGTCAATCTTGGATGGGTGCACATGTGATTTATTCTGGTCCCTCTGGTCTAGTCTAGTAATTTAAAGCAAAGCAAAGATGCGCGAGGAAAACTATAAAGAACCACTATCAGTAATGATGCTTTTCTGAAAATAAATAGTCTCGTAAATAAATAAATGCAAATAAAATATTTATTACTAGCTATGCCCCTTGCTTTGCTCACGTCAAAATACTTACTGACGCCAAACTAATATTTCAATCATACATGCAAATAGGTCGGTTCAGTCGAACGATGGCGAAATATGTATATATTTAGAAGAGAATATCCTTAAACAATGCAATATAACGACCTCACATGATGGCACTCACCAAAAAGACAACCACCCCCAAAATTGTTGTTTATAAAACAGCAAACTTCTTTAGATTTAGGGCAGTTCAAGAAAAAAACATAAATTGTAAGCAAATACAGATTAATCGTACATACGAGTACGCATTAACGCATGCGTAGCGATGTCTACAGTTATAAATGCTTGTAGAAAGAAAAAATACGGACGTGCGCGGGTTCGATTCCTGCTCACGACCGTACTTATTCTATCCAAAAAACCATTGATATTCTAGTATTTAGATACTGTGTCCATTTGGTAATAGACAGCTTTAAATAAAAAGTATCGTCCTGCAGCAAACCCAAAATAATTCCTAAATAAAAGTCAGATTATTTCACAAAATAATTCCTTCTTTCACTTAATTTCCCCACTGTAATCACCTACTCGGAGTAAATGGGGAAGAAATTTCCTTAAGTCTATCGCACTGCTAAACCAAAGGCGAAACGGTCTAACACGTAATGTGGGCTTTGAGGGACTTACTCGTTTAAAAACAAGGCCATTGAGAAACAAGCTGCCACAATTGTAATACGCGACGCCACGCGAAAAACGCATCCTAACTCTCTATTCTTGAACTCTTAATAAGTTTCATGAGTAAAAGTACTAGTACAAGTAATAAATAAAGTCATTAATTCTTCTACCTGGCGTATTACAAGTCTATCTCAATCTGTATTAACTCTTCCAACTAAAAAGGAAACTCACTCGATGTAAGCACACGCTAATAAAATACAAAGTGAAGTCTTTGTGAGTATAAACGTCTATTACTTGTAGCGTTATTGAAAAAGGCACCCTTATACCGGAAAATGTGCTCGAATATGAAGCCAAAGTAGTTTAATATCGTTTCATAAATGCATGCTTGTTATCTCTCACACGCTGTAAATAGCGTAACACACATGTGAAGATATAGGAATAAAAGCGAGCGTCTCTAATAAACTGTATACGTATATATAAAAGACACTATTGGTTTAATATATCTACTTTTATAGATATGTATATCTTTCGTGCATAAAAAATACGGTGGCAAAAGGGAGGATTCAAACTCGCACCTTCGGATGTGTACTCCAAGTCCTATAGTGAATGGACCAATCCGAGACGAAGCGGTTCGATTCCCACTCGCGGTCCTATTTTTCTATCCACGAAAAATATAACTTTTTTCGCTTTATATACGTATGTTTTTTTTCTGTAATAGAAGGAGACCGTATACGTGGCGGTTACCACGAACAACAGCATTCCTAATGAGGGTTGACGTCAGGCAGGCGGCCGGTCATAAAACATAGCCAAAACTTTAGCAGCATGCAATTTCAAACACAATTACATAGTTGAAGAAGAATACATGCTGCGCCGACCCATTACTACCATAGTAACAAAGTAAAGAGGATTATTAAACAAAAAACAACTTACCCCTATTATACACAGGCCTCTCTCATCTTGCTATTCACAGTCGAGGTATCTACAGTAAACATCCTGTTCATGTGTAAATATACTGTCCACGCTACTTTTATCGGCATAGCAACAATATTATTTCTCCCTCCTCCTTAGTAGGTACCTTATAAAATATTTTTCAAGGAAATGACCTTCAAATACTTCTTAAGTATTTTCAGCAAAGGTATATTAAATATGGAAGAGAAAAATACAGGAATAAGGACACAACGTTTTCTAGGAAAGATGCTTAGATGTATATAAAAAAGTTATTTTTTCGTTCTGACCTGTGTATTGATGAAAAATAATCCCTCGCCAACAGTCTGTCAGCCCACATTTATAATAACTTGGTCTCCACAGGGTTGACACTTGGATCATTCTACGGGCAATCTAAATCAATGTCGACTTGGTTGACAACAACATCTGAGAAAATAAAAATGCCATTAAAACAACTATAGTAAGAAGCTATTCTTGTTTTTGAAAAGAAAAATACGGTCGCGAGCAGGATTTGGACCTGCGCTCCCTGGTTAAACTGTAGCGCTCTGCCCACAAAGCTATCTCAACTCTTCTCACTATAAATTCCAACTACCTACTCTGTCTGAAACACCAATAACTAGAAAAAAGCTACACCGATATTTTATTGTCTTTAATACACCAACCTTAGCCCTGAACGATCTATAATGTCTACTTGTCCCTCCAATCCCCCAAACAAACATTGTCCCAGCTGTCCACTAACAACTTAAAATTACATTGTAATTAATGTACAGGTTGTATCAGTAAAAGCCGAAGGCATTTGCATAATGTAGGCATTACTGCGCGTGCTATAAAGCTTAATACAAGTTTCAAGGGAAGCCTATCTCTTTGCCTTGTATTGGCTGCACGTAGTTTATTTAAGAGACTTTGAGAATATTAATGTTTTGGATCGAGGTAAATAAAGACTGCTGCTTTGCAAGACACGAAACGTCTATACAAGAAGTAATTGTCACATTGAAGATTTCGTGAGGTGAGACAATACAAATATAATATTTGGCCAGCTGTAGCTCTGAAACTAATTGCTTCGCCAGTGCGACAATTGAGTCTTCTATCAACACAAATACTGCTATATGTATTATGACCAGACAAAACAAAAGATTTTCATAACAACCAACTAAAAACAAACATGATAAGAGAAATATTAAGCAAGCGTAAAAACAAAATGATTGTGTAGGCATAAAAGCTAACATAATTAAATCGGCCAAGAGCAACTTATCTCTGAGTGGAACGAACAACGTCTTTTTTCTTCAACGACATTACCTATTCATCACACGGCTCGCTGAAAAGCGACCACTTTGTTACTTATATATCTTTCCGCACAGGTTCTCGTGAAAGAGATCGGGAATCATTTTTCTTCGGTTCCATTAGTGGGCATCGGCCGGCCGAGACGGATATGCGGTTGGAACAAACATAAACAAAGTAATGGTTGCTGTCTAGTGACAAAGAACATCCCATCAGACGGCAAAGCGGCGGAATCAATACGGATCTGTATGAGGCGGCCCGTTTGAAAGCCTCTGAATTCGCTTCACGTTATTGTACCCGATAGCTATCGGGCGAGGGGCTCCTCCTCGCTGCCACGCCACAATGGAAGCCAGGATATGAGACTATGAGGCACATCTTGTGTGCGCTGGAGCGCATTGTCGTAAACTCTATCTTGCTCAAGCATCGGCCGTGAACATATTCAGTGAGAGACAGTAATGGCAATTATACAGTTAATTCATCTGTGAAGACGAATTTAGTTTGACGGCGGCAAGTGAACTGGTTTATGCTTTGTTAGCATACAAAGAAGTTACTATAGTATAATTCATGAATGATATTTACGAGCTTCTACATATTATTTGTACGTTTTGAGCGTTACTTTAAAAACATTATAGATCTGTGGCAACGACAGAAATGATCTATTACCTCTCTCACAAAATCACGCAAAAAGTATTGAATTTACATCTGTAAATAAGAGAACATGATCAAGAAAAATCTAAACGACCAGTTTTATTACTTATTATCCATCCATCAATTATTGGAAATCCAATAAAAACACTATAATATTTTAGGTAAAAAATATATAAAAACGTACTGAGCACCGCGTGGCTAACGATAAATGATTTGAAGCGAAGAGAATAGATTATTTTAAGACGTTGATTAATAATGATTGAAGATTTGAATATCCGTCCGGTTTCTTTGTAAACAGGTTACCGGCAAGCTGGTTTTCGTCGAAGGACAGGTAGATCCAACCGCCTGTCCGAACTGGGATATTTGCAATGTCAGCCCTCCCATTCTTTGATTAATATGTTAATTTATCAAAATTTACCTTATTTGGTCATAATTGAATCACTGACGTTTACGTTGTACACTTATCAAATTTTATGTTTGTCCTATTTCCCTTAACCATAGGACCAAATCAAGAATACAAACTGACTTAACTAAAACATACAAAGTAATAAGACTTCAATATATAATACCTACCTATATACATTAGAAATATACTTTTCTGAAACCGTTAACCAAGCAAAATACACGTGTAATATAATGAACAAAAAAGTCCAACGAAATTAGATTGTTCGAGAACAGCTTAAACCTCGAGTTTCGCAAAATTGATCCTTTGCCCAAACAATCTTTACTTTCGCCTAATTCAACAGTTTTTCCCCAGCAGCGTGAAAAAGGAGAAATAACTCTGAATTGCGCCCGGCGTACATTTTCAAACTCTTGTTTGCCTTCGGCTCGTTCTAAATTAATATCGAACGGTTAAAATTACGAACCAATTCGTAGCGTAGCGGTGTGGGAGTGGACAGAAAGGGGATATCGAGAGTTCTCTTGGTCAGGCTTACTACCTTTACCAAATTATTTTTGCCTAAATTTGAAAAAGCATAGTAATTATGTTTTCGCAGTCACAGTCACGCATTGTAACAAAACAAAGTTGTTTTAGACATATCAATTCTTAAAAACAGTAGCAAACTGGGAATTCACATGACACAGTGAAACAATGATTAAACTAAAAATCTTGTGAAATTAGTTACCCATTACATGGTACAAATACGTACGATAAATCGCACCTCAATAGCAAAACTTGAACTACGAAAACCGTCCATAATGCCACGACATAAAACCGCTGTCAATGTCAAATTGTTACGCTGTCTATTGTCTCTACGTTTATCATCAGAGATTATATTGAAATAAAAGTGGGCACATAAACACAAAATGACAAATTCACTAGCATATTTTTTTAATCTAACATAATTTACGCGTAGATTATGATAGATGAAAAACCTAATAAAATTGTTTAAATATAATCCAAATCTGCAGGCACACACAACAATGATGTAGGTACCTAAAATTATGAACCAAAATATACTGACACTACAAAGCGCACATTTCGATCTCTGAATTCCGTTATTATATCTGGTTATACAAACAACCGCAGTTGGACGCACCGAATTATTTTGTTTAAAGCATATCATAATAAAATGTCCATCATATTTGCGTTTCCCAATAACTGATGGAGTTATTTATCCAACGAAAAATTGATTTCAATGCTATTCGATGGATTTGGTTTTCGTTATTGGGTACCAAAGTACTAATATGTATTTACACAGAAGCATTGAATTGTCATAATTAAATTGTGGTATTTCGTGGTGTGTTTATCGAATAGTTTGATTGTTTAGGTTATAAGTTACAAAGAGCGGCTTTTAATACGATATTAAACCAAAGTATTGCTCTTTAACCGAATTTAAAAAGGAGGAGGTTGGTCTAGTATATTTTTTTAAGTTTACAATTATCTAATTCCAATGAGGAAGTATTGACAACTCTATCACGGTCAATTGTTGTATTATAGCGGACTATAGAGATGAGAAAAATCTTAGACGGTTGCGGAATTATAATGATGATAGAGTAATATCTCACTCCAGACTGACTTTAGATAATTTATGCATTTGCTATTTTGTGAATTAAGCACTTACTTGCCAAATTCAATATAAAAGGAACAGACATACATACTCGTAACTATTACCTCTTAGATAACTAAAATTTTTGGCAAATTAAAGTTTTTTTTCTTCATGTTCATTTTATATGCTCCAATCAGTTCAAATATCTGCTTACACGGCCTTTGTACACCCTATTGCACTGAGTTAAAGTATGTATTGAGGAGTACGGATTATCGGCGACAATCTACCATTTGACAGGTTTTGGTTTTTTCCCTTGTTCCCTTTTTCGAAGATATCGAAGGTCTCTTCTCTTCCCCCGGAATATTCGGTTCAATTATCGCATGAATTCTCGCATTCTCTACTTAAAATTGTTCCGAACCTAAGAGAGAATGCATGTGAGATTAATTGTGATCCATGATTTAGCATAATTTCCTAAGGCAATATTATCAAAAAATAAAATTGAGTTATTTTGTAATGATTGTGTTGTTGCAGACTGCACATCATCGTCGTCATTGCTGAGCGGCGTGACGACGGTGTCGGTGGCCGTCACCGGTCTGGACTCGCGGCCGATATCCAAGAAGGTGCGCCCCAAGCCCGCTTCGCCCAACCGACAGGGACCGCAGCAATGCCAAGTAAGTACCGATATTTAAGCAAAACCGTTCTTTTTGTACTACTACTGACAGGAAAATGGAAGAGAACAACATATTGCGCCAATCCCAAATAACTTGGGACTAGGGCAAGAAAAGAAGAAATAAGAGTTGTGCAGTATGGCAAAAGGATGGATAACGGATTCCTATCGATTTGGCCACTTATTCAGATCGATCTGAATAAGTGGCGAAATCGAACGATCGTTCATATAATTATGTTGACATTGGGAGATGGATGGATGCATGCGTACTACCCGGTAACGTGAAGTGAACGTTTACCTATAAATGATCTCGGGCTTCTAACCAGAGATTAAAAACCAATAGAATAAATATTCCTTTTATTTGAAACGTGGAAAACATCGCTCGGCGGACAGTGACATACTTTCGTATCAGAAATATCTATTATCGTGCTAAAATACAGTTATAGCAAAAAAGTGCTCATAGGTCGCAAGCGTAGCTGCTAAACGTACCTCTGTTGGGTTCGATTTCCAGGTCGGGCATTATGTTATTGCCCGTTAAGTGCGAGTGACAAAAACATTACATTTTCCATGTATGGATTCTGGTGATACCACTTCAAAAATGTGCATTAGATACTTTTTAGGCACAATTAAGGCATCTTGACATATTTTAAAATGTAAGTAAATGTTTCTTGGGCAAAAAGTGAAACCGAATAAATTGAGAAACATAAAACTCAAGTTAAAGTGTATATAGTCTCGCTTTTATAATAAGTGTTGATAAAATATAACAATACCCAAATATTACTTTAGTTACACTACACCCAAATCAACAACAATAGCATTTGTTATAAAAGAATCATCCATTATTTATTCCTCATAAAATACAGAGCTTCTTTGAAAGCGTGTATTCTATCAAGTGATATGACGTCACAGACTCCCGGTTAGTTTCCGGCTCATAAAGGCCGATGGGCCGTGACGATTGCCTCTATTTGTCTTCAGCCGGTACAAAGGCTCTCTCACGCACACATTTGTCTCACGGACACTACTGGTAGACTTGTAAACACTATCTATACTAGTAGGTGTATCTACGTACATGATCTAAGAACACAGTTTATATTTGAGTTTTTAGAAAAAAACATTTGTTTTTACTCTAAGTAAGACGGCGAATATGTGACTCCTACCGCCTAAAACCACACACCAACCTTCCCTGCTGATTTTTACCGGGATACCAGCTGTTCCGGGACTGCAACTTTATACGCCGCAACTAAATCCGTAAGTCTAGATTTACCTGACACCCTTTAAATAACAAAAAAATATGTTTATTTTACTTACCTTACAACCTTAAAGTAGCATCAATGTCTGGATATGACTTAATATAATTTCAAAACAAATTTCGTTACGTTCGAAAAACAATTCGATGTCACATCAATAAGTGCAATATTGATGTGTTAAAGTTTCTCAACGAATGGTTTTAGTTAATAATTGCATATGAATTAGACACATAAAAGAATCAATTAAAATTTTCAGTTAGTACCATAGATCGTATGAACCGACAGCCACTTTAATTTAATAATCCAAATATCCATAACCCTCCGTTTAAACGAAACCAAACCAACAATATTTGTTTTCTCTTTTATTTTTACCACCAAAGGGATATAAATCATTACTAAAACATAAAAATAAAACACAATTCTTAAAATATATGAAGCACAAACCTTTTATCCGCATATTAAAACGACAGATAAGAATTTCTGTGTTATTTATTATAAATCTGTAATAACTCAAGTATTCGTTGTTATAGTGGCATCCATATTTATGAAAAATATCGAGTTCGTAGACTAAAATATTCTTTCGTTCACGTTAAGAATATTCGTTCACTATTTTATTATTGGATAACCTATGCAATAATAAAATTTTGTATCAATCTTTTCCATCGTGTTAGAGATCAAGTAGGTAAATGTTCCAATTATTGGCATTAACAACGCTTCACGCGAAGACCACCTAGTTAATCAGAAAAATAAACTAGAATTAGTCAGTTTCTATATTTGAAGTAACAAATTATTACTGAATCATTCTAGTACTGATAAGTTATTATGTTAAACATTTATATCAAAGCAGTTTTTGAAGACACCAAGTGCCATTCATTGATACCAAAACAAAATTTGATAACAAATCCCAAAAAAAGACACATTGAAGCTATTCCTTGCCAGCGCCTGTGTATACATTTAATGTGACCCTTTAAAATCAGAGCTAATAGGCATCCTCTGGAAACGCTCGTTCCATCGTAGACCTCGGATTGGGTATACAGTAATAAAAAAAAAAAACTTTAAAAAATGTAAAAGATGCATAATATTCAGTAATTTTGCTCCCTAGTGGGACGGATTTCTTAATTATATAAAATTAATAAACTGCCAAATACTAAAAGTAATCGCCCGAACAGGGACTTGAACCCTGGACCCTTGGATTAAAAGTCCAATGCTCTACCGACTGAGCTATCCGGGCCGTACGATAGTTGCCAAAATAGCGGTTCACATAAAAAGTAAACTAGGTCACCTCGCTAGTGTACAACTGTTATCGCGACTTCATATTTACTTATAGCGTGTATTATTTGCATTTTTTGTTATAATACATTTATTATTTACGTCATTCCAGAAATATCTACTTATGAACAAGAATATTTTTTATAATATATCAGATATTTTTTGTGTATTTTTAAGATTTGGGTGTTTTGTATTCTTAGAATGTTTATTAATCATCAAGTAGGTAAGTAGTTTTTCAGGCTAACTGAGCCCTTATTAACATGGGAATGAATGGGAAAACAAACCAATCCAAGTTATAACGCATACTTTATACACATCTCCTCTCATCTACTACAATAAAGATAAATATTTAAGTTCATAGTAACGTCTCGACAAACGGCCTTCATAAATATGTCTATTAACAGAACTACTTGTATACACAAAAATATTCTCTCAATTATCTAGGCCTAGAAAACAATACTCATATAACAGATTCTAATATATTTTTTAACCTCTCGTCTGTCACAGCGACCTCTAAATGGTTAACACAATTTTCTATTGTGTCTACTGCCAGATAGTTGGGCTCATATAAGGCATACGTAGCGAACACGACCGCGAGGAGGGTTTGCGATCACGGGACACCTTTAAAGATTAGTGGGGGAACGTTTGGATCTAGTTGGTAGAAGTCCGGCAAAGCGTCCATGATTACTACCTCGTTGGTAAAACCTCTTGTCTACCGGAACGTGGACCCCGCGAAAGACAATGGAATTTTAATTGTGTCTGGAAATGCTGCATACCAGAGGCTAGTTGTCGTAAGCGCGACTACTGAACGTGAGGTCCTGGGTTCGATTTCCAAGTCGGGATTTTAAATGTACCTGGCGTAGGGTTGGAATCGGTACCTACGTACTCCAACTGCTCTTCCTACTAAGCTATCGCGACATCCATTCTCTTTACCGAAATCATGTCCCCATTTCTAATATATCTTATACTGAAATCAGGGTCATATATCATATATCATCAGTATATCTTGAATTTTTTTAACAACATGCTTGTTCATCTAACTATTTACATATGCAACTCTATATATATTAAAGAAGAGGTCTTGAGGGACTAAGAAACGCAGGAAGGTATGTAAGACAAACACTAAAAGGGCTGAGTGCTTCATATCCGGGAACTGTTCTTTCACTCAACCTACAGGGAGGAACATTGGTAAAATATATGCGGTGCCTCCGTTCTCTTTACGATAGATACTGAATGGATCTGGTTGGTTAAATATTCGAATTTTGTTGCCTGTATGTATAGATAAATTGCAAGCTTCATCTTGAATTGAATATTAAAATATTCTGAAGAAGAATAATTATTGTGAATTCCTTAATTAAAAGGGGAATTCAGTTAAAAGGGTGTGAGCCTAGTACAAAGTAACAGGACACAAAACCTGAAGAAAATAGGAAGCTAAACGTGAGACTAATCTCTATCATAATCTACTAAAACACCGCACGATTATGAAGACCTTACTGTACTTTGAAATGTATCAAAAGTACTTTCAACAAATTGGTACCTACTCCAAAAAACTCAGCTTCACTCAGTAACAAAATGTACTTTTTTCACACCCCTAAAAATTGATGTTCATTGTTATTTTTATTACGCCTTATTACTAAAACGGCTCTTAAAAGGAACTCATTTACAAATTCAAAAGTACATAAAATATTATTGTTGCCTATATCTACGTACTGGGATCGGAATCTGTGTTTGTAGGTCAGCCGAATATCAACAAAAGAGGGATAAAGAACGTCACAGACGTGGGGTGGAACTGCTGTTACCAAACGTACCGAATAACGTGGGACGTCCTGATTTTTGTCCTTTAGACGCGAATGCGGGTCGTTAAAGCTTTTCCATTATGTTTAGGAATAGCTGCGATTACAGATTAAGTTGAATAACAAAGGGAATTAAAATGTTTTTCACGTTTTCCATTGAAGTTTTAAGAGGTTATTATTTGTTTACGCACTTTTGCCTACCTTACGCGCCAAATATTTAATGTTTTGTTAATGCTACCTACCCTAGTGGGTACTGTTACTTACTCATTATTTAATAGGACTATAACACACTTTGAGATTTTAACTTATTTGTGAGGACTTATTTGACAATCATTTTATACATGTATGCACGATATTATTCTACAATTAACTATTTTAAGCACGTCTTCTATGTAGTAAAAGCTATGTCATGCCCTTATCCCAAATTTCGTAACTTCAATACTGGTAACACTAAGTAGGGGCGGTCCCCTCTCAAAGAAAGTAGCGATTCATCATATCTCGCCTACCCTCACACTACGTAATTGCAGACTCTGAAAATGAACCGATATTCTAACTTACATTACTGATGTTACCTAATGGTTAAATGTTTGTAACATTTTGAGCATTTCACTGAAGTGGAATTGCAAAGTTGAAGCGGTGTGTGTAGCGGTGTTAGTAATTACAAAAGATAATATTTTTGTACAATTCCTTTAACTTTTTAGTCTAAAAAAACTTTTAATTGAGAATTACTCGTATGAATTTCTCCTGGTTTTATTCTACGAGATTTTGATTAAGGAGACTTTAAAAAAATATGTTGGTATAGAACAGGTTACTTTTTTTATTTGGTTACTGAATCAACGTCGTTTTAACCGGTTTTCGGTTTCACTCTAGGATTTTCTCCGCTGCCTCTTTTCTATATCGTTATTCCTTGATACACAAAAATATAACATGCACACATATCCAGACATATCTGCAGATCATACAATTTTTGCCATAAAAGAATCGATCCCGTGACTGTGTGTGTGCACTGCAGATGCCGATTTCTCGACCACTACACTAACAGACACAGATGATTGAAACAGCTTATCTATAAGAGAATGACATCGTCAATCATACCTATAGTATTTTTTAATTCTTATTATTTAAATAATTAAAACACTGGCGGGGCTCGTGGCTAAATAACAGACACACAGACCGAAGGTAAAGCTACGCTTACCGCGGTCAGTCTGTGGACCATCATTTCATACCGAGACCCCTCAGTGCCTCGATGAGCAGGTTAAGCCGTCGGTCCCGGTTTGTCAAATTAAGATCTATGACACCTTCGCGGGTAGTCAGAGGCCAAGTCTGACAACCAGGCACACCACGAGATATCGTGTTACCCAGTAATTGGGTTGTGGATGTCAGATAGAATAGAATCTCTCCATGTAAAATACTGGTATTAAGCTGCATCCGGGTTGACTGGAAACCGACCTCAATATAATTGGGAAAGAACTAGTCAGTATAATATATATAATAAATAGATAAGTAAAACTACATACTCAAAGATCTATACACTTCTAAGAAACATCACATATTTAGAATGCTCATTTGAATTGTAAAAATAACCTGAACCAATTATTATTAATGCCTAAATCCCCAGCTTAATTAGCACACAAATGTTTGCAATCCGAAAGCAATTGATCCCACTTAACACGTATTAGTGATAAAATATTGATCATAGCGATTGCAGTAAACAGTAACAATAATCCCTAAGGACCAACGTTATGGTCCTTTTTGCCCTTTTGTATATACCTTTGCTTATTGCGTACGGAGGTTCTTACCTTTGTACGTAAGTACAAAGTAGGTAGGTACTTAAGAGACTTCTTGACTTTCAGCAAAATGAAATACTTATATAGGTTGTTTTTTGTTTCATTCAGACTTGTTAGTAATTGGTCCTAATGAACATTGGTTGTTTTTGGTCTAATAAATATCATTGGTTAATTATTTTTAGCATAATATTTTGGTTTTTCATGATAATTATGTGATTTGAAAATGGACGATAACGTCAAATTACTTAAATAAAAAAAAGATTTTGAACTATATGTCTTGATTTTTACATTCCCAATTTTTTTATGCATAGGTCATTTATGATTTCACTGATAACTTTACTTGTGGCCAGATACTCTTATGCTACCTATTTTTAAGTTGCCCCTTCAATCTATCACTATTACTTCACCTTAAAGTGACAAAGAGAGCATGAATTTGAGAGCTACTTAAAATTTAATAACGTTTAAGTTTTAGCTGTTGGTAATGATGAGATTCCCAACAATATTACGCTGTCAACAGGAATAAGTAGGTTCTTACTTACCTAATGATGTTCACTCCAGCTAGCACCGTCACCATGACAACATTAATGAATAAATACCTCAAAATCATGCTAAAGTATTACGACCACAACCTTGATCGTGACCTGTCCCGAACCAATATAAATTCCCGAAGTTTCTGTGACCTAACCCAATTGAGTATAAGCTAAACTTGTTACAGCGGCCGCGGCAAGATTTCGCCGATATTCCTAATTGAGCCGGCGAGCTAATAGCTATGATGGCCGGCGCCAATTAAAGCTTATTGATGTCGCTCGCTGTAGATCTTCGGGACGACCCTCGTCTCGTTTTAACCCCATCCAACTCCCTTGCTAATAATTAATCAAGCAATTAAGTAGATCCGCAGAACGCGGCTGATATTTTCGTTGCTTTATGAAGCCTTAGTACAAATAATGGTTGCGGATAAGACGATGTTCGCCTGAGTAATTTGAGCGTGGATAGTTTCTAATAATGCCTTTGTTTAGAGTTAAGAGTGACTTCAATAGCCGCAGTAAACTAACAATCAAAATGAAATATTAATAACTGAATACCGATATTTTTAAAGAATAATAATAAATTTAAAAAAACTTGAGTATGATATCTAGATTTTAAAAGAAAAGGTAGATCTCGTGGCTCCAAATGTGCCAAAGAAAACATGGCCACGTCTTCTTTCAAATAAGGTAAACGCACCTATTATCGCCGGTTTAAGGTGAGTTCAGATTGATGTGTAAAAATTAGATACATATTCTAATAATAACACAGTCGATTTATTTTATCTAATTCTAATTACAGGTCTTTTTTTGAGTAAGATATCCAGATTTTTAATGAAAAGGTAGATCTCGTAGCTCCAAAAGTGCCAAACAAAACATTGCCACGACTTCTTTCAAATAACGTAAACCGATGATGAAATTGGTGTGTTAAAATTAGATAAATATCTAATACTAACACTGTCTATTTACAGCTCTTACCTATGTAATAAAAAATCTCTTTATTTTACGAGCTTTTTCTATAAAATGAACATATAATATGTCGTTATATAACGTTAAGAAGGTACCTAAAAAAGGACTTTGTATTAACGAATAAACAAAAATCTTGCAAGAATTTACTTTTACATTAAACAAAACTTTGGTTTTCCTCGTCCTTTATTCTTCCAACGTTGATTGGAATCATTACCCACGAATTTAACGCGGCATTGATTTTCATGTCAAGATCCTTTACAGGATTCATTCTGAAATACCAAATCTTATTTAAGCAAAGTCAAAATCGTAAACAAAGACATCGAGATATCCTAAAAATCATGCTATTAATATAATACTAAATCCACAACCGCTCTTACCGCCTACCCTATCTCACTCCTTAATCTGTCTTAATGACCCCCACAAAACATTTTTAATTTCATCCACACAACAACAAAGTTTGTTAACCTTTGTAACTCTTAACAAAAATACCTATTTATATATTTCTGTAAGCGAAATATAAAAGTTCGCCGAAACAAAGAGGTATCTTAATGAACAGTCACTTTGACTTCATTTTACGGTGATTAATTTGACTTAGAAGTTGGAGAATTCCATAGATAGATATTATAATTGAGATTGAACGGATTTCACAGTAAATTAAAGCTGAAACACTTCTTTAAGTAAAATGGAATTCATGTTAAAGACTCATTTGATGATGATCGAATGCTTCACAATGATTGTGATGATTTCCATACTACGACTGTGATAAAGATATTTGGAAATGGGGTATTCTACTTTTGCTGTGTTCAAGTGCTCTTTTTCATAAGATGGAAAGCTATAATGCCTAATAGCCAGTAGAATATTCCTAACACTATTCCATTATAAGCTGCTCTGAAATCTCATTCTGTCTCTGTAATTTCTATTAAAGCATGAGATTAAGAACATTATTGAGTAGGTAACCTTTAAGTACGTGACAGTACCTCAGATAGCCCATAAGAGTTGACTGTGTAGTGTTGGACTTATCATATCGATTACAATTACTATTAATTATACAGACAGACAGACAGACGTGTTGCTGGGGAGTTTGTTGCGCCGCTTCTTCTTTCCAGCTAAAACACTAAGAAGCGGTGAAGGTTGGGCTTTTTTGAGGGCTGTCTTAATGTTTGACGTTCAAAAAGCACAAATTTTTAGCCTAATTTGTATAAAGTTTTTTTTTTATATATATTTATCATTTACGATTCCCTGACATAAATCACAAGACAAAAGATCTATGAATATTGTATCAATACGGTTAAAAAAACGCTGTTCGCCGTAACGAACAAAAACAAAGTTTGGATTGACACGCCTAATATTAATGATCTTGTTTCGACATCGAATACATTCGTATCGTACCCCACAGGGGGATTAGTGATGGCTGATCACCACATTACGCATCGTAACTAGAGCACGATGAAATTAATTAGCATCCCTCGAGACAACTGCTATTAAAGCGGTAATCACATCGATTGTACCTGTAGTTTATACAAGTAGGTGATGAATGTTCTACAACTGTCTCGTGCTGCGACTGCCGACTGCTGAGCATGAGGTCCTGAGTTCTATTTCTAGGTTGGACAAAGTGTGATCAGGTTTTTCTGTTAGGAAATTAAGAGGTAGCCTGGAGTTTGGTATTTTGCTCCACAGATGGCAATAGGCTCACCACTTAGTGGGACTAAATAACAGCATCGGTGAAATGTGGGTTTACAACTCTGTATACCTCTGCCTACCCCATGTTCTACAAAATTAGATGTTCATGTACACATGCCTGTTTCTAATTGAGGTAAGCAGAGACTATCGATTTCCATTTGCTACGATTCTGACACACCTCTTTAGCTTCATCTATGTTCATTAACCTCTTCATGCACGTTCGTCGGTTTAGGTTACTTTAGACCTGTTCTTTTTTCAAATTGTCCGCTATCCGATTGGGATACGTTCGCTGAGGTCAGCCTACCTCGCCCTGTTAGTCTAAACAATGTTCTTTCATTCATGTAGAGAAGAAGTCAATCTATAATATTAATGAACTCTATTAGTATCTATCATCTACGAAGTCAGGAAGTTGATTTTCATCTAGAATAGAAGTTCTTAGGTCAATAAATGATTTTATCGATAGTTGTGTATTTATTTTCCCTGCGTGTGGTTAGGAGCTAATCTGGTTACTAAAACATAACCAGATCAGCAACCATAATGAACAATTACTTTCTCATTTTGTATAGCAAAATTCTAAAGCTCCAGCAGTACTTAACATGTTAACTGTGCAGTATTCGATTCACGGCAGTTGTTTAACTATTGTGTCTACTTGTTGTATAAAACTTCGTCTTCCTCTGCTTATCTTTCGTTCTACTATTCCATCTAAAACGGTGTTTGTACGGGAGTCGTAGTCGTGGATCAAATCTGAACTTTAGCATGCTAGATATAGGTATGCTGCGCCAACCCCAAATAAATTGGGATAAGGGCAGGGGGATGATGATGATGATGAGTCGTGGATCAAAAGGTCAAAATGAAATCAGAGGATAAATAGCAGTGGCGGTTGCTCCATAGTAGCAAAGCTCTTAAATTAAAGAGGGAGTGTCTACTTCACGATCCGTGAATGTATTAAGGAATGTTTGAAAATGATTTTGACAAATAATGAAACTCTTGTTTATAGCGTGGACTCCCTTAAACGGGTGTAGGCAACCCCAGCGTGGTTGCCCGCGCGCCTATAAGAGGGCGCGCGAGTAGTGTGCGACGGGCAGCCGAGCAGAGAGGCACGATATAGCCGCGCTCCCGCTGCCACAGAGACAGTTTCACGATTCATCTCTTGTCGCTATCTTGTGTAACATTAGTTTTACCCTTTGTGATATTGTGGTGTCCTGTATTGGTTAAGTGATTAAACGTATTTATCCTTAACTTGTATCATCAATCGACCCTACACCAAGCCGTAGTGCTATATGTTATCTTAGACTATCATTTTTTTCTGTCTTTATACTATGCCTATGAATTTCAGATTTGAGTCCGAGATAAAAGTATTGTATATGTTAATCAAGGTTATGAACTATAAAATCTCTGGGCCAAATTTCATCTAAATCTGTTTCAGTAGTTATCGCGTGAAAAAGTCACAAACTTACAGCCATCTTCACAAACTTTCGTATTTATATTAATATTAGCAGGATTTTCAAATTAGAAGCTCATCTCATACTCACGGAAGTTCACAATTTTTTTACGAAATATTGACGATTGTTTTAGAAATGCAAATTTGGTCACGCGAACGGGTTTAGCTCACTGTGTAAAGAAAAATAAGCGTGAACACAATCTTATTTAAAGATTCCTAAGAGCAACCGAGACGCGGTGCGAATGACTAATGCCATTTAACTTTCTCAACTTATTGTTTACTATGTGCCTGAAACTCAGCTGTTCCTCAAATGTTCAGCGGGTATAATGATTTCAGAAGAGTTTTACGCCAAGGATATTATTAACTTTGGAGACGTTTTACATAAATTAAATTTCGACTTTGTATCAAAATTGTTTTGAAAGTCGGTGTTATCAAATGTTATGTGAAATTTATTAGATGTAATGAACTTCGCGGGAGTCTTATTGTTTTAATATTTTATGTGGCCTACTTGATGTAAAGTATCAATTGTTCTTCTAAAGTATCAAATCTTTTCAGTGAAATCTAGAAAGTTTAGGAGTTACGTTAGGTACCTTAGTCTCCTGTGGACGCACTAGTCCTACGACCAGGTAATTAGTTTCACTGTTCACTGTTTTGTAACTTCATAGTTCTTTAACTTAACCTATAGTAAACGCTAAAAAGAATTTCCTGCTTTTCCCCACAGAACATGCTAAACAAAAGATGAAAAATTCATATATAGAGAATATTCTTCTATATTTTTCTGTAGCTACCGCACTGTAAGTGTACCTTGAAGTATTAACCGGCCGGACTTGAGTCGTGGTCGCTCGCAAAGCCTCCTGAGCCGAGCGTTTGGGTGACTGCCAGGCCCCGATAAGCCACGGCACGTAACATTACATATTTCTTATTTAACCCCTGCCTTAGAACGACCTGGGTAATTGCTGAGGCTGAAATTACCTGCAGTGGTTGTGAACATTTAAATTTTTTGCTTTTAAGCTGATTCAGCGGGAGGCGCAAAGAAAATTCTTTGACAAAAATTTAACTCGTGATAACGCAACGGGCTCTGCTCATGACTAAGGGCTCCGATGAATTTCAAAACTAGTTGGGCAATCTCAAAAAACATACGTGAACACCCCTGAACGATAATTATGTTATATGAAAGTCAAGCTTTTCTTTACGCTACTGTAAACTAACACCAACGTAATTATGAATAAAACAAAATAATACAAGAAAACAAAAGAGAATAGGCCACTTTCAGACAAACCCACTTACATATACAGCACCACGTTTTTACTTACGAACAGACATAAATAAAACGAACACTTTTCTATTGAAAAAATATGCTTCTGTCGATCATATCTTCACCTAGACACTACGTAAGATTAGTCGATCTATCTCACAAATTCGTAGCACTTAAAATAATATGAATGTCTCACTTCTCAAAATTGAATAAGTATCTACCAGAGTTTCATATCGCAAAAGTCTATGAACATCTATTGAAACGTTCTATGGAGTACCTATACATATATCCGTCATATTATTACCACTATCACTTCACAAGAATCGCTAGATTGGAAGCACTAAATCTTGTTAGATCAAGTGTAAAGGCACGATCTGAATAAGACTTGTTCACGTATTAAAAAGTTCACGTGAGTTCGTAAGTAGTATATTGCCAAAGTATATAGTGGACATTAATGTTAGTTTTAATCTCATATTACATATACACTGCCTATTGTCAGGCATTATGAGTTTGTCATGCCCGCTAAAATATCCTGCTGATTTTGGCGTTGTACATCGGGTCGTCGAGTTCCCTACAAAATGGTTGTGCTAAGCGAGGCTGATGTGCGCGTCATGTTCATGAACGGCTGCTGTCTGTCGGGACTGGTCAGCTCCTGCTTTGGCAATCACTTTAAAAGGCTATATAAGTTATTGTGTCTAGCGATTTGCTTTATTATTTTGCTCATTAACCTGCATTACTCTCACATTACCTTATTTATTGTTATACCATTTTTCTTGCCGGCTCTCCTCCATAAGATCAACGCCTTGGAACTGTGCACTTAGCTTTGACTTGTCTTAAGTGTCTGTAATATGGTCTATTCGAAATGAAAATATTTGAATTTGAATTATGTTAATCTTTATACTCGCCAAACTACATAATTGTACTTGATAACAATAATTTTTATATTGCGTCCAGGTATTAGCGATTCAACAGATGAAGCTTTAGTAGCAATTTATATCAGTACCTCGATAATACAGTAATGATACACTGGTTTTAAAACAGAGATATAATTAAATACCACTACTATGTCGTGGCTTACACTAATAAAATGTAATGCAGTAAAACAAATAAATTCTTTGTACAGTCTAGGGAATGTAATCAAGATCCACTTTAACTCGAATGTCGCATTATTATTCTAATCCTTCGAGGTTGAAATTAACATAATTCATAGGACTTTGTTTTTGTGGTAAAACAATTAAATAATAAAGATAACATACATACATAGACAATAGCAGTTGAAAGTTTTATATGGCTTTTATGACGTATATATAGATAGAAAAACTAATTATTGTTAAACAAGTCAGTTTGACTCGCGACATCGCCGCGGGCTCAGCTCATGACTAAGGGCTCCGTTCGAGTTCGAAACTAGTCGGGCAATACTGAAGAATGCAAGTGAGTAATAACCGTTGAACAATAATTAATATGAATGTGTCTCACGAGTTATTATACAAAGATAGAAAAACTGTTAAATGCAGCTAAAAAATAAACTGAAAATGTTAATTTGTTTGAAAACGTGTAACGATATTAATGTGTAGGTGATTCATTATTCTATTTTCGCAACCATATATGTAATAATTGACTGAGTCCCATAACAATTAATCAAAAATCAAAATCAAAACGTCAAATAAACCACACATTATAGACTTTAAAAACACCAAAAGGGTCAAATACACCAATCTGCAGCTCGCTTTACAATCGCCCCACAGGCACCCAGTAAAGAGTCGTGCTACGCTTGGATGGCCGCCAAACCGCGCCAGGTAATCCCACAAATGCTCGCGGTCATGTCCACAGACTATGCCCCGATATTTAGTTCACAAAACTGCCTAAATCACCCCGCAATTTGGGTGCTGGTTACAAATGCTACAGTGCACATGCAATACGAGTGTGACAGAGCCACTCACAGTTTTGTATCGATCCCATAATTGGCTATTTGTGCGGCTGTAATAGCGTTTTAGTGTTTAAACTCGGTTGAACATAATAACACTATTGTACTGTTGTTTGTAAACTGACATTAGATAAGCTTGTGGAGTAAAGCGTGAGGCATAATCGTGTTTAACTGATTCAATAAGACTTGCGAATATGCGATTTATGATCAAGTTCTGATGAACTTTCCTGCTTTTATACTAATTTTTTTGAGGTCGTCGCAGCACGACTTTTTATTCCATTCATACGTATCAGCTCTCATATCAGTAGTCACTTCCTAGCCTATGCTCTACTGCAGGGAATATTTGTCTATGATCTATGGGCTCACGCAACACGTAACTAAAAACCGCAATGACCTTAGTTGTCTGAGAAAAGTAGATATATAGTATATAATAAGTTATAATCTATATACCGTAACCACATTTCTGACTTTTTTTAATATATAACACGCATGGATGAGTTTCAAAGTATAGTAACTTTCAAATTGGATTACACAGTTACGAAAATACAAATGTTCTTCTATGACTCTGCTCACACCGTTTACATTATCTATCGTCGCTCGATCATCGGCCTACATAGTGACTAGTTTACACAATAACCGGTGTAGAACGTTTCCAAGTCCATTGATGGATGAACGATGAGCTTTGGCGGCTTTCACCCGGTACAGAGAACCGAAAAATTGGATTTGCCCAATAAAGATATTGCAGTTGGCGTTGAATTTTGACTAACAATAGCGGTTACGAATATACAAAATAAAAGTGTAGATAGATATTTTTGTATAAACTGAAATGAGTGCATTGCATATTTAGCTTCTTTGTCATATTAGG
This sequence comes from Xylocampa areola, assembly GCA_935421205.1. Lineage (NCBI taxonomy): Eukaryota > Metazoa > Arthropoda > Insecta > Lepidoptera > Noctuidae > Xylocampa > Xylocampa areola. Next base: position 6,449,469 of record OW285217.1, on the reverse strand, counting down.
TTTAGAAACAATAATGTTAGATGTGTTTGGGACATAAATAAACAAATAAATAATTACAGTTACTATTAGATAAAAATGGGACGGTTCAAATCAGGAAAAGTCAAATTCAAATTTAGGGCAAGAATACATTCTATACTCATTATTCAGTGACCACTTAAAAGTGCGCCGTATATATATTTTTTCCCGAATGTTACGCTTTCTGTATTCATAAATATACTTACCTACTGAAAGAATATGTTTTGCAACTTCTATAACTGCCATATCCTAATGAATAAAATTTTTAATCTTCATAGCATTAGAAATAGTTGTAAATCATCGAAATGAATCAACCATAACAAAAATATTAATGCTTCTACCACACTTCTACTCCAAGTTCCTAAGAACCCTTATTGTTCGTTGATAACATAAAATTGCAGTAACTAGCAGCGTACCCGGGACTCTTTTACAAAACTTTACAAGCATTCTTCAGTCCCCTATGTCTGTAGAGTCATTCATCGATCTTTATAAGCACACCCCTCTTTGAGGACGCTCCACTCTGAGTGTCCATTCAATTCCGGACTTCACTCCAATTATTAGATCGATGTCCAATTAATTTTCTGTTGGAATACATCACCCCTGTACCTTCCTGCGTACAGATCTGACATAAAATGCGCATCAATCAATGTTAGATTTGGAAACAGAAAAAATGAATCATGGTTTCGTTGCCTATCTAAATTGATGAGAAAAATTTCGTTCTATTTTTTGTATGACGTCCTCTTTCCTTTTATAATATAGATAGATAGAATAGTATTTATTGTGCACCAATAATTTATAAAAAAAAAACAATTACGTCTCATGTTATTTGTTTTAAATCGGTGGCACCTTCCTAGTGAGAAGATAAATTCAAACAGCTTAATTTCATATTATTATTTAACATACACATGTTTCCCATTGGGGTAGGCAGAGACTATCGATTTTCATTTGCTACGATTCTGACACACCTCTTTCGCTTCATCTATGCTCATTAACCTCTTCATACGTGCTCACCGATTAAGGTGGCTCCTGACCCGTCCTTTTTTGAGAACGTCCGCAATTTGATTGCGGTACGTTCGTCGAGGTCGGCCTGCCCCTATAATAATATTATTATTTTACTTATTCTTATCGCAAACTCCTATAGTAAAGTCGAAAATGTTACATTAGAAGCAAACCATTCTGACATGAATATAGCCGTCGTTAAGCCCTATGGCATATATTTGAACATTAAATCTGATTCACCTACATCGAAACTTTACTAACAGTCAGACAAAAGCTATTAACGTGCCAACTTGTACCTCGATACGTTGATAAACGTTGCTCACAATCCGCAACTTTGAACGAAGTATCGGAGGTCTAAAGCAATGATCGATATAGATATTAAATACTTAACTCTTTATTCGTTTTCAAATTATCTTAACTTAAAATGTCTCTAATTGCAACTGCCCCGTTGATCTAGTGGTCTCAAGCATGACTGATAAGCATGTCCTGGGTCTTGGGTTAAATTCCCAAATAGGGCAAATTGTTTGACCGGAATTTCGAAATGTACTTGGTAGACGGCTATAGACTCACCACCTATAACTTTGAACTTAATGACAGCATTAGGGTAATGCCTACACCTTCAGGGAATATAACGGTGATGCTAAGTTTTATGTATTCTACTGTCATCTCTTTCTAGATGAATGTATGTGACAGGGACAGGTATAATTTGTAAAGTATTTTAAAACCGTCGGTATTTACGACTCCAAAACAGGATTACAGGTTGGATATCAAATAGAGATCATTAGCATCGTTACATTCAACAGATTCTTAAAATTCTAATGATAAACTCCAAGTAGACAAGATATTATAGTCAGAAATAACAAGTATAATGTCCTATTTGAAAGATTTAAGCTTGTTAGTGCATTTTCATCTAAATTGCTCCACAAATCGCTTTTATCCTTAGTATTTGGGACATAAGCAGACGTAGCCATACGTAATACCGTGCCCCAAGAGAGTCCGTCGTTTCCCTTTAAAGGTAAATTCGATCCAAACTCGAGGTGTTGGGCTTTCTTGACAAATTCACATTATATCCCCGATTGTCTGTGCGACCGTAAAAAAAAAGGTCAGTTTTATTACGCGGACAAGGAAATGTCCATCGGTTAGTTAAACAAAGAAAATTGTCGTTTTCGCAATAAAAAATTATGTTACCCTGTATCGGTCTTTAATAAATTCGGCCGGTGCAAAGGAAAGCGAAAATAAAATGGCTGCCTCAATAAAGATATTTCACTCGAATAGTTCGGGTTGGTTGACGTGGTACAGATAGTTCCTTTTTTGTAGGGGAGCGCTATTTTAGATTGATATTTCGTTGTCTGGCTTTCGAGGAAATTCCGCTCGCAAAACGTGGGCAGAGCATGTTCAAATGAATTAGTACGAATTGACTCGTCGTTTTTGAGTGTACGAAGGTACGCATGTTGTTGAAAATTGTTAAAGTTTACGTTAGAAATACACACGATACGAATATTGTATCGGATTATATTTTCCCTCTAGCTGTTACAACTAATTCAGGGCAAAATCGAAATGATAAAAAATTTAAACATTTTGATTCAATTTTCAATTAATTGAATATTACCTTCGTGTAAATGTTAGCAATTTAACAGATAGGTACATCAAAAGTTTAAACATAAATATGTTAAAATTTTGATGTACTTTTAACTTCTTTATTGTTTATTTAAGGATATGTTTAACTATTTAAAAATACAACTAAAATCCAAAAAAATAAAACTAAACTCCACATTTCTTTTAAATCTTGCCGCTTTTCCGCCATTTTACAACATGAATAACGTGTGGAAACAGAATGCATTATTTTTTCTTTTTCCCGCCAAGAGGAATGCTCCGCCGTCTTCAAACCGTGTTTGTTTTCAAACCGCTGCTGCCATTTGTCACTCGCTGCCAGCTTTTGTCTTCGTCCAAGATATTTATCTTCCCCTAAACTGAAAGGAGTACATTATTGTGCTCCAACTGCTATTGTTAAATTCATACAATCGGGAACTGAATTGGCAACTGTTGGTTTGATTGTAATGTCACTGTTACAAATCGTATTTGTATGTTAAAAATAAAATATAATAGTAATTACATAACTATTACTGAATAATAATTTGATGTACCTTTTCATTGGTAATGTTTTTTTTTTATTTCCAACTACCTTGCGATCGGCTTCTAATCTAACCGAATGCAACTTTACCTACATAGAGCGACTACCGATCTGAACTTGAGGTAAAACTAGTTGTCAAACTTCCAGGTCTCTTACAGATGTTATTTTGAAAAGCGGGACTAATGGTTTAACGTACTCTCGAAGCACGTTAGGGTCTCGATATGAAACGATGGTTCACCTACGCCTTCCAATTCACAGACAAACCGTGGCAAGCGTAATTTAATTTCAGTCGATCAATCTGTACCTACGGCTGTTTCTTAGGTACGAGTTGTTATGGGAATAAAAAATAGGAACGTAAAATGATTTTACTACTTGGCGGACTTTTATATTTTATGAATAGCAAAGGTTTCACAACAAAACCGAAGGGACAAAACCCCTCTCAACAACTATAAAAGACGTAAAAAAAGAACTTGTAACTAGGTATATTCGACAAACTAAAAAAATGTTCCCAACAGCGGTGACCCCAGAAAACAAGAAAAAACAAGATACAAAATCTATGTGAAACCAACAATAGAGCGCTTCGACAGAGGTTTTACCAATGGAATCATGAAAGAGAATTTCGACACGCGAATTCCCTGGATTATTCGGCAACGAGTGCCCAGAACTACTTTTATTTAACATTCGAATTGAGAATATGTACACAGAAGATATTCATCGTAAAGACCTCAATGAAAAAGAAATGAATTATTTTTATTTTGTTATTCTACTTTCTGATGTCAGATGCCAGTAACAGTGTATTTTAATAAAGTTTGTAATATTGAAATGTTTATTTTTCGATATTTCGCTGCTGGCAACAATATCATCGACAACCTCAAACATATTAAAATTGGAACATATTATATGAAATCAAATATTTGTTTTAATTCTCACTCCAATGCTTTTGATAGTTTCATGTTTAAATATAGGTACTGTTTGATTTAATATATTGATATTAAATAGTTTGTATTAAAAACCTTGATTTATAGATTGTGCTGTCGGCTCGAACATAAAAGCTAACAAAACTAAACTTAAAACATTGCTATCTTTAAGAAACATATCACAACGCATATATTCCCCGAAGGTGTAGACAGAGGTGTACGTAGTTGTACACCTTCATTTCATCAATGCTTTTGTAAAGGCCCATGTATGTGGTGGTAAGCCTATTGCCATCTACCTCCTAATTGTGCCCGACAATTCTAAACTCCGGGATGCTATCGAGAATTTTCCTAATAAAAAAACCAAATAAAACTTTGCCCGACCCAGAAATCGAACCCGGAACCTCACGCACAGCAGGCGCGCTTGGGACACCTAGACCTACGAGGCCATTTAATAACAGTTATTACTTTATGAATGAGACAGGGCAAATAAAGATATGTCCAATACGAATGTAGACACATCTAACTAGAACTTCCGAACATTTTTAGTACACTTTTAGATAACACAAAAATGAAAGATGTCAAAATGTGTATTCGTCCCATCTCGCTCTCATAGAAACTGTTATTGACCTATAACAATTGACAAATTTTAATTTAGTTACGGTAGAATCAACACCAGTGAAAGTCATAATAAATATCATTTTGATCAAAATATTGTATAAAAAACTAAAATGAAAAGATGTCGCCCCACGCGCCAACCAATCGTTTCCATTGCCATCCCGGGAAATGAGGCTAGTTTTTTTTTATAGTTTAATAGAAACGACGCTAGCTTTTTTAAATAGTACTTAGTTCTTTTATGCTGTCTTACTGAAGTTGTACTATCCAAAGGATCGCCAAAATGAACAATGATGCGAAAATACTCGGAGACAACAGACTAAACTATCGCAATATGAGCTAAGTTTATTTATTTCATATAGAATACATAACAATTAAGATAAATGAATATTACAAAAACTTTGCATACAACATCAAAGTTTTACTGTCAAGGAATCAAGTAACTATATTTTTTTAAATCCTAATAAATTATATAAAACACAAAAATTGTTTCTACCTATGTCTGTTATAGACCTTGAAACCGTACAACCTATGTGCCCCAAACTGGTTTCATTAGAAAGTCAATAATGCGAAAATAGATTAAGACCAATAAAATAATGAATAAAACAACCTATTAGCGCACGCCGTGTACCCGCTAGTAGGGTATTAAAAATATAGTTGGCTAATTAATTTTTATATGAGAATTCTAGTGTACCAATTTGCACACACCCCTAACTTCATACGTACTAAGCAAACAACTAAACAATGGTCCGACTAAAAAAGTCTGTATTCTACGAGAGGTCTTACTTAGCACTACTTTATTCTCTTGTACCTATACTACTTCATTAGTACAAAAGGGATCGTAAAGTCTCGATTTTAGTACGAACAACGAACACCAATAAAAATGTGAGGACTTAGCAACGTTGGCCTCATAAAAATCGGTTTCTTGTCGGTGCCAAACTAAAAACACCTTTTTATTATAATCCAAATTATAGGGGAACGCACACAAGTAACTATATGAATATACGAATAGGTAGTGTTTGTTTTCTGTGACTGTGTACTTAAGCCCTCAGGTAAGATACACTCTTCTTTCATTACTTACCCAAAATAACTAATAAATAGGGAGTTAAAAACAATGTCAATGTTCTCATGCAAGGTAATCATACTAGTATTAGGTCCATAATCATAGTAGGTAATCATAGTATTGCCGTGACTGTCGAAAATTCTGGCTTTACTCTATATTTCTTGATTGGCTGCGTAGTGAATACATGTTGAGGGAACCGATATAGGAACAGTGTATTTATTCAACAAATGCAAACCCGCTGACGAGTCGACACCATACATCACGTCACACGTATACACCCCTAACACTGCACACGCATCGAATCACTGCGTGACCGACATACGAGACATGCCACCAAATCAGGGTAGAAACATAGTTGAAACAAAATCGTACGGATATCAATACCTCCTAATTGGCAAAGACGGCAAAGACGAACCGTCGATTCACGCGAACGAACGTCATCCAATTAGCTGAGGCTGAGCTTCGCACGTGAGCCGCAAGATGGCGCTCATAGATTGCCCCTATCGCCCTTAACTAATAGCCGATGTTGGCCAGACGTGGGTTCCGTTTGTATTAGTAAATGTTGATGAATTTGTTGTTGTAATGCTTATTTGCTTTCACTAGGTTAAAGAAATGTTCAGAGGAGTAAACTTTTATTGGGAGAAAAAATCGAAGTGTTATGGTATTTAAATACAATGTTTATAATACCTGGACATACTGAATATGTAGCACAATTAAGTTATTATTTATTAGAAAGAAAAATACCACCGTGAATGGAGTCTGAATCTCTAGGATCGCCACTCTTTCAACTAATCGCTGGCTAAGCCAAAATCATCCTTCACCTTCTAATCCATGTTATGGTGACGTCACCGTTATCCATTCTGTCACAACACAAACAGAATTATATGTGTTTGGGAATGTCAATGACACGAAGAAAGTTTTCGAATAGGAAACGTCAGACTCAGAATATACAATCAAAAACCTTGCTTTCCAACAGTATCTAGACTGATAATATTTCATTGTTTGGTGCTCGTAGATAATGAAACAAATATTTTTCCACGCAGGCTTTTGCGTTCAGGCTCTGTAAACAAAGGGCGCTCATCCCACTTTCAATTCAATTCGCGGTAACGTAAATCCGAGCGATCAGGGACGAAACATCGCCGAATGTGTTGAGAGATCATATTAATATGAAAACGTAATTTTATTTATATATATTATTATCGTTAAAATCTAATATAAAAAAATCTCGTGTCAGTGTTTGTTATCGAACTCCTCCGAAATTGCTTGACCTATTTTTATGATTATTTTTGTGTATATTTGGTAGGTCGTAGGCTATTTTTTTAATCCCTAGGTGATAAGGGTGGCCCTATCCAGAAAATTTCTATGGCAGAACTACGTTTGCGGGGCACAGCTAGTATCTTTTACAATCGATGGGAATTGTTAATTTATAAGTTGAACGGTTTCGAATATGGTTTTTGTTTTATGAAGCTTTAAATAACCAACAATTTCGGTAGACATTCGATATTCTTGCATATTATGTAGTTGCATAACATGCAAGAATATTGAATGACTACCGAAATAAGAAGTTTATAAAATTGATAATGGGCACGAAGTTTCCACTGTGTCTATCCGTCTGACTGTGATTTTCTCCGAAATCACTGAATAGATTTTAATCTGGTACATTTATGTGTATCTATTATTTAATAAGTTGAATGAAATCGACAAAAAGCTGTCGTTTATCTACAAAAGGCGTCGTCGTGCACTGGACACTTAGCAAATAACAATAAAACCTCTTAAAAATATGAAACCTTAACAATAACAATAGGATCCGTACCTGTACTCCTTAGTTCGCAGCTCACGCCTCGCAGGGGAGGACAAATCCACCAGATTAAGTCATCGAAAAATTTGATGCGTGCGCGGCGCGCCTCCCCGAGGCTTAGCCCAAGGTGCGATCCGTAACCGCCGCGCACTTTCCATTGACGATGTGTCACCGGAAAAAACGGATTTAAAGGCTTTACGAGGCTCCAGTTATTTGGAATGACAGCTTTGCTGACTATGGATTTATTGGGACTTTGTTTTGGTGAGGATCAAGGGAAGGCACTGCGTAAAAGGTGACGGAGTGTCAGCTTTCAGATATATTTAAGAATTTTCAATATTTTATGTTGTATCTATTGTTTGCTTGTATATATAATAGGTAAACATGTATTTACCTATTTATTTCGTAAAATAAATAATTAACATTACAAAAATAAACAATGTTTCCGGTTACCATAATAATACATAGCTAATATATCTCAAAGGTCTAAAAGTCGTGCTGGCTTAGTGATTACGAGCCCGCCTCTTGAGCCACAGGTTGTAAGTTCACAACTGGCCAGTACCAATGTGACTTTTTCAATGTCATATGTACTTGCTTACTCAATCTAAGACAGCACAGACATACGGTGAAGGAAAACATCGTGAGGAAACCTGCGTACCTATTGGCTATCTCAGTTATATACTACAAAGCTATGTACTACAAAGTGACCATCAATTCGTTGGTAACCGAGTTAGCCTATAGGTACACTGGTCTTAATAGTCTGAAATCGCCAACCCGCAGGAGCTAGCGTGGTGATGAATGCTCGTGCGTTCTCTGTATGAAGAGGCTCTTGCCCTGCAGTGGGACAATTATGGGCTGGTTATGTGAATATATTATAAATATTAATTTAAAGAAATGCGAATAGTTTATATTTTAATTATTTTGTCCAGTTCTATTTCAGTGTCAGGCTTTTATTTCATAACAATCATAAAATTCAGCCAGAATTTAACCGAAAAACATAAGCGCAGAGCAATAATAAAACGCAATAAACACGAGTTTTCCCAACTATACCGGTAAAAAAGATATAAAAACGTGTTGTAAATAGGGCTGTCACACATTCAAAAGACGCTTTCCTCTTTAGAATTTGGCAACCTTCTTCCAAGGCTGGGATGAGTTCACAATTCGCTGAATCGAGACAAAAATTCTTAAGTCTTTTATGTGAATACTGTCTTTCACAGAATTAAGACAGTAATTTCTCGAGTTGAAGCTACACTTAAATAAAATTGCATTTCTTCACATAAGGATCGTAATTTTCTGCGTCAAGAAGACATTTCAACGAATTTATGTCTATTCACTGGACTTAAAAGTGAAATTATTTTCTTGAAACAATTTCTGTTTTCCAAAACTTTTAGACCTTTAATACTTTCGATATTATTTAAATAATATTGAAAGTATATTATATTTGAGCACGTAAAGCCGTTGGTCCTGCGCCTAATCTCTCTCCGGTCGTGTCGGATTGCCGTCCCATCGGACTATGAGAGTGAAGGAAGAGGGAGTGCACCTGTGTTTGCGCATACACTTGTGCACTATAATATCTCCTGCGTACTTGGCTAATCTCCATGGAGATAGGCCACCGTGACCGAAATACGGTCGGGAGGAGTTTATTATTTAAATTGCGATTAAAACAAGTTGATACAAAAAATATCGACTTTACTCATTTAAAATTGAAGCCGCAAAAGTATTTATTAATAGCCCTTTATTAACTAAAAAGGCCCACGCCGTACAATAATACTAGTCTTGACCCCGATTTTACTTGCATTACAATGTGGGTCAGGGCCTCGGTTGGCTCAGAATTAGGTCGCCAGAAAATATACACTAAAAAACGTTTACAACCACTGTAATAAATAGTAACTCTTAAGTTATTTAATGGAATGAAAGCTTACTAATGAAAAACTAAAACTACTAACTAAATAAAAATTAAATTAAAAATATTGATTTATTTAATGACTATAAATTCTTGTACCCAACCGAAAAATAGAAACAAAACACAAAAGTAATAGAAACATCCAATAAAAACATGAAATGTTGCAATAAATAAAAAATACATTGTGCATACGACCCAATAGAGTTGCCACATCTATTTCCTATCATAAAACGGATATTAATGTCGGATACAGCCATTAAAGTCTGCTTCCCATCAAACTATAGTGTTTGACATCAGTCCCATAGTTGTCAATTTATATGGCAATAAAACCATGCTTATCCCAATAACACTTCCTATATCTTAATGGTTGTTCGGAAGCAGTAAGTTTTATGTGTACTTGAGCTTGCACTAATAAAGACATTACATTTTAGCGCTCCGAATTGCATTTAAACTATAATGCAATTTAGAGCGCTAAAGTATCGACAACAGTTCGTTAATTAACTTGTTTTAATGTTGATGTAAGCAATATATTCCATATATCTGCCTAGCCTTTTCCCAATAACTTTGGGGTTGGCTTCCAGTCAAACCGGGTGCAGCTTAATATCAGTATTTTACATGGAGCGACTGCTTATCTGACCTCCACAACCCAGTAACTGGGTAACACGGTATCTCGTGGTATGACTGGTTTTCAGACTTTCAGGCCTCTGACAACCCGTAACGGCTGTCATAGATCTTAATTTGACAACCGGGACAGACGGCTTAACGTGCTCTCCGAGGCACGGAGGGGTCTCGGTATGAAATGATGGTCACCCATCCACAGACCGACCGCGGCAAGCGCAGCTTAACCTCGATCGATGGATCTGTGCGGCTGTTACTTAGCCACGAGCCCCTCCTAAGCAATATATTCAATATTATTTATTTTCGTCCTCGATTTGGTGGGGTGGTATTATTGTTTTTTTCTATAAATAAACTCTTACTAGCAGCCCAGAGTTTGTAATTATGGCCGTTAGATGTATGTATATACGATCGATCAAAAGGTATATCACATCAGTACTCCCCTGCTTAACCCTTTTGGTTATACGGGCGTGATGCTACGATAAGATACTTACGTATGAAGTATAAAATATACATGTGTATATCATAGCAACCTACATAAAACTCATTTTAAATTACAGAAATAACTCTAAGCCGCAGTGCTCGGAACAAAAAAAAACCTCGACGTACGAATAAAATGTAGCAAGAATAACACTCGAGAGCATTCTAACTGCGAGAAAATTATTATTTCCTTTTAATTTCTCCAAGAATTATGGCTTCGTATCGATATTGCTCCCTTCTATCTCTCCTTTCACGTTACTGTTTCAATTGTTATTTTACAATATTTTATACCCAATTGATTCTGAATAGCCAGTGAATGGGAATTTATTATTCTGACTCCGTTTATAGCGAAAACAACATTTTTATTCTTAGTTTCTTGCTCAGTCATGCCGAAAGAATTTGGGTCAATATTTCTAGTATAATTACTAGAAATATTAACGCAAATTCCTTGAACATATTTCTTCGTTAATACATTTATTTATAGGCAACATGGTTCATTACAACGGTAGTAGTTTTATTAATGTTTGGCACAGACAGACAGACAGACTTGATGTTGTAAATATTAAACGGCAATGTGTGTGTTAATCAATATCTTGTGTCTTATTTGATTGTATTTTGTGTGTAATCTTTGGGTTATAATTGATCTAGGTGTAACATATATTGTGGTATGTCAGAATTTTATTTAAAAACCATTTAAACATCTTCTCCAACAACACAAACGTTTAGAGAATACAATCGCCGTTTCTTCCAGTTCCATAAAAACAAGTTGGCATAAACCAAAACAAAAGAACACGAGATCATTAAGTGTATGTATTAAAGTTGCATTTCCGAGTTACACGGACGGTGCCTCCCCACAAGACTGCAGCAATCATTAATGTGCATCTGTCTGAGATCTCGGCTTACGAACGAAGTTTCTTTCTCTTTTAGGTATTTATTTTTAAGTCTTTCTATTGTTCTGTATAATGTATTTTTTATACCACACAAATCGTTGATGTTACATACATCAATGACGTTGTGCCCCCTTTAATTAGATACATACTACGCTCTCACTTATCGTTACGCATTATGACGACGCACCAAAATTAATTTTGCCAATAATGCGATAAAATGAACGCAGATGAATAGAATTAATTCCATACAAATTCTACCGAAACCAAATATGTTGCGTGCGTGCCTTGCTTTTTGCGTCGACAGAGAATGCATACCTTTAGTGAATCAATGGCAAATCAAATGTTCAATTCTAACTATTACAAGGTATGTCTATATCATAGGCAACACAATTACACATGCAGGCATTATAAAATTAATAGACATATTAAGTGTAACTATGCATATCTCGAGGGTAGAGAACAAAGGCTGTCCTTCCTGCCAGTTCCTAGACCCTTTGTGCTGCCTGACCCTTCAGTTCACGATAACATCGTATTACAGCCGATGTAATTTAATGTTAACCGCCTTTACAATATAGCGAAACACATTCAGATACCTATACTTAGATAAGTTTAAAATAAAATTTACACAGTTCAGCTTCAACTTTTTTGTTAAAATCACCAGAATGCCTAATCAGAAATAACATTAAAGCACAAAAAGCTAATTCATAAAGATTTATTATTGAAGTGCAATCATTTCCCTATGTAAATATTACATAGATTCAATTCACATAATTTAAATTCTTATTACATACCTACATTCAAATTTATTTTACATCAAATATTTTAAACTAATGTTTATCAAAATTAAATTCCTTGTTAGAAAACACTTTTACAAAACGATAGATTCAACACATGAAGTTTTATTGTAAAAAGGTTTACCTCGCATAAGTCGCAAGTGTGGTTAGGATTTATACGAGGATTCATACCGTGTGTCCTTTGACAGCTAACAAAGCCATTAGTTAATTAAAACTTTAACGGTAACACTGGCTGGATTAACAAGAATAATGAAAAGTATTCTTGCTTGTTTGAAATTGGAATGTGGCTCTTTACTTATAAAGGCTTCTTCTCTTTGGTCATTACTTATCCTCGATGACGTAACAGATGTAGTGTCGCTTAAAACTTAGAGTCGAATAAATTATTGAGAATTTCGATTCAGTTTAACTAAAATAAGAGCCTTGCAATCTTTTACAAACACTTACTATTACACAAAGTCCGAAAAAACGATAAGACTTCAAATTCTTTTTTAGACACGTCTAATTTAGGAGTAATAATGCTAATTAAAAATACACCATGCAAAAAGAATTTTAGCTTCATGATTTCATTCAATCACCCAATTAATACTAAACCAAACAAATACACCTTTTACAAATTTAATCAGCGATAAATCCACGTTTTAATAATGCATTTGTTAATTTACGAGGACTACTCGTCAGCCACTCAAATTTCCAGCGAACCGAAAACAAATGAAATGTTTTAATAAATTTAAATACTTTTTTTAATGGCTTTCAATATTTCGTTATTATGACTGAAATATTACATATTGTAATTGATGTACTAATCCTTATTGAAATGCTTTAAAAGCAAAGTTTATATTTTAAATCAGCAACAAACTGCATCATTAACTCTTTCCCTGTCTCGTGACTCACATATAATGCACGGTGATTGTGTAACTATTGTGTTTGCTGGGCGGAAAAGGAAACTGTTAATCTAGTATCCGCAGGTGCGGCTGTTGAGAATGAGGTCTTGGACTCGATTTTTAAGTCGGGCAGTGTGTTTGGGATTTACGGTTAGAAATTTCTCAGTAGCAGAGTTTGGAATTGTGCCACTTAGATGGCTGTATGGCTGTAAGCTCAAAACTTATTACGTGAGACTTAATAAAGGAATTAGTACAACAGTATGTTATGTTAGCGCTATCTAGTGTGATACTTCTTTACTTCAAAAGCTTCTCACGTAAAAATAATGATATTTCCGGAATTATGGTAGGTGTCATATACCATATTCTAATTTATTAGCTATATCACTGGAAATCTAATATAAAAAACTATGCCCATCATAATGTTCGAACAGCGTTCCTCATAGTGATAGAAATATTATTAGCAAGTGAAAAGTTCGTAATTGACCACGCACCAACCAGTCCCTAAGGCATATTCTCCAAGCTATAAGCGTGATTTTCCTCAATCAAAACCTAGTTCTGTTCACGAAAAAAAAAAACAGCTGACTGATATTTTTGCAGGTCGTTTTCCACGGTACAGTAACAGCATTTCTTACAATAATACACTGAACAACTGTGAAAGGCGTATCGGCAAAAAACACGTTAACAAAAACGTTGGGGTTGACGTAAAATATTCAAATGTGGAACATAATACGGGAACAATGGCGGGTCGATTGTACCACACGGCAGTGTTTAACCTGCCCTTATAAATAATTCATGATATAAATATCTGTTGCGAATAAAACTATGGTATTATAATTTAGATGGAGTTTGAATTGAGAATTTGTTACGTATTGTGTATTGTTGTTTTGTGAGGGCTTTTGGATTTTATATAAATAAATATTATGTGTACAACAAATATTTCATTGCGTGTAAGTGTTGTGAAAACATTACATAGATATGGATTACAACGTTTTCAAGGAAAACAATAAACAATCATCCAGTGAGCAACAAAGTGCGTCCAACTTTAATGAAGCTCGACGTTGCAAATTTTTATTTTTATATAATCCGTGCCTATCTCTTATCTACAGAGCGTTATTACGTCTCCAGGTACACGTGCCATCAATAAGTATGCCCGCGAGGAAGATTCAAAATAAAAACAGGATAAGGCGACGGAAAGACCATCTAATTAGACGAGAAACAAACGCTGGATTAGGGTCAACACCCGCCCGGGGACCGCTCGCCATTGTTGCGTAGTACCTATCCCAAGTATACGCGCCATTTTAATATAATTATTATATTAACTACAGCTTACTGTACACCCTGAGGCTACTTCCCCGTTTTGATATTTGTTTCGTTATAATAAATAGAAATAGACATCTTTGTGTGTTTGTTACGATACGATGTTCTGCGTATGAGAATAAGTATAATTATGTACTGGGGTATGAGTGGAAAAAAACAATGCACGCTGACAAAGTATTATTACGGTCTCAAAAACATTTCTGGTTAATTTTAATTAATGATCTTTTAAAATTACGAACCACATTTACAAATATAAACGACGACTTTACATAGCCCACTGTTTATTCCACGTAACAAAATCATTAAGTGCTAAAGCTAATCTCTTTTGTTTCAGGTATGCAACAAGATCTTCGGCAATGCGTCTGCGCTGGCTAAACACAAACTGACGCACAGCGACGAACGCAAGTACGTGTGCATCACTTGCGCAAAGGCGTTCAAGAGACAGGACCATCTGTAAGTAGTGACTTTCACTGAAGTTGTACTTGTACTGCAATGACAATGTACAATTTAAATACAAACTCACATGCAGGGACGAACTGATGTACTTATGCAAAAGCGTTCAGGAATCATCTAGTAATAAACTAGATTCCTGATAGGTGAACAAAATAATACTCTTTGAATTCTGGTAAAAACAATATAAGCCAATACTTCTAGCTGAAATCATTATATTATAGAAAAGTCTTCCTGCATACTCGTTAGGAATTTTGGAAACATTTGGACACATAGTTTCAAAGGAACGTATGGTCACAGTAAGTATGTCTCTACCTTGTATTCGAATACATCTACTACACTTTCATTCAAAATAATCCGTCACCAAAAATATAGCAATATAATATGTATGTGACTAAAGTAAACTTTGACTTTTACATTATTGTGATGTAAAGATTCATAATCAAAAGGACCCATATTCTTTTGAAGTTAGCACTACATGTTATTTAAATTAAAAACCTACAATGTAATATGTACGAGGCTAGAATAAGTTAGGCAAATCATTAGTAAATATACCGCAATCGAATCACGGACGTTATCAAAAGAGTTAATAGCTAACTAAACGGATGCACATGCTTTCCTCGTGTGTCTCTATAGTTTCTACCAACCTTAACGGTAATTAGGCGCCTTTGGTATAAAACGTATATTGAGGAGAGCGAAGCCACGGGCATTGTTAGTATAATACAAACATGCTATCTATTTGGCGTAGCCGTGACAATATTTATTCCTAGTACAAAACTAGTTAAAGCAACCAGCTCTCTAGTCAGAAGATCAAAGCAGTCGCTTACCCGACAGGGACACATGTTGAGCAAGGTGCTGCTTTAATGGCCACAGCTTAGCCATGAATATTAATGAGCTGGATATTCACATATATTGACCGAACGCTCTTAGCGTTATATTGACCTAGTTGCTCGAATATCGCGGGATTTTATGACCCATTGCGGTACTAGAAGATTTTTTATTTCATTGGCATTCTATTGAATAATATTTTTATTATAGTTTGTCCCAAACTTTAATCGTGTATTAAAGAACTATACACAATCTATTTACATACAGATAGTATGTGAAAATTAATTCCACTTTCAAGTCCCCCATGTAAGTATTCTAGAACGACAAATTCACCTAATATAATACCTCTGTCTCTACAAACAAGTCCCCAATGGTATTACTTAAAGGCGGTACTAGAAAATATAATATCGGTTGTTAACAAAAAAATTAAATTAATAAGCCAGTCAAGTGCTAGTCGAAATTGCTTACATAACGTTGCATGGCTGATTGCCTATTTGGTTTTTTTTTCTCTATTAGAAGCCACAATAACACTTTGTCTAAAATTTCAACTAGTTATCTTGTTCAAAGATACAGCCATGTGACAGACAGAAAGATAACATATACTCTGTAAGATCCCATTGCGGATCCTTTGGGTACGGAACCCTAAAAAGTTCGCATAAATCTATACACACTGTATCCATTTAGGTAAATGTTTCACTCAGGGTATAAAATTTAGTGCTTGGGACAAAATCGGTTCCTATCTATTACTGGATAAGATCGCGAGTTAGCCTTCCCAATTTCCGGCCGGTCACATTCCTGTTATCCTATTTAACGATATATGAGGGGAAAAGGTATTTCAGATATTAAATGACGGTTTATGGCTTGTAATATTTTTATTAACTTTATCGACACTGCCTACTAACCCTGAGATGTTGCAATGGCGGTCGAAATTCTTCTCCCAATTTAATTATTTTACAACCACTGACCGCTTTTAGAAATTTTTTCTATCCGTCTGTCTGTCTGTCTTTTTCTGTCTGAAAATGTGTCTCGAATAGGCTGCAAAACGGTTCAACGGTTCTAAACAGGAATTTAAATTCAATAAATTTATGGCACATAAATTTAAATTTAGATATTGTATTGTGTTAGAGTTCAGAAGATATTAATATGTAGTGCTATTTTATTATTAATATGTAGTGTTATTTGCTGTTTAGGACGCGAACACAGCTAATCAGTTATAAAAATGTAGAACCTACTACAACCATAAATTAAATTGGCCTAATAAAGGCTTCATAGTTTTTGGTACTCCTTATTGAATATGCTTCATTTGTTGCAGCAACGGACACATGCTAACACACCGCAACAAGAAGCCTTACGAGTGCAAAGCAGATGGATGCGGCAAGTCATACTGTGACGCGAGGTCGCTGCGACGGCACACTGAGAACCACCACCAACCGCCCGCAGCAGAAACAAGTTAGTATATTACAGTAACAGTTGCGGTTGCAGCAACGGACACATCCTAGTACATTATAACAAGAAGTCTTACGAGTGCAAGTCGTACTGCGAAAGAGGTCAATGTTACAGCAACAGTTGCGAGCAACAGCACTTGCTAATGTAACCGTAAAATAAATTACTAATTTCCCCTAACGGGCAGCGTGTATCAAGACATACAAGATTTTAATATTTGAATAAAAATGCATAGGAATATTCAACGGACAATCAAAAAAAAATGTGTAGATTTTATTAAGTCAACCAAGTTGACAATCTTCGGTCAGCATGATGAATTGGTTAATATAGCGGCAATATATTGCTTAGCAACATCTACGCTACTTCAGAACTGCACTTGTTTCTGGTTTTGAACAAAGGATTCGCAGTCTGTAAATTACCCAAATCTACACAATAAAACACAAACATCTAGAATACCATTGAAACATTATAAACAATTCTTCAGAGTAATAAAAATCTGAAATAAGTAACCAATTAATAATAATCCTCTGCTACTTTTTCTGTGACGTATCGGGTAACTCGTAAATCCGTAAGGGTCGCCACTAATCTCGATGAGGGCCAATTTTTAATCGATACCTACTCTGAAGGGTCTTTAATTTGTTTAAGCTCCTCTCTTGAATTGCTGATTAGTTTCCCCAATACGGTTTTTGAGGGACCCTTGATTGGATCAGCTGTATGTACAGTATGTAAAAATATTTACTTAGTCGAGAATGCAATTATATTCAGGGTGTATATTGAGATCAATACTTATGTAGTATGGTCAAATCTAAAAAAATTATGTTATGTTAGACTTGACGAAATTTTGTTCCAAGGAAACATGATATAAGAAAAAAGAAAATATGCAGTTTTAAAACCCATTCACTTGGTTTTGAAATACAAACAACATGTCTATCATTAGGATGATAAATAATAATCCGATTTTAATTGTTTTTCACATCATAATCATAATTCATAAAAAAAAACTACCCAATATTCAAATGGAGTAATAAATATATACCATATTTTATTGCTCAAATGTTTATTTAATGAAAATGCTTATAAGCCACAAGTCTTTCTATTTAAATCATCAATATCGTAACATAAAGACGAAATATTCTGAAGAACATGTAATGTTAATATACATAGTATTGTAATATCAGCATGTGCGCATGTCTGGCCATGTAACTAGTTCGGAACCCGAGGCGAATATAAATGGGCTCTGTGGCGAATAGACGTAATACTCAATACCTACATAAGCCTCTATGTTCGTATTTTCTTGGTACCATTGGAAAACAAAACTTTTAATGAATTATTTTAAAGTCAAAGTCAAAGTATTTTATTTGTAGAACATAGGTAAAATGGTACATGGTATAATATTGGTGGTGTATCACTATGTTTTGCCTTGCAAGGCGTACAAATTTGGTATCAAAAAAACTACAAAACCAACTAAATAAAACTTTTTCAAACAGGTAACGTCGGAAACAAGGTAGAATAACAAGTGGATCGGACATTTTATTTTATGCTTCTATCATCTAAAAACTCATTGATAGAGTAGTAAGCCTTTTCAATCAAGAATTTCTTAAGTTGTGATTTAAAATGGTTTCTGTTGGTCATGCTTTTTAAAGTTTTTGGTAGTTTATTGAAAATCTTTGGACCCATGCCGAGACAACTCTTTGAGAATAGTGCAGTATTGTGTTTTTTTGGTTTTAGTGTGCTTTGGTGACGTCTAGTATTAAGTTTTTCAAATTTTGACAGATTCTCCTTAACAAATATTGAAATTTCGTAAATATAGAGGGATGGAAGCGTAAGTATTTTTAAACTAATGAAAAATGGTTTGCAACTTTCGGTGGTTTTTAACAAACATATGGCTCGAAGACATTGTTTTTGGGCTTTAAATGCCATTTCTCTGTTGGTAGAGTTGCCCCAAAATATTATGCCGTAACGAAGAGTTGTGGACACATATGCATGATATGCAGTAAGGACGGTATTACGATTTGCAACCTTATTCAAATTGTGTAAAGCATAGCAAAACTGATGAATTTTTTTTATCATAGTCTCAATGTGTGCTTTCCATGACATGTTTTCGTCTAGCCAAATACCTAGAAATTTGGTTCGTTCCGTTTTAATAATCTTATTTTGGTCATAATTTATGTCAAGAATTAGTTCTTTGTTTAAATGTCATTATTTGAGTTTTATTAAAATTAATCTGTAAATTGTTATTATTTAGCCATTTAATTATTAGAATTAAGCTACTGTTTATGTCATTTCCATATGAGTCACTATTTTTACCAGAAAATAATATAGTACAGTCATCAGCAAATAGGGTCATAGGATGAGGTATGGTTTTCGGAAGGTCATTTATATAGCATAAAAATAATAAAGGGCCAAGCACACTTTCCTGAGGCACACCATAATAAATTTGTCTCTCTCTCGATTGGTAATTAATTTCAGTTTTAGTTTGGACATCGACTGCTGAAATACTAGTTACCTGTTTTCTCCCAGTAAGGTATGACTTTATTAACTTTAAAACTTTGCCCCTTATGCCATATTTATATAGCTTATTTAGAAGGATTTCATGGTCAACAAAATCGAAAGCCTTAGTCATATCCATAAATAAGGCTGTTACAGGTATTTTTTGGTCCATATTTGTAACTATTTCATTGATCAATTCATAAATGGCCATGTTTATGTTTTTGCACTTTCTAAAACCATACTGCTCTTTAGTTAAAATGCAATTTTTTTCAAGAAACATGTATATACTGTTATAAATAACCTTTTCAATTATTTTGGAAAATATTGAAAGAAGAGCAATGGGTCTATAGTTTTGTATATTTTGAGGATCATCCTTTTTATGTAGTGGTTTTATTAGGGACAGTTTTAATTGCATTTTAATTGCAGTAAAGCGTTGGGTAGGAAGATTTTAAACAGAAATTAGGCAGGAATAGAGTACAGTTTTGCCGCGGTCGGTCTGTGGATGGGTGACCATCATTTCATACCGAGACCCCTCCGTGCCTCGGAGAGCACGTTAAGCCGTCGGTCCCGGTCGTCAAATTAAGATCTATGACAGCCGTTACAGGTAGGCCTGAAAGTCTGACAACCAGTCATACCACGAGATATTGTGTTACCCAGTTACTGGGTTGTGGAAGTCAGATAGGCAGTCGCTCCATGTAAAATACTGGTATTAAGCTGCATCCGGTTTGGCTGGAAGCCGACCCCAATGTAATTGGGAAAAGGCTAGGCAAATATATATAGAGTACAATTTTGTAGTATTAATTAAGTCTTGTGATTGTGGATAATCTTATATAATAACATATATGCAAGAGAAGTAGATTGTAAGTTATAGAGAATTTTTGCAACAGTTCCAAGAAATAGACTGTAAACAGAGCCGTGTATACTATAAAGTGGATACTCGGAGCTAAAGAAACATTATCATGGTTTAAACTCTAAGTGTCGATTCTAATATAGATAAACTAAATTTAGAATATTGGCGACTTTTATACAAACTAAGTAGATACTATAGTAATGCAGAGTGAAATAAGAGACGTCACAATTATTTCAGAACAAGTGTTAGTTAAGTACAGTATTGTTCAAGATAAATCTTTGAAAAGCATTAACGCATGCTTAGCAAACTCTAAAGTTACAATATTAAATGGAAAAAGAATACGGTCGCGAACAGGATTTGAACCTGCGCCTCCCGGATAAATCGACGGTCGAGATGGCTTAGTGGTCAGAGCGCCTGGAGTATTTATCCGGGAGGCGCAGGTTCGAATCCTGTTCGCGACCGTATTCTTTTTCCATTTAATATTGTAACCTTACAGTATTGTTCTTATTACATTTTAGTTAACCTACGTCAAAGTTTACACTAACATCCTTTATTACTAATAACAACACTTAATGCCAAACTGTTTGGATGACCAACCTAGAATTATTGCTAATCTAAATAAGTTAATATACTATAAACTTCTGATCATCTTTTTAGTTCTGATGCATCTAACTGCCTTACTCTTCTTTTACGTTTTTTCTTTCAAAAGTTTATACGATTTTAACATCAAAATGTTCTGCTGTCCATTCGCAGGTTCATCGGGCACACCGGGCAGTGGGGGCACTACGAACGCGGATCGCGACGCCAATGCGACCTCGCAGCGTATTGCGTCCCCTATCTCACCACCAGCCGCGCGTACTCATCCACCGCATTCCGATGTATGAACCTTCTTATCTTATTATATTTACTTAGATTAGCGATATCGTGAGTACAGATTGCAATGAACCGTGGAATCGCAACAAGTTTCATCCCTTACTTGTCAACGTTCAGGTTTCAGAAACGAAAAGATTTATTATAAATAGTGGTCGTAATACAACTTGTTTTTATTCTTATAAGTCGTTGCTTTCTGCACTCTTTAATAATTATAAACTTGAACTATGCCAAATCTCTCAAGAAAAATCTCACTCCTCCGTGTGACCAATAAATATAGAATATAGGTATAGGTATTCAATATTTAAAAAGGGACACAAAGTTACACTGTTTCTACTGTTTCTCTTTACGTGTTAATAATATAATTATTTAGATCATTTTTTAATCAAAACTTGAGATTAGCAAATGTAGCGACAATACTGGTTATTGGAGGAATAGGAATACTAGAGAAATATAAACGTTAACTCGCAACGACTTATACGCTGATATAATCAATACATGTCCGTGGATTTACATGTCATCAGCTGGTACTTATATGTATGAAACGCAAAAAGTTTACTACTATAACAAAACAATGTAGCTATGAACTGCAAAAGGAGCACAAACTTGCAAACACATTACATTCCCAAAACCCCAAAATTCTTAAGTATGATCATTCAGATTTCTGCTTAAATTACTTCCTTATCAGAACATTGGACTAGGAGCGATATCATTAGCCTGATAGCGATACGAACTCGCGTCCCTTACGACGCGACATCTCCCACACTCATCCCTCCACATTCCAACGTATTAATAAACTTTCTGATTTCATTACGTTATTTCTACGAGATTTGTTAGGGGCAGTCACTCAAGTAGAACAGATTTTATGTATACTTTGAAGAAAGTGCTGTGTGATGTTAGTATTTCACGAGTCACTTATAGGAAAGATACAGATAGGTAGAGTAGAGGTAAATCACTGGAAAAGCGACTACACGTGGTATTTTTTTTTATTATTTCTATGTTTTTCGTAGGAGCTTTGTATAAAGATTTACTTTTATAAATTCGTCCAGTGAATCACTTGTCAAAATGACGATCTAATGTTGACAACATTCATGTATCAGGATCAACCATGTTACACCATGTTTAAGCTTCACATTCTTTATAACATTTTAGACATCGCCATAATTTAATAGCCCGCAAAAACATACCAACCCTAATCCGCTAATTTCCCATCAGTTGCTTTTAGTCCGTCATTAATCTAGCTTTTTATACTTAGGCATGTCTGGCGGGCGCCACACTGACCATCCGTATAAAATTTACCAACGGACCTTATTAATTAAGCAATTAGCCCGAAATGCGCGTTACGTGTGCTCTTTTAATTTCCTACATTTATAGGTTTGGGAAAAAAATCACTAATATGGAGGTACGAGTATCTCGTATATTTGGACCAATCTTTCGGGAATATTTTGAATGTACTCGTACTTTCTACATTTGCACAGTTGTCGAGTTCATGTTCAGTTGACTTTGGATTCAGATTAATTTTGTAGTATTTTATACTGCCAATAAACATGTCATAAGTAAACGCATAGGTGCCGCTCACGGATCAGTTCTTATAGTCCAAGAATGTTGTTGCTTGTCAACGACAGACGCTATCTAAATCATTTGATAAGATGTTGGCCTATTCGTTATATTCATATTTAATTGTTGTCTATTGACATGACCCAGTAAGGAATTCACAGATTTTATTACAAAAAACTTTTTTTACGAGACCCTTCGACGATAGCATAAATTTTGATGTAACCCAACTAAATTAAAATTGGAATAATGCTGTCTTTTTCTATCAGTTACAATAAGAGCGAGATGGAAAAAAATATAGACATCAAATTCCACTATCCATTATCACAAGATAAAAAATAACTAATTAAACTAATTAAATTTATTTTTTATTTATTTATTATCACAAGAATATCCATATTATAGCCACAAATCTCATATACACTAACACCTACACACGCAACTAATCCAAGTAGATAAAGAAATGGGCTTTAAACAAACTTATCCTAATAGTTAGGCCACTGTATCCATGACATAAAATTCAGTAGATACTAATATAAGGTTGTGTTACAGTCCAGCAACGGATCAGAGAAGTCGAGCACGGCATCAAGCAGCGGCCACAGTGACTCAAGTCCACCGTGCACCCCGCCCGCACCCCCCACCCCACCCGCGAGACCCAAACCCAAAACCAATAGCAAGCCCAAGTCTTGTACGGTAAGTTACATAACATAACACATAACATAGCATTACGCCTGTTTTCCCCGAAGGGGCAGGCAGAGCTGTACACAATTGTGCACCTACATTTCGCCTGTACAGTTATTAAGTCCCATGTAATCGGTGGTAAGCTTATTGCCATTTACCGGACACAATTCCTTCCTGGCTGCTACTGATAACGTTCTAACTAAAAAACTCAATAACACTTTGCCCGACCCGGGAATCGAACCCGTGACGTCCTGCTCAGCAGTCGCGCTTAGGACCACTAGACCACATGAGTGTGACTAAATAACAGCATTATTTAAATGTGGTGTTATAAGTGTAGTTATCTGCCCACCCCTTCGGGCAATACAAGCGTAATACTATGTTATGTTATAATATTCAATTAAAATAAAAAAACAAAAAAAACTTGAGAGGTGTCAAGGTACACCCGGATGGAACGAAGTTCCTTTCGATTAATTAGTGAAGGAATTGTAATAAAATTGTTTTTTTTTTAAGTTTTTTTATTACTAAGTCCGGCGACATCTATGACATGTATGAAAGAATAGACAGACAGAGTACATATATAAAATATATATATATATATATCTGGCTTGCTTTCTATAAGAGAGAGAGAGAGACAGACAGAGAAACATGCGCACGCCGCACGGCTTACAATAGCTTACTAGCAAAAAGTGTCGTTTCAACTTTTCGTCTTAATTTTTTCCGTCTAGCCCCCTTTCGCAACGCGCTATAAGGACCTTCGTTCCAAAAAAAATTAAAACTTGCATACTATTATTCTAAAGGAATGAAAGGAAATGTATACCGAAGACGAATAAAGCGAGCAACGGCATCACTAAGTCTTTTTTTTTGTAAGTAGCAATGTTTTTTACATATCCACGTCGAAAAAAGAAGAAAAATAAAGCGCTATAAGAACACTAAAGAACGCTCTTTGTTAATTAGCACGACTGGCATTTGTTTTCTTAAGTGTTTAGTAGCCGTAATTTTATGAAGTAAACTTCACCATAGAGTATAAGACTGTTTTCATAACCAGCTCTTAGTTTATTATAATTTTTTATATAATATTTTTGTTTTCATTGTGAAGTGGTGCATGTTCTTATTTTTAAGATGTATTCATGAATATCAAGATTTTTACAATAAAAATCAATCGTGCAAATTAACTATGTAATCCCTCTATATCGTATGAAACTAGAAATCTTTCGTTAACAAAGGATTGTCTTCGAATAAGCTTAGGTTATTTTATGCTAGAATTTTCTGGCCCACAAAAACAGGAGACTAACAAGACCTATTCTGGAAAAAGGATAGTAACCCTCAATAGAAATTTTCATCCAACATTGACCGTAACTAACAGCGCACGGCAAACAATAACACAGCTGGACGAAAACAAAACAGACTACGACGTAGCATGTAACAATACTAGCTACGCTACGTAGCCGACCGCAAACTTCTACGGAGTTTCGTAGCCGACGCAGCAGTAAATCCTATGTAGGACTTGTACAACAATTCAGCCCACGTTGTAGATTGTGTATCGTTAAGTAACGACCGCACACATTTATCTAAGTACACACACACACATATGTATTATATTGTACTATGTGAACATATAATCTGGGGTAAACCATTTATAACTTGGTCGAAGACATTGCAGTACATAGTTCCACGAAGAATATTGAATCAATCTTTGTTTCTAGAACGCTGTTCTTATCCTACAGTGACGTTTTATGTATTTAGAAGACTTACACGTTAATCGGAAAATTAGAATTTCAACTGTCAGCTAATTAGAATAAAAACCATTTAACTAGAAAACTTATACATTTTTAGTACGTACAATACATTTATAATGACCATGATTGAATCTTAAAACACTTCGTCACAAAAACGAAATAGTATAAACAATCTAAAACAAAACACTTACTTACTTTTCCTCAACATATTTTTAGAAACACTCGTCAGCATCAAACCCGTGGCACTTACGTCGAGCAAATTACTTTATATTTTATTCAACAAAACGCCCATCAAATAACGTCTACAAAACATTTTTTATTTTACAAAACAGACTAATAACAGACGAAGAATTATTATTTTTAACTTCTCTTCACTTTACAGATAGCAATAGTATTAATTATTAACAATTCCAATCTTATAACGTCAAAGCTGCCACTGGAACATAATTGACTATTATTACATCAAATCCAAGTTGAATTATTAATCCTAGTCCGTAATTCTAGTACGAAAACAATATAAGTGGACCGTGGGAAGTAGGGTGGTGCGGATTCTTATGCAAATGGCGACACATCGCGGATCGAGTGCGAATCGGCCGGTGAATTAAATCGGCCATTCATCAGCCTTTGTAAGGGTTTAATAATTCAGGTGCGGTCGCGGACTCACCCCTACCATGATTTAGTAGCGATATCAGCGATACAATCGGTTTAGATTCTTAGTTTAAATTACTACTTTGGTATCGCGACGAGATAAGTTTTTTTTATTACCATCTTTTATTACCGTCTTTCTAACTATTCTTAAGCTTTCACATTAAGGAGCTGTTAAAAATGTGAATATCTATTTATATATTTTAAGTTAGAATAATAGAACCCACTCGCAACCTAAAAATAAACCATAATATATGTTTATGCTCTCACACAACGAAAGATGAAATCCTAAATAACAACAGATTCATTACTTAAAAGCGTCTCATGGTAAGGGGGTTTGCGAATACGGTCCCGCGCACACGGAGCGTCCACCTGTTCTCCATAGACGGCTCCAAGGGACTCTAGTCCGAACAAACCAGTCCGCATTGTATTGAACTAGATTTGGTAACATTTTGCACTAATTCAATGGGGCGCTATTTGAATACGAGTTACGATGAGAACTTTCCAATGAGAAATGCGTTATTATTAGACGTTGCGCTTATTAGTTTTCGTTTGCATTTAATTATTATGATAATTATTCAAAATTAGGGATGCCAATGTACTTAATAACTGTCTACTTTTGAAACTTCTTGACTTATATTCGTGTTTCTAAATGTCCTTTTTTTCTTTCATTCAACAAAGTGTATGTCTAATTGATTTTTAACTTCGTTACTTAATATGAATTAAGTGATTGCAATAAAGAAACTATAGCAATAAAGTTATTATATTAAATGGAAAAAGAATACGGTCGTGAGCAGGATTCGAACCAACGCCTCCCGGATAGATATAATAATTTTAGAATTCGCTAAGCATGCGTTAAGGCTTTTCAAAGATTTATCTTTAACTATATTAATGTTAAACATGTACAACAAATACATAAAGACTGTCCGGCGTCATCAGGGCGTAGTTTTCACCGAATTCAGATTAAGCCCGGACACTTTATTCGGGTTCAAATCTATTGAGTGGTGATGTAATGTTGTGTATTTTATAATTAGTATCTTATTGGTAATAAAATCACAAATTTCAGTTGTTTAAACCAAACATTTTGGAACCAATAGAAAAATAAAGCTATGAAAAAAATTTCAAGATTCAGTGAAATCGGTTCACAACTGGCGAAGATATATACGGACATACCAAAAAAACATATGAATTGAGAACCTCCTCCTTTTTGAAGTCGGTTAAAAAGTTAATTTTCATTATGTTGTCCATAAATATGCACAATATATAGATACACCTATACAGCTATAAATTTGTATCCGATAACGATAGCGTGTTAAACTCGCAGCCAAACAGAATATTTTTCAAAAATATGCACAGGAATACCGACAGTCAGATTGCACACGAATAATTCAAATATGAACCCAACAAACATTCCATAAAGCAAACGAATCAAAACAAACATGACGGACCGAGCAAAAATAATTACAACGTGATACTCATTAAAAGTACGCAGACATGCATTCAGTTGATTTCACCCTTTCCCTGCCCAATGACGATTGTTTAACTACTATATCTGTTTCATAGACAGTAAAACACGTGAAAATTCCACTATTCACCATACAGGATACCAAACACCAAAAGTACAATCACAGGAATAATTAAAACAGGAATTTCGATACGTCGATAGTCACCACTCTAAAATGGCCTCTCATGCCACATGTTAGAGGTTTAGTTCGTCTTAATTTCGTTCACGGGTGTTTAACAGCGGGAGGTTTAACATTAAATAGACATGCAGACGAGGTATGCGTCGGTCGGCTTTATTAAAAGCACTCACTTTGATCGGATCCCTGATTTGACGTCACCTGCAGGAAGTAATAAAGCTGGTGCTACACGGGCACATAATTACGAACGGTCCAGTGTACTCGGTGGTTGTAATTCCCTCACAACATTAACAAAAGCTTTCACTGTATAGCCGTTGTTTCATTATTGATTTCCTATGTATTCACTAATGCTACATATACGAGTGTAGTCAGCTTTGTGTGTGATAACCTTTATTAAACGCGATATGAATAATAATTTAAAATCATTTTAAGGCACAAACGTTTTAATCATATAATTTTAACTAGCAATATTCCTTCAACTTTGGTGGTATACAAAGTTAAATAATTATAAGGTACATGCTAATCCAAAATTTAAAATATTCAAATAACACTTTATAACTAAACAAACTCTTATTTTTAGCGAATGATTGGAATATAAATCATGTTTCACACATTCAGTTATTTGACTAATATAATGTAACTAAATATTTAAAACCATAAAAAAGTTTATTTGTGCAATAAGTTCGTGAAACTTTTATTACCAACCGAATGCGGACAGTATTATATGCAACACCGAAACTGTACGGATTCATTTCACAGCGGATTTCTCGGTAATATAACGAGAATTTAATTATAGGGGCAATATTAATTGTCGCCAACGATTAAAATGAAATATGTTTCGTCCTTTTGTGTGTCTCAAAGCCGCTTACAGTAATTAAAATTCGATTGAATTATTAAACTTACAAGTTAACATTCAGTGTACATGCATTTCTCTTTTATTCCGTTATTACTTTTATTTTCAATTCTGTTTTCAATAGACTTAGTGTTTCCAAAAAATCAAAGCGACTACCGAAAAAAGTTAATGAAAAACATCTCCGTAACTGCGTTTAACTGTAATCCGACCGCGCCGGTTCACCACTTTCGCGGTGTACCACTATTCATCTTTATTGCCACGAAACTATTTAATTCTGCTCTTTATTCCGATCCAATACTGTCCAAATTCATTTGTTACATTCAATATTAATAAGCGTTTCAATATCGGAGATCACATGGCTATTTTCCGAGTACAACTCAATAACCTCTCGAGTTTCGTCTGGAATCGATTTGTGTTAATAACAATGGGCCTGGTGTGTCAGAAACATATTGCTGGAGGGAAGGTGCGGGGGATAGGTACCTAGTAGGTAAGGTAGCAATCGAGATGTCAGCATTAATTACGGGTTCCGTTGCACCTTTGTTATACAACAGGTTTGCGTCTGACATCGGACGTCAGAGATCGGCTTTCATGTCATGCGTCTGTCTTTGTGTGGTTTGTTTTGGATGTTCTATGTAGGCACAACATCAGGTATAATGAATATCGAATCGACAAATCGTAGTCGATTTGTTACTGTCTGTTCTTGTTGTGTTGGCGAAAATTCGTTTTACGGTTGGTGCTATAATAAATATTATAAAATGCACATCATTTTCTTAAATTTATTTTAATTAAACCATTTATTACGCCCGTGTCACCCAAATATAAAATACTATCACGCCCGTATTGTTCCAAGATGGTTCCAAGGATTACACAGAGGTGTATTGCAGGAAAATGTGGGTAACATTTTCCTAGTAAGTAGGTCCATCGTCCTGGCACAATTCCAAACCATAAGTTTTAGCATTTTTTAAAAGAAAAACCTAATAATACTGTCACGAGAATCGAACTAAGGGCACACAGCAGCCGCGACCACTAATAGAGAAATGAGACAATGTTCCGAAAAGGTAGGCAAACTTGATCTGCCGAGTTTATTCATATTTTACTGTCCATTCGAGCTGACCAAATTTAAGTAACTACTCACCTTGAGAATTGAATTTGAGATCAAAAGGAAAAAAGCTTACAGTGCTTGTTATTTAAATTAGCTTTATAATAATAAATAAATATAATAATAAATAATCATTAATTTCTTCAACAGTTGTACACAGAAAAACATAAAAACTATAGTCTATAAAAACATCTTTTGTATAATAACTTTAGTGAGACACATTCATATTAATTATTGTTCAACGGTTATCACTCACCGCGGTGATGTCGCGAGTCAAAGTGTTTAACTCGCGACATCGCCGCGAGCTCAACTCATGACTAAGGGCTCCATTCGAATTCGAAACTAGTCGGGCAATCCCGAAAAATGCACGTGAGTGATAACCGTTGAACAATCATTAATATATAAACATCACCAAGATAAAGAGCAACTCTGATACCCATGATAAGATTTAACTTGTGTTATGGGTCTCTCACACAATGCTTAGGAAAATTAACATAGACCATACCCATTCAAGCATGTACATAAGTATACACTAATGTGTACTTTTTTCCTTTTTATTATGAAAACTAAAGAATATAAGTTCTTAAACAGTATTTATATAAAAATAATTGTGGGTAGCAAGTGCAAGTGTATGTGGTGTTCTGAATAATAATTTTAAGGTTATAAAATTGATAATGTGAGTAGATGTTCAGTCTCTATATAGGATTTAGATAGAAGCCATTTCCGAATTGTTTGTTTTTTACATCAATATTTATGTTGAGATTAAATCTTTATAATACTTTATATAGTATTAAAAATAACACAGCTCTTGTATTATAATTGCAATGCAGTGTTAGGAGCGGCACACAAAGAGCTGTGTGTTGCGTAAACTCGATTAATATAGAGAGTCCATTTGTCCGTAAACAGCCAATCTAAAATTAAAACCATTTGCGCTTCATTTCGTTGCAATCAAGGTTGCTTAGTGAGAAAAAGTTTTTGTTGTTTTGCTTAACTGTAGACTTTGGTAACAGAACAATTGGACAATTTGGTAACAGAAAAACTCAATAACACTGCCCGACCCGGGAATTGAACCCAGAACCTCATGCTCAGCAGTCACACTTGGGACCAGTAGACCAATAAGGCAGTTCTTCTTCTTTTGCTGTGTGGTTAAAAACCAATGTATAGTACTAGAGTTGTTCAAGTCACCCGCCCTTGACTTTGCAACTGCTCCATATTTTTAGATTAGCAACTGCTAATATTTACAAAAGGTTTAACACGCCTTCTAAAGTACGGAGACGCACACTTAATATAATGAATTTTAACGACTCTAAAATTACACTACTTAAATAAAAGGAAATTATATGAAATATACCTATTGTATTATTTTAAGCTGTTACCTCGCTCATTAGCAGACACAATTGATTTTTATTGTTACAACGTATAATTCTGTACGTGGCTGAGCCCAAAGGAATGGCTACTAAATTTATTTGTTTTTCTGCCATTACTTTATTTTGATTTGATAATATTTTAATACCTATTGTATAATTTTTGACTAACTGATATTTATTACCATTTACTTTTTAAAATGTATTGTTATTTGTGGTATTTTATTGATACAAATTTTACTGATGTATAAACATTTTATGGTCTACCTACAAATTGACCGCGCTAAGCTTTGCTTAACCTCAACTATCGTTAACCGTCCAGAGGTAACAGCTATGTATGATCTAACCTACTTACCAATAAACCAACTGAAAAACTTTAAAGTCTTTGGCAATACAAATATC
Organism: Xylocampa areola; assembly: GCA_935421205.1. Classification (NCBI taxonomy): domain Eukaryota; kingdom Metazoa; phylum Arthropoda; class Insecta; order Lepidoptera; family Noctuidae; genus Xylocampa; species Xylocampa areola. Next base: position 6,418,152 of record OW285217.1, on the reverse strand, counting down.
TAACAGTACTTGCAAGTGCATTCAAATAACATTTATATACGATTCAAAGAGCGGAAAAATGGAATTGAAAAGGCATGGCTATTGAATAGCATCATTTGGTAGGGAATTCCCAAATTGAATACAGACATTCTATAGGTGACAACCCTGACGGCAGTGTGGCGTGTTCATTATTGTTACAACTCTATAGATTTCCACGCGAGGCTAATACGTTCTGCTTTAATTTTCTTTTTAGTATTACAAATAGGTGTTGACGTATTTGGAAATTAATGTTGGCGTTTATATGAACATTTCGTGTGAAATAAGGTAATAATATTTATAACCATTTTGCTGACATTCTCATCTCCATAAATCACTTTCTCAAATTAATACTATATACACAAATAAACCTAAATATAATACTTTATTTATTTTAAACGGTTCTTAATAAATTTTCGTAGGAATCAAAATACGGTCAGCCGCTTCTTTCTTTCTACAAATATTTATAACTTTAGAGGTACCGAAGTACCCATGCGTCAATGCCTTTGAAATTACACATGTTTTTTATGCTTTTATGTTTTAAAATACGATACGTCTAATAAGTAGGTTTTTCTATAAAATATACATCATAATTTCAGAAAGTATCTACATAGGTATACCGTACGTAACGTTATAGAAATACAAAAGAAAATAACACATAAACAAACTTTCATTCACACTTCTACAGTTAGAAACTATTGACACGTCCCAAAGAAAATAATATAACACTACAAACATATCTCCGTCGTACCAAAACTGTCACTATACAAAATAAGAACTCATTTTCTGTTGAGAAATACGCGGGAATTTTCAATAGAAACCAATTTTCGGCCTGGTCAATACATGTTTAGCGGGCCCGCTGGGCGACGAGCGAGGCGCTCAATAAGTGGAGATTGGGCTCGGCGACGTTGCAATTTTTGACGCGAACCACAAATTGCATTTGCTTTCTATAGAGACGCCTTTTCTACCTTGCATGACTGTGTAACACACTTGTTAAGTCTGTCGTTCGGGTTTTTGACACACGTCATTAATTTTATATTCAGTTTTTTTATGAAAACATCTTTGACAAATTTGGTATGTGCGAACTTTAACCTAAACTTTAATAGCTTTGGTGGAACTAACATAGCTTTGGTGGAATGGAATCCTAAATCCCACACGCAATCGACCGACTTTTTTTAATACCATTATGCATTGAGACGACATCACTACATATTAAAACAAACAAAGTCGTAAATTAGTTTAAATATTATTGGATGCAGACAACTACATGCAGCTGAGATGAGAATGTTAAGAGGGATGTGTGGTGTGACGCGGATGGATAGAATTAGAAATGAATATATAAGAGGAAGTCTGAAAGTGGCACCGGTAACTGAGAAGTTGTGTAGAAATCGTTTAGCATGGTATGGGCATGTGATGCGGAGGGATGAGAGTCATGTGACAAGGAAAGTTTTGAGTATGAATGTAGATGGCTATAAGAGTAGAGGAAGGCCGAGGAAGCGATGGATGGATTGTGTTAAGGATGATATGACTAGAAAGGGAGTGACTGACGATATGACAGCTGATAGAGATGTATGGAACAAGAATACATGCTGCGCCGACCCCAAATAAATTGGGATAAGGGCAGGGGGATGATGATGATGATTATTGGATGCGTCTGATGCTCTACCCGTGCGAAGCCCGGATGGGTCGCTAGTCAAAAATAAATAGAGTTACTTCAAATCCAAAAATTATAGTGTCATAGTTCTTAGAGGCTTTTTTTTTTTCAAAAAGCAAGAACCGCTTATTCGGATTTTAAAATTAATATATATACGATCGCAGCAATCGCGGGTCATTTCTGTAGGTTTTTGAGTAGTTCTATTATTTATCTCCGAAGATCTTCATCAGATTCTAATAATATGTTAAATACCTTCCCTATAAAATATGTATTTAAATAACTAAAACGCCATCTAAATCAGATCAGTAGTTTTTGAGAAAATCCCGGAAATACAAACATCCATACGGGTCAAATACAGAACTTCCTAAAAGAACCATATTAGCAAATATTCCACAATGTTACAATTGTATGTAACAGCTGTTAATCCACTTGCAATGTCACAATTTCAGTACAGTTTCTCGAAGACAAATAGAGATAATAAAATCTAACAACTCGAACCAATGTCACGTTAGTATTTTAGAGAACAAAGACCGCTAGTGTGCCCTCGTCTGAAACCACGTCCCAAAAGAATTCGTAGCTGTCTCTTATCGAATTCTACGTCTTTGTACATTCTATCAACTTCGCAAGAAATTCGATTCTTTTTCAGCTGTCATCCGCTGGAATATTTCATGGACTTTTCATTTTTTCCCCTCGTATATGCAAGGAAATACGTCAAAGTTTTTACCGAGATACAATCGCCAATATTGAATATAGAAAAGGAACATTCGCCTCTCGAAACTTTTTATACTTATATTAATTTCTGGGACTTTTATTACGGAGAACAAAAAGAAAATGCAAAAGGAAATTCTAATTTAAAACCCCGGGATTTAAAAGTCCCGAGACAGGTGTTACACTAAAAACTTCTTAAAATTGGATCGTAACGATCTGCTAATTTGAAGTGTACAATAACAATATCCCAAAGAGCTGGCCACATTACATATGCATAGCTTTATCCCTAAAACGCTACGCAAGTTGATTAGAAACGGTGGCAGCCCTTCAGGAGTGAGATCCAACAATAATTCATAAGTTATAGCTAGAAAAGGGATCGTTTATAAAGACAGTGTCATTGTTTTAGGCCGACGTCGCGATCCCCGCCCGCGTCGCTCCATTAATAATGTAGGGTGACAACGACGCAGGTGCGGGCCGCTCCGCGCTGATAAACGTCCCGATGCATAATTGAAGACATGTACCTAACGTAGCACTTACGTGACTCCCTCTATCTTCTAAGCGTAATATCAACTTAAAGCACATGTTATGGATGGTTTTCTAATAACACCCCTGACGGTTTATACAAAGAAAGAATTCGGTAAGCTGTTTACGAAACTAAAACTCACAGTAAATGCGGCTCAAATATCCAAAAATACATTTCTATTTCAAAGAAATGTCCTTTCAAAACCGTTTTTCTTTGACACATTCGTTTTGGGGACTCTCGAATGCGGGCTGTAATTTAACGCTTTCCAAATCGCATGAATAGAATAATATTTTTATAACGTTGGAACAACTTAAATAAGTGATTAGGTAACATTTATATAGCCATATCATCGAAAAACTAACGTCTTACAGTCAATTTTGATAATTAAAAAACGTGAAAAGTTTAAAGTAGACACCCCATTTTTAAAAGACAAGACTTTTGACCTTTTCTAATGCGTAATGACCTGTGACCTCGGCGCCACGTGGCCTGTTCACCCCTCAACGTAAATGTCAGACTTTACCTGACCCTTATTTGTTGGCTTCCAAAAATCTGCATTTTTAATTTTTCACACGACTCTAACAATAGTTTTAAGTTATTCTGACACACTCCGCTTTATTTATAAATACTTTAAGTTGTTATATTTGACTATGAAATATTTACAATAATAAGATAGATATTTATAGCCGAGTATAACAGATGTACCTAAGGTTATAATTTGATACAAACTTTAAATATAAAGATGGACACTAGTCATTAACAGAAAATACTAAACATACAATAGTTAACTACATTAACTACCGACCCGAGTAAAAGTATCGTTATTTATCAAATAAATATTAATTTATTTTAAGCAGAAGTTTAATAAAATATCTCAATCAAGCCTATTAACCAATTTTAACAGTATAAAAGCACTTGCTATAAAATGATATCTAACGTACTCCCAAGAAGTATTAACTTTTATCATAACTACTGTTATCCAACTTTTATTTTACAAGCTACAATTTCGACTTAAACTAGAAGACTTAGACCGTTTATTTTAAAATAATAGCTCTGCTATAAAAGTATCGTCCTATAATTCTTTTCACTCTTATTCGTAATTGTATAAAATTAATATTCTCACAAGAAAATAATAATGTTTTAAACCAAATAGAGTGTTCTATTAAGTTTATGCAAATAGGTGTTCATACAAACTGCGCAGCTTTTGTTACTCGTCTGGTCAGTTATCTCGATTCGCGAGCTTGGAAATTAATCGAGGGGTCATCTCTTCGATATCTTTCTCATTCATTGTATCATCATTTTGTGTTGGAATCCCATGAGATCAACACCATACTCTGGTCGCGAAATAAATAATTTCACCGTCGACAGTGAAAGGGTTATGTGTTTTCTGGGCGATTTAGGATATAATTTTTTGTGCATAGTACAGATATGGACAATTGGATAACAGAGTTGTTTCAAACGCACACATTTAGTAAGCCTATAAGTAAGCCGTTTAGACAGGTATGTATTTTTTTCTTGTCTAATATTAAGCTTAGGTATATATTCATATTAATTATTGTTCACCGGTTACTACTCACGTGCATTCTTTGCGTTTGCTTGACCGCGAGTCAGTCGTCTGACTCGCGACATTGCCACGGACTCGGCTCATAACTAAGGGCTCCGTTCGAGTTCGAAACTAGTCGGGCAAACCCGAAGAATGCACGTGCACGTTAGTAGTAAACGGTGAACAATAATTAATATGAATATGCCTCACGAAAGTTATTATACAAACTATATATCCATGTTTCATAAATATTCAGGTTTTGATTATCTATTGTTCTGCTAGTTCATAGGACTTTTGAAATAAGCGTTTTTGCCTCCGAAAAGTATATCATGCTCTGCAAAATGAAATAACGCTACATTGTGTCTAAACTCCTCGTTATTGTATATGATATTCATCGATTTGAGACAAAAATGTTACATTCATTGAAAATATACAGTAAATCATTTAAAATTACATATATAACAAGATTTACAATTAAATGTATTGTAACTTTTTTTAATTTCGTAGCTGTATTAAGTACCATTTGCGAACTGCGCAACAGTAACTAGAGAGAAAACGGTTCAGACCAAAAAAGCACAATACTAGAGCCAACTGCAGTACGGATGATGTATAGCAAAAACGCTACAGCCAGCTCCACGGAACATCTGCTCTCACCTCCACATTAACCTAACGAGCCAGCCCTAATGGCGCGTTAGGGCTGCTCCCGCGAAAAAAGCTTCAAATCAAATAAATTACGCTCCCACGGCCCACTTTTAACATGTGTCCTGTGTACCGTTATTAGTCACGTGACAAAAAGCGTTTATCTCTACAAATGAAGACATAATACAGCGTTTTGTTTGTGCGTGACAACCCTGGCAACGGTGACGTCATTAGTACGGGTCCCAATGTGTTTAGTTTAAGTGGTTAAATTTTAGTTTAGAGTTTTCGTGTATTTCGCATTCGTAGCAATAAAGCCAAGTGTTTGCAATATTAGTTTGTAAAGTTTTAAGCAATACCATTAGCTAGTAGGTATTATTTGCGTAACGTAAAAGACTGAATAATCTGTATTATACGTATAGAAATTATGTTGGCATAATTATGTATTATTAAATATTACCTGCCTCGGTATAATACTAAATATAAATATAGCTAACCAATATATAGAATGACATAATCAGTGGCGTGCATTGCATATAGGCAATTAGGCAGTGCCCTTACCTCAAAAACATAGACAGATAGATATATAAATAATGCGTTTATTAAGTGCAATATAGACCAAAAATAACATGATTTTACAAAAGACAATAAACACGATTATTGAGAGCGAGAAAACAGAAAGAAAGAAAGAAAAATAGAACATGAAAAAGACAAGTTAACAGATCATAATAAATATTTGCTTACACCTGTAATATAACAACTAGTAGGTAGTTTTAAAAATAGAATTATCTTAAAATTTATATTAGCGATAAGACCGCCTATTGTAACACTATTTTAATGATTATTTTATTATGTTCCTGATTATGGTATATAATTAAGAATACTCTATCTATCTACCTACAATCCCCTATCCTTAATGTAGCAACAAAACTTATAAACAACATTAAAAAGTACGACGCTATTAAAGTACTTAAATAATTGTCACGCGCCTCCTGAGATCAAAAGGCCGAGGCGCTAAGTCGTTCCTTTTTACTAAGGCCATGTCAAATGAACACTACTTATTATATAAACATATAATTAAGCTTTGCTATGTTCTCATCTCTATCTTGCACTTGAAGTTTGACAGTTGTGTGATAGTGATAGGAATAATGATAACCCACAGCACGTGCACGCTTTTTATTTATCTTGCACTAAGTTTTGACATACAAAGCCAGATAGTATAAGTGCTAAGGTAAGAAATAAACATTTAACTACCACTGAAAAAGCTTTTGCATTGTAGGGTTTCTAAAAATATTAATAAATATACAGATTTTTTTAAAACCATTGCACGCATGTGGCACGAACTATAAAGCTAAACACTTTTATGGAAACACGGTCATGACTAGGATTTGAACCTGCGCCTCCCGGATGAAAACTCCAGACACTCTACCACTAAGCCATCATGACCTCTGCTCACTACACCAAATTATTTTTCCACATTTTTATCTATCTTTTGGTGAAGTCATTGCTATCTATTCAGTCCCAATAAAGAGATTAGGAAAATATGGAAGATAAATTCGAGGTAGTGAGCAGAGGTCGATATTAACAAATATGACCAATACCAACTAGAATATAGTAATATACTCGTACACTAGAATATAGAATATGGATAGTAACTTCATCGTGATAGTTGACGTAGACAACCCCAGATATTTACGGGCCTCTATCGTCACTAAAATTTTTGTTGTGTCTACCTTTTATAACAAAAATTGGCGTTTCAATTGGAATAAAAGACATTACGTTATATTTATGCGACATTTCTCCATCTGTCTCAATCATTCTCAATGGATAAATTCGGTTTATTGCGTTTCGTTGAGAATTTTTATCGTTGAAGTATGTCAGACGTCGTTAAATTCACTGAAGACAATGGTTGTATTATTGTTTTGGTACACGTGTCGAAATTTAATTTTAAAACAGATCGTGTGGGTTGTTGCCAAGCTTGGGACAACAATAATTGTTCTTTGACAATATCATGATACTTTTATAAAGTCCTTTGTAATAAGTGGTGGTAATTCTGAGCTGCTACTGAGAATCTCCTAACAGATAAACTCAATAATAATAATAGTCCTCCCGACCATATTTCGGTCACGGCGGCGTATCTCCATGGAGATTAGCCAAGTACGCAGGAGATATTATAGTACACAAGTGTATGCGCAAACACAGGTCCACTCCCTCTTCCTTCACTCTCATATTCCGATGGGACGGAAATCTGACACATCTGGAGAGAAATCAGACGCAGGACCGACGGCTTTACGTGCTCTCCGAAGCACGGAGGTGTCACACCACCAACTTCCTGACTCCTGGCTGCTACTGAGAATTTCCTAACAGGAAAACCCAATAACAATACCAAGCCGGAAATCGAACCTCATCAAAATCTCATTCATAATAGCCCCGTTTGAGACCAATAGACCAACGCGAAAGACGGACCGGAGTAGTATTTCTGTTTTACTCCTAAAGAAATATATATCTTTTCACCACTACTTATATTAATTGGCCAAATGTTAAGTGATCCCGAAGCGCAATAACCGTCTTCGTCATAATTAGTTATTTGTATTATGAGTATTAATAAGGCTTTGACTCAATTAATGGCGGAGCGAGTCTAATTAATACCCGTACGCAAGTACAAAAGTGGCTGAACTTATTACTTATTATGTTTTTATAAATATTTTATTAGATCAATTGATATCGGGGAAAAAGACAATTTTCACTGAAAGTACTACATAGATTCTTTTTCCATTTTCACTTTTCTATTAGGAAATTCTCCATAGCAGCCCGGAGTTTGGAATTGTGCCCGATAGATGGCAAAAGGCTCACCACCTATTACATGGGACTTAATAACAGCATTTGTGAAATGTGGATGTACAATTATATACACCTCTGCATACCCCATCGGGGAATACAGGCGTGATGTTATGTTACGTTTACCTTATAAACGATGTGAGCAAAAAAGTAGGTCCCATATAAATTCACCATCTCAGTTCTTATGTACTACTAAACCTGGTCTGCTGGCTGACTGCTAAGCTTCAAGAAAGCTTATGCTCTCCATCTTAAGGATACAATGATAATGCCTATAGCCCTATAATTTAATCGTACAATATTCATGTTAAAATATGAGAAAGTTGTAATACTAATTATCTTACAGCGCGTATAAAAGGTACACTATTGTTAAAGTAGGTTCTCATACAAGACTTTATACTTCTTTTAATAGTTATCTCCGTCACCTATTTTATGTGAGCCAGGGGTATCGTTCAAGTATTATTGCTTGCAATAAGACAATAGCGCGGGAAAGTTTCGTGCCAACCCTATCCCGCCCATAATACCTATTTTTTTTTTTTTTTGATCATTTTAAATTATTTCTATATCTACACGACTGTATCTATATATAATAAACAGTGGAAAAAATACAATAATATTATATTTTGCATTACGATAAAAATTACCATAATCGTGGTTCTAACTGCGCGTGTAGAACAAACTCGAATGCTAATGTTCGTAAATAGAATAATTCGGACATTAAAACATTTTATCAGATATAATTTACGAGTTGGCGCGCGACGCGTCGGACGCCATCGCGGTGCACGGAAATCCGCAACTAATTAAAATTCTACGTGAATGAATAACTGCACTGCGCTCCCGTTGCGCTTTGTAGGAAAAATTTCACAAATAAATATTACCATAACCAGCATTTTTTACTGTTAATGGTTCAACTAAGTTAGCGCCACATTTTCCGCGAGCTAGTTACGGCCCCGGATTGACCTATAATTACCAATTTCCTTTAAACCGTCGGAGATTACGCAAAATCCATCAGAATCCATTAATTAACTAAGAATATTAACGAGCTACTGAAGATTGAAAGTTTATACCTTAAATTACGAAGTACGTAATAGGTTCTAAAGACTTTAGAACTTTTCAAAAGTCATCATGAATTTCGCAGACGCAGCAAAGCAGTCAGAAATGCGCGAGTGGTGCAAGTGCGAGCGGTGCGACGAGCGGAGCGGGCAGCGGTGCACCAGCCAGTGCTGCGCGAGCCAGCGATGTCAAGCCAGTAGAATGCAACCTCTGTCACCGCAAATTTAAAAATATACCAGCTCTTAACGGTCACATGCGACTGCATGGTGGATACTTCAAGAAGGTAATGTTCAAACTTTACTTTTACAACAAACGTACAAGCGATTTATTATTCTAGAATGTCGAATAATTCGAACTGTGTTTCTTTCAGGATTCCGACAGCAAAAAACTAGATAAGAAAGAATCAACAGGACCTCCACTACAAACAGCATCGGTATCCGTCCGAGCTCTTATAGAAGAGAAAATAATAAGCCGGCGAGGTGCCACTGTTGCATCTACGCCATCTACAGGTATGGTTATGATACAGGCAAATATACAATTGTAAGGCAAACTTACGAAATTACCGAACTCTCCATATGACAAGCAATAATCTGCATGTTTTCGTTCTTGTTATTATAGGCCGTGGAATAAACTTCTATAAGATAAGATTTCAAATGGGGTGATATGGTCGTTAAGCTAAAATAAATCTAATCTTTTTTTTGTACTAATATAATAAACAAAAATTATTTTTTTGATACGAAAACTTATTTTTAAGCGTCTATTGAATTTTAAAACATTGAAGGATAAACGTGATCCTAACCAAAACGAAATGAGCTATGTTAAAATTAGAATCTTGAAATATGTAGTTATGGTTTTGGGAGTAGGCCTAGTTTAATTCCCTACAATATTGAGTTGAATTCCAAGTAATGTCTTTTTTCTTTTATGCTTATAGGCACGAGCACGGACTCAGTGGCATCCCGCACAGGTTTCGTAGCACCAGCCCCGCCGCCGTTGTCTAACATCCGAACTTCAATAGCATCACCCGCTTCCCCGGCCTCGACGTCGACGCACTTCGTCTCACCTCGTGCACCACCCGTTGTCACTGTCGCCACAAACGCAGTAACAAGTATTTCCGCCGCACAGAGAGATTCTACCCTCATTGAACTGTTAAAAAAGGGGAACACTAAGGTAAAATAATATTTACCACAATTTTAATGAAAACACTGTCGTGTTAAAGGTGGTTCAGGTGTTTTAACCAATTGTTTTTTGTAAACAGGTTGTAAAACGATCAGCATCAGATCCAGGACAGTCATCACCACAACAAGATTTCACTTTCCGACCAGAATTGTTCGGAGTGTCCTTTAATTCAGATGATGGCTACTTTTCACCAGCACTTAACGAAGACACTTTCCAATTTACTACGACACACGACCAATTAGAGGAACTCGCCTCACTGGAAGACTATGCCACTGTAGCAGCATCTATAAGAGAACGTTCGCCTGTTACTTTTCCTTCCAATCGACGGCTGGCTGCGGTTCTTAATTCGCCATTACCAGAATCACTAGCTGACTTTGGCGCTTGTCATGGAGGATCGCCGGTGCCATCACCTGGAATGGGGTATACTGCGAATTCACCAGGACTCTCTTACTCTACTGGAGATTCTCCGGGGTTGGCGTTCACAGCCGCATCACCCAACAGCTATTCAAATCAAGCCGAGCCGTCTCCGGGATTAACTTACCCAACGCCTCCGGCTTCACATGATGCGCATTCACCAGCTCACACAGTACCACGTGCGTCGTCACCACTTTCAGCTGCCTTTTTCACTGCCACAATGTCGAGCCAAGAAGAGGTAATTTATTTATCCACATGAGTTCTGATGCTGGCATGAGACTCCAATATAATTTCTGTTTTTCTGTTAAGGTGGAGGAAGCTTTAGAAGAAGTGCTGCCGGAAGAGTGTAGATCGTTAGATGCCTACGCACTAGAACCTTCACCAACACCGCGTCGGATTATGCTTAATTCTGAAGACCCACTTTTATCAAGCAGTCCCCGCGACTTCTCGCACCAGCGGCCATTCCGTCGACATAATCGTATTGCAACGACTACTATGTCTGCTTTGCAGCAATGGCAGCAGGACTCACTTCAAGTAAACATGCAGACCTGACGTTTCAATTATCATACTTTAACACACACACTTAACAAATATATATAAATTGTAATTGTTTTTCACAGGTATGTGTGGAAGGCCGAGACACAGTCCCAGCTGTATTCTTGAGCCCAAGCAGCGTGCCTGCCTCCCCTCAGATGCGCAAACGTCGAGCATCACCGGCCGGTCCATTCCGCTCCCGTATACGACGCACTTCTAATCACTTCACGCCTCAACCGATACTGGCTCCTAATCGAGAAGGATCAGGGCTTCTTATAGAATTTACTGCTGGTAAACAATTTTTCTACTAGTACTTAACATTTTTATATGATAAAAATATTAATATATCTAGAAAAGTAAAAAAAAATATAAAACATGGTCTTTTCAGGTATAGCAACCACGGAAACCGACGTCTTAGCTCAACTGGAGGAGCCCCGACATCCACAGATCAACATAGGTCGAGATTTCCAAGCCGACCTGCCGGAACTATGCAATGATCGTATCGATCTACACCGCGTACCGGAACAGCTTTTATGGGACCCTGGCATCAACGATGCCCTAGATGATAATGAAGGTATGCTAATCTCAATTGATCAATAGTTCGGTCTGAGACTACTCTACCTTATTAGAAAATACACTGATTACCTATATATTTTGTTTACAGTGAGAATGTTCATGGAGTTAGCCATGTGCGCTGCGATGCCCGTAGGCGGGCACACGCGTGAATTCGCTCTTCAAACTCTCGGCGAATGCGGCGGTGACATTCGAGCGGCAACGCTTCGCCTCATGTCTCGACCCGCGGCACCTACGCAACACGAGTCGCGCTGGGCACCTGAAGAAGTCGAAGCCTTTTTAGCTGGATTAGGCCATTACGATAAGGATTTTTACCGAATTTCGCAGCTGGTAAGGAAATTTCTACAGTTAATTGTAATTAAATAAAAAAGAGAGAAAATTCTGTTAGAGTCTAGAAATAAATCAATACTTTCCTTCCCAGGTAAGAACAAAAGATTCGAAACAGTGTGTACAATTCTACTACTTCTGGAAGAAACTTACAAAAGATTATAAAACTCTATACTTACGGAGCTGGACCATCGAGCAACAAATTTCAACACAAGTAAGCAACGCCTCACACTCTGGGCTACATCATTTTGTCTTCAGGCTATCTGATGAGTGAAAAACGAATACTTGACGGGATGTTAATACACGCGACTTATCTACATCCAGGGTTCTATAGGCCAGTTTACCGTGCAGACCACCACTTCGTGCACCTCCTCGACGTCGTCCTTCGAAACAGAGGAGTTCCCATGCAAGATATGCGGGAAGTAAGTTCCGAGACGCGGAGCACGTCAGCATACCGCTTACAAATATCGACCTTACAGCGAACTCGCGCAAACGCAATTTACGTGGAACAATATCGTCACTATCTACTATGTATCCCTATAACTATTAAACGTGCCAAAACGTATCAATACCCTGAATATCCTTCATTTATAACTTCTAACTAATTACGTTAAGTTTCACCTAAATTGCCTTTTGTGCATGCATTATGTATTAAGAGAAATATTGACAGCTTCTTAGTAACTAACAGGATGGATAAAAATATATTACAATTAAGTTAGTACGGCACAAGATCTGTAAAATCGGATATCATCGACGTACGTTTACAAGTGTTCAGTATATCGCCGCTCACGGGCCAGTGCCCTAGTATTATTGGTGTAAATTGCATGTCAGTTAATGTTTGCCAAACTTCGTCTTTTAAAATAATGTGTAATATCTATTCATTATAGAAATATATAAGGACATAACTTTGCCAAAAACGTGTACTTTGTGCCAAGCACCCACGGTGCCTAAATTCAAAATCACAATTCTCTTCAGCCAAATATTGTTAAGAAATATTTATATTTTGTTAAAATAAAATCATCAAACATGCGAGAAAGTGTTATGTACTATTTATATATCTATCAAACCACAAAAACATTCATTTAAACATTCATTAATACAGAGAAAAACATGACAGTTGAAATATTTTGTATATTAGGGCTACAATGAATAGAATGTATTACTTGACAGCGATTCATGTAAATATAATAATTATAATGTATTTTTCTTGGATATATAAGACAGTGAATTTATGTCCATTGCTTATGAAGGTTGATAGTAATATATTTATTTAATTAATCGTACTTATTGTAGGATTAATATTTAATAGGTTTTGTGTATTAATGTTGTATGTATATAAGTTTTCTCTAATACTAACGCTTAATGCTTTGCTTCATCTGCAATTCTGCTTATCCATACGTTTAAAGTTTTTCTTTCGCCTGATTCATTTGTTTCTTGTGTTGCTAATTCTAATAGTGTACCCTGTTATGTTTCAGAGTATTTAACAAAGTAAAAAGTCGTAGCGCACACATGAAGTCGCACCGGCCTCTCGACGCCGAGCCAAAACGGCCAAAACTCGAAAAGCCTTATGAAAAGGTCGAAAGATCCGATGACAGATCCCACGCGACAGCTGAATACCAAAACAAAGCACCCGCTCAGTAACCGACTCCTTGCTCACTCATTCCTCCCGCGCGCCGCTCTGTGCCCCGACACTAATGACATCAATCGGTAACCGTACATACCGCGCATATGCGGCGCGTGCACTCGCACCCCGCCCTGCCCTCACACGACACGATGAGTGACTCGCTCGGACTCGGACTAAAATGCTGAAACGTTAAAGCATTTATTATGATAACAAAATAGATATTATAGATTAAAATTAAAAGTGATCTAAGAAGAACTACGTAGTAGCTAGACAAGAAATAGCTTTGAACGAATACCTATATAAAAAGTAAATTAAATATTTCGGAATTCTCGTGATGCTAAGCTTGGAGAGAGCGCATAAAGATATTTTGTATAACGATTGATACATAAATAGGTAGCTAAAACTTTTATATTACATAAAGAATATTAACAATCGTGACTTGGAAAAAGTGTGATGTTGTAAATAATGATAGAACAAGCAGTTCGTTGTTAACACTGCGGCTCCCGTCGAGGCTCGATCTCTATTCGAGATTGATCTATATAAGAATTACATCTATATAATTCGTGTGATAACATAAATCGTGTAGTAACTACACTACCTCGTTATATTGATTGTTTGGTATCGCGAGCGCAGCTCGGTAAATTATTACATTTGCTTACTTGCTCATTACCTACCTTGTTAATTTTGTAGTTATTCATTTCTATTTATTTTTCTAGTCGTATTAGACAATTTTATGTTAAATGCACTATGAATTTCGATCTTTGCTCTGTTGTAGTTAGTTTAATAGTTAAGACAACGGAATTCAATTCAGCATCCGTACCTACTAGTCACATATCGATAATTCAACGCACTTTAGACGAAATATTCACACGTTTAGATTAGTTCCGTGAGCTCGTGCGATCAAGTGGAAATACAAAACTGATTGATACTTTTGATTGATCGTAACTAAACAATGAATTGATATCCGTCACTTATTAGATATAAATTATATATTATTATAAAAGTAAACTTCCACTTGATTCCGAAGGGCTCGCGGAATTTGACAAAATGGAGGGATAATATTTTTTTACACAAATATTATTGAATGCTCAAATGTGCTATATTTTATGTTGATAATATTATTATCTAGTTCCTTGTTGATCGTTCTGAATATGCCATTATTTGATACTTGAAAATGTATAGTTAATTTATTTAAATATGATCATTTTTTTCTATAAAAATGTCATGTAAATGTGTCTACGTGTACCTACGTGTTGTGATATAATATTACATAATTGTGTATATTGTTTATTGTTTCAAAGTATTCTGTCTATTATTTGATGGTACAAATCGGTCAATAAACATTGTTGCTCAAAGTTGTATTGGCGAGTGTCTCAAGTTGCCTGGCATTCGTATTCGGTACTACACTGCACTGCTCCCAAAGTTAACAACTTATTTCTCGAGTAACAAATACTTCGTGGTTGTGATGTCTCTTAATGTACTCTTTTATTGTCTTCCGATACTTTTAACTACTAAATGAATTTTGGGGCAGAATTCCTCTTAAAAGACATGTTATAACAATTAATCTTGAATTTTATTTAACCACTGTTATTAACAAATTCTTCTTTAGATTAAAATTTTAACGTTTTACGTGCGATGCGCCAACTTTTATGATAATAGGTCGATATAATTATCTAAAGGTATTTATGAGAGAGTTTTTGTATAACTCTGTCCGCGTTGTATTGCACTGGTGATCGGTACTTCGGGTGATATCATATACTTATTAAAATAATTAAAATAACTGCCGTTAACCTATAGAGAAATATTCGTTAAGATGAAGATGCAAATAAGTGCCAACAGTGCGATATGGTGCAGACGTTACCTTACAATGCAGAACGATGTATTATTTTTGTATTATCTGCTGGAGATATGTTCGTTTTCCTTCCTTCGAGTACCTGATCAGAGTTCTGCCAAAGTACGACATAAATATCGCATTATTTAAACTCGACTAGTTGTTAATATTATAATGTTGTGACGCATAGTATTTGTAAATCACTAACTTGTGTGATTATTTGGTTGTGTTCTATCTTAACAATTTAGACGAAATTTTCTAATAGTGATGTTAATTAATTCTATTATACTTTCTAACTCGATATGCCAATATTCTGCCAAATTGATAATTATAACTGATTTAAAATAGGGATGCCGTAATTAGAACGATATATTATTAGTGACAGACAAATTACAATGAAATACGTGTTTTCTTTAGGTTAAGGCGAGGCTTGTACTGAAACCCCAGCGTAAAGGTTTAATTGAGTCACGACGCTTCAAACATCTACGAATATGTCAGCTTCTTTTTTAATAGAAAAATAAATATTTTAATTATTTTAGACCGACTTCTTCGAACAAACAGACGATCATTGTTCTTTAACATTAGTACAATGTTATTTTCTTAAAAAACTTAAAATTAGGTCATACAAAACTATCGTGTAAATACTGAATATTTTTTCAAAATAAACTTTACAGTGCCGGCGGTAAATCTACGTCGTAATACGATTTATTCAAGACAAGTCCCTCCAAAGATAATTTTTAACAATACTCTTAGCCGTTAAGACTGAAAGGTACTTTCTAAATTCACTAAAACTTCGTTATTTTCGCGTAAATGTAGTGACTATTCTTCCTTTCATTATTTATTAACTGTTAGTAGTATAATCATGGTGTCACTAACCCATTCCATGTGCCCATTCATACTAGTCAGGGTATAGCTTTATAATGATACCCTAATTTTTAACCAAATGTAACCTAGCGAGAATCAATGTAATGTAGAGCGCGCCCGTCACGAGCGCCCGGTAGCGTTCATTAGAAAATATCGCTGTATTCTAATAGAAATGTGCACTCAAATGCTAAGTATTAAAATTAAACTTAAGATTGACGACTTAAACAAAACTTATTTCAACTTAAATATAGAAGTGCCTTACAATTTTAATTTTTATACTGTTTTTCTTAATTTATTTTCGTTTTAATATCTAAAAGCACTGGAAAATGCATTTATTGATCCACTGTCCATTCTGCTAGGTCAGAATCGATGTGCGGATCGCACTGTCATGTTTTGTTCTACGTTATTTTTTATTTTTTTTGTTTCTTAAAATAAAAATATTCTTAGAAAGTAAAATTAGAGGTTTAATAAAAACCAAAAAAGACGTTATTTTTTCAAGTT
This sequence comes from Xylocampa areola, assembly GCA_935421205.1. Taxonomy (NCBI): domain Eukaryota; kingdom Metazoa; phylum Arthropoda; class Insecta; order Lepidoptera; family Noctuidae; genus Xylocampa; species Xylocampa areola. Next base: position 6,401,344 of record OW285217.1, on the reverse strand, counting down.
TTTCTTTTAAAATTAGGAACGTCTATAGTATTAAATATCATGAAATATACATCAACAACATTATCAGAATATTATGAACAACAATAACTAATGGTCAATTGTATGAAGAGTCTAACATATTGTGAGGAAACGTTTTACCAAATAATGTAACATAATGAATCACCAATGAATACAGCGCTAATTAAATGTAGATACTAAATGTTTATAATGTTAAATACCATCTTTATGTTCGCTTAAATGTTCTTATAATAAATCCGATTCTTGTTTCTACTCTGTAGCCCTGGCACATAGTGTTAATGTAAGTACTTCTGTATTTGTGTCAACACATAAAATGTTACTATAGTATTAATATTTTGTAAGTCTAAATGGATATTATATTCTTCTAATTTTGTATCAAGAGTGTGAGTCGTGCGGTGCGGCGAGGCAAGGTGCGCTGGCTCCGCCCCCTCCACTTCGGTGTACTACGTACTTAATACGTACTAACTTGTAATATAACTGTAGACGATTAATGTACACGTGCCAAACGCACGATAATTGATATTACACTCTGTGTTGTGATTTTGAACGTTCTGTAAATTACAAAAGTCTTTAAAAATACTATGGAAAAAAAATGTAGACACCTTTTTAGATTAGCACAATTCTTCGCGTAGACACATTAGGCCAAAAAAATTAATAAGCATTTAGATTTAACGATGACATAGGTAATCATTGGAAGATGTAAGTGTATTGTATGAATAGATTCATTGTTATATTCGATCAATGTGATGATTCGTAAGAACAACGACTTAACTCGAGTCCTGTACCCGATCCTACTGGGCGACTCTTCACAACTTCGCATATCCTTGAAACAATAAGTAATAAAATTAATCTCTATTATATATATTGATAAATTTATTAGGGTAACTAATTTTTTAAGACAATGACTATTACGTGATCTTTTAGATTGTCTTTATTAATAAATATATGGTGAAGGTTTTGTCAATTCGTTTTTATTTTTTACTCCCTTGACCTGTATTGTTCATACCTACCAATAAACATGTCAGACGACTATTTATCATTGCGAGTGATCCACATTCCTAATGACAGACAATTCTATTTCCAGTTAGCGTACTCTAACTACTACATAGTACATATCTATTAGTAATCTGCTCTAGTTGTGACTAGTTATTGGCGTATTTCACAAAAATGTAACAATTACATATTTTATACCGGACACACAAGAATTCTCTGTATGGAAAGTACTGAATTGTTTGATTATCAAATGAACCTATTTTTATATGGTATAGAACTCGAGCGGATAAATAATAGGACTGAAAATGGCGTCCCTTCTATTCACTCGCAGAACATACAGCTTGGCCTGCTGGGCCAACTATCATACGGCATACCACTAAGCTATCACTGCTATTGCTATCCTTAATAAACAATAATATTTAAAGGAATAAAAAAATCTATTAAATACTTACGTTTTCTTTTTTACCTGGACTACGAGTTTGTCGACATGTCAAAATGAAATCTATATTTTCTTTTTTAATCCGGTTGCGGAAATAGCTTGCCGATTTATATTCAAAGAAGCTTTCTGGTTTTACTCAAATGGTAACAACTCGACGTAGGTCCATTTTGCTACGACGTAGCCGAGCTACGCTGAGTTTACCGTGGTACAGGCTACAAACGTCTTATGTGCTACGCAAGTACACGCGTAGTCGAACTCCCCATTTCATCCATACTCTTTAGTTGCATACTCAAATCCCCTTGTTTCATAGAAAATACGAGTCAAATAAGTTCCAGTCACACGTCACAGTAGAATTTATAATACGAATTAAAACAAGAAAACGGAAACCATGGTCTGTCTGCCGTCTGTCCCATCGTTCGTCTGTCTACCACTAGCACTCACAAGTACTGTATAACCTAAATTTAAATCCTTGGAATAGATAAGAGGCTTGTTGGATCCCAAAACATGCTCTGATTTAAATATAAATAAAGAATTCGGATATTAATATAGTATATTTTTTATTCAACCCCATTCAAGTATATTTGAATGGAAACCGCCATGGAAATCCATCTTGTTATTTAAGATTTGATGATTAACTTTTTTTGAGTCACGTCTTTATTAGAAGACAAATATTGTATAGATCATGAAATCAATCAATAATTTTATATTCCCCCACAATACTCCTGCCGACCGTATTTCGGTCACGGCGGCCTATCTCCACGGAGATTAGCCAAGTGCGCAGGAGATATTATAATGCACAAGTGTATGCGGAAACACAGGTGCACTCCCTTTTCCTTCACTCTCATATTCCGATGGGACGGAAATCCGACACGACCAGAGAGAGATCAGGCGCAGGACCGACTGCTTTACGTGCTCTCCGAAGCACGGGGGTGTCACACCACCAACTTCCTGACTCCGGGCTGCTACTGAGAATATCATAACAGAAAAATTCAATAACGCTTTGCCCGACCTGGGAATCGAACCCAGGACCTCACGCTCAGCAGCCGCGCTTGCAACCACTAGACCAACGAGGCAGTCATCAGTTGTCCCCCACAATGTAATATATGTCGCAGATGGATTGTAGAATCAGCTGTTTTACAAAACTGCTAGCTGATTTACAAAACAGTACCTACTGTTATGACAAACAGCTGAACGACGTTTAGCGGTTTTACTTAATTACTGAACTTTATCACGTAGAATTGTATGACCGTTTTGCGTTTATCAATACAGCGAGTCAATGATCAGAGATTATGTAAAACAGTGTAAAATGAACTGTCAGATTGTTGATTTGAATTCGAAATTTTGTCGAATATAGCTCTGTATGTCTTAACAATATTATCCTAACTTTACTTGTCTACTGACAAGTAAAGTTAGGATAATATTGTTGCAAAAAAAGAAGGAAATTTTGAATGACGTAAATACTAAACTACGATATCGTATATCGATAGTCGACAAAATATCGGGATTATGAAAGAAAATAAACGAAATTGATCCATGAGCGAGCGAAGCGAGCTCGGGAGTTTCGTGTATCCCGACACGGACAGGTAAGGTTCGAAGAGGATGACGGGGGCCAGTGAGCGAGCGTAGCGAAGGATCCCCCGTCATCCTCTTCTGTTTTGGTTTTTCTAACCTTACAGACACAAAAATAGGAGCTCCGTTGACCCAGCCACGGAATGTCAAATCAGAATACAGTATCGTTTTTTACTTGAGTGGTGACTATCCATTTAATATACCTATACAATAAACAAACCTGTCCCACTGTAGTTATGTAATTCTGCATTACGTCTAAAGGTGGGTAGCAGATTTGTTAAACGTATCGCAATGGCAAACCAGCTGAACGTTGTTTGGCTGTTTTATAAAACAGTAGTTTTGTAAATCAACTAGGAGTTTTGTAAAACAGCGGATTCTACTATTTATCTGCGATATACGAGGGGCGTTCAATGTATTCTCGGTATCGGTATGAAAAAAAAACTTAATTCAAATAAAATTATTTTTATTTTTCAATATAATCCTCCATAGCCTCAATGCATTTGTTACATCTCGAAATTAATTTTTCAATACCCTGTAAAAAATAACTTTCCTCCTTCTCTGAAAAATGCGCATTTATGGCCGCCTTAAGCTCTTCATCGTTGGAAAATCGTTTTCCCCGAAGATCTTTTTTCAAATTAGGGAACAAATAATAATCGCTAGGGGCTAAGTCTGGACTATAGGGTGGGTGGTTTATTTCTTCGAAACCACAATCTCGCACAGCAGCCTTGGCAACACACGCCGTGTGGACTGGGGCGTTGTCGTGAAGAAGCAACACACCGGCGGTCAGTTTACCCCGTCTTTTTTCTTTAATTGCCTCCCGTAAATTTCTCAAAGTGGATGCTTAGGATGCTGCGTTTATGGTTTCACCTTTTTTTGTGTACTCAATCAACAAAATTCCCTTTGAGTCCCAAAACATCGTGGCCATGACTTTTCCGGCAGACGGAACGACTTTGAATTTCTTAGGGGGGGGCACTACCCTTCTTGTGCCACTGCATGGACTCCTGCTTACTTTCAGGGTCATAATGGTGAACCCACGTTTCATCTCCAGTAACAATTCGATCGAAAATACTTGATGGGTCTTCACCACAGAGCAGTTTTTGAGGCGCCGTGAGCATTCGCCGCACCCATCTTGCACTGACTTTTGAGAGGTTAAGGAGGTCATGAAGAATAGTGTGTACGGTACCAACGGAGAGGTGGGTCATCTCTCTATAATTTTGACCTTCATTCGGGCATCCTCCAGTATTAACTTCTCAACTTTTTTCACGTTTTCTTCCGTAGAGGCAGTAACCGGGCCGCCCGAGCGAGTGTCATCTTCAATACTCTCTCTGCCCCTTTTAAATTCACTTGACCACTTTTGTACTGTCGATAACGAAGGTGCAGAATCTTGGTAAACAGCCACCATCTCTTTGTGAATAGTTTTTTGACTTTTTCTTTGTTTGGTAAGGAATTTAATCACAGCGCGGTGCTCGATTTTCTTCGACATTGTCACGTTAGCCATTCCAGTTGTCGTTGACTAAGGGTAACTAGCAAACTAATGATCAGAACTATATGAAATTTCATATTTATACCCTCAGATAATGTCATTACTTAATTAATTAGTCAAATTACCCACATCATTATTAAATCACCCCCATACCGAGAATACATTGAACGCCCCTCGTATATATTGTAGGAGACATGGTGCCATCAACATAAACATAACATTGCAGCATGTATTCCCTGAGGAGTAGGCACTGGTGTACACACCATTAGTTATATACTTATATTTCGCCAATGCAAGTCCCATGTAATAAATGGTGAGCCAATTGCCATTAACCAGGCACAAGTCCAAACTACGGCCTACAACTGAGAATTTCCTAACAGAAAGACCCAATAATACTTTGCTAGACCTGGTAATCGAACCTTGTTACGGCTGGCGGAGGCTGCTCTCCCACTGCGCGTTCGGATTTATCAACATTCTTACAACAGGTAAGGTCGGGATTGTCTAACTCGGTTCCGTTTCTGTAGGTGAACCTAAACCGAAATAGGTTATTTTGGGTTTACGAATTTTGTTCTACAAAATCAATACCAAAATCAAAATTTCTTTATTCAAATTAGGCTAAAAATTAGAGCTTTTTGAACGTCAAACATTAAGACAGCCCCCAAAAACGCCCACCCTTCACCGCTTCCTAGTGTTATAGCTGGGAATAAAAAGCGGCGCAACAAACTTCCCAGCAACACGTCTGTCTGTATCAAATTATTTATAGATTCTATACAAATCTAAAATTGAATATACATATATGCAACTTCGACCTATCTTATTGTACTGTATTTGAGTGATATGAGCAAAATAAGTAAGTTGAGTTCACATAAGATAGATAATAGATCCTAAATTTTCTATTTTACCTGATCGCTTCGGGGCATTCTATACAATACCAAAGCATTGTATACATAGATTGTATACATTGACCAGGCAGGATATACAATGATAAGCGATTTAGTAAACGATGGATACAATTTTTATACAATGCCTAGACAACTCGGAATTGTATAGAATGACTGAATTATATGCTTCGCCAGTAACATCTACATTAAAATAATGATGTCATTATATAGAGAAGGGAAAACATAGTCTAAAAATAAAACCAATATTGTCGTCTCCATCCGTTTATTAAGAACATTGTTACCACAATGAATCTTATCTACAGATCGATAAAACTCTGTTACAATTACGCAAAACAATTGATGGACAACAATAAAATAAAAATACGTAACACAATAACACCCACAGAATTATATTATGAATCGCTTTTGAATTATAATTTCCATATAATTTCCGCTTTTGAATTATGATACCATGACAATTAGCATGTGATTTTTTTAATTATAGTTTGCAACTTAATGTGTAGTTTAGTTTTCCAGAAGAATGCAAAAGTAATCAATGGAATTTCATGAAGCGATAATAGTCTAAGAAAGAAACAGTGATGCATGAACTCAAAAAAGTTTCTAATGCACTTTATAATTGCGTATAAATGCAGAGAAGAACAACTCCACTTTAAGTTATTAACTAAAAAAAACACACATTGATATAACATTTAACTAGCGGACACCTATCAAAATATGAATTCAAACTTTGGTTAGATTTATATTAGGATACATATAACAAGACAAAACATTATTGCATTCTTACAGCACTTTTTAGCGATCCAAATCGTGTTACACTAAGTAGTGGTAAGTACTGAAGTTACAGCGAGGCAACATTAAGAATTTAATAAATTATGTGAAAAATTAAGATATGGACATTAAGACAAATAGCGCTAAATATAATTTTAAACATTATACAAATGGACGTAGCAATTACAAATATAATTCTCCTCAGATTAACTTTGTTAAAGGTCGCGTGCAGATAGCGCGACTTTCACAACAGCTGAACGACTACGTCACGAGTAATCGTCGCGTCGTTCAATGCCCTTACACTAGAAACGACAGAAAGTTTGTTTTCTACAAAATTATGTGTACAGCCATTATCTTAACACATTTATTTACTCACGCTATTAAAATTGACAGGACAGCGACATCAAATTAGTTAATGTACTAAGACGATTTACTACTTATTTGAAAAACGTAACACACAAGGGAAACCAAGGGACATTATGCTGATAAAATTGTATGTATATCTAACTTGTTAAAACACATTTAAATCCCAATTACTCTCAATACACAAATTAATACTCCAAAGAACTATACATTAATATACACGACTACAACTTAAGTCGCAGTATTGCCACACAATGTTATTAGAATATTACAATAAGGAAAGTAAATTGGTTCAAATACAAAGTAAATGAAGCATTATTTACAGATCCCACTTTATTCGTGCATAAAGAAATATATTATTATTCCTGTACTATTCATATTTTTTTGAATTATTGCTGTTTCTTGATGTTTCAATGAGACAAACTCAACACTTATTTTAAACACCAATCTACCCAGTGCTAGAAAAAACTAAATTATATTTTTAGAAACATTTTTATCTAATGGACTAAAATACATACATAAATAATTGGTGTCAGTCATCATCAGTTTATAATACATCAGTGGTGGCTCCGTGTTTTGTGTGTTTTTCCACAACCATTACACAAATAGTTCACATACCTATTCTAAATATTCTAATTGTATGAGATTAAAACCACGCACATACGTAGACAAAAATATTGAATAATATCGAATGAATAATAAACAAACTAGGCCATAATAATAATAGTCTTTTTTTATGGAACACACAAATTAGTAAAGAACAAATTTTGTATTCAACATCGATTTTTGTAAAATTTAGGCCTTCTATTCAAAATGTACACGTAAGAAGTCATCATAATACACTTTATCCGAATATACAGAAAAAAATATTAAAGTAGAAATAATTCATAAAACACGAAGTTAACCAAATTTACAGATACATCTCAAAAAATATTATGCCACAGAACCCAAACAATAACTTACGTGTACTACAATACAAAACACACACAGACATATTAATCTACGATCGTTCGAATTTTTTCTTCTCTCTCTTTATTGATGGCGTCGATCAAAATCTCCATACAACTATGACAAATAGGTATGTGTACAAAACACGGCGCGTCACCACTGAGTCGTGAACACTATCTGCGCACGCGCCGGTACATGCGCGCGCGCTCGCGACTTCGCACACTACGTCACTCCAACCTGACTGCCTTCTTGCCTTTCACGATCGTGGGTTTGTTTTTCATCATGCCTTTTCGCCTTTTTGATGTCTGTAGGAAAGAATATCGATTATTGATTTTTTATATGTAGTTTTGTTGTGTAATTGATTTAAAGCGTTGCAGCAAACGAAGTCACATTCAGCGCCATTTTAACGTCGTATGAAACATGCAATGCTTTATTTTCTACTGAGAAACTACCTAAATCATAGTTTCCAGTTCTGATACACTAAAGAATTAATGTATATCGTTACCGAGTAAACCAAAGGAAGCATTACCCAAAATACGCAACAACAGTATAATTCAAATCTATCTAATAAAACAATCTACGACGAAGTAAATGCATACAGTAATTATGCGTTTGTATTATTACACCACTAACAAATATTACATTCTAAACTTAGAATTTGTCATTTTTACAATTATGAAATTCAATTGACTAACTTAAATTCGTTGTAAAATCTATTTTTATGAGACGACAAATTATCTTAAGACCATTGATATTAATGTATTATTAATAACAACGTGAAAATTAAAACAGGTAAGTCGCATCAGATTTTTTATCTAGTCCGGTTTCCATAAAGATGGTGACAATGATAACATAATGACAGTAAAGCGAACATGTATGACGTCAAACACACAAGCTCAGGCTCCATACAACAACATACATCGGTCAAACAGAACTCAACAGTTACTATACCGTCGGTCCGCCTCCTAATGCAAGCTGGAATACGAGAAAATATGTCAGTACACCTTAGTTAGTAGTCACATGGGTTAATTTGAAGGAAAGGGGTACACGCTGACGTAAAGTGAAGGTTAAATAACAAAAAGGTCATTCCACGTACACTTGTCGTATTATAACACTGCATGTCTGAAGTTGTATGCAAGTGGCTGCGCAGTGGTCGATTTTACAATAAAATCTACAGATCGCATGCTCGATCTGGAGTACGCAGTAACAACGTGCTGTCTCACTCACTCCTTTACATCCCGTTAATAAATCTGTCTCGCTCGACAAACTTGTCGACTCGATAGAAGTTTTTATGTATTGAATTTTATCGTTTTATCAACACTTTATGTCAAATTTGATACATAAAATCGACAAACGTGTCGACAAAAAGAACCAGGCTCGCACCGCAGGTGCCATAAATGTATCGCGGTCGTGTTGATTTTCCAAACAAATTTAAATATCCATATGTGCCTGCGCGGCCTCTTGGAAAGCTCATACACGCGCAGTTAATATACAACAAATGTAACGGGTGGTTCAGGTCGGACTTTATTTGCGTTGTATTTTCTCAATAACTAAGAGAGAACTAAGTGTTGACTATAGTGTGGGTTCTGTCTTCCTTTGAAAAAATACAATGAAAATGTACGAGCTGGCCCATTACATGGAATGACCTTTTTGAACACGAACTCGACTTTTCGCCTCCTCGTCCACGTCTTTATCAGAAAAAAATTGTAGCCCTTGGTATAAAATAAGAAAGTCGTGGTGTTGAAAGTACGAAAACTATTAGCTTCTACAACATTAAATCTAATTGAATTAACTTATAACTTGAAACTAATTTGTTCAGAATCGATAGCTGAATCCATTACAGTAAGTACTATGTGCTTAAAGTTTAACAGATTCTGTCTACGAAGCAAACAATTGTTAAACACTCGACATGTATAACATGTGAGGCATTGGACAGTGGAAGGGTTAATTTTAACAATTTATAGTTATTCTTAAAATATCACGTGGAGTTTTAATTTTGCTAAGCTTCGACTTATGTTTTGAATCTGCTTGTTAAGCCCGAAACCAAAAGTTGCAAATATCTCCGACGACAAAATTACTCATACGGGCAACAAATATATATATAAATATGTTAATTTCTTCTTCTCAAGCTTCTTCAGTTAAGGGGAATTAGTTACTATTAGAAAGTTTTAATTATTGCACATTTTTACTAAAACCACAATATCACATAATAATAAAATGTTAGTTAATTTTTAGAATAGCAATATTATTATAACATAAATGTTATTACTGTTTTACCTTTTTAGATATCGAGTTGCTAGTCGGAACCGATCTTTTCGCAAGCGGCAAGCGAGGACGGTTGAATTCATCTGGTTTCTTAACTCTGAAAAAATTATGTTCAACATATTAATTAAATATTGAGAATGCCATGTTTTTTTTAGTTCCATTTTGAACACGCGTAGCAGGGCATTCAAGTTTTAATAGACAATCAACAGCGCAATTCACCAAAGTATTTGATTTGTAATTTTAGATTTCATAATATTGTTTATTATTTTATTTGTAACATGTAGAACATGATTTTACTAAGTTATAAGTTTTTGTAGAAACAAAGCTACGGTCGTGAGCAGAATTTGAACCTGCACTACTCGGATAAATACTCCAAAAAATTTATAACTTTAGAATTCGCTACGAATGCGTTCTGTATTAGATTTTTCTTTCTTATAAAACTCATAATAAGAAATCGTGCTAAACAGATATTTTTTTTTAATGTTTATTGAACACCTTAACAAACCTGTATATTCTAACGAGCCAGTGCTCAGTGGTGTAGGCTTCCTCGAGGTAGGTGAGTTTAAATCCGCGGTTGCCCGGCAACGAGCCGCGTGTTCTATCGTATCCCGGCGGACTACCGCCGCTGTCGTATCTAGAGAGAATAACGTAGCATGATGTTAACGAATATCATAAACTTATCATAAAATGAGTTCATAACCGAAATTCTACATGGTGGAAGGAAGAAGGAAATAAGTCTAATGTTTTAAAAGATGTGTTCTACCAATGAAAGTTAATAACATGAATTACTAAGAAACATGTACAATGAGGGGCTCGTGTAAGTAACAGCCGCACAAATCCATCGATCGACGTTAATCCCTTAAATTGGTTAATTGAGAAACGTAATTTAATATGCCTAAGCACGTAATTTAATATGCCTAAGCACGTAATTTAATATTTTTGTATAGTAACTTTCGTGAGACACATTCATATTAATTATAGTTTAACGGTAATTACTCACGCGCATACTTCGGGATTGCCCGACTAGTTTCGCAAAAACGTTCTCACGTTTCAGTTTGACTCGCGACATCGCCGCGGGCTCAGTTCATGAATAAGATCTCCGTTCGAGTTCGAAACTAGTCGGGCAATCCCGAAGTATGCGCGTGAGTAATAACCGTTAAACTGTAATTTAATATGCCTAAGCACGTAATTTAATATGCCTAAGCACATAATTTAATATGCCTAAACACTGGTATTAAGCTGCATCCGGTTTGACTGGAAGCCGATCCCAATGTAATTGAAAAAAGGCAAGGCAGATAATGTGCAATGAGACAAAAAAATACTTTTTCATACAAGAATCTTATTTGCTGTGGGGTTATTGTGTGAGAGGCCACAATTCCTGTTTTCATACATTCAGTAGGAAAATGCAAGAAATAATAATTCGATCAACTACAGAATGGAAATAATGGGTTTAGTTAATCCTTCTTACTGACGTTTGCAATTGAATACTTTGTTAATTAATCATGCGAAAACTACTGAAAGACTTTAGATGACATTTGGTATTTTTTATCACAGAAATACTCAAAGTTCCTGCGGGAAAAGAAGGGAATTCCCCGTGTAAAATCTGGGGTCGCAGTAATTTGGGCGTTACTTACCTATAATATGATAGTTTGTACATTAGACAATTCAGCATAGTTTTAGACGCTTCTGAATCAACCCTGTATTCGCCTCTTTCCGTGAAATAATCTGCTTCCTGTGGAAATAAACGATAAAATTATAATCTAATCCAAGTCGAAAATTTTGAGTACAAACCACATAATTATAAAGTATGTTATTCATAAATTAAAAAGACTCGGAGCATTTGATAAATCTTAACTTTATATGACATCTAATTAAGGGGTACTTTTGACTCAAACTAATGTTCGTCTATAAATAAATGAAACCCTAAGTTCAACCATATAACATCCATACTAATGTTATAAATGCGAAAGTAGCTCTGTTTATTTGTTACCTGTTCACTACTAAACGGCTGAACAGATCGTAATGAAATTTGGCAAAGAGATAGATTGAACCTTGGAGAAGGAGATAGGCTACCTTTTGTCACGCAGACAAAGTCGCGGACACCAGCTAGTTTTATATAATTCATCAAACGTATGAACGCATACATAGCGGACTCCAGGCACTCAGTGTATTTTTTCTTGAAACAAAAAATTATAACTTCAAAATAAAAATAGTTTTTATCAAATGATTCGATTATTTGACACTATAATTTTATGGACAACCATAAATAAACCACAAACATTTATTTTCTTTTTCCTACAAAACTCACATGAATATCTTTAGGATGCTCTCCCTCTGCAATCCGCACCATCCATATGAACTTGTTGATATCGTCACCGGAGTACCCGATGGCGCCTCCGAAGATCACGAGCACATAATCAACGTCCAACATGGTCATTATCTCGTAGGCCGCACTCTCGTTACTAGCCATAGCTTTACCCACGAGAGCAATGTGAGAATTGTTCCAAGTGTTGTTGTCGACTAGAGTTGTACGATTACCCATTCCCGCAATCTGGGGAATTTAATGATTAATTAAGGTAGCTTGTGGGGCAAAATAAATAAATTTAATATCGGTTGTAAGGGATCCCTACAATTTAGGTGATGGATATGATGAAGGGCGGTCCTATTAGGATATTGAAATAAAACCAACCAATTTTGAATGTTCTTAAAACACGTTCGTAAAAATCTCGTGTCACAGTGTTTTCATCGAACTCCTCCGAAATGGCTAGACCGATTTTTATGATTTTTTTGTGTATAGGTCTGAGAATAGATTGTAGGCAATTTTTTATACCACTAGGTGATAAGGGTGGCCCTATCCAAAAAAAAATGGCAGAACAACGTTTGCGGGGCACGGCTAGTATAATATACATTTGAAATATTTGCAACATCATAAAGCTGCGTGCGCTGATTCACCCGCGTGAGTAGTTTAAAATAATGTATAATTACGTACATCGGTTGTTTTTAGAAATTCTGGTTATACCAGAAAGTGATACCGCTACGGTTATCAATATAAATACAAGCTATGAATCTTCGTCTCAAGACTTTAGGCTCAATCTGAAGAAAAAACTAAAATACTTTGCGTCCGTAAAACCACCCATAAAGGACAAACATAATACTAGTCATACGCAACATGATTATTTTTAATAATAAAAAATATAAAATTAGATTTAGCTGCTCTCCAGAGCGAATCAATATTCAATAATATCTACATACCAAAACCATAACTTAATATTTAAATACATATCGATTTATGGCTCAATTATTTTAGAACTAAAATAACTTATATCTCGGGATAAATCTCGGGTACTAATAATTTTTGTCTTTCCTGACGTTTCGAACACTGCAGAGCGTTCGTATTCACAGGATGACATCGTGTACCTACTATACTACTGTATCCTACTATAACAACTTTTCAAGAGTTCGTGGTCGCAAAAATAAACTATTTACAATAATGTGTAGTGAGATAAAGACTAAGATATTACTACTAGTCGAGAAAAACAATATGGTTTAAGTATTTACCTGATACCCATAATCCCACCAGGACATAACTCTGGCATCTTCAGCAGTGTTCTGTGACAGCCAGCCGTAAGCTTCTCTGAAGTCGTCCAGAATTTTACGAGATCTATCAAAACAAAATTAAGTCAGTACTCTACATATAGCCAAAATGCCTAAATAGGACATCCATCATCCATCCGGGCTACTACTGAGAATTCACTGCCAGAAAAACTATACATTTTATCGAACCCAAGACTTACGACTTGACCAGCAAAACAGTCAAGCAGGCGAAACTTTACCAAAATAATAATTAGAGGTAACATAAGGCTATATTAATGTTTATTTCACGAGCAGGGTCAATGAACTTTCACTAATGTGGTGACAGTACGCGGCCGATTACTGAACCTGACTTGTCAAAACTTGTTGTTTATTTTGGGAGAGTTCCCAGCAATTGTAGAAGACTTCATTGACTTACTCGTCGTTTCCATAGATGGCCCAAGTGATTTATGTAACATACTTATTTACTATTGACATCAGTCAATTGGGCGAGTCAAAAAATACAAATAGACTTATCCGTAATTGTTAACAGTGCGTTGAAAGCGTCCAATAAGAAACATAGACTTACCCTAATTAGTGAACTAGTCCATTAGGAAACAAAGATTGCTAACAACAAAGCGGACGAGTCCAATAAGACAGATAGACTTACCCATCGTTGCCGTAGCTAGCGAGCACGATACTAGGGCTGGAGTAAGCGTTAGAGGTGGCCCAGGTGCAATGTACAGAGAAGAGCATCAGCAATATCATGAACAGGATCAACGTGACTGATCGTACGTTCATACCGAGCCCTGTATCAGGAGGTAAGGTCGGCTCGTGAGTACGCTTCTTCAGTTTGCCGGCCTGTTGAAGAGATTTATATTGTTAAAGTTAGGAATATCATAAAAATATTGATACAATAAACGTACTAAAATTCCAGAATAAAAAAACTTTCAATGTCAAGATGTTAAAAGTTAGTAGGAGCCTGTTGGCCATCTTGGATATTTAAATATTGAATTGAAACTTATCCCAATTAAAAAAAAATCTAATACTGTAGAGTTCACATCAGTTAGTATAGTTTAGTTTAACAGTAATGACACATTCTGGAGAGAACTACTGGAGAGACCAAAAACTGACTTTAATGTTAACCCATTATATTTTGGTTTAAAATTCTATATTGTAATTTTGTGTGATAATGTTATAATTATAGTTTATTCAAACACTGTTTGTTTTTTTATAAATATTAAGTCAAATACTTATGACATCATCCTACCTTATCATACAAGTTCTTAGACTCCTCTGTATCGACCTGCGGCGCGGGTATCTCGTCTTCCCTCAGCACCAGGTCCAGGAGGATGGAGAAAGCGATGCCGGACAGCACGCACACCACCGGGGTCAAGGTCAACATCAGACGGACCATCACACCAGCAAAATATACTGCGCTGAGCGCGTACAAGGCGACTGAAAGAAATGTGAATGTCAATGTATTTGAGAGAAAGCATTATGAATTAAAATAATTATAATTTTGTGGATATACGCCCGCGAGTTGGTTTTGAACCCGCACCCATTCGAGGTACTCCGCCCTTTACTCCGTGCTCTAATTTGCAATCGCAACCGACTCTCCCTAAGCCAAATATTTCTTCCACCTTTCAATACGTCTTATGAATGATGACGTCACGGTAAGTGAGAAAACAGATGACGATTATACATTTTCAAGGGATACGGGTTAAAACCTCCGCTTGCAATCATATTTATCTACGCTCTAAATTATAAGTTCAGCTTGAGTCTCGATTGTGTTAATGCATTTTATTTAACGGTGTATTACATCTTAATGACCGACTCTATAAAAAAACCGTCTTTGACCCATTGATAGTCAAGTTTCGTGATTGTGTAATTTTTAGCCTAATTTGAATAAATAAATTTTGATTTTGATTTTGTCATTTCGAAATTTTTAGAATCTCATTTTATTCATTAGTAAATTGCATCAGTGTGATGCCCGGCCTTATTAAAATATTTGACTTTTCAGTTCACTTTCACTGTTACTCACCAAAAACTCTCTCATCGTTGATATTCTTGATGCAGTACCACAGGCCCACGGGGAAGGTGCATACCAGCACGTGCAGGTCGAAGAAGAACGATGACCATGTCGTGGGCTGATGCTCTGACACCGACGCTATGATCGGGATGTGGATCTTAGCGTATGTCGTGTCCCATAGAGAGTAGAATCTAGAGAAAAATAATAATATCACAGTTGCTGCAAAATTACTTTATATTTTTTTTTTACGGGACTATTTTTTTTAAGTATCTATAAAGTATAGAATATGTTATATAGAGACATGAAATCTATGTCTACGGGTTGTAACACATTCCAATAAAACTTGCTGATAAGTTTAATTCGGTCAGTTTTGTTCAATAGAAATTGCCGAATCGAATGTGCCTACACAAAACATAGTATCAGGCTTCCATCCCAGAAGGGACAGGCAAATAAATAATTTTGTACAGTTCCAGGAGTATTATACGGGAGGCGCAGGTTCGAGTCCTGCTCACGACCGTATTTATCTTAGGTACGTTTTAATAGATTGGGTGGTGTGCCTACCCCACTATGTGTATACAGTTGATTTAGGCAAATTTATAATCATATCGGTCCAACCCCTGAAGCGCATCATAGCCCATTCCAATGCTACGAGTAGGTTGACTTCTTACCATACGAAAAAAGTTACATCGGCTGTTTCCAATAATCTCTCAAATGATAAGAAAAATGGGAAAATTCACGTCTTTCCCTTGATTCAGGCAGATTAGACTAATCAATATTTTTATTACTATCCCTTATCTTGTAACCATGCAAGCTTCAGCCAGAACTGTTCGTATCAGCCCGTAAAACACGCGTTTATTGCAATTCTAAACCAACACAAGTAAATTACTTGTTGTACATTCAACATTGCTCGGAACACATGGTACTGTGTACAGAACACGTCATAGACCGAATGGTGTTCCTCACGTGTAGCAATGTTTACATTATGACGACAAGTATTTATATTAAATACCAGCAGTATAATAAATTGTTTCGAAATCTTATGTTCACAGAAAAACTAGTAACGGCTGTGCGGCATTAGACTGAGTGTTAACATTTTTAATTATCATGACTTTATACACGACAAGATGTTAGTTTCATCAATACAGACGGATATGCGAGCACGGCTGGTTCCTAAATTAAGGGGGGGGTGTTTTAAACACCGTAGACAGCGAGGTTGGCGCAGTGGTCGAGAGACCGACTGCTGCGCTGCGTATCGCAGGTTCGATTCCAGCACGGAGCAAATATTTGTACGGTCTATAGATAATTGCTCCGAGTCTGGGTGTGTGTGTGCTTGTGCGATTATATATCTGTAAACGCACCCACGATACAGGAAGAAAATCTTAGTGAGGGGCAATGTTTAAAAAAAAACGTAATTTCACATTAAATGTCAAATGCTCTGTGCCCTCCTAAGCAAGAAGCAATCAGCCCATGAAAATACAATGCTAGGCAAAGGCCTCAGCCAAAAAACACCAGTCAATCTTCCGCCTTCCACATCTAACTACTCGTCCATACCAGTTCACTCTATTAACTTCTTTAACAATACTGACCGTCCACTCCAAGGCGCGATGACGCCCGCATACGTCAGCAGTACAACTACCAGGAACACGGTACCGGCGGCAATCAAACCGCCTAGAATCAGTAGCTGCTTCCATTGACCCTTAGGGTTCAGGCTGTGTAGGTATTTCAGGACACCAATAGCCATAACCAAGGCGAACACACCTGTTGACAATGAAAAATAATAATGTAGAATTTTAATTAAGCAAAAGTTCTATCAGTATGTGGTTAGGATGAAAGATTTATTTGAAAATCCCCAGGGCCCAATTGGGTGCCAGTATGCGCACTTCGATTTCGCTCTCCCTATATTTCCGACCCGCAACGGTACTGTTCTATACTAACATTATAAAGAGGAAAGATTTGTTTGTTTGTAATAGTTAAACTCTGAAACTATTCTACTTATTTTCATCATTCTTTCACCAATGAGAGCAATTTTATTCAGATGTAACAAAAGCTATATTTTATTTCAGTAATAATAAGATTTCAGCCAAAACTCCACGCAGGCGATGCCGCGGGCATAGATATAATATGTACAACTTTGACACTTTTCTTGTATAGGCTGCTCTTTAAAGACTCATATTCAGCAGTTTTAAACCTTTAGTAGGTAATATAATTTCAAGTTCCATGTATACAAGGTGTAAAAAAGCGACACAAAACAATCAACTGCTCCGTAGTCATAGGGGCCCATTAAAGTATTACGTAAGCACTACAGGGGGGCGGGGGGGGTCTTTGCTTTGCTTATTTTTGATTAGATGGGGGGTCTGGATCGTGATTACGTCAGCAGTATCTACTTTTTTTAGTTTTTCGAAGTTTACCTTTGCTGACGACAGGGGGTGGGGGTTAATTATTGCAAAATCGGCTTACGTAATACTTAAACGGCCCCATACCTACTCGATCAGAATGTATGGAGCAGCTTTCGAAGTTGGTTTATATTAAAAGTTGTTCTTATACAAGAGTACATTGACCCCCTAAAGTATGACTACAAACTTCTGTTACACGTTGTATAAGTGCTCATACGAACTAGACGAGAGGAGCCACGAGCGTATACCAGTGTGATATATGTGTATTGATGCGATTTGTAATGGGCATTTACGAGCTCAAGCCACGATGATAACTCTTCTAGTTCATTTCAATTACCTACTTCATACTAGACAGATAAGAGTCGAGTAAGCTTTCAACAAACAATCGTCACTTCTAAAATCATAAAATATAGCAGAGACTGATCTAAACGTGCGTTATGGTTCATTGACCTCAATTACCCAGCCAACCTGCTCGGTATTACATGCAATTACTGTTACAAAGACATTTTCTAAATCATTCGTTCGTTCAGCAAATAAAAGTGCATACGAAAATTTTACACAATTTTCTATTAATTTCCAAACTAAATTAATTACTAGGTAGTTCGTAAAGTTGAACTTTAGCCAAACCGAATACATCGATGAATCGTGCACCACTTTAGATAATCCCGTTTGTCTTAAAATGGACGAAATGCACGTAAACTATACCTAATGCCGAAAGGTCAAATAACTGTCCTCGCCCGCGCCGCAACGCTAAAGGCCGGGCGGACTTGTGTTGCAATGCGATGCATACGAAGTGAAATTCTCCTGCTGCTCGATTCCCTTTGCCATCATCCCCGCATCCTTATATATCCCTTTCACGGTAACTTGAACTTCTTCTTTCGTGACGACATACTGAATTGGAACACTTTGATATATTCCTTAACCAGTAGGTCGCTATGTACCCTTCAATAACCGTGAAACTCCTTAGGTCGTCTATTGAGTAGGAAGTTGAACTTGATCTAATCCATAGTACCTAATAATTGTAAAAGTAAACTGCCCTGTTCAAAGCATACTTACATACATATATCCTCATTTCAAATTAAAAATTGAACTCGTAAGTCATTAATTAAGAGCCAAATATAACCTTGAATTTACATATTTAATTAATGGTGAGATCTAACGAACTGTTGGCGTAATTTTCAATTTTGTTTTGTACAGTATCAAACTATAAAATTTAGTTCACGTCTGAATATTTTGATGGGATTAGGTAGAGATGTTGTGTACTGGGGTACGCCGATATTTCACCGATGATATTTGGTCCCGGATAGTATGGAGTTACCATTTATCACCCACGATATTACAATTAGTTAATATTTTTCTAGATACATTTATCTACACATAAATGCTAATTACAACTAACGGAAGAATATAATACATGCGTGAAATAATAATTTCAATCTTATTCTGAAACATGTTCAAACATCGTTGTACTAAAATAAAATACGAAGCGTATCATTTAGGTATTATCGGGACAGATCGGCCAATAAAACAGCTACACTTCAATAAAATTTACAATTCACCTTGAGCGACACATAACGAGCGCAATACGCGTACAATGCGCAGGAAATTGTGAATATTCAAAATATCTTTATTTGTCTGTTTACTATTTTGTGCTCCAGTATACGACCTGCATAACGTGAATACGACACTTGTTTGTAAATTGAATTGAATCTGAATAGCTCGTGGCTTTGTATAAATACAGTATGGCTTTAAGACTAAATTGAGATGTATTAAGAAGGCATCCACTACATTTGCGCATAACCATAGACTTCCACCGAACCACCGAACACGCAATAATCGAGGACAATAATTTTTCCCTTCTTTGTGTAAAGAATCACTCCGGTCGCCAAAGCCCCAAGATTTTTTTTAATCTTTGGATATTTATATATCAATTTATTATATTAGGCAGGCTTCCGGTCATAAAACATTGCCAAAACTTTAGCAGCCTGTAATTTCAAAAACAGTTAGAAAGTGGAAGACGAATACACGCTGCGCCGACCCCAAATAAATTGGGATAAGGGCAGGGCGATGATGATCTATAAGTAACAATTTAACTCAACATTAACCTGATATTGTATAAACTTCTTCTGAATGCATTTTAATATAACTCATTTACATGGGTTTAGGGTTTAGTATAATATTGTGGGTTGTATGTACTATTTCGTTCAAAGGACTAATTCGTTCATTCAGTTCATTTTCTTAAAGTACAGGTTTAAGAAACTTCAAACTAAGATCCTTTAGAGACATGTTCACAAAAATGTCGCTTAGACCAAATAGTTGTTCAACCGTCTATATGACATGACAGGGAAACGCGGTGTTTGAGGAAGTCAAGAGGGCCTATCAATAATAGGTATTTGAAGTCACAATAGTTAAATCTATGTTCCATAGTATAAATGACGATAATCAATTATTATCAAAATATGCAAAAAAAACATTCCCTCATTGTTTTAAATACTGAACATATAGTAGTAACAAAGTCATGCAAAGTTTACTGTTTGCTAAACAGGCATTGGGTAATCAATTACCCAGAAAATTGAAATCCGTTAGAACCGTATATAAACAGATTAAACCTTATCAGGCATGTAATTCATGGTTCATGGGACATTTCTGTGGCATATAAGTTGCATGAAATTTTAGTAGCAAAATACTACAACTTGTTATTCTTATTTAATCATGGCATGTAAATGTAATATAATAATAACACTGGTGTCACAGAATTAATTAAGTTATATTAATAATATGTGAAACTGTATGCATGATTATAAGATCATAAAGCAGATGCCTTCAAGATTAGGCGACAGTAGTGACAGCATAGATTTGAAGGCAGCATGGTTAGCATAGTAGTCGAGAGACCTGCTTCTGCCCTGCAGATCGCGGATTCAACTGACACACATTTTCGGGGTCTGGGCATGTTTATGTTTGAAGTGTGTCACTGTCTAAATAACACGTGTATATCTTAGAAGTCATTTAAAAAAGAAAAATTGGCACTTGATTATTTGCTGAACACCAATCCATTAATTCCACCCAAACATTTTGCTAGCTAAAGAAACATTTTTTTCAATATCTATAATTCCATAATATGCTATTGATTCAGTATAATAGCACATATACATTTTGGTGGTACAATCTTACCTTATTTATTGCAATTAAAATGTATAACAGAAGTGGTTTTTAAAACATAAATCTCACCTGAAGCAGCCATATGTTCACTAGTCCGGATTGGCTGGAAACCCACAAAGGGTATCTGCATCGACATTAGGAGCCCCACAATGTAGAACACACTGTAACTGACAAATAGCCGCTGCGAGAACCGGCCCATTATCAGTAACATGAACACATGCAGTGGGATCAAGTTGATGATGAACACATAACCACCCCATGCTGACACCTACAAAAATAAAAACAATTATATTCCTTGTTATATTATTACACAGAAATAACTAACTAAAAGCAATAGCAAAAATCTTTTCCTTTTACCAATATCAATAGTAAGTTTTCCTTGTTGCTACAGGGGTAAGCAAAAACCTAATCATTAAGTTTTTATTTAGGTAGTTGATATAATATTTGGGCTGTTACTTTAAAAACCTTACAAAATTAAGGTGTTGGCTCGCTCATTAGCAGATACAATAGATTTTCATTGTTATGAAGTACGTATTTGTATGTGGGTGAGCCAAAGGGTATATCCCAATAGACAAGTGTCAATAGCATATTGAAAGGCTTGGCACAACAAACAACTGAATTTATTGTCTGAAATATATGTTGAGAATATCAAGTGCAACAAACATGTAGCACATTATCATGCAAAACTATGCAAATCAAATCCTTGGAATGTGTTCTAATTTCATAAAGTAAACAATTAGGTACCAAAACAGTTACAACTCTCCCACTAAGATAAGAAAATACATTGTAGGAGGTAAAATCAACCAAATTAGCCCTTGAGTACAGGACTACTCAACAAAACAGATTAATTCATCATTTAAGTTCAATGAAGAATATAGGCAAAATATGCTTTCAGCTGTGAATACATTTTTAAATTAACTGTATAGATATTTACTACATCTATTAAAACATACAGCTATACAAATAAATACTAAATGTGATTAATTAAATTATCCCTGAAGTATATTATCAGTATTAAGTACTACACACTCACCATGTAAAAGTAAGACAAGGCAGTACAAACAGACCAGAAGACTGAGCCATTCTTCAAACTCTTCAGCCACAGGTAATATGTGAACTGCAGTGCAAATATGGCAATGCCCTCATTGTCATAGCTTCCTGCTACAGATCTACTACTATAGCCTGGAATTATGGCTATGAAGCAGGCAGCAAATAGACCAGCTCCACGAGACCAGAGCTCAGAAGTTAACAGATATGTAGCAATGGCAGTTAGACCACTAAAAAAGAAAATAATAATACATAATTTTATGTTACTTATTTTTTATATAACTATATAGTGTATTGAAGTTCATATTCCTAGCTGGTAATATTTTGAATACTATAAGCTATTCAAGACAGTATATGCAAATTAGATTAGCAGTGATAATTTTATATGCATAATTATTATAACATTCTATCAGAAGCCTGTTATATCAATAATTCTAGTACTTCATATTGTCTTAACTTAACCATTTAATGTATTTTAATATTTACATTCAGTTGGTTTACAATTTTTCTTGTGAATTCATGAAAATGTGACACTTATCTGATGTTATCTCTCATATCATGAGTATCATTAATTCATGTAATAATCAATACAAATATAGCTAACCTACATTACTAAAAATAATATAAGGCAATTACCTGAACACAGGTGCAAGAAACACACAAATATCTCTAATGTGTATTGGAATGTTCAGGGTGTGGAGGATCCAATGAATTGTGCCTGATGTAATCATAAGGCCTGGATAGACGGTGCCGCCCACGATACGACCTAGCGGGTACCACGCTCGCTCGTCGAACCAGTTTAGAAAATTGTAGAATCCATGCTGCACCATGTATGCCGTAGATCGGTAGTTGAACCTAGAACACGTATGCAATAAATGGAGGGAACCCTTTCATCAACAGGTTATCCTTATCAAACAAATACCCCGTACTTACCATGGGTCAAACTCGTGAATTATGCTCTCAAAACGTATAACAGCGAATAGCCGGGATGCGAAACCGGCCAACCAAGCCAATGACAATACCGTAACAGTGATCAGAGTGCTGAAGCCGGCCGTATTATTGAATAAGCCTTTATTACGGCCATTTGCCGGCTTCGCAGCTAACGTCTGCGGCATCTTGGTGGATGATAAAACTATCAACTATCCTAATAATTCACAACAACTTTATTTTCATACATCAGTCCCAACAATTCGATTTAGAAGAAAATTGACTTTTTCGATGACTGACGTACGGACACGTCTCTCTTCGGAATAAGATTGCCAAGTAATAAATTTGTTGGTTATACCAGGATCGAGGCGTTTTCGATCCGGAAACCGGTGATTAGTTACTGATCTAATAGATAGTGTGAACAAGCCTAATACTTTTTTAATATGGTAATATTGGTCACTAAATTAAGTTATTCATCAATCATCACAGTTATATTTAATGTGTTTGTGTATGTACTGATGATACCTATGTTCAGTGTTGCCAAGTCGGCCCCCACAGGGCCGATTATCGGCCTTTTTAATTATGTGTCGGCCTTGGGCAGCCCTTGGCCTTTCATCGGCATTTGTGCCTTTGTTTGACAGCTAAACAATTCAACAGAGTTTTTTGGTTGGCTTTGAAATATTATTGGCTATTATTTTATAGCCTGACATGTATAAAAATTGTAGCGAAATAGGGAACTGACATGAAATATACTGAAACTGAACAAATAAAATTAATAGAATCAAGTTTTTGTTTTCTATACCGGCCCTTCTTGTTAAAAATCGGCCTTTTATTTCGTGACGACGTTTCGGCTCTTTTTGATTCATCTACTGGTAGCACTGCCTATGTGTCTTATTTTTTACAGCTGTTGTTGACGTTGACATTTTGCCATCCATCTCGTCGCACGTAAATAAATTCCAATGATAATATTTAATTTAATATTGTAACAAATAAATGCTTTCCGAATGAAATTGTAGCGATCGAATTATTACAAATGTCCAATTATCAAGAAATTGTGAACTTAAACGTAGGCGGTACACGGTAAGTGTTAAATTACATAGAAAGTGTGTGAGTGATTTACTTTTTTATTTATTTCCTTCAATTAGATATATTACTGCATTCTATGCCTGTTTATTATAGATTACGCATTTAACATGTATTATCTAAACGTTAAATGACAGTTATAGCAAACTCTGGTTGAATTATAGAGTAATGCCCTCTGCTTAATATTTCATCGTAAACACCTCTTCGTGTTTATATGAATGCCGATCGGATTCCCAATTCTAGTTTAACGATTAACAGCCTATCACGGCTTGTATCTTACAGTTGTATTGTTATTTCTTTTCAGTGATTTGATTGTATTTTATTTAACATGTAATACCATATATAACCACCAAGTTACTATCCAGTATATTCCTGTCTAGTTATAAGTGCCAGATTGACGTGTTTAAAAAATACATTCCAGTGTGTCCACATTCTTAGAAAACAAATATTTTTCAGATTCTCTACATCATGGCACACTTTAACTTGGGTCCCAGAGACATTTTTCACTGCACTCCTCAGTGGCAGGATTCCCACGGTGCGGGATGAAACTGGAGCAATATTTATAGACAGGGATCCAAACCTTTTTGGTCTCATATTGAACTTTCTACGTACTCGGGATATAGATCTTAATAATGTTAATATTAGGTCATTAAGACATGAGTGTGATTACTTTGGCATAACTCCATTGAGCAGAAGACTGGCATTGTGTGATGAAATGAACCATTCAACCTGTGGGGATGTTCTGTTTTATGGATATCTCCCACCCCCATGTGAGTATAAAATTTTTTTAGACACCTATAACATTGATACCTACTCCCAAAAGTCCATAGTTCTAAACAAAATTATATTATCATCATCAATAAACTGCTAGATTTTTAAATTACATCATAATATGATCATCCAAATTCTAAGCCAAAATAATATTTAAAAGCTAGATTTAAATTTGTTGGTCATTGCTGTTATCTGATAATGGCAAGATATATTTGATTAATATCTAAAGGTATGTTAACTTTATTGAAAATCTGATAACCCTACCTCCATCTAATTAAGTTCTTATCTACATGTACAAATAAAATCTATGAGGCTAAATAATGAGTCAGCACCAGTCATTTGCCTTGCAGAATGTAAATATTTATAAACAGAGACATTTGTTTAATAAATATGCTACCAAGAGTTCAATGTTAACTCAGTTATTGTTTATTTATTCAATTATTTTTCCTTTATCTTGTTTATTATAATAACTGTCAATAGGCAAATTGTACTCACAATTTTAGAACAAAATATATTTTCAATGGAAATATGTTATACACATTTCTTTATAAGCATCTTAGAGATAAGAGAATTATTTTTGTGTAATTTTTTGTTTTTATTATTTTAAGTTTGTCCTTATTAAGCCATTGGCTTGCTAATTAGCAGACATAATAAATTCTTATTATTATTATGTATAATTTTGTATGTGGTTGAGCGGAAGGGTCCTTTACCATATCTAAAGTAATTAATAATTTACCATTACTGATATAATCAATTGGATTATAATATTTAAAAGACCTACCAAGTATGAGTCAGACTTAAGGTTCCATACAACCTGAACTTTTAATTTTATATATTTGCTATAATAATACATATTTTGTTAAATAAATTTCGACTGGCTAGCTATACCTAGTACTTTTCAAAATATACTGCCCTGTGACAGACTGACTGACAGGATGTGAGAACCCCTAAAACTCATATAAAACCATCACTAATTTTGAATTCCTACAATATTACCCACTATTTCTGAGAAATGCTTTGTTTTAGTAAATACTGCCCTTCCGAGTGGCAACGGCGGTCGAAACGGCAACAGTTGTTCACGGAAGAACTCAACAGCATCAAACACAGAGGTAGCCGTGAACAGAACACATTCTCGAAACTCCTCACTTGATCTGCGTACTGTCGGTAGGATACCTTCACAGGATCAATTAAGGTTTGTAGCTATTAGTACCTATTTTAGAGACTACTGCCAGATTCATTGGTGGAATATGTTTATAAATTTACCTAGAATATCAGTTACCAATTATTGAGTTGTGCAACTGTGATGTGTGAATTCACTTTAAGTCATTTTTATGCCTGGGAAAATAAAGTAGTAATATTTTTATACTTCACTACCCTAGTATTTTTATTTGTATCAGATTTTGATAAAATATAGCATACTCTCTCTCAGTAATAGCATTATGATAGATCGTGAGTAATAAACACACTCTTGCAATAAATGAATTTGAAAATTACGAACTGTTATTACAGACTGTCTCGTTGGTCTAGTGATTCCAAGGGCGACTGCTGAGCATGAGGTCTCGGGTTCGATTGCCGGGTCGGGCAGTGTTATTGAGTTTTCTGTTAGGAAATTCTCAGTAGTAGCCAAGAGTATGGAATTGTGCCTGGTAGATGGCAATAGGCTAACCACCTATTACATGGGACTTAATAACAGCATTGAAATGTGGGTGTACAATTGTGTACACCTCTGCCTACCCCTTCGAGAAATAAAGGCGTGATGCTATGTTGTTATATCTATGTTGCCGACCTGTACAGTGTACAAACGTAATAGGTACATGTTCCAGACAATTAATTGTCTCTAAATCTAATTGTTGATATTTAATTTGCAGTCGATGTGGCAGAGGTCATTCTAGAGCAGCGTCGTTAGGCAACGCAGACTGCCACAAAGGACATCGACCGCCAGACAGTACGTATCAATTATATGAATGTAATTATGCAATATCTCTGATGAATAACAGGACTTTATTTGTTGTGAATTTATTGGACTAACACACTGTTTGTTTGTGAGGGGCTCATCGATAAATTGCCGCACAGATAAATTATTATTTAACGAAGTTAAGCTATTTTTACGGTAGGTCTGTGGATGGGTGAACAATTGAACACCATTTCATACCGGGATCCCTTTGTACGTCGGAAAGTATGATAAACCGTCGGTTTCTGATTGAACTGTTCCAAACTGGAAATCAAACCTAACATAATTGAGAAAAAACTAGGCAGATTAAGAAACACTGTTTATGTTTATTAGTAAAAGTAGGTACGATTCAATCAATTATTATTATCATTTATGTATTATTTGCAGTGAATACATGGTCTGACAGTATGAAAGTTCAAATTATCAAAGCTCATCACAACTGGGTCGCTGTTGCTTATACACACTTTGTGACTGGTTATAGGTATGTATCCAGGGTTTTATCTTCCAATTTATTACATATCTGTTCATAGTTTATTTATATAAGAAGAAACGGAAAAAAGTTAGAGTCTTCATAAAGCGAGACTACATTAGACACACTTGGGTATATGCTTGCCTTGATACTTTTTATAGCGCGAGTAGTTGTTAAGGTCAAAACAGTTTGACCTGTATACCTCTTGCAGAAAGACTAATGTACCTAGTACCTACATGTAAGAACACGCTTTGCAGCGTAGACGATGTTGATGCAATTGCTTTCGTATGCCTCTCACAGAGAGTCTAAAATTCCATGTACATGTAAGACGTCTCAGACGTGTGTGTTTGCCTAATGTAGGTCCAGCTTTATTCTTCAAGTTTTCTCATTTTGTGCATAGTCACAATTATTTAATTACTTTGTTACAGACTTTATTCTATCATAGTGTCCTTTTACCGGCTTATTGTTAAATCACACCTCTATAAAATACCTTACAGATTAACAGACTCATGTGGATGGTATGTAGTATTCCAATCCCCAGTCCAAGACTCGGTGATAGAGCGGATAGCGTTGAATGCCAAAACTAGTGGCGGTGCGGGTACGTCTAGCGGGAACAATTCTACTGGAACTGACGTCATGTTGGGCATCGCGAGCGGTGCGCATGTTCGACTGTGGGCGTTCTCTACTCATAGTGAACCTGTCAGACGGACTTTGGTTGGTGAGTAATACACCATATAATTTACCCACAAAATGTATTATTCGCATAAATAAATCTCCTCTCCGTTTAATAAACGGCTGGAAATATTTTTTTTTGGCTTACGTTTGACCACCATCTCGCCTGATATTAAGCGATAACGCGGTCTACGATGGAGCACGTTTGCCTAGAAGAAACCGATTCCCTCGCGTCTTGAAAACACAGATTGTAACTATCAGGGAAGACCCACTTTAACAGCGCGCATTCACGGTTCTTATAATGAACGTGGAATCAAAGCACTTCGTTCGGGTTTTTACTTAGCCGTATTTCAGTGTTGAAAGATTTCGAAAGTCTTTAAATCTTGTAGTTAAAAAAAAGATATAACAATATAACCCAGTCTGATCTATAGAGAAAAATTTGCTCTTTTAACTATTAAATATAACTCAAATTTGTCAAAATGCCTTTTAGTAAACGCCAGAAATATGTTGTGTCAATTATCGGAATGGCGCCCTTGAAACAAAACGCATTTGTTTGTTAGATACTTAGCGAATTTGGACTTCATACACTTTAATATTATTGGGAGCTAATCAATTGTGAAGTGGCATAGTTTGTAAGGCATCAGGTCGTTCTAGTGTTTACTTATAAGTTAAAATAAGCTTGCCTATATCAAAGTCAATTCGTCCCTTCCTCAGGTACTTTCAATCTAGGCGTCAGAGTAGAACACCTCCTGTTCGTGGGTCCCCAACTAGTAGCTCTAAGTGGCGCAGGTAGCCGAAGCAAAGCTGGAGTCTGGCACACTAGCACACAACACTGGCAGACGCAAGACGTGGCACATCTGACGACATACGACACGGCCGGGTCGTTCTTACTGCTAGGAACTGCCACTGGCGCTATCAATTATATTGGTAAGATTAATTAAAAAAGAGTACATTTAAAAAGAATACCAGATGGCCAGAAGTTACCTGAAACAGTATTCATAAATATCTGTATGCATTGCACAACTGACAAACACAAGGCCAAATAATGGACACGAATTATTGGAAACCCGTGCAATTAATAATGAGTTTAAAAGACCTCGGTACTTTTAATTATTCACTGATCTATCTACGTGAAATACTGCGGTAGGCAGAACTATTAAACGTAGGTTAAAACCAAACAACATACAAACATACGATAATTAATCCTGATGACAGCCGCTAATTTAACCCAATTAAAACAAATAGTGGTTCAAGAACATACTTATATTTTAAAAGAAGTAATCTAAATAAATACAACTTAAGTTACATTATAAACTTGTCATAACATAGAACGTACGTACCATCGCATATAACACAAGAACGCTTTATCATTCTTTACAAAAATAACGCATGTCAAGAGATTATTAACATTGAATACAATATACCCCCCATTACCATACCCAAGTGAGTTCATACATAATCTTGTTAACACAAATGCAAGTCGTTTCTTTTCAATACAAAGGGTTGGACGCAAAGAAAAAATTATATTTAATACTAGCTGATGCCCACGTCTTCGCCCGCGTGGATGTCTGATATCGCGACCAAAAGTAATCATGAAATTTTGATCCCGGTCCCGCCATCCAAATAAAGTAAAGTTCACCTATTATATACATATTTTTTATTGACAGATATGCAAAAGTTCCCGCTGCGTATGAAAGACAACGATCTGCTTGTGACACAGCTTTATAAGGACCCAAATCAGGAACCAATCACAGCTATATCAGTATATCTGACACCCAAAACGAGTAAGTAATAAACATGACACTTTCATCATCTTTTACATTTTACCTCCCCATACCATACAACGTATTCTAACATATATTTTGATGTTGCTGCAAATTTTAACGAATAGGCTTTTTCACACTGCTATTATTTTGTGTTTATTTATATAGATCTCTGTGGCAACTGGATAGAAATAGCGTACGGCACTCGTTGCGGGTCCGTTCGCGTCATCGTACAACATCCCGAAACTGTAGGCCACGGGCCGCAGCTGTTCCAGACCTTCACCGTGCACCAGAGCCCTATCACTAAGGTAATTTATTTATTTATTTGAATCAGACCACAAAGCCCATATAAATACACAATTTATACTATAATACAATATAAAACTTAAATAACTAACATAAAATAATATATATAGACAATAAAATATTAATTTACACGAGGATTCGCCGTGATGTGGCGCAAAGTGTCAGTATCCGGTCTCGAAATCGTCGGTTCACTACACCTCTCAGCCAAAATTCTTATTTCATAAAAGTTGACGTATATGTTCTTAAGTGTTCTCACAAATAAACTGATGTTTGCAATGTGACGGAACCCAACCACTTGACCCTCAATGTGACTACTATCTCCTTGGCTTTTGTGGAGTAAAACAGCCGGGACACGTATAAAGGTGTCACTGGCACAGCCGGACGCAGCAGGTGGTTTGATCCTGTCGATGCGCTACCATACTGATGCTCCCTTCTCCTCTTATTGTGATTATCGTATCGTGGTAGATCCGTGTGAATTGATTCATGGTGGTTCAGGTCCTCCTCCTTGCTACTTGGATGGGATGCAGCGGGATTGTTAGCGGCAGCGATAGCAACGTGTCACGTTAGAGATCTAGGCTTCGACCATCACCATCCAACATGTTCGTCTCTATAAACCCGGTCACCAGTGGAAATCATTGACTCTACAGACACTATGATGACTCCACAGATTTTTCTAGCTTAGCGAATAGCAACAACTAGGTCATGCAAGGAAATTGTGTTGGTAAACAGATTATTGGGTATCAGTTCTGCGAAATATTTTTGTCTTGTATAGTTCCCGGAATGAAAGTCCAAAATAACACTTTGACATTTTCTGTATCAGCTGTAATTTATATTGGTTTGTACTAAGCAGCCTTTCACACAAACTTGTTTTCCCCCAGGTATCTCTATCAGAAAACTACTTAGTATCCGTATGTAGCGAGTACAACCACGTGAGAACATGGCGCGTCACCCGCTTCAGAGGAATGATCTCCACTCAGCCAGGAACCACCCCTAAAGCGGCCTTCAAAGTGCTAGCATTGGAAGCTCCGACTGCACAGCCTCATAATGACTGTGGTGAGTTAACGTAGACAGTGATTATTCCATAGAGTTTATCTCCACTAAACTAGGAATGTGTGGTGTTCAAGTGCTGGCGTTAGACAGTCGAACTGCCCTTTGCGTATTAATACATATATTATATATAGGTATTACTACAATCAAGATTAGTGCAAATGATTGATCTACTCATCCAAGAACATTTTAGAGAGATATAAAATTATTCGGGCACTATATTAGTAGCAAGTGGCAAAGTAAACGCTGATCGTTCGATGAAGGTTAAGCTATGTTGGCCACGGGTAGTCTGAGGATGGGAGATACCATATAATTTATTATCCCTTACTCCACCGTGTTGAATCGTCAGACCCGGTTGTCTAATAAAGATCAAGGATAGCTGTTCCAGGTAGTCATTTGCCTGTTAATCTGACAACCAGCCTTAGTACGATATAACGTACTCTCTCACAGGGTTATGGAGGTAGACAGGCAGCCACTGTACTTAAAAAGCTGGTATGTACTAAGCTGCATCGGGTTAAGACTTGAAGCAGATCTCAACATAGTTGTAAAAGGCCAGGCAGAATATTGGCCAGGCACTATGCCTAATTAAGTAGTAAGGTTAGCATAAACAAACTAATCCAATCGCCTCGTCATAGATTTGACAGCGCAGTTGGCGCAGTGGTCGAGAGATCGACTGCTGCGCTGCGTGTCGCAGGTTCGATTCCTGCACGGAGCAGGAAGAAATTCCTAGTGTGGGGCACGTTTTTTTTCTAAAAAAAAAAAAAAAAAAAAAAAACAGAAGTTTTTTTTTGGTAAAATGGCACTACTCAAAAGCTTCCTTCAAGTCTATAAAAATATTTTTGCTGTAGGTCCGTATGGAGAACAAGATGAAGAGCAAATATTTATCCAGAAAGTTGTTCCTGACACAGATACGTTGTACGTCCGGTTGGCTTCCAACGGCAAAAGGTAAGAACTACATGGTCAATAGCCAAAACATCTCCCCAGAGTTCTACATGTTATTTCTGTGTTTTAATTCAAGATAAATCTTTGAAAAGCATTAACGCATGCTTAGCGAACTCTAAAGTTATTATATTAAATGGAAAAAGAATACGGTCGCGAACAGGATTCGAACCTGCGCCTCCCGGATAAATACTCCAGGCGTTCTGACCACTAAGCCATCTCGACCTCTGCTCACCACCGCGAATTCTTCTTCCATATTTTAACACGTCTTATGGCGACGTCATTGCAATCAATTCAGTCCCTATACTGGTGACCGAACCGACACGACTAACTTTGCAGTTAATACAATGCCGTAAAGAATGCAATTACCTCAATAATTCAAGATAAATCTTTGAAAAGCATTAACGCATGCTTAGCGAACTCTAAAGTTATTATATTAAATGGAAAAAGAATACGGTCGCGAACAGGATTCGAACCTGCGCCTCCCGGATAAATACTCCAGGCGCCACTAAGCCATCTCGAGTATCTGTATCTCGATCTGTGTTTTAGTTTTTTATAGATCAAGAGGACGGATGATCAGACTAGCTTCCCCGTCTATATTCGCTTGTAGTGTTATCTAGATTTCATGTTACCCCATGAATCATTGTACCCAATAAACTTTAAGGATCCGTTTGGTTACGTTACTTCTAACTTTCGGGGGCACTGTTCTCGGGGCTATAAGGACCACTACCGAAGATATTTCTATATCAACTGATACGCCCTCTCGAGGTAGTCAATTGTAATGACACCATGATGTCACTCATTCCATAACTGAGTGTGTGGTATTTTTTAGATTTATCCAACAGATAATGTGCAGTCACATCACTTTTAACATACAAAAAAAAAACGATTGTGACCCTAAATCTGTGGAGATCCTATACAAAGGTGTGTTAACGGATAAAAATCTTACATACATACACCCAGACCCGGAACAGTTATCTGTATATCTTATTCTGTGCGGAAATCACGTCACACGGCACAGCGGCAGTTTTCTCTACCACTGCACATTGTTGCCCCTCTTTATCAACTTCTTCACTTCCCAGGGTGTGTACAATTCGTTCAGTGGACGGTTCAGCGGTGTCATGCTTCGTTGTAGCTGAATGCGAAGGGGCGTTGCGACCGCGACGATTACTACTATGTGGACATCGGTCCGGTGCCACTCAGATGTGGGACCTCACCGCGCCTATAGATAAGGCGGCCAAACTCCAGCCTGTTCCTGGCAATGGAGGTATGGAATTATTTATAAACATAATTTTAATAAGCAATGCTTGATACTTTCCTAATTGTTAGTTGTCGTATCTGTAAATTGAGGACAGACATAGCATAGAATAAAAAAAAACATTTGAAAATTATGCAATATTTATTTTTTTGTCATTCTGAAACTCTCCTCTGTACCTTCCAGTAGTGATGTCGCAGATGGATTGTAGAATCCGATGTTTGACAAAATCTCTAGCTGCTTTACAAAACAGTACTGTTTTATAAAACAGCTGAACAACGTTCAGGTGGATTGCCATTGCGATACGTTTAACAAAACAGCTGCCCACCTTTAGACGTAATGCAGAATGACATATCTACAGTGGGACAGGTTTGTTTATTATATAGGTATATTAAATGGATAGTCACCATTCACGTAAAGAAACGATACTGTATTCTGATTTGACTTTCCGTGGCTGGGTCGACGGAGCCCCGCTTCGCGGGACTCCTATTTTTGTGTCTGTAAGGTTAGAAAAAACCTAAACACGAACCTAACCTGTCCGTGTCGGATACGCGAAACTCCCGAGCTCGCTTCGCTCGCTCATGGATCAATTTCGTTTATTTTCTTTCATAATCCCGATATATTGTCGACTATTATAGTGGTTTAGTATTTACGTCATTAAAAATTTCATCTTTTTTTTGCTATTGACAAGTAAAATAAAGTTAGTATTTTGGTTATAAATTATTGTTAAGATATACAGAGCCATATGCAACAAAATTTCAAACTAAGATCAACAATCTGACAGTTCATTTCACACTGTTTTACATAATCTCTAATCGTTGACCCGCTGCATTGATAATCGCAAAACGTTCATTCAATTCTGCGTGTTATAGTTCAGTAATTATGTAAAACCGCTAAACGTCGTTCAGCTGTTTTTCATAACAGTACTGTTTTGTAAATCAGCTAGCAGTTTTGTAAAACAGCTTATTCTACAATCCATCTGCGACAGTGACACATGAATGATCATTGTAACTTTTTTAAGGTGTTGTTTTTTATTTGTCTTTCTTTATCTTTGTACACGTATTCTCTGCTGCTTAGGCCCGTTTCTCTACGATAAATTAAATAAAATCAGTATCATATACCCGTTAAATAAAATGAAATGCAGAAATAAAATATTCGATTTTTTACATTAAATAACATACGATTAAAGAGAAAACCTACTAAATATTATAAAATTGCGAATACTACACTACACACATATCACTTATATTCATCCTCTCACACACATACACACACCTTCACCAAACACATCGAGAGATAAATACTCATTATATTATGAAGATTTTATCTATATCGTATTTAAGAGATATAGGTATAAAGATTTAACGTCTTAACGTCTATAAGACATAATTATAGAGACAGAGCGCTGCTGTCTGAGATACAGATATTTATTTATCTAGTTCAGACAAAGATGTTTTCAAGTGTATAGCATGTATCTTTATATTAATGTAACTTGTGT
The DNA here is from genome assembly GCA_935421205.1 of Xylocampa areola. NCBI lineage: Eukaryota > Metazoa > Arthropoda > Insecta > Lepidoptera > Noctuidae > Xylocampa > Xylocampa areola. Next base: position 6,366,714 of record OW285217.1, on the reverse strand, counting down.
ATTTTGAATAAATGAAATTATTAATTATTATTCACCAATGTGCAAGAACCTAAACACGACTGCATGTATTATGTAATTTACTTACAATTTAAATATGAGCCACGTAATAGGCTCTCCATCCACCTACATGGGACTTAATAATGACATTGTGTATACCCACATGGTAGTATACTTACAACAGTGTGTACAGTGTACACTATTCGGGGGATACATTGCAACAGCAAAACATGTTATAAATAAAATTTTCCTCAACAGAAGGTGAAGAATCTCCAGCTCAAGACGGGGGCCCAACTCCGGACGAGCTAGTCAGGTTACTATCAGCATGTGACTTGGACGCGACGCCTGCGCCGGTCGTGCCGCAGTCCCCTAATCGGCCTATACAGGCGCCATGAAACTCGGCCTCCAACGTGTGCGGAGCCCTGCTCAGGTTGTACTCTTTAGTCGTCAACGCATGACGGAATCAAACAGATTTTCTTTGGCAGCTGGTGCTTTGGGTTTTGAAGATGTGTTTATAGGTAAGTATACCATGTATAGTTGGAACTGTATAGGCGAAGCTTTTAGTCTAGTGTCAACTAAAAAGTACTGACAAATCTATGGCGCATTCTAGTTGCAGCTGGATACACTTGTATTTTTATTTTATCACAAAATGTACACGGCTGTCTTATCTATCCCCAAAAAATTCGAAGTTGAGTTAATCGAACCTAATTTATGCGCCAATGATAAGATTTCTATCGTCAAAAGATCTGTTGACAAGTTTTTCTTACATCCTAGATGTCAAAATTATCTTCAAAGTATTCTAATACTATTGTACGTTTAGATAGGTATTGATGTGAATTTCATGTTAATAAAACAATGATATCAACTATAGATAGGTATTTTAGAACAAACATCTATTTGTAAATGATGAAGCGTAGATTTGACTAAATTGAAAATACATATATTGCCAATTTTTGCCTTATGATACACTCAGAATATGACGTATTTGTCTGAGTCGATTAGACTACATTCTAATTAATTGGTTTGTATTAGTGTTGCCGATCGATAGTAAACAACAAAACGACACTATCGATATTATTGATAGTATCGATAGTATTGGTCCCTTAGAGTAAATTTACTTTCGATAGTATCGATAATTTGCACGAATACTATCGATATTATAGTTACTATTGGCGTACAATACTATCGATAGTATTGCTCCATTATCAATAGTATTGATTACTATTGATGCATCCTGCACTATCGATAGCATTACTGATTTTCAATGTAAACTATCGATAGTTCGGCAACACTAGTTTGTATGTTCTTTACTTCGTTCTATAAATAGATATGGCATTTTCATTACCTATATCCAGTGTCCGCCTTATAACTCATTCTTCATCTCATGGTAATTTAATATAGATTTGTTTAATTATCTTTTAAAAAAATTGTATTGTGTAACACGGAGGTCGACCGAACTATCATAGCGACTGCAAAGGTCTGATTAGTGTTAAGACTCTAGGATGTCCCTTTTCTTACTTAATATTTCTTTTTTAAATAACAAGTCAGGTATTTTGCTTTACGAAGCATGACGAAATCAGTTGAGGTTTTCACTATGCTAGTATATCACAGAGCTTTGTTAAAATATCACTAAGGCCTAGGCAGCTACTGGATTAAAATTACAGCCAAGAAAATATTTTTCCTAAACTGTGACTTCTAAACAAATGTCTTCGAATCAGACGGTCAGCATTATCCTAAAAACTATGCCAGTGATACTGTGAATATACTATATAATTATTATATTTATATAATAATTATATAGTTAACGGTTGCAAAGTTTACGAACGCGTAACTCTTATTGATACAGCTCAATCACTATCAAAATGCAATATAATACAGTCTTGAATTAATTATTTTTGAAAGTCAATGTTTTTTATATTTAGGTATAATAATTTAATGTTAAAACGTATGCATATATGATACTGAAATTGAAGTAAATTATATTGATGTGATAAATTTTTATGTTAATTTAACACTATTAAGTAAAAATTATATACCAATTAGTGTTGCCGATCGAGTCTACTATCGATAGTCAATAACAAAACGATAGTATCGATAGTACGGTTCGCAGATTATTATCATCGCAAGTGAAACTATTGGTCACAAATACTGACCACACTATTAATAGTTTTTTATTATAGATAGCAGCCTGTATTATAGATACTATCAATAGTATTAATACTATCGATAGTGTAGTCACTATTGGTGTCCAATACTATCGATGGTATTGCTCATTATTATATTGGTGTACAATATTATCGGTAGTGTAACCGAATTTCATGGTTCGGCAACACTAATACCAATGCATTTATTAACGGAGTGTTAGAAATTATTATACTTCACCTCACTTGGCTATCATTATAAAGTAATGGTATGTACCAATTTCAACATAGGGCTTCATTTAATCAGCTAATTTCACATTTAGTATAAGACTTTTATCGATCTTGATTTGTGTACAATAGTACATCTTGAACTTTTAAATGTCTATTTTTGAAATAATTATATTGAATAAATACATAATGTCATATCAATAGAATAAAAAAGCATGTCGTTATTTAGATTTTCTGATAAAAATATGAACATTGTCTATTTATTTTTCAATTTAATTATTTTTTATTTATCGCGACTATGTATAGTAAATGAGCCTAATCTATAACAACCTAATTTATTAGTTAACTTCGTTTCAAGTGGTTGATATACAATAAGTCAAATTAATTAATTTTAACTGAGAATGAAGTGGAAATAACAAATTATTTGTAAATGTACAGGAAAACTGCTCTGCTAACAGCAAACATTTAGATAAAAAAAAACATTACTAATATAATTTTAAATCATAGTTAACTAATAATTTAGGATCGTAGTATATTACAAAAGATGTCAAAATATATTTTGTAAATGCATCATACTGATTCGAAATGAAGTAAATTTTTGTCTCCATTTAAATTTTATATTTGTGCGTCTTCAAACGAGTGTATGCTATTTATCGTGTAAATTGGATTGTTTCTAGTTGATACAAAATTATGTATATATGGGGTAAATAAAATATTATTTACATATTACAAGCGTTTGTTATTGATGAATGTTACAACTCATAAAAAGTTTGTATAATTTTCCTGAGGCATATTCATATTAATTATTGTTCACCGGTTACTACTCACGTGCATTCTTTGGGTTTGCCGAGTCAAGACTACTTGCGACATTGCCGCGGACTCAGCTCATGACTAAGAGATCCGTTCGAGCTCGAAACTAGTCGGGCAAACCCGAAGAATACACGTGAGTAGTAACTGGTGAACAATAATTCATAAAAAGTTGACCTATGTTTATATGGCACTATGAATGGATAATAATACGGATAAAATAAAAAAGTAAATAGATCACCATCATGTATGTTTATTATATGAAAAGTAATCGTTTTACAAACATACGTCACAAATCATTATAATTTAGTGTTAAAAAAATACGTAAAAATACAGCAACTGACTAGTGAAGCAATACATATCCATGCGTGCAAACCCTGTACCTAAATTATTATTTTTACGTATTTACAGTTTAAGAAACATATGGCACACGAAATAAAATTACGAAGCGTTAGTTTCACCTCATCTTTTTCGAGATTTAGTCAATTTATATTCCCCTTGACTTCTGTTAATTATATTGCCCTTAGACGGAATTTTAATAATTTTCCAAGACTTAATTTTAAATGAAAGACGTGGTGAATCTAACAAAATATAGTAGAAACCTCATCTCAACACATCTTAAAAAGCACTTACACATAGAAAAACATTCAATAAAATTTAATCAAACTATCGCATCTGGTAAATCATACTCGTCATAAACCTAATAAAAACAGAACACACGCGAGGTTATGACAATCCTGCGAAAAAACAAGTGAAGAACATGTGATGATTATGCACTTACAAAATACTTTTATTAAGTATATAAAGGTTAGGCTAACATAATATCTACATTTGCTTTAAATATTGAGCCAGAATGGTGCTCGAACGCTCCCTTCAATGCAGGATAATAGAGAATAAGGACACTTGAGCTACACCATTATGGAGCCAGGAATGTTTTAGAAGACTTCAAAGGCAAAACAGGTTTTCTTAGTGACATTATGAAGCCATGCACGATTTTTTCATTAGGATTAATTTTTTTGTCTCTAACTATATGGAAAGCTAACATTACTTGGCAGTAAGCATGAGCTTACTGCATTATTGTGATTATTTAAAGCAAGTGTAGACAAACACACTTTCAAAAAACCCTTGTAGTATAATACTTACATTTAGGACTGTTTGTAGGTACATATTTAATAATAATTTAATATACTGTATTAGAATTCAGAGGTAAATTACTTAAGGTAATCAGTGATTAGCAATACTGTAGTGATCCTAATTAATTATACAATACCAAAACTTTAAAGAAATCAATTGTACAATATCATATGAGCAGAATGATTAACATTAGATATAGATCTATTCATAAAAAATACGTATTACTTATGCTTGGTGTGGAATATAAGAAAATTTCTACTTGCAATGGTATACTACTATCAAACTATCCTAAAAATCTGGTGACTTTAAAAGTTCGAGGAATCCGTTATTAATTGACAAATATCATATGGAAAGGATTCTGATTGTATGTATGAGTTTATAATATTTAAGTAGGTTAGTATGAAATGCAATTTGCAAAGAGCTAATGAGTAAATCTTCATAAATAACATAGTGCTTTATATTATGGGTCTTATCGACCGAGTCTGTTAAGTCTGCGTTTCAATTCGAGACCTAACTTCGAAAATATGAAACATTATACTGGCGCGAATATAGCTGGGATCAATAATCCAAAGATAGCATATTGTTTCATATTGTCGTAGCAAACTTAAACAAGAAGATGGTAACATCAGTGCGTTTGACGTGAGATTCAAGTTTCCCAATGTAATCTGTTATCAAAAATATCTGGACTGGTCAGAGGTCCGAGTAGGAAACACCATAGGCCAAATCCTAGTAAGAAATTGAATGCTATTAATACCCGCTGAAGAGGTGGGAACTCGGTTATTTCAGCAAAATTAGGAAATCCCATATGATTGCAGAACATATGCACGACTAGTGGGGCGGCGAAGTGACCTGAAAGCAAATCAGTTACGATTATTTTTAGGTACGTAATTTTTTATCTATGAAATAATAATGAATTATTAAAGTATAAAATAAGAAAGATGGGATTAAATGTCAATTACGAGAAATTTCAGGTTCCAATATTTACACAACAAAATTGTGTAGCAATATTTTCATGCAAGGAAATCTTACATTATGTGCGTATGTAATGGAAACACCTGCAAGCCTTACACAAAACAATTCTTTAATTTAATGGTGTAAATATGACAATACTCTATAAACATGAATTAACATAATTATGTATAATACTCACCTGTTCTCAGAAACAGATATGATGAATAAGCACCAAACATACTAGTGTACGTAAACTGGAATGCTGTAATAAATATGATAAATCATTTTACTGATGCATAGCCAAAACTAGTTTCTTCTCTTAGTGATGCACTGAACAGTAAAGGTTAGGCATTTTTGGAGGTAATTTGTCTAAATTGATGGCAATAGATATTCTTGTTGTCTATCAAGGACATTTTCCTAGTATTGAATAGATTCAGGCGTTACTTTGCGGAAGTCCATTACAATGGATGCAAATAAATACAATATCTAGCTACTTCCACAAAATTGAGGGTAGTCATGCATTACCTGTGCACCGCCCGCCCGCCCGCAAATATATGCACGTACGCAAGCGGTGAAAATTCCGACTACCACCAACTACTCTACACGTGTTTCGCCCCTCCACGGAGCATCATCAGGAACTGTTAGACCGTGCAGTGTCCGCCACCGAGTGGCGGTTGGTGGTAGTCGGAATTTTCACCGCTTGCGTACGTGCATATATTTGCGGGCGGGCGGGCGGTGCACAGGTAATGCATGACTACCCTCAATTTTGTGGAAGTAGCTAGATATTGTATTTATTTGCATCCATTTTCCTAGTAGCCTTATGGACAAATTCAGAACCACTACTCAATTAAAGTTATAAATTTTTGGGAAAGAAAATACGATCGTGAGAACGGTTTCAATCTGCGGGATAAATACCCAAAGAAGCGCTCTGCCAATTGAGCTATTCCGACCTCTGCTTACTATTCCGAATTTTACTTCCACATTTTAATGTTTAATGGTGCGATATCCATTCAGTTCATATACAGTTACTGAACCGACACAACTAACTTTACATTTAATTCATCGTCGTACAGATATGATTACCTCAATAAACACAGATAAATCTTTTAAATGCATGACCGCATGCGTAGCGTACTCTAAAGATAAAAAAAATATGGAAAGAAAAATATGGTTATCAACAGGATATGAACCTGCGACACCCGGATAAACACTCCACAAAAAAATAATTGTTGCTCTTAAATCTCATGCTGTCCCATGTAAGTTACAGCACGAATTTTGAAGGTAATTTAAAAAGAGCTTTGAGTATTTGACCATTAAAATAAATAAATAAATTACACTATTACTTATTAGTATTCCCACTTAATATTATTCTCTAGCTGTTAAATATGAAACCCACAATAAAACAAGCAGGTAGTAAACTCTTTCTAAATTATATTGTATCCATCTTACTGTCAGCCTTTTTTTTTTTTTTTTTTTTTTGAGTGTGGAAAATCCATCATGGACGCTGTGCCGGACTCCTACCGACTAAAAACCACACGGTCCTACTCCAACCTTTACCGAGGACCCGGGTTCGTTGCAGCAATCACCGCGACCCCGGCAGGATCTTATCTTACTGTCAGCCTGCATCAGCTCACTAAAGGGCACAGGTCTCCCCCTATGATTTCCACACCTTTCGTCCTAGAGCTAATGTGAGCTTTTTTATATAATTTGTCTAACTCATCCCTCCATCTTACATTTTGGAGTTAACAATTTAGGAGAAGCTCTGCTTTTTTTATAAACAACTGTCAGGGCCCGATCCAAGGGGGGCAAGTGATGAGTGATGACAACTCACACGCTCATCTGAGTAGCTATGGTCCTATGATGAACTTAGAACAATAGTAGGGTACTGTCACATGGATAGTTTGGAAAGGCCTCTGGTTAGAAAGATGTACGTTAAAGTCATGAACATTCTGAATTAATCGCATAGCAATATTTGTTGTTCTAATTTGCTAAGGTGCTCAATAGAAAACCGCCCCGGGTCGGGCCGCCACTGAAGCTGGGCATTGGCCCAGAAGCGGCAAATTTTGGGGTAGAGTAAATTGGACCGGAAAGGCGGAGGGCGATCGGCAAAAAAATTGATTTAGATTTAACGCAGCAATATTCCAAAAAACCTAAACAAATAACCAAAAGTGCCTCTGCAAAGAAATATAATACTAAAAACTTATTTTTTATGTTAACGCTGTTTTAGGAATCGTTAATACGCCGCATGGATAATTGGGGAATCATAGGGAACCGTTTTCATGTGCATAGCTCTTTGCCAGGCGACCTATAGTCCAAAACAGGTCACTAGGGGTAACGCGTGTCTATCCCATGTAAGGGTCGGCAAATATAGTTTTTGCCCGGAGCAGCAAAAAAGCTGGATCCGGCCCTCACAACAGTCACTTTATTATATACAAACGTACATACAATCACGCCTGTTTCCCATAGAGGTAGGCAGAGACTATCGATTTCATTTCTAAACCACATTCACTCTCTTTCAAGTCCTTCATACAACTGTCCATGAATAGGTTAAACAACCACAGTGACGCTACACATCCCTGCCTAACACCCTTATCGATGCTAAACCATTTGATGTAGGCCCCGTTTATGCTAACAGAAGCACTGGAATCTTTATAGAGATTTCAGTACCCCAATTAGGCTGTCATTCACCCCATACATGGACAGTGTGGCTCACAGTTCATTCCTCCTCACTCTGTCGTAAGCCTTTTCCAAATCTACGAAAATGCGATAGACTTTTTGGCTTTTGGCCAAGAATTTTCAACTATGCATTGTAAGGAAAAGACCCGATCCATACATCCCATGCCTTTTCTAAATCCTGCTTGCACATCCCACATTTTTTTACACTTGCCAAAATTTTAATACAACAGGAATAATCTAATACTTGAAAGTAATTTTGTATTTAATGTTATAATAAAACTTACTTGAGACCATTAAAGCCGTCTTGAATTCCAATCCAGCTTTCATTTGTTCCAACATATGATGGAAATGAGCTGAAGAAGGAGACACTATCATTATAAACACATCTTATTATAAACTATTGCCTGGGGTTTGCCCATGTGGAATTTCAGGCCAAAATCTTATTATAAAAGTAACCTAAGTTACTCATTATAACATCAGCTTTATGCCAGCAAAAGTCTCGTCATAATCCAGGTCCAGCTATTTTGGAGATTAGCCGGAACAAACAGACAGACAAAAAGTTTTATGTGCCATATATTCTTTCAGATGCATTTCGTAAAAAATTGTTATTTTGAGATTACAAACAGACACTTCAATTTTATTTAATTGTATAGATGTTATATGTATGTTTATGGGCCATAGAAAAATTCCAGGCTATCTTCTCCAACAAAATTATATCTTAATTATTGACAGGCAACAAGGAAACCAATACTATAATAACAAAGTTACGATATGTGATAAGCAGCCCATTAGGACAGCAGCAAGCAGCTGCTGTCCTAATACTAGACAAAGGGCCTCTTCACATGTAGAAAAGGCATAAGCATTTATCACCACTATGTGTTGGTAATTTCCATCAAGTCTGGGTTTCCTGAAGATGTATTCCCTCAATATTTTGATATCTTAAATTTAACTCACACTACCGCATTGTCAAGTTAAAATATTGAATAAGAAATAACAATGCTAAATGAATTACAAGGTAAAGATTGATGTTTGTTCTCATTTATCATAGTAACCTCATAAGGTCTGCAACATCATTATAATATTCAGTATTTCATATAAGTTGTAATCCTGCTAATACCTACTAAAAGTATGAATGTTTGTAAATTTCAATGTTTGTTAATATATAATGCAAACATGACTGAACCAATTTGGCCAAAATTTGGAATATTGTTTAGGTCCAAGTACATATTATATTTTTTTTCCTGGGAAAATGTAAAGTTCATGAAAAGAGTAATTCCATGACTGAAATCACTGTATGCAAGTAATTGCTTCATAAATTAAGACTTTCTATGTGGTTAATATTGTTTCTGTAGAAACCCACAAGATATATAAAACAATAAATTATAACTATTTGTACTTGCATTCTAATCTCAGAAAGATATAATGTACATATTTGGCAACATAAAAGTTGTAGATGACAACAAAAGGAATGGTACGAGCTATAGCTGATCATAGGTAACCAGAGAACTGGCAACCTTATCATAAGAATTAGCAATAACTTGTAGGTCCCAGCATCATGGTCTTAATATTAATACTTGACCTAATAAACTTTAAATACTTTTTTTCTAGATATACCTGTTCTGTGTATCATTTCATTCAGTTTCTTTGACGAAATAAAAAAAGCAATAAACCAATATTATATTCACCAATTCCAAAGAGCAGAGGCCCGACAAACACAGCTGTCATGGGCTCAAGACATTGCAGTAGCAGTGGTACCATGCAAGCTCTGAAAACCCACTCCTCACTAAGAGGGGCCATGACATGATTCCTCACCCACACTAGGTCCTGCCAGCTGGAAAACCAATACATTGGCTCTGGAAACCAAAGAAAGGAGAACATAGAGAAGTACTTGAAATAAATGATAAAAGAAAAGATATCATATGTGAGAATAAAAACATTAACCTTTTGGCTCAGCAACATACAGATCTGTATGTTGTAACAATAAAAATCTATTGTGTCTGCTAATGACTGAGGCAACAGCTAAGTATCACTGAAATGACTAAAGTACCATCCTGTAATGGCAGTTGTAGTCCTGCTTTGCAATAATTAGCACTTCTAATGCATCCTGGATGTCCCGCATAAGTATACCTATTACTTCATTCTTCGATTTTCAAGTCTACTGCATACTTTAGGTCGTGTACACAGTATGGTATCTATGAAACACATATGTGGATGGTATGCTTGAGTATAAAATATATTAAACCCAGAATTAGTAAAAAAATGCCACTTGCATGTGAGAAATATGATTAAAAAAATATGTGATTACACCAATATGTTGTTTTTTTTTACCTACTCCATTTGCTTACAGCCTCTGTCAAATAAATGTTAAATGTCCCTGGCATTGACTTTTCATTAAGTTGGCATGACTATAGTATAATTAATAAAAAAAAAATAAGAATATTTTACTTGTGTAATAAAATACCTGCATATAGCTTCCATATTCCAGATAAAAACTGCATAGTCAGTGGTCCCAAAAATAGTGTCGCAGTCAAAAATAGGGGCGCCATAATAGCCGGCACTATGCCAGACCATCGTAGTCCCAGCTGCTCATACAAGTTCCCCTTACTCAAAGTTTCTTTAGTGAAAAAATACTGAACGAAGAAAGGAGCAAGTAGCATCATTACACACACACTGAAAAACCTTTTTTTAATTGTAATTGGATGATCCCTGGAAGAAATACATAGTTTATAGCATGATTATCTTAAAAATATTTATGTTATGCATTCATTAAATCATCTCATTTACCTGCTCAATGTAGACCTCCATACATATAAACTCGCAACATAGAAAAATGTGAGTACAGTACATGCCAAAATAGATAAACTGCACTGATTTACATCTAAAAGTTCGATGAGAGACATCTTTATATTTAAGGTCAAGCACAATATTAGCACAAATTACAATTACTTAAAATTATTAAAAATAGTTATAGGACTAGAAATAAAATTTACAAAACAGACAAACCAGAGACAATCAATTAAGACTTTTTTCAGTTTTTATTTTTACATGACATAAAATATTGACCATAGCTTTCTGGCGTGTGTGTTTACCACTTCATATAGCCTGTGGTTGTACGTTTTTTCCACGAAGTTGGATTATAGGTGGAGAAAACACTACAAATAGGCATGATGACAGTACTAAAGAACCAAAGAATAAATGGTTTTAGAGATAAATATAAGCACAAAGGATTCTAAAAAATTCGCTAGTTTTATTAATTGTGTCGACACCCTTGCTCCATTGCATCTTCTCAGCTCGGCTGGCTGTACTGGCGCCGCTGCTGCTGCTGCAGAGACTCTCAAACGTCGTAAATATAGCAACCTTGTCGGCTGCTACGACTTTGAGCCGTTTGGGGTCGAAACGCTTGGGTCCTGGGGTCCCAGTGCACGCCAACTTTTCAAAGGAATTTCTGGCAGACTGGTCGATACTTTGCGTGACCAGAGGGCTGGCCTGTTTCTTGGTCAGAGAATTAGCATTGCCATTCAAAGTGGCAATGCTGCCAGTCTTCTGGGCACATTACTGGATGACAGCGATGTGGCGGAGTACTTCGACGCCTAAATCACGTTTTTCCTTTTTTTCTAAATTCAAATTAAAATCATTTATTCTGTAAATAGGTTTTTTGGAACTCTCTTACATGTCAAATAAAAAAATAGAAGGCGCCGGCTTTTCCTGTACCTTGGAGAATAAAAGCCGAAACAAACTCAGAGGTCACAGTCTCTTTTAAAGTCCAGACATCAGTATATAAGGCTATGTGAGCGTAATCATGTAGGGCGTCTGGAGTGGCCTTTTGAAGAAAGAGCCATAGCAGTTTCAAGTTGACCTGTCCTTACTGACGGCACGTATGCATCAGTCATCGTGTAGCTCGACCATAATTAAGGGAACTCAACGGCCCGTCGCAAGACGATACCAGATCGGCAGGACATTTGCGTAGGCCAGCTAAAATACTCAAAACCACCAGACAGTTACGAATCATGATATAAAAGTACTTATCCTATATGATACTCACATTTACAATGAATTATTCACAAAATGTGAAATAGAATGTCAGAAATATTCATAATTGTTTACAAAATGTCATTAGGATGTCAATAAAATGCATTAAATATGCATTTTCCATGTCAAGAATTTTTTGCACAGTGCACGCAGTCCTATGCATTTTTGTCGTTTTAGTAATCTGAGATTGTGTAATATCCTTTTTACATAGTTTGGATATTATAAGCTTTTAAATTTATTGTAGCTTAAATTTCTAATATCAATGGGCAGCTTATTATAAAAGCGTATACAGTGACCCATGAACGAGTTGCCTACTCTGTGGAGTCGAGTGGCATATACAGAAAGGTTGTGTTTTTTTCTAGTATTAACATTATGAACATCAGACAGTTTCGTAAAATTTTAAATATTTTTATACACATACAATAAATTTTCATATATATATTGTGAAGCAATAGTTAGAATATTTATTTCTTTGAACTCCTCTCCGGGAGATACCCTTGACCCCAGGTTGTAAATAGCTCTAATAGCTCTTTTCTGTAAAACAAAGATGGTATTAATATCCGCAGAGTTTCCCCAGAGAAGAATCCCATATGACATAATACTATGAAAACAACTGAAATAGACTAATCTAGCTGTATCCACATCGGTTAGGTGTCTAATTTTTCTTACAGCATTGGCTGCTGAATTAAGTCTACCAGACAATTTCTTTATATGGGGGCCCCATTGTAATTTAGCATGACTTTCTCTCTCTCTTTTAGTAGTAGTGTAGTCAATATAACTTAAGTTTTATTTTTGTAAATATTTTAATTATTATGTACATATCTATAATTCTTGAATAAAAATCTACCGTTTTATTAAAAACATTAAGATTTTCAATAAAGTAAAAGTATAAATGCTGCTGTTGGCCATATTGACTGAAACGTCAATCACAACGAATGACGTCACGCCTCAGTCAAATGTCAATCATCGCCGTACAATATGGCTTCAACTTATGTCAAATATGCTGAGGCATGACGTCAAAATGGCGCCATACCACCCAGCATCGTTTTCATGGTTAAATCAAATTAGATAGATAAAAATGCAATCATTTGCGTTGCAACTTAGTTTATTATATTTATTTATTAAATCGGCGCCATGATACCTTAGTTTATTGCTGAAAGAGTGTTTTTCGGAAATAGTAAACGTGTACCTATATTATAGAAGGAAATTTCAAAATCAGTCGTCATGCCTCTTCTCCTCCTATACTAGTGGTTTCTCCACTTTTAATCTAACGTCATGGTTTTTGTAAACCTAATTTGATTACGTTTTGTTGTTCCGTTTTAAATTATTAGATAATAAAATATGTATCAACTTCGATTTTAAAAAACACATTATATAAACAGTCCGTAACTTCATGACTGCTAGACAAGTGCCTCTTTTCAATCAGAGAAGGCACAAGCATTTATCACCACGCTAGCTCACTGCCGGTCGTTCATCGTAAGTCTGTGATGTCTGAAATGTATATATTGCTACCTAGTATAGTATTATATGATCTGCGGTTTCTACAGAATCAATTTTACTATTTTAGTAAAATACTTGAATATTAATTATTGTTCAAACGGTTATTACTCACTTGCATTCTTCGGGATTGCCCGACTAGTTAATATGAATAAGTCTCACGAAAGTTATTATACAAAAAAAATACTTGAAGTTTACGGTTAGTCACTTAGTGTTCCGTACCATCAAAACTTAATAGTTTTTATATGAGAACTTTCTGTTAGTAGAACACATACACTACTGTTATTATTAAAATAAGATTTGCTGTAATTGAGCCTATAGTAACATACACATTCTGTGAAAGTTTCAACTTGTAAAAATGAAAGATATAGACAGATACTTCACAGACGGACATACGGCTTGGGTATAATAATAGGGTACCTAATATAAGTGATAAATAAAGAAAATGTTACAAAATGCACATATTTATTTAAGACATAGTATCTTTGGCTTCCGAGTGACGCATAGGCTGAAATCCATAACTGTGATGGTTGCCGCTGACGTTGGAGATATGTTCTACTTGGGACGAGGAGTGCCATGACCTCACCGGGACAAAATCCTTCCCTGGGTTAGGATTATTACATTAATGCTGTGAGAATAACACCGTGGAATTATAGCCATCCAATCATATCATCTCTTGATGTTTTTAGGAAACCTAATAAAAAATCCACATATAAATAGAGAGAAGTTTGTTTTACTGAATATACTCGTTTAGAATATGAATTGATCTAGTAATAATTCGTTCGATCGCATACATACTTTTATGGTCACCTTAATGAGTGTTGTACATTGATTTGTCATTTATTAAAAAACAATGAAATAGAAGTACAAATAATGTATTTCACGATACATAATATTTAAAGATAATTTCTTTGAATAAATATAGTCAAATTGCTGAAAAACTGAAAAACAAGAGTAAACAAAATACCGGTCAAGAAAATCTCTTACGACTGAAATTTGATTTCCGAATCACCTCTCACTTTTACATCCACGTAAGCATCATTTGACACCACAGCTTGTGGAAACTCAAAAAACGCGACAAATTATTGCAAATTGATGCAAATAACTACGCCATGATTTGCCATGATTATTTACTGTTAAATGACATTCCGTGTCTAGTGTTGCCTTAATAGATATTTCTACATCTCTTTGATTATAGGTTATTTCTCTGAGCCTACTAATAAAGTAAAACGATTGAAAAGTATAAAAGTATAAAGTATAAAAGTAGACACTTTTACATGAACAGCATAGTATATGTTTTTATAAAAGATACTAAACCTTTGTTTGAATGTGATGTTTTATTAAGTAATTGTTATTAATTGCTATTTAATAAAATAAATTGTCAAAAAACGGAATCATAGATATTTACGATATTAGAAAGAGATAATGTCATTGTTCGAAAGTGACAGCATGCATCAGAATGTTTTGGATTTCAGTAAATATTGAGGCGTGTTCCCTTCACATTTATCTTTAAACTTCTTCGATACACCTATATGTATTTCATCGATGCAGTCCCATGTGGTAGTGAGCCTATTGATTACCTCTAATCTATGACCTGTTATTGAATAACCTAGTAACACTGCCCAATCTAGGACCTCACGCTCATAGATTATACACTATAATTAAATAGGAACTCACGCTCTGCAACTGCGGTTACAACCAATAGACCAACGAAATAGTTGGATGTATAATTTTTTATATTTTTTTATACGGTACTTTGACATTTTATTGATGTATTGTAATATAAAAATAACCCTTTATCTTAAAAGATAAAGGAAACAAAAATATATAATAAATTACAATACAAACATACATTTTACATTCGATTACTTTGCAAAACACAGAATAATAATATTGCCAAGAACGTTAGTAATTTGAACAAATTACTAAGTAAAAAAATAAAAACCTTCTTGTTATTTGCTAGATGGCGTTGCAATCGCCGTCGCCATGTTAATCCGAAATCCGCCATATTTTGCTGAGAGTCGCCCATCGCTTGAGGGTAGTGTGGATTTTCATCATAATTTAATCAGATAATGATTACTATCAGTTTAAGATCATAATTTTAGTGTCAGTGATTAATGTGATATTAAATATAACAATAGAACCCTCATCTAGCAATAACCAATGTGGTATAATATCTGTTTCCCGTTTTGCCTGTCCAATCTAATCTAAACAGAAAATGGCCGACGGTGTTGGTGCGGGTGTCTCCTTTGTTTAGGGCTGAATTATAGTGAAAATAAGTGTTAAAAGAAATAATGCCTAGTGCCTCGTTTTCCTCTTCGCGTTCTTACGTCCGTAGATCGCGGAGAAAAGGCGGACATCGAATACCACTACCATCTAGGACACAATCGAGTAAGTAATCCGGGTCGGTCGAAGTCGCCCCGATCTTTAAAAATGCTTCTCTATTCATATTTCCTTGATCATGTAACTTTGAGTTACCCGTTTATCCGATTGCAAGTGATTATGTGGTATAGTAATGGCTAATTTATGCAACTGTGGTATAGATTTGACATTCACGTTTTATACGAAAATGTTTGATTTTGGTATGTATTGAATTTTGCATTGGTCGATCATTGTTCCTCAAACGTTGGTTGACATGTATATTCTTATTTCACTACATTCTAAGTTTCATGATGATATCGGATAGCGCATTTCAGTGACATTTTGCGCAATATGGATATTGATTTGCTAGATGAAAACATAATTTACAGAGAATGACGAAACAGCTGTTCTCATACTTAGCTGAAGATCCGATGTGTATTAGTGTGCAGTTACGAAAGTTTTATGATTTCAGTTCACACACATTGTTAAAATGTTATTTAATTGCTTGTTTTTTGTCATGTACCCATCTATGTCACTCAAACATAAGTGTTGGTATGACATTAGATCCTGCAAAATTGAGAATAGACTCTGGAAATTCTACAAAGTTATAACACAATGTTGTCTGATTTTATATAATCCTGCAATTTTCTTGTAGGTAATGATGAATGGATCTTGGTATCTCTTCTTTTTTTTGTGATTTTTCATGTGATATAAATTGTAAAACAGTTTCAGTTCATGAATTTTTTTATGTTTTCTCTGAGAACTGAAAATATAATAACAATGTTTCACAAGTAGATATTATGTATTGTCTAATTAATGGCTGGCATTATGCTGCCAGTTTGATTCTCAGGTTGGGCAAAGTGTTACTGAGTTTTCCTGTTACAGAACTCTCAGTAGCAACCTGGACTTTGAAATAGTATCTTATATGGCTATGGGCTCACTGGCTAGGCGAAATGTGGCTGTACAAAAGAACAAGTCTCGATACCCCTTTAGGTTTATATTAAAACTGCTACTGTATAAATTGAAATTAATTCCTGTTCAAAGATTATCTCACATGACATACCTTATAGTTCTTGACAAATGTTATCCACATTATTGTTAAAAATACTTTTAATATAATTATAATTTACTATAAGAAGTTGATTTTGATAATTTACCACTGTTTATGAAGGACACAAAAGTATAAGGAAGTTCAGTTTAGTGTGTATTAATATTTTTGCATAATAACCTCCAGCTTTGTCTGTGCATACAAATTTTGAATCAATAAACTGGTATTGTTATGGCATGGTCAATTGGTGTAAAATTAACAAGATGATATCAAAGCGATGTTAATTAGTATGATAAATTCTTTTATGGACTCCTATCTTTAGTTTTATTAGCTGTCCATAAAATAGTATTTTATTTTAAAGGTTTTCACAATAATGAAATTTCTCGTAAAGTTTCAAATTAAGAATTGATTACTTTGAAAGCTTATAGATTAGGTACAAGTGAAAATAAACAACAATAACTAGTCATTAATTTCTAAATATCAGTAATTTAAACATGAAATAATCAAAATATTAGTCACAGAATCTGAAATTCAATGTAACAGTTTGTTTGTTTCTGCTTGACTGGGTACACTCATTACATTAAAGCATTAATTCATAGTAGTGACTCATTATAACACAATATTATCCCTTTTTCACTACAAAATATTGAAATAAATATATAATTTAACACTTACAATTTATAGAACATTAATCTGTGTGCTTATATCTTATTGAAATCATAAATGGGTCAAACATTTTGGCATCACATCAAAACTACTTTCTTAAACACCTCAGATAGTTATTACAAAATGGTCAAAGCCTAACATAGACCTTTTTTAATTAACTACAATATGTATTTCTTATACTGATTCTATGTAAGTGGGAATCCATAAGTAGGATTTCTAAACATTATATGTTTATATAGCAGGCAAACAAACATTATCAACATGAGAAATATATTCATTGAATCAACTCATTGCAGACTTAGTTTTATCAGTAATTAGGTTATTATCTCACTAGTGTTCAATAAAACAGGTTATGTTGGTATTTTCAAATGGTTTATCAGTCCCATAAAAAACGGATAAGTGTTTTGTTTATAAACAAACACTGTCTGTTTGTAATACTTTGACCACTAGGCACATATTCATTAGATTAAACAACATTTTAATTGAAACACATTTGATATTAGAAACAACAACAAACTGGCATCTTAAAGCTTGAAACTTGTTTATGATATTTGAAATGTTTTTGTGACTCATATTATAATGTGTGTGGTATAGTGTATACTTTCTACATTATTCTACATAGGATGCTAGTTATTCTGTTACTCACTGAAACTGCAATTTAAAGCTAATTCTATGTGTTTTTTATGCAGATTTATTGAACTTTCAATGTAACTGTTTTACAAGGATTATACATACCTACATACATAGAGACACAGTGAACTGCTGATTAATCATTACCCAAATAAATAATATTTTTACCTATATATGTTAGATTTGTTATAAATAAAAATCTTTGAAATTTGGTATCTTATGCAACATACTTATCACTGAAATCCAAATAGCATGTTGATTGTGTCATGCTTTGGTTACTTGAGTAATGTAAAAAAATATTAATATTTTTTACCTCATTAAAATATGTCCCAAAGCAATGATCCTTCTCACCTGATGCAAAACTAGCTTTTAGCAAGTCTATGCAGATACTTCAAGATAAATCTTTGAAAAGCATTAATGCATGCTTAGCAAACTCTAAAGTTAGCGAAGTCTATGCAGATAATTTGTATAAAATTTACATCCCTAACATTCCATTGTATTTGCATTACAGGTGAGCCATGTGAATCAGTCCCTTGCCCCAACAACGTGACGGGCAGCGCGATGGCGGCGACGGCGGCGTGTGCTGGCGCGAGCGGCAGTGGCGGCGGCGGAGCTCCGCCCGTGCCCGCGGCAGCGCCGGCCAGCACGCCCGGCCACCACAGCCCGTACGACCTGCGACGCAAGTCGCCGCCCGCCTACCACGAGCCCGGACCCTCAGGCACTTGCTCTCTACCTGCCAGAAAGAGGCCTAGAACGTCAGTACATTCTTACGTAAATCCAGAAAATAATCATTTAAAGATTTTAAGGAGGTTGTGTCCCTGATTTTTACGTTTGATATGTTATAACATCCTAGTTGTATTAGGAAATGTAATTAAAAATAGAATTCACTTAATATTCCCAGCCACATTAAAGCCCTTAAAAAATTAAATTATAAAAAATTAAAAAAAAACTTTAATGTTGTGTAGTTTAGTGTGATTTTTTGGGAATTATATAGAATTATGTGTTACTAATACTAAGTGAACCAAATATTGTGGACCAAAAACAAAGAAGATAATTTTAGTATTTTTAATGCATAAGAATAGTTAGAACAACCTATGCTTCCTGTAAAAAGAGATACATGCTTTCATAGTGATTCATAAAATTTATAGAAGAATGTGTACTTTTCACACACAGATCATTATCTCAAGGAGTGGATGTGTGCAATGTATCACAGTACTTGCAGTATGAGCTGCCTGATGAAGTACTACTGTGTATTCTCTCACACCTGACAGAGCGGGACCTCTGTCGCGTCGCGCAAGTCTGCAAGCGATTTAATACGATTGCCAACGACACTGAACTATGGTAACATCATACATCAATATTTTTACTTGTCATACATGTATTATTGCAAAAAGTAGGCCTGTGATATGAAACTCATAGTAGAAAGTTAATTGCGAATGTGAATAGTCCTATTACTTGTGAAATATGTGTGCAATAACTTTGTAATTTAATCACTACAGGCTTTGCATCTTTTGCTATGGTAGTCCATGACCATTTGCTTAACTTTGTTTTGATTTAATTTTCTCTGTTATCAGAAGAAAATATGGTTTGGAGGGGTTCGTGGCTAAGTCCGCACAGATCGATCGATCGATCGATCGAGGTTAAGCTGCGCTTGCCGCGGTCGGTCTGGATGAGTGACCAAAATTTGATGCTGAGACCTCTCCTTGCCTCGGAGAGCAAGTTAAGCCGTCGGTCTCGGTTGTCAAATTAACATCTATGACAGCCGTAACGGATAGTCTTACCTTACTGGTAGTCTGACAATCAGTCATACCATGAGATATTGTGTTACCCAGCAACTGGGTTGTGGAGGTCAGACAGTAGCTCCGGTTCCGGTTTGACTGGAAGACACAATGTAATTGAGAAAAGGCTAGGCAGATTGGTTGATCAGAAGATGGTTTCAAAACAGACAAAAGTTAAGCAGTAAATCTTATATGGATAAATCGTGGTGGTATCTCACCACTGATGTGTTGAGTGTACTGTCACATTATGTTGATGAATTATTATGCTAATTGAGAGATTTTTACATTGGAGAATTCTTGTTTTACCATTACCATTTAATAAAATTACTGTTTCTTCAGGAAAAGTTTATATCAGTCGGTATTCGAGTATGACATGCCACTGATGCACCCCGCGCCGTGCCAGTTCGAGTTCGTAGCGCCGGACGAGTGTGACGCGGACAATCCTTGGAAGGAAAGCTTCAGGCAGCTCTACTACGGCATTCACGTGCGTCCCAACTACCGTCCTAAAAAGGACTCTCGTATCAAACACTTTAATACAATTCGGGTGAGTTGTAAATATTTCCTTTTGTCTTCTAGCTATACAGCATAGCTGAGAAGGAATGATGAAATGTCTAGAGCTATACTCTGTATTGCATGAGCTTTGCGGTACATAATTAATGTTTAATTTCACACCAACAATCCATTCTCAATAATTTCAACTGTAAACCGGCAAAAACAATTGAAGTTGGTATGTGGAGAAGCATGGTGACGTGATAGCTCTTCTAAAGTCTGATTATTTATTTGCCAATGCATGCAGATGTTAAAGGACATCCTATACTAATTACATTATCAACAATACAAAGTCTATAAAGGTGAAGTTGAATACCATTAGACTATGTTGAGTGATAATCTGCTCAAGATGACTGGCAGGGCTTTAAATAAGTGTAGCAGACCATTGGGCTTAGTGACTTGCAATTACAGAGGACCTATGTTCAATTACAGAGGACTGCAAGTATTTCAGCTTAGAGAATCTCTTTATATCCAAGTGAAAGAGGTGTTAGACACTGACTAATACTAATTCACTCTTTGATGTTGCGTAACCAGGACGAGCAAGTAACTTTAGCCATCATTATAGTCGATAATAATAGGAATGGATGAGATGAAAACTTCAACCATTTTTGGACTGGACTCTTGTCCAAACTCATTAAAATGTGAAGCAGTTCACCAAAACTAACGCGTACAATGTGGCTAGGCGGGTCTCGAGTACGTGGAGGAGCGGAGCGGCGGCGGCGGGCCGGCGGCGGCCAGCAGCGCGGCCAGCACGAGCAGCGCGGGCGCGTGCGGTGCCGGCGCGGCGGGCGCGTGCTCGTGCGGCGCGCCGGCCTGCCAGTGCCGCCGGCCCAGCGCGCCGCACGCGCCGCACGCTCCACACGCGCCCGCGCTGCTGTTCGTGCACGCCGGCCTCTACCAGGAGGAGTGCCTCGCCATCGATACCGATGTGCAACTTATAGGTGAGTCTGTCTTAGGCTAATTGCACCAACTTAACTATAACCGTAACCAACATCTTACTGTCTCACTTTGACAGTAACATGTTGGTTACTGTTCTACAATTTATATATTATATACTAGTTTGCCCGCAACTTCGTCCGCGTGGATGTCGGAAAGTAACACTCAGCCTGTGGACCCCTAAATCGGAGTAACTTAAGCTAATTATAATATAATACTGTGCCCTGCGGTTTCACCCCGTTAATTTGAGAAAAAAACCTATTAAAATATATCCTCCCCCCCCCCCCCCCCCGTCATGACCGCGACTACATCATAAATGCGCCTGCCTCATTGGTCTAGTGGTCCCAAGCGTAGATTTTGAATTATGCCTGGTAGCTGGCAATAGGCTCACCACCTATTACATTGGACTTAATAACAGCATTGGTGAAATGTGAGTGTACGACTATACAATTCTGCCTACACCTTCGAGAAATACAGGCGTGATAATGTTATGTTATAAATACGCGCGTGGTACTTGATCATTATTTTGTTGCCGAGTTATTTTAAAACTACGATATCTCCGAAGGTATTTATTGAAATCAAATGATGTAAAGGGCAATTTTGTTCAAAATTTAATACTTGTGATGAATAACGTATTTATTAGGATAAGGATTAATAAGATATCATGTTTATAAAAATACCTTCGCAAATAATGCATTATTTTAGAACCAATTTGATAACCATAAATAAAAAAGGTTATAGTGAGTCAACCTTAAAAGATAGACATATGCTGTCGCGGACTTTTTTTTAAGAACTTTTAAAGAACACAGGAACAATTCTGTCATACATGATTTTTGCGTAACTTACGCAGCGTTCGCAAAGGAAGCTCTTAAAAGGAATCAATTTTTCCCGTTTTTGCGAACTTTTTTCATTGATGCTCCGCTCCTATTGGTCGTAGTGTGATGTTATATGGCCTATAGCCTTTCTCGATAAAGGGACAATCCAACACAAAAATATTTTTTCAATTCGAACCAGTAGTTCCTGAGATTAGCGCATTCAACCAAACAAACTCTTCACCTTTATAATATTAGTATAGATGTCGGTTACGCTTAAAGTTTGTGCAGCTGAGCCTCACACTTGTTTGTCTATTCCGTACGTCAGTCTATACAATAAGTGTTACAGAAGTTATAGGCTAAGCTCAGGCTAGGGTGACAGTGAAGAAACATGTAAAGATTGCAACTAAACAGTTTCTATCCACTCTTTAGGTTCTAAACTTTAGTTATAATAACATTCATGTATTAGATGATCGCTGAGATAAACTATTAAGAACTTTATAAAATTGAAACGCAGACCGCACGGACAAGTTACTGCCGATCTTTGTATTGTTGCGTAATAAACTAACTTAAAATATCGCGTTGCATGATATTACTATAAAACTAACTGGAATTAATGCGCAATAAATACCTTTGAACCGCTTAACGTTTCGACCAGGTTGCACTGATCGTGGTCAAAAGCAAACGTCAACAGATACAAATATATTTATTGCCCATTAATTCCCACTAGTTTTATAGTAATTTGCATAGGATGAGATCGCCAACTGAGATCCTGGCACCCCATCAATATTTGTTAGATGTCTAAAGCTTCATCGCTTCTATTGACGAATGGTTTCGAATTCGACTGTAGTCTTATTGCAATATTAAAGGACATTAAGAGATGTCTTCGAAGGAGATGTCTGCCAAGGGCTTAAGCAGAGAAGTACTGTTGTACACCCACCCACTTTACATAGCTTCATGCAGTTCTTAAGTCCTTATTGCCATCAACCAGGCACAGTTCAAAACTCCAGGCTGTTACTGGAAATTATCTAACAGAAACAATAACACTGTCCAATCCAAGAATCGAACCCTGGATCTCACGCTCCACAGTCAATTTTGCAACCACTAGACCAACAAGACAGTCACAAAGACAACCTTTTGACTATTCCCCAAAAATACAAAATTTCAATAACTTTTTATAAAAGTAGATCAGCCTATACTAATGCCTATGGATCCAGTGAATGCTGCTATTTACCGCGGTAAGTAATCACAGTAATTAAACAGTACTCTTCACATACTAACTTCGTAATTTCTTTAGGTTGTGCCCCTGGCAATGTAGCCGAGTCCGTGGTCCTCGAACGCGAAGCAGAGTCAACTCTGACGTTCGCTGAAGGCGCCAACCGCTCGTACGCCGGTCACATGACGCTCAAGTTCTCCCCCGACGCTACCAGCACCATGCAGCACCATAAACACTACTGCCTTGAAGTATCGGACAATTGTTCGCCTACGGTGGACCACTGCATCATACGAAGCGCTAGTGTTGGTGAGTTACGGTTGATTTATGTACAAGGTTGTTTTAAAGTTGTGGTTCTTTATGTCGACACATACGTCAAATCTTACATAGAACTATAAAATTCTAAACATTTAAATTTTTATCGACCCGACTAAAATCGACGACGCGTGTTCAGACACGACCAGCATCATTAACTAACACTATTGCCTAGTGGTATTGATGAATTGATTTAGGTTGATTTATATAATATACAAGTTTTCCCTCAACATGACCAGCTCCTTACCATAATTATAATACTATTGCCTCGAAATGTTGAGTAAGTGTCTGCCCTTGTGGAAAAATGAAGTGCTAGAGTTGATTATAAAAGTGTATGCTTCTATAATCCACACCCTTATCCGCACACTGATTTCAGTCACAGAGTTATTGACGAATGATCAATTTGAAATACCTACTAACACTAAAATATTCGTACAGTTGGTGCCGCGGTATGCGTGAGTGGCGCGGGCGCGAACCCCGTCATCAAACACTGTGACATCAGCGACTGCGAGAATGTAGGGCTGTACGTCACGGACTACGCGCAGGGCGCCTACCAGGACAACGAGATCTCACGGAACGCACTCGCCGGGATATGGGTGAAAAACTTCGCCAACCCTATAATGCGTCGCAATCATATACACCATGGCAGGGATGTCGGGATATTCACGTTTGAGAATGGCTTGGTAAGTCATGTGACATGATTTAATGATTAAATTGAGTTAATTAAACTTAAAGAATTAAAAGAAAGTATTAGTTTGTTATCAACACATCAATTCTTTGTCTCTTGCACTATTTACCTCAGGTAAATTTCAAAGCTAAGTGAACTGAATCTTAAAATATAACATTACAGGGCTATTTTGAAGCAAACGACATCCACAATAACAGAATCGCTGGTTTCGAAGTAAAAGCTGGCGCGAACCCCACCGTAGTTCACTGCGAGATTCACCACGGACAAACAGGCGGCATATACGTACATGAATCAGGGCTGGGCCAGTTCATAGATAACAAGATACACTCCAACAACTTTGCTGGAGTCTGGATTACCTCTAATAGCAACCCTACGATCCGGCGCAATGAAATATATAATGGACATCAAGGCGGTGTATACATATTCGGCGAGGGACGCGGGTTGATCGAGCACAATAATATTTATGGAAATGCTTTAGCTGGTATACAGGTAAGGCATTAAATTGATCATTTTAGCCAACAGTTTATTTTGATATATTAATTTTAACTTTTTAAGTGATATGAAATTATTTTATGTGATAAACAATTGAAATTGTTAACTGATTACGCCAGTGTTTAATGTATGTAATATACCTATCTTAAAATTTCATTCATACATAACCAATAAAATCATACATACTGTAATATACTTATTAAGGACAAAAGGACCGTCCACAGGTATTAGTTGAATGCTTTGTTTAATTCCCGTTCTCAACCTTGAAACTATTATTTATTGTTCTTAAACTTGCCTAATTAAACATTATTTTGGAAATCACCATATCTTCCCTATTTTGCTAAATAAGTTCCTAAGACGATTTTTTTAATACTGATCAACATAATTTATCAATCTTGTATATCAGTAGAACAATGAACATTGCAGTGCGGCCATGGGCCATCATATACAGCCTTTACAGCCACCTCACCGGACGGCCAAGGTACTGTTGTCGATGACTATAATGTATAACTTTTTGAAGTTTATTTTGTAATTACAGATACGTACAAACAGTGATCCAATAGTGAGACACAACAAAATTCACCACGGGCAACATGGCGGTATCTACGTGCACGAGAAGGGGCAGGGCCTCATAGAGGAGAACGAGGTGTACGCCAACACGCTCGCCGGCGTGTGGATCACTACCGGCTCCACACCCGTACTGCGGCGCAACCGTATACATTCAGGGAAACAGGTGTGTGGTAGTGTTCATTTTTGAACTTCCATTACAAACTATGTAACCTCGTATTTCTATAAAACCTAAAAATATTCCTGATATATCTATTATTTAAGTTTAAAGAAAGAAAGAAAGAAAGCATTTATTTCAGTCTCGTGGACGAACTTAGTATTTACAATAGCAGAAAAAATAAAATGTAGATAAAAAATACAAGGTTTACTAAAATACGCCTGCACAAGACCAAAAAAGGTCCCTATTTCAGCATAAAGCGGCAACACCGAAATATTGCCGCGCTGATTTTCAATTAGTTTGCTATTGTTCCAAAGTCAGTGATAAAAATATATGTACTTATGAATAAGAACAATTATTGCTTCCGACTTTTTAATAGACTAAACACTAATTCAATAAATGTTTTCTAGGTTGGAGTATACTTCTATGACAACGGCCATGGAAAATTAGAAGACAACGACATATTCAACCATTTGTACTCAGGCGTCCAGATACGGACGGGCAGCAACCCGGTGATCCGGGGCAACAAGATATGGGGCGGCCAGAACGGCGGAGTTCTCGTGTATAACGGAGGCCTAGGGCTGCTGGAACAAAACGAGATATTCGACAACGCTATGGCCGGAGTGTGGATAAAGACTGACTCCAACCCTACGCTCAAGAGAAATAAGATATTCGATGGGCGTGATGGGGGTATTTGTATTTTTAATGGGGGAAAGGTGAGTGTTCTTCTAGGCTTATGCTGTCAATAAAAGTTATTAAGTTTGCAGAAGTATCAATATAAATTTCCTGAAGTCTGCGTTAATATCGGTAGATATGTCGTTTGGTAATCAAAGGTTTATTATGTCGTTTACGAGTGTACAAGCTATCTGCACACTAAAATTCAACGATTGTTCAGTAGTTTTTAACCGACTTCAAAAAAGGAGGAGGTTTCTCAATTCGACCGTATATTTTTTTTTTTTTTTTTTTTTTATGTGTGTTCGGGGATAACTTCGTCGTTTATGAACCGATTTTGATAATTATTTTTTTGTTGGAAAGAAGATATCTCAACGGTGGTACCATGATAGGGAAACCAGGATCTGATGATGGCATCTCTGAGAAATTAAGGAAAACCTTCGAAAATCGTAGGGGCGACTAGTGCGTTTGTTAATTTTTTCATTAAGTTTTTTAAAGCACTACTATTTAATGAAGGTGTGGAGTCGATCTGATGATGGAGCTGAAAGACAGTCGAGGGAACTCTACAAAGATTTACAGCAATTACCTGGTGTTTGGGCTTGATTAATTTGTATTGATGAGAACTTTACACCTAGATGGGTTGTGACTGTCATTAGGGGTCTGATGATGAAGACGAAGGACAGTCAAGGGAACTCCTCAACGTTTTACAGTAGCTACCATGTTTTGTTATGTATGTCCGTCGATATCTTTGTTTGAAAGAGGAGTCCCCAGAGGTGGTCCCATTTAAATTTAGTAAAGATCTGATGAAGACCTTCGAACTTAGACAATGGAACTCTTCAATGAATTACAGCAAATCACTCTCAATTGCTGTAATCGCATGTTCATGTATAGTTCATGCCACTAATACATGCATAGCATCATGCCTGTATTGCCCGATGGGGTAGGCAGAAGTTTCCAATGTTGTACACAAACATTTCACCGATGCAGTAATTAAGTCCTAGCGGCTTTCGAAAGCCTACCCATATTATTAAATTACTAAATTAATTAATTTATGAAGTATACAAACTTATATATGACCTATACAATATATATATAACACACTTAAAACTAAAAAGACTAAAATAAATTAATTTTAAACAAAAAATGAAAACCGCCTTCAAAAATCTACTACACTAAAAAGTTTAAAATAATATCAAAATTTGCTTATAATAAAATCATTTTAAAAGAACAATATATAATAATAATCTGTTAATTTTGGAGTCGGTGACTGATGTATGTGGGGTTTACAACCAGATACAAAGGCCGGTAACATAACCACAGCACAACGAACATAAGTGACTAACAAGAGGAAAACAATAACCCTCTCCCAATACAGGCACCGACTCCAAAATAAACAGATTATTATTATATATTGTTCTTTTAAAATGATTTTATTATAAGCAAATTTTGATATTATTTTAAACTTTTTAGTGTAGTAGATTTTTGAAGGCGGTTTTCATTTTTTGTTTAAAATTAATTTATTGTATGATTGAGTAATAAAAGTCCCACACAATCTTTCGTATTTATAATATGTATAGTTCCTACTATAGTTAACAAACTGCCACTTAAAGTCTAACATATAACTTATTCTTTCTGCTCCCAGGGTGTTCTCGAAGAGAACGATATATTTCGTAACGCACAGGCGGGCGTACTGATCTCGACACAGAGTCACCCGGTACTGCGACGTAACCGTATCTTCGACGGACTCGCGGCTGGCGTTGAAATTACTAACAACGCTACCGCTACACTAGAACACAATCAGATATTTAATAATAGATTTGGAGGTATGTAACTGGCATAGAAGTATAATATTTAAAGATAAATGTTTCAAACACATTAATGCATGCGTAGCGAACTCTTGAAGTCGCGGAGCAAGATCGAACCTGCGCCTCCCGGATAAATACTGCAGGCGCTCTGACCAACTAAGCCACTTCGACCTCTGCTCACTACCCCAAATTCTTACACATTTTATAACGTTTTTTTGTGTCGTCATCGCTATTATGTTCTTTAGAAACACGCACACCTTACCGCCATTGTGTTGTGTTTAGTGGCATCATTTTAATTCAAACAAGTTTGAACTCACTAGGAATCAGTTCTAGTACTGGTACCACGGTATTTTATTAACCTTTTCAATGCATGCATTTTAACTAAAAAGTCTCAAATCATTCAATCACATTGTTGTGACTGCCTTACTGGTTCAAGCTTTTACAAAAATTATAAAACATCTTTTATTTTGTCCAGGTCTATGTCTCGCGTCGGGTGTGTCGCCGTTAGTGCGGGGCAACAAAATCTTTAGCAACCAAGACGCAGTGGAGAAGGCCGTGGGCGGCGGACAGTGCCTGTACAAAATCTCATCTTACACATCGTTCCCGATGCACGATTTCTATAGGCATGTACTTTATATTTCTACAGTTAAGTAAGGAAACGAAGAGATGCGCGATCATAATAATTATACTCCACATTAATTTCTTTGTTGTGTAATGTCTGTTAGACCTGTCTGTTATTTATCTATATCCCCGGATCATATAATATTCCATACAAACATAATAAAGAAAAATACCAACAATCGTTCTGTTTGAAGCTTTTAATTAAACCTTTACTGTTATTTTCAGGTGCCAGACCTGCAACACGACAGACCGTAACGCAATCTGTGTCAATTGCATCAAAACGTGCCATTCCGGACACGACGTAGAATTTATTCGCCATGACAGGTACCAAGACAAATCACATTAGTAATTTATCTCAAAAAGTTCAACATACAGACTATTAGTGGTGCTTACAAGTAAACGACTGTCAGCTCTCTGTCGGTCTTCAGAGCTATTTCAGGCTAATTGCAACGGAGACCTCGTGCATAATAACTTTAGGGCTAGCCAGATATTAAGCCCTTTTCAGTTTCCAAGTAAGTAATGAAGTGCGTATGCCCCATAGATTCTTCTGTGACTGCGGCGCGGGCACGCTATCGAACCAGTGCCAGCTGCAGGGCGAGCCCACGCAGGACACGGACACGCTGTACGACTCGGCCGCGCCAATGGAGTCGCACACGCTCATGGTGAACTGAGCGTGACGTCACGCCGCGCTGACGTCACCGCCCCCGCCATACCGCCCACCGCGCCCCCGGCACACAGCCTCGCGTCGGATATCAGTATTCGTCGGAAAACTATTTGTCTTTTTATTTATTTTTAGGTGTTATTCACCGCCAATTATATTGTAGTTTTTTGTCTCCGCGAGTCGCGACTCGCCCTCTTCTAGTTCAATTATTTTTATTATCTAAAACTTGGTATTGTATATTCTCGTTAGGGAGTCGCTGCCAGTGTGCTCCCGCTGCACACGTGTATCCGGCTGATAATGTATTTTCATCTTTGTACTTTATAGTTGACGAAACTAATCATATTTCGGACATTGTTATGCTATCTGTATATGTAGGGAGTTTTTTTAATCATCGGTACTTAATAATTATTGTATTTTGTCGAGTAGTATCATGCATTCCCAAATTGTAATCGTAAACCATAATAACGAGAGATCACATTGATATTTAGAATAATGTTATTCGTTTTATAAGATGTACTGGTAGTAGCTTATATATTATAGTATCTACTAGTTTCATAATCATGGGGAAGTAAATTAGTTTTTGTTTCTGCAAAAAATAAAACTATGATATTTAGTTATGTAATAATTGTCAATCCAGCGACTGTGACAGTCAGGATAACTTTGTAATATAATGAATCCATATAATTTTTAACTTTTTGACTATACGATTTCATTTTTATTTTGGGGCATTTATTCCTTAGCTCTCCTGACAATAAAGTTATTGGTCAGATGTTTTAGTTAATAAAGATACTTGTACTTGAGTTTAGTTGGTGTAGTGGCGTGGGAGGTCGCCGTCGCCGCCGAACGCGTGGACGCATGGCGCGGCGCATTTATTAATCTCTCGTTTAGGAGTCTGCCTCGCCTAACTATTTTGGCGCTCCTGATGCGCTTTGTAAATATTTATGTCACACAATAATCGAAAAATGTAGTAATTAATGTATTTGTATCATTATATTTTTATTATTGATCACAACATGTATGTTTAATTATGGAATTACGTACGTTATGCTCAGATGAAAGGCCGGGACCGCGGCCGCGGACCGGTCCGCTTGATGTAAAGAGCACTTTGCCTGTGAGCCAGTAGATAGTCCGGAGATATCATTAGCCGCCTACGCGGCCCGTTAGTGTATAATAAGATGCAAATTAAGAACGAATGTGCGTATTTAATTGGAAAAGATCTTAGGTACAATTGATATTTTATTATATTGTTAATTTAAATTTGGTATTGATATCGATCGAGAAGCAATGTTAGGAACTGGGAAGAGCCGTGCGTGAGCGGCCAGAGTGCTGATAGTGATAAGTTAGCCAATAAGCTATAATGAAACCTAAATTACTCAGTAATCACTATTGCAAGTTTCGAATTGTTAAATCGTCTCTCCATAGCACGGTATGTTCTGAATCTGCTTTTTTATAATCCTCAAATCTGTGATCATCGCTAAATGTATAAGTGAAAATATTTTAGTTGAAACCCACATACAGTATGAATATGACTTGTGTTATTATTATCAAACAAATTCAAAATCGGTTATTCAATTTTTATGTCAAATATAACGGGAAATTTATAGTGGCGCCGATGCATTATATATTTGAATGTGAAAATTGTTATTTATTAAATTGTCAGTAAGTCCTTAATTTATTTAAATTGAAATCTGGATATTTTGTTTATACACGAAAATACCACTGTAAAATCCGTGATATACATCATATAATATTATTATTGGATTTTTATTTCACCCATTCAAAGCAATCCGATGTCAAGATATAATATAATATATATATAGATCTACTGACTGCCTCGTTGGTCTAGTGGTCGCAAGCGCGACTGCTAAGCATGAGGTCTCGGGTTCGATTCCCGGGTCGGGCAAATTGTTATTGAGTTTTTCTGTTAGAAAATTCTCAGTAGCTGCCCGGAGTTTGGAAATGTGCCCGGTAGATGGCAATAGGCTCACCACCTATTACATGGGACTTAATAACAGCATTGGTGAAATGTGGGTGTACAACTGTGTACATCTCTGCCTACCCCTTCGGGGAATACAGGCGTGATGCTATGTTATGTTATGTTTATATAGATCTAATATCTTAATTTTAGATTAATACTAGCTTCTGCCCACGACTTCGTCTGCGTGGACTTCAGAATTGTGTCCAGCCGGGATAAAAAAATTCCCTGTGTTAATCCAGGTTATAAACTAACTGTGTGCCAATTTCATCCAAATCCGTACAGTAGTTATTGCGTGAAAGAATAACTAACATCCATACATACAAACTTTTGCGTTTGTAATATTAATAGGATAGTAGGATTCTATTAAATACATCTGGGTTTTTGAAAACTAAAGGCGTTACTGCACGCTCAATTATTGATGGACTGATTTGCAAACAATATGAGGGGTTAGTTAGTGTATGAAGGAATCAAGCACTTATAATTCTGTACTCAGTACCACCTAAATTATTTACGTGTGAAAGCAATCTGACAATATACGTGTCTGGCAATAAGCATGCTAATCTTTTCTTGAAACATTGGGTGACACCAGGTTACACTTACGGCGCGGTGTTGGGTCAACCAGATGAGCTTTGACCCATATGGACCCACAACACGTTGCGATATACTTGCACATTATAACACTAGTAGTGCACACCGACGGCCTAAGTATACAACTCAATTCTGTGAAAGAGACTGATCGGGTGTGGTGTTTCGACGTAATGGCATAAATCTGCACGAGCACATTATTTAACAACATTTATCTAGCGGTCGCAAACGCGGCTGCTGAGCGTGTGGTCCTGGGTTCGAGTCCCAGGTCGGACAGTATTATTGTCTGGGAATCGAACCCTGATCCATCACACTCAGCAGTGATACATAAAACCTTGATTTGGTCTGCATTTTATTGAAATCATAAGCATTAGTACGAGTACCTCGTGTATGTCAAAAAAATACTTTATGTGAATTCCTTTATCATTCAACATTTTGAGCTAGTTGGAAGAAAATGGTGACTCCAAAATTATAATGATTATATTTATTTGCTTGTAATATTAAATTGCCAAAAATGAGCGACTGCCATAGATTTAGAATAATTTTGTTAACTGCGAAGCTGACGAGATATGCATGGAAGATTAAGAAACATGCCCCCAAAATAAATTATGCTAAGCGCAAGAGAGAATGATAATGGGATGAAGATCTTGAGTCTTCTTCCATACGATATAGTCAGCCTGAAAAATTCAGCGGCAATAAAAAAAAATTGGTCATTTATTTGAAAAATATTTATACTAACTGCCGAGGAACTTATCAATCAAAAATGAACCTTCATTAGATTAGTAAAAGAGGTTTCTCCCATACTCTCAAATTATTTAGTAACCTTGAATACAACTAGACTTTGGATACTTACCGTACACCAATTAAATCAAAATAATTTACTGTTATTGTATGATCGTTTTAATATAATCAGGACTAATAAAATTAGATTTTTATTTACACATGGCCACTTGTTATAATATTTTACCTAAGTGAGTATTTTATAACATTACAAAATCAAGTAACTCATAGGTACAAACATTAATAAGAATCAACTAAAATTTATTTAATTCCTTGTTAAACACGTTGCTTTTGCCTTGGAGATCGTCTTCTCGGAGATATGTGAACAGCTTTTAGCGGCGTGTTAGTCCTTCTGAGATCATTACTTAAGGCTGGCAGTCGAGAACTTTTAGGAGTACAAAGAGGCTTTTTCAATACTGGTATTTGTGGGGTCCTCATTAACATACCTTGCGGAGAAACTACTTTTTTAACTGGCGGCGTGGTTTTTCGCGCGTTTCGCCAATTGTCGACATCATCTTTACCGGGAACATTCAAACGATACGACTTCGAGAGGACGTTTGACGAGACTTCTACATTCCTTGCAACCCTGACAGGAATATTTGGAGATACGACAGTTTGTATTTTAGGCTTTACATGGGCTACAATCTTCTGGGGTTTAATTTGCTGACTATTTATTCTTGGTTTTCTCGCAAAACCGTTTTGGGCGGTCTTATCTTGTCTCTCCGAGGATTTATCGGAACTCGATTCGAAGAGCTTAGCTTTAGCGAGAACGGCCCCGGCGTTCTGTCGTCGCAGCTTGTTTACTGAAGGTCTTCCCGTCTGACCACTTTTCTCTAATTCCCCAGTCTTATCCATAAAGAACGCCGCGGCATTCCGCCATTTATGTTGTGATTGTGGGGGACTTGGCTTTCGATCCCTATAAGTAATATTTTGGTAGCATCTAGCTAAAGAACTATTATTTGACTTGCCACTAGAGTTCAAAGTATTATTCATTGAGTTTTCTGAAGTTGTATTGTCCCAACTATTGTTGATTGTGATATTCAAAGACCTACGCGCTGGTATTCTACTAATAGGTTTTTCGGTGCTATAGTCAGGTATAAGGCTGATTCGTTTCCGTAAGCGATATTTCTGACTTGAGTCTGACACGTTGTTTGGTGAGTTTTCAGACATGGACGCATCCCATTCATTTACTCTTGATTTCTGTGCTTCTAAGTCAGGTTTTGCTGTACTAGTTCGTTCTCTACGATTTGGTGCCACATATGGATAAAACCTATCTGCATTATGACTAGATTGCGACTGTGATGACACATTCCAGGACTTATGTCTTACGATCTTGGTGATGTTCTCCTTGGATCGCCGTCGTATAGTGCCGATTTTACGCGCACTTGGTGATCGTATTATCTTGGCTTCTTCGTTGGGTCGTATTTTCAGTTCTTTACTTAATCTCCGCGCCAAATGATCAGAACTGGGGCAGTTCAACATAGCAACTTCTTCCAAGGTTTGTTCATAGACATTTTGTACTTGTTGTAGAGGCTGTACTCTAGGTATAACATCTGTGAATTCTCTAGACAGTCTGTTTTCGATAGCTGATACTCTGCTTTTAATTTCTTCGTATTCCTGTTTGGAGATCCTAACATAATCTTTATCCGACTGCTTCATATCGGGAGATAAGTCTATTGTGTCGTGGTTACTGAACAAATTATCAGAAGAAGTTAACATGTCTTCACTGCTGACGCTTGTTTCAGAGTTCTTGTGAGAACTGAAGTCCCTGTTGATTATTGGAGTACTTCTTGCGTCCATAAGGCTCAGTCGTAATCGTTTTCGCTCAAGACCCCTACAAAAGAAGTGGTATAAATGATTACTGTCAAGAATAATTATTTGCTCTTTTAAAAAGATATACCTAGACATGGCTGGGAAGTTATATTATATTATTAATTATTATAGTCACTATGAAATTTTATATATTTATATAAATAATTTGGTTAACAAGCAAATATAAATATATCACAGAACTTACATTTTCATTGGTGTGAAGGATAATTCCTTCTGTGGAAGCCCTTTTGTTATTTCTTTCCTGCGAAATGAAATAATACAGATATTATATTATTCAGCAGCATTATTTTCCAATGCAGATTCTTCGCCTCTTCCA
Organism: Xylocampa areola; assembly: GCA_935421205.1. Classification (NCBI taxonomy): domain Eukaryota; kingdom Metazoa; phylum Arthropoda; class Insecta; order Lepidoptera; family Noctuidae; genus Xylocampa; species Xylocampa areola. The sequence goes on along the minus strand of OW285217.1, from coordinate 6,331,791 downwards.
CTTAGGCATTTATGAAATGTACATACATACATAGAACTACCCTAACATGAGGTATAATTATACAACTTGCTACATTTAACAATATTAATTATGTATGGGTAGAATAAACCTATTTTTACAGATAAATCTTTCAAACGCCTTAATGAATGTGTTGCGATCTGTAAGGTTATCATTTTTGTGGAAATAAATATACAGTAGTGAACAGGAATCCAAACTTCGCCTCTCAGGTGAATACTCCAGGCGCTGTGACCACTAAGCCATCTCAACCTCTGCTTGGTACTCTGAATTCTTCATCCACATTTTAATACATCTTTTGGTGACGTTTTCACTATATAATCAGTCCCCATACCTTCAATTACTGATCACGGACCGTATTTATCATTCAACAAAAATGTATATCTTTAAACCTACTTGGTTTTAGCAGAAAGGCCCTCATAAGTGTCGAACTTCCGTTTGGCTGCAGATTTGCTCAGAACTGGAGTCTTGCCATTCTCATTGACTGTGGCCGGCGTGTGTACACTACCAGACACCATTTTGCGGAGGCCGCTTAATACTCCTATAACAAAAGAACATTAAAAATAAAACACATTCAATTTCTTTTTTTACAGTATATGTTGCCCGTCACTAAGAATTTCTTCCTGTATCGTGGGTGGGTTTACAGACATATAATCTCACATGCACACACACCCAGACCCGAAACAATCATCTGTAGATCATATAAATATTTGTACCAGGAATCGAACCAGCGACACGCGGCGCAGCAGTCGGTCTCTCAACCACAACGCTAACCGCGCTGTCAAATTGTCTCTAATCATCACATCTTTCACCTATGTGAGAGCTAAAAAAGTCTACTCTCAAATATTAAATAACTATCACCATCATGCCCTTATCCCAATTTATTTGGGGTGGGCGCAACATACCTGTATCAGTCATGCTGCTAAAGTTTTGGCTATGTTTTAAGACCGGCCGCCTGCCTGACGTCAACCCTCTTTGGGAATGCTGTTGTTGGTGGTAAACGCCACCGATACTGTCTCCTTCTATCTAGCTATGTCAACACCAAATGTTATCCATGTTCTGATGCTATCCTAATATCACACTCCACTAACCTGGCTATAATAACATATACGGTCTACAATCCATACGATACCTAAATAGCATAATTATTCACGAAACCAACAAGTTCGGTATAAATCTTTGAAAAGCATTAACGCATGCTTAGCGATCTTCGATCTTTTTCCATTTAATATAATAACTTTAAACAAGTTCGGTCTCTGTTATAATACACACGATTCATCTTGTCTCTCACAGGGTTTAGGGTATTTAAAACGGAAATTGTAGCAAAGTATCCATTGTGTTGTACAAATATTAAATAACTATAGGGGCGGTAATTAGATCATTAGAAATATGATTTTAGTTTCTATACATAATCTCCTTAATCATTTATTAGGCATGAAGATGACTTAAATATATTTAAGCTAAAATATTTCTGAAGTCTGTTGCCATCTCTTTCTTTGGAATTTACTTCACAGAGAAGCAATAGTTACAGCAAAGGATTGAGTGGCTACTTTAATTAATACATCGAGTGGGATTTCAGTGGCTATGCGACAGGCATATTTTCAGAATGCCATATTTTATTAGTATAGCCATTATTCAAGATAAATCTTTGAAAAGCATTAACACATGCTTAGCAAACTCTAAAGTTACAATATTAAATGGAAAAAATGTTTAGTTGTGTCGGTTCGGTCACCTGAATAGGCACTGAATTGATAGCAATTACGTCGCCAAAAAGACGTGTTAAAATATGGATGAAGAATTCGCGGTGGTGAGCAGAGGTGGAGATGGCTTAGTTATTTAATATTGTAACTTTATAGCCATTATACTATCTACAAATAAAATCTTTCTTAAAATATTGTCATTCTCAAGTGAAAGGATTGATATAAAAAACAACTAAAAGATTCTAGCTAGTGTAGCTTGCCACAGAGAGCCCACATTTACTTTCTTAAAGTGGCGGTCAAAAGGTTAATTATATTCCTTAGAAAAATATGTATGTGCCACCAAAATTACTTTCTAAAGTACTTTCTCCTTAGACTTGTACTACAACAACAACAAAAAACAGCTCACTGTTTAGAGAACCACTGCGTCTTTTCTTTTTCCTCCTTGCAAGATAGCCATCGGAATCATCGTCAAGCTGCGACATTAGTTCTTCAGTTAATTTTCCTATGTGTTGCGCGTTTTCGATGAACATCTGACAATACACCAATTAAACACACAAATATTATTTAGTGACTATGATTTCTTCCTCAGTTTTCTTGGCTTACTGTTAATTTATATGCTAGTAATCATGTAGAAATGCGAGCATTGAATTGTACATTGCTAGAAATAGTAACTATCCATTTGTGCAACAGTTATTCATATTATTTATAGAAACATAAGACTTGTGATGGCCGAGTGGTTACAGGCCCGCCTCCTGAGCCACAGGTTGTGGGTTCAAACCTAGCCATGTACCAATGTGACTTTTTCAATGTCATATGTACTTTCTTAGTTCATCTAAGACATCACAGACATATGGTGAAGGAAAACATCATGAGGAAACCTGGTCTTTGTAGTCTGAAATCACCAACCCACAGGGAGCTAGCATGGTGATTAAGCTTGTGCCTTCTCTGTATGAGAAGAGGCCCTTGCCCTGCAGTGGGACAGCTATGGGCTGGTTATTTTTTATTTTTAGTAGGAACATTAGTTTAGTAGTTAAGTTTTCCTGGTCTGAATATATGTTGCCGATTGAAATACAGAGAAATCAAGAGTAGTCACTTGTCTTAGAATAATATCAGTTAGTACCTTAACAAGTGCAACATGGTGCTCCAGTCTCTGGGCAGATGCTGCAGCAGGTAATGGCATAATACTGGGTGCCATCACTATAGCCAGGTTCGATGTGTCCATCAAATTGTCCTTGTGTTTAGATGCTAGGAAGTTTAGTAACTAGAATACAAAAAAGTATAATAAATTTAATACAAGAAAATAAAATCAGACTCATTCCTGTATTAACAATATTTTGATAGTTTATACAACAATATTTTCAATAAAACATGTTCTTTATCATTATTCTGTTTCAAAGTAATGCTAATCATCCATTATTAAATATTAAATACATAGTTAACATTGACTGAAAGAAAATAAAGTAATTCAGATTTCAATATTTTTTCCACTTTGACTTTACTGTCTCTTGGTTAGGAAGCTCTATGCTAGACATCCATAAAGGCTTAATTTATAAAAATTCACAACACTCCTACCTCCATAATATAATGTAACAGATGAACATGTAATACTGGTAGTAACAACAAAGTGTGCAGAATAGGCTTCAAAGCATCTTCTCCGGCAGTCAGTCTACATCTCAACAACAAGTCTTGTACTTCTGCACTTATTAGAGGCTCTGGTAAACATCGGAGGTACAGCTTCAGTACACTTGCTACATCTATAGGATGGTGTCCTTCTGATACACAGCCCCCTGCATCTAATAACCTCTGTAAATTAATATCATTGTCTGTTTAGATTTACATCTAGCGTAATAAGAACATCAATAAATTATTGATAAAAGATAATACCTATCAGAGTAGCTGCACTAAAACAAGCCTTAACCATCAACAGTATTTTCAGATTTTTTCTTATTAGTATTAACAGAAGACTGAAGGCAAAAAAAGGAATTTTGGAGGGAAATAAATTTTAGAACAACAATACTTGACACTTCAAATAATTTGGATCTAAGTTGAACATCTGTGCATACCTTTATATCCTTTTGACGATTCTGTGACCCTGCTTTACGGAATAGTCCTTCAACATGGGCATTAGAGCGAAGCACTGAGGACATCTCAGTCACAACTATAGGAACACTTAATGTGCTGCCACAACAAATAACACTACACGATGGAACCTTCGCTAGAGGGGCCCCAAATACTGTCTTGTGGTCCTAAAACAAATATTCACGTAAGTTTAATTGACAAAATAGAACCTTTAACCATTTTCGTAACAGGAAATGCATATCCACCCACTTTAACACTTTTCAATATAATCTTCTTTAACCGATGCTTTAAACCAGCTTTTTTCAATTCTCCGACGATTATTGATTGCAATTTCCCATGATTTATACCATCCGATATTAACATCTTGTTTATTTTTAAATTCGCCAATTCAAGATTGTTTGATCAAGTTTCAAATTCGCCATCCGTAAATTCGTTAAAGATGTCGTTCCGTTACAAGTTACAGACGTGGTTACAGATAATAACTTTTTTAACGATTCTATCTCACTTATATTCTGTGATTATTGATTATGCTTATAATGGAAAGTAAAGTCGTTCTGAAATATTTTGTGTATGTCTTAAACCCGCTTATACCTGATGTTGTAATTTTTTACATAAATAAAGTGCTACTTAAATTTACCATGTTAACTAAGTAGTATGTGAAAAATATTATCTCTTCAATACAATAAGTTGTTTTTATTTTCGAAATTAATTTATATCAATAAAAATAAAAAATAATTTTAAAGATTTACGAACATAAAAGCAGATGTCACAATGACACAGTTGCGTTCCAGTATATAAAAGCTCAATCAATGTGGAAAATACGTAACCATCAACATCACTGTAGAAAGGTGAAATAGAGCAATCCCTTTGGCTGAAGTTAGAACGCTATAAAAATACACATCATGCACAATTTAAAATGTACAATTAGACTTTAATCATCTGTACCTATCAAATCAACACAATTCTAAGCAATAGATGTTTTCATAACACTTACTATAAAATAATACATTTTAACTGTGTATACGATCTTAAAAACGGGACTAACTTTATTTATTTTTTGTTCTTTCTGACGTCTGTTACAATATCAGAAGTTGGCAATAAAACTAATATAGTAATAAATTTTAAAATGATTGAACTGTCAGCAAAGTTAACGACTGGAACAGTTTATTTAGCTGGCGAAGCCTTGGAATGCTGTATATCGTTTTGCTATACTGCTCAACCAGAGCATAGGAATTCTCAGGGTCACTGGTAATCCATTGATAGATTATATTTCTTTCTTTGTTTCAAAGTGTTTATATTTCGTTCAATGTTCTACCCATCGTGACATCGATTGCTGATTAACTTGGTCTGTACTTTGTCTCTTGAACTTATTGTGGAATTTATCCGTCTACATGCACAACTATTTAGAATTAGCATATTTTTGTTAATACATTGAGAAAACACTTCTATTTTCAGTGATGCACTAGAAAACCTAGCATGGGCCTCAGCTCAGATCCACTGTTTCTACTCTACATCAAAGAACACAGGTGATAAGACACCAACTATTGGCAAGACAACCTCCTTGGAAGTCACCTCCTGTGATATAGGAGATGTTATATTCCACACCAAACCCAAAATCTTGTTCTGTGATTTAACTATACCATTGGGTGAGACTAAAACTTGTAAGTATCATATTAACCTTTCGGCTCAGTAACATACAGATCTGTACGTTGTAACAATAAAAATCTATTGTGTCTGCTAATGACTGACGCAACAGCTTAAGAAGAAAAACACATTTATAATATTTATTTTCAAAAGCCTGCATAATATATGTATAGAGGTAATGGATAAGATCATCTCAAAACACATCAAGACTATCCTAATGATACATAATTATCTTGCAGTCTGGTATCGAGAATCACTACCAATAGAAGCTCCACCTTCATACAGAGGGACATCAGTCAAATATTCCTACAAAATCACTATTGCAACCCAGAAGGTTGGTTCCCACATCAAAATGGTCCGAATACCATTCAGAGTGTTACCCATCAGTCCTATCATGAACATGCAAGATTTAGCAGCTCTGTGTGGTAATGAAACAACAGAGGAACTGCAGCCCACCAACCCATTCTCCGAGGAGAGGAAAGTTGAAACACCTTTAACAATGGCTTTACAAGTTTTACAGGTAATGTGAATCAATGTAGTTTTGTTCAGTTTGTATTTATGTATGGTTACAACACTAAACATTAACACATTGAGTTATTGGCTTAAACCACACCAAGCACTGCTGACTTATAGAAGTATCTACTTCATACTTTTTATACAAATAATAATTATGATTATTATTTTCTTAATGGACAAAGCTTATATTTCAGAACCTCACAGCCAGAAGAAGTCCTAACTCATACATGATTACAAATACTAGAGGCAAGGTGGGCCGCTTCTGTCTGTTCAAGTCAGCTTACAAGCTTGGTGAAGATATTGTTGGAACTTTCGACTTCTCTGTGGGGACTGTCACATGCATGCAGGTAATATTGACTAAGAGGCAAACTTTTATTCCAAAAACAATATTTATCACAAAAGACAACCTGATCCCAATATATTGAGCAAAATACTCAACAGCCACCACTCAAAGGGTACTATACAGTTGAGTCCTGCACCACTTTACTATGTCATTCTAATTGTACAACATTTAATATGAAACCTAGTGCTATCAATTACTCCTACAGAATACTGCAGCTTTAGTATTATTTCAGTGACTTTCAGCACATATAAATTATTTAAATAAAAATCAAATTAAAAATTTTACTTCCAGGTCTCAGTATCACTACAACCAGAAGAGGTAATAAAATCAAAGTCTCCTTCCAAAAACATGAACAAGGATACCAGCAGCAGATCTATGACAGTTGCCAGATATCATGAAGTGACATTGGGACTCACACAGTCTCAGTTAATATTACCCATACCTTTGCATATCACACCAGCATTTGAAGTTGATGATGGTAAATATACAAGGTTTTATTCAATACAATACAATATTTATATATGTATATGATAGCCAGATTTATGAGAAATAGTATAGTCTATCTAACATTCCGCTATACCTCTTAACCTTTCGGCTCAGTAACAAACAGATCTGTATGTTGTAACAATAAAAATCTATTGTGTCTGCTAATGACTGAGGCAACAGCTTAACTAGCCTTTAATATAGATTTTTGTTAAGTTGGAAGAAAACTGCCTCGTTGGTCTAGTGGTCGCTACCGCGACTGCTAAGCATGGGGCCTCGGGTTCGATTCCCGGGTCGGGCAAATTGTTATTGAGTTTTTCTGTAAAAAAAATCTCAGTAGCAGCCCAGAGTTTGGAAATGTGCCCGGTAGATGGCAATAGGCTCACCACCTATTACATGGGACTTGATAACAGCATTGGTGAAATGTGGGTGTACAACTGTGTACATCTCTGCCTACCCCTTCGGGCCTTCGGGGAATACAGGCGTGATGCTATGTTATGTTATGGAAGAAAATGCTATAATGTCCTAAAATAATATTGGGCTTTAACACATAAAAAAAGTCCGATATACCATCTGCCTATTTCTTATACATAAACCACAATATGGTATTTTGTGCCCCAAAATTACTGACAATGAAAAAGGGATTTATGAGCGTTATTATTAGGTATAGCATATTAATCTTTACAATCGGAAGTTACTTCATCATCAATTCAATTTTATGAAGATAAACTTTCCCTTTTATAGCATGTTATTTGGGTGCATAATTTAGGATATAATGGAAATGTGACGCATAAATCCCACCCGACGAGAATTCAGCATTTCCAAGACGACATGAACTGTGAATTATTCTTTATTTGTTGGTTAGTACTAAGTAGTTAATTAAAATATAATTATAACTGCGGGGCAGAGGTAGTTTTTAAGATGTTGCAACTCCTACATATAACTAATATCTATAGATATCAGTAACTAATAGTTTTGGTTGCATCTCTTGATTGAGAGTCTGTAAACTGGATGCTAGAACTAGATCCAGTCTAATTTAAGTAATTAATATATTCAAGTACAGAGATATACATACTATTGTAACCATAAACCTTAGAGTGCTAATAAAGAAATCTCTTTCTTTCAGTATCTTTGAGTTGGCGTCTCCATTTCGAATTCGTCACGACGAATGAGAAGCTATTACCTAATCCAGAAGAAAAAGAATGGACTGCTCCCCTCAATGTACCTATAGAGACTATGGTATGGAATCTGCCAGTAAAAATATATTCCACTTTGCCTAAGCAGATCACACAGCATTCTGTGGGCAATGATGCATATACCATGTTTATTAAATAGTATGTATGTTTATCAAATGGTAAATACATTATCTAGATTCATCAATTGGCAATTGTATTTATTAGTATGGATGAGCATCCAATTTGCTGATGTGTCCATATTACAGTAAGGTTTCTGATCATAATTTGTTTACCAATGTTTGTTTTTTAATTTAAATTAAGTCCAGTTATTCATTTGTTATTTGTAGAAAAAATTGTTTATTTGATATGAGTTTTAATAAAGAGATATATTATGTTAATACTTTTATTAAATCAACAATGATAGTGTCTATATTTTTAAGGTAGACTGTATTATGTATCATAGAATAAGCTATGGAATTTGGGATGATAGTGTAAGATATAAAATAATGTATATAATTGTATAATATAAAATATGTGATTGTGTGATGTTGTTTATCAGATAATGGTAAAAAAATTGATTATTAGTATTTACAATTATTTATTAAAATATTACATAAACTATGAAGTTTTCATTCATCTACTGACTCTTTATCCCAATCTTTCATTTTGGCGCCCATCATGAAGTCATCTCTGAAATATGAAAATAAAGTTACTTTATAGGATTTGACAGAACAAGCATTTGCAAATAAATTGAAACTAAATTACAATTTTGGCAAATATACAATATTTACATTACATCATAAGTCATAGGGAGGTTTATTAGGCCCCCTTTGTTAGCCCATCCAGCCTTTTCCCAAATACTCTTCAAGATGCTGTTAGTGCTACCCCCTAGTAAGGGTATTATTGATAAGAAGTAATCATCAGTGTATATATCTCATGTACTAACTACAAAAAGCCTCTACAGCAACACCCTTGTAGTGTGTGACGCGCCTCTTCCATATATATTGTTAAGTTAGCTTGTAAGTGACATCATTATATTACACAGTTCGAACCTATTTACACGTGTTTGATTGAGTACACTACCTCACACATTACACCCTAAATAAAATTAGTTAATTGTTAATTACCTCAGTGCACTCCATTTTGGCTTGTCCTCATCTTTGACTTCATTCTTTGTAACTTTAGTTGCTTCATCTACAATTATTGATTTACTTTGTCCCATAAGTGTGTCTAAAAAGGCTCTCTTATCAAATTTTTTCAATATTTTTTCTTTTTTGCCTTCCGACAAGTCATTTCTTTCCATTTCTGATTCAATGGATTTTTGTTGATTTCTGACAGCATTGAAGAGTTGGACCATACCCTTTGTAGCTATTTTGTTCAGTAATCGTTCTCTGTCTTTTTCTAGAACATTGGGCTTTACTCTTATTGATGGTTTTTCATGTTTCTGAAGAACAAAATTTGTATCAAGAAAATCTATATACAGATTCAACATAAGAGATGAGGCTAAATAGAAACAATGGAAAAAGCTTTTAAATGATATTAAATTAAAATCATTTGCAAAAATGAAAAAAATTAATGATTAAATCAAAGTAGTTTGACAATAGATGATTAACAAACTACACAACATAATATTATTTTGCTGTATGTCAATATTTATTTTATATATTTGAATATGTGATCTGATATGAGAACCTATGAATTGACAGGAAGGGTATGAATAAAATAATCATAATAAAAATATAATAGCTTCAGAAAATAGAATACCAACATAAGATTTATTTCAGATATTTATTAAATGTATAGTATATTACTTGCAAAGTCACTTACAACTTTTTTTGCTGGAGGTTCTGATGTCACCAGTTCTTCTTTCTTCAATTCTGGTTTCTTTTCTTCTGTGGCTCCTATGACTTCAAATGCTGGTTTCTCCTCTTTGACAGTTTTGACAATATCAGAATGTTTTTTAGCTCTTGATAACACAAGTGTCTTTTTATTTTTAGGTTTACTTGATCCTAAAATCTTTGCCACAGAATCTGCCCAGCCTTCATTGGTTACGAGAGCAGTTTTTGGGTTTTCTCCATCATCGGAATCGTCAGGGGCGTCTGAAGCAGCACTTTCTGCATCAGCTTCAATGCCATCCTCAAGGTTGTCATTTACGTCTTCAATTTCATTCTCTGACGGTTCGGATTCCTCCGCGCTTGATGAATCCGATTCAGAGTCCACTATAATTTTATTAATTAAAAATGAAAGGAAGTAGTTACACTTAATGTATGTTCATGAATTAGGTTCAAGATTCAAGACATAGAAATAATATTTACAATGCTATAAAACTTACTTGATACTGTCAATACGGGTTTATTCATTGTTTCTGCTACTACCATATTTTAATATGCGTCAGGATATTTATTTGTAGTATTAAATTTAATGGTGTATTAGTCTGCTTAATTCTCTTTTCACGTGTTTTGTAATTGTTTAGTTTCTCTAAAATACTCGCCGTGCACATGTGAAATTGCGAATTGACAGCACAATCACAGATTGACAGTGACATGGGGGGGGGATTGACATCTGCCAAACTCTACGAATTTGATTTTTAGTTTTAGAATTTGGAGCATATCTACAGAACAGGGAACTATATTCTTCTTCTTTCTTTTCCTGCTAATTTGTGAAAATTATTAGCTTATCCTATTAAAAAATGAGATCTTAAATTTATAAGCACTGGTCGCAAACTTAAGTTTTTCTAGCAAATAAACGAGTATAAGATGCATCTGTAGGTCAGGGTATCTGTAGGTCACTCTTCAGTCTGCTTGGAGTCTTATACAATAAATATTGAATACTAATTTAAAGTTTAAAGTACTTTAAAGCTATAAAATAATTAATTAGGACCCCTTGAAAAGCTTGGTCAATGGAAGTAACTTAATTACCCGTAAATTAAGCTTAAATTGTAGGTATGTAGAAATCATTCCATCTGGGTAATGGAACGCAACTTTGATATATTGATTTACGTTCCGTACCTACTAGAATTACCTTCTAAGTTCTACCTGTTGAATTTGTTACGAACTTACGATTCGAGTGGAGTAACATGAACTTCTTAAATTCCATATAAAATAGAAATACGAATTAGTCCATCCAGTGTTTAAAGAAATTGACTTATTTGTCTATAAATATATACCTGCTCAGTTAGGATTAAATATTCTAATAAACAGTGTAATATTTTGGATATACGTAAAAAAGATCACTACAATAATGTTGAAATTATATTTCACAAATTTTTACTGATATATCTTACATCTATAATGTCCATTTAAAAGTAGTTCTTAATAAATTATGACGTGTCAAACTCAAAACATTGCCCACTAATTAAGTGAACCGGAACGTAAAACTGTTTTTAAAAATAAAGTACAGCTGATCGACAAGGCACGAGAAGATAGAAGTTTTGTTTCATTCGTGAGAAAATGGTGGTTTTGATCTAAACATGGCGAATATTGCGAACCCCATTACCTATTTAAATAAAAGGGAATATGGGCTGTTACCTGATTTTAAGTCTCAATTCTTTAATAAACGTTTAAATGCAGCAAAAAATTTATACCGACGAGAACTAGTGTGCCATTTTGGATGTGTAAATGCTATTGAGTTTTCCAGTAATGGCGAATTACTCGTATCAGGTATGTAGTTTTCCTAACATTAAGGTATATCATTCCATACCAGCAGCCTACTTGATTAGTAATTTAGTTTTTTTTATCTGACCCAATCCGCGTATTAAGGACGAAATATGTATCGATTATTTTTGTAGATATTCCAATGTAGGTAGGTACCTAACTACCTACCTATTTATTTTAATGTGGGTCTGAAACTTAGTAACATAAAATGATAAACAAGTACTTTGCAGTTTCGCCGATCACAATTTTATGTTTATATAATGTAACGAATGAAATTAACAAATTTTTTGCAGTGTTGTTTCAAACTATTGTTCTAAACAAGACTGGTGTTCTTCAGGGTTGACTCATGGGGCCCATGCTCTATAAATAATTATTGTTTGTTTCTGGCTTATCACATTTAATATGATAGTAGTAGTATTTGTAGGTATAATATACATAGTGTGATAATGCTGAGACTCAGGTGTTGTGTAGTACACAGTTGTATGCAGTTGTTTGTGATAAGGGAATAAAAATAAATAGAATGATAAATTGACCTCTTTACTTCATAATTATGTGGAAGTTATTAAAATATTGAAAAAACTGTTTTTTACATGGAGTGAAAATGGAAATTTGGATGTAAAAATATAAAAAAGAATTAAGCTTAATGAAAACCTGTAGACTTACTTTAGAAAATATTCCCAATGTATATTTTCATGCGGTGTTGTGGTGGCTGAGTGGGCCCATCTCCTGAGCTAGTTTGGTGATTAAGCTCGTGCCTTCTCTGTATGCAAAGAGGCCCTTGCCCTGCAGTGGGACAGTTGATTTCTGTTTTTTTTTTGCAAGAGTTGCATATAAATATTGAAATAAGATTTTACTTTGCACATATACTTCAAAATAGAGAAAGCTGTGTGTGAATTGATATAACATTAGAATTGGATTGGAATCAAAATTAAATTGAAGAGTGATTGGGATCAAGAGATAAATTCTGAGATCATTAACAAAGAGGTTTCCAGATACTGCTACTAACTCAACACTCATGCCCTTATCTTCAGCTGTGGCTAAAATCAAGTGACTCTGTCAATCTGTCTGTATGACATTTAATTAAGCAGAATGTTAACAATTTGGTTCTGTCACTACATAGTAATCAAATAGATGTTGCTAACATCACCATAGAACAGCCGTTAAACCCTACTCACAACCATATTTTGCTTTGTTTAAATTATAACTTTTTAAGTTTTGAGGCTGATTGCGTTCCAAACACTGCCCAACACTCTACACTCCTTATCTTCACATGATTCTAGAATGGAATGACATTCTAGCTTATTCTTGAATAACATTCCGATTTAGATACTCAGTGTCTCTTGAGGATATAGTTATCATGACAGGAAAGGTGAAATTACTTAACAGCCAAATATTTCTGGGGCTGTTAAATAATTTCGCCTATTCTGTAACAATATTACATTCAAATCAATTCTAATCTCTTTATATCTAGAAAAGTCAATAACTCACCTGTTCTGTTGGCTGTAAGGTATCATAATAATGATCTGCTTGTGTAACATGTTTAGAACACAATTTTAGAATGAGGAAGATAACATAGCTTGATTTAGCTGGTGTAATCTTCTGTAGAAGAAAAGCATTATCGTCTGGTTCATTAATTGACCTTTATTCAGTTACTTACTATTTCTATCAGTAAAATTAGGTACGGCTCTACCAGGCACTTAGCAATAGCAGCAAAGTAAGGCCTGTTACTTAGGAGTGATGACCTCGATGATGAGGGCCTGATTCCATGTCTTCAGTTACCATGCTGTTTCTCCAGCCAAGCGTGTCTAAAGCTATGCAGTTGTGCATGCATAGCTTCCGACTGAGAGCCGGTACACTGTCACAAGCAAAAGCGTATAGGACACCTTTTGCTAAGGGGTAATGCTTGTAAAGACTATTGAAAGTGAGAGATACAAACTACTCCTACCCTGGTAGCGTAAGTTGCAGCAGGAGGCGCAAGGTGGAGAACAATTTCCACCCAGAATGAGTGTGTGACCGAGATAATAGTGCACGACTCTCCAAAGAGATGCAAGTTGATTGTGACCAATCTGCACAACGTAACCGAGTGCCGTCACCTTCGGCTGACTAGGTGTCTAGGACCTGTAGGGAGGCGAAGAATACAGTTGTTATACTGGAATTGCGGTTAAAGAAACTGTAGGTACACTGGTTTTTAAACACATTATACAATGAAAGTTATGGCAAAGCATATTCCAAGAAGACTGACATGAACTTACAAGACAAAAGCATATCCACATGCAATCTCCTTTGCGTCATGACAGAAGTGAAGTCATACGACCGTGTACAAATACATACACAATAGCATAAATGCCAACTGGTTAGTCTAACCCCGCGGCCGACTCGACGAGTGGCGAGAGAAATAGTCAGGGAAGTGGGCAGAGACGTATTGTCACGTCTTGCCGCTAGTCCCGCCCGTCAATAAAATTGTTGTCGGTAGCTTTTTTCCACAAAATGCTTCGATCTGGATTCGGATTCGCACGCTGCCATAATGTTATTGTCGTCCATTGCACGGCGAATACTGTAAAGCGGAGCAACGCGATGAATGTCGCGAGTAGGGTTAGTGTGTGGCTGCTAGGGTAATATTTGCGGCAGCGCGATGAGCAGCGCGAGTAGCATTGCGAGGAACATGGTGTAGCTGAGGGGTAAAACCTGCCTAGACGAGGAGAATAGATTCGTAAATGGGGCCAAAATTAAATACGCGTGACAGGTAACAGGCTTTAACATCTTTACCATGCCAGAGATGTCATAAGACATTTGGATAATGTTCTTTGTCCCAAAGAATTTACTAGACAAAAACGTAATGAGGAAGTTGGAGGTCCTTACCCAATCAAAGTCACGAATGAAAGCAGTTGTAACAGAAATAAACTGCTTTTTATGCATATACAAGATTTTGTGTTATCAGGTGGAGATGACAGGAGGGTAATGCTCTGGCAGTTCGGGCAGGCCATCTTGGATCGGGGCAAGCCCGAAGCTATGAAGGGTTTGCATCAGTCCAATGTCTTCTGCATCGGCATCACCAATGACAACCAGAAGATATACTCGGGGGGGAATGATGATATTGTAAGTGAATGCAGGTTATTCATACCTTTCCATTAAAGTCGAGTATTGGAATTAACATTTAAGATATGTGTTAAGAAGTGTGTTAAGTACAATATGTGATAAGAAGACAAAAATATACGCTAGTAAACAGCTTATTTATACTAGCAAGTATATTTTAATTGCCTCGTTGGTGTAGTGGTTCTAAGCGCGACTGAGCATGAGGTCTTGGTTTCGATTTCCGGATCGGGCAAAGTGTTATTGGGTTTTTCTGATAGATAATTCTCAGTAGCAACCCCGGAGTTTGGAATTATGCCTGGGACTTAATAACAGCGTTTGAATTGTGTATACCTCTGCCTAGCCCTTTGGGAAATACATATAATAAATACAATACAATGCTATGTTAATTACATTTTATGTGAATTAAAGTCTAGCCTGTCGCAAGTGTCGGAACAACACAGGGAGTACTTTTTGAAGTACTAAGATGTCCCTGAGATGATTTTAAGACAATTTCCTGTTCTGGAATTGAATTGTCCAGTAGTGTATAGTAACACGTAAGTGAATGTAAACACAGGTGATAGTCCACGACCTAGAGAGCAAGTGTCCGTTGGAAGTGCTCCAGCATCAGCGTGCAGTGTGCAGCCTGAGCATCGACCCGTTCAACGAGCGGGTCGTCACCACCGCCGGCAATGATGGAAGACTGCTCTTATTTGATACAAGGCAGTCTGTTCATGGTGAGGAAAAAAATATTTATTAATTAGAGTTAACGGACCACCCTTAAGGACTACCTTAAAATTTAAGAAACAGGGACCGAATGTTACTCCTTATTCTGATATCTCGACGATACGCCTTTGGTTTCCGTGCAATTTTGAAAACAATCACAGAAGTAAATTGTTGTTATTTTAAGCCCTGAGAAAGGTAATTTCATAGAACCTTAATTGTTAGTACTTAGTTCCGATTTAAATCATAAAGTATATTTTATTCGTCTTCTTTTTTCGTGAGGTTAGAAGCCAATCTTGTGTTACGAGTTGTTCAAACCACCCGTAGGCCTCTAGCAGCTGGGACCAGTGGTTTACGTGCTCTCCGTATTACGGAGACGCTCTAATGAAAACGTTACTAGTAGTCGCCCATCTATACTATACTACAATAAGTCTACAAGCACCAATCCCTAGGTAAAACTACGAACGTTAACTTAGAGTTTTGGATTTCCTTATTGATGTACACAGAGTCGCTGGTGATATCTCGCAGTCGCAAAGCGTTCCACGGTGTGATGTTCCACCCGGCACAGATGGGCATGCTCACGTCGGCTAACGCCCGCGATGGCGTCGCGCTGTGGGACCTGCGCTCACCTAAACAGTTAGTACCCATGCAACATGACACATTATTAAAGACAGATTATAATATTGATTCGTTCTTCAGTAGGTTTATTAATGACGATTGAAAATAGGCAATTATTATCTACAATATACAATAATCCAGTCTGCAGTATATCTTTTGGCATAGCTTTTACAATACATATAAAACTGCCTCAAATAGTGGTTCAAATATGAAGTATATGAAATGTTACCTAATTTAATGATTTATATTCATCTGAAGTTTTCAACAAATAAATATAGGATTCCATTCTATATTCATTGGTATAAATCCTGTTATAAAGCCCAGTCCTTCGGTATGCGGGCAACAACGGCACCTGCCAGAATTGTATGAGCGTTCGCTTCAACTCGGCTGGGACCCACATATTGGCACTACGACGTCGTCTGGCGCCAGTCCTCTACGCCGTACATTCACCGGACCCTGTAGCAGAGTTCTATCATCAAGATTATTATAACTCTTGCACCATGAAGAGTTGTACCTTTGCTGGGGAGGGCGATCAGTTTGTGCTGTCAGGGTCGGATGACTTTAATTTATATATGTGGAAGATTCCTCATTGTGGTGGTCCTGGTTATGGTGAGTGATGAAATTTTGAACATTTGTTTATGATACAGTTTTGAACATATTTAAAGATAACAAAAATGAATGCTCTACATTGGAGATTCATTCTTTATTATACACACAAAACACCCAATGTTCAGCTTGTTAATCTGTCTCCTTGTTAATGTCCGTCATTAATGTTTTTGAATGATTTAAAAATGGTATTTGTTTTGGACAAAATCTTTTGACATAGTAGCATTAGTGAATTAAAATATTTCCATCTTTCAGATATGGTAGTAGAACCGCCACATATAGTTCTATATGGTCACAGGTCGATTGTGAACCAAGTACGGTATAACCCTCACTACTGTCTCATTGCCTCATCAGGTGTCGAGAAAATTATCAAGGTTTGTAAAACATATATAAAATATATCAGGAATTAATTATTCTGTGCCCCATTAATAATTAATTACCCAATTGCAAAAAAAAATGCTGCATTATTAATAAATATCTACATTTTAAATATTATTATTTTTTGTTAAATCCCCTTTGTATTACAAAAAATTAAGACCAGAACTCTGAAAGGCTTAATCAGATTAAATAAAATGAACATATTCTGATATTCAAATTTCCAGGTGTGGTCGGCAGTAGAGTTTCCTCAGATGCGCGGCGCTTTGTTGGAGGAGGCGCAGGGCTCCGACAACCCGCGTGAGATCTACAGCCACGAGGACTACGTGTCTCTGGTGCACCACAGCGGACAGGTTGGTAGAACGCCTATCTCAAATTAAAATAAATAAAATTAAATCTCAATATTCTTTTAGGAAATAAAATCCTCCAACTGTGCACAATAGTTTAATTTGGGCGAGATATTAAAATAGAGGCCGACAGAACCACTGAACTAATATAATAATAAATATCATTTGATTAATTTAAACAGCCCTCTTTTCAGTACATATCACACAACTATGCGGACCAATCAACGAGTGAGGACCCGCGGATGATGGCGTTCTTCGACTCGCTAGTACAACGGGAGCTGGAATGCCTCGCGGAGGAGACTGATTCACTTGACGGATCCAGTTCCGGCGGATCGCTGCATGACAACGACTCCGAGTCGTCCGACACTGACCAGATCGTTGTCGACTTCCTGCCACTACCGCCAAAACGCGGTTCGTCGTGTTCTAAGTCTTTATTGTAAAATTTATCAGTAAATAATACTAAAACACAAGATAAAGTATAGTAGGTGGGTGTGTCTTATCTCGAAACGCGATTTCTTGGAGACTATGATAATTATCTTTTATGATATACATATCTACTGTTAAACTATATCATCATCATCAGCTAATGAGTGAGATTTGTTAATTAATCAAATTAGTCTACACAAGGTCATATGGTTATTAGTGCAAATAGTGTTAATAATTTTTTGTAACTAAAAATTTTCTTTTAAAATAACTCAATTATATTAACTTTACAGCCAATCCAAACGGGAATCGCAGTCAAAGATGTCCTAACAGACTCGCGCGACTGGTGGCACAACGCTACTCAAAGAACTTACGATCTCAGAAACGAGGATCTCTTAGGTAAGTAATAAAAGCTCTTAAACAGTCTGTAGAAACATTGGGAAAATCATATTAAAATATTTCAGTTACTTTTAAAAGAAAAACTTTATATTATTTATAGTCCTTTATTTTATTTTTTGTAAATAACCTTTTGGGTGACCTATTTTGAAGGGGAACATTTTTGGACGATCTTTTTTAGATGAAAACTTGGCACAGTAAAGCTGGAAATTCGAGATTTGGCAAATTCTGGGAGACTTCCTCTATGGCGGAAAAGCTGGAAAATTGTAAAGTATTGTCGCGGTGTTAACGAAAGGTGTAAACAAAATATTTATTCATTGCACGACAGGTTAGTTCTTTAAGTTCACCAGTAGAACGTTCGGTGTGTTGATCATATGAGAGATGGTGGTAATATTACAGGCGGAGTAAGCAGTCGCGGACGTCGATGAGCAAGTCGAGCAGTAAGTGCGTGAGCGGCGCCAGCGCCAAGGGCAAGCGGGCGCCGGCTCGGCGCACGCGCGGCCCGCGCCGACCCGCGCCGCGCGCGCACACACACGCGCACGCGCTCACGCACACGCACGCCCACACGCACGCGCACGCGCGCCTGTCCGCACCCTCCAGCGAGCGCACCGACTCCGACGAGCCGGCTCACTCGCTCTTCAGGAACAGCGGCAGGGTAAGACTCGGCTCTTATCACATAATGATAAAAAATAAACATAAGTCATAAGTCATCACAAAGGCTTTTGATTCCTCATTGGTTTTCCCAAAACTGGAGTTCTGCAACTGCAGTTTGCACGGGGCATTTAAACTGCTTAAAATAATTTTACTATTGATAGAATAATATTTTATAGAATAATTGTATTCTATTATGACTTGATTTTAACTGTCAAATGTAAAACATTATTAGATTATAAATCGCAAATATATAGATTCTAGAAACTGCTTAACTTATGATACTTATTTACGTAGTAAAGGTTTTTTAACTGAACGATATATTGTGTAATATTTCAGATGATCCGACCGCTTCGACGACGAGTTAATCTCACACGAAGCGCTAAAAGAAAAAGTAAAGTCACTAGTTATAGGAAAACAATTAATTTAAGAAGTAATGGTGAGTATTCAATAAGTTCCTATAAAATGTTATATAGAGCTATTATTAAAATAAAATAAATTATTTATATCTCTTTTATTTTAGGAGCAGCCATGGCGCAAGACAGTAGTGATAATAACAATTTTTCCAACTTCGCAAATTTTGATGATAATTTAGCACAACCAAGCACAAGCACAGGTATAGAAAACACTTAGTCATTCTTACCCAAAGTCATACACACAGATTACATTTTGATATACGCCTGACATATCTTGTACCAAAAGTCCGCTATTTAAAATCGCGATGTATATTCGCGTTATACACCATCGCCATCTTTGTATTTAAATTGTGTTCTATGATATCATAGTGGTTCCTTACAATAACGTTATTGTATATTTAGGTTACAGAGGCCAAAACACATCAGCACTTTTTCGCATAGCGGAAGTAGATTCCGACGACGACCAATCAGTGGGCAGCCGGCCGATATCGCCGAGAAACCAAAATGGCAACCAGAACATTCCTTCGAACCTCGTCAGCATCATCCCAACACCCATAAACGGGTCGCGAGACTCGCTCGGGGAGTCCCTTCGAGTGGAACCTCCCGAGTCCGAGAGTAATAACTCTTCGCCACCACCACCAGAAAACAGACGAATAAACTTACGAAGAGTTCGGCGGAACGGTCGACTCAGTCTACATCGCTCAGATTCCAGCGAGTCTCCACCTCCTAAAGAGCCAGCTGATCGAGCGTGTACATCACTTACAGAACAATATTCCCCAAAAGTGGGATACAACAGGACAGTCGCGAGGCTCATGAATGAAACTAACGAAAGTGAGCTAGAAAGTAGTTGCAGTACCGAAAGCAGTATGTGGCCTGCTCCGGACCCTATGGGCACTCCCGACAGTGGGGTGGGGACAGTTGTCGGCAGCAGTACACGGAACACACACCCCCTGGCCGATGATGTGTCAGATGACCCGGATTTCCAAGCGTTCAAATTCCGACAACGAGTGAAAAAAGCGCGGCGCAACTATAGAGAACACATGGACTCCGACTCTAACTGAACTAAATAGATAGTTATTTAAATTGTGTTCTATGATATCATAGTGGTTCTACTGTAAGTGGACTATCTAACGACTGCATCTTATACTATTATTGTTATTGTTAACTCTAAGAAAATCACATTTATTGGTGTATGTTTACCCATTAAATTATTGTGAAACTCTTCTGATGATGCCACATTAATATTCCGCTATCGATTCTTCGATATTATAGTTAATGAAGAGATAAATAAACGAGGGGACTTAGCAGGTCAATGTAAAATTTTCGTAAGTATTGGGACGGATGCCGCCCACCCACTGCGGCGCACGCTATTCATCACACTCTTGATGAGCGCTAAATGTGTCTGTCTATTAAATTGTTTTAAACTAAGTACTGAACACATTTATGGTAATGGTAGCGTGTTTATAGACTGCAATGGACTGGCGGTTTGCACATAGTAAAACAAATAACGTAGCAAACAAGTGATGTTACATGTACATTGGTTTTGCTTTTGTAATTGTATAAACATGTATGTGATCTAATTATTATAAATTAATTATATAAGAACTATCAATTCCCCTAAAAAGGTTGTTAGCATAAATCTATGCGATATAAATACATCGACATAAATATTGTATGATTATTTATATTCCCGCAAAAAAGCTTTTGTTTTATCAATTCACACAGGCAAAAATTATACATTGTGCAACATCACCGGACTGGATATGGATGTCTGACGCAGACGATAGCTGATTCTTCTTAATGCTTCACTTTTATAGAGACTAGATGGGTAGTTTACCTTGCCCAGCCAAATTCTGTAATCAACTTTGATGATGATGTCCTCGTCGACGTGACCGTCGAGGGCGACCCCATGGATTATTTCTTGTTATGTGCACGAATATGATTAGCAAAACCAAATTTTGTTTAAAAAATACGGTTGCAGTAAAGCTGACCGCTTTCATTGCGTGTATAATTGTAGATGGGCTTTGGTCGGGTTTTTCGGATTTCGCGTGTAGCATCAAGATTTTTTTGACGCAGGCCCCAAAGGTTCCAAGGCCTTTCTCAATCCGTCGTCGCCACTCAGGTTGTTGCAACGAGAGCCTTCCCCAGTCGTCTGCGGGTATTCATATACATTACAGATAAGTAAATGGCGTTTGAGGACATCTTTATAGCGCGGGTATTCAAAATCAAAATCAAAATTTCTTTATTCAAATTAGGCTAAAAATTAGCGCTTTTTGAACGTCAAACATTAAGACAGCCCCCAAAAAAGCCCACCCGTCACCGCTTCCTAGTGTTTTAGCTGGAAAGAAGAAGCGGCGCAACAAACTTCCCAGCAACACGTCTGTCTGTATCAAAATTATTTATAGATTCTATACAAATCTAAAATTGAATTTATATAAAATAATTATATCTAGTGAGATAAAATATCTTGGGCACAGTTAGCTAGCACGAGCCTATGTAATATGTATGCCAATGCATAAAAATATTAAATGAATCGAGAAACAATGTAAAATTACCGAAAGCGTCTTGATCACCAATATTGACCACCAACTTTACGTTTGCCATGGTGTAGTTCAGCGTAAAATACTGCTTTAGGTAGTCTCTCACCCTTCATCCGCACCAGATGGCCACACCAGCGCCATTCGGCTTTTGTTAAAATTGTTCTATGCCAGTCATGTCTGAACGCCGTAAATCCTCAAAGTTTGGAACTCGATCATCGACATTTCATATGAAAGCTAGTATCATCTTTATAAAGAAACCAAGTCTCAGAGGCATACAACAATATGAGTAAGATTATAGCTTTGTCTTTAGCTAAAGATCCATGCGAGTTCCAAACCCTGTGATTTAGGTTTCCGAAAGCAGCAGCAGCAGCTCTAGCAATACGCGTAGTTATCTCTGTCTCCAGCCGGTTATCACTACGAATCGTTCATCCCAGGTATCGAAAAGATGTTACTTCGTCCAGTTGATGCCCGCCTAACTTAAGCGAAGAACCGCTCGTACGTATGCCTCTAGCGGTTTGTTTTAGTACTTGGGTCTTCGATACATTTATCACCTGGCCAAATTTTCGACAGGACATATCAAGTCCAAATAAAGCTGCAATCCCTCCATTGAATCAGCCATGAGGCAAACATCAAAAGTTTCTAAAACATAACTCTTGGAGTTTACCCTTTGCTTTGAAACGGGACAGATCAAACCTACTCTTATCAGAATGGACATTTAATGTGATCTGATCACTGAAATTCCGTAATGCGTCGTTCATCACAGCGGCAAAATACATAGCGAGGAGTGTGGAAGCCATAAAACATCCCAGTTTCACACCACTCGTAACCGGGAATTGGTCCGTGAAGCTGTTATCATGCTGCACACATGCTGTCATTCCGTCCGAAAGTTTGTCGAATGCGTTTAACAAACTTTTCAGGACATTCAGCTCTCTCGAGAACTGTCCGCAATGCAGTCCTAGGTACCCGATTCGAAAGGTTTTTCTAAATCGACAAAGCACATATAAAGGTCATGGTGTTGCTCAAGACTTTTCTCTTGAAGTTGTTACAAATATAGCGTACACCGTACCTCTATTCGGACGAAAACCGCATTGGCTCTCCGGTAGAATACGTTCAGCGCGTTTGTTAAGGCGCTATATGTACTGAGAAGAGATATGCCTCTGTACGAGCTACAGGCTGAGCGATCACCTCTGCCTTTGTACTGTTTGCTTATTTATGGAGGCATCCTTCCAGTCTTGAGGTATCACTCTAGACTCCCAACCTCTTAGACAGATTTCAAATAATCTATTGTTGATATTTGGCCCGTCAAATTTATTATATACTTCTGCGGAAAGACTATCCTAACCAGGAGTTTTATTATTTTTATTTCTAAGCACTGCGTTATAGAATTCGTCGTGGCTAATAAATATATACACAGACTCAACTTGTTTCCATATAGATAGATATATATAGAACGCCACCTGCTACGATCCTTACCTTTGATTGTGTCCACGTTCATAAATCTGGTTAGCTACCTTTTATCCATACTAATAATATAAATGCGAAAGTAACTCTGTTTGTTTGTTACTTTTTCACGACTAAACGGCTGAACGGATCGTAATTGAATTTGTCAAGGAGATAAATTGTATCTTGGGGAAGGACATAGGCTACCTTTAGTCGCGTAGACGAAGTCGCAGGCACCAGCTAATTTCCACTTAAACCATTCAGCGAAGTGAAAACTATTCCAGCTACATATTTCCAGACTGAGCTCATCTCCCTTGATAGCTTTTCGTACGAGATCTCGGCTTTTACTAAAAACGTGTAGCTTGATATGTTGCCGTGTGAATATTGGTAAACCGTTGCGTGCGATACTGTCCCGCAGGTATTGTTTTCATCAAATAAGAGCCGCGGCCAAGTCATGTCAGAAAAACGGGATATCTGCGTACCTATCGGGTATCAGACCCCGATGGTAACTTTGTAGTGCAATGCGTAGTATGTTACATTTTGTATAGAATGAGCAAAAATATTAAAAACATACAGCGCAATGGACTACAGTACAAAGTGACCATCAATTCCTTGGTAACCGAGATAGCCAATAGATAAGCTGGTCAGTACAGTACAGTTGTGAATTGAATCACGAGTGATTTTAATGAATACACCATGAAGAAATTCAGTGAACAGTTTTATTTACCAACTAAAGTTTGTAAATAAAAATTGAGGGTTTTCAGCAATGACCCCCACTAGCGATCTTAGATTTCTTGTATTTAATACAATTAAATACAAGAAATCTAAGATGTTCCAATGTTGCGCAGTTCCTGTGTTCAAAAAGACGGGAGGCCATAACGTTTCCTAAGGCTATAATACGTTATAAACAATGGCTTGTAGACATTCACATATATGCAAAGACCAGTAAAGACGATTACGAGCTGCTAAGTTGTTTGTCCTTCAATATGACTTTGCTTTGCGTCGTTAAAGTAACATTCGGTGCTTTTATCGTTAATTAATTTCAGTAATGTTAATAATACGGAACCCTCGGTGTCAGAGTCTTAGCTACTCGCATTTGTCCGGTTTTATAATTTTAGATCATCGTTGTTGGATAGACCGTGTGGCTGATGAAGCGAACTTTAAAGTAACTAGATACCTACTTAAAGCACCAATAAAAGGTGGAATTGAAGAAAAAAAATCATTGTACGTATATAGGATTATTCTTAGTATATAGGAAACCTGAGACACGGGTCAAATATTTTCATTTATAGAACCAATATAAAAATGTATAATGAAAACTCACAAAGTTAGACGCTTGATTTCTTGCCTCCTTGTCCTCCCATAAATATGCTCACCGTCTTACGTTCATTGAAAACGTAACACACTGAGCTGTTGTAAGTAGTGATAACATTTACCATCACACCTGCAGTTTTTGGACTATCTTAATAGGCAATTGTAGATATTATGTACCTATCTATCCTACGCACTTTCTCGTAAACAAAAAAAAAACGTTGTTACAGATAAACACCTTGGCGTGTTTAAAAATGTTAATTAATATAATTTACAATATTTATTTATCCCTTCTACACGACGTCGTCATTAATAATATTTACAAGAGCACTATTTACAATTCTACACACGACACGATATGGGAACGCGGGCGCAATAACACGCACATATCGATCTCTAGCTTCCGGGCGACTGAGGTGTTGGCGCGGGGTAAGCGTGAGGCCCGCGCGAGGACAGCGGGGGTTGATGGCACTACGGCCGCGCCAATATAGGTACGCAATCAGCTGGTGCGCTTACCTACCGTGTCCAACTTATAGGATTTTTTAAAGAGTATTATATAACATGGTGTACAAACATTATTTTAATCGATTCTATTACTGATTCTGAACAAACTAGTTTCAGGTTTCGTATATACTATGAATAGCCCAGGCAAATTATCAGTTTGTCCTTTTACAAAGCAATTCAAGCCTGCCATTTTAGACAAATAAAAACTACACTACCTATAAATAAAAAAACAAGCAACTGTACGTAAATAAATAAATTCAAATGTTGGCAAATAAAAAAAAAACACGGAATTATCAAAATGAAACATTAAGTACCTTACTTCTCGTGTATCTAACTCGATCAGACTAATTCCTTCAAGTCTCGCACCTTGAATGATACTGACAAATGTATTTTGGAATGATTCAAAACCAAGGCTGAAGGCTCTCGATGTTTCGAATTATCGTGTCGTTATAGTTCAGAATATCTCATCTCTATTTGACACTTTCTGATTGACATTGACAGTTGCCAGCTGATCACAGTCATAAAAATAGGTGTATTGTAATTTCCGATTTCAGTATTCAGCGACAATTTCGCCTAGTTTCGTTTCCTCTATTTGTAACTGTGAGTAAAAATATGGACGGGATATCCACTTATAATAATTTCTTAGCATTACACAAACCTCAATTAATATTATCCGGTGTACCTGAACATTTTTGGCCATCCGTTTGTAAGAAAATCACTGATCAGATTTTTGATGCAGGCCTAACATTTCAACTCGTTCAAATAGATTATGAAGACTTAAAAATAATGCCGTACGATCCCTTATGGAGTGTGATTGCAATCCGGGATATCGAGTGTATGGATGCTAGTCATATTTATTTAATTGATCACGCATGGACTTTCATGCCGAATAGTATTAAGACAAATCTAAGAAACGTGCCGGGGCTCTTAGAAAGAATGTGTAATTTGATGCAAATATCTGCAAACACTGTGGAGGAACAAATTGAAAGAGTCTCAGAAGGAGTGTGGAAGTATGCACACACATATGCAATTGGAGGTGATGAATTCTCAGTTGAAGACAGAGTGCCAGTCTGGTATGTTTTAGATGAATTAGGTTCTGGCATCACTCATTCTGATACACCTAATTTCCGAGCAGTGCCTTTTATATATGTGCCTGAGCAGTTAACATATACTCTACTGTTTCCAATTAAAAATGTTGAAGAAGGTGATATGGTCACTAGAAATTTTGTTGATGGTCATTATCCTGATTTCATGCAGAGAGAAGCAATGCTTATCCCATGGAAACATTATGATCATTTTGGGGAAGATTTTACTCAAGTAGAACCAAGCTCTAAATATTTTTTAGAAGGTCACATTGTGGAATCACTCCCAGAGCTAGAGTTGTTAAAAGTTAGAGATTTTAGTTCAGCCAAACTTAAAGTGTTCTCAGAGTATAGATATATAAATGAATTCTTAACAGCTCCTGAGTTTGAAATAGTTGACAATGTAAATGATGCTGATGTATTATGGCTCACAAGCCATTTCAAAGAATATCAAGATTTAAGTGTTCACTCACCAAATAAATATGTGAATCAATTCCCATTTGAATATGTTATGACAATCAAGGATCTGCTAGCTGTTATTGCCAGAAGATCTTCAGAAAAAAGAAATAGTAATCCTTTTGATTTTAACCCTGTTTGGTTGCCAACTACCTTTAATATGAAAACCGAGTTACCAAAATTTGTTGCACATTACATGCAGAGGAAGAAAGCTGGATTGGATAATCATTGGATTTGCAAACCATACAACCTTGCAAGAGGATTAGATACCTATATCAGCGATAACTTGGATTTTCTATGCCGCCTACCATTGACTGGGCCTAAAATAGCTCAGAAATATATTGACAATCCCGTTCTATTTGAGAGGCCTGACGTTGGACTTGTGAAGTTTGATATTCGCTATGTTATTATTTTGAATTCTGTCAGCCCAACAAAAGTTTATGTTTACAATAATTTCTTTCTCAGGTTTGCTAATAAACCATTCTCTTTAAACAATTTTGAAGAGTATGAGAAACATTTTACTGTTATGAACTACAGTGATAGTGCACCACTGTATAAAATGTTATGTGCAGACTTCAAAGAGGCATGGTCTAGGCAATTTGCCAATTATGACTGGGTGACTGTTGAAAAATCAATACTTGATATGTTGGCAGAGTTATTTGCTGCGGCTACTTCAAAAGGGCCTCCATATGGTATAGGAAAGAGCCCACAATCAAGAGCATTGTATGCTGCTGATATTATGCTGAGTTGGCGAAATATTAAACATGAAAAAGTAATTCAGCCTATTTTGTTAGAAATCAACTGGATGCCTGACTGTCGTCGTGCTTGTGAATACTACCCTAATTTCTATAACGATATTTTCTCTTTGATGTTTTTGAATCAAGAAGTTGAAACATGTACAAAAGTAATATAAGATTTAAGCAATATATAAACATTCAGCTTTTTTATGCATTTACTGTATTTACACATTTGTTATTCACATAATAAAATTATTGAAGCCTGAATTTTGAAACTTTATTTAACATCTTATTTTTAATTATGGAATTATTAATTTAACACATTAATTAAAAGAAATAAAATTAAATATATTACAGCTAATTGGGTTTATATATCACTTCTTAGATTGCTTGATTTAATAAATAAATATAAATGATTAGTTTTTCTGCAGTATCCTCTTGTCATCATCTTGGATGAAGCCGAAGGGGTTTTCTTCATCAACATCTCTCCGACTGAGTAGCATTAGGACCACTACTACTGCTATGACTATAAATAGCATGATCCAATAACGCCTGTAGATACCTCCGGCTCTTCGCACTCGAGAAGATGGGAGTGAGTTCCTAATGAAAGAAACCCTCTTTAGAACATGGGTCCTAAACACCATCATCTTATGGGCTATACTATGCTGTTCTAATGAGGCGATTATCAAATAAAGGCTACCACTTATAGCGTGATAAAGTACTATGATAAATGTTCTTTTAGAGGTATGGTAGGTATGAGGATGTTTGTATAATTATGTTACTTACTTCCACCATCTGCTAATCCAAGCGAATGTAGACTTCTGCTTATACTTATTTTCGTCGTGATCATAGTTTGTGGTAAGTTTCGGTGGTTCACTTGACTTGATGCTTTTTCTTGGAGCTTGAACACCTGTAAAGTATTTAAATAAAAATTACACATAACAAGTTGTAAGATTTAATTAATATTGAACAGTTATGAGTTGTACAAGAAAGCCAACTTCAAATAATAATAAGATTTAAAAATCGAATAATAGAGAAGTTTTAAAAATCTAATAATAGTTCTTTGAAATTAGTGTTTAATCAGACACTAGTGCATTCTTTATTTCTTCTTGGGACTTGAGACAATGTGTCAAGTCGAGTATCTAGTGGAGTCAATAAAACAAGCAAAAGTTTCTTTATGACAATGTTACACCCATTAGAAAAAACTAACCTTGTAAATTGTCAGTCCTTTTAATTGAAGTGTTGTCATAAATAGTAACAGGTTCGTCTGGTATCTGAACGATGGAATGTGGCGTGCCGTTGGCAGAGCGGCTTGTGGATTCGTCGTCACTTGCCCCCACTGGAGTGCCTCGCTGACTGTCGACCGTACTTGTGTAGTAGGGAGAATGGTGGTCGATAGGAGATTGGCTCCGACGGCCCACGGCGCCTTTCATGTCTTGGTCTTCTGAGAGCTATGTAGTGTGAACAAGATACAAAATGAAAATGGCGAAATGTTAAATCATTTATAGTTATATGCTATTAAATGTATATCACGGCATTACATAAGGTATTTGAAGTATAGTCTGAACTGGGCCTAAGAAACTAGGATCAACCTATTATCGAGTATAACCTGCATTTACTGCAGTCTGCTTTCACCTATAATCACAATCAATTATATTAATAAAGATCTTAGTCAATTAAGCTACTTTAATTAAGTAATAATTATTTACCTGTGATGTTTCCACTAAATATACACTTTTTCTACTAAGTATGTCATAATATATTGATTTAAGCTCATATTCAAGTCAAGCCTCTAATCTTTAGCTAATAACTCAGCAAGGTCACAAATATTCAGAGTGAAGCCGTGAACAATTTGATTGGAACTAACCAATTAATTAGGAGGCACAAAATTAACAAACGATTTTAGTTACTACTATTTATATCTATATAAACCTGGTTGAGTAATTTTGGATCCTGAAAGTGGATGTTTTTAATTTTGGCTAATCATGTAACATAATAACATTGCTTATAGTATTTGTAGGTGTGCGAATAAAGCAATGTGAATATCAGCTGCTAATACTAAAAGCGCATCTGTATTCCCCGAAGGGCTACACTTTGCCCAACTTGAGAAACAACCCCAGGATCTCAAACTCAAGAGTTGCACCTGTGCCCACTAAAAAAATGAGGCACTAAAATCCATTAATATAAAATAAAGATTTTAGGAATACTGTCTGTTTCCAAAATCTTTATTTCTCAAGTAATATTTTGCCCAAGTTCTTATTAGTAAATATATCTTAAAATATGTTACATATCTGATACTAACCAGAGGTAGACCCAAGCCAGCTCTGGCCCAGTTGACACCCGCCAGCTTCTCTCTAAGCTCGTCAGCAACAGGGGAGACTAAGTTTGGAGGAGGGAACACTGGTGTGGCACAGGAAGGGCACTGGTAGCCTGCTGGTGCTGTTGTACGAGGCAGAGCCCTGTATCGAGCCTCTGCACATGCCCAGTGGAATACATCTGAAAAGGATTATTGTATTAATGTTTCCAAAAAACATTATTTATTTTTATTCCCTTTTTCTGTTTACATACAGCAATAAATTGACACTAAAATTACTATTTACCAACAATCCAGTTCCTTATAATAACTATATTCCTGTGATAATCATCAAATTACCATGAAATATAAGGTGTATAAATATTATACTTATACACAAACATTCTATCTAAAATTTGGTGGCTGGTTGTTCTATTTGATCAAATTGATAGATATATTTTACATTTACCTAAATCTTATCAAATCATCCAACATGTTTTGTGAATTATATTAATTTGTAGTTCTATCGATATACCGATACTTACGATAACAAGTAAGACGAATACATTCGCCCTCACTCAGGCTTTTTGTGCAAATTTCACATATGGGATTGTAATCACTGTCTTGTAACCACTGCAAATATGACTGTATGATACACTGGAAAATAGAGAAATACACTATCCATTAATAAACTAGCTACCTTCACTTTAATTATAGATATATAAGGATTATAAGCTGCAAATTACCTTTGGGTGACTCGTCACCATACAATATTCACAAACATTAACTCTATGCTCAAAGCAAAATTGATTTGTAACTCGTCTTTTCGGACATTTACACAGCCCCATTGTGCTATTTCTCTAAAATTATACAAAGTAGTAATTGTATATTAGTTTTTAAGAAAAAAAATTGTTACAGCGAACTCCTGTATTTAAATCGAAGACAAACAAAAGTGGCAGTGGGGATGCAATCAGTAACCCAGTCAGTCAGCCACGTAAAACAACTGTCAAAGTATTGTATTGACTATATTGACGCGTTCGTAAATTCGTAATTGCTGATTTTCAACCTTATTCGATTAATATATTATGTAATGGGCATACCTGGGCAAACTGACAAGTATACCTTAAATCGTCTGGATCTGGAATAGATGATTTTTTTATATTGATGTGATGCTTAATTAATAATATAATATTAGTTATTATTCTGAGGATATAAGTAAGCTATGCTTACTTGGTGCTCTAGTTTAATTTTGACCTTAAACCATCCTTAAACTTTGACTATTTGGTTTGTAATAACTCTACAATAGACCACCTCTGTATAGTATTTTATAATAAATAACCATATCGTTAGAGATCGGTAGAGTACCTACATCTGTGGAAGCTGGGTAGCTAGGTCCATAGTAGTATCTTCCTTAATAGTCTGTGATCAAATACATCAAAATGTCAAAAATGTCCCCACCGAACGTCACGATTCGGATTATTTCAATTAACTGATGTATAGTTTAATTTAATATTAATAACAAATAAATAAAAAGTAGAGGCTCAGCAGTACTGTTTCTTTGACAAAATGTCTACAAAAATACTTACTCTTGGTAACATTCTAAGCCGACCTATTAACATTCTTATAAAGCAAAACAATGTTACACCTAACCTAAAAACTAATTTTAGCACTTCGTCTGTTGCTTGTGTTAACTTCTTCAATAAATGTAAGTAAACCATTCAGTCGATTTGATTTATAAGTATGCAACTTTACATCAATATTGCAGTTTATCTTTATTTCAAATACACCATTGTTTTGACTTCTAACCATGACAGTCTAAACTCTCCTTTCTCGCAAGATATGACTTGAAATAATTATAAAACGAACTCTAAAGCCACAGATTAGGTAAGAGAATAGTAGAACATGTTTTTAACTTACTATTTTTATCAGTGCCTGCAGAAAAGCTGTGGAAATCGGTGACATCTGTAAGTAATGCTGGTGCAAAGAAAGGGCGAGGTAGAGGAACTGGGCGCATTCGGATTCGTGACTTGAATCGCGGCCAAGTCATTGGTGTAGGCAAAATCAACATGCTGTGGCCTGGTCTTTCTGCACCAGTGATTAGGGGCAGAGAACTACTGAAACAGCAAAGACTACCTGATGACCAAGAAAGGTGATTTAATGTTAGATTAGAGTGTTTTTGGGAGTCCAGACAGCTGTTGACTGATTTACTAAAGAGAGATGGCTCACTAAAGAGTAAAGAAACTATATGCTTAAGTCTTGCTGCTGTTATTTATATTTTGATTAAGCCGTCGGCTCGCTAATTACCAGACAATCGATTTTTATTGTTATGAAGTATAATTCTGTATGTGGCTGAGCGGAAGGGGTAAATGCAATATATTTCTTTATGGATAGTGTAAACACAAGTGTTATATTTCCTTTACAGACTTGAAAAATTGATCAAAATTAGGGACTCAATGACAAAGTTTCGACGTCTAAGACTTAGTCCCATAGAGAGAGGATGGTCAGGCCCTAAATTGCCTGGACGCAGTTTGGGAGCTCCTGACCCAATTGGAGAAGGTAATAAAGTTATACAGTAAGGCAGTATCTTAATGTGAAAGACTGCTAAAACAAGAGAATGCTATTTAACCATCACATATTTTTTGTTTATGTTGCATTCATATAATACAAATAAATAAAATTCTCCAAAATGGTCTAGGAATACAATTGCAGTTCTCTTCTCATCTAACATTATTTGTATTTTAGACTATTTTCTACAGTTACATAACAATTATGTAGAGAAATTACAAAATAATATTATTGTTTATAGATGTATTCACTGGTTTTGATACTAAAGTCCTGCAACTGAGATCACTCCTCATCATGAAGGGAAGTCTTGGACGTACTAGGAACTTCCAGGCTATGGTAAGAATGCAATAAATGTAGTCTAATTAAATATTGTAGTGGCATTCCCTGTATCTGTTGAGGATGTAATTTAAAAAGTAATTGGATTGAATTGTCACTGTTGCTAAACATAAATAAAAAACGCCTATTACTTCTAGGTTGTTACTGGAAATGGACAAGGCTTAGCTGGGTTTGGTATTGGTAGAGCTAAGGAAGCACCGGCTGCATTGAGGAAGGCCAAGAACAGGGCTGGTCAGAAACTTATGCACTTTGAGATTTGCAATGGACGCACAAGTAAGTAAACATTATAGAAAACTTGCTTGTTTCTGTCCTCCTAACATTAATATTTAACTTTATTCTCTGATGATAAAAACATTAACTACATTCTTGACACTTATTTATCTTATATATTTTCAGTTTACCATGATTTCCATACAGCTTTTGGAAAAACGAAGATATTTGTACAGAAAAAAAATGAAGGGTATGGATTAATGTGCCACAGAGCTATTAAGGAAATTTGCCAAGCAATTGGCATTAAGGATTTGAGAGCCAAAGTTGAAGGGTCTAACAACCTGCAGCACCTTGTGAAGGCATTCTTTATTGGTCTATTGCAACAGGTACAGAATACAACACAGTCTAAAGTTGTTTAGAACTCATAGATACTTTTTGTCTGAAACCTTTATCTTCTTTGGTTAAGATCTGAGCTCTTATGAGTCAAGCAATTGCCTCGGTTCCTTATCCTTAATTTTGTCATCTTGAAATGACACAACTTCCACTTTTTTATTCTATCAAAAATCGATCTATGTTTGGCCATCGACTCACCTGATGGTAAGCAATGGTGTGGCCAAGGATGGAGCACATAGATCCAGACAAAATCCATTCACTTTATCCTTGAATATGTCTCAACTCTTCTTTCTTAAAGAAGGAAAATAAATACTTCATATTTAATTTTTTTACAGAGAACTCATCAGCAGTTAGCTGAGGAGAAAAAACTGCATTTAGTGGAATATAGGGCAGAAAATGAATACTTCCCAAAAGTTGTAGCTAGTCCCTCTGAAGTTCGGTCAAAGGATCAGATACCAAAGAACGAGACTCTAGATTTTACACAGTATGTCATGAATGACAAGGTAATTCTAAAAAAGAAGAAATTCCCTCACTTCTACCAGACCATGCCCCACTACAAAATATACCTCAAGAAATATGAGAAGTACAGGAATCATGAAAAGATTCGTCTCAACCTGAAGGTGGAATATGGTGAAGTAAAGAGCTTCCTCACTGATAAATATCCGGAAAAGGAAGAAAAACAGGCTTAGTTATTAAATATGTAATGTATAGTTGTTAGCAAATAAATAAAAACAGTATGTTGCAATCATTTATTTATTGATTTCAAATTATCAAAAGGATTATTTTGTTTTAATAAAAACAATAATGGAATAGTCTTACTACTCTATTAAATATCAAGGAATCACGCATTATAAAATGAAAAGTTTCTACTCTGAGTAAATAATGACATTTACCTTCACACCATCAGTACCAGTACAAGTGTTCTGCTCGCGACATAGCTCGCGGCGATTCACTGATATTTCTATAGTCAAATCTGCCTGATAAAGCGATCTCTAAATTGAATTTGAGATTTTCCAATTTTATGGTTCTATGTGCTCAGTTATTGAATATATTATACAAAATAAATAGAAAATCCCAATTTCTATAATTACAATGACTACGAAGATGTAGGTAAATAAAATCTATATACAAACCAACATTCCGATTAGGATCTCGGCATAATATGTAAAAGCAAAAATCTATATTTATAACTTCCGCGCATCGGTCATGGCACCCAACTTCCGTCCAACGATTATATACATGAACGTTTTAAGCCTAAAGGAGCCGCTAAATGCTCTAAAATGCTAGACTGTTCAACTCGAGCACCACAGTCTTCTATAGGTCACTGTTCTTTTGTTTCGGTATTGACGGGTTTATTAGCGGTGTATTATTTTAGATCATATAAAAAAAATGCAAACTGTTGATGCAACTATTCCTTCACTGCACTAGATAAATAAGGCATAATAATGTCTCTATATTCTATATTTTATAATTTTGCTGACTATATTAAAAAATGTAAAACTTCTGACATCAAGCACAGTTTTTGCACGATGTTTAACACTATCAGATTAACACTACAAAAAAAATGCTGTACTCGACATCATTATACTAAAGTGAAATACGCAATATTGAATTATTGACTAAAATTATATCTATCATAAGATTAAAATGAGTTACATAACCAACGTTCTTTTTATATTGCAACAATGTCCTGCCAAATATATAAAATAATTTAATATCAAAAACGAGACCATAACTTTTGTACCTCGATACCTATGAAATTTGTAACTCCGTATAAAAATACATCACATTTTAGAATCACTACGCGATATTGAAATATTGTATATCAATCACTTTTGTTAATTCGATGAACACACGATTGAAAGCGCATTATTTTATGTATGTATTAAAAAATCGTGTGAACATGAATTTTTTATACCAATAGAAACAAGTACATGTTTTACATTAGCCGCTTTCCCATTGATGAACGCCAGACACCCTAAATCTACCGTTATTATATGAAAAGTATTGAAAATAGCATATTGATTTTATAATAAAATGTGAACGTAAGTGGCAGTCGATGGACAAGCCTCGTGTGGTGAACTGAGCAGGGGTTTTGAGCGGATTGCATCAAACTTACTATAAAACATCGGAAAATTAAGCGTGTGACAATTGGATATGTACTACATATTTACGTTGTTACATGTTTACGTTATAATTTTATCATTAAAAGCAACACAGTATGGAGATATGTATGTGGGTATTTACCAAATGGGAATGTTATGCTATTAATGCTAATAAAGAATTGATATACTTAAGTTTAGTGCAATCCGCCCTCACAAATTATACACGAGAATAAATTGTGTGAGAGAGATCAACGTATAAAAATTGACAAGCGGGATCGTCTTAATCTATAGAATCTGAAACAAATAAGAAAATAAATTTTAATAAACGTTGCCCCACACTAGGAATTCCTTCCTGTATCGTGGGTGCGTTTAAAGACATATAATTTCACATACATAAACACCCAAACCCGGAACAATTATCTGTAGATCATACAACATCATTATACATACACATACACACGTTTGAATTTTTGTGAGAAGAATGCATGACTGTGTTAAATTAATTATATGTTTAAATAGTGTAATTGGTTTCGGCCGTTCTATTTTAAAGAAATAAATAAATAATACAAATATTTGTTCCGTGCAGGAATCGAACCTGCGACACGCGACGAAGCAGCCGGTCTCTCAACCACTGCGCCAACCTGCGCCGTCCGATTTAACCTTTCAAGCGCTGATAGTGAGACAGTAAATTACCCTATTGTTATCGACCTCCATTTGCCTAGTGAGACTCAATTGAATTAATAATTACAAGCTGACATAGGAAACACTCAGTAATAACACTAACGCAATGTTTAGCGTAGTTAATTAAAACTTAAAGACCTTTTCCTCAAATCTATTTAATTCCATGTATACTATGATAGGATAGCCATATATAGGAGCGCGTGGCGATGTCGTGTGTCCGCCACTTGTCGGCGTGGTGCCGCTGCTGGTCGACGAGCGAGAGTACAGAGTGTGATGTATAGTTACCAGTGGAGCGCGCGGCGAGGTCGTGTGTCCGCCACTTGTCGGCGTGGTGCCGCTGCTGGTCGACGAGCGAGAGTACAGAGTGCGATGTATAGTTACCAGTGGAGCGCGCGGCGAGGTCGTATGTCCGCCACTTGTCGGCGTGGTGCCGCTGCTGGTCGACGAGCGAGAGTACAGAGTGTGTGTATAGTTACCAGTGGAGCGCGCGGCGAGGTCGTGTGTCCGCCACTTGTCGGCGTGGTGCCGCTGCTGGTCGACGAGCGAGAGTACAGAGTGTGATGTATAGTTACCAGTGGAGCGCGCGGCGAGGTCGTGTGTCCGCCACTTGTCGGCGTGGTGCCGCTGCTGGTCGACGAGCGAGAGTACAGAGTGTGATGTATAGTTACCAGTGGAGCGCGCGGCGAGGTCGTGTGTCCGCCACTTGTCGGCGTGGTGCCGCTGCTGGTCGACGAGCGAGAGTACAGAGTATGATGTATAGTTACCAGTGGAGCGCGCGGCGAGGTCGTGTGTCCGCCACTTGTCGGCGTGGTGCCGCTGCTTGTCGACGAGCGAGAGTACAGAGTGCGATGTATAGTTACCAGTGGAGCGCGCGGCGAGGTCGTGTGTCCGCCACTTGTCGGCGTGGTGCCGCTGCTGGTCGACGAGTGGGAGTACAGAGTGTGATGTATAGTTACCAGTGGAGCGCGCGGCGAGGTCGTGTGTCCGCCACTTGTCGGCGTGGTGCCGCTGCTGGTCGACGAGTGGGAGTACAGAGTGTGATGTATAGTTACCAGTGGAGCGCGCGGCGAGGTCGTGTGTCCGCCACTTGTCGGCGTGGTGCCGCTGCTGGTCGACGAGTGGGAGTACAGAGTGTGATGTATAGTTACCAGTGGAGCGCGCGGCGAGGTCGTGTGTCCGCCACTTGTCGGCGTGGTGCCGCTGCTGGTCGACGAGTGGGAGTACAGAGTGTGATGTATAGTTACCAGTGGAGCGCGCGGCGAGGTCGTGTGTCCGCCACTTGTCGGCGTGGTGCCGCTGCTGGTCGACGAGTGGGAGTACAGAGTGTGATGTATAGTTACCAGTGGAGCGCGCGGCGAGGTCGTGTGTCCGCCACTTGTCGGCGTGGTGCCGCTGCTGGTCGGGCGCGAGGGAGGCGCGCACGCCGCCCAGCACGTCGGCGGCGCCGGCGGCTGCGAGCGCTAGCGGCGCGACGGCCGCGCCCGGCAGGTGCCGCAGCACGCCCACGCCGTGCGACCAACGCGCTGCCATCGCCATCGTTGCCGCTGTGTCCGCAAAGCCCTGAGAGAGCAGTCACGGAACGGTCTGGTCATTCAATATCATCAACGTTTCAGGGCCTGTTATCAATGTTATTTGTGACAAATTCTTAAATCTGGAGTGTTTTTTTTTATACACAAAATTAAAGATGAAATTAGATCCAATCTATTTCTCCCCCTATGCGTACTATTATAATTAAATAAATGGGTTATCATAAAGGGTTTCAAACCTCTTTGACAGTTTGATAGGCGCTCGCGACCCCCTCCCGGATGTCGGCGGGGTGTCGGGAGGGGTCGTGACGTCGTCTCCGGCGCCTCTCTCTCCGCGCATACGCATCTTGAAGTTGCAGCGTTGGACCGGGAGTTAGCATGTCAAACGCAGTCTCTGCTGTCGCCTAAAAACAAGTAGTCGAACATTTGGGGAGTGTATTTTCTTGGAATTATGCTGGTTCATGTTCTCTGGATGACTTCTATCAATCGAGTCAATGTTGGCGTAAAAAAAAGGCGTAAACTGCTCCAACTGCGATACTGTTTGGCCAAAAAGATGTAGCTAGCGTCTGACGCATTTTCGGAGTCCCGCTGGGTCATTATTATTATCTCACCACAACTAAACGTAGGTACATCAGAAGGTCAGTTCAGTCCTTGATCTATATCGAGATAGAACCATAAAAGACGCTTCAGCTTCTACTAGCAAGAAAAAAGACCCCGGGAACCGAAACAGAAAACTCAAAAATATATCCAGCTTCTCGTTTTTAATCATGCACTAGTCTACCCTCACTGCGCCACTTCCACTAATAGCCCTCCTAGATCCAGAATATTCAGGGGGTTTGTGTGTTCGTTATAATTCCTCCTAAACGGCTTGACCGATACTGCTGATTTTATTTGTACTTTTGGAGTCACATGGATAGTTCTCAGCTACACTAAGACCCGGTAGATGGTGCTGTTGTCGAGATCCAGAATAGTGCAGAACACCGTCTGCCTATCTGCTAATTACTTTATAAATACCTGTATCAGCTGCAGTAGTCTGGTGGTAATATCTAACGCGGCGACTGCAGTCCGTGCGGTGAAGGACGCGGCTCCTCTTCGTAGACCGTGTACCAGTCTACCGTCACGGCGCCACTGTTCCACTGGGAGCCATACTAGGTCCCGGATACCGGTTACTGTATAGATAAATTATTTGAATAAGAATTGTTGAGTATACCCCCGCCGTTAAACCTATTATCATAATGTGTTGTATGTCGAACTCGAAACAGGGGTATTATGGAAATAATAATTAAGTTTATAATGTGTCTACAGTTTCAAATTTGTCTAGTGTCTTCATCGGTCTAGTAGTTATAAGCATGGCTGCTGAGCGAGAGAGCATCGATTCCTGGTCAGGCAAAATATTAGGAATTAGGGAGTTTTAAGAAGCAAAGCCCTCCCAAACAAGAAAATCAATTCCGCCGGAGATTTAAATGAATTGAAATGCTGCAGCGTGTTGTCGACGGCTCGACGCATTATAAGTTAGAACAGATTATAGATTAAGGTTTAAGAACTCACTCAGTTGCAGTAGTGAGTGCATAGGTCCAATCCCACTAAGCAGCCCAGGCAATTGATGTCTTTTGATGTCTGATAACCACTCGTGTAGCGCCCACTGTACTAGCTTCTCCAGACCTAACAGACCCAACCTAGAAAATATTACTTAAATTTCATATGCATGGTTTTACTCATACAAATCGAATTGAGGGAATCGGACAAATAATCAAGAGACGATGACGAGTTTAATAAAGACAAAAAACAATGTGACTTTTATTATAATATTAAGATTAAACGAACAACATTTTAGTTCTTTACTCGGATAATATCATTCAACGTTGGTAAAATACCGGCTTAGTGTATCTAAGACACCATTTATAATGAACAAAACTCGGACCAAATGGTTGCAGTGTTTTCTGTGTAAGAAGAGAGATCTTTTCCCTGCAGTTGCTGCAACCAAATAAATTACTTTTAGCTCAACGATTACGATACTCGAAGGAGGCGCGTGCGAAATGGAGAGAAATGTCTCGTATCGTAATCCTTAATCGTATTAGTGCCTCTGGTCTTCTTCTAATAGTGTGGTTGATGAACAGCCTAGTGTCAGAGTGCCTCTGGTGTGTCAAGACACATTCTTGTAGGCGAGCGTAACTGTGGAGCAGTTGAGCTGTCCGAGGTCCACGAGCGGGTCGACCACGTTTCCGGTAGACAGATCCACGAGCTCGTCTATATAGTCCGGTCAACTCTCAAATAAGAGTGATTTGAAATACTAAGAAAGAGTTCACTGAATTTCACGTAAATACACAATAATATAGACATACTTGTAGTCGAGCCTTTTAAGCGTAAGTTCGGAGCAGTTGAGCTGCCCCAGGCCCATGAGCAGGCCGGCGACGGGACCGGCGGACAAATCCACGCGCTTGCCTACGTAGTCCAGCCGGATTGGCACCTCCGGAGAAAATACCACGCGTCTGGCGAAATGAATCATGTGCTATTGTATATCAGAGTCAAACAAGGTGGTATTTCGGTTGTGTGATGGTACAATGGATCTTCATTTCTGCTAAAGTCTATTTCAAAGAGTTCAGGGGTTAGTTTTATAGTGATTGTCAACCGCACAAAACAGTAGATTACTTTGAAAATATATCAAAATTAAAATATTCTTCAAAGACATATTTGGAGAAAGCATTTTTTTGCACTATATTCATATCGTATTGAGAGGTATAGAATTATG
Organism: Xylocampa areola; assembly: GCA_935421205.1. Classification (NCBI taxonomy): domain Eukaryota; kingdom Metazoa; phylum Arthropoda; class Insecta; order Lepidoptera; family Noctuidae; genus Xylocampa; species Xylocampa areola. The sequence continues at coordinate 6,291,631 of OW285217.1, read as the reverse complement.
ATAACGTCCATTCTGAATTATTTACTACTTATTCACGTTTCTTTTTCTAGAATGTATTGATTTATTCTAGAAAAAGAAACATGTTCTACCCTATTAATCTCTGTCGAAAATTCCTCATAGGTCGTTCCTTACCTAAAGTATATGGGCGAGTCATCGATCAGTTCAGTATCCACTGGTAACTTGGCCACGGGTTTCTCCTGTATGCCTAGCTTCTGGAAGTCTTCTTCTAACTGTATCAGGTTCTCTGATACTAGGCGCTCTGCCTCGTAAGTTTCCATTAGCGGCTCGTCATTCCGGATTACTAAAAATGTTGTCATGAAATTAGTTAAGTTGTGATGTTGCTTGTATAAGCGTTGATCGATTCGGTAAAGCAACGCTTGGCGCGGTCAATCTGTGGATGGATGACCGCTAAGAGCATTAACATCCGATTGTCTCCGTGCTTCAGAAGACACGTTAAAACGCAGTCACTACGCCGAGTGGAGGCTTACGGGCAGTATGAACAACTTTGACGTAGGCTGGTTTCCAACCACACGAAGGCAAAAGAAGATTGCTTAAATGTCGTTACTGACTTGTGGTGGTGGGCGGTGGGTCGCGCATTTAACTGGCAATGGTCATTACAATGTTTTGGCTATATAGTTGTGACGTCACTCACCGGCATCGTTCAGGGACAGCGAATCAGCATCTCCGAGCGAAGTGGGCGTGGGCGGCGGGTCACGCAAATGGCTGGCGATGCTCATCACGGGTGGCCTATGTGTTGGTGTTGTTTGCCGAGAGCCGCTTGAATCCGTAGATAGACCACCCACGCTTTTTGAGTCGTCATCTGTTAGAGCAAATAAGAGTAAATAAAATCCTGGTCGACCTATAATCATCACAAGTCGACGAGATAAAAAAAAAGTCTTAGAAAAATCTCATGTCATAACATAACATAACATAGCATCACGCCTGTATTCCCCGAAGGGGTAGGCAGAGGTGTACACAGTTGTACACCCACATTTCACCAATGCTGTTATTAAGTCCCATGTAATAGGTGCTGAGCCTATTGCCATCAACCGGGCACAGTTCCAAACTCCGGGCTGCTACTGAGAATTTCCTAACAGAAAAACTCAATAACACTTTGCCCGACCCGGGGATCGAACCCGAGACCTCCTGTTCAGCAGTCGCGCTTGGGACCACTAGACCAACGAGGCAGTCATCACTAAAAATCTCATGTCGACACTAGGTTTCTTCCCAGTATTACAGATCATAGGGTGGTGGAACTATGCAATAGAGAGGAAAGTTATAGACAGACAATATGTATACGAGACTTACCAGTGGACTCATCCGTGCCGAGCTTGGACAAGTATCCAACGAGGAAGGCCAACGTGTCTTGGTCCAGGTTGAACCACAGTGGGAGAAGTGACACCTTTAGGCAGCACTCTTGGGCTGATAGTGCAGGGTCCGGTCGAAGGTGGACAGCTTTCACTATCAGCTGTGAGAGAAACAAGTTTTAATTACCAGCAATAATTTTCACGTGAAAGTGTGAATTTGCTAGCAGTTTTTAGTGATAATCAATTATTATTAAGTTGGTTGTGTCGGTTCGGTTTCCTGTAAAGGGATTGAATAGATGGTAATGACGTCACCAAAAGACGTCTTAAACAGTGGAAAAAGAATTCGCGGTAGTGATCAGAGGTCAAAATGGCTTAGCGGTCAGAGTGCCTGGAGTATTTATCCGGGAGGCGCAGGTTCGGATCCTGGTAACGACCGTATTCTTTTTCCGCAAAAATTTATAACTTTGGAGTTCGCTAAGCATGCGTTAATGCTTTTTAAAAGATTTATCTGCAATTATTATTGTTTTCTATATAAAGTTATATAAACACAGAGTAGTTAACGTACCATATGTGCGTTCTTCCTTTCCGGTTCATCCTTGAGCTTGTATTGGCTGAGCAGTTTGTTAATGTCACTACACACCAACTGATCCAGGACTTCTATCTTGCTGATGGCGAGTGTCTGGCGAGAAGCGTGGATACCACCCGAGGGATAGATCTCATATTGGAATTTGACCTGATAAAGAGTTTCAAAGAATTTTAACATAACAGCATCACGCCTAGCACTTGTATTCCCAGAAAGGTCAGAGGTGACAAAATTCGCAAAAGGGGCTTTGGACTATCGGGAAAAAGTATTTCTACGTGATACTCATTATCACTAGTGGGGGTCCTAAGTGAAATTCCTTGGAGACGACCATTCGAAGTTACGTAGTGGTTATGTGTTGCCAAGCATCGCTATATCGAAACTACCTTCTTTCTATCCGAAACGTACGACGAGCTAATGTGGTTTTAGGCAGTAGAAGGCCAACATGCAAAAATAAGCCAGCACATGATTGGGATGTTCCGTATTACCTTAGTGAGACACAGTTTGACTCTGGTGTGATGGTCTCTCTGCGGGCCGCCTCTAGCTCTCAGTTCGCGGCGATTCGTCGGGCGGGCTGCACGTACGCGGTCGCTTCCGGCTGCCCAGCGCACTCCGCCTGAACGATAAGCGGCAGCGACTGCGCGACCGCTCTCGTACGGTTCGTAGTCTTTGTTACGTCTAGAAATTTAAGTGGCTTCACTCAGAGTCAAAGCGAAGCGTATTTTTTATCCTACATAAATATTGATCTTTATCTCCAAAGTAATATTTGTACAACTGCCTTACTCCATTGGCTTAGTGACCCGACATGAGTATTGGCCTCGGATACAAGATCGCAGTGATCGATATTTATGTTCGTATGTTTTTTGTTTAGCATGAAGCTACACTTCGCTTTAATTTACCTTGACCTTTGTCAAGGCAAATTAAAGCGACCTTTGTCAATTTGAAAATTGGGTTATGTCAAGGACGTGACGTAGATGAGGTTGCATGTAAAGTAAGATCAGAAAATCTCTAAATAATGATTATAAGACGAATAAATATTATTGGATTACCTTAAAGGGACACAAAGCATATCAGTGCAAAATCAATTCTTCCTAAGATGTATTATGATTCTACTTACTTGACGGTAGTAGGCGATCCCTGTTTTCTAGCTTCTCCTTCAATGGTGACGGTCTTCTTAGCTGGCGCTGCGTCAGCCGGCCGGAAGTCGTTACCACCGTACATGTTCCACGTCACGCTCATCTCACACAGGGTGTATCTACGAAAAAGTTGCAAGGTGAAGATCTTACGTTAAAGTTTCCAATATATAATAAGGCATAATAATAAAAAAGGGTACATATTAAAAGATTCCCCGCATCATATCATATAATTTAGTCCTCAGGCACATTTCCATTAAAAAAATCTGTTTGAAGTTTTGACAGCTAAATGCTCTTCAGCACATTAGTCCAAAATCGAAACATATTTTACTCAAACTAGGCCAAAAGGTTCTTTTTAAACGTCAGACATTTATGCTTCCAAATCAACGTACCTTTCGCACCTTAAGCACACAGTCTTAAACTGGGAAGAAGAAACGTAGCAACAAACTTCTCAGCAGCATGTCTGTATCTTTTATGTCCTAAATGGAAGATCCATATCTCAAACATCTTGGTGACTTATAATTACCTCAACATCGGCAATGGGAAGCTCTTCGGCGCCTTCAACACGTCAGTCCTTGCAGCCGGTACAGTGAAGTGGTTGTCGAACATATAGACAGGTCCGGGCCCTATCCAGTTTACGACGGGCTCGTCCAAATCATTGTCTTGTGTCGGCGCCTGCGTCTCCACGAAACAGTACTCATCGTCCGTGTTGCCACCGTCACTACTTGATTTGTTCTAAAAGAAGGAAGAAAAATAAAGTAATGTTTGTGAAATGTATCTGTATTTTATAGATGTTATTTTGGTCTTCGGTGGAGACTGAAAAATAGGTACAGATTTTCACGAAATGTGGGCATTTCTAAATATATCGATATGGGGACTTAGTAATTGAGACGTCTAGGATTAGAAATCTAAGCGATTTCAAGACAACATTATAAAAATACATTATTTCTTTAGTTGACAATTACTTTGACACCTCATGATGATAGAACCTGCATTATGGGTCGTTTAACACTACAACATACCAATTTCCTCTTAGGTTTACGGGGCGTGACCTTCGGAGTGGACGTGGGATCTCCTAACTCCTTCGCGACCTGTACATTAGTTGGCTTCACTTCCTGCGCCTCCTCAAACATGGCTGGAGGAAAGTCCTCAGACTCTATGGATTGAGGTTCTTCTTCTAATGGCTCTGACGGTAATCTCTTCATGTTAGACTCGTCGGGGAAGAAGAATATCTCGACACCTTCCTTCTCAGTTGAACTGTGGAGTTCGTCTTCTTCTACTAAAAGATAATTAAACTTTAGAAACTCCAACCAACAGCAAAGTGTGATAAAACAATGAAATTATATCTTTAGTACCATACCAGACACTTCAATTTCATGTAAAACATAGAAAAAATAATATGACCACAAACTTTGTGTAATAAAGAATCATTTCATTGTAACTGAACTTGATTGATTTCAAATTATGTATAGGGCAATCTTTCCCGGTTCAACGCAAACTTTTGGAAACCTGGAAAAGTCCCTAACCCTTCTTATAGCATCTCCCTTATTTGTATCATCATAGTGAAAAAATGTTTTACTAACCAGGAACTTATAAACTTACGTGTTGTATTAGGACTCTCTTTCATAGCCTCAGCCATGAGATCGTTAACTTGTTGAATTTCACTTGGCGACAATTCCCTTATTTCCTCTATTGGTCTGTCCTCTAGTCCTGAAAATAAGACAAAGAGTTGGATAACAATGTTTGTTAAGTTTGGTCGATTTATATGAGCGTCCTTATCTAACGTTATGGATTACCACCGCCGTCCACCGTCATGATAAAATTATTTGATGCCAATAGTTTTGAGTCAGGTCTGTAATTTGTAACAACCTATGTACTATCGCGGCCTTTTCCACCTGACCACTTACATTTTTTTCTATATCCTGCGCCGGCGCCAGCCTACGCCCCCTTAAAGTGTTCGCATATTAGGAAAGCGAGAACGCAATTAGTTGCAATCTGCACTGCGCATCTTAGTGACACATCACGTGTACTACCTTTTGTGAATTTTAAGGACGATCTAATTTGACCTTGGCGCGCTATTCTGTAAATCCACATTTGTTGTTTTTTACTCTTTTTTTTACTCCCGCGTATAAATATGAAAAGTCAAGATATGCCCTATATGAAGGACTTCAGAACATTGTTTTTGTTTCATCTTTGTTTATTTTATTTAGTTAATAAAACTGATAAACCTTTAAAATTGTATTTTACTTTTTAATTATTGCTTAACTGATAATAGTATTTATGTAATCAAAGTTCTAGTTACAATAAATAGGAATAGGTTTAAGTAAAATAGCTGGGTGACTGAGTTCCACTCAGGACAAATAGTAAGTAACAATGAATTTTCCCAGATCTATCCATAATATAATAATAGCAGTAGTTTGAGAATAACAATAAATCTCTTTCGGCGCGTGAGCCGTTAGTGCGCGCGGGCGGCCGCCGGCCGGTCAACGGGGCTACAGAGCGCTTCTAATTTTTGAGTGCAAGCTAAAATGAAGTTTGTGGTGGACAGGCGGGAGTGTCCGCGATAGTACCTACCACATTTTACTGCAAATAAAGATTACTACTATACTATTTAGATGTTATAATAGCTTAGTAATCGTTTATTGGCAGTTCAAAAGTAAGACATCAGTGCAGCCCTGACTCAAACCTGACTTCCTATATTGTAAGAGCCAGTTTTAGTTTTCATAGATTAGCGAGTCATTAGAAAACAAATGGTTTTGAGGACTGACGTAACTATATAGAAACAATACAGACTTTTTGAACGAGGAAAAGGGGAACGGGTTACATTATCTCTTTTAAATTCATGGCAAGTTGGTACATACCCACTAAAGGTTCCAACGGATGATCAGAGCATATGCTAGTATGTCGGGAAGAAGGATCAAAGGGCGTCTGCGAGTCCCCATCTGATGCGGCGTACGTTAACAGCCGACACAGTGCCGACGCAGAGTCCCAGCAAGTGTATAAGGTCACCATATTATTTGACGCACTTAAATCCACCTGCGGTTGTTCGTTTGACTGCAAAAGGTTTGAAATGTTAATTTACAAGATCGACGAGGAAAATATCAAATATTTTTTGAAATGGACGTGAATTTAAGGGCGCGATAATGCAAATAACCTTAAAAGTCTGACCTAAGGGTCTCAGAAGGAAGTTCCTTTTAAAATTTTGCTATGATCTACATCTTTCTCATACGACCTTAAATGCTTTCGAGAATTTTATATTCAGTATGCTGCTGATGTATAATTTTACCATTAAATTATTCTGAACTTGCTATACTTACACAGCTAGCCTTATCTTCCATTCTTAGTGACAGTTCAAACAACCCCACATCGACGACACACACATAATCTTTGATCACATCTGGGATCTTATCATCGTCCTGAGGCACGGCGACGTTTGGCTTAGTGACGTTCAGATGCATCAGGAATAAAGTGCACTCTTGGGCTAAGAACCGGAGGCAAGAAGTATTGGTTGCCGCGATCAAGTTGCTTGATACACTAAAGTTTCCGAGAGTTAGTACTGTACGAATCGGGAGGTAGAGAGGCCTGCAAGAAATGTTTACAGTGGGTATGTGTGTTGAATTATTCTGTTTTACTTACTGGTAGTGTGGATGTGGATGATTTGTGTCGGTAAGAGAAACATAATTCCAATAATCTTGTAGTATTAACTGCTAAAACTCCCGAAGAAAACAAGCTTAAATTTATGAGCAATACAGTCCAAAATTGCATGTTTCTATTGGTTCCAACCGGACTTGACCGGGTAAGTATTAAATATATTAATCCTGGTATTTAGATGTTTTCTTATCTTTTATAAGTAATTTTCTGTGAAGATAGCATCAGACAAAGTCAGTCAGATTACAGATGAGTGTCAACCAAGAGGCTCTTTTCGCCTCTGTTTCGATGTCTATGTTTATGGTACTTACCTATAGTCAACAGCGCAGTCTAACACGTGAACGTGTAATTCCGACAATACTGTGGATGGAGTATATCCGAGCACTGGGTAATCGATCACGTCTATGACGTCCATTAGTTGTGTTAGCCACGCGATGCCCTTATCGCCTCTGTGCCGTAGCGTTGCTTGCTCTATGCCCAGAGCTATACATATCGTCTGTCGAAGGAAAATAAAGATAGTTCTGAATAATATTCCTTTGTGACCAAAATAGATTGTTTGAATTTTTTTAAGAAATCACCTAATATTGCTTTGTTTGGCGTTCTTACCACGCAAACTTTTGAGGAATAAAAAGCCGAAATTACCAATAAAATGCAGTTTAAGAAAGCCATACTTTAAACTTTCAAAAATCAATCAGAACATAATAATAGAAAACTAATTATTATGTTCATTATATGGTTGTTTAGGCAGATAACCTGTCGGGCATGACCACCCATAAAAATTATTACATAAATCCTACCTTTAAATTGGGCGTTTCAGAATCCGGATCGACTTTGAGCGCCAACGTGAACATGTCCTTCTTTGGCAATCGTTCCTTGATAATAACGCCCTTACCAGACGGATAGATGGTGCTCTTTAAATGAGACGGCAGAAGAGTCCCATACTGACGGAACGGTGGCTTTTCTGACGGTATTGTTAGGAGTGCTGGAATTAAAGTCAACATTAGGAAGTTATGAAGATGATATTTTAAAAAGAATATTACTGGAAGTTTTTTCAGCCATGTCGCGAGACTAACTAACTTCTTACCAATCCGATCATTTAGTCAGTCTCAATTGGATTTCAGAAAGTGAGTAATCGGTACCAAATGCTCAAAACAATGCAACGAATATTGTTTTTATGCAGGGAATTCCCCCAATACGACGTACTATTTACAGGAAACCGTGTATGATGATAACTTACAATCATGATAAAGCGTGGTCCTCTCAGCCCGGAGACAAAGTTGGGCAGTTTTAGGGCGTCCGTTGAGACCACTCACTTGGCACATGGACAAGTTGTGCGCCTCCAACACCAGCTCGCCCATCTGACCCGGTACTACACGTTTGTTGCTGTCCTACACATTTAAAATTGACGGTGAGTAAATATCTGCTTAGCCTTTTCCCAACTACGTTGGAGACGGTTTTCAGTCTAACCGACGCCGAGGTCTTAAGCATCAGCGCAAAGTTGCTAGTCTATCAGTTTTTTATTATATGCATTTCGGCGAGTATGCGTTGGAATTCTAATTCGTGCAAGGCCGTTCGATCATCGGACAACCAGACGCGCGGCAATGCGTTACCCCTACATGGAAGACATTCCACCCTTACGCACGAACCGTTTTGCTAATAGTTGTAAAATGCGCGCCGCTAAGAAATTGAATTCCTTGTTGAAGTCTCTTTCTCGATAGGTATAATCTGGTGGTCTTCTAGGCTCGACTGAACAAGTTTCTACTGGCCAAGGGTGTTCCATATTCGATTGTACTATCGCTTACATCAGTGTCATGTCATGTGGGGGCGATCAAACGCAAGCCCATTAAGAATAAAAAGAAAAAATATATGAAGTGACTGCCTATTTGAGCGCCACACCCAGTTACTGGGTAACTCGATATCTCATGCCATGGTTGGCTGTCATGACTGTTATAGATCAAAACAAAGGATTAGCATACACTTGCAAATAGTAAGAAAGAAGTGAAAGAAGGAAAGGGGGTCCTTTACTCTACAGTGGGATAAAACTATGAAGAATAATAATGTATGCAGACTCACTCTAACAGGAGTGTAGATAGTCAACAGTCCCTTCCCGACTTTGAGAGTGAGACAGAAGTTATGCGTCTCACTTGTTTCTTGCAGCGGTTTGTTTGTGCCGATGCCCTTCCGCAGTTTGTTGTCATACGTCGAGTAGTACAGGTTCTCTTCCTCGGATGACGTACTGTCTGTGTCCGAATCTGGAGGACATAAAAGTTAACAGTCAGCAAAATACCTATTCAGTATTCAGTGAACTGCCTCATCATAAGCGCGGCTGCTGAGCGTAAAGTCCTGGCCTATTCTCGGGTCGGGCAAAGTGTTATTGCTTTATCTGTTAGGACACATTCTCGGTAACAGCCCGGAGTTTGGATAGAGCCCCGTTGATATTAATAGGCTCACCACCTATTACATGGAACTTCATAACAGCATAGGCTGCTCATGTTATTTCAGTACTTAGTTTTATACAATAATCATTAAGTTTCTTGCCGTGTATTCCGACGTTGTTTCTGTTCTATCGACAAAGACTTCAGAAAAGATTCCTAGGCATCTTGTAGCCTCATTAGTCAGATTTCCTCACTTACCATAGCCACCGCCTTTACACATGCCAAAGACGGGGTTGAGCGTGGGACACACGAGCGGACTGATATCGAACTGGTCGATGATCTGCGGCTCCCACAGCAAGAGGTCCGAGTTGATGCGGTTGTATATTATCTCGTATAACTGCTTAGATCTGATGATAAAAAAATATTGTCAATGATATTTTTTTCAAGAATTCAATAAACCCCTATAATTTTTGAGCTAGTAAAATAATAAAAAGGGTGTCATGCCGGAAGCGGAGACATGTGATTTGATTTTGTCGAAATAAGCGTAAAATCTTGTGATATCTTGAGCTTCGATAAATTACTTATAAATAACGAGAATAACATAGAAACATAGAGTTTTATGGATAGAAGAATCGGATATCAGCGAATCAAAGGATTTAGGAGAAGTAAAGTGATAGAAGGTAAAATTTTCTTTAAAATATATAAAATGAGGTAAAATACTCACTCAAGCTGCAAACTGAGGATTGGTAATATGAACTCTAAATGTATTGACGACAGTTCTATGGAGCTGCTTGTAAATTCTGACATTTCTTCGTCGTTGCCGGGTACTATTAGTTCTTCCTCTTGACCTAAAATTGTTCAAATTCAAATATATTTATTTAGTGTAGAAAATATTACAGGCACTTATGAAAAGCCAAAAAGCTAGGTGCACGTTCCAAGGCGTTGATCTTATAGAGAAGAACCGGCAAGAAACTCTATTTATTATACATCAAATAGATGAGTAAAAAAAACTATTTTTTATTACATTGAAAGACAAATCGGTGACTGAAACTGTGTTGTGCAATGACAATAATTTCAATTTCCCTTAACGTCTTAAAAGAGACACTTGCCGAATTTTATTAGCGTTCGTGGTCGCAGGAGGACTGCGTCCTGCGACCACGAACGCTGCAAAGTGTTCGAAACGTCAGGAAAAACAAAAAACCAGTAATACACGCGATTAATCCGGTTAAAAGTTGTTTTATTATAATGTGTAGTGATCGCGCAAACCTAAGATATTACTTTATTAGCAATATTTACAATGATCAATGATTTTCTGAATACTCCCTACAAAAATTTAAATGAACAATATTTCAAATCAAACCTTGATGAGGACTGCTCTCATGCTTCGTAACGCTCTGGTGCGCCATTTTCTTCCCACTGAATGGACTAGGATGGTTGGGCCGAAGGTTGTTCATCATATACATGGAGGTAGTCATAGGATTGACTAGTGCTGGTTCGAAGTTTGTTGTCTCATCATGGAGACTGTCAAACGGTCCTTTGGGTGAAGCCTTAGGTTTGAAGGTTATTGATATCCTGGAGAAGATCATCTTTTTTTAAAGCCAGATTATTATCTCTCTTGGTTGCATTACAACCCTCACCTTTGGCTTGGGCTACAATCCAGCCTCGAGTGTAATGGTGGGTTTATACAAAATCTGTCAAAAATTTACTGCTAAATATCGTTATCTGAATTTTGGTAAAAGTCAGCTCGAAGGTGTTCACTTACGTTGGCAAAGCAGTCGTGGTAACATTCCCGCTTAGTATGTTGCCTTCAGTGACATTGTCATCCATCGAAGTCCTTGCTATGTGAGTGCCGGGGAACGTATCGTTTTCCTACAATGTAAGAAAAATATCAGTGGTTGTCCTATACAACTGGATTTTTTTATCGTAATAATATATTGCTTGTTGTTAATAACCAAAAAGAGCTTTTTCCGAACGCATTAGAAGATTAGTTAGATTTTTTAACATATTTTTATAATTGGGCAATTACTCTTTTTATTGTGTAAATTGTATCTATTGTACCAAATTTAGGCCAATAAATTATTTGATTGATTGTGTATTTCGAGTGTGGAGATTACATTGGAAAAGGCTGGTAAATATTTTTTCAAATGTGGTAAATATTACATTATATATGTAGAATACGAATTAAAAGTTAAATAGTTAATTAAACTCAAGCAATGTTTCCGTAGAGGATATCGATATTGGTTGATTTTCATCATGTAAGCAAAAAAACTTACATAGTAAAACAGATCCAACATGGTAGCTCTCAAATGCACGGTGGTGGGCACTGGTCTGACGCTAGGAGTCTGTTGGGAACTGATGGTGGCGTTCTGGAACTTGAACACGAGGTAGTCGGGTCGTACCCGCCGGAACTCGCGGCTAACGCCTGGACGCAGGTCCGCTATCGGGAATCTAACAAGTATCAATGTTTATCAATTAACACTACTCATTCCCCACACGAATGGATTTGCAGCATGGAGTTTTGTTTTAATATTTCTGTATTTTAGAAGTTAATGTAAAGAACTCATTTTCTCAAAAATAAATTATAAATTTACATCAAAAATAAATTATAATTATTAATTTTATACTTTAATTTCAAAAACATAATTTCTTATACTTCGTACGCTGACAGGATGTAGATGATATGTAGACAGCTAGGTAGACGGTCCAAGTTATCAACCTAACCCAACCCGTCCTTCTACAGACCAACATGTAATATACCACAAGTTCATCTCTATAGGGTACGAACGAGAGAAAACAGGGGTTTTATGTTGAGGGGTCGCCGTTGAACGTCGCAGACAGACGCTATAACAAAGTCACACTCCTGAATATGACCCACTGAGCTACAAAACGTGTATAAACATTTTGGGTTATTGTACTTACCTAAGTATAGCATTAAGGTTGGGACATTGTAGCGACACACTGAGCTGGTTTTGTGAGGAGACAGGAGTTGTCGGCGTAGTGGCCTTGTTCGGAGGGCCGCCGAAGAACGTCGCAGACATACGCTCCATCAACGTTAGTTCCACGTCCAAGTAGAATGGCGTACATTTTATACTGAAAAAAGAAAAGATCAGTTATACACCTGTTATCCATTAGGGTATAATGCATATAATATGCTAGTACTCTAGTATCTGCCGATACATTATAGGATTATAGCATTAAAATAAGTGATATTTGATATTTATTTCTGTAAAAATAATTTTATCGGATAGGGGGCAACCGAGCAGACGGCTCGCCTGATGGTACCACCGCCCATATTGGACACCCGCAACCCCAGAGGAGTCGCAAGCGCGTTGCCGGCCTTTTAAAGGGTTTGGGCCTCCAGTACCCTTACTCACTCGGCGAAACACAACGCAAGCGTTTTTTCACGCCAGTTTTCATCAGAAACATGGCTTTCCAACGGTAAAAATACATCTGATATGGACACTTTCACAAGTCATTTTTTTTTTCAATTCTGATTTTTAATAATTTACATTTATTTAAAGATATGTCTTTGAAAAAGCATTAACGCATGCTAAGCGAACTCTAAAGTTACAATATTCATACAATATTCGGTCACTTGTATAGGTACTGAATTGATTGCAATGACGTCGCCATAAGACGTTAAAATATGGAAGAAGAATTCGCGGTGGTGAACAGAGGTCGAGATGGCTTAGTGGTCAGAGCGCCTGGAGTATCTATCCGGGAGGCGCAGGTTCGAATCCTGTTCGCGACCGTATTCTTTTTCCATTAAATATTGTAACTTTACATTTATTTATTTATTACTATGCTTATATTTATTTAAATAAATTATTGTTAAAATTTTTCATTACACTTGACTATGTAATAGTTTAATTATATGTATTTATCTCAATTTTTCACCTATTGCATGTTTGCGTACGCCGTGGTTGCCCATGATTTCACTGTCAATATTCGGTCCTATCCGAAAACCAGCGCTGCTTCATTTCGATGGAGTAGCTTATGCTGAGATAGGGGCCTTTTTTGGTCTCGTGCAGGTCCTTAGTATTCTCAATTTTAGTTTTATGATTTGTGTATTTTCTGTATGTCTAACCTGCTTACGAGGTCAAAATAAATACTTTCTTTCTTTCTTTCAAACATTTTTTTTAAGGTAGATGGTGTCGGCATTTCCTATCTGACTAGCTCTGAGAAGAAATGCCGAAACAAAGTGAGAGGTCAACGTCTCTTTTAAAGTCCAGACATAATTTTATTCAACATATGAGTGTAATATGTAGCGATAGGTCTGGGATGACCTTTTTAAAGAAGAGCCATAGCTGTTTTGAGCTGACCTGTCCTAACAGACGGCACGTATGTATCAGTCATCGTGCAGCTCAACCATAAGAGATTTTAATAATCAATGCTTTCGTGTGAATATTAAAATGTTTTAATTGGTATACGTAGTGTCTGGTGATACCTCAGTATCTATATTCTGGAGAAGTATCAGAATAATACATATCGTGTTAAATAAATTATAATAAAAACATATGCCATGAGAGGCTCGTGGCTAAGTAACAGCCGGACTATAAATCGATCGAGGCTAAGCTGCGCTTGCCGCGGCCGGTCTGTGGATGGGTGACCATGATATCATACTGAGACCGTGCATCGGGTAGTCAGGGGCCTGAAAGTCTGACAACCAGTCATACCACGACATATAGAGTTACTCAGTATCAGTAACTTGGTGGAGGTCAGATGGCAGTCGCTCCATGTAAAATACTGGTATTACGCTGCATTCGGTTTGGCTGGAAGCCGACCCCAATGTTATTGGAAATGGCTAGGTAGATTGACATATAACGAAAGAAATTCGATTTACTACGGGTAGAACTAATTATTATTATTAAGGTAATAAAATATAGCCTATGTTACTTCTTCATAATAAAGTTTTCTAATGGTGAAAGATTTTGTTTATCGGTTGAGAAGTTTAGAATTAAATCCTTAAAAAAAAACATATATTTCCTCTTGTCTTCTTTAAGAAATAAGCTGTACTTTTGTGGTTAAGTCTCTGTGTTAATTTTTGTCTTAAATCTATTTCATTTGTATATACATAATTATATCTCTCTCTACTTACACTACATCCGTGGTAGGATAGACGAGTTTCTTCTCGCCGGACATGCGTACGTATTTGGATGTCTGTTTGAAGTTCACCCTGACGTTGGCACGCGACGTGGACAAGCCATGTTGACTAGAATTGTCGTCATCATCTGCGAACAAAGAAGGCAGATAAGAATAAAACCCAAGTCATTGTCTTACTAGATGAATATTGAGTTACTATGTTAGGCGGCCAAAATCCATTGAAGGAAGTATAGAAAATATGGACGAGAAATTTACTATAATTACAATTTATGTGGATAAAATTTTTTTTTATTGAATTTCGTTTTTCGTCTAGAATGCTCAAATGCAAATAATATATCTGGTCTATAGGCGTCTAGGCAATTAGTTATGATAAAAAATAAACGTATGGTTGATGAGCCTAGTATCAGAGTTTAAACCACATGACGTTACACACATCTATACTAATATTATAAAGCGGAAGAGTTGTTTGTTTGTTTGAACACGCTAATCTCTGGAACTACCAGTTGGATCTGAAAAATGCTTTTTGTATATGGTAGCTAGGTTCGTGAGGAATAGTATAGACTATCTAATATTCAGCTATATAAACCTCTCAGCTAGCCTTTAATATTGATTTTAGTTAAGTTGGAAGAAAAAGAGCTGCCCCATTGCATACTCCTCTTGCGCTGGGGTAATGGTTAGTGATACGATTACAATGTTCTACAAAAAAAGTCCGGGATGCCATATGCCTATATCGTATACATACGTCACAATAAGGAATTTGGTGGCAAAAAAAATAAAAAACATTCAAAAGTGATTTATGAGTATTATTATTAGGCATCCCATATTAATCCTTACGAACGAAAGTTATTTTATCATCAAGACAATTTTATGAAGATAAACTTTTCTCTTTATAGCATGTTATTTGGACGCATAGTTTAGGAAATAATGTCAAATTAAAATATTTCAACACTGGCGCGAACGAGCCGTGTGACGCGCAATGGCACACGCCTAGTCACCCGATAAGGACTGAGCATTAGCGAGAAGAGACAGACTGTGCATTATTTCCTATTTATTGGTTAGTACTAAGTAGGTAATTATAGTATAATTATACGCGGGTGAAACCGTGGGGCACAGCTAGTATAAATATTAAAACATAGATGGCTGCCGTTTTCAATTTAAAACTAGTCAGGCGATTCCGAAATAACTAGGTTGTTGTGTTTCCTCCGATTGAATATACATAGGTAAAACGGAATCAACGTCAAAAAGTAATCTCAACTTTGCACTGTAACCGAATCAAGTTGAAGCCCTGCACCTCATTCGCAGGCTTCGATTGAGTAGTAGAAACACTCCCGCAGTAGAAGGTGTTTCATAAATATTCCGCCATATTGTTGTGTCACTCTTGCACTGGAACTTGAACAAGTCAAAGCACTGCGCCTCTCCGCCGGCCTCATTTGAGTACTAGTGAGACTCCTGCAGTATAAGGTGCTCCATATTGACTGCCATATA
This sequence comes from Xylocampa areola, assembly GCA_935421205.1. Taxonomy (NCBI): domain Eukaryota; kingdom Metazoa; phylum Arthropoda; class Insecta; order Lepidoptera; family Noctuidae; genus Xylocampa; species Xylocampa areola. The sequence goes on along the minus strand of OW285217.1, from coordinate 6,276,000 downwards.
GTGACGTCACTCACCTTTGCACTGGAATCTGATCAAGTCAAAGCCCTGGGCCTCTTCACCGGTCTCGGTTGAGTAGTAGAGGCACTCCCGTAGTAGGAGGTGGCGAACGGACGCCTCGCACATTGTTTGGCTGCCTATTGACGTCACTTTTTCACTACCATCCAGCGATATCTCTGATGTTAGTAGCCTGCGAAATAAACATGAAATTAAATTTATTGTGTCTACATGATGGTGTGGTTTTATAATAGAATATCAATGAGTATGTGTCTGCAAGTTTAGTTTAACCATCTAACAGAAACTCCTAGGCATTTAATGATTTTTAAGTTGTTTTACGTCTTTATCTTGTTCCATCTTTTTGTGTTTTATATATTAGGATATATAAAACACAAAAAAAAATCTACCTATGTATATTATAGACTTCGAAACCATCCAACCAATGTGCCCCAAGCTTCATTACAAAGTTAATAATGCGAAGATGGTTTTAGACCACTAAAATAAATAGAAAACGTAGTAGCATACGTCGGGTATCCGCTAGTATTTAATAAGTGTTCAGAAAGTCAGTAAAGGTCTGAACATTATTATTAAAGGGACATTTAGTAATCATAATAATTTTAAACCAGCATTAGGGGCTTCATATAGCTGAATATCCACTGACCTCAGATGGTTCTTCCCAGTAGTTCTATCGAGAGCTTCGTTAACCGCGCTGAAGTCATCCACAATGGAGAAGGGATCCAAGCTCTCATAAAACTTTGTAGATACCTCTTGCATCTTTATGGCGCTAGCCGGCGATATGCAGTCTGAACCGATTATAGTTGGGACCAGAATATCCTGAAAAAGGAAAGATTCTAATATCTCTATAAAACGCATTAACGCATCCGGAGCAAACAATATTATAATTATGTGGATAAAAAAATAACCTCGTATTTTTATTATTTGTTTTTCTATGACAAATAGTTTTTAAGTGTGAGGTTAAATTGAAGTTAGAATTTCTGCGATTCCGGCTTTGTTTAAAATTTTTGGATTAATAAAGTAGGTTTCGGTTATACGTGCGTATCTAAAATTTGTTTCGATAAAAACATCTGACATACAATAGGAGCGAAAAAGAATGTCTACAAAATATATACCTACGTTTTGTATTTATTGGTTTCGTAGTAAAACAGACAAATATAATTTCTTATAGAAATTAATATAGGCATTACATGGCCTCAACATGTATTAAAAAATATAATTATATATGAGACAAATATAACTTGAAGTAAATATTATTAAGTCTAAATTTTTCAGATAAAAATGTAAGATAATTCACCTATCGGATAAAGTTAACTCATGATAAAATCTGGCCTAATTTATATGTATTTAGGTATCCTGCCTAAGTTATGTCGCTTTGTGTGTTAATAAGTTATACTTAAAGTTATATTACCTTATGTAGTAAAACGCAGGACACCGAAGCGATTCTCAAGCTGACATGTGAAACTTCAGCAGTAGGGTCGCCGTCGATGTGAGGAACTGAAAACGCAATTATTATCATAAGTGTCGAGATAGAATAGATATAGCATTTATTTTTTTGGTTCTATGGTCTCCATTCTAGATTCATAAACACGATTAGCATTTCAGTTATCCTACTAATGAGAGAGAGTATTCCTGTTGTAGGGGTTTGGGTGAGAAAATACGCGTGTGTTTTAGTTTAAGCTGCCTTGTATGTACCGCAATTACGATTTTTGGTGGAATTTAATAGAAGTACAAAATAAAGAATGTTATACTTATAACAGTACTTACTCTTCTTGTTCCTCTTGATCCTGGGCGCCGCAGTGGGCATATTGACACTGGAGCTCATACTAGCACTCATAGAGCTCACTGAAGACGAAAAGCTTTCCGACATCGGGTTACCCTGCGACCCCATCGGTAGGAACCTCTCGTTTTCCAGCTCCGTGTCTTCTGTTGGTTTTTAGGAAGTTTTAATAAGAAGAATCATACTTTGGACTCGTAAGCCGTCGATGGTCATTACGATAGACGATAATTTTGTGCACGCAGTTTTATGTTATGGCGAAACTAATTTCTCATTTATCTCATCAGGTGATAAATGTAAATAACTATGTTCGTTTGATAATTAATACAGTGGTTTAATAGCATAATTTCAAAGTTTCATATTATACGCCCAGAAAAAGTACTCAGCTATCTCGCCACTTACCGTAACTAGGTCCCGACCAACCGTACATAGTCCCACTAGGTTTTGCGCTCTGTCTCTCCAAGTTGCCAAGTAGCTGAGCTTCTATCATCTGGAAGTCGGCCTGCCTCATAGGCTTGCACTGCATGTTCATACCACTGGGACGAAGCGGGATATTACTGTGGAAAGGATCACAGGTTTTTTTAACAACATTTCGAAATCTTGTATGAGATTTGCAGGGTTAAAATAAACTTACCTAGTATCTTCTAAATGCGGTTGGTTAAGAGCATCAACTAGTTCAAGCAATGTATGTAGCTGCCTTGGCGTTATAAATACAATGCAGGAGCCGAACAACATGTTAACTTCAACTTTAGGCCCCTCTACTTCTTCAGTATGCTTTAATTTCAAAGACAATTCCTGTTGTCCAGTCAACTTGGCAAATAATATAGGATCAGGATGGTTGAGCTTCTCGTCAGGAGTCATTTCTCTTGATTCTGTACGGCTTTTGGCTTCAGCTATTATTTCTTTGACCGGATCGGGTTCTATAGTCGATATAACGCTTCTAGTCTCATAGAACACATCTGATAAAGTGCTCTGGTAATTCATGTCTGGGGTTTCCACTTGGCTATCTGTTTTGTCAGCTTGCGATGATACGGATTTCTCCATGATGAGACTACGGGCCATTGTACGTAGTTTTGAAGGGAATTCATCTGTGTATAAAGTCACTCCATCGAATTTGATTTTTTTGTTGGTGTATGTGGCTACTATGTACGTTTTGGGTTTTTCTGGGTCTGTTACGTCGGGTGTTGGTTCTGAACCGGCCTCGTCGAAGTAGTCGATACTAAAATGTGTAAATATTTTCTTTATTAATATTTTTATTAAACAAGTAAACATTATAACTGGCTCGGGATCAGCCCATTCCCCCCAAAGTATTTAATTGTATGACCTACGGTTAATGATTGTGAAGAATTCGAAACTCGATTCGATTTAAACCGAATGATATTGACGTCAATGCAGTATATCAAATTTATGTTCTAATACAGAATGGAACGACATTGACATTGTGTGGATTTTGATAAGGTCTTGTTTCCACACGAAAACCAACTAATGTGGCGAGCCGCTTATTAGTATTACTAAGTCGATACAATTGTTTAAGTAATTAAGATCTTAACTCATTAGAAATAAGGCGCCAGTTACTTTATACACAGTAACTAGTTTATAAATGTTACTCAACAGCCTTGAAAGTCCGTTACAATTAGGATTGGAATTCATACGAGATTGGAATGTCGAGAAAAAAAGAAATCACTTGTGTGACTGTTATGGCAGGATAATCATTATGTCTCAAGAATAGGCAAATAGGGTATGAGTACAATATTATTTTATATATGAATATACAGTTCTATTTGATTAGTCAACTTCCGTTAATGGGATCGATATGTAAGTGATATTTAAATCATAATTCAAAATTGTATTCCAATTCTTTTTTCTTAATGTTGACCGTTAAAGCAGCAGATTTTGTTGCTGGTATTATGGGAATTACAAATAATTTATTATTTCTATTTAATTTTTGGCATATGTATTTGGCTTATACATCTATTTACTCCGTAAAATAAAATTACCTATTAAATTAAGATATTTTATATGGAACGCATTTTTTATAGTATTATCATTACATAATTAACGCTTGATTAAGAAATTGAAAGGTAAACACAATAAATCGGAAGTATTATCAAGTATTCATCATTTCGGTTCAAAAGACAATACAATTGTGACGTGCAATAAAATCAAGGTCGTTGATTTGTCGCGTTAAGATTATTCTAATCAGACGCCCGAATAGAGGTCAAATGTATTGACAAGGAAGTACCCAAGTACAGTCATAAATACATTGGATCTTTTTAAACTGAATAATATTTGAAATGTCATCGACACAGTAATGTTTATGGCGTGAATAGTTATTACGCGAAAATATACACTGTAATAATGATCTTATTAGATGGTTTTACTTTCTATCTTTGCATTATCTATATATAATAATTATTCAATCTGCAATCTGCCTAGCCTTTTCCCAATTACATTGGGGTCGGCTTCCAGTCAAACCGGATGCAGCTTAATACCAGTATTTTACATGGAGCGACTGCCTATCTGACCTCCACAACCCAATTACTGGGTAACACGATATCTCGTGGTATGACTGGTCGTCAGACTTTCAGGCCTCTGACTACCCGTAACGGCGGTCATAGATCTTAATTTGACAACCGGGACCGACGGCTTAACGTGCTCTCCGAGGCACGGAGGGGTCTCGGTATGAAATGATGGTCACCCATCCACAGACCGACCGCGGCAAGCGCAGCTTAACCTCGATCGATCAATCTGTGCAGCTGTTACTTAGCCACGAGCCCCTCTCTATATTATAATAATTATTATTGTATCTTTATATGGCAGATTCGTGTTTTAGGGAACTTTTTATTTATTTTTTATTTTGCCCTAGCTGACAGAGTAAAGCTTTAGGAAACAAGCACATGCTGAATTATTTTAAGGTGAATCTACATCTAAACATTATTATACTAATAGTCAATACATTGTTTTTATATACACATGTTAAAACATTCATAGTTCAGACAGTTTCTAAGAATATGGTAAAGAGGACACTGAATTAATTGACAAGATGTCAAGAAATTTAAGACTTTATTAATGTCTTAAGTGTTTATTCAAAAAGTGAGTAGTACATTTTTCTGTTTGTTTTCTTTCACACATGCAATACTATAGGGTGCAAGTACATCTCCTCCCGGCGTGCATGTTTAGGAAGTGTTTGTAATTGTGACTGACATTAATTAATTATTTTTTTCTCTACTGAATATACACCTACATATCTGGATTCAAGTGAAATGTCTAAAACACTACTAAGTGCTAAGGGTCAGTTGCAATTAGGGTCAATTTTGTTAATAACATTATTCCAGCCTTGGTACTCACTTCTTTATATGGACCTCTAGTGCGATGCCTCGGTCGCCATTTTTGGGTACATGTTCTATTCTTATTTTTGTATTTTCAAATTTTACTTTTACTCTGCTTAGTACTGAAATACAAAAAAATACATAATCAAAGGATGTTTTTTGGATTTATGACATGTTAGTAATGTTGGTATACTTAGATAGGATTCTTGGAATTATTAGGGAGGTTAATAGTAGCTGATATAAGATAATATTATTTCTTTATAAAATATACAACATACACTATTAACAACCCACTGAAACAACAAAGTTAAAAGTATAATATTTTTAATTGAACAAATGTTAAACTACTACATTTAGAATATGCTTCATCATGCTGTATCTTAAAATTCCGCATACTGTAGTGAATAATGTGTTTCATCTTAAACATTCAGTACTTATTAAAATTGTATTGAATAAATTAGCTTACTGGAATCAATAGCATGTGCAAACATTTCAATCCCCTCCACAGGATGGGATTCCTGTGGGCCATCCTCTTCCCTCAGACACTCAGCAGCTAGCTGCATGGATGATGACATGGATGACCACATCGACTCCAGCATTGATGACACTGCTTATCACAAAACAGATAAAGAAAATGGAAAAGGATATTATGTAAAAGTTAAGAAATTACTTGTTATAAGTATAACAAGTAATTTCTTCTAGTAATTTAACTTACTTCTAACTTAAAAGACTTGACCTTGGTGTTTCTCATTATAGCAAATGTGAGTATCAAGATTTTGTAATCATAAGTATTATTATTTTTATTGAAAACATGTAGTTTTTGTTTTATATAGACAATTTGTCTAATTAAGAAGCAAGTTTTAATTAACTACCTAGTATTTTTTAAATTCATATTTTTATAATATTTATTTATAAAATGAAATGTGGGTGTACAACTGTGTACACCACTGCCTTCCCCTTCGGGGATTACAGGCGTGATGCTATGTTATGTTATTATTTATTTATTTCATCATATTCATGAAGTAAGCGTCAAATACTATGTCATAAATGCAGACCACAGTTTGACACAAATGAGTTTCAAGCTATGAGCACAACTCAGTTTGCCATCCTGCAGTAATGCCAATAACAATAATAATGAATGCAGCTTTTTACTTAGCAAACAATACTGTCTCATGCATTGTATAGGTGTTTTATAAATAGGTGGTTACAATTAGACATAGTTTTGGATCCAGGAAATTATTTTATTATATCAGTTGAAATCTTTGTAAAATAGCACCACCACATAGTTTAATATTATTTCAAGTCAATTTAAAGTTTTGGGGCAAGGCTATCAAAACATGCTACAAAATTACCTATTTGTCTAATTAAACAAATAGTTTGCACATAAGTAGAAAAGCAATGTGTACAAAACAAATTGTTAATAATAACAAATAAGCATTTCAAATAAAAGCCTACTTTTTAAATTTCCAAGGTCTTAAATTTGATGAGTAATGTATATTTGCAATAATTATGCATTATTTACCTGGTTCAGCTCGCACTTTGGGCTGTACAGTAAGTGATAAGCCATTGACTTTGACAATAGAGTCATCTTTGAATAATGTTGACCATGGGATTGTGACTGTTATCTCTTTCATATGCCCATCCACTATCTCCAGGGGCCAGTTCTGTGCATCTCCAAGCTCATTGAGTGCCTTGAATATAATAGAAATTAATTGTAGCATTTATTTATAAATTGTGAGTGAAAGTTCATTCTATGCTCATGTTTATGTATAATATTGGTGTTTAATTCAAATGTTTGTTATAATGGCGAATTACAGTATAATAAAAAGTTAAAGGAATTTTTAATTTTACATTTACACACATCCATTACAATAATTATTGACATAAATAAGTAGACATAAACTAAATTGAACCAAAAAAGAACCTATTTACTGTTTTTTATACTACAAAAGTATGTTTTGAAGTTGCAGCTGTATGTAAGTTCCCTTTGAAACTGTAGATAGCCTAGTGGTATGACCATTGGATTGGCAATTTAAAGGTTACAGGTTTGAATCCCAGGCAGGCACCACTGACTTGACACAGTCATGGGAAAATTAGAAATTAATTATTACTTGCATAAAATGGTTAAGGAAAGCATTGTGAGGAATCCAGCACACCTGAGAAATATTCTTGGTATGTATAGCCATGTCATAGGCTTATAGGAGGTTTAAATTCTGATATGAGGTTGTTCAAATCAATCACACAATAACAAGATTTCTCTTTATTACTAAAAATATCTTTATAAGTGAACTGAAATTTAGCTTCGATGGATTGTCTTTTTGATTTTCAGAAGCTATTTTATTAAATTATTTATAGTAGTGAATGATATTAGTTTACAATAAGTGTAATAAGTGCCTACATTCAATTCAGTGAGGTAAGATACAATGATTTAGAATTACAAAAAACAACATTTCCAAATTATTAGTGTCAATCTTAACACAAATTGTGATACAGTGATAAGAATTAGCAGACATTTAACTTGATCAGAACGATGGAGTATGATCACGATGAAGTGTCCTTTGTTTAAAATTCAATGAATAACACGTGTTGTTCCGTATTGCGCATATTTTATTGGCAAGCAAGTGAACACGTTTCTATGATAACACCAAATTGATGCGAAACCATCTATCATACAGTTTTGGAGGAAATTAAGCAATTTATTAAAATAAACTTACATCGCAGTCAAGGCTAACATCGCAAACTGTTCCAGTACCATTGTATAGATCCACACTCAGCTGATCCAAAGTTAATTTCTCTTCAAGGAAATTACCGAGATATCGTTGCAGCAGATACCTGCAGGCTCTTTTTTTAATACTTTCAGACCATGGTAGATACCACAACATCTTCAGAACTTTTTAAAGAGCATCACACTGAGAATTTTTATTTTTGTGCGTAATGACTATTGTGATTTGCGTGCGATTGACTCGCGAACGTAAATAAACATAACGTTTCGTTACATTCAGCTGTCTGTCAGTAACTGTCAGTAAAGCAAAGTTTTTAAAGAAGTGTAATATTGCCAGTGGGCAAAAAGAAAGATGCAAGGCAGCTTTATCCAAATCGTGTAAGTGCGAGTGAGACCACTTTCTTCGTTCTATGCTTCGTTCTGAATTAGACCCTATCTGTTGATGGCGTTTTGATAGAATTTTTCTAAAAGATACTTTCTGCTACTGTCATTGTGTATTTTTGAGATTTTAAAGTAGGTGAAAGGTTGTTCTTGGATTTTGTACATCATAATTTTTTTTAAATGAACTTCCCTAAATGTTCTATTGTCGTAATAATAAACAAAAAAATGTTGTGTTTATTTATGGAAAGCCTTAGGTTAACTTTGTACCACTAGATGGCGTTATGCCGAAAGCTAAAGTCAGGGGTGGTTAATTTGAAAAAAGTAACCGTGCTGTTTTTTTTTAAAGCATCATTGTTTGCCGTCATACAAGTCTTCTGCTTCATACAAGTCTTAAATTAAGTAACTACTATACTACTTCCATGATCCAAGTGTCTTACCCGTCTTAATCGTCTTCGAAGTTGAAAAAGTGTCCAGCTTTAAGCACCTAGTGTGTTTTTCAACCTCGACATAATTTTAACAAACATACAATTAAAAAAAAAATGCTGTTATAAACTGAGTGAAATGTGCGGAGTTAAAAAATAATATAAAATAATTAATAAGTAATTGAATATTACTTAATTAAGAGGTATTTAATGACCTTTAACAAAGCGGAAGTCTTTCTTTCCTTCTTTAATTTACTATCCTACTCTAATAACATTGGCGCTATTTTTATAATTTACGCGGTCGGTATTGTAGTGCCACCATTAACACATTTTAAAGGACACTTTTACGTACATAGAGACGGTTCTCTCGGACCCTTCATAGTCCTAACGATTAAAAACCAACTTACCTGTTACAATGTTAACTCTCACCGGGCTCCCGAGATCACGATTGCATTCACAGTAAAAACAAGAAATGGCTTAATTGTTTCTAGCAATTCTGCTTCTCTTTGTAATTTTAAAAGAAAAACAAAGCTATTAACTATTATGAAGAAATTAAGTAAGTAAATATCGCATGGCTTAAAAGACGCACGAAAGCAAAAATCTAGATTTTATAAAAAAATCTAGATTTTATAAAAAAAACTAGACTAGATTTTTAGACCTGAACGGTCGCAACGACAACGACGCTATTGCGAAACCTATAGTGACCTACGGAAACCTACGGATGATTCTCCACGTTTGGGCAGATCTGCATGAGTTTTTATTTAAGTAATAGAGGCGATAGGAGCCGTGATGGTGCAGGAGCTGGAGGGGCCGGGTGGCTTAGTGTCCTCAGGTTCTTTTCGGGAAGTATCTCGTATAGGCTGGGAATCGACGTCTGGGTGCCGTTTAAGTAGTAGCAGCAATGGCGGCTTATATAGTAACTACTATGCACTAACTCGAGGAAGTCGAGGATACGGCGCAGCATAGGTATGTGAAGGAGTTATGAGTTAGTGAGGGCTCTTGTCGAGGTCCATCAAGAATCGTCCAACTAAAAGATTTAAAATATTTGCCTAATAGCCTTCATTCGTCTTCGACTCTGGTATTTTGATATTTTATCGGGTAATGATGTTATTGTTATATTGAACATTCTTTTTTTAAATAGTAAAAAAATAGGTAGCTGGCCCTGTGGACCTCTTAGGATCTGCGTCTCTGGATGGCAACTATGTTTGCCAGGCCCGCAATGCAGCATTGTTCACATGACACTAGGCAAAGGTATTAGGTTAAGGAGTCGCCGCGAAGGAATAAAAGGTGCACCATCGTATTAAGCAGTTTTTTGTAAATTTTTAATAAACGGGGTTTTGCTGGGCTAGCATGTTCCATTGCTGAAAGCACCCCATGTCACAAACGCAAGGCCAAGAAGAATTAAAAAAAAATTCATTGTCATAATTTTAATCCTCGATACATTTTAGATTCACGATTTTATATCTCTATCACTGTGTAGGAAAGGCATATAAGTATGGGGCGTGTTTACTCTACTCAGAAAACTGAGTTCAGTAGAATCTCTATCACGATTGCAAGTAAAAATAGTAAGGGCATAAATTACAAAATTTAGATTTGTTGGTAGATATAATGTCGCGGAGAAGTCTGAATTCCCAACACCGTCCTCTGAATATGCAAAGCTGCTGGTATTATTAATTACTAGCCTTATTTCCACTCTTGATACTTTGTAATAATCTGAAATTAATGAAAATATTAAGTCATTAGCGGAAATATCGCACAATATAACTACGTATATATAAGGAGAAAGCACATCATAACATATTATCATCACGCCTGTATCTCCGAAGGGTTATGCAGAGGAGTACTGTTGTAGATTCACATTTCACCGATGCAGTTATTAAGTCCCATGTAATGGTGACCCCATTGCTATCAACTGGGCACATTTTTACACTCCGCGCTGGTGCTGTCAATTTTCTAACAGAAAAATCCACCACACTTTGTCCGACCCCGGGAATCGAAACCTGGACTCACTCAGCAGCTGCGTTTGCGACCCAGACTAAGGAGGCAGCTTAGGAGACAACTGTACTTGTACAAGATTATTTTGGTAACTAAGTACCTACCTATGTCCGAAATACGGTTTTAGTATTTATTATGCCGTGTGTGGAATAAACTAGTAGGAATGGAATGTCGGCCCACATAAGGTTAATCAGTTCTCGAGATCAGCCTGTCCAAAGTCGTGGTTCAGTTGTTGCAAGAAAATATGATCCCATCAAAAACATAGGTAAATGTGCAAAGGAAGCCAAGTTCGGTACAAACCCCGACCTTAGGGGTTGACCGTGACGTCGATAAAAGAGTTGAGATCTGAAGCCTAGTAAATTATAATGGTCATCAATTCATTATTTAGAAAATTCATTGATATTGAATAAACGAAATATCGATAAAACTCTTAGGAAGGTCCGAAAAACCGAAGGTGACTGATTTATTGACTCGGAATCAACACAAAGCTTAAACTATAAGTGCTAAAGAAGCAAAAAACTAGGTATCTGCTTTTTATTGTGTAGGCATACTAACTACTAACAATGTGGTTGGATATAGGTAAGTGTATCAGTATGTAATTTGAAGTACTTACCATTATCGCCCTTGTAATAAATATCTAAAACTCGGTTTAGTGTAATTTTTCCCCATATTTTTTGATCGTAGTAGAGCACCTTTTCTGTAATCAGATTAGGTATGTATTTAGGAATCAGGCATATTTATCGTTTTTATAGGAACGAATTCATAACAGTTACGAGAGTGAGTATTTCCCTAATCGTCACTCTTGTAAACATGCGCACTGCTGAGTAAAAATAACATAGATCACATGATCTCCATGCCATCTAAAAAACTTTGTAATCCGTTAGTAGTTTACTTTCATAAAATTATAATTTGCTCAGGCATTCGACTTTTTTGCAATCCAATGAATCTTTACAAAGAACAATGAGTTTAAGTTTAAAATTTATTTTAATGTTTTAAAAAAGCATTAGAAAATAAATATTAGTAACACTTCACTACCCCTGCAAGTACCCAGTGCCATAAGAATTTTATAGTACGGATTTCCAATTGCTTGTATCCTCCTCATGAATCTGAACTCTCGAGTATTTTGGACTAAGATTAGTACAAATATAAGAGTAAAAATAAACTTTTTGTCACACATATTAAAGACTAAAGCGACCGACTTTGTTGTTAGCTTAGCTAGGAATAGCCTCCTGTGAAGTGTTATGGTTCGAGGTCTAGTGTCTGTTATGAAAACAAGACCATCAAATCTATTGTCGAGTTCAAAAGAAGCTGATATGATTAGAAGGTAACATGAAACTAACTCATTCAATATATTTTTTCTTTAACTATTAATCGTAAGGAAATTGAAGTGGTTCAAGATTATTTTTTATGGATGGCAAAATCGCTGATTACGAGATATCAAAAATGTACAAGTACAATTATTAAAATAGCCTACCTTAAAAATATGGTATCTTTTGTTCAGCTGTACACCAGAGAGATGTTCTCTATGGTGTGTAAAGCTAAAAGCCATGTCAGAAGCCTTTGCCATTTAGCCAACCTCTGATTATAGAGACTGACGAGGCGAGCGAGCAAATACCGAAAACTGATCTCATTGTATTATGATTAGAAATAAAGATTTGTTAGTTTATTGATGTGCATTTTTTTCTGCGTCCCGATTTTTTCTTGACAGTCACGCTTTTTTCTATTTTCATGCTATCTTATTCTTTCTTCCTTTCAAAAATGTCACCTGGTACACTGGCAGTAAAGTTATTAGTGAAGTGAAGTATGCATTCTTAGTTCTATTAAGTTAAACCCTTACGGTACGTAATAGCATTCAGCATGTCTACGTTGATGGCAAATTATAGTTTCAGGTTTAGGTACTGTAACGTGCAGGTCAAAAATTGCAGAATGTTTTAGCAAACAATTTTACTAGTTTAACATTGTTATTTTCGATATTCTTTCTAATATCGGACATAAGATCATCTCTTCTTTGATTATAAAAGCAAGGTATTATATGATAAGTACCTATAAAAAATCATAAAATCCTATGGTGCGTCGCCTATGATGAATACAAATAGAGCCGAAAAGGGACATTTAGTTAATAGAGAGCCCAATTATATACACGGAAGATGCCAGTTTGGGTCACAGTGTCATACATGCGGCCCATCATGCATCACGCATATTAATATCTTCGAGTGATTTCTAAGGACATCAAGATTTACCGCGCTTAAGGTCACTATGAAAACTACAATGACGAACTCATAAACTGCGTCAAAGTACAAGAAGACTTTGAAATAAATATTTTTACCACGTACATATGCAAACATTCAAAAAATGATATACCTATTACCTATATCATACTATTGATTGGTTGGTTAACTTTAAAACAGTGTAGTATCATAACCTTAAGTTTAAGTTTGTTTACTGGAAAGGACCATTCAAAACGTTAAACGTTCCACATTCAAATATATATATTTTTTAAATCTTTAACATAAAAAAAAAAAAAAAAACCAGCCTATAACTGTCCCACTGCAGGGCAAGGGCCTCTTCTCATACAGAGAAGGCACAAGCTTAATCACCACGGTAACTCACTGCGGGTTGGCGATTTCAGACTACCAAGTCCAGGTTTCCTCACGATTTCCTTCACCGTATGTCTGTGATGTCTTAGATGAACTAAGAAAGTACATATGACATTGAAAAAGTCACATTGGTACATGCCAGGTTTGAACCCACAACCAGGGACTGGACAACCCCGCTTAAGGATTTAGGCCTTTTGATAGGGTAACCCGCACATAGGGTAACTCATATCGCAGTTATACCCTTTGTTCGAGTTACATCCTCGAAACCCAGCGAAATGGTTAACACCTTTATTATGGTAACCACGTAAAGGGGTTAACCCCTTCAATGACTTAAGCCTTCGAAGAGGTTACCTTCACGAAAAGCTTTTATTCGTGTTACCCTGAATTACCTAATAAACTTGAGCTGCATGTAGGGGATACTTGCACCCGAGCGGGGGCGGCGGCGCCTCATTGCCTTCTGTACCTACTGTAGTTAAACAAGCAAAATTGAACTGTAAGATCATATAGACAATAATTATTATTCCAAGCTCGGTACATGCAACAATGATGCCGCCGGGCGGTAAGATGTCACGTGCGGTCGTGTTTATGCAATTTTCAAACTAATGTCTATTACATAAAGTGCATATTACAATGTCTTGGGTTGGAATGGCTTACCCAGTTACAGTGTTACAGGGGGTTCAAAGGGTAACCTGTTCGGAAGGGGTTACATTACACCCGTTCGAGGGTGTAACATGTATCATAGGGTTTCTTTTTTAAGCGCTTAAATAAACCCTTTGAAAAACCCTTTCAACGAGTATCCGGCCGGTCCCTGCCCACAACCTGTGGCTCAAGAGGCGGGCCCGTAACCACTCGGCCACCACGACACATAATGTACAAAAACGAACTACTACTCTTTAACATAAAGTAACAAAAATTGGTTTAATTGAAAAATTGGTTCTAACAATAGACAAACAAGTTTAAGCACAGGTTTTTTCTTTTAATAAGGTGTATTACCTCCACGTGCCTTTTTTACTGTTTCTAATCGGTTCCGCATAGATCTGATTAGGGTTATTAAACGGTCTTGCGGTATGTTCCATTCTTGTGAAATTGCTGTTCTTAGTGCTGCCACTGTTGGGGACACAGGATTTCTTGCATAAACAGATTTTCTAAATTGTCCCTAACATGCTCAATGGGTTAAGATCCGGACTGTGAGCTGGCCAATTCATAGTACGTATCCCAACCTCTTCGCAATATTGTCGATCTTTTGCAGCGCCGTGCGGTCGCGCATAAGTAATCTTGCATTAGAGGAAGATTTTCGCCTATGAATCCCGTGTAAGGTACCACGTGAGCTTCTAAAATCTCTGTTATATAGCGATGTGCCTTCAAGCCCGTTTTTACGAATCATGTCGATGAACACATGTTCCGTTCACCCGTTCATCGACATGCCACCGCAGACCACCAACCGCCTCCAAAAGGAACACCCTCCTCAATGCAACTTTGAGCATATCTCTCCTCACGTCGACGATAGACTCTTCTACGACCATCTACACCATATAAATATGTCCTACATTTATCGGAGAACAATACGGAGGCCCATTGCTCTTCAGTCCAATTACGATGTTCACGCGCAAATATTAAACGAGCTTGTCTATGAGCTGCAGACAACTTTGGACCATTTGCTGGATAGCCGCTTCGTTCTTATTGTTCGTGCACGTTTATTCCACGCACTTCATTTAGCTATGTTTTGATGTTAACTGACGTGAGGACGCGATTTCGCAAGGAAATTTAAACAATAAATCGGTCATCACGACGGATGGTTGCTCGAGTTCTGCCGGTACAGCGTCACCTTTTCTAAGAATCTGTCTCTACAAACCTTATGTATACTCTAGAAACAGTAGACTGTTTTAAGTTTAAATTTCTAGCAATCGTTCGTTGATCCAAGCCTTCCCGCACCAATGCAACAATTTGAGCGGCTTGTTCAGACAAAGTATCCATATTATGGTTACGAAATTCTTGTTGAGTTAAAAAGACTACCCAACAATTCTATTGGTAATAATAATTCAATAGGCAAAAAAAAAAAAAAAAAAATTGGCATTTAAAATTCTAATAACACTCTTTGAGACTACGCGTAAATGTTCTTTTCCCGGCTTTAATCATTTGTTTTACTGCAGTTGTATTTTAAAATGTTGTTTTTTTATGGTTAATCTCCACTTTTTAATTTATGTTAATCTAAAAAGTATCTATAGATATTTATTAAAAACAATAATTTGAAAGTAATTCTGAACTTTGATACACTGACGGACTCATATCGTCATATTATCCTAAATGAAAAACAGGTGTGTTCGACTTATTGTACCTATCTAAAAAACCTGTTGTATCATGCGTCTGTACTAAAATACACCTCTGGATGGCTGAATGTAAGCGCCATTAATTCCACTATTGCAACACAAACCTTCACAACATGTGGACGTTCTTGCCGTCTGTTGACTAGGCTTGCACAAATGTATGAATCAGACCCAATCGCTTCAAAGAAATAAATAAAATATAACATAAAGAAATGTATGGAACCTCCTACATTTCTCGTCGTGGCAGAATTAATGAGTCAGATTTTAATTTATTACCCTGACTTACTATCGCTATACCTGACTTGATTTGCAGTGAGATGTGATTTTAGAAGTCTAGCTAACTATAACTTAACAAGTAACAATAGCTGGGGAGGTAAAAATATAACCATGTATATTTTAATAAAGTCTTATTAAAAACTAACGTTAATTAACAATAGATTAATTGTTAGAGATGGATAACTCAGCAAAATTATCTGCGTCAACTCAGTAACTCAGGCGCTCATTGCGTCGGCCCTTTGAGTTGATTCAAAATTGCGCCATAGCGCAGATAAGTGTAACTCGCCGAGTGAGCTGCAAAGCGCACTGCGTACCATATGCACCCCGCGCTCGCAGTCATCAAGCACTTTTTACAGCGTACGTACGGTCAGCTAAAAAAGTCGCTGAGCCCATCCAAGTTTTTAAATTGGCTTAGCTGAAATTATTCATCTAACTTTCTGGAGTACAAAACACAACAATCATATCATCAAACAATACAGAAAATTAAAGAAGTCATTTCATCATATCACAATAACCAGCACTACAGTTAGTGTAGTTTCGATGCGTGTTAAATTTCCTTTCTAACCGTCGCAATTCACATTTGTCGGGGTTTTCCTCTTCTTTTAGTTCCCACCTATCATATCAAGCAGTTTTCGTGTTATATGCTCAGTTGGTCTTCGCTTAACATGCCCGTATCTTATTCGGTAAACCTACATAATATGTTACTTAAATGCAAGTCTACCTGTATATGCAGCAGTGTAGGCCAGTGGTAGCCTAGTGGTATGATCATTCAACTGGCTAATCTTAGGTCATATGTCGCCCAAGGCACGCTCGACTTTTGGTAGTCATGGCGTATTAGACAATTATTATCATATGACGGAAATCATTATGATGGCGTATAACGCCATTTTAGAGGCCTACGGGTGGTTTAAACTGTGACACTAGCTATTCTTATCGTGTGGTTGTTCATCAACCACACGATAAGCATAAAATTGTAAATACAGTTTTACTTAAACTGACGATGATATAGAATTGTTTAGTCAATGAGAACAGCTACCTAATTTTCAATCATTTATTTTAATATTTACAATAAATATTTGGCGAAGGTGACAATATTACCAACTAGACAATACGTAACGAGCTCCTTCGGCGATGCCAGCCCAAGTCTCTGTTACGATTTGTTCAACATAATCTACCGGGACGACGAATCCATATTCATAGCCAGGAAGCTCTAACGTATACGTGAGAGGAACGCCCACAGCCCTGGTCCAGTCTCGGGAAGTACCGGTTGTGTAGTACAGAACGTTAGCAGCATTGCCTACAATATATGGCGTAGCTTTGTCTAAAGCCAGGCTATCAATAGCTGTTGCCATTCGGACGCCAGCCAGGTGGAGGATTAGACCATTTGATGGTAACGTTCCTGAAAAGGTTTTGTATAATATAGCCATAATTTTCCAGTCGCGAAGCGTAAGTCCAACCGTGGATTGTGAGAGGCTAGGTTGATCATGATTGAATTCAAGATAAACTTTGCTTTAAATTTTGAAATAATACATTGCACCACCAGTTACAAGAATATTAAGATATGCAGTCACTTGAAGCTGGGAGGAGTGATAATTTTGTGTGTGGTAAAGCCAAAATATTTCTTACCATTGTTTCCCCATGCATACAAGAACATATTTCCAAAGCTGTGTAAAGATATATAGAGAGCAGTCCTCTCTAGATTAGACATTACGGCACTTCTGATGACTCTTGTTTCAGGTTCAGAGAAGGGGGTAGGACCTTCGAAGATGATTGAGCAAGGGTTAGCACTGCCTGCAGAGGTACCCCAGTAATGGTCGAAGTTGCGATTGCCATCTACTCCAGGACATTCCTCAGCACCTTCGTGGGATGTCGAGCGAGTTTTACGCCACATGCGGTCCTGAATAAAATAATATAAAAATATTACTTATACGCCTGTGGTGAATACAAAAGGAACATTTTGTTGATAGAAAAATGACATACACGGAATATAGCTGTTGTGAGTCTGAGTATGACGTCTCACAGCATACGGCTTAATATATTTGAGAAATTACTAAACTTCAGGAATATAGATTTACAATCTCGAAGATAAGCGTAAAGAAAACCAACCAAATTTAAATCTCGTCAACAAAGAAGGGATAACAATAATGACGGGAATAATGAAAATGTTTAAAACTTAACGTAATAATGCATGCGAAGCAAACTCTACGTGTAATGTAAGTATATATTTTGTTTATATGAAAATATTACCGCGAACAAGGTTGAACCTATACCGCTTGGATAGGTGCTCCCAGGTCTGTGTCAACTAAACTATCGCAATCTCTGGTCACTAAGCCGACTTTTTTTATGTTATTATAAAACCATCGATATTATACCTCGTCGATGGAGTATTCGTAGCCGTCTGGATTCGCCAGCGGAATAATGATCCAGTCAATGTTTTCAGTTAGAGCGCTATCAGATAATTCCACCACGAGCTGATTAATGATGTAGATGGCAACGGGAGTAGTGACCCACTCTCTAGCGTGAACCATGGCATCGATTACAATAACTGGCTTTTGGATGTCCTCGAAGCTGCTCGACGAGATCCTCACGTATTTGATTTGCCGACCTTCATAACTGAGACCAGCGTTGATAACTGTTACAAGATCAGGGTATGCAGCTCCTAGTTCATCCAAGTATTCGTTGATCTAAAATAAGACAAGGTTTTAAACAAAATATTTTTTCTTGACAATTAGTATCTGGATCAAGCAATGTTTCGTTTTCATCACTCATCTTCATTATTAACTATGTTAATCTTTATTAAATAAGTATTGTGCGTGCCATCAGTTAGGATAAGTTAACTCGGAGTTTTTGTGGTTCTTTCCTTAAAAGGCCATTCCAGACAATACCCTACATGGTCATGCCCATAATCGTGTACTTGACTTTTAAGTTACCTTGATGTTTGACTTTGTTTCTGTGTTTCTTCTCAGAGATAGAAATACCGGCCCTAAATAAAACGTATTGCATGTAAATGACTGATTTACAATTTTGATTATATAAATGGAAGATGCTAAAGATAAGTATCATAATGATTTAGACGTTTTCTGTGATAGTACTTATGTAAGTACGTACCTCAGCGTGCCTGTAGTAAGTGTCCCACGTGATCTTCTTCCCGCTACGCTTGGCTTGAATTCTTTTGGATTGGATTTGTGCATCTTCATCACGGAGAATGCTAAAATATCGATATTCATTAATGCATTTTCAGCTAATTGTATTTTAAGATAGGAGATTTGTTATTCAGATAAGAGATTTTGTTATCCTGGTAGTTTACATTCGAAATTCTCACATTCTTGCGCTGTATACTTCGCGGATCTTAATTGAGGTAAAATTAAACTTTTGTAGGTAACTAAATAACATAAAAATCTATTAATACTACTAATTAATTTGTTTTGTTCACTGACTCGGCCAAATTGTCTGCGATCTTCTTGTACGTCATACTTCTCTCGTCGAAGTATTGCAGCCATTGCTGTTTCTCCTCCGGGGACAGTCTGACCACTGCCTCAAGTTTTCCTGAAGAGGACCTGACAGCAGGCGTGGCTGACAGAATGTCTAAATGTGCTTCCAGTGACTTGATCTCTTCACCAAGGCCGGAAACACGATATAGTTGGTGGCTGTAAATACACCACACTATTAGTAATACACACTCAAAAGGGTTATCATTCATTCTGTTATTAAAGTAAATCTCATTAAAAACATTTCATGTAAAATTAGTATCAGAAAGACTCACAAGTTCATAATGCTTTCACTGTTAAAAAGTTATGAGATCTCTAGTAGAGCCAAACCTCTAGCTGAGCTTCTAGTTTTGCTGTTGTCATAGTCTACGGGGTCTGTCCAAAGTCTAAAGTATATAGTCTGCGTTATCATGACTGTACCAAATTTATAACAATAATTAACATATAACTCTACCTATGAGCGCTGACTCTATAAACTCTTCATCTAACTCATCAGCTTTCTAGTATTATTCAGACCGACGATTCAGACAGACAGACGACTATGAGCCTATGACGCGATGACGGTTCGTTAATATGACGAAACGTTTCCAGAAAAGGTAGGTAGTGTCCCGCTTCCTTCGGCTCGTCTAAGCGGTGCGGCCACAGATATAACTCCAACCTTATTTGGTTATAGTCCGCAGCAAAAAATTTTAATACGTACCTACCTGGTCCTTGCTCTTGATTACCAAATAAGGGGATCCATTATTACTATAATGGATCCCCTTATTTGGTAATCAAGAGACTACTGTCTTAGTCAAGAACAAGGACCAGATATTATAAAGCGGGAAATGCTAAGCTATGGTTTATATCATAATGTTTTAGTATCGTTCTTTCTTTCGTGTAGTTTGGATCCAACCTACTTAGTAACAGAGTTCAACAAGCCTCGCCCATAAAATTTGTATTATCAGCCGTGATCACAGATTTATATTTACCTAGATACCGCAAGTAAGTACACCTAATTGTATGACAACCAAGCGTGTCAAACCTGCGTGCCTTCATTAAATTAAAAAAACATCTAATTCACTTCGCTAACTATATTTTATAGATTAAGTTTATTGTGCAATAATGCGGCATTTTATTTATTTTCTGATACTCACTGATCTTTGGAGCGTAAAAGTTGGAGATGTGCGCCTTCTTTGAAGCTAATAATGGCACGCAAATTGTGAACACTGGCGGTATCTACCTTTTTCAAACTATATCTGTGGCGACCGACGGTTTAATGTTCCCTCCGAAACACGGGGATACTCAGATCAAAATACTCGTAGCCGACACCTAGATCTCCAGACTGACGATCGTAGAGTTACCTCTTGCCTACCTTTACGATCGTGACCAAACTTTTTAACGGGCTGCGGAGTGCCTTATGGTGCCGAGAAGATAATCAGTAACCAACCAACATAATTGTATAAATAATAGATAACTACATACCCTTCATATCTTTCGTGACCTCCTAGGACGAAGGAGACCACACACAGAAGTACACAGATCACCAACCGAGCCATTTTAGACACTGCTACTGTGTCAACAGGACCATAATTTTATTATTTTATAGCCTTTGATTAGGGATAATCCTTAGTAGATAATGTCGAAGATTATCGAGAGTGTTGGCTGTAAATTGTTATGCTACCGGCACGGACCTAAAAAATACGGACGGAGCGTTGCGTACGACATGTGAGAAACATGCCTAGTCATCCAATTTCGCTTGTCATACACGAGCTAAACGCATAGAAATACTTAAAACTCATCCACTCGGCGCCAGTACACTGCGAGTGTGTGTGCGTGTGCGTAATCTATGCTTCGCTTATGACAAGGCAAGGTTCCATCCGTATTTTCAAATCCGTGTTTAGCGGTCGGATTTGAACGTCATCACTCATATATCAGTGAATTAAATTATATTTACAATACATGTTATCTGTATCATATAAATCGGTAGGTATGTGATAGTTGCAATTGATTAACTATCTATTACTATCTCTACTAATAACAAGGTATTTTTAATTTTGTTGTTGTTTTAAGTGTAAAAAGCAATGATCAATTAAAATATTCATCACCAATTAAATCATTTTATTCCTAGCATGGCGCTTGTGGTTTGGGAACAAATTTATTATATTACAGTAATTCATAAAGATATCTAATACGCATAATTTAATGACATTCTAGAATATTCTAGAAATGATTTGGCAACATGTTATTCTTTCTACCCAGTGCGTGTCGTGTTCAATATTTTCGAAATGATTATTGCAAATACGGATGTTTTCCAGTCTAACGTTGAGAAAGGTCATAAACTTAAATTTAAAGTAAACACCACTGTTGTTGCGTTTAAATACTGCTCAGTGCCACCGTGAATAAACACAAAATCGTGTGCCTGGGAACTAACCTGATAAACGGTTTTATAATGATGAATGTTGGTTCTAGTAATCATTTATAATACACAATTATCGTACTTGTTGCAAAAATAAAACAAAATGAAGTATAAAATAATTTATTATTGTAATTTAACATAGCTCACCAATACTGATCGTTTTATAATTTACCTATGACTAAGTAATTTAAAAATAAAATACAATTATAAATAATTATTATTTAATGGGGAAACATTGAAACAGAAAGGGAGCAACTTGAAATTTAATCGATTCGAACAGCGACACGGTAAGTCAAGGGTCGGGGACTCGAGTCTCGTTCGTGTCTGTTTTACGTTTCCTTAGAAAATAATAATTAATAAAGGCATTACATGGCCTTTACATAATAATGTATAAAAAATAATTTAAAAATGACAATTATAATTTATCATATTTTGTGTTTCGCTACACATTTCCAGTATATTCTCTTAAGGGTTCTTTTGAAACCTGAATGTCTCCACGCGTATATGAGAGGATCACAAAGACTATTACAAACCCCTAATAAATATAGCGGTCCTAAAGTCAGTATTTCTAATGGAATGCATTCGTAGCCATTTTTCATAATATCACACTTCACATACATTATCACTGCTACGTAGTAGGGGGCCCAAGTGCCCAGAAAACACAGGGTTACTATTAGGACAGTTTTTACTGCCTTCAATTTGCTCGGATGAGTAGCTGGCCTCATTCTACAACATCCTATTATTTTTCCTTCTCTACTGGTATCGCTTTGTTGGGTCTGGGTTTCATTATCAATTTTGCGCATTTCAACATTGTATCCAGTTTCAGAGGATTCAGAAAGGGATATTACGGTCATTGAAGTGGACAATTCATCGACATAGCCCTTATTTGTATAACTGCTTTCTTTGAATTCTCTAATTTTGTCAACGGCTTTGACAGCACTGCGTAAAATAAGTATGTATAATATGCAAACCATGATGATAACCGAGAGGACTACGATGGATAGTACAAGGAGTAGAGCTGAAGGGAAGACGGCGATGTACCAGCACCTGTAGTCTGTGAAAGTCCGTCCTGTCCACCCCATCGCTGGTAATGTTGATATAAATATACCTGTGCGGGTTGCAAACAAAATAATTAGGATGATAGATTGGTCCTTCGACCTTCTATGTTTGGTAATACAAATACCCGGAGAAATTGTTTTGTTAAAATATGTGGTGAAATTATAACTAGGTAATTATGTACTATTCTTAGAAATGCCAAATAATCTCTGGCTATTTACAAACATGATTATAATCATAAAATAAATAAAAAAAAAAGTTTGCCATTATTTCAGTCTCCTATTTTACAATTGAATTTCCATTATAAATACATATACTGACGGTGTTAAGGTTACAATGTTATTTACTTACGTGTGTTAAATATTTGGCATTACAGGTGCAGCAGGTCTTAAGCGGTTAGATACGGAACTTTACCTATGCCTAGATAGTTAAAGTTTAATTAAGTGCGTTATCAACAATATTTTTGTAACAAGTCTAAATAACTACATCTACTATACAGAAAAATGAAAAATAAAATGATTAGTATCACACGTAATACGAGTCGATTCTGCTGATATAAGTGGTTGACGAAGTACCTGAAAAGGGCCTACACGAGTGAAGAGTTTATTAAATGGCCTAACCACTAACCAGCCCAGTTAGTAATCTCACTAACAAGCATTCTGTTTAAAACATGAGAACACATACACAATAATAGTTACATTAGTCACAACTAACAACCAAGGCAGGCTCAGTCTTTGATTTCTATTGTCTGTCACCAGACAATTGGTACCGAAACGAAAGAGTTCGATTCATGATTTTGACCAATGCAGTAGTCCATAAAATCTTTATATATTACTATATTTAAGGAATATGGAGACAATAATATCTATTAAATTTATAGTGAGATTTCTTTGTCATGGATCAACAATATTGTAAGAGTAGTATACATAAATAACATTACAACAAATTTTTGCTACCTGCTCTTCCAACAAATATGGTTTAATATATAAAGCCGATAAAAATTTCTTACAGACCTCTGGAAACCTTTATGCCACCATGCGTAGATTATAGGATTCAGTATGCTGTTCAAAAAGGCTAAAGTCGCCAGAGGACCCCCGAGTAAGTGCCTGACGTACATACATTTCGGATTTGTTATCTTATTTTCGCAGAATACATAAAAGGTAACAGCAATGAAAAATGGCATCCAGGTGATTATGAAACCTCCAGTAGTTAACATAACAATCGTTATAGCCCTCCATTTGTTTGGTTCTTTCGCTTTACGCGTAATAGCATTGATGTTACAAATTTTCTTTACTTGATTTTGAAACCTTGAAATTTTAAGGTCCGTCATTGTAAGATCAGGATTAGAAAGCTGGGATTCAATTGTGCAAATACTAATAGTAGACTCGTTTTGAAATTTACTTTGACTGTCAATATTTCTTAAGCCATTAGTCATCTTTGTTTGAACAACATTGATGTCATGGTTGCTTTTAGATTTACTCGACATGGCTGGTTTCACGATAGCTTCATCATTCTTAATATAATTCGTGTTAAAGGATGAACTTCTTGTCAACTTTGGGTGAGAAATGTTATCAGGTATGTTAATCGATTGAGTGCTAGACTTTTTGCTTACGGAACCGCGGTAAAATCTTAATTTTGAATTTTGTTCATCTGGTGTATTCGCACTTATGTTTTTGATCCCTGCGTTTAAATCGTTTACCGTTTTTAAGGCGCGTACTAATATTATGGAATAAAGAATAATAACACCTATAATTGGTAAAATGCTCAAGAAAGAGTTGATAAGTATTAGGGAGCCAGGAAAAACAGAGACGTAGTAACATCGATTAGGGATCAACTCGGTATTCCTCCATCCAGTCGCTGGCATGAATCCAAGAATAATACCTGGAAAAGGCGTTAAACACAAACATGTAGAAACATACATTGACTACTAATTATTTATTAGTATTGACTATTTATTAGTATTATCCTCTGCAGCGTATTTAGATTAACATGACTAGTGTAATATATTAGTAAATTTTGTAAAATTATTTTAACTGTGCAGTTATTGTGCCGATTTTTTACATAAAATTTGACATCTTATTTTGCATTTTAGTAACTAAACATGCGGCAGTAGAGGATTAAGTAAACATAGAACAACAATAACAATAGCTTTTTAAATTAGTTAATTTTTTACTAAGTATAGATACTATGACCACAAAATAGCTCAATATAAAACTTTACCGATCATCCATATGCAAAGAATGCCGATTCTGACGCGTGTGGTGTTGAACCATCTTTGGTAGTAAAGGCCGTGCAGAATATAGATGTATCGGTCTACGGCGATGAGACCCACGCTGAAGATAGACACCATGGCTGGACATACCAGCATACCTGTTGATCACACAAAGTTTAACATTTGTCATAAATCAGTGGTACAGGTCATAAAATCCTGAGTCACTTAAGAAGTAGTAGATGGGGAACTGGGAGTAGAAACAATAACCCCAACACAGAAACTAGAAAAAAAGCCTAATATACCCCAACCGCTGTACTTGTGAGGAAGATTCATCTTTTGGGCGCCATGCTTACTAGAACAAATAATTAAATCCTAAAATAAGAATCAAGCTACAATTGAAAATCTACCTCAAATCTTCGGAGGTAGCTTAATTCTATATATTATTTTATTGCAATAAGTAGTTCTCCGAGGGGCTCGTGGCTAAGTAACAGCCGCACAGATCGATCGATTGAGGTTAAGCTGCGCTTGCCGCGGTCGTCCTGTGGATGGGTGACCATCGATTCATACCGAGACCCTTCCGTGCCTTGGAGAGCACGTTAAGCCGTCGGTCCCGGTTTTCAAATTAAAATGTATGACAGCCGTTACGGGTATTCAGAGGCCTGAAAGTCTGAGAACCAGTCGTACCACGAGATATCGTGTTACCCAGTAACTGGGTTGTGGAGGTCCGATAGGCTGTCGCTCCATGTAAAATACTGGTATTAAGCTGCCTCCGGTTTGACTGGAAGTCGACCCCAATGTAATTGGGAAAAGGTTAGGCAGATATATATATAAGTAGCTGTCCGATACAAAATCTTTCAAGTATTGTACCTACTTTCAACTTTCAAGACATATTCAATTAGAAAATTAGCAGCGAGTTATTACTTAATATTTTTCAACCATAACCCGATGATTAAAACTTGATCCGTAGTGTCACATTAAGCAAAAAGTTTTAATCCGTTTTAACTGATTTAATTACGCCCACATTTTTTGCCGACATCAAAAAAAAAATTGTACTTAAACGTTTAACGTTTTTTAATCATAGAGATCTACGATAGATATGTACTGTGTCGTTTAACATACTTATTCCAAAGTTTGGTTTGCTATGTAGGTATGATTTAAGTGACCAGTTATTTTATTTGAACAAGAAGTTGTAACACTCATAACGTAATTATCAAGTTCGCCTTTAGCGAGTAAGTTGATTCCCCTTTTAATTTCAAATTCAAATCAGATTTACTTCTGACGAAATCTGCAGGGTGAAATACTGAATCCTGAAAGTCCAATTATTATAATGTTTATAAGTTTCAATTAATATATCTTACCTATTTGAAATATACACAAGGGGTTGGAACTCACAGAGTTGTCCACTGTGACTCCGAAAATGAGGGAGAACCCGACGATGGTGTCAGCGAGAGAGACATTTCCTAGCAAGAGGTATGTGCTTTTGGGCTGTTGACCTGAAACATAAAATGAGAGTAAGGGCCGAGCTAAGGACAGGGTGGTCAGTCTTGCATATGTTGATCATGGTGCGTCGTAGCTTTAAATTTCATCCACAATGCTAGAATTTGAGTGGTTATGGGTTTTATTTATTTTGTTTAGTCTACATTTTGTCTAACGAGAGCAGTGATAGCCTAGTGGTATGACTGTTGGGCTGGCAAGTCAAATCCTAGGCACGCACCATTGGCTTTTCGAGACATGTGGGTATTAGGAATTAATTATCACTTAGAACGGTGAAGGAAAACACAACGTGAGGAGTGACCTGCACCTGAGTTATACCTATTCTCGATTGTGTGTAGAGCCATGTCAGAGGCCTACGGGCGATTTAAACTCTGACACTAAGTTGTTGATTAACCACACGATGAGGGAGAGATAACAGTTCGTCTAACGTTAGATTTTCATTTATACATAGTAAGCTTTAATTACCACGGACATAACTTGATTTCCAAGCTCGAACTAAAAGCCCAATGCGATTTACCTATACGCACTTCTATATTTTGAAATAAGTTTTTCAACACACTTGCTCGTAAAGTAGCTCTTATTACACCGCTTTTAGGATCACTTATTACGCAAGCGTGCTTTTCACTTTACATTCACTCTCTTTATAGCCTTTATATCTTTAACACAATCCATCAATCCATCCATAGCTTCCACGGTCTTCCTCTACTCTTATACCTATCCATATAAATTCTCAAAACTTTCCACGTCCCATGATCGATTTAAAAGGCTTATGTTGTGAATGATGATAGTGCTAAATTTTTATTACCATATAAGCATTTGGTCTGTATTTTATTAAGTATTCAGTGCTGCCCGTAAAGTATTAAGTGCTGTACGTAAGAACCCTTTAAAAGTAATAAATTTATCTATATTCATATGTGTATTTCAGGCATGTATTCTGTTTCCATAAAATTGGTCTAGCGGAGTTCTGCTTATATCAATAAGCAAAAATACTTTGAGTGCTGAATAGTTTCCGGGTAACATAAACGTATTTGAAGTCTCTTTATGTAAATATTCAAATAATGTTGTAGTTGTGGTATAGCGTTTATTATTAGATACCATTAGGCATGTGTGTCCCAAGTCTGTCACGACCACTTTTTTATTTCTAGAAACCTTGATGATAAGTACTCTGTTGGCTCGCTAATTACCAGACACAATAGATTTTTATTGTTATGAAGTATAATTTTGTACTTCTCCCAATCGAAGTGTAGGAATGGGATGAATTTGTTATATTTCTTTTTATTAGAAATGGATCTTCGTTTGGCTAGCCAACGCGCCTGAGGATAAGCGACGGTGTAGTCGAGGATGGAGCAAGTAGTTCCAGAATAAACCTATTCACTCTAAGTAGAGTAGATAGATTTGGGGAGAACGATAGTTGGGGAGTTGATGCAACTGCCCAGACCCGTCTCCCACAACAGTTGCACCGGATTACATCCCGAAACACGACTACGTCACCTCACGACATGGTTTCGACCGAAGCCTGCCACCAGAGTTTTGTTGTCTGTTTAGCACCACCCACGGCCCACGTGTAGGGATTCCATTTTAAGGGTGCACTCCTATGGCCACGGGCAACTCAGCAGTAAAACATTTATGTACAAATATAATCGAGTAAGTGTCATAAGCTTGTAATGAATTTGGCATAAAATATCAATATGTCTGGTTGTGTACATCGGTAGCAGTTTGCTAAATATTAGGTATTTTAAGAATTAGTTATTAGGTACTGAATAAAAGAAGAGCTAGGACGACCAGGGTACAAATATGTGTAGTTACGAATAGGCGCTGCGTAAGATTGAAGAACACTCTTTTTAAGGTCAGCGACATGAAACAAATCTAGAAGCCTTGCAGCCATTTGCAGTCTTTCATTTTAAGTCTTTCAAAATGCATTGCAGGATTTCAAATAATATCAGTGTACTCCTACTTGCTATTTTGGTTATCATCGATTTGATGATCACTTTGTATTACATTGCGTTGTATATTACAGCTTGTCTATGATGAGCAAACATTTTTAAGAGCAAACGGTGTAATACAATAAAACTACTGTGACCATCAATTCGTTGGTAACCCTGATCACCAATAGGTAACACAGATCGATATTTACTTAGGATAACCTCACTAATAAGATTGGTTTACTAAAATGGACCTCAAAGCTATGGCTTTTGGCAGCAGTCCCAAATCTAGTGCGACCAACCGGGGTATCGCCCCGGGCGGCAATTTAGGGAGGCCTCAAGTCCAATGTGTGAATTAAAAATCGAGTTCGATCGAGAGATTAAATGGAGTTGCATTTCGGTTAGATTTCTATACATCCTAAATTGTTGTCTGTTCTCTTTACTCGTTGTATGAGTATGTTTCCTTAAAATTATATGTCACATAAAGGAAGTTATTACCTAAAATAGGTAATCAAGTGTGTAAAATGTAAGAGTTTGTATTCTCCCGGTCACACGCAATCCTGCCCAGTATATAATTGTCTTTACTTAATAATTTATCTTTCAAGAAACTTTGAAGACAAGGGGGCGCCACTATCAAGTTAGCTGCTCCAGTTCGAAAAATCGTAGATCCGGGGCTGTTTCGTAGAGGACATTAACGGAATCAAGCCATTAATTATTTACTAAATCAATGTACCTTAACATACTACATTATACTTAGTGGGAAAATACAAATTCCTAACAGATGAGCTGTACAATTGACGGTTTGTTTGTCCACTTAATTATCACATGAACGTTTCTGTATTTAGCGCCATCTTAAGTAGTAAGAGATTCAAGTTATCCATATTAGGAATGAGACCTTTCGTGTCTATTTACTTCAGAACTTATCATACTATTTCGTAGGTACCTACCACACATCTACCACAATATATATTATATACCTAGGTATCTATAATCAATTAGAAACTGCCATCTTTAATATTTTTGGAAATAAGTAGCTTACAAAAAACCTGGGTATACAGATAAGATAGGATAAAGGCGATAGGGAACGATCAGATTGGCCAATTTGTCATTGTACATATTTAAAACATGTGTGTTATCCAAACCTTACGTAGTGGATGCACCCGTCATTCACGGTGCTGTTGTGGTTAGGTACTTTAAAACAGATATATCTAAATAGCGATATTAGATTTGAATATGTCTGTTAATTTTATCAAAACTGATTTTATTTACGAAAAATGCAGTTTTGATAAAATGAACATTAAAAACTAAATTTCTAGAACAAAATTAATTTGCACCGGTCTTGTGAAGATATAGCAATAATGCCTGCAGTTTAGAAACCTAGGTATTATTCGCATGCGATTACTAACATGGGCAGTTCGTCATAAATCCTCTTTATTGCACACCAAAAATACAAAAATGACAGGAACATTTACAAAATTAATAAGTACCTACAATTGGCGGTATTATCGCACTTCAGCGATCTCTTCCAGAAAACCATATGAAAGGGAGAGAAGCGATTGGTAAAATACAAATTTTCGTGCAGTGCAGCGGATACGAAAATGTTAATAAATGTTTAAAATGTATTTATACATAATTCATTATAAGTACGTAAGTCTATTTACCTACATGTAATTAAACAAAGTAAAAATGAAATTCACGACCACTTCTTTAATAATAGTTGTTTGCAATATAGTTTTGCGTATGTTCCTAAGTGTTGTGGCAAAAATATATTTTTCTTATAGGTAGGTACAACATTATTTTATTTCAAAAACAACGTTTAAAACATTACAATAAACAGTCCATTAACTAATGTGTTTACATTATCTTAAGAATTTGTTTGGACATATCGTCGTAGCAATAAAAATAATGTCCTGTTGGCAATAGTTGATGTGGGCCATAAGTTTGCCAAACTGAAATGGGATTGGACGGGTCACATTAGCAGAATGCACACGGCTAGGTGGGTTAGAATCGTCACACAGTGGGTGCCTGAAGAAGGGCGGCGTCACTGAGATAGGCCTAGTAAACGTTGGCGTGATGACCTAGGTACATTTGTCGGGACCAGGCCTGCTATTGCAACATAGAGGGAGGGGTGGAAGGACACAAAAAAGTCAATAAGTACATTTTACCACCACCACGTAAAATAAGCCTGATTAAAAGTTGCAATGCAAATAGGTACTTCATCAGATCATGTTGATAGCTTCATACTTCCACTACTGCAGAATCTAGGAATCCCTAGTTTTCTACACTTTGAACTTTTCGACAGCGCGGTTGGCGCAGTGGTCGAGAGACCGACTGCTGCGCTGCGTGTCGCAGGTTCGATTCCTGCACGGAGCAAATATTTGTACGATCTACGGATAATTGCTCCGGGTCTGGGTGTTAGTGTGCTTGTGAGATTATATGTCTGTAAACGCACCCAAGACACAGGAAGAAATTCCTAGTGTGGGGCAAAGTTTTTTAGAAAAATAAAATAAAAAAATATTATCGATATACCTGTAGATATTCAGAGCTACACACAGATTACTTAATTACGTAAACTATGCAAATCAGTATGGACACTGTAAATAATGAATTGATGCATACCTTTTCTTAGTATCAGCCCGCTAGATATGACTACTGTTAAATTGCTTAAAATGATTAGTGTGCCGATAATGTAAGCCACTGACTTGTACACCGTCAATTGTTCCTTCTCTATTGTTCTGTATGCTTCATACAAATCGAACAAATGTGTTTGAGCCACTACACTTTGGTTCACATTAGATATGTTTAAATTAAAGAAATCTATCACTTGATCTAATGTCACGTTGGTTTTATAATCCGTAATGTTTGTATCCATGTTTTCGGGTTACCGCACCATTTGCATCGATTTCACAAATTAACTAAGTAAAGTTCAAAACCGTTATCGGACACATGTAAATGCCGTGGGTCGTCAGTAAAGAATGATGCCGAACACTACGGCATCTAGAGGATGACACTCGCTCTGCTCGTAGTTTTGTTTATTTTAATGAGATGATTTACATGTTTCATGGTTCCCTCAGAATATTTTTGTGGTCACGCGATGTTGGTTACTATCGACATTGTATACCTATGTCTTACTGATGCAGATAAGCAATCACTTTTGGCAGCTATCAGAATTAGTTTTTATATTAGTTTTAGATTTAGTAACTGGTTCTTCGATATTTAACTATAGGTAGGTATCAATTGGACTTGCTGTAGCGAGTTTTTGTAAGTAGCTACGCCTGTTCTATCGTGACATACAATATCTCCGAACTAGCAAAATAACATACGGAACTTTCATAAACGTTTTAAATATTTGTTTTTCCTTGTAAGTAGGACTATGTTCTTAAGTGGCCGTTATTGCCAATTAAGTTCATTACCTACAAGCGTTCAGTGCTTCGTTTTGAATACAAATTCTTTCAATAAGGATGTTAACAAAGCAAAAGTATTTTAGGTAGTTAGTCAGGCTTCAAAATCATAAAGAATTGTGATGGACGTTGATTTTCATGATGTTATGGCAGGCACGAGACACTACAACAGCAAAAATATTGTTTAAAAGCATTTAAGTATAAATATTTAAGAATTTGTTAGTAAATCCCACGAATGGGAAAATTATTTTGATGTACCTATGTATGAAATTCAATATGACAAACAATGTTAGTTTTTTGTTACTAAGTAAGTATAATGATAATTGTGCGTTAAATGAGAAAAATAGCAAAATAATTACATTAAAAGGCAAATCCGTATTGCTAAGGAACACGGACACATAGGATTTGGCAGACTCAGTCTATCGGTAAACATCGTGAATTGCCCTTTTTTATGTGTGGGAAATCCATCATGGTTGCTGTGCCGGATGTGACTAAACACAAAGACACACGATACTTCACTAATCTTTACCAGGGCCGGGGTCCCAGAATCGAACCTACCTTCACATAGAGTCAAATAGAATGTTGATAAACAAAATTATTATGAACTGGCTATGTGCAAAAGACGGCAGGACACATCAAATATAAATTGATAGCCAGTAAAGACTAAAAAAAGGATCTAGACCACAAACACAATGCATATTTTTAATGATATACGAGTACTAGTATCATCATCATCCCCCTGCCCTTATCCCAATATATTTGGGGTGGGCGCAGCATACCTTTATCTGACATGCTACTAAAGTTTTGGCTATGTTTTAAGACCGGCCGCCTGCCTGACGTGAACCCTCTTTGGGGATGCTGTTGTCGGTGGTAACCGCCACCGATACGGTCTCCTTCTATCTAGCTATGCCATACCAAATGATATCTATACGCCAGGTTCTGATATTATCCTAATGTTACACTCCACTAACCGGGCTAATGCGAGTACTAGTATCTAGACAGTAATTATTATATGATCCGTGGCTGTAGTGAGTGATTAGCAAAACGATTAATTTGTTTTTATGCTTTTTATGGGGTGATTACTGACTAGATTATTGAACAAAACAATGGCATCATTTGAAATATCTAATGGTAATTGATTGACTGACAAGCGTGTAATATCAATAGAGAATAGACGTAGATAGCACGATTTCTACTTGTTCAATAGTGATCCTGCATAGTAAATTAGAAACGTGGATAATTATTTTGATCGATATCTATTAATAGATACGTAGGTAAGTTTTTATTTGAGGAGATCATGACTAGATTGTAGGCCCAAAGCCTAAGACGACCCACTGACCAAGTCGTCACTAACTCTTGTCTACTCATTCCACTCACAG
Organism: Xylocampa areola; assembly: GCA_935421205.1. Classification (NCBI taxonomy): domain Eukaryota; kingdom Metazoa; phylum Arthropoda; class Insecta; order Lepidoptera; family Noctuidae; genus Xylocampa; species Xylocampa areola. The sequence goes on along the minus strand of OW285217.1, from coordinate 6,242,818 downwards.
TGAACCAGACGGAACGGTGGAGAGTTGGTTGAATAATCTTGTATCAAACACCCTTTGTCAAAGATCTTTTATTGAAATATACTAACTCAAAACACATATTTCTTACTGTTGGTAGAATTTCGCTACCAGGGCAAAAAGCTCTAGCAATCTCTATCAGACTCTGCTTCATTTGCTAGCCAACCAATTCATTACCCTCTAGTCCAATGTGAGAAGGATTCCATTGTTATATCTACTATGTCCCGATAGTTGAACGACGATAGTCTCAAACTACTGTTCCTTTAAATAACACTTTGTTCAAAGGAATATTTTAAAATATTTTATTTAACTTATGTAGGTACCTGTACCTGACTATAGTGTATTATGTTGTATTTAATTATAGCTTAAGTACCATAGCTTCATGCCACGCTAATCTAGCAGAGGCCTTGGCCCTCCGGTGAAGAGACAAAAGAATACTTAGATATCTGTGGAAAACGACCTAAACATCGACAACGACACAAACAAATATCTACTAATTAAATTACGAAAAGTACAAAGTGACGCCCTTTCACTTTCACTTTAGTAGGTAGGTAAGTATAGCTAATAGAAATGTTGAACTAAAAACTTCAAAATAAAGCAACAAGTACTTACTTAGTACTTACCGAATGTTGGTCTTTAAAAGTAGGTACTAAATGGCTTATAGGTATGACGACATTCAATTAACTGCAATACGGTTGCGTATACGGTTTTTACCAAAATTCGGCACAGCAAGCAGTGACCGCGATAATCGATAGCGAGTTTTGTAAAGGGGACTGCGGTCGTAGGTTTGAGTCCCGTTGACGGTTCAATGTTTGTATTCGCTCCGTAAGTGTTATTGTGTACCTAATAAATCATGTCTGTTTCCTATAGGGGTAGGCCCTCGCCCTTAGGTATAAATCAGGTAGGCGATTTGCACTTGTACTACGATTCTGATACATCTCTTTGGCTTATAATAAAAATTTATGTTCAACATTCATGTCTGAATTTCGAAAGAAATCATCTCGTCTTATTTCTGAGTCTGAGTTTCTTTTGGCGTTTTTTCTGCTCGGGTATAATTAGGAATAGCTACCGCCATCTAGTTATAAACAGTTGTACTTGTGGTAGAATCGGACTACAGTGTTTTTCAGTTAAGCACCTATTTATCTAGACTTGGTTATTGATATAGTTTTTTTTTTTTTATTTCCTTCGCCCTAATCGGGCAGGCTAAGGTCTTAGACCATACCGCCTCGTCTTCAGTGTTCTTGAATAAAAGTAAGGCCAAAGCCTCGTCTTCAGTTACTTCCTTCTTTTTTTAATCAAGTATAAAAAGTTATTGCAGTTATTGCCCCAGTAAAACGGTGGAAATTTTACTGAGTCTTCGATGGAGTTTAGGAGTGAACACAAAAAGTCATGATTTTCAATTTTATACAATTTGCCCACACTCGTACACCTTCATGAACACATAATGGTTAATTATCCACCATAATTACACATTATACTTCGGAGAAACACAAGTTTTGGAAAACAATATAAAATCGACAACGTGCACTTTACATTTTCCCGCCTAAACTCGTTATTGATATAGACTAGAAAAATGACTGTAAAAAATATAAACTTCGACTTGAGAAGCTCCTCCTTTTTTCGTCGGTAGAAAAAAAAACCGTATAACGGAATGTAAACTTTGAGGTTGAAAACGCTTCATTCTACGAGCGTTGTTATTCAGCAATCAATATTTTACAGACATTATTATTTGCTGGTAATTTATCATAGACATGCTAATTTTATGAGAAATCATTTATCTAGTTGATGATTTTGAGTTATAAGTTTGGTTATAAGAATAGTCATTTCAGATTAGAAGTTGATTAATAGACCTGTCAGCTGATCAGCACATGAAACGAAACGCAGCTCAAATCTGTTCTGTCAGTTTGCCTTACAGATTGAAATTTTTATTTATTAATTTAGCTTTTATCTAATAATATAAATCGTGTCTTAGGACTAAAAACCATGTTTAATTTGTCTTTATTGAGGCAATTTTCCAGGTGAGCAAATAGACAATATTTTTCATCAACATAACCTATGGAATATAAAATTTAGCTATTCACCGTCCGCCAACTGAATTAATCAAATATGTGATATTTTTAGATTAACAGTATGTTCAACTACAAAGATACCAATCAGTAGTAGAAGCATATCCACAACAGCAGCGGTGCAGTTTAAAATTACAGATCAACTATGGTAAGTTAAAGTTTTATTACCTACAAGTGTATTATGAATTATTATTTTATCTATTTTCGATAAATAATGTATATGATTAAAGATAAATCTTTGAAAAGTATTAACGCATGCTTAGTGAACTCTAAAGTTGAAATATTAAATGGAAAATAATATGGTCGCGAGCAGAATTCGAACCTGCGCCTTGTGCGACCGTATTCTTTTTCCATTTTTTCCAACTTTAATGTATATGAATAATTAAGGCTTGTGTGTAATTTGAGTTAATTTTGAGAGCAAGTAAGCCTAAATTTTCTTGTTTTACAAAAAGGCTAACTGTTTTTGGTTAACATTCCACCCATAATGGGCTTACATATCAGCAATTCGTGGTCATATCTTATTATTATTTATCTTGTCTTAAATTTCAAGGGCAGAGCCAATGAAAAAAAAGAAAAAGATAGACCCAGCAATTGTCAAGGCTCGGGAGGAGAGGCGTCGAAAGAAGCTGGAGAAACAGATCCGAAGATTGCAGAAGAATGCTCGCCAACTGAAGCCTCTTGATGAGATGGAAGTGCCACTTGAATTACTTGATAACTTCAGGTAAGTTGAAGGTTGTTGTATAGTCGACCACGAAATAGCTTTACCATATTTGAGTAAAACATCCCATAAATTAAAATGTCAAAAAGGTTGACAGTATCTGACTGACAGTTTGATTTTGTAAGCAAAATTAGACCTTGTCATATTATGATGTGCAAACGAAATTCAGCATTAGGGTGGTAAAGCAATTATATGGTAGACAAACAATGTGCTTAGTTAAATAAATAAATATACAGTTAAAATTGACTTAAGAATTCTATAATACTAAATGGAACCATTATTTTCTGACACTGCTTTAACAATAATCACCATAAGCAACATATGATAAAAAAAAGTTTATGCTTCAGTGGTCAAAAATAATGTGCAGTAATAATGCAGTTGTGTAATGATGTTGTAAGCTGTTCCAGTTGTGTATAATGAATAAAATGCTTCTGGAGTACAATGTGGCTCTAAACCTGCATGTCCCTTATAATGTTTTCAATGTGTGTTGTGTTAAACTTATCACTGATATATTTGTGAAGGAAAACTTGTGTTAAATAGTCTGAAATTGCCAATGTCAGAGGGCTATTATTGAGGTGCTTGTCTATAATGCTACTCTATAATGTGCCTTTGTCCTGCTGTGGTGAATTTACAGGCTAGTAATGGTAAGCTTCAAATTTTCCACTGTTTTCTTACACAGAATAGGAAAACATGTTGATCACTGCTCTTATTTACTGCATTTTGATTATGGATAATTTATTATGGCTGCATACCAAAATTTTATGTTGAGTAATTGTCATCTAAATTCTGCAATACAAAACAAATAGCTCAAAGTCATACCATGTCATATAATGGCATTTTTAAATTACATTTCTATGCTCAATTTTTACATGTACAGAATTAGTCATATTTTAGGTTTTTTTTATATTTTTTAACTTTTTATTAGTCTAGATTTGGTTGAGTGTAAGGTACTTCTTGATTTCCATGTTGGGCAGTGTTATTCGGTTTTTCTGTTAGTAAATTCTCAGTAGTACCCTGAAGTTAGGAAGTCGGCGGTGTAATACCCTGATTTATCTCACTCCAGTCGTGTCGGATTGCCGTCCATTCGGACTATGAGAGTGAATGAAGAGGGAGTGCACCCGTGTTTGCGCATACACTTAGCTCTATTATAACTCCTGTGTACTTGGCTTATCTCTGTGGAGATAGGCCGATGTAACTGAAAAATCGGTCGGAAGTATATATTATTATTTTAATATAAAGAATTTATTGTTACCCATCTTCATACTTAGCTGTTGTCAGCCCATAAACAGGTGTCTATTTGTTGCATATTGAGCAAATAAAGTCTATCTGCACAATATGTAACAAATAGACAAGTAGTTAAGTTTGGATCTATCTTCACAAATGGATAGATTAAAGTAGACTTTTTACCATGTAAATAAACTCGATACCTTAAACATATTATTAAAGCAAACGAAAGCGGCCACACCCAAAGCTATCAGCGGAGGTGATAGAGGCGCGTGCTCTATTACAAAAGGACTGGGCGCGGTACAAGCGAGAGGAATACATCGCGAACGTGGCACAGATCGACAGGATCATGGGGGCGCAGCGGCGGGCGCTCGACAAACTGCTGGAGGAGTCTGAGGACTTATACAATGAGGCTATTATGGTGGGTAGTTTGTATTTGTAATGTTTTTAAAGTTGTCCTTCAGCAATAACGTTCAGAAAATCAAGTTATTTTATATGAAGATTAGGCGCGTGTGCTGTATGTTAAAAAAAGGTAGGTATGTTGAGTATTTTTGGGTAAGTTGTTTAGTATTCAAGTGTTAACCTTTAAATGTAAACAAGTCTACATCACAAAATGAAGAAGGCTCACCACTGCCATATGAGTTAAACAGGCAGGAGAATTGCTATTATCAGTATGTATTATCAGAGAAGTTTAACGTTATGAATCCTTTGCAGATCAAGTAAAATAAATATTAAAATTAGCCTGAGTTACGTAGTAACATCATGGGATAGTGTACCTAATGTTTTTTTAAATCCGCAGCCCGACTTGCAGTTGCTTCCTTTCGAAGTGCGGGGCCCGGTAGCGACGCCACCGATCAAGAATTACGCCTCACCCGACGGCGAATACATAGACGTGTCTAAGAAGTGGGATAATTAGTGTGTTCTGAACTTTAGTTATTATTAGTTTTATAAAGTTATGTTTTAAATCATGTTTTTTATTGGGGAAGCTATGCCTTTTTATGCCCACGGCAGCCTTGGTTACCTACATGTTACGTACTACCTGTGCGAGTTGTACTCGTGAATTTGAGTGTGTTCACACTGTCTAAAGTAGGTTTTAATTTATTTCTACCAAAGTAACTTTACCCCTAAAGAGTCGTCAATATAATGTAAATTTTGCAGGAAAATAAATCGATTAAGTAATACGTATAACTGGGTTTGAACGCATTTTTTTTTAAATCAGAAACAATTATTCTATACTACAGCTTAGGTATACGGTCCCAAAACTGTGTCGGTACCTATGTTCTATATTATGCGATATTTCGGAACCCTCAAATTATTGTTAAAAGTATATATTACTTAGGGAAATCACATCGCTTAACAATTTGTTTTATAGTTAGTGGTTACTCTATAAAAATCAGTTTAAATAACGATGCAAATCTAAAATTGTGTCACACCTACATAATTATATCAATCGTCTAGAACATCATCACGGAGAGGAAAAAATATATATTTGCAATATAATGAATTCCTATACACTAATATTTTAAAACAGCCGCTAAAATGTTAAGTTCGTGTTACTGTACGTAGGTAAAAATGATCATTTCTATCCAAAAATGTTTCTAAATTTGCTAATGCATAAAATTTTAATACGAGACATGGTTGCAATAAGTGAATATTATAAATTCAGTATATTCAAAAAACTACAGTCATTTTGTGCCGTCTAATTTAATGTCCCTACATTTTTGATTTGACATGTATATTCAACAGTAATTCTGTATAAGAACTTCATATTTTTTTGGTAACTAAAATTTTGTAGTATTTGTGACAACAAATCAAGTCTAGACAACAAACTTGCTACGAATAAGTTTGCCATAACTATTATGTAAGGCGTTATGAAACTTACTATATAAGGTCCTAATTTATTAGGTAATTTCCTTTGAAATGGTTAATATATTATAAGTCAAATACATTTACATAACCCAGGAATTATATGGAAGAAACAAATTATTTGAAACTAGCTATGCCGCGCGGTTTCAGCTGCGTTAATTTCAGGAAAAATCTATTCCAACAGCGCCCTCCCCCTTCATGACCGCGCCTAGCACATCATAAATACGCCTGCCTCGTTGGTCTAGTGGTCCCAAGCGCGACTGCTGAGCGTAAGGTCTCTGGTACGATTTTCGGGTCGGGCGAATTGTTATTGAGTTTTTCTGTTAGAACATTCTCAGTGGCAGCTCGGCGTTTGGAATTGTGCCTGTTAGATGGCAATAGGCTCACAACCTATTACATGGGACTAAATAACACAGCACTGGTGAAATATGGGTGTACGACTGTGTACACCTCTGCCTACCCCTTCGGGGAATACAGGCGTGATGCTATGTTATGTTATAAATGCGCGCGTGGTACTTGATCATTATTTTGTTGCGGAGGTATTTTAAAACTATCTCCTAAGATATTCATTGAAATCAAATGATGGGAAGGACAATTTTGTTGAATAACGTATTTATTTGGATAAGGATTAATATCATGTTTAAAAAATCACCTTCGCAAATAATGCATTGTTTTAGAACCAATTTGATAACCAGAAACAGGTCAACCTTAAAAGATAGACATGCTGTCGCGGACTTTTTTTTAGAACTTTTAACGGCAAACAATTCTGTCGTACACGATTTTTGCGTAACTTTAATTGTTTACGCAGCGCACGCAAGGAAGCTCTCAAAAGGTTATTTTTCCGTTTTTGCAACATTTTTCATTGATGCTCCGCTCCTATTGGTCGTAGCGTGATGTTATATAGCCTATGCCACTCGGGGATAGTGTAGCTTCCTAACGGTGAAAGAATAAGCGGTAGCTACGCCCCTGATAATTATACATAAACAGTCGAGATATACCTAGTTAGGTCTAGGATCATTATAAAAGGAACGGTTCATTTACCTAAAATGTCCGCTAAAAATATTAAAGAACACTATAAAATTAAACGGCTGTCAGTCTCCACAATCCGCAATTATCTTGCATAAAATAATTGCACTGCGATCTTCATCAAGTGAGCGCTTTTCATTTCTTTTTCTGGCTACGATGTATTAACAGTAAAAAACTATAAATTATACGAGAACATTGGATTTTCAACTTGAAAAACACTAGTGTTGACGTCGAATATTTTTTTAACGAGTCTTAACGTTGTATCATATTTGAATTGAGGACAGTACTGCTAACATTGAGGTTATTTTCAAAAGGTATGGCGTCCCACCGCTTTTCATTTCATGAAAATTTTATAGCGCTTCACTTTGAGGCGAGTCTCGGGTTTAAACGAGAAACGATTTGAATGTACCTAGTTTACTGGGTCAGGTGGTGTCTATTGATGGCGAGGATATGACACTAGGTGCTCCAATTTTCTTGAGATGAGAAACGGGACTAGCTTAATGGAAAAAACATGACGTGTTTGTCAGGAAAATAGCTAGTGTAGTAGATAATTTTGGGCATTGTAATATATTTTCTGGTATTCTGAACAGAAGAAAGCTTGCCTGTCTTCACACCCCATTTTTTTTATAATCAATAGAAACTCTAGGAGGAATTCGATGGGGTGTAAAATTGTAAAAATTTCGTATACTTTTGTCCGAGATAAAAATGTAGCAAAGGGTGTCTACCCATTTACCCTTCCTATTCTAAGAAACTAAATATTTGCATGATTAAGTATAATCTTTGTTGAAAATATTGTTTACTTAATGACTGGCAATTTATTAAACGCCGTCTCATTGAGTGTTATAAGAAAACTACGTTCTTTTGTGCTTAGTTATTAGTGAAGGATGATATCGAAAAATTTCATCAATGATGGAGGTGATGATTAAAAAATGTTGAATATTTAACTAATCAATCAATCTGCCTAACCTTTTCCCAATTACATTGGGGTCGGCTTCCAGTCAACCCGAATGTAGCTTAGGTAATACCTACCAGTATTTACATGGAGCGACTGCCTATCTGATTTGATTATTTAACTAATCTATTCATTTAGTCATTCGCTTATTAATGATCACCAGCCGTAGACAGACACCATTAGAATTTCTATTACGGAGCAAATGTTTGTAGCAAAAGCGAAACTGGTGCCAGTATCGTGCAAAGTAATGGGTAATTTGTAAAATGATCTCAGAATCAAATTGAGGGCTCAATTTGTTAAAATATTAGCTAAATACATCATCATCATCAATGCATATAATAAAAATGTAACGGATTGCTGTCTGTACATGGAAGATATATGAGAAAAAATATTATTGGGACCTTTATCAACACAAATTGCACCCAAAACAATGATTGTGATGTCTGTGCGTTTGTGCACGCTTATCTCAGAAACGGCTTATCCGATTAAGATGTGGGTTTCACTAATATATTGTGGTAAACTTCATTTAACATTTAGTGTTTGTTTCATGTCAATCAGTTCATTAATAAAAAAGTTATGCCAATTTAAAGAAATACGTCGAACATTTATTAATTATGAATTTGAGTTCATACACGACATGGTGTTAATTTACGACATCCACGAGGACGGAGTCGCGGGCACAGCTAGTTTATAATAAAACTTGTAACCGGATTAATCACGTATATTATTGGTTTTTGTTTTTCCTGATGTTTCGAACATTGCGGCATATTTTAAAGAAATAAATGTCGTAAAAATAAAGCAATAAATTATGTTTATCGACAAGGTTAACTGCAGAGTAGTTGCAGGCATCATCATGCAAGGTGTCGGGTTACTGCTAGCAAAGAGAAATCTATTCCCCGGTAAGTCTTAATTTACCACGTTAAATTACACAAATCAGTCTCCTAACGAGCAAATTATCTTAGTGGTCCAGTATTTATTTGGTGGTTCGTTATTATGCGCGATTATCTCGGCTCGCTATTTCTGGACGGACGTGATGTGTAATTTAATTACAGATATTTTATATCGTTGCTTTCAGAAGTTATTTCCAATTTATTTGTTTCTTCACTACGAATCGAAATGTTATGTTATAGTTTTGTATAAGAGTGGATAAAATGCGAATACCTGTACCTGTGCCTGTACCAACTAATCTCTATACGTATCATTTATAAACGACTCCTAAAGAACTGAACATGTATATCTACGTAAGTATCTAATAAGTAGAAAAAATTAATAATTTAAAGCTCGAATCGGGAGCATAGGTCAAGCAAATTGATCGATTCGGCACAGCGGTGACAATAGAGCATTAAACTGGTTAGCAAGAGGAAATACTGAATAGCATACGAGTTCACGAATGGATGCAGCGGTCAGAACGATGTACGAGTAGTTACGTCCACTTTGCAAGATCGATAAGGTAAATCATTGCAGCATTTTGATTGATTAAAATAAGTAGGCAGTTGTCACTTTTGTTCATACATATAGAATTTATTACTCATTATTTGTCAACTAGCTAGCTCACAGTATTCGACCTTTATTATTTATAACAAACGTGTGTAGTCTAAATGAAGTGTCTTGTCAACAATTTTTTTTCCCGGCACCTGATGATTTTGTTGACATGGTACTTAACCTATATCTTGAAGGATGACCCGTTAGCTTATCTGATTCTACAATACGGTAGCGATATAGTAACTGAAATGTTTTTTTTATAAATGGTGCGTGGCGACTCTTACATGCCCTCTTTTCAGTGGCGGCGTAGCATGAGCTGGCACCCGGGCAGTTTTCTATTGAGCGCCCCCAAAATAAAGCAACAAATATTAAACTCGCTTACGTGACTTTATTTTGTTGAAATATTTGATCACATTATCAAATTTATTTTAATTTTTTCTGTCCTTTAAAATGGACAATATAGAAAGATTGGTAAGTCGCGTTTGGCTTATTGTGTATCTGAACTAAAATTTTATCAACTTCAATTTTGAGGCACTTTCACAAGAATTCATAGAAAAATTAATGCGGGGCAGTCTTTGGGGACTGCCGATAGAAGTGAAAACAAAGTAACTTGTTAGCTCATGGAAAACGTTCGATGACGATGACGCGAGTTTCATGATTTTTGTTCACCCAATAAGTGCTCAACGCGCCTAGAGAAGTTTACACTTCAAAAATTACTTAGTTACATATTTAAGAAGCAAGGTGGCCATGGTGCAAGTCTTGGTAAGAAATGCTGGTGGCTTCCAAGTGTCGCCTCAGTCGTAAAATCTCCAAAATATGTATACAAGGCACATCTGCGAGCCTTTCCAAACTATCCCGACGACACCACCCTACTATGGTTCTAAGCTATAGGACCATGGCTAGGCCTACTAAGCTGCGCGAGTGAGGAGTGAGTCGTCAGTAGTGATGCCATATGTTCCACTTTTCAGGTCTATCAGGACGTGTACCGCCAGCACCCTGAGCAAAACCCCCACAATCCCGCTTTTTCATCTAGCCGGGGAGAGCGAGTGAAAAAATAATAAGATAAAGTGAAATTTGTTCTTTTCTGCGTCCCGATTTTTTCATCAAAATCCCGGCTAGAAATCAGATCTGGCAACGCTAGGCGTCGCCGTTTTTATTGCATATTGTTGAGTGTGGAAAAGATATCATGGATGCTGTGCCGGACTAAAAACCACACAGTCCCACTCCAACCTTTACCGAGGTCCCGGGTTCGTTGCAGCAATCACTGTGACTCGGTAATGGTCCGTTGAAAGGTGTCAGCAGACACTCCGGGAGAGTGGTGGGACTTTTCGTGCTTGGAACCCGGGGCGGAACGTCTCCTTTACGCCACTTTAGCCTCTTCCTGGATGTGGAGGTCCACGTTCTAAACATAAAATAGCATCACGCCTGTATTCCCCGAGAGTTTAAGCAGGGGTGTACACAATTGTGCACCCACGTTACACTAATGCTGTTTTCTAGTACCACGTAATAGCTGGTGAGCCTGTTGCCATCTACCGAGCACAATTGCTACTGAGAATTTACTATCAATTAATGATTACCGGTTACTACTCACGTGCATTTTTCGGGATTGCCTGACTAGTTACTTTTCTGGATAATTTACTAACAGAAAATCTCATTAATACTTTGCCCGACCCGGGAATAGAACCCCAGACCTCACGTTCAGCAGTCGCGCTTGGGAACACTAGACCAACGAAGCAGTCCACGTTCTGGGTGAGTAAAAACTGTCCTCTGACATCTGTATTGAAGAGCTGAGAACATCTCAGTAAATTAGATAGTTCCACTTCACTAGCAGCAAGGCCCTGCATACTCGTTTGAGGGCTGCGAGGTTAACGTTAAAAAAAATATTTAGTTCTGCAGTTACTTAATTGTCGTTAGGTATAGAAAAGAACAAAACAATTAAATTTATAGTAGGTACTTACCTACATACTTAGTCTTATATGTAAATTTTAAAAGTTTTAACAGAACGGATATTTCCATTTAGGGACCATCCATTAATCACGTGATGTTTTTTAGCTATTTTTAACCCCCCCTCCCCCTTGGTGATACGTGGTGAGGTTTAAGACTAACCCCCCACCCGCACCCAACATCACGTGTATTTTTTAGTACCTACAAAGAATCTTAATTTTTTTAGAATATTATATTTAAATAGGTACAGAAAATAAATACATGTGATATCTTACTACACCCCCCTTCCCCCTTGTGATATTTAGTGATTTTTGCCAAACCGTCTCCCCCCCCCCCCCCCCTTCGAGCCTCACGTTATTAGTGGACGGCCTCTTAGGACTATTTATTTTGATAATTCAGACACTATTAATATATTTAGTTAAACTAGTTCATTATCTATTGATCAAGTTAAACATCGTACATACTTACATCACATATAATCACGACTGTTTCTCACACCCAGAGATAACGAGTAAGTAATAGAGTAAGTAGATAACAGATAAAATCTTCGAAAAGCATTAACGCATGCATAGCATACTTTCCCTTTTTTTTTTCGGGGGTAACCTTAAAAATGTACCCGGCCTTTGGGGATAAGACCGAGGAGTGTGGGATTTTTACCTCACTAAAAGACCTTGGTGACCACATGAAGGGGGCACTGGGTCCTCTTAAGAGACCAGCTCCAGAGTCCCCACTGTGCGACGCCTATTAGGACACATCCCTGGGGAGACTGTAAAGGGGTCTCTCCTGAGCGTCGCTGTGCATGGCAGTACGTGACCACTGGGGTAACTTGATGGGCGCACAGAGTCCCCTCTCCTTGCTGGTAAAAGTTCATTTTTAAAACCAGCTCTTAAATTTTATTTTAAACTGTTTATTCGCATACGGTCATTGCTTTGTTATTAAAGTAGTTCAACTTAAGCGTGCTTCGTCAAGGCCACAGCATACTAAAAGAAAAAAAAAACCCGTATTAAAAATGGAGATCGAGCAGAGATGAACAGATGCGATTGTACTTACTCACGCGGTACCAAGTAAATGCGTTTAAATATTGAACGCTAGTTTTTTATAATAGCTGTCTTTTGTCTTTACTATGTAGTGCCTCAATGTAGCGTATGTATCTGCCTAGCCTTTTCCCAATTACATTGGGGTCGGCTTCCAGTCAAACCGGATGCAGCTTAATACCAGTATTTTACATGGAGCGACTGCCTATCTGACCTCCACAACCCAGTTACTGGGTAACACGATATCTCGTGGCATGACTGGTTGTCAGACTTTCAATTTGACAACCGGGACCGACGGCTTAACGTGCTCTCCGAGGCACGGAGGGGTCTCGGAATGAAATGATGGTCACCCATCCACAGACCGACCGCGGCAAGCACAGCTTAACCTCGATCGATCGATCTGTGCGGCTGTTACTTAGCCACGAGCCCCTCAATGTAGCGTATAAAAGAATAATTTTCACGTCTAACGTCATTGCGTTAAATTGAGGCTCTGTGGTTTCAGTACGCATAGGGGGTGGGAAAACCTACCCTGATTTCCACTTTACAGCATCAAAGCTTCAGTACCCCGGCATTTGCTGTAGTGAGTGGACGTGTTTTCTGCGTGCGTGCATTTCACGAGCGCGAGTACAAATACGATGTCGAGTGTTGTGCGTTAGTAAAAGTGCAAAGAGTGAGTTTTTCATTGGATTGTGCTTGGTTCATCTGAAGGACAAATGACAGCAATAAAAAGGTAAGTACAATAAAAAAAAAACGTCGTATTCGTAGTTCACGAATTCAGGTCCCATGGTGGTCTAACTGAGATTATCTTTAATATTCTTTTGAATTTATAAAGTACGTGACTTTTAATAAGTAGTTACTTAAATAATTTTTAAACCTTATTAAAAAATATTACCCAAATAATTTTGGTATTCTATTATAAAAGTATATATTTATATAAAAACATAAAAATAATAATCAAACATCTATCTTAAAATACGATTTTACCAATAAATAATGTGTAAAATGAGATGTGTAAGGTTGCCTGTAAGAAATCGCGGAATGCGATAAGGCCCCCCATTGTATATATAACTGTAAAATTATTTCTTTTTTCTTATTTCAATTGGTGTACAATAAAGAACATAAATAAATAAATAAAATGTGGAGTGTAAAAGTAGATATCATCAAAGTATCTTTGCATCTAAGAACTTAGGTAGGTATATCATACAATTTAAATACAAAATGAACAAGCAAAATTAATAGATTAGCATATAAATACTTAACTAATAATACGAAATATTGTTAATTATAATAAACATTAATAGCCTTTTCCACGGATATAAACAGTAAATAACTATTATATGTATAACTAACAGGAATTAACGCGCAATAAATACCTTTGAATCGCTTGACGTTGAGTCTGCTTGTGACCACGATCAGTGCAACCTGGTCGAAACGTCAAGCGATTCAAAGGTATTTATTGCGCGTTAATTCCTGTTAGTTATACATATAATAATATCATGCAACGCGATAGTTTAAAAGTTAGTAGTAAATAACTATGTTCATTATATGAGAAAACAGTTTCCGATAGGTATTGTAATGTATTCATTTATTCAACCTTTACATATCTTACGTAGGTATAGACGAATCGTGTGAAGGAAAACAAATAATATTTACTTATTGTTGTATTTACAATGAACCTGTTTAGTTCTGTGTAGTTATGCGTAAAAAATTAATGAAATCATTATTATGTTCCTTACATAATTAATAACAAGCGTAGATATATTTTTTATTACAATAATAGGAGCATAATAATAGGAGGATAAACTATTAAGCTATAGTGAAATAATATGCATATAATAGAAAGAAAATCCTTTTTTTTATATCTTATAATAATAATAATAAGAATATCTTTAAGAGCAGATTTCACAAAAGTCATACAACGTTATCTCAGAGTAAAATTTGGACAGATTGGTCATTTGGTCGTACAAATAAAAAGCTGTCATAATATGAAGGTAGGTACTTACTACTAACTTAGAACTTTAGTAGCTACTTACTAAATTTCTAAGTTTATTACATTCCTTTTAAAAAGCCCAGTCAGAGGTTTATGGGTGGCGGCTTGATTAACACGGACACCTAGTATGCAAAAAGAAGAAAAATACCTAAAGCATCTTCAAAGCAGTACATTTTACTAGTCTTGTTAAAACAACAAGAATAGTATAGTTAGTAGAAGACGAATGTGATTGTTAATGTTATGAAAAGTGATGAACATGTTTCTACTGGGTTCGTTAATAATTATGAGCGAGGTTGAGAACATTTTTAGTCTACGACCTAAGTATCTCTCGCTCTATTTTTTTTGTGAAAAACACGAAGTATGAGCGGTAGTGATTAATTAATTAATTAAACATTGGTACTATTTTTAGATTTAATAGTAGGCGTCTTGCAATTGAACGGGGGCTGCCCCATCGATATGAGATACATTTTATAGCCCCTAAATGGTGTATCTATCGTCAGTGGTAATAGTTATCTGTTGGTGTCCTGTAATAAAGTACTATGTTAGTAACTAGGCGTGAAAATAGAAACCCTATTTAATAAGGAGTGCGCATTAGATATCGAGATTAGTCTTGTACAAACAAACATATCTACTAAGGAAATTTTGTTTTGGTACGTAGTACGGATACTAGATATTAATAGTCAGCGAACCTTGACAGTACTAACGGAACAAGTAGCGACAATGTATTAGAAGCTCTGGACACAATAGATTTTCCAACTTGGCACGTGTACAATGCTTGGTTGGTCAAGGACTAGATATAACAGGCAAGAATAGAAGAGTCGATCGACTAAAACTTTTATAAAACTCCGTTAAAATATTTACTTTTTACGGTTGATTGGTCAGTCGTGCTACATACTTTGATCACGACAGTGGCATTTTATAACATAAAAGTACTTATGGTTTCTATACCGATGTAAAATTACTTATTGAAGATCAATATGTTGAGTTGAACTTGTTATTGGAACAGGGTTAATTTAATAATAATTATGACACAAGTGAACTAAGTTGGTGATTACAGTTGAGGTTGAATTGCTACCTGAGCCATAGATGAGGGTAGAGATCGTGCCGTGACATTGTAATGATCACAGCAGATCATGCGCTTCGCATCTTTTTCGACAAACGTGGGAGGAAAAAAATTACATAAAATTAATTTTGTTATTTTAATGGCACGCGAATTTCGCTTTTCATACGCTGAGTAGGAGGAGGGGCACTTACGAACTTGTCTTATATATTATATTGAAAATAATAAAATTAATATTTTTCTATAGGTATAAACCAAATTTATATTAATTGGGTGATAAAAACATATTTTATGAATTTAAATGTTTTATTGTCATATTTTAACAACTAACACAGTGTAGTAATTCCCAAAAATTATTATCTGAGTTATAGAGCTTTAACACATCAAAACTCAATAAGCCTCATTAAGAAACTAAAAGCAGACCAATAAGAGCTACTTTACGAGCCAATTGCTCGTCAAGTGGCTTTTGGAAAAATACTTATAATTTTTTTGATACAATAGTACATTCATTAAGAAACTAAAAGCAGACCAATAAGAGCTACTTTACGAGCCAATTGCTCGTCAAGTGGCTTTTGGAAAAATACTTATAATTTTTTTGATACAATAGTACATTATGATACAAGCGCGCTAAGTTGGTCACTACAGCATAGGTTGAATTGCTAGCAGAGCCGACAGGCAAGGGTAACAATAACCGAGAATTATAATGATCATAGCGCACGCGTCTCATACGACGCTTTTCATCACAATTGTGAGAAAATAAGGAATGAATTAACATAAAATTACGTTTTGCAAAGACACGCATTTTGTAATTAAAATAGTATGGGAATTTCTTTTTACGTATGCCGAGTATATGGTCAATGCGCGCGCAGGGAGATTGACGAAGTTTAAACATAAAATGAACAAGAAAAATATATATTAAGTCCCATGTCATTCTCCGGCCACAATTCCAAATACCGGACTGCTACTGAGAATTTTTCTAAGAGAAAAACTCAATAACTCTTTTAGCCTTAGGAATCGAACCCGAGACCTCATGCTTAGCAGTCGCTCTTGGGACCACTAGACCAACGAGGCAGTTACTTTTTTTCTATTTATAATACAAATTAATGTAAATTTGGCAACAAAATCACTTTTTATAATTGATACGTTTATTTTATCTAACACGTGGTAAATCTAAACTTATATCTAATCTAACTAAATCATGAACTATTGAAAGAGCAGGCAGACTCCATTATTATACTTAATATATACAAATTAAATTATACCCCGTTGAACTTATATTGTCATTAGTTTTGTGTCTATACTTGTATTGTAAAAACATACTTCTCTACATTACTCAGTAAAGTAGAACAGTGTGTTTTATTAGAATCGTAAAGGGAGTTAAAAAAAAAAAAAGCTTCTCAAGATAAAACATCCACGTTGAAAATCTCTTAAAGAAGGGTGCGAAGTAAGCCTCGGCGTTAATTTACAAATCCAATTTTATATAAAGCCTCGAGAAGGCTGTCGCAGGCATGGCGTCTGTATAATAGACGGTAAACTCTCAAATTGTCTCGTTATTTTCATAAATATTTGCAAGAAAATTTCAGTGTCGTGTGTTCACGCACACTAACGACTAGAGCTTATTGGCACGCACAGAGAATGTTCTACAATTACAACTTTGTTGGTATTACTGTAATTAGAATGCCAACATTTTGTATATATTCGGACTAGAAAAGGATGAGATAAAAAGGCAATGCTTTAATTTGTAGGAAAAAATATGATTTAAAATCTTATTTTTTTTTGAGTTTGAGTTCTAAGCTGATAAGAGAAACTAATTAATTTGTACGTATCAAAAAAAAATAACGATGTGTATCTCCCAAACGGCGCAAATATAGCAACTTTGTCGGCTGCTACGACTTTCAGCCGTTTGGGGTCGACACTCGGGTCATGGGGTCCCAGTGCACTGATTTTCAATGAAATTTCTGGCAGATTGGTCGACACTTCGCGTGACCAGATGGCTGGCCTGTTTCTTGGTCAGAGAATTAGCATTGCCATTCAACGTGGCAATGCTGCCAGTCTTCTGGGCACATTACCGGATGACAGCGATGCAGAGGATTACTTCGACGCTTTGATTTACGTTATAAACTGTTATTTCATATCCGCAAGGAATAATATATTATAATTTACCCACAAAAAATCTATAGATTAACTGCATAAATATGCGTGCGTATTATCATAAAGATAAAATATCGCCTATATAGATTTTATTTAAAATTCAATAAGCTTGTTATGTGAGTATAAACAGAGCAGCATGTTACATATATATTCAATAAATTAAAAAAAAAATTATACTCCCGCGACATCAGAGACATTTTAATGTAGAGCATTAGAAATTTCTTATAGCGAGTTCATTCTTATACACACAATTTACATACATATGTACACAAGCCTGCAAGAATGATAAAGAAATATCATAAATATGTATTCTGTGCGAAAAACGGTACCTAACACGCAGCGCAGCAGCCGAATACTCGATCACTGAGTAAACTTGTCAGTTGTGGTCAAAACCATCTATGTAGGTGAAATCAAATCAAATGTCTTTATTTGAAAAATAATATATCCACCATCAATAAAACAGCCTATTATTTATGTTTAAAAATGGCCAAAGTTCATTAATCACGAAGATTGAAGAATTACGAGCGATTAAGTAAGTCTACTATTACCCAAAATTACGCTTTCAAGAGGTTTAATGGATTTTTTACTTTAAGCAGAAACCATTTCCGTTCTTTTGGATCTTTAAAAATGTAACTTGAGAGATACCTATCTATAACAAAATATAAATAAAGAACAGCCCAGTGCCCTAATTTTCAAAGAGAGTCGGCCAAGGCTGGGAGTCTCCAGTTAGGAATGTCTTTCATTGTTATACAAACAAAGGTCAAAGCTTCGGATTTCTTAATACATCTTTCAATCTCAGGTTCAAATATTTGCCTTGTGCAGTCACCAGAAGGTAATGCGAGTAGACTGAGGATAATTGAGTGTTTAACGGCGTGTATCAGTTCACGCAGTTGATTGTTTGCATTATCAACAAACAGGTAAAGGAAGAAGCTCCGTTCTGTGCAAGTAGTAGCACATGCCAGAATTCTATAAAGTACGCCGCGCTGGGTAATTGGTACCTTCGGCGATGCTAGGCCAATACTAGGGAGTATCTGGTAATACATAGTTTTTTAATGACTGTTTAATGAGATTTATAGAAAAACAAATAAGATGTTTTACAAATTTTTCATACTGCCTCCTTGTGTAGTAGTGTCAAAGAGAGAAAAATATATTTTAAGCATCTCTGGCCATGCTCCATAAGGGCCTTTGACTGGTCCTTCTATTTATCTTGTTTGCTGTTTGAGAACAAGCAGAATGAGTCATCATAATTATGTTTACGTTGGGCTTTTATGACCGGTAGTAAGTGGACGCCCACCTGCAATAATGACTGCAAGCGGTATTTGTTTTGTTGCATGTTTGCTTCCAAGTATCTGCGTTTGCTCAAGGTTGTGAATCGTTCACGAATGTTGTTCGGGAAAGATCATTAATCTTTAATATATGCATGTTCGCGACAGCTCTGATATTTACGTGAGATAGCCCTGTGTTTACATAGTTTCAGTGTCGTTATTATCCTGAAAGACGGTAAAATCACGTATGTGAAATGCATAAATTTTTATAGAACAATTTAGAGGCAATAACAGTGATATTAGTATGATATAGTAATTTAGTGCTTGTATAATGCCGAGATTTATAGTCTAATGCCTAGATTTATAGTGTTTCAGTGTTTAGTATATACTTAAGTTTCATGTTCCATAAATCATAGCGTGATTAATGTAATAAATAAGATACTGAAATATTTAAGTTGATAACTCATACATTGTTCTAAGTCTTAACTTGTACCTAACTTGAGTTTTATGCGATAAATCTTTTTAGTATAGTGTTTCATTTATACCCAACATAGGGGTACTGATAAATTTATAGTTTCAACCCTTATAGTTTTAGAAATATTAACGTTAAAACAACACAGACTCAATCAACCCAAACCCTAAAAACGCCTATGTTGACATAGGTATTCTATGCCAGGTACCTAACTACAGTAGCGCGATAGGTGAGACATATATCAATCGATCGAAGGTATCTCCGGGTACGTATCAGATTTCAAATCAAATATAAATTTTTCAGTTCATTATTTCATTTTGCCAAGAAAAGTACAAATTTAGTCTGTCCTCAATATGTCCCTTAAAGTTTTTCACAAGGTACCTCCATTCCCATGGCAACATGAAAAAGCTTTAAGCTTGTTACCAATCTTTTACAAAAAGTTATTTCAAACAAGATTTTGTGCTTTTTTTGTTTCAGAAGTTATGGAAGTATTTTGGCCGAAATTCTCCCAAATTAACCCCATTTTCGTGTTTGTCTAATTAGACGTAAAAGTTAATTAGAAGGCTGTTTTTGCTATCAGTTTGTTTTGATTATTCCAAGCGATGATACATTATGTTCGGATACTAATCAGGCCTGAGGTTTCAGCTAGGATTGTTATAACATAACATACCATCACGTATATATTCCCGAAGGGCTAAGCAGAGGACTACTGTTATACACACACATTTCATCGATACTGATATTAAGTCCCATGTGGTGGTGAGCCTATCGCCATGTCCAAACCGGGCACAATACCAAACTCCAGGCTAACTGCTGAGAATAACCAGATAACACTGCCAGTTGTACTGGAGCCCCTAAAATTATTATCATTCTGACATGTGAAACATGCCAACATTGCCCACATTTTTCGAATAAATTCAATTTTTGTAAGATTTTTGTAGGGGTCGTAAGTTTTTTTTTTTACCATCTATAAATTTAAGATTATGTGCATGTGTTGATGTAGCAAAATGCATTGTTTTTTAACATTTAAACCAACATTTTATTAATTTTGTTGGTGGGTAAAGTTATCTGGACTTTTAGCCAACATTGCCCACGTTAGTTTTTTACTCTAATAAGGCCTTTGAGCAGGTGACATCAAAATCCAGTGAAATATTTCGGCAAAGATGGCGTTTACTTTAAAATTTAAAGCGATACCATAAAAACGTTCGTACTAAAACGACTGGGCAATGTTACCCTGACATTATTTCTCTTTTTCATACAATCCGCATTTCGCCAGTTACAAGTGCTAGGGTTGGAAATGTTTTTAATTTCTTCAATTAATGTGTTTATGTAAAAAAAGAGAACAATAGAGAAAAATACAACACGTTTAATACACAAAATTTCAATCACCGATTTTTAATTCTCGTGTTCCTTGCCTAATGTGGATGAAATAACAATTGAATCAAATCAAATCATTTATTATTCGTAAAACATAGGTAAACATTATATGCAGATCTTATAAATATGTATACAGTACGCTATGTTTTGTCTATGACAGGACATACGAATAGGATACGTTAACATTTAGGATCAAAGATAACATTTAGGATTAAAATAAAACATTGAGATCAAATAATGCGTGTAAAACGATAAATTAATCACTGACTTAAACAAGCATTTAGTATGAATAAGCGAATATTAGCAAATCACCAGGAATCCGATTCTTGAATCGATCCTGAGAATTTTTTTTTAGATATTCATGAACTAATAGCTTCAGATCCAGTTTAGTTAGCGGAGAGCCAAAATCGCTCGAAGCTTGCAATACTCTTACTATTTGGGACTCTTCTGCAGCTGATAAAACGGTAGGATGCCCAACTGACTTAGTATGTTTGTTTTTTATTTTATTGACTATTGTGCGTCTCGGGATACCAAATTGTCGTTGAGCATCTCGTGACGAAATTTGGCCTGATTCTACTGATTCGCAAGCAAGTTTTAACATTTCTTCAGAGTAGTTCTTATACGTCCTGGATCCAGTTTGACGTCTTGACTTCCTTTGTCGAATTCGAGATTTATGTTTATTTTCTGAAAAAAAAAACATATACCGACAGAATTAGAAGTAATCATGAATAAGTTTAAATTATATGGTATTATGGAAAAGGCACACAATATCTTATAACTAATTTAGTTTTTGAATTAGTAAAAATCTATAGTGTATCGTATGTGTCAACCCTAAGCTTTTTTTGATGGCGGGCAATGTTGTCAATCGTAGGTCGGGACATTACTGGATAACTTTGCCCGTAAGTATAACTTTAATTTTAAAATACTCCTAGCAATTATACTAACAAGAAAACACTGTATAAATCGTTTTCATAACATAAAATAAAGTAAACTAACCTGTGTTTTCGCCATCACGCACAATTCTCTTTTAAATCTGCACTAAAATTTGCCCGCAAAACCACACACCTTAGTTAACGAGTTCCAACAGTTACTGAGTGAAGTTAAAAGCACATGCGATGGTCAATGTTGCCAGACATATAACCAATTTTCTACCAAAGGCGAACAATGTTGCAATAATCTTATAATATTTTTGCAAGTATAAGATTTGCTTAAAAATTGTTCTCAAGGCAAAGATACCCTTGGTGGCAATGTTGGCGTATTTCACGGTACTTTTACTTAGCTGATTTTACTTGCCCTGACATTACTTACCCTAATATTACTTACTCTGACATTACTTATTTTGACATTACATTTATATTCCAAATTCACTAATCGACATTTAATTGTTATAATTTCTATTTAATGTATGTTGGATCAAAATATTGTTATCGCGTTATGATGTCGTAATTTCAAATTGTTATTATTAATAAGTGTTTGAAAATACATTGTAATTTAAATAGCTTACATGCATGGTATATGAACCACTGAATATTTAATAAAAATTCGGGAAAACTTGACTGTTACATGCCCAATAGGCGAAATATGATGTATATCAAATATTGTACATAACATCCTATAACCATGTTTCTTGCAAATAAACATTTCTATTTCTGTCCGACCTGCGAGTCGAACCCAGAACCTCACGCTCAGCAGCCGTGTTTGCGACCACTACACCAACGAAGCAGTTCGATCGTTATATTGTAAAGTCATCGCACGTCGGTGGTAACAATTTGACATTGACAGCGCCTTTATGTCGTAGCAGTAAGGCCGGTTTTCGTAGTTCAAGTGTTATCACAACAATATTACGAATTACTGGCACATAGTTACGTCGTAACTATTGATATTGCTTTATAGTTTACTGCCAATACAAACGGCATGAAATGTTGCCATAACACCACTGGTTATCTCCATCAAAGATTACCCGTAACTGTTCCAATTTCAACCGTAACCATGGAACTGCCGTAATTCTACTTTATGGACACTAAATTGAATGTTCCAACTATTTGCTCGGGAAGTTGGACTTGGGTGTAATTAAAGTTATTACTAGTGATATACTATTACATAATATTATTGGGGATAACAGAATTGTAGCTTCAATTGATTTATGAATTATTAAGAACACGTTAAAGATTTTTTTGAATTACATTAACTTCCGGAGATGTACAAAATTGTACTTCATAGCAATAAAAATCTATTGTGTCTGGTAATTAATGAACTATCAGATTACTTACCCCATAAATCAATACCACAAAAAGTATCGTCTTGTGTAAGTGCTGAAAATGAATGAACTATTTTCGAACCGTGCAACAAAATTTGGCGTTTAATAAGTGCCTATGGTTTTTGTAAAATGAATACTTTTGTTGTTGAATATTATTATAAATCTGCTAAAACTATTTAGGTGAATACCTTTCATTTATGTGATTATTTATCGGTTGCATTTACGTAATGAGGCATCTTCCGTAGTGACGGGTGATCTAAGTTGTCGGAGCAATGTATTTTTTTCAGTCTTTCTGTGGAAAGTGTCATTTTTAAATGTCGTAAGTATGAGATGTTTATTTATTATATTCCCAAATCCCGCACGAAACAAATCTACAGGTAATTGTTCCGAGTGTGTTTGTATCATAGAATTAGAATATTTTTGTATCTATCCTACGTTTATGGTTTGTATGTGAGATTTGTGTCTACAAAAAGTAAACGTACCCTCGCTACAAGAGAACGTAAGATAAAAATACCTGGTGTAGAGCAAAGATTAAAAAATAATAATCATATAAAGTGGTTATAACAAAAAACTTGCTTTGTGATACCTACCGAGTTAGTTGCGAATTACTACGGGCAGCAGAGGAACGATATCCCTTATCTCAACATTCATAACATAACAACCCCATGTTTGATGAAGGTAAATTGTTATCGTGCTATCGCTTGTCACCATACTTTGCACCATACAACTTCTGGTGCGGAAAATGATAGAGAGACGGAATGAGGTTCGTCAAGCATGATTATCATTTCTGTTATAAACTTTGTCGAGATAAGCAGTTGACTTTAAAACTCTATTGCAATTATCAGACCCTGATATCAATCATTTGTTTAAGTGCTACGCGAACTATATCTGAATGTCTCGTACATTGCAAACGTATGCAAACATTTCCGGTTACACATTAAGCTAAAAGTTTACGTACTGAATGTGCTCACTATTACTCAGAAACGGAGTATTTTCGGTAGTTATATGGCATTATTAATAGTTTACTGGTAATAACGGATACTAAACGTACTGCTCTTTATGGTCTATTAAAACTAGTGTTGCCAGGTTGACCAAATTTCGGTACAGGAGGTTAAAAACATCGGGATTTAGGTTTTAAAATCTGGACGCAAAAAATACGATACTTTTTAACCATCTTAAAATGATAGTCTTCATTATTAAAGATTGCTTTAAAATCTGGACATTGGGCGTCCCGATCAAAGCTAAATCGGGACACCCGGCAACACTAATTAAAACCGTTTCCAGCTAAGTTTAGCACTGTGTTGTGATGATATAGTACATATCAACCACTCGCATGCACGTGTTTCCATAGCATATACATAGTTATATTTATAATGTTATTGCTATTTTATGTGCTGTTTCCAAGGTTCTTAATAATAGCATGTACTGCGGTCAGTGCACTGTATTTATTTGTTGCAATACACGTGTTTCAGTATTACTATTACATATTACTACTAACTTCGCCTTGACAAAGTTTATGGTGAACACAATTTCATGTGAAGTAATAGTTACAAGGCGATTTGTTTTTTTTTCACATTTTATAAATAAAATTGGTTAAAAAAAAACCTGATAATTTAATTTACGTTTCAGTTGCCTTGCCTTGATTTTATGCATTTGGAGAGGGCACATAGTAATAGGCATGATGCCAGTATTAAAGAACCAAAGAATAAATAGTTTTAGAGGTAAATATAGACACAAAGGATTCTAAAAAATTACCTAGTTTTATTAAAAACATTAAGATTAATAAGATTTTTAGTAAAATAAAAGTATAAAATGCTGCAATCGGTCATGTTAACTGAAACGTCAATCACAGCGAATGACGTCACGCCTCAGTCAAATTTCAATCATTGTCGTACAATATGGCTTCAACTTATGGCGTCAAAATGGCGCCATGACACCCAGCAGCATTTTCGCGGTTAAATCAAATTAGATAGATTTAAATGCAATAATTTGCGTTGAAACTCAGTTAATTCCTGAAATAATGTGTTTTTTGGATATAGTAGACGTGTACCTACATTATAAAAGGAGATTTCAAAATCTGTCATCATGCCTATTCTAAAAATTCTACCCGCCTCTGAAATCATTCTACGTCTGTATAAAGTTAGATTGCTGCAGTAAAATTATCTTTGTTGTACTGTCTCCCTCATTATCTCATCTCCCTCTCTCCCTCAGTTCGAGTTGTTGGCACGAAAAGTTTTCTAACTATGTTAGCGTTTCCTCTCAAAGTATTGCGCTAAGGGTGACATTGTAGACAATTTTACTGTTCTCAAAGCACCTTAATTAACTACGAGTATGTTCAAGTTATTTGAAAGTTGTGAGTCTTGTAGGAATGGTTTTGTTCAACGCCGTTCAGCAAATGAAAAACAATTATAAATTTATAATAAACTAGCTGGTGGCCGCGACTTCGTCTGCGTGACTAAAGGTAGCCTATGTCTTTCTCAAAGATACAACTTTGCCAAATTTCTTTTTTGTTCAGCCGTTTAGTCGTGAAAAGGTAACAAATAAACAAACAGAGTTTCTTTCGCATTTGTTATATTACTATGGAATAATGGATGGATTGTGTTAAGCAAAATTAAGTCTGAGTCCCGCTCGCTGTCCATATTTTCTCCTGGTTTAGTACACTATACAATTAATGTTTCAATTTTGAAAAGTCGTTACAGAAAGTTAAACGACTTTTTCAACATTATTAAAATATATTTCTCAACGAAACGGTCTATTAAAAAGTACATTGTAGGGAATAGAATTTATAATTGCTTATCAAACTGTTGTTTTAATAGGTTGTAAGTACATGAAGACTATTATCGGTTTTTAGTTCTCTCGTGTGAATTATTTTAATACAACATAACATAGCATCATGTCTGCTTCCCGAAAGGGTAGGCAGAAGTATACACAACACAGTTGTACACACACATTTCACTAATAATGTCATTAAGTCCCACGTAATGGTTGGTGACCCTTTTGCCATTTAACGGGTACGAATCAAAATTCGAACTGCTATTAAGAATTTAATAAAGAATCCCAATAAACACTGACGACGCGGGTATAGAACCCAGGAACTCATGTTCATCAGTCGCGCTTGGGATCACTAGACCAACGAAGCAGTTAATTATTTTTATACTAGCTGTGCCCCACGGTTTCACCCGCCTATCATTTGAATTATAATTAGCCTAAATTACTCCTAATTTTATAGTCTACCTGCCAGTAGAATCTTATCAGAATCGGTCCAGCCGTTTCGAAGATTAGCCGGAACAAACAGACAAACTGACAGACGGATAGACCGAAAAAATCAAATCAAAATTTTATTTATTTGTATGTATCTATGTATGTATTGATGATAATATTATTATTAATTAATAATCAACATAATTAAATTAGTAGACAGTGAAGTGGATGTTGTTGTTACCCTAGCCACGAGGATCCTAAGTAGTAGGTACACACTCGTGTATGATTGATGACGTGACATGTAAACATCATCAGCCTGTTCATCTCCTTAGGACCGTTGATTGGCGGTTGCGTTAGGACAAGATATTGTAATCAGTACGTAAGCAGCTGAGTCTATCTTCATGATATAAAGTCTTATAATCTGTTGTATTGATCTACTATTAAAAATAATATTATGGACATAGAACGATATTTATTAATGTTCAAATTTTTTGAGATTGTTTATTTTTGCATTGTTTATCTCTGATTTTGACAATTAACTTAACATTTTAATAAAATTTAAGTTGATATTTTAAATAAGTCTTATTATATTTTGACGTTTTGAATATAATAATAGAAATTTGTGAATGTCAGCATCATTTAGGTTACTTATGTCCACTTCTTTGTAGATTTCATTGCTTCCTAAATTATGGTTCGAGCTTTATGGTGACTGATGCACGTGTGCCTTCAGTTAGGTCAACTTAAAATTGCTATGGTTCTTTCATCAAAAAGCCTTTCCAGAAGCCCTACATGATTACGCTCACTCTGGACTTTAAAAGAGACCTCTGAGTTTGTTTCGGTTTTTCTTCTCCGAGGTAGTCAGATAGGAAATATCGACGCCTTCTAGATTAAAAAGTGACATGTAAAAGAGTTTGTAAAGAACTATGTACAGAATAAAAATATTGAATTTGAATTTGAATAATAGTTTATAATATACGTAGAGAGCCATAAAAATCGATAAGAAATAATTCTGAGCTGTTAGGCTTATAATAATTACCTACGTAGGTATAGAATAGATACCTAAATAGCAATAATAATTAATTTCCTCTTAGTATGTAGAGTCTTTATAGGTTGACGTCAGGCAGGCGGCCGGTCATAAAAAATTGCCAAAACTTTAGCAGCATGCAATTTGAAAAACAATTAGTAAGTGGAAGAATGCGTGCTGCACCGACCCCAAATAAATTGGGATAAGGGCGGGATGGTGATGATGATGTAGGGTCTTTATGATATAATCATGTATCCTTAATGCACTGGAAAGTGGAAATAAATATTTTATTTATTTTTCTTCTTTTCTATAAAAAGAATTATGAAGTTTTCTCGATTTCATTTCAGAATCGGTATTCCAATAAAAACTAGTCATCTGTGTAAGTTTAGTAAGCGTTTTTCTTGCAATTCCTCGAGGATGTATTTGAGAGCAAACTAAGGTTAGAAATCTGTTTGCTATCAATATTTAATTTCAAAGAGTTTACTGTAGCCCATGTTATTTGCATCTGCTTTGACCCGTTAGTCAATATACGTAATCCTAGTATAAATATTATATATCCTCCAACAATAGACCCCATAATAAGTCTCTTCAGTAATTTTAAACAAATGAAATTACACACACATCTAAATCGGTTTAGGCATTTAGAAGTATTGGTGGATTAAAGAAACTCACTGTTTTTATTATAAAAAAATACATACATGAATCCTAAAATCATAACACTCCTTTTTGTATAAATATGGCAAAACTGGTGAAAAAACATATTTATTAATATTCAAACTTGTTTATATGTAATCATGCTCCACGTTTGTTTGTTCTTGAACATCACATCTTAGAAGATTATTATCAGAGTTTGAACAGATGTGTTTTGCAACATGTGACTACTACGTTTGATTAATTTGCATCTCTACGTCCCCGTGCCGCTTATTGTTTTAATTTATTCTTGTTGATAATGTCTGGGCCTGGCCCACCCTTGAATCCTTCTGGCCCACCCTAGAACATTGTTTCCGAAGACATAACATGATAAATCTACAATAATCTAATTTATCTGGCGTTAAACTACTTACTATAAGCGAGTTTTATAGCTTAGTTAAGCTAGTGAGCTGTGCTCGGCAAACGTTGTTCTGCCAAATTTTGCTCGTTACTTATCACCCTTATCACCTGGGGGTATAAAAAATAGCGACCTATTCTCAGACCTACCAAAACTATAGAATCTTCATAAATCTTCATAAAAATTGGTCAAGCCGTTTCGGAGGATTTCGATAATAAACAATGTGACACGAGATTTATATATATGTATTAGATTATCTGCATTACGATGATGATGATCTAATAATGACTTAGGTTCCCACAGACAAACAGCCTACTTCAAAATCGTATTAACAGCTACATTCTGTTATTACTGGTAAAGATTAATGTTGGAACATCGTTAGTCGGTTATTGAGTATTAATGCGATAAGTTGAGTCATCAATTTTACGCACAGCTCGTGCTCAGTTGTTAATTGTCGATTATTGACATTACAAGATATCGTGGCTTTAAAGTATCTTTATTACACCATTGCTATCTGAATTCATCATCGCTGTCATTCATTGAAGTAGTTAAGAATTAGAATGAATGTAGATTGCTTCACTATTAGAGGAAGACCGAAGAATCGGATTGTGTAGGATGATATGGCTAGAAAAGGAGTGACTACCGAGATGTCGGCTGACAAAGGTGTATGGAAGAAAAAAACATGCTGCGCCGACCCCAATTCAATTGGGATGACAATGGGCCTGTCTTAATTTATTATCTTGCACTCACGGATCTGAAAAAAATACGGATGTAGTCTTGCCTTGTCATAAGCGAAGCATAGATTACGCACACACACACGCAGCGTACTGTCGCTGTATGTATGACTTTTAAGTATTTGTATGCATTTAGGTTGTGTATGACAAGAAAATTTGATGCATGCTTCTCACATGTCGTACGCAACGCTACGACCGTATTTTTTAAGGTCCGTTATAGTACTAAATTAACCGGAATAAATTGTGTAGCACGTCGGTATCATGAGTGGCATGCATGAGGATAATTTAACAGGAGACTTGAATCATTGCTTTAAATTAACACTATTATTTAAGAACAACCTGTCATCATGTGTACCTAACCATAACCATATTAAAATACCATAGTAAAACCGTTGTGATATCTTCGTTTGAACTGCGTTTTGTTTTTATTTTATTGCGTCGTACTATTGATAAGTATTAATTGCCAACAACGTGTAGAACGTGAGACCTTGACAATGCTCCAGTTTAATACTGATGTTTGTTTTAGATGCTGCTCTTCATATTAGAACTTGTGAACGTTATTTTGATTACTGCCATCTTAAAAGTACATATTGAGTGTCTCGTTTTTCTTGTCCGTTAAACTGTTGAGACACAGTTACACAACAGAAATATTATTTTTATAAAGAACAATTTTGTACTTTCGCGATTATACAGATTAAAATAGTAGCTTAGTAATGATAATTATTATTTACAAGAGAGAATACCTATAGGAAATTAAATTTGGTAAACTTTATTTGGTAACCGGATAAAAAGATGATCTTATAAATAAATAGAGATATAATATATTGATTGGTGAGTTGACCTGATTTTAAATGTTGTACAGAAATTTGAAACTGTTTGTCTTTCCGCACGTTGTTTGTTCCACGTTGAAATGCTCAGTGTAACAGATTCTACTAAAAATATCTCGTTTTATTATCAAATCAATATTTGTGAGATTTCCTTCAAGTTTGAGAAAACCAATATCTTTTAATAAAATTCAAAGTTATGGTAAAAACTTAGATATTTCAATTACGATTTTAAATTTAGGATAGTTTTGTACCATCAAGGAGGTTTATTCGTTATTTTTAAAGTCATTCAAGTCAAAGACTTACTGTTTTTAGCTTAACACGACGATGATTTATGTACATACAATATTTTAGAGGCTTGTATTTCGACGGTTTAATTTAAATTATTCAAA
The DNA here is from genome assembly GCA_935421205.1 of Xylocampa areola. NCBI lineage: Eukaryota > Metazoa > Arthropoda > Insecta > Lepidoptera > Noctuidae > Xylocampa > Xylocampa areola. The sequence goes on along the minus strand of OW285217.1, from coordinate 6,212,696 downwards.
ATATCCACCAATCTTCTTGAAAAACATCTTTTAATGAAACCTTAACCTTGCTCCTGAAATAAATTGTTCAATAGTGAAAATCCGTCCAGTAATTACAGAAAAAATCCTTAGATAAAAAAGGTATAGTTCCAAAAGCAGTGGTTACTTACAACATGTTCATGTAATATCAGGAAGCTCCGTAACCGGTTACGGAACTATCGGATATCGGAAATAAAAATCTATTGGAAATGTTAACCGAATCTGTTATAAAAGTTTCGAATAATTTAGGATAGCGGCGGTACCAAATAACCTATAAATTAAGTCAAATCATTACCTAATTAATTAATTAAGTAACTGAAACTATCCGAAACTATTGAATAATATTTGGTCCCCGACATAGTTATCTTTGTTTGTATTAGTTATATTGTGTAAGTTATTGATATACATATATTATATTAATTATATGATCTGCATTTTAAAATGCTGAATATTTATAAAATATCTTTTAATAGTAGGAAAATTATCGTATATTTATTTTTTGTAACTATTTTGCTTGCTTCTTTTACCCAAAGGGTGACTGGCAGAGAATGCCATATGGCATTAAGTCCGCCTGTACCATACATAGAAGTATAAATAAATAAATAAATGATTCGAAAGAATTTCATATCCGTAACCGTATCTGAAACCGGTATAATAATATATATCTAATATATATTCATATATCTAATATTATCCAGATCCGAAATGTCACATATAAATATTCCTAAAGAATCTACATGACACTACAATTCGCAAGCTTTACGTAAACTTTTGATGTAAGCAAAACCCAAAACCCGACATCGAAGTTTGTTTCGTTTGTACACATCTTAATAAAACAAGTATAAACACACTTAAATGACGTAGCAAAGTACCGAGTACCCAGCAGTAACATTAAGCACACACACTTATGACAACTGACACAGGTTAATGTGTACATCTTGTCTGTGTCATTACCATATCTACCCGCAGTCCGCCATTGCGATAACGTCGAATATGTTCCCTTGCGGAATTCACAGTTTAGTCACGTCGTAATTTTAGTTTATTATTTTTGGAAAGGATTTCACATTTCATAGTGAGCGAGATAATCGTGGAAATAATAATATTATTGATTAGCAGTGATAGCCTAGTGGTATGACCGTAGGTCAAAGGGCTTAAGTTCGAATCCAAGGCATGCACCACTTTTTTTTCGAAGTCATGTGCGTATTATAAATTAATTATCACTTCCTTAAAATGGTAAAGGAAAACATTGTGAGGAAACCAGCACACCTGAGAGATATTGTCGATGTGTGTAAAACCATGTCAGAGATTTACGGGTGGTTTAAACTCTGACACTAGGTTGTTCATCAACCACACGATAAGAAGAAGAAGATCGTGGATTTTTTTGAGAAGTATGTAAAATAAACTATGCTTATCACCGGAGTTTTGGAATTCGCTAAAAACAAAGAAAATATTATTCTTATTACAGGTAAGGGACCTGTGATAAGAATAATATTTTCTTTGTTTTGAATAAATACAGGAATCCTAAACACACACCTCTGCCTATCCCTTAGGGGAATACGTGATACTATGTTTTGTTACATTTCCTTAATCACAATATATAGACGAGTACCTACACATCATGATATTTAACACGGCTCATTTCATGACGGTAACACAGAACCCCTTCGTTACCCCATGGTTTATGACGAAGGTTGACGGCTGAAGCACCCCCTTGCCCTCTTACGGGATCTCTTTATGTATTCACATTAACCCAAAAAGATTAACCTGTACATTTTCCTTCGTTACATGCTCCTAATTAACAAGCCTGCATTTTCAGTTTAAAATGCAATTTGTTTTAAACGATGAGATTTTGGAGGGCCTGTTTTCTTACGTTAACTATGACCCGGAAGTGTTCATGTTGCAACATATAACTGCTTATTTGCTTTAGCAAATTATATAAATAAATAACATAAACAACTGCCTTTTTGGTCGTAAGCGCGGCTGCTAAGTGTGAGGTCTGATTCCCGGGTCGGGCAAAGTGTTATTGCTTTTTCTGCTAGAGATTCTTACTAGCAGCCTAGAGTTTGGAATTGTAGAATAGTATGGAATGGAACAGAACAGAACAAAAGAGAAGAGAAGAGAAAAGAACAGAACAGAACAAAATAGAACAAAAGAGAAGAGAAGAGAACAGAACAGAACAAAATAGAACAAAACCAACCGCTTACAAAACCAAAATCTGTAAAAAAAAACATATTTAACTGGTAACTTGGAGGTATATTGTTCGTTATCTTAGTTTTGTACCCAGTAGATGGCAATAGACTCACCACCTATTTATATGGGACTTAATAACTGCATCGTTGAAATGTGGGTGTCCAATAGTACCTACTCATCTGCCTAACCCTCGGTGGATACAAGCGTGATGCTATGTTATTTTATAAAGTAAATTGTGTTTTAAAAGTGCATGACGACTGTTTTTTTTTTGGGAGTGCGTATTTTTCAAACGCTTGCGTTTTTTTTTTTTTTTGATAGTGGCATCTCGCAGGTCAACCTAGGAGGTTGTCGGCTGCTTAACCGGGCTTTCCTGTGGATGCCCTAATAATAAACTATTATTAAGGCCTCCAGCCAGGGGCTTACGAATTAAACTAAATCTAAAGCGACCACGCTAAGGGCACCCCCTGCGGGGTACGAGCCTCGGCTTAGGGCGTCGCTTGAGGGAGGACAGCAAGGGACTGGCTGGATCGAACAAGAATTATTATTATCAGGGGAATTTAAAGCTACAGGCTCAGCGGCTACGCGGGCTGGCACGAGCAAGGGTCGGGGAGGTGATGCATTAGGTGCATTACGGGGACGTCGCGACGGGCCTCGGCGGCGAGGCCTAAATGACGGCGGTCTGTGTCTGTGTACTGTGCTGGTGGCCCTACGGCTCTCTTGGAGCAGGGTTATAGCGTCATCGGGGTACAATAGTGAATGCCTAGGACGGCGAATTCTACTTATCTGGGAGGGGGTGTATCGGGCGGCAGCCGCGATGAGAGGGTTGGGGTGCTTTTCAGCAGACTCGAAATAACGCTTGCAAATGCGTTTTATAAACTGTTGGATAGTGGGAATCTTGAGGTCGAGATGGAGGTTTTCGTTTCTAACGTAGAGGGGGGCTCCCGTGACCTTACGTAAGGCACGGTTTTGGAGGGTCTGCATCTTATGGAGGCGGTACGATTTCGCGTGTGGGAACACTACGCAGGCGTAGGTCATGATGGGGCGTATGCACGTGGTGTAAATGCGCAGTTTGCACTTAAGGGACAATCTGCTGCGTGCGTTCATGATGAAGTGAAGCCTACCCAGAGCGAAGGCGGCGCGCGAGCGCACCGTCCTTATGTGCTCACCGAAGGTCAAGTGTCTATCTAGGATGACTCCTAAGTACTTGGCTTGCTTCTCCCAAGGGATCGGCTTGCCGAACATGGTTATCGGTTTGGGGTCGGGGGGTCTGATCCTACGCTTTTTCGCGAAGAGTACGGCTTGACTCTTATCGGGGTTAACTTCTATTCTCCATTTCCTGAACCAAGCGCCTAGTACGTTGGCGGAAGTTTGGAGAGTGCTAGCTATGCGGTCGCGCACGATACCGGAGTAGAAAATGGCAGTGTCGTCTGCGAAGAGAGCTAACTTTGCCTGTCTATTTTTGGGGATGTCGCTAGTGAAGAGCGTGAACAGGAGGGGCGAGAGCACGGAGCCCTGGGGGACACCGGCGCGGATAGAGTGGGGGGCGGATAGTGCGCCCTCTATGCGATAGCGGAAAGTACGATTCGAGAGAAAGTCCCGTAGGATGAGCACGAGACGGTCGGGCACGCCGAGTTGGTACAGCTTGTATAATAAGCCGTTGTGCCAGACTTTGTCGAAAGCCTTCGCTATGTCGAAAAAGAGCGCGCCTGTCATCGTGCCGCGCTGAAAACCGGCGCTTATGTGCTCGACGATGCGGTGGACCTGTTGTACGCACGAGTGTTGGGTACGAAAACCGAACTGTTCGTTGGGGATGAGGCTCTTCGCATCGGCAAAGTCCTTGAGTCGCTTATAAATAAGCTTCTCGTAGATTTTACAGAGTACGTTGAGGAGGCTGATCGGTCGGTAGCTGGTGGGTTCGTTCGCGGGTTTTCCCGGCTTAGGGATACCTATGACGGTGGCTTCTTTCCACGATTGAGGGAAGACGTTGTGACTCATGGCGCCATTGAAGATGGCGGTCATGAGTATAATGAAAGGGGCGGGGAGGAGTTTCATTACTTTGTTAGTGATGCCGTCTATGCCGGGGGCTTTGCGGGGTTTGAGATTTTTAATGACCTCTTGCACCTCGTCGGGAGTGACGGGGGGCAGGGGGTCGTCGGGGTCTTCGAACGGCGGGAGTGAGGCTCTGCGTTCTACTTCTGCGTCTACCTTGAGGAGGTGCGCTCGGTCGACCGGTTGGGTGCTAGGAGTGCATTGCGCTTCTAGACTGTCGGCCAGGCACTCGGCCTTTTCGATGTCGTCGAAGGCTATGCTCTTATCGGGGCGGATGAGAGGGGGCATGGTGGCCACTCCATCGGATTGGAGTCTCCTTTGAAGCTGCCAGAATGCTTGGTGAGTGGGCTCTAAGTCGCTCAGCGTCTTATCCCAGTGCGCGTTACGCTGCTCATCGATGCGTTTCTTTACAGCACGCTGCAAATAGCGCATGTGAGCTTTGTTCGCGTCACAGGGAAACGCGCTGTAGGCACGTACGGATGCGTTCTTTTCCGTTACCAATTCGCGTACGTCCGCCGGTAGTTTCCAGTGATGGTTGTCCATCAATGGAACTTCCCGTGAACAACTGTTCAAAACGGATTGTACGTGACCGGTGAACGAATCGATCGCATTTGTAGTGTCAGTGACCGAGGCGATGACGTCGGGAATAGAGTCTAACTGAGGGGAGCTGGTCGATTGTAGGCTTTCGCTTACTTTCTTCCAGTCCGTGATCGTTTGGGTGGGAGGGGGTCGGGAGGGATCAGAGGGCCCCGAGCGAGGTGCCAGTGCCATGATCACGGGACGATGGTCGGAGTTGAGCTCGTGTAGCGTCTCTATAGACTGTAAACGAAGGTTTACGTTCTTTAGAAGCGCCACATCGAGAATATCGGGAAGGTGCGCGGTGTTGTGCGGATAGTGGGTGGGATGCATCGGAGCAATAATGTCGAAGTTGAGAGTGGCACACAGGCCGAACAGTTGCCTGCCTCTCGCGGTCGTCGTATTACTGTTCCAAGCGGGATGTTTGGCATTGAGATCGCCCGCTATGATAACGGAGTCACTCAAGCCGAGGAGGGCAGTAAGGTCGTGGGATAGGATTTCGCGTTTTTCCCCCACATCGGTGGCGGCGGGAGGGATGTAGGAAGAGACGATAGTGATGGGTTGGTGACCGGTCATGGCTAGCCGACAGATCGATACCTCGAAAAGTGAGAGAGGAGGTGGGTCTAACGGGATGCAGTGGAGCGTTTTGCGGTAATAAATAAGGGTGCCGCCCATGTGACATCTAGTTCTATCGTTCCTAACTATACGGTAGTTGGCGATATTCGGGTCCCGACGGTGAGGTTTTAAGAACGTTTCCTGTACGAGGAGAACGTCTAATTGGTGGTCGCGGAGGAACGTGGTTATTTCGTCGCGTTGTTTGGTGATGCCGTTAGCGTTGAAGAAACCTATTTTTAGGGAGCGCGGTTTGGTTCTACATAGGTTCCTATTATCCATTAAAGATTTTTAATTTTATTTATTGTGAGCTAGATTGCGCAGGGCTTGCGTAATCTTGGGAAAGGTGTTGTACACCATGAGTAGCTTCATAGGGTCGCCTTTGCAGGCGATGATGTCCCTGGCCATAGCGTGAGCGTTATCCGAAGAGAATACGCTGAATGTGCTGAGGATGACGACCGCGGGGTCAAACGCGAGGTCGTCGTTTACGACCGGTAGAGAGGCGGCGGCGTTAGCCGGTACGGACGCGTTAGTCGGAGGCGATAGAGAGGGGGGCGCAGGTATGGGCGAGGCCATTAGGGCTGCGATCGTGGGCGTAGAGGTGGTTTTGAGAGCTGGGAAAGCTCGTTGTTGCTGGAGGTTGTTGAGGGGAGCCCACGGACTGGGTCTCTGAGGGCTGAGGCGGGCGGGGAGTTGAGAAGAGGGGATCGCCACCGAAGGGCTTTCCCTTTGTTGACGGGCGTTGGCCCGCTTCACGAGCTTGGGCGAGGTTGATTTCGGTGCCTTAGGGCAGCCGCGATAGTTTGCGGGGTGACCGGCTTCGCCGCAGAGCACACAACTGGGAGGGTCGGTGCAGAGTGCGCGATCTTTGGGTCGGGGACAGTCTACGGTGCCGTGGTCACCTAGACACTTGACGCATCTAGGTGTGGCGAAACAGTTGGTCTGAGCGTGACCGTATAATTGGCAACGGTGACATTGCCCTATTACGCCTGTTTTATAAGGCTTCTCTATAATGATGCCGGAAAGGCTACAGATCGCTTTGACCTGGAAGATAGGGTGGTGTCCTTCGGTAGGATCGCATACGACTAGCACCATGTCGTAGGCGGCCCCACCTCTGGGTCGGTGCATCCGGTGCACCTGGGATACTGGGACTCTCTGCGACTGAAGGTCGCTGAGGATGTCCTCTGTTGGGATTTCTTTCGGGATGCGTCTTATGACGACCCTGGTAGATTTCTCCTCGGGGAGAGAGTACGTGTGAAACGACACGTCCCTGGCCTTAAGGGCCTTGGTGAGTTCCCTATAATCGGTTGTGGAGGGGACTTTGACTTTAATGCCTTGCTGAGTAGCACAGGCACTGGTGTAGTTGATCCTGCGATCAACACACATCTTTGAGATGGCAGTCCATTTGGACTTGTCATGAATGTAGAGCGGGGGAGGGGATTTAAGCTTCTTAGAGCTCGAAGTGGCGCCGGAGGGGCTGAGGGGGGGGTTGGTCTGAGAGGGGGCGGGGGAGAGGGGTGCGATAGTCGCGGGGGAGGGGGGGGCGGGGGTGGCGGTAGTCGCGGGGGCGGGGGAGGGGGCGGGGGACGGGGCGGGGGGCGCTACAGGTTTTTTGGCCTTGCTGGCCGGGGCGGAAGTTTTCCCCTTCTTCCTCTTGCCTCCTTTGCCGACCTGGATGTAGTCGTCTTCGGAGGAGGAGGAGGAGGGAGAGGACGAGCTAGTCTCGGAGTCGGAGGCAGTGGCATCCGAGAGACAGGGAGAGGGGTTGACGCACACGTCCATGTCTTCCGAGACAGTGACGGCGGTCGTAGGAGGCGCGATGGCCGAAGTAGAGGGAGCCTCTACGAGAGGGTCGATGATGGGCAAGGATGCGAGGCATGGTATACCTATTTTAGCGGGCGGCGGAGAGAGAGGGCTATCTGCGCAAATTATTGCGGGGTTGACATGCTGCAGGTCGGCAATTTGGGTACCGTACCGACGTTGAATGTCGGGGTCCCTGACTATAATTTTAACGAACGCGAGAAGCGCGTCCATATTAAAAAGAAATTAATTTAACTATATCACTATAACTCTAATTTTCGCCTAACAGGCCTAACTCCCCGGGAGGATAGCCCGGGGATGCGTAACCCTCCCCGCCGGGTATAGGCAGGGAGGTGAGTGACCTAATGGTGAGCCCTAAGCTTGCTTTTTACCCGTCGCCAGTCTTAATGTGCGTACGGGGCCCTGAACCAGTCTAGTGCGAAGGGTGTAGACACACCCGACCGACACTAGGTGTGTTGCTGTAAGGGAAACCAGAGCTAGAGTCGACTAGGAGATCCCCCAAGGCCGGTTGTTCTAGCTCCCGTCCGATTTGTAGCTTAACCCTGAAGGGGCTTCAGCTGGGTGTATCGGGTCCACACCCTCTCGGTTTCGTTGACACCGTGAGGTTTCCACCGAGAACCACGAAACTGTGGATTTTCCCAGAAGGGGAATTTACACAACACACGTTTTGACTGTACTTTGAAAAAGACAGATATCAGCCGCCGCCTCGAAAGAGGCAACTTTTGAATTGTAGTGGCGTAGCTAGCGAGCAGCTACGGAGAATGCTACGGCAGAGCGTAGCGACAACGATCACTGACACAACACGAGCGAATTACGCGGAGTAACACGTCCGTGCGCGGCGAGCGTTGATGCGAGAATCCTCGAAACGCTTGCGTAGTGAACTCTAAAGCTATATATTAAGAAAAAGAAGAATTCGGAGTAGTGAGCAGAGGTCGAGATGTTAGTGGTCAGTGCACCTGGAGTATATTATGTATCCGGGAGGCGCAGGTTAGAATCCTGCAACAAAAACGTCGAAAAAGAATCCGACTTGCCAAAAAAATTTTTTCGTACTACAGATAAGTCTGCAGAGGTTCTAAAACTTACGATGAACGTCATTTCATTCTCTTTAACTTTACAAAAGACCTGTTACCCTAGTGCCATGAAAACAATTCCTGTTGAAATTGCCGTTGTTACTTTAGCCGGTTTGTACAAACTCGCTCAATTAGGTAGCGTGGCAGCTGCAAAGAAAAATTTTGTTCTAGCGTTTTCCTTTTTATTACTCGCCTTACTTTATTTAGATCTATAGCGTAGTGCCAGGTTTTATTGTAAAGTTATTGCGATGGTTTTTTGAAGGGGAACCTTAAAATTTTTGGTGTTGAAAAATTTTCAGCGCTAGTTTTAACTAGACTTTCAGAACTTGTGAAGTATTGAGGTCGTTTAAAGATCGAGGTCGTTTACAGTTTGCTTCATTACTTGCACTCTGCCAAGTTCAGAGCCAACAGTTTCGTTTATCAAGTTTTAAATTTAAAGCTACATTTTCATATCAAACGTGGTTTGAAAAGATTAATGCATGATACATAGGTTCATATCTTATCTTATTTATACCTTTAAACGAGCAATTCTGGTATATATATAATCTGAATCTCGGAAACGGAACTAACAATTTCATTAAATTTTGTATGCAGGTGGTTTCGGGGGCGATAAATCGATCTAGCTGGGTTTCATTTTTAGAAAACGTTGTTTAACCAAAAAGAAAAAAGATCGAAGCTCGGTCATTCAGGTACTATTTTATAAATTAAGGTACAACACAATTACTGCGAACACGATCCCGATTTTCTGTAATACAAAATGGTTAAATAAAACCTACAAAATAGTCTTCAATTTTTTTTTGTTTTTAAACTAATCTCCATCATTATCATTTATTTTCTAACAATACAGTCTGCCGTCAACACAGCTAACTACATAATAGTCTTCTTTGTTTTTGTCGTTTGTCGGACACAAAACTGCTGTTACATACGTCACATTGAGTGGATGCCAAACGTCATTGTTCCGAGGCCAAACGCGTCGTATTTATAGCAATAATTCAAACGCACGCGAGTTTGTTTGTGTTCAATCATAATACAATATGCAAATTAGTTCAGAAATAGCTTTTTGAAATAACGTTGGTGTTTGTATACATTTCAAATGGTATAAAGTCACCAGCTTTCCTTTACTTGGTACAGTCGAGGCAATGGAATCATGACACCGACATTCTAATTCTTTTAGTTTAAAGCTTGACACAAATTATTTTAATAGACGACCACAGTCCGAACATTACCACAGTCTTATAATAAAACAACTTTTAACCGGATTAATCGCGTGTATTATTGGTTTTTTGTTATTACCACAGTCCTTGTTCGTTTAACATTGTCAAACTAAAGTCATAATCTTCTAGTTAGTCTAGTTAACGTACTTGAAGGAACTAGTACTGGAGCAGTTTTAACGGGCGTACCCCTCTCGCCGCTAGCATGTGATTCCCAATCAAACCTTTATACCTTATACCTGAATGGTTACAATGGTTACAATACACGATTTTAATCGTATGTGAAACAATTTTATATTTTTGTGTCATAATACTATTAATGTAATGACGAGAGCTATTGTACTTTATTGCAAGCTTTTTTGTGCTTGTGTGTTACCTAACTCCACGCCAAAAGTGGCGAGCAAATTTGTTCGATATTTAATCAGAAACCGTCTCCCGTCTGGTCATTTAAATTAACGTATAATTAATAAAAGGAGCTTACTTTTCTTTGACAATGTTCAACGAATTATTGTGTAGGCGGGTCTTCAATTTCCTTGACTGTATATATAACACACAATAGGTAGCTATGTCAAAAATGACATACAGCCCATGACATGGTATCAATAAAACACAGTGCGCGTGCAGAATGTTAAGCAAATTCTTGAACGTGACCATTATGCTATGGTCACCCAGTGCTGAGTAAGCAGAATGTCCGATGTTTGTAACAGTATACTGATGTATGATTCAACTTTGTTTTTGTTATGTCCACGTACAAATTCATCCACGTGTGTTCTGTGTATTGATCTTACTTATTTATTTATTTATACTTTATTGTACACCAGAAAGAAACACAAGAAAAATAATCAATACAAGTTTTAAAATGGGCGGCCTTATCGCGATACTACTTAGTTAGATAATAAAAAACAGGTAAAAAAACTAGCATTTATAATATATCTACGTTTTTAATTATATTATTTTATGATATGTACTACAGTGTTTATAGTAAAAAGGTATTTGTTTTACCTATAAAAACTACATTGAGGTTTTCATTATTTTTATAGGTACTAGAATATTTTTTTATTTTATCGTAGGTATAGTGTAGTGCAGTTTGTAAATGATTTTATTTAATAAGCTAGTATTTTGTTTAGAATTATTGTGTGAAAAATTGGTATAAATAAATTTAATTGGATGTCTTTAGTCCTATAAGCAAATTAGTGGCTAACTATAGAGTAAGCTCTCATAAACCGGTGACCCTGCAGGTAAACACCGATCTCAATAATGATCCATTCTCCCTTTCTTATAATATTAAGTATGCATGGAATTAAACGGTCAGAAAATCCTCAGTAATCCTTTTTATTACGAAATGTTCTAAACTCAAGAGCATCCGAACTAATTAGAGTAATTACTTTATACTAACAGGAATTAATGCGCAATAACAATAAATACCTTTGAAGCAGTCTGCTCGTGACCACAATCAGTGCAACCTGGTCGAAACGTCAAGCGATTCAAAGGTATTTATTGCGCGTTAATTCCTGTTAGTATATAGTATGTTTATTAATACTATAATAGTAATATCCTAGTTTAAACCTTAGTAATTCGAGTAACTAAACCAATAGGTGATAAGTTGTTAATAAAGTTCTCTATAGATGGTAGAGCGCTAAATCGTCGTTTTAGAACATTAGTGCTAAACCTGCATTCGTTAACTGGTGAACATTCTACAAATTTACAGTCGGGGCTTTGAGACGTGTTTAATCGTGTTCGGTTGGAGATTACTTCTACAAAGATGGATTACATTAATTCATGTATAGACAGTAGCTGAGATGGCATCACACTGAAAGCGGTTATATACATACAATACTTAACTACTTATAATTTACTGATATAAGTAGAGATTATTTCCTTTAAGTTTTGTTTCCCTTGCTAGGAAAAACAGTTCTTAAAATAAGCTTATGGTATGTGTAAAATGAGCTTATTCTACTTTCTTAATAAAAGCAAATAAAATAAAGTAATCCTCTTGTAGAAACGTTTTTAGATACCGATTTATAGACGGGATCGAATTTCAAGTATCAATTCGAATGGCGCGTGTACACTCGAGTAACTTTCCTTGTTCTCTCTAAATGAAGGAATCCTGTTTTATATTAGTGAGAATTTACTTTACATATCATCATCCTGTATTCCCCGAAGGGGTAGGGATGGCTGTACACAATTGTAGACTTTTCACCAATGTTGTTATTAAGTCCCATGTAAGAGGTGGTGAGCCTATTGACATCTACCGGGCACAATTCCAAACTTGAGGCTGCTACTGAGAATTCTATAACAGAAAAACCTAATAACGTTTTGCCCGATCTGGGAATTGAACCCCAGACCCCATGCTAAGCGGTTGCATTTGGGACCTCTAGTCCAACAAGGCAGTGTCAGAGAATTTGCTTTGATGCCTTAAATATGCTTAATAATAAAATATTGCCGCCAAAGTATACACACGTGTTTATATAACCTTGTAAGATGGCTCCGGATTTCGTAGAAATAACCTTCGTAATGAGAAACTGCTGAAGTGACATATTATTATCTTTAGATACACATTATATACATGTTCGTCTAGTATTATGTCTAATATAAGAAAATAATGGACCTTTTTTTTTAAGTGGAGAAATGCCCTTCGCGTACCGCTCTGACACGGGGTGACAGAGTGGTTATGTGGGACTCGAACCCACTAAAACTTCACAGTGGACCTCCGAGGTACTTGAGGGCCGGGCACGGGAACGCTCTCGCACACGACCCCGAACCCACCCGCAGCCATCCGTTGCCGGACTCCCTCTGACGGGATTAGGTATTGCACCCACCTGCTACGACACACCAGACGCATGGCTTGCCGCAACCACCTCGGAGACTATGAGCAATGGGCGCCAGACGAACCCTTGTCCGGACGCCCAAGGTCCTCTACGACGGGTCAGGTCTGTGATCCCGCCGCCTGCCACTACAGCCGCAGAAGATAGGGAGAGCGGCGCCACGCTATACCGGCACTCCTCCTCCCCTGCGGCCCCTCCGCGTCCGCCGCCTAACGATGGCGGCCCCGTCAAGGCCGCGGAAGGTAGGGAAAGCTGCGCATCGACATACTGGCACTCCTCTCCCGCCACGGCTCGCATCTCTCCGATAGAGCTCCCCCACCACGACAAGGCGGTACCCCTGGGAGGGGCGGCGGATGGACCATGTGGTTTTAGTTAGCAGGCGTCCCACAAACCATCCATGATGAAATATATTTGCTTTTTCGTCATGTGGAGAAGTATATATACGTATATACTCCTTCCGACCGTATTTCGGTCACGGCGGCCTATCTCCACTGAGATTAGCCAAGTCCGCAGGAGATATTATAGTGCACAAGTGTATGCGCAAACATAGGTGCACTCCCTCTTCCTTCACTCTCATATTCCGATGGGACGGAAATCCGACACGACCAGAGAGAGATCAGGCGCAGGACCGACGGCTTTACGTGCTCTCCGAAGCACGGGGAGAAATACTTACATGACAAAAAGCTAATGTTTATAACAAACTACTCACGTTTCCCAATAATAGTTTTTACATTAGGACTCTGGAATGACCAGAGTTTAAATTTGTTTAAGCTTAAATGAGTTGAAGTTTCTGATTGACATGTCGCTTCACTGTTTAAGTTAACTCAAACTTGTAATAGTGTGAACAGCACTTTGTCAGGGTGCGCGGCGTGAAAAGGGTTTATTTGTTCTGTTCAACTCGACTGCAGTATTTAATTTAGTGCACCGCTAGGTAAGTTTAGCGAGTTCGCTTTGTTCAGCGTTGGAGAACGAATGCTGTTTTATTTACTTCCTAACATAGAGAGCTAGTAAAGTTAAATTGGACCCTTGCTTCAGATAGGTATTTTTTTCGATGTATCTTTTCTAATCTAAATTGACAGCGCGCTTGGCGCAACTATTGGACTACTAACTATTGGAATGCAGTCCCAAAGTCAAAAATGACCAACTTATCTCGTTATAAAATCCCCCAAGGACACAACAAATATTAAAAAAAAAAAATGCTATTTTAGTCCAGCCGTTCTCGAGTTTTGCGCTTTTGCGCTTGCGCACTATATTTAGCTATTTATTTTTATTTATATACAATGTAGTTAGATATAGATATATGTTATTGATTCAAGTTACGTCATTTATCGAATAAATAACTCTTTTAATTCAATTCTAATTATACCGTCACATTAACATTTAGTAACGTGAACTGCTGCCAAGTTCAACGACTCACTATTACTATTTCTCTCACAGCTCACATGCAAACATTTCTAGAGCATTTTAATTAATGTGCCTACAGTTTGAATATGATACAATTGCATACAATCTGTTATATTTTTGCTCACCCATATTCAAGGCTTAGAGCCGTTCTCATAAAATATGCGGTACCACGGAAGCGGCCTTACTGGAGGAATGCTTCATTAATTAAAATGCCAGCTGGAAGGAAGAATGTAGACCGAGACGAGTGGGGACGGGTTAATAATGATGATATATATAGGACATGTTACAATGTGATATTGTGAGTTCTCTGCCGCTTTTGTTTAATATTTATTCTATATAAAATATACGGACGTTTTTATGAACACTCGTTGGTTGGTTTTTAATTTTTATTCAGGTATGAATATTTTTACAGTCTCATTACACTTAGCGTCACGCCTATATTTCCCGAAGTGATAGGCAGAGGCGTACACAATAATTGTACACCTACATTTTCACCAATGCTGTTATTTAGCCTCATGTAATATGATATAATAGGTGGTGAGCCTATTACCATTTACCGGGCATAATTTCAAACTCCAAGCTGCTACTGAGAATTTCCTAACAGAAACTCAATAACACTTTTGCCCGACCTGGGAGTCGAACTCAAGACTTCAAGCTCAGCAGTCGCGCTTGGGACCAAAAGACCAACGAGGCAGGCTGATAATATTATAATTATACGGAATCTATCATTTGCTTCAGTACTTTATTCTTCTCTTACACGATGTTCACGACATTTCAAGCAAATTAATACCTACTCAACTAGCACTCAATTCAATTAACATTCAATTCAAAGTGCTGTGAAATTAAAGCCGATTGTAGCCGTAGGTTTTCAATTTCCGACCACTGGTTCCAATTTCCGTGACGGGCGTCCGAGGTTCTAAAGAGAACCGCATTCATTTGCATTCTTTGTACTTACGCTTACAGTTGACGTTTCATTCCGATCATTTACTTTTTGTTACAATTGGGTGGCTAGGTTAGTTTCTGATTTTCTGATTCGTTTTCTGACAGAATTCGTTTGGTTAATAATTCTTCTAAATTTAAAAGTTTATTAATATTTTTGTATGAAAGCTTTTGTGAGACACATTTATATTAATTATTGTTCAACGGTTATTACTCACTTGCATTCATCGGGATTGCCCGACTAGTTTCAAACTCGAATTATTGTTCAACGGTTATTACTCACTTGCATTCATCGGGATTGCCCTACTAGTTTCAAACTCGACCGGAGCCTTTAGTCATGAGATGAGCCCGCGGCGAATGTCACGAGTCAAATTGGCAACATCGCCGCGGACTCAGCTCATGACTAAGGGCTCCGTTCGAGTTCGAAAGTAGTCGGGCAATCCCGACGAATGCTCGTGATTTTTTAATAGTGAATGTCCAAAAGTTCTATGCATTATAATGATGTAAATTTGTAGGAAGAAATTATACACCTAGGCGTATTACCACGCTCGTCACGCCCAAAGGGTAAGCAGAGGTGTCGGTACTGTTGTAAACCAATATTTCACTGGTGCAGATATTAAATCCCATGAAATATTGTACTGAGCTTATTGCCATCTACCAGACACAATTCGAAGGCTGCATGTGCACTGGAGTGGGGCGAGGCTGCGGAGCGGAGCGAGGGAGTAATACGGAGTGGAGTTGCGGACTGTGTCTGTCCATAGACGCGGAGCTTGGTAGCGGAGCGGAGCAAGAAAGTAATAGCGGAGCGGAGTTACGGACTGTGTTTTTACGTGGAGCTAGGCCGCGAGCACGTGACGTGTCATTTGAGCTGCTGGCGGCGGGTGATTGGTTTAGTTCCCTACCCCGCCCGCGCTCTCGATTCTCCTTTCACCTTCCCCGCTCCTCCTCCTCGCTCTGCGTCCTCGCTCCGCGTCCTAGCTCCGCTTCCTGGTTTTGTATGATTTATTAAACTAATTCGCAACTCCGTGTCCACTGAAGAGAAGCGGAGATTTTATGCAATTCTATTGGTGGATTTTTATCTGGCTCACCGCTCCGCAGCCTCACCCCACTCCGGTGGACAGGCAGCCTAAGGCCAGGCTGCAATTGTAAATTACCTAACATAAAACCACCTCAGTTGCGACACTCCCCATAAGGCTCGCAACCTACACCGGCGCCGCTCCAACATGGTCTTGAAGGCAAAGCCCAGAGGAGCGGCCCTCCTCGGGTTCCGTTAAATTCACCGTGGGTGACCAAGCCACGGCTACTAGAGCCCCCCCACCACGACAAGGTGGAACCCCTGCCCTTATCCCAATTTATTTAGGGTCGGCACAGCATGTCCATTTCTTCTATACATCTCTGTCTGCGTAATCGTAATAGTCACATTTTTCTTGCCATACTTATCATCGTTTCCTCGGTCTTCCTCTACTCGTGTAGCCATCCACATTCATACTCAACACTTTTCTCGTTACATGGTCCTCATTCTACCGCATCACATGTCCATAACATGACAAACGATTTCCGCAGAACTTATCAGTTACCCGTGTAACTTTCAGACTTCTTGTTACATACCTACTCACTACATGATAATAAAAAAAGCATTACATATTAACAGTATTTATTCCAAACATATTTTTATCATGCACCCTTAAAATGGAATCCATACACGTGGCCCCTGGGTGGTGCAACATAGGCAACACAACTCTGGTGGGAGGCTTCGGCCGCGGCTGGTTGCTACCCATCGGACGAAGCTATGCCGTGAAGCGACCTAGTCGTGTTTCGGGATGCAGTCCGGTGCAACCGTTGTGGGGGATGGGTCTGGGCAGTTGCATCAACTCCACAACTATCTTTCTCCCCAAATCTATCCACTCTACTTAACGAGTAAAATAGGTTTATTCTACGTGCTCCATCCTCGGTCACACCTTCGCTTACATTTAGGCGAGTTGGTGGCCAAACATAGATCCATTATTGATAAAAAAAAAACAGGCAAAAGTTTGGTCTCTTTACATCAAAATTCTTATTTAAGCACATCGTATATTTATGGACAACCCATCGTGTTGAATATCGATGACTTTATTTCCATATCGTGCTTTTAGCAGTACAACGTCGAGCCTATACTATACAATCTCAAAGGCTTTGAATTCATAAAATCTTTTGTATTTAAACATCAACGACAAATGTGTCGATATAAAGAATTCTGCTCGCTTATTGATTTGCTGATTATAAATGTACACCGTTCATTATATTCCAATCTTTCAAATTCCTAGCATAACAAGTAGTTAATGTAGGTAGGTAAGGTACGTTATATGTAAAGATAAAGAATTTAACATTTTTACCTTTATTTTTTGTCGTTTATTTTCTTCACGCATCATTAGGCCCCGGTGATCTCTCAGTCACTTTTCAATACTTGGCTACACATTCATTAGGCGCTCAACAAAGTGAAAAGATACGTGAAATACAAATACTCTTTTAATTAAATGAAATAGTAACAAATAGAACTTGACTGACGTAAATGGGTATATTTTGTACATAATATAATAGCATAGCATGACGCCTGTATTCCCCGAAGGGGTAGGCAGAGGTAGAGAGGCAGACCCAAATTTCACCAATGCTGTTATTAAGTCCCATGTTAGGTGGTGAGTCTATTGCCATCTACCGGGCACAATTTCAAACACCGGGCTGCTACTGAGAATTTCCTAACAGAAAAACCCAACATCACTTTCCCTGACTTGGGAATCGAACCCATGACCTCATACACAGCAGTCGCACTTGAGACCACTAGACCAACGAGGAAGTTTTGTAGTACTTTCTCCAAGGTATATTACACGGAAAATAATTACAACTTCATACCTAAAAGATTCGATATCTACATTTATGTATCGTCATATTTAATTATCTAGATTTTATTTTAAGAACATATACATTATATAAAAAGGGTAACCATTAATATGAGTTAAATTTTTTATGGATCGTGGGGGCTCTAAATATGAGGTTTAGTTACTTGAGAATTAGGCACAAATTCGTGGAAATCTGAATGGCCACCCAAAATAAAATATGCTTAAAATAAAATATCCCAAAATAAAGCTTGTTTGTTCTCTTTTAACCCCTTTGGGAAATAAAGATTACTAGTGGATGACTGTGTAGGTAATTTTTGTTGCTTCAAGGTAATTTTATTGGTCAATAGTAGGTACAGTGAGCAACACGTCTGTGGTAACATAACCAATATAACCTTATAATAAAACAACTTTTAACCGGATTAATCGCGTTTGGTTTTTGTTTTTCCTGACGTTTCGAACACTTTGCAGCGTTCGTGGTCGCAGGAGGACTAAGGTGTCAGGCGTCTAAACAGTTTATTTAAAATTATTTCAGTCTACCGTACATGTAATTGATAAAATTCGTAAAAATATTTTTGCTCTGATACATATTTAAAACGAAATCGCGACGGTATTTCCTAAGACTATCCCTGAGAAGAAATACCGAAACAAGCGCAGAGGTCACAGTCGTTTTATTATAATGTGTAGTGATCGCGAAAACCTAAGATATTACTATATACTCCCTATAGGCCCGATCAAGGTCTTTGGCCGTTACGACTGACATCCGGCCTACTGTACGACAATTTCATATAAGTATATTTTTAAATATTTATATTCATATACAAAATATTCCTTCTTTATTATTTTATATATTTCTGTACTCTCTCTTCTCTCTCGCAATATGTACCTACAATAAATAGTATGCACATCTTTTTCTATGGCATAAGCTGACCAATTAAATTATTATAAACTTCATTATGGAAAGCTTTTTTGTACCTACTGTGTTGTACTATGTGGTTGACTATAAACAAATGTTAGGTATATTTTTTAAAGTCACCTTGCAATTTTTCCTGATATTTTTTTTTCTACATTTATAGTAGGTACTTCTCCTTCGTGTACCATAAAAATGGGACATGGTAGCTATTTTTAACAAAGCAAAGGCTTTAACATTTTTAATTGGGTACTCGTGTCAATATTTCATTCTACCACTTAGTTAAAATTAATTGGTGAGATTGACACTCGAGTGTTGTAATTAGTGTTTAACAAAGTGTTTTTTTTTCTGTTCTGTTGTTTTAATAAAACATTGACAATGATTTATAAAAATGAATGACGACTCGAACTGCTACTTTTTTTTATACCATAGGGCGCAACCGAGAAGACGGCTCGCCTGATGGTAAGCGATTACCGCCGCCCATGGACACCCGCAACCCCAGAGGAGTCGCAAGTGCGTTGCCGGCCTTTTAAAGGGTTTGGGCCTCCGGTACCCTCACTCACTCGGCGAAACACAACGCAAGCGTTGTTTCACGCCGGTTTTCTGTGAGGCCGTGGTATCAATCCGGTCGAGCCGGCCCATTCGTGCCGAAGCATGGCTCTCCCACGGTCTTACACGGTCGGTAATTGTTTTGTATGTATGTTTTTTAAATGAAAAATAATATTTCTATAATTGATAAGCGTGAAATTACTGGCTTTTGAAGATAAATATTATACATAGAGGTTCAAATAACAATACAGCAGCAGCAGATACTAATTTTTTTTTGTTTAGTAAACAGAATACAGGGACTTAAGCTTACTGACTGTAAATGGGCAACTTTTTGAATGATAGGAAAGAATGATGTCAAAACAGACAAACGGGACCGGTTCTGCCAACGACAGGCACAAATCGTTTATTTTTAGTGAAGGGATCTTTGGACGAGTCCATTTGCAATGTTCTTTTTATTATTTAGAGTGACTCGGGACGTCTCTGGCTCATTAATAACTGACAAAAGATAGGCTTTCGGCAGCTCGACAAATTTCTGGGGCGCGAGTTAAAACCTCATTATTTTCGAGACAAGGCTTTCCATTTGTTCAATAAAATTACGCAATTTTTTGGGTTCGGAAGGTTTTACCTTCGCGGTTTAGGGTTCTGTACACAAACAGTATTAGAAGTACCTACTCATAAGAATCCTATTACTAACTCTACACCGTCTGGGTATTTCTCACATGTTTGTAGTTTCACAGATTACGTGTTATTTTGAATTCTGTCATTGTGAAAAATAGAAAAATATAACATATACCTATAGCATCACACCACTATTCCCCGAAAGCAAGTGTAGACAGTTCTACTTATGCTTTTATTACCTATGTAATAGGTGTTGAGTCTATTGCCATCTACCAGGCACAATTCCAAACTCTGGGCTGCTACTGAGAACTTACTAACAGAAAAACTTAATAACACTCCGACCCGGGAATCGAACCCGAGACCTCATGCTCAGCAGTCATGCTTGGGCCACTAGACTAACCTGGCAGTTACTAAAAAAAAAGATTATGATGATTATTAACGAACAGAAACAGAACTAAACCACATAAATATTCTACTATAAAAAAGTAGGAATGGATTGGTAGTAAATGTCATTTCGAAAGACTCAATACGAGATCTGAATAGAGTGAATATATGGCTGTAAATAAATCCAGTGTTGAGTGCAGGCGATAAAGTAGGTCGTCACGAGGGAATGCCAGCCGTGCGTAGTGCCGACATCGACGTTCATTAGTCACAGCCACACCAGCTTTTGTTTTATTCAAGTTTCTTTGGATGAAAGCTTCAGTTTTATTTCTTGTTGAATTTTTGACACATTAAACCACAACAATTAAAACAATGAGGTCAGATTACGATAAAGAATCAACGTTTCTTACTTGGTCAATTCGATGCAGATCTTGTCGAACCCTTCACGAAGCAATAACTTCCTAAAGTCACAAATTACGATACTATAGTTTCGGCAGGCTTTTATGTTCCGATAGTTGATACATTTCAAGTCACCCCGGGACAAAAACCGCAAAACTACCGTTTTCATTTTGTTTCTTGACGAGGACTGAAGTAAGTAGTAGCTACAGATAAGGACTGCACGGTTGCTACGGCGTAGCCGACGCGATGCTACGTCTATACATCGCTACATCTGCTACACCGAATTAGCATTGTTTTGCAGTGGACATTAAGGAAGTTTTTAGTAGGTACCGTATAAATTACATACCTACACGAAATACCCAATATTAACGGGAGGCGGCTTCTGACTAAATATCGAACAAATTGGCTCGCCACTTTAACTAAACTAACTAAGTAACAACAGTATTAACCCTTTGGTCCACCCACGTAAAAATACGTACTTCATAACAATAAAAATCTATTGTGTCTGCTAATGAGCGAGGCAACTACACATAAAAAACTAAACAAAAACATAAAATTGTGTCACACACGATCAAAATGGTATAGTAACAATGTAACCATACAGGTAAAAGGTATAAAGGTTTGAATGGGTTTGTTAGTTATTTACTACTTCAACGGTAGATGTCTGTCATTGCTCAATTTATGCGTAGGTATTGCATAAGCCATCGAATTTAATATGTATTTAAGATACTTTTGTATGTTTTGGTTGAGAATTGCAGTAGATATATGTTAATGCCGGAAGACGCCACACGTCAATATGGTTGCCACAGAATATCAGCGATGGTTGGGTTGCTATAAAGGCGACACATCAGCATTAGGCTGAGTGGCGACCATTTTTCGCACAGTTGCGTTGTAGGGTTTTATAATACGATTGCTTTATATATTTCACATAATTCTTAGTTTAAGTATCCTTACGGCTCTGAGTGGAAATAAATTTTTCTTTCTTTCTTCTTTCTAGATTGTTGATGCAATAGCTTAGTATAAGGTACAAGTATGCGCGGAGCAGTAATCGTCTACTCTCACCCCACCTTGGTTTATAATAAGAGAGTTTGGTGTATAATAATATCTTATGATTATACATTTGGGTGTGGAATAAAAATATCTAGTTAAAACATATAATATAGTATAATTATCACACACAACATAAAATAGGTTTACATTTCAATATAATAGGAACAGTAATGTGTGGCGGTACAAGGACACGATGAAAATATCTTGCGTTAGCGGCCAAGATTCTAGCCGGAATGCGCGGCGAGATAAACGCGAAAAAAAAAACACTCAGGGTTCCGTACTACCAAAAAAATTATAGTTTATCTTATTTTATTATTGATTACTTTTTACTTTTTGAGAGGGAGCCCCGTCGCTTTTTACTTTTTATTTGTTTTCTTGTTTCCCATGAGAGGATATATGTAAATTATGCAGATTTTTTAATTAATTACGATCGGATATTGAATAGCTAATAATGTTATTTTTTATACTTTTCATCGATTTATTTATCAATGATCGGATTATTTTTTCGTTTTTAAATCGGTTCAGGCATTTAGAAGTTATAGTGGAATAAAGAAGCTTACATAATACATGAACCTCGAAACATAACACTACTTTGTTTTGGCAGTTCTGTAAATATACAGTACCATTTACTTGGTTAGTATTAATCGGTTTTTTTTTGCATTACATGATTAACACAGAGATATCACTATTTACTTGGTATGTAGCTTATCTATACACAACTACTACCTACGTTGTATCGTAAATCGCTCTCTCACAAATAGGTACCTACACTTTTTGCTTCCTTTCATCAGTTTTATGAAGACCGAAACATAGGCTTTGGCAAGGGACTGGAGTCTCTTGGACTCACTCCAAGTATCGTAAACTTTATGGATTCCGTCAAAGGTCCATGTGACCCACATAAAACAGCAAAGGAAATATAAAAAATCCGATATTTTTACACAATGTGTTTCCGGAGTCTTCAGATTATTGTAAGGTTTCGGAGTACAAATATTGATATAGTTCTTGTATAACATCTTTAACAAATATGTTTTTAATTTATTGCTATTGAACGGTGGATGAATGAATCACACTACTTCTTTATAATAAATTATTTAAAACCAATAATACTATAATAAACCTGACAGAAATCCGCCTTCAAACCATAATCCATACCGAGAACCTCTTAAACATTAGTATTTAATATTACGCGCACACGAACTTACACATATTAAAACTAAATCTACCCACACATACACACACTATCTTTATATTTCTTTCATATTCTTTTTCATTTTTGTTTATTTTTATTGATCTTTTAGTTTTGTTACAAAGAAAATAATACACAATAAATGCTTATTATTACTTTATAATTTTTTTAAACTTACGGAAGGTTTAACCACGACACAGGGAATCCTAGTGTAGGGGCCAGAGATATACTGTTTTTCTTCTTCTTAGTCTACTGTTGTAATATGTATTGTACTAATGTTTGTATGAATAAAGGTTATTATAATTTTTTCTTTATTTGTTTTAAAATACATATTAAATATAATTTTAAATACATATTAAAAAATGCAATATATATTTAAAAATATTAAAAACAGTATGCCACCGGTGTCGGGAACAGGGTCCAAGCCACCGGTGGTTAGGGCTCCATCGAGAGAAACCTCCTGACAATTCGTGCCGTGTCAAGGAGTACTGCTCTCTGCATCAAGCTCTTGACCCAGCTGCCTAACGAGAGCCTCCTAAGATGTTTGTCGAGGCTCTTGGGTATTAACCCATTGGCTGAGACGACTATCGGCACAATGATTGCTGAGTCAACATCCCACATATCGACAACCTCGTGTGCTAAGTCAAGATATTTGAATTCTTTATCTTTCTCGGCTTTCACGAGGTTCTCGTCATGAGGGATAGTGATATCAATAATCATTATTATAATATTTATTATACTATCTTAAAATGGTACTAATCAGAGTGACTAATATCAGCCAGTCATTGTTATAAAAAAGATCTTAGGTGCTTATTGATCAAAGATCCTCGCAGTGATTATTTTTGCAAGTAGTGTAATAAAAATTGATTCGACGCAGTGACACCTAGTGGCTGGTCTTTGGCGAATGTCCAAAATCGTATATAAAGAGTAATACGAAAACCGGTATCAAAAGCAATCGTCGTAAAGGCTTCTAAATTTGTTTTATTTCTTAAAAACAAACGTCGGGGTTGTATTGAGAAGTTTGATTTATAGCATCATAAACCTACTTAACTACACCTTCTGCTTCTATAGAATTTTATAACTTTCGGAATGATTTTTAGTGAAAGAGAATAGTAAAATATTTTTTGCAGAATACTTCATTATGCTCCGATTTATTTGAGG
Source organism: Xylocampa areola (assembly GCA_935421205.1). Classification (NCBI taxonomy): domain Eukaryota; kingdom Metazoa; phylum Arthropoda; class Insecta; order Lepidoptera; family Noctuidae; genus Xylocampa; species Xylocampa areola. The sequence continues at coordinate 6,188,857 of OW285217.1, read as the reverse complement.
TTGGCGCAGCATGTATTCTTCTTCCATACATCTCTATCAGCCGACATATCGACAGTCGCTCCTTTTCTAGCCATATCATCTTTAACGCAATCCATCCATCGCTTCCTCGGGCTTCCTCTATTCTTATAGCCTACATCAGTGTTCACAGCTTGAAGTAACACAACTATCGTACCAGTACCGTAGAATTATCGTACATGGAGCAAAATAAATCGTATTATATGTGTTATCAATTTTTATGCCTATGCTAAAATTAATTACATGTAGCAAAATTAACTTACTTTTCAAAATAATCACTGTTATTAATTAATATATAGCATAATGAAAATTCTTGTACCATCTGCGTACGATAATAATGATATCGTGCCTCGTCCGTAGGTATGAAATTATCGTATAAGTACGATAATTATCGTGCGTATGCGAACACTGGCCTACATCTACATTCATTCCCACAATTATTTTGTTTATGAATGTGCAATTTTATGAAACAGAATTTGTGAATTGACTCGTCTTTGAGAGTGATGAGCGCATACTCCTAAAGGATTGCTTGACCTGATCCTCACAATGATTTTGTCGAATCTGGCATTTATTTCACTATCTACCTATGATCAACATGTCGAAATGAAACGTCTTTATGTCTTTTGTTAGATTCAGTAATACAGTTATAATTTAACAATGTCTATGAAATCAGCTCTGATTTTTTGTTAATCTTGATACGTGACTAAATTCTTAATCATTTAAAAACGCTATATTGATCTTTATCAATTTTATTATAGCCGTTATACGAAGAGTGCTTACGTACAGGATTACGGCGCCGGCTTTTCGGTGTTAGTGATCCGTGAAAATCGTCTAAATGGATTTTTCGCCTATACACGCCATGTTCCGACTCGTTTCATTAAGTGATCGGCTAACAAATTTCCTAATGGCTAAGCTCTGGCTAATGCTCCTGATGGATTGCGGGTCAATAAGGAACCTTTTATTCCTTGAGCTTCGTAAACACTTATAACTTACTTACTCAATTTAATTATCTAGAATACTAATAACTAGGTATCTCGTTGGTCCAGTGGTTCCAAGCGCCACTGCGGAGCATGAAGTCTTGGATTCCAGGTCGGGCAAAGTGTTATTGGGTTTTTCTATTAGGAATTCTTAGTAGCAGTCCGAAGTTTGGAATGCCGCCGGTAGACGGCAATAAGCTCACCACCTATTATATGAGACTTAATGACAGCATTGGTGAAATTGGTGCCTCTCCTTCGGGGAATACAGGCGTGATACTGTTATGTTAAATTATAATATCACGTTATGATTCCGATTTCAAATCAAAATAGTAAATAGGTACCAAATCTACCTAAAACCTTCATTGGGAATTCTGTTGTTCGTGGTAACCGCCACCGATACGGTCTCCTTCTATCTAGCTATGTCACACCAAATGTTATCCATGCGCCAGGTTCTACCGTATACACAACCTACAAAGTTCTATCAAACCGAATTTCTTTCTAACATTCAATAACAACTGTTCATATATAATGTTTCGCTTTCGTGGATCTAAGTGACTTCGTTAGGTATACTGTCGCGTACATTTCCCAAATGTCACAGGATCTTGCATAGAGTGGCTTTATGTCATCATAAACATAAAATATTGTGTTCCGAGGTGTTTATTACAGGCAGATATACTTTGGGTCGTCGCTACAGATACAAAATGTATGCCTTGAAAATCTATTATCTAACTAAAAACTCTTGAGTCTGCTGAAATAGGATGATTTCCTTTAAGTAGGTACCTAATCTGTGGCAGAAGTGCCTGTCTTGCTGTGTCTCCATTTCGTTAGAACTAGTGGATCTGCAGATTTACTTTGAAAAAGCGTGATTCTTACTACTACTATTATATAGTATAGATTTGGCGAGGAAGAGTTTTTTCTTGGTTACTCTTGAAATTAATACCAATTCCAATCCAAATCCGATGTTAAATGAACACCTTAAAATAACGGGTTTACGTACATCATAATTATATCTATTTTGAGGGGCTCGTCGCTAAGTAACAGCCGCACAGATCGTTCGATCGAGGTAAAGCTGCGCTTGCCGCGGTCGGTCTGTGGATGGGTGACCATCATTTCATACCGAGACCCCTCCGTGCCTCGGAGAGCACGTTAAGCCGTCGGTCCCGGTTGTCAAATTAAGATCTATGACAGCCGTTACGGGTAGTCAGAGGCCTGAAAGTCTGACAACCAGTCATACCACGAGATATCGTGTTACCCAGTTACTGGGTTGTGGAGGTCAGATAGGCAGTCGCTTCATGTAAAATACTGCTATTAAGCTGCATCCGGTTTGACTGGAAGCCGACCCCAATGTAATTGGGAAAAGGCTATGCAGATATATATATATAATTATATCAATTTTAAAGCATGCTAACTCATTATTATCCCGATTCTTTATTTATTTTTAAAACATTTGGCATTTAAAAGTACGACTTGACCTATTTCCAATGTCTATCGAGCGGATTTATTTTCAGATTTCTATCGGAATATTATTTTCTAAGCTTAAAACTGGAATTCTCTTATTGGACGTTACAAAATCTTCTTCTAATTAAAATTCTTAAAATCTCCCTTTTTTAAATTATAAATACCTATAATCTTACAGCGGGTGCTTGACATAATATTAAAGTCGATTTAATACGAATAAAAATTTAACGAAATTAGAATAAGGGTTGAGACGAAGGGGCCCTTTAATTTTATTAATATTAATGAACCCGGGCCCAAAGGTATTCACGGAAGATTTATTTCCTGATTTTGATTAATTGCCTCGTTTCAGTTTGATGAATGATATAATTAAGTAATTTATTAAAAATACATTATTATTTACATTTCAAGTACTATGCAATTGTCCAAATAACTATCATGATGTATGAAAAAGAAAACATGGTAAGTGAAATAAATAGTTTATAATAAGTCATAGCTTGTTGGAAGTTAAATTTAGCCCACTTTCCGGTTTCCGATTGAGCTGAAATTTTGCATACACGTTTAGTTTGGATGAATATGCATGGTGAGCTAACTGACGTCATTCTAAATCCAATATGGCGGACTCCCAAAGATGGCGGACTAGTAATTTTGAATGGACTCCCGCGATATGGGTATCAAATGAAAGGGCTTACTGAGAAGAATACGAAAAATGAAATGACGTGACTCTAAATCCAACATGGCGGACTTCCAAAGATGGCGGACTAGTCATTTGTTATGCACTCCCGCGATATGGGTATCAAATGAAAGGGTTTGCTGAGAAGAATACGAAAAATAAAATGTTGTCACACTAAATTTAATATGGTGGACGCTCCAAAATGGCGAGCAAAATCTTATTATTCAGATACATTTTCGAAAAGCAGTAGACTAAAACAACAAAAATAAATAATAGTAAAAAAAACTAAAAAACACGCTTTTGTAACTATTATTTATTTATATTCAAAGTAGACTTATTTCGTAATTAAAGCGAAAATTTTTGAGGAAAACAAAAGGTTGCGAGAATTATATAGCAAGCTATGACTTATATAAACTACTTATTTCACTTATCAGGTTTTCTTTTTCACAAATCACTATGTAAAATCAAAAATATATTTATAACTAGAGTTCGCTACGGATGCGTTGATGGGTTTGAAAGATTTATCTGTATTTATTTCGTAATTATTAGAAGTTGTTAAAAAAAAGGTAGATTATTAGGAACAATGAAACAAAGTACGAGCAGGCTATTTTCTTGCGCTAGTATGCAAAACTTAAAGTCTATGCCAGTTTATATCAGATGTATGTGGCCGCTCATGCACTAGAGACAGTTTTATGTACCTTTATGATTTACATAAGAAAATCAATTTAAGAAAGAAATATATATATTTTATTAAAAACGCAAATACACATGAAGATGAAAATTACACACACACAAGTACAGTTTATAAGTACACTATATTTGCGTAACAAAGTAAATAATACAATAAGAATGAAATTGTAAATAAATAAATAAATGCCTCGAGTCCGGGAGTTAGATGCGACACCATTATTTAACTTCCGATCGGTTTCGGCGCAATCGCAATAGTGCTAAAATGCACTTGGCTGTGAACGGCTTTCAGTTTGACTGGTGAAAATAAATATGTGACCCCGCAAGCCGCTATAATATAGCAAGGCGTTTCGTGTTCATGGACACAAAATAACAGTACCTATATTTTACTCTAATCCTAATCCTGAGATCCTCACGCCGCACCCCGCCCCTCCTCTGAAAGCGCCCAATTTACGAGAGTGATAGCATAAAATGCGGTTACAATAACCTGACACTTGTTAAAGTAATCCCAAATAAACCAAGCGAATGAAATTGCACTTACCAAGGCGCTGCTGCCAGTACATAAATCATTGGTATTCTCTATTTATAGCCATTCCGTCGATTTGTGAGAAATAAACGGCACATTATATGCTGAACTTGCAATAAGTTCGGCACTTTTGTTACACATGTGCTGCCATCTGTCAAAATAATACCGCGTTTTATTGTTGTAAAGGCGTTCAGTAGGAAATGATTACCGCTTATACTTTACACGATTTATGGTTTTGTAAATCTTTACAGTAACGTGTGCTATATATACCATTACATACCATTTATATGGGAGGAAGAAAGCTCATAAGGACAGAAAGAAACAGTACAAAATACCATGAAAAGACAAACAGAAAGTTTTAAATCAAACGTTATATGTATGCAAAAATAATCTAAGCGTAATATAAAAAATCTTGAAAGAAGCACGAAAAAAATAAAACGGTTTCTTACCCTTGTTGATTTACAGGCTCAAGTGGCAAGTCCCGATAAATCTAAGACCCTATTACTACGTCCAGATTTTTTACTCCCTAACAAAGGATAGGAAAATCGTAAATAATGAATCAGAACGAGTAGGTATCAGGAGGGATCGTAGTATATCAACCGGCGCTTTCTATTGTTTAGGCTCGCTTTCACTCGGACCCAAATAAAACAATCAATACTAGAACAATGACTTCAGGTCCGTTTTTTTTTTGGAGAGTCATCTTTTACTTTACAGCAGTAGCAGCCAGCACTATTGGACTGGCATAATAAAGATTACAAGTTCGAGTTCAGGGCATTCACCGTTGACTTTTCGTAATCATGTGGGACCTAAAGTTATAGAGGAGATAGATGAAAGACATAGAGTTCGGTACGCGTTATTTAATGCTTTAATGCATTTGCCAACCGATGATTTAAGGTCTGAAACTACTTTGGTCTTCAACCGTACGATAAAAGCCAGGTTCGTTACTAAGGATACTAAAGACAAAGACATTTCATTAATATCTTCTCTGCACGATGACTTTGGGTCATTTTCGACAATTGCTTCCGGGACAAAGGTCTGTTCAGAATATTTGATGCTTATCGTTACTCAAACGATGCTTTTAAATTGACCTTTTCCTTCGGAATGTAAATGAGGTCAATCTGACTACAGAACGCAGTTAGAAAACGGTAAAGGTCATTTGAGGACCCTGTTGCCTTACTTTATAGGATTAATGTGTACCCACGGATATTTTCTGGAAGATTATGTCTAGCAGTGGACTGATAATTATGTAGTTTAGTAATTCACTTAGTACTTATTAATTATATTTCTAAATACAAATAATAAAGTACTAATCTATTAAATAAACTTATTGACTAACTACACACTGTACACACTTATTAGTACTCAATTTAGATTTTGGATTATTTTACCTTTTCCTTTTCTGTCAAAATGTAGCTATACAATAATTAACCATAATACCGTGGCTACACGTATGTACTTTGTTGGCAAACAAACACAAATAGGCATGTTGTTGTTTACAAGTATGCAAATAAAATCGCTAGTGGAGCATCGCACTCTTGTGACACACTTATGAATGTGTCACAGGAGTGACGCCGACTTTCCGATCTTTGTCACTTTGTTGTGCATTCAAGCGCTTTGGATATGATGATTGTATAGGTATCTGATTTGTGAAAGAGGCCTTTTGAATTCATAAATACATAAACTCGCTTTCATATTTATCCCAAAGACGACGGATCACTTATTTTACATACATACAAATCCAACGTTTTAATAATCGAAAAGCATACGATTTTGTTTTAAATAACTTTTTATAAGTTAAGATTTTACTAGGTTAAGGTTTATTCTACCCATGAATATAATTTGACATGAATCCCTATAATATCCGAAACTCATAACTTTTATGATGTACTTTTATTTTACCAATCACAAATAATATCTAATAGCGTAGACTATTAGATATTATTCGATTGTTTTATAGCGTGTCTTACTCCTAGATGTTACGTCACTGATCAGTATGGCCTCAAAAGTACAGTCACTGTTTCGGGAACAGTTTCGAATATGGTGCCGTATTTGTGTTACGTTCGACGTTTGCATTTTAGATGACTAGCTTTGTCAATGAAATAAGTGAATTGTACAATAGTGCTTTATGGTTGAATCATAATTGTTTAATCATTGTCAGAATCATGCATCAATATATTCAGCAATTGGTGAAGGGTCTCGACGACGATACAGCATAATCATAATTGTATTGACGGTTGAATTCTCTTTAGCAGGTGATGCGCGCCGTGATCTCATGGGCGTCGAGTGTAGTCATTGTATAACTTCTTGTCTCTATAATATCGAGCGAGTTCACACGTTCACTTTGGCACATCTACGTTGGCGTGGCATTGTTAACAGCATTAATTCTGGATTTTATTTTTCAAACGGTAGCACACTGCGTGTTGGCGATTTCAGACCATCAAGTCCTCACAATGTTTTCCTTCACCGTATGTGTGTGATCTCTTAGATTAACTAAGAAAGTACATATGTAATTGAAGTCAGATTTGAACTCACAACATGTGGCTCAAAAGGCGGGCCCATAACGAATCTGCTACCACGATATGCGAATAGAAATAATACATTATTAGTTTCAGACTTACCTACTTTGTAATGCCTCTCTACCTATTCCTATACAATAATGACGTTAAATGTAAAACTTTATGTTAAGTGGGTTAACCCATAGTAAAATATTTGGCTTCATGTTTTTTGAAACAGTCAGTGGTCGTTACAGCGCGGGCGGGATTCCCTCTCAACCGACTAGAGGCTTGATAAACATTCCTTTACTTTAAATTTATTTCCCGACCTCTCTGCCGTGAGTACGCAATAAGTCCAAGCGTCGCAATTCCTGCATTTTTCACGAAATTCGCTTGGCTTTGCGGAGACATTTTTATTCAATTCAGTAATGTTTCAGACGATAGGTACTGCCTAAATGTAGAATCACAAAACGAATCCGGGAGTAAAAACTGCGTACCAGCCTATATTAAATGTGTGGTTAGTCATACATAAAAGCTATTTTCTTGTTAGACCAGTTGCGTTCACAAGATAAGAGTTGATATACGCATTATTATTGTGAAATTATCTCAATTTCCGGCTTGATAACGATCTGTTTCCGTAATATATTTTAGTATTAATGTGACCGTATTTTGTTGCTAGGCAATAAAACCACGGAAACTGTTTCACTTTAATGGCAATTTTACGAGCTTACAATGTTGCTGTGTCAACAATATTATGTGTTTATTTTTTGCGACTGTCCATTTATTGATGTTTAGTTCACTTTTCGGCCAAAAGTTGCATGGCTTGGAATAATCACCTTGTTTTTTTTTAAGATTAACGAATTTTTAAACCTTTTTGTTTTTTTTTAATAAACTACCTTCATAAATATATTATTAAATTGCTCAAATTAGTTAATTTTATAGAATAAAAATACCGTTATTCAAGCTAAACAATCTGATTGTTATGTGGTTTTGTAAGAAAATAATGTAGCAATTAGCTTTATACTAAAATAACTTTTAACCGGATTAATCGCGTGTATTATTGGTTTTAGTTTTTTCTGGCGTTTTGAACTCTTTGCAGCGTTCGTAAGCGTTCGTGGTCGCAGGAGGACTAAGGTGTCAAGCGTCTCAATCAGTTTATTTAAAATTATGTCAGTCTACCGCACGTATAATTGATCAAATTCATAAATTTATTATTGTCTCTGAGACATACTTAAAACTAAATTGCGACGGTATTTCCTAAGGCTATCCTTGAGAAGAAACATCAAAACAATCCTGAGGTCGCAGTTGTTTAATTTTAGAGAAACTATTTTACAATTTCTTCGAATTATTAACTAAAAGGTGTTCCGATACACGCAGTATTTTGATTTTTCTTGTGATGTGTAGCTTGGGACTTGATTATTTTCAGTACAGGGTTCCAACGGGTGGTGATTGCCAACCATGTTCTTTATTGAAATTCGGGTGCTTTTTAATTTTAATAGCCTCCGGAGCATTCTCGGTATATATCGGTTTTCTTTCGCGAGGATTTGGGATTTATCAAAACGTAGAAAATGGTTGGGTTTAATGTATGTTCAGAGACTGCAGATTTTGTTGAAATTCTTGACGTCTACTATGTGTTCTTTCAACCAATGCTACGCTTTGTTTGCCCTATGTATAATAGCCCACAATCACAATCAATCTTGTAGACCCCTGCATCTTGTAAGGGAATGTGCACTTCACCGGTTTGGGAAGTTGGGAGATCTTTCTGTGTGGCTTGAAGTAGGTTTTATAGAAGCACGTTTTAAGATGTGACCAATTCTATTGGTGACCCCTTTGATGAAAGGAAGGACAGCAGGTTGGCGATCAACTGTGGTAGGCTATGGGCGGCTTCTGCGACGGGGATGTGGAGCACGTAAGTTATATATTTGTTTGAGAACTTGCTCCACATCGGCGGTCGGCGTCGCAGATGCCCTGTGCTCTCTGTAACAAAGATTTGGCGACAGTGAGACGGTGAGATTCACCGTTCACGTATCTTTCTGTGTGGGTGGGCTTTCTATACACAGTGTGACTAACAGAATGATCTGGATTATTATATCAAGGTAGGTCATTGACCTGCTTTTCTCTAGTTCCATAGTGAATTGAATTTTATTATGTATGGAATTTTGATGGTCTAAAAAAGCAATTAGCTCTATAGTAAATACGTTTCTAACTATTCCACAGTGACTTATATATTTTATTCAGAAGGCGAGCTCCTGTAATAATAAGTTCTGACCTTATGTAAATTACGTCTTTGTTGAAGCGTTTTTAAAACTCCTTAATATCACCCTGAAAAATTACGTCTGAAAAAAGTTTTATCATTGTAAGTTTCGTCGTTGTCATAAAAAGAGTTTTATGTTTTCCTCGCAACGAATAATTAGTAGTCCAGTTGTTATTAGGGTCTGGTACTCATGTTGTTGTAAATTGGACTTTTTATGGCTTTTATTTTACAACTGTTAAAGTTTTTATTTACAGGATGTTTCCAGAGAAAGGTTTAAATATATTATGACGCTAAAATCTAAAACTGTATAACAATAAAAATGGTAAAATGTGTTAAGTCCGGCTAGCGTCTCCTCCGCTAACGCTAATGCTTTGTTATTGTGTTGTCCGTGTGCCATCACCGTTACCGTTTTATTGTTGTTTTTCATGTTGAAATCTAACTTTTATTCGTGAGTGTGAATTATACTACATTCATTGATAAAGAGATAAAGATACATTTATTTGCTCAAAACATATGTGTAAAATAAGATGTTAAAATTAAAACTGATAAGTGTCAACATGCTCTACCATGAGAGGTGCACAAATCGATTGGTAATTCAAAAAATATTCCAAATAATTACAAAATATAAATAAAATAATTATTTAAAAATATGTCAGTACTGAGTGATCGAAGGTAGTACTGATATGTTGGGCATTCTCATTCCGCACCCGATTACACGTTCAATTTATTATTATTGTTTGCTTTTGTATGACTATAATTTTACTTTTAAGATGGCTAACTATAACTTTAATCGTGGGCAAGGTAACCTTACCTTAACTTACTAAAACCTTACTAAGGTTTCGAAAATTATATGATGAAAATTTTGCTTCTACATGATCATTTTATTCGAAACTAGAACATTTTAATTAACTTTGACTGAATAGAACCTTCACAAATGATACAAATTGATACAATACAATAGGCCTTGAATAGGCACCATGACCCGCCATTTATTCAATTTGTAAAGAGACTGTTTAAATAGGAAGTAATAAACCGAGGCGATCCTTAAAATCTAATTAGTGAATTCAGTATAAAGTTTTAGTCCGATTTACTTCGGAGTGGTTTGTTTGTCCCCTTCTCAATTCAATTGTGCGAATGTTGAAGTTGATGCTTGCCAACTTTACCATTTCCATTTTAATTTTAAATATTCATATTTCTTTAAATATACTCTATTTTGATCGGTAGTACAGAGTAGTGACAATCCGAGGGGCTTAAACCTTAATGACGTTACGGTTTGAACCTTTTATTTTTCTATCCACAGAAATGAAATATAAAAATTAAGTTAACCAACTTCAATTATTAGGTAGATATATTTTATTTGAATTCGTGGAACCTGAAATGATACAACCCACACATAATTTAAATTATAAAATAGTGTATTCTTTCTACTAGATGGCCAGGACAGGTCTCTATTTTGATACAGCACAATAGAACCGTTCATACTTTTCCATTTCATGTTCAGCCAACCATATAAAATAGAACTGATCAGAAATATTACGGTATTTTGATTTCATTAATTATTGATAATTAATTTTTTATGTCGTTAATGACAGCAGAATGTAATGAAACCTACGTATGTGAAGCAATACACCATACACCATTTTTAAGAATCGAATAATACGTGAATATTGTTTGTAATAAAAATGGTAACAAAACAAACGAGATTACTATTTAATAATAATAGGGTATATGCATGTATTTTTTTTATATTTTTAATCGATTGTCTACGTTAGCACATTAACGTAAAAAAAATATCTCTTGAAAAATATCAATATTGACTCATAAATTAAATAAATAAAACTGCCATTAATTTCGTGAAGTTTAAACGCCATCCATTTTGGCGCGCTTCTCCTATGACGTCAGTTTACATAACAACACACTTCTGACACTTCACAATTCAGACGTCGTGTGCAGTTGTTTGTTTCTCGGATTTTCAATATTATGAAGTTCATTTACTTATTTAAACATGGAAAAGGACAGGAAACTATTATACAAATACTGTGTTGTACCTATGTGCAAAAATAAAATGAGAAATGCGCCTGATAAAGTGTATTTTTATGTACCACAAGATGAGACCCTAAGAAAACAGTGGTGTAAATCTATGAGAAGAGAAGATGTATCTCCAACGAGTTGTATATTGTTGTGAAGATCCCTTTATTGTGAGTACATAAGTTATTATTTTATACAACTACGTACTTGATTTTAAACATAACCTAATTGTAGAAGTTTACCCAAGTGATAAAAATTTGCTATACTGTACTTAATATGTTTTCCCAAGATTTCAAAGTAAGCGTAGGTACATACATAACTTATTTAAAATTCTTCGTATTTAGCCGTGAGTTTCATATATTAATTACTATAATGTCTTGTTTGCAGATTGAACATGATTCAGAGAATTATATTCAATATAAGATAATGGCTTTACAAGAAGGGCAAAAAATTACACCACGATAAAAAAAAGGTGTTGGACCACATATATTCCAATGTCAGAAAGATAAGCCATCACGGGAGATAATGGGTGCTATAAAAAGGAAAAGAAAAGCTCTAATTGAAGAAGCTTTATCTGAGTCAGCCTTTAACCAACATGACACTCATAAAATTGGTGAATCTTCACCATATGATTATTATGAATACAACATGAAGTCTCTTACTTGGTCACAGTACAAGAAGTGCAACTAAAATCAATTAATGTTTCATAAGTGCATGTAATTTTGCCTATTAGAAATAAAAACCGTTGACTTTGTAATACTTTATTTAATTTCTTGTACCCCAGACGGTCTTGTTAATTATATCTCTGATGGATATGGTGGCAGAGCAGAACAGATGACATGATAGTAGAAGACTCTGGTTTCCTTGATTACTTACCTACTTCCTAAGAAAGCCATTACGGCAGACGGAGGTTTTAATGGTCTATCATATTTGTTAGGAACCAAGAATTGTACCCTTGTAAGTCTGTATCCAACTCCACCCCAATTACAAAAGATGTTAAGCAATCTAAGCAAATAGCAGCATTATGGATTCATATAGAACATGTTATAAGTAGAATAAGAGAGTTTCATATGTTACTGCCTCATGTGTGTGTTGATCACAACTTGATCCCTGTTATAGACGAAATTATAATAGTGGCTTGTGGATTAATTAATATACAAGATAGTTAATAAAAAAGAATATTTCTTAAAAAACAAATTTATTTAAATAAAAAAGAAAATATAGCATTGCACCAAAACGGAGTGCATTTATCTAAAATATTTTCACACAACTCCTTGTCATACTCAACTGAATAAACTCTTGAGCATATGCTGGTTTGCTATGGCCACACTCACTAAATAGTGAATGGATAACTTATCTATGTTACTTGGTACTTTATAATACTTGGTTAGTTGATTATATGTACAACCAAAAGTGTAGCAATGAATGCAAATATGAATTTAAAAATTCATTAAAAAACTTTTTATTTGGGTCCGTTCAGCCCCAATACTTCTTTTAGATATTTCCTTAGCTTTGACAAATTTAAGGCTTTTCCCAACTGATGTCAATTTCGACTTTTTCCAATAGCAGTCAACACTTGTTGATGGTGGATCTTTACTGCATCTATGCAACCAGGCTAAGAAGGGAATAGCAGGCTTACAGCCACCTAAAACAAAAAAATATTCTTATTTTATTATTAATATTACCAGCAGAATAAAGGTAAATATATTATATGTAATCTACTAGTTCTTATTACCAGACACAATAGATTTTTATTGTAACAAAATATAATTTTATGTCTCCTGTAATCTTAAACAATCAGAATTTCACTACTTTTGACTGTATATCTCTTACCTAAGTGTGTTGCACAATCCTCACACTCCACAGTTATGATGCATCCTTCAGTCTCATTACAAGTAGCTGTAATGTTATAACATTTCTGTCGAACATTATGCTCCGTTGTAATACGAGCCTTGACAACGCATAGGTTCTTCTCTCGTTAACTTGGACATATCCAACTGCTGAATCGCCATACGATTCTCGTTCCGATCTGTCACAAAGAATATGCATGTAAATTATTTAGATTCTCCACTTGAATCATTAAAACAGTCAGTGGGTCTTCGAGTTTAATTGTATGGTAAAAGGATAGCATTATTTTCTATGAAATATAATATCACTGCATACATTATAGGATATGTTATGTGCTCATCTGATGCATTAAAAATTAACTTAAGCATAAAAAGCAAATGAATATTTGTATTTTGCAATGAAAATATTACAAATATCTATAACATATTTACCTTGCAGCTTTTACTTCTCTTAGTTCAGCAGACGTAAAATCAGATTTTGATGCAAAATATGTAAGCATCTATTTTCGGAAGATTATCCGACTATGCTTTCACAAATCCACTTTCAGTCATAGTTGTAACAGTCATAAGAGTACTGTTCTCCAACAAGAAGTCAATAATTATTTAATGCAAAGCAATCATGATAAAATCGAAGAGCAACCATAAAAAGAACTGAAAACAACGCCATGTTCATGTTGAGTTGTTGACACTTGATACTTCACCGTGTTAACTTATCACAGTAGTGCTTGACTCGATTCAACTTTATTCGAGTGAAAATTTTAAATAACACATTCAAGTCTGCTCGTATTAGGTTAAATGCGTTGTTTGCTGAACGATATCTACGTTTATATAAACTAGAAACTTAAATCATATCAATAAAAAAACATTTTTTGTTTGATAACATGAGATAAGTAATCGATCTTAGTGATCGAGTTACTCGAGAATCACTCGTATTCGATTAAAATTATTAGATGACTTGGGAGCTAAAATCAGTCTCGAGTCACAGCACTTATTCAAGAAATGTGACGTCATGTTTTGTTGCCTCCACTAGCGTTACGTTTTGAGATTTTAAATTTCCCTCGCATATTTTCGACTTTTTATTATTTTATTTCTAATATTATCACTGAATTAATTGAAAAAATAAAGGTGTAGGTGTGATTCAGTAGTAATAAGGATTACAAAAAAAAATATTTTACTCATATTTAAATTACATGCATATTCCCTATTAACTTCTCATTTGCAGAAGCAAAACTCAACTTTCTTATAAAACAAATATTTCAAACCCAATTACACTAACAACATTCTGAACACACCATCAAACTAACGGAACAGTGATGTCGTTAAGAAAACGATTATTGCTAGTCTCCCTAGCCTCTATTATCCTAGATACTATCCCTATGAAAAACAATATGGCGTGTACGATGAGGGACATGACGTTTCCTGTATGACGTCATATTTGGTCGGTGTTGCCATGCGTCAAATATTCAAACAAAATGTTGAACATTAAAATAGAATTTCACATGTTAAATAATGAAAGGCAGAACTTCATTCAATTTAATAAATTTGTTAACAATGGTTATTCAAGTGTTCATGATTTGAATAGTAAATTTGAACCCTATAATTTCCCAACTTAACAATTCGATAAAGATAAAGATATATTTAATGCATATCTGTATACAGAAGTACGTAGTAATTTAAGATTCCAGTTTCAGGCTCAACAGTCTACCAATGTCGGATATGTATAATAACAAAAAAAAAAAAAAAACTAAAATATTTTTTTTAAAAGCCTCTTTCAAATGATGAAACAAGATTATCCATTAAAAAAAAATGAGACTTTTTTAGTATTTTAAATAAATGAAATGAAATATTTTAGGAAAACTTTTGTACCAAACAGCACTCCAGGATTAGACAAATAGGCGGTAACGCGGCGTTGTAATCCCGACGATTGTTGGGATTGCCCCAGGGGATGCGGGTAAGGACATTATCTTTACAAATATGCTTACAGGCCAAACAGTCCTGTCCTGACCCAATAATGGTTATGAAATTACACAGAGGAGATTTACGTAAGGTTCTTGTTATAAAAGGATTTACTTTTAAACATTAAGCCTTGTTGTTTAATTAAAATAAATCGAAATTTATCAAAACTGCGAATAAAAGCACAACTTTACTAAAGTACTAAAATACAATCCTTATACTCGATTCAACGCAAACTCTAAAAACTTTTCAATTTATCTGCAATCAAAAATAATAAAAAAATTTGCAAAGCAAATAAACGCATTGCAAGTTCTCAACTCTATGGACTATATAGCTACCTTATCTCTAGGACTCAGTCCGGTGCCGTAACGGTAAACACTATATATACCATTCCTATCCAAACTGTCCACTCGATTAGCTAATTTCCACTATTATTTCGAAGGAGTTGCCAACTCGCTTGACCGACTTCAAGAAGATAGATATGATGTATGAGAATTTGACCAGATTCCAAGTTTACTAAAGATATTTCATACATATTTGATAAGTTGGCCTTTGAAAGAACGTGTTCTTACTGCGGTAGTTTTTTTAGAATGTTGATGACTCATTATTTTACTTTTCTTGAGACGCTATACTTAAACATAATATTTCCTTTACTTGCGCCATCTTAATCACAAATATTGTATTTGTTTATCTAAGGTTTTTATTTATACGTTCGTCAGACTGTTTTCTGTGAGGTAATAAATAAAACATAATAAAATGTGAATAAAAAAAACAATTGTGGTGTTGCGACATTAAATTTTATTAACCGACTTTAAGTTATTCTATTCGAGAGCACATTAAATACACATTATACTATGATCACATCGATACAAACCATTCATTTTTACTAATTAAATAATCCACTTTTTATTTAGACGAGTATTTTTTATTAAGGTCTCACTCATGTTTTAAATGAAAATGAGATCTTAAATAGACACAAAAAAGGAAAAAGGCTGATTTTAACAACTTAGCAAGAGCTTTAGACTGTTGGCATTGATGACGATGACCTAACCAAAAGTAATAGAAAGTTACTGTTGCGTTTATAGAACATAAACGCAACAGTAACTAATATACCGTCTAACTAAATATGAGTTTATTTGTAAGATCTTTTATAATTAATTATGATTAATATCTATTGTGTTATAAAGACCTGTCAAAATGTATCGTGACCTATTAGGTATTTAGCTAAGATGACTCACGATTATCATTGACCCACGATTATGCTGGTTTGCGCATAAAAATAAAAGAGCGGGTACGGTTACTGAACCTAAGTCGGAGCGGTAGGTAGGATGCCAGGTCCCGTCAGTTTTTTGTTCTACAAAAACATATTTATGCTTTGTTCATTTACCTTGAACGAATTATATTCCTATCTATCCTATCAATGGTGATAATATATGTGTTTATGCTAGAACGTTCTAAATTATAGTATACCTAAGTGACAACGAAACCCGTGAAAGCAGTGTTTAGAATTTTCATAATTAATACTTATAATAACATAACATAGCATCACGCCTGTATTCCCCGAAGGGGTAGGCAGAGGTGTACACAATTGTACACCCACATTTCACCAATGCTGTTATTAAGTCCCATGTAATAGGTGGTGAGCCTATTGCCATCAACCGGGCACAATTCCAAGCTCCGGGCTGCTACTGAGAATTTCCTAACAGAAAAACTCAATAACACTTTGCCCGACCCGGGAATCGAACCCGAGACCTCCTGCTCAGCAGTCGCGTTTGAGACCACTAGACCAACGAGGCAGTTATACTTAAAATAATTGGTGTGTAATATAATAATGTGCGAAAGAACGAAGGATCATTCATGTTATCATGCGTACGGAACATGGAGATCCTTATAATTCTGAAGAAAAATACATATCTTTGACATTTGCATGCATTCTGATTATTGTTTAGGTACTGATATTGATTGATTTGATTTCATTTGAAGATCAATACGAGAATAATGTTATCAGTATATTAGATATTGCTACCAATATTTATTTAATTTGGGTCCTAAACAATAATTCAACACGGAAACCTACTTCTCTAACTCTACTTCTTCCTTGCCTTAATCTCATTTACGTAGGGTTCGGCACATCTAACATTCTATGGTCATTTATAACCGACTTCAAAAAAAGGAGGAGTGTTCTCAATTCGACATTTTTTTTTATGTATGATGAGTCTATTGTCATCTACCGGACACAATTTCAAACTCCAGACTGCTACTGAGAATTTTCTAACAGAAAAACTCATTAACACTGCCCGACCCGGGAATCGAACCCGGGACCTCACGCTGAGCAGTCGCGCTTGGGACCACCAGACCACCGAAGCAGTTAAGGAAAGGTTTAAACATAGTTTATTGAAGTAGCCAGGTAAAGTAAGGTGTGCCACAAAGTTATTTTATGTAGGTAGCTAGGATATAAAAAAAAGAAAAACGAGTTAAATTAGTCCACTTCAAGAAGGCCTTCATCAAGCACATTTCTGAGAGTCAAACATTTTTTCCGGGTCAATGTAACCTTTTTCTAAAAGTCTTTTCAAACAAGCGGTTTCGGACGGTTAACCACTGCAACCATTAAGCCTTTCCCATTTCCCGTGTTACCTTTTCCTGATTATGTGGCTTCCAGTAGGCATAAAAGTAATTTGACCAATATCGATAAATAATTTAAACAAATAGCTGTAGTTAGGTACGTATCACATGACATCTTCGTATGTAGTAATGTAACAAAATTATTGGTTTTTGTTTTTCTTGACTTTTCTGCGACCACGAACGCTGCAGTGTTCGAAACGTATACACGCGATTAATCCGGTTAAAAGTTGTTTTATTATAATGTGTAGTGATCGCGAAAACCTAAGATATTACTACTTACATTTTACTTTTGAGTATTTTGTCTTTTGCTTAAAGTAAAATGAAAATATTACATTCGAAGGATAAACTGTTTTCACAGAAATGTTTGCATGAACATGGGATCTGTCGTTCACTACATACAAATATAAATTATACGAATATTAGAGTAACCACGTAGAGGACTCGATCCTCATTTGAATAATTCCCATTAGCCAACATGACTCATATGCAAACTTGTGTGTTTAGGGCAAGATTGACGTCATAAACCAGTTATTTTCAGTCGTTTCTCATATTAATGGCATTGTTTTGGGTAGAACATATTACAAAAAATTACAACTTTAGAGTTCGCCACTTGAAAGAACTTTGAACACTTTGAAATTGAAAAATTTATCAATTCTAAAGTAATTTCGAGTCGAAGGTTCGATTCCCAGGTCGGGCAAAGTCTACAACCAAGTACACCTCTGCCTACCCCTTCGGGGAATATAGGCGTGACTCTATATTATGTTATGTTTATGTTACGTATTAAACATTAATTCAGTATTGTAAGCGTTAATTTACTAGACAAAGCCTTAATTACGTTAAATATTGTTTACTATTCTCCGTAACATGAAACAATATCTACAGAATTATACTGAAATATTATTAAACTTCAACTAAACCATATTTACTCAATCATATCTTAGACTATCTTCGTTGTAAACATACTGTTCACATCTATTATAGAAAACAAATGTACCTAATATGTAAATAATGAGCCGTCTTTTGGTAACACTGTTATTTAGGTTAAAGTAGAAACATAACTGACGGGGAATGATTAAATGAACAAAACAAATCTTTTTTGCCATCTCATTATAGCTCTTATAATTCTTGAGTTAGGTAATATAATTTAAGTCTATAACAAGTCAAAGGTCGCTAGTTCGTATCCAAGGCACGCACCACTGAAGTTTCGAAACCATGTGCCATTGTGCATTATATATTTTATTTATCAAAAAATGTATTTACGTTTGGCCACCAACTCGCCTGATGGTAAGCGACGGTGTGGCCTAGGATGGAGCACGAATATCCAGTGTTGTGTTGCCTGTTTTGCACCACCCAAGGGTTGCTTAAGATGGTGAAGTGGCAACCAGCATAACTGAGAGATGTTCTTAATGGTGTGTAAAGTCATGTCAGAGGCCTATGGGTAGTTTAAACTCTGACACTAGGTTGTTCATCAACCAAACGATAAGAAAACCTGCAGATAAACCTTCCAACGCATTAACTCATACGTTCCACAAAAAATTATAACTTTAACATATTAAGCTTTTACTAAAATATTTGCTTAATCATAAATTTAGTATCGCAGCTGTAACGTCAAATGTGCAAAATCTTCTCAGAACGGTAGGTCAGAAGAGCTCTAATTAATTCAAGATTAATTACTGGGCATGTTTCGCTAATGGACATCCGCAGCCCGTATTAATAAACGCCGTCCCTCAGTGCGGTCAAGCCTGTGTTTAATTTCCGGCAAATTGTCTACAACTTGCGGGTAGTCGTAAATGCGGGATCTAGTTTATAGCTGAGGGGGTTCTGTGCTCCATGTAAAGAATTTCTATTTGGTCTTGAACACTTGATAAATTGTGATATCACTATGATTCATGCATTATTGTTGAATATGTTTAGACACAGTTTTCGCTAACTAAGTAAAATAGGACAAGGTATTTGCTTAACCTGTTGGCTCATTGATTACTAGACAAGATAAAGTTTTATAGTTATAAAGTACAATTTTGTACTTCTCCGATCAAAAGAGTTTTAACTTCTCCATAAACTTCATGGACAAGCGTATCCCAGTCGCGCATACTTTAGTTGAAGCTATGGTTCGGAATGCTTTGTACACACCGCAGCATTTAACCGAAACCAATATTTACGTAGTGAATTAAATTACTTGAGAAACAATACTAAAAGTTGAAGAATTTTGATATTATCCAGTGAACAAGATTCATTTTAAGTGTAGTCAAATCTTACGTACACACACTCCCGGACTTGAGGGAACTTCAATTAAATACATAACAATATAATACTCTACATTCAAGATATCTTTGTACACATCAAGTTTAAGATTCAAGACATTTTTTTGTCAATACAGTGTTTCTGATGATTAAAGAGACATGTGCACATTATAACTCTAATAATATTAATCGGAACACCTAAATACACATTCAGATCATTACCTAAATTAGCATTACAACTCAAGTCTAATTCAAACATATCTCCCCATTTCTCAAGACGTAAGACGGCTGGTGAGCTGATAATACAATTTCCTTGCAATATGCAACAGACACTGACGATGTGCGATGTCTCATAGCAATGTACGACGAAAACGAAATTTCTGTATTTGGAAGCGGTAATAACTATTTAGTGGCGATAGTTGGGTTGGTGTGGTAACTGGTAGTGTGTGTACAACAACTAAAGTCTATTTAAAAGGTTCATCAGATAGTAAGAAAGCCTTTCGGATTTACAAGACACGTGTTATGCCGCTCGTCTAACAACGATGTCCGAAATATGTAAAAGACAATTTAAATCCCATTTCCTAGGTTTTATATTCGCTTTTTTCTTAGCGCATGCTAATTTGCCCCTCCCGCGTTTGCACTTTGATTGCGATCATTGTTAATTTGAGTGGTTTAATGGTTGGGGTGAATAAATAAAATATACAGCTTATTGTAGAAAATAGTACCTTCTGAAGTTGAAACTAAGTAAAATTTTAATATTCTATCGATAAAGCGTTATTTTATATCAGAAAGTTAGTGAACAGGCAGTCGCATTGAGTGACATGCTCCATGTAAATGTTGATCGCTTGGAGGCGGAACTTGCATTTGCATTTTATTACGTTTCTTGGCGTAAACTTAATACACTTTAAAGCGTTGGATTCAAGAATTCTAAGTTGTATGGTAGTGTGCATACCAACATACATTGATTCTTAAACAATTAATACCAACTTGTTTTCGCATCCTTGATAACTAACGATAAATCATAAAAAAATCTATCATTCCTTAATTATTTATATTATTGTTCTCTCTACGCCTTTCGAATCTTTAATCTGTTGGATCGCTAATTACCAGACACAATAGATTTGAATTGTTATGAAGTATAACTAAAATATTTTTTATAATTCGAAGGTTATTAACGCTGAATATATGTAGCTGCCGACAGTACCCGTGTTGACAGCCAAAATAACTCAACTCTCGAGCCAAAACAAATCAACAACGAGTAAAGTTTTGCGTCTTAGGAACAAAGACCAGTAATACGATCTTCACTCAGTAAAGCTGTTGTGAGCGGGAAGTGAGACAACGCGCCGCGTCTGCATGTGACAATACTTAAACAGCTCTGTTTATAATTCTGGATTTATTCTGCAGTAAATTAAGTCAATTTCAGAATATTATACAGTTAAATACAGCATTTGAGCACCTATGGTAAGGTAGTATGTACCTACTTAGCTATGGTATTACATTTTCTTTTTCAAAGTCACCATTCACAATAAATAGGTTTAGCTCAGAGTAGGGTCATACTGCCGGTACTAATATTTCTCTTATAATATCAAATGTTATAGTGTAGGCGTAAGAATAAATGAAGGTCCGTTGAGATATATAATAAACTTTACTGGTACCACATATTACAACTAAAATCAATTGACGTTTCATAAGTGCATGTAATTTTGCCTATTTGAAATAAAAACCTTTGACTTTGACTATATAGAAATTATACTAAACTACGACCTAACAGATTGGGTGCGGGGAGACGACTGCTGCGCCGCGCTGATGCAATGCGCATCGATATATAAAACTAATGCATCAGCAGTGTCCCAAAAAAATAGTATTAAATTTATATTATACCTGAATGAATTGTCTAATAAAGTACCATCAAACATAAAAAATAACACAAAATTATATAAATCTAAACTTCAAAATACTGCATAGAGGAAGTAAAGTTTATTAAATTAGCATAAATTGTTTAATTAAATAATGGAATAAACAAGCTGTAAGAGTTTGTTATTGTAAATACTAAATGAAATATAAAATTAAAAGGGTAAACGGTTCTTGATGGGTGCGGGCGCGATGCGTTGTGTTCTTAAGATGTTCATCATTTATTAAATCTCGATAAATCAGACTGTGAACAGAGAAACTTAAATTGGTTTGTGTGGACACGGTGTCTATTAACCTTCCTTTGTATTTTTGTGGAAATCAAAATAAGAATGAGATTTGAGTCCTAAAACTTATAGCTACATATACGAAGTAGGTTATTAATACTTATCTACCAGAGAGGAGTATTAACAAAAACCTCAACAAGGAACAACGGAACAGACGGAAACAAAAAACCTGTGAAGATATTCTTCTTGTTTTCAATACACACAGAGTTGCACTCGCTTTCTATGTTAACATCAGTTACACGCGTTTGTAAAATATAAGTAGGTACACGGAAAGACAAAGAGATGCGTGAATTCACAAGTGAATCCTTTGTGTTCCAATGTTTTTTTATATTACTTTGAACTTTTGTATTTTGATATAAACGAAAATTCATGAACAGAATCAACGATATAACTACCATTTAAATTAGCCCATACATACTAATAATAATAAATATAAAGAGGAGAGATTTGCTTCTTTATTTGTAATCGATAAGCTCTGAAACGATTTAATCGATTTTAGTAATTATGTCACCATTTGAAAGCTACTTTATCCGGAACTAACATAGGCTATCTAGTGCTACCCTTGCAAAACCGGGGCCAGTTGCTAGTTAGATATAAATCTAGTGTATTTAACTTCAGTCTACAGTAACAGTATCCTGTTCTTTGTCTTGTTAGTAAGTGCGCTATCTCGTCGTCATTCTTCGCAAGCTCCGCTCTTTGTCGAGTCAACTGTCCCCGATGGAAGACGTTATTGCTTGCGGCCACCAATTACTTAGTAACTAGTTTTCTGGCTATCATAATAAATTAATTCTTTGTTCTGTGTAATAAGAATGTTTTAATATTATTATAACCCTTAAATCTAGCCTCAAGCCAAATGTCTTTGTCGGAAAGTGCTACAGAAATAGAAATTGTTTGACCTAGTTCAAATATAAACAGAGTTAGCTCTCGAGATAAAAAAATTAAGCCTGTTACTGGATAGGTTCACAATTTAAACAAACATTAATTTTGTAAATTTTTTATTTAAAAGTTTTGATTACGATCTTTTCTAATATTCCGTTTATAGATTAACAAAATAACGCGCTAATTAAACGATGGTTAAGAATTCTTGCTCTTTATAACATAAATAATAATAATTTATAATAATATTTACGGATTATCCTTTTTTGTTAATAAAGCTGCTCTGTTAATACCCTTTCTAAAGTTAAGAGGATTAAAATTTAATATCCTCCTAAGTACTAAATGGTTCAAAATAATAAATGTATTCAATACTGTTTGTAAACTTCGTTTAGCAATTCCTGTTGAATAAAAATCCGATAGATGTAATGATCATGAGATTTTACATATTTAACAGGGAATAAAAGAAAAATATTTGTATACAACATTAATTCATTGTAAAATAGCAACTCGGCTGATCTCGCACCACATATAGCACCCATGTTGATGTTCTGCATGTATTTAACAATAATTTTATTTTGTTTGACAAAAACTGACTATGTACCTATAACACGTTTATGGCATACATATTCTGGCATCACGGGGAAGCTTAACTATGTATGCTATTAGTAATTTTAGATATTAGTTTTCATTATTCCACTTTTATTATCTAACCGTGAAAGTTTTTCATGGATAAATAAATTAGGGTCTTTAAATAAACTATGACGCGTTCGCCTCGTGACAAAATAATGGTAATCTTTAGTTCCCATAATTGAAGATAGAAAGATTTGTTCTATCGCTCTTTTTCCTAGGTGATAACATTTAAAAAGCATTTATAAGGGAAACAGAGTTAGATTAGCATATCAAAAGCCGCATTTCTGGTCTTGGAACAAAGTAAAAAACGGGGAAAATGGTGATGCAAAACAGTGACGTCATAGTCTTTGCCTCAAGTATTCCTTTGAAGGTGGGGAGAGAACTCGCTTTCCTCGACTGCGTGGTCACACTACGACGGTGTTTGAATCTCTTAAGACAATTAGATTCAGACACTTTTCGTTTAGCTGAGCTCTATTGTCATAGTTTCACTGCGAATGATTAGTCTGGTTGCTTGATTTTATTTGTATTGTATTTATTTAACAAATTTAATCAATATTGCCGTATAACAGTACTAATATTATAATACTAGAATGCTGTTTTGCTACCAAGATATATGATAGAAATGCGAAATTACTCGAAAATAGGATAGTGCATACAGTGACATCAATGTTTTTTTTTTTTCTAGTTATTAGAATGCTAAGTGTTTTGATTTTAAACTAATTAGCTGGTGCCCGCGACTTCGTCTACACAACTAAAGATAGCCTATGTCCGCCCCCAAGATACAACGAATCTTGCCAAATTTAATTACGATCCGTTCAGCCGTTTAGTAGTGAAACGGTAACAAACAAACAAACAGAGTTACTTTCGCATTTAGTTTAGTATGGATTAAATATCGCAACCTTTGTCTCTGAAATAATATCGTATCTCCGGACCATACGCGTATGTATTCTCAGGCATATTAGGCTGCACGTCTGTGGTAACGAAACCAGTATAAACTGACCCCGCTTACTATTTAAAACTCTCTACTACGATAGGCCAGCAAAAGGTCATTCTATTACCTCTTTGGTAATACCACTGACGTGTGGCCTACTTTACAACAATAACTTGCAGTTGTGATCCCGGTATCCCGGTAAAGGATACTATAGTAACTGACTGTGTGGTTTTACTCGGTAGAAATCCGGTACGACGTCCATGATGGATTTTTACATTCTAAAAACAAAGGTACAACAATAATTGCTGCGAAATATTATAATTTATAATTAAACCACTTTCAGACGTTACTGCTTCATGATTACTTATAGCAATTTAAAATTAAAATTATAAGTCTTCTATTTACTTCCACAATATTGAGGGTAGTCATGCAAATAATATGCAAATATATTACGTAATTAAATATCACGCAATAGTTGCCATTTCACCAATCGTGTATGTGCTTAAATTTGCGGGCGGGTGGGCGCCGGGCGGTGCACAGGTATTTGCATGACTACCCTCAATATTGTGGAAGTAGCTAGATATTGTATTTATTTGCATCCATTGTAATGGACTTCTGCAAAGTAACGCTTGAATCTATTCAACTATTTATATTGTTTTGTTTCAGTTATGTATCTTATGAAGCTCTGTGTATTTTTATCATTAATGTTAATTATGTGTACAATTTTTTGTAATGATATGTGTTAGTAATAGTAAAATTAATAAATTGTATTGTGTTTTTTCTGCTTATTTTTTTTTGTAATTTTGTATTTTATTTATACCTATTCGAAAATTATACATTTCTTCTAGAAAGTATGTCAAAAGCGTAAATAGAACAAACATGAACCGAATCTCTATACCGTCTTATTACAAAAAGTTCTATAATTATATCGAAGAGTTATTACACATTGCGGCTCTTCAACATACTTCGTATCATATTCTGTTAATTAAAAAGCAATTGAATGTCAGTGATGAATACTGTTCCTGTACTGTTGAAAATTTTGTAGCAAGCACTTTAGATAACAAGCAGCCACCAGATGCCGCTACAATTAAATTGAGTTGTGTTTGAGTGCGAGCTAAGAGTAATTAATGGCCGAGCACAACAAACAGATCTTATATTATCAATTATAGACCAACTTAGATGTAATCATTTAGATTTTTATTTTACAGTCATGAGCATAAATTTATTACAAAGAACAATTCGGCTATAATCTCTGATTTTTTTGTTTAATAATTTATTTCTAAGTACATTTTAAGGAAATAGGTGTTTAGATTTTATTTTTCTGAAAACAATTCAAAAATCGTATTACGTACTTATGGCCTTATAATTAATTGGAGCTGGTTTGCCTTTCATTTTCCTCAGTCACCCAAAGTTCTGCTGACCGTATTTCATACACGACTGAGCTAATCAAATTGTCGGTGCCGCAGCGCGTAATCAGACCGGCTATAAATATAGCTCGGCGTGCGACGTAAACATTACGCAGCATTAAGGCCATTCATTAAATCCTCGCGTGGGAGAGACGCAATGGATACCTAACCTGATTAATAATTCATTGAGTATGCGGGGTAGTGGTAATTCATTAGGCTTCAATAGCTGGCTAACTCCAATTAAAAGGAATCAGTGATTCATGTTTTAATTTTCAAAAGGGAGTGCACCTGTGTTTGCGCATACACTTGTGCACTATAATATCTGATGCGTAGTTGGCAAATCTTCGTGGAGATAGGTCGCCGTGACCGAAATTTGGTCGGGATTATATTATTATATATACACAATATTCATGTATACAGTAATTATCAACTCACTGTAACATATTGAGCAGAAACTAAATCGATGATCATTACTGTTTAGATAATGGCTCTCATTAACATTTGATGGTTTTAACGAGGTGTAATAATTAACAGCGATGGTGCAATAGATACAGTCACCTGATTAGTTATTTATAGTAATTGTGATTTTCACTTGCAAGCTTGGTTATGGATTATATATGTTTAGCAAAACCACTAAGTAACAAAACTATCACTGCTATAGTTTTTGAAATATGAAGGGACTTAATCGCGCTGACTGTGCATAGACTGTAGTCACGAGAAGACAGTCTTCTGGTACCACGGTTTCTACTATCACTTCTCTTAAAGGAAATTCTTCTTTTTATCGTGTGGTTGATGAACATCCTAGAGTCAGAGTTTAAACTACACGTAGGTCTCTGACAGGGCTTTACAGACCAATGAGAATATTTCTTAGGTGTGCTGGATTCCTCACGATGTTTTCTTACATAATGTTACTAGTACTTATGCCCCAGTCGACGAGGTGACTGTGTAAATCTTGAAGTCATTCTAAAACCTAGCTCTTGCTTCTTCAAGTGTAAGAAAAAAAATAGTTAAAAGAAAAATACTATTACCTACCTAAGTTTTCTTCTTTATATTGTATAAGGCCTGTAGTGTAATTTTTAAAATTCAAGTCAATCCTACAGCTTGACAACGCTTAATTTAGGTATGCTAAAGGAATTTAATTCACGCAAAACTTTAGAGCATAAGCGTACTTCATACTGGCTGGGTTGGAAATACTAAGTTTATTATTACATTCCAACAGTTCTTCCGGTTTTCAATATTGATGATATTTAGAATTTTCGGCTCGTAGCGTTTTATTCGCAGAATTCAGGTGTGTGTTGACGTATATCCTTAATAAAATCGACCACAGAGTCTGAAACTAGAAGATATTAATTAAAAACGTGCTTTTTATTGCTGCCACGTTCTTTTTTATTTCACGCTTTTTTGTTTACCATAGCCACTATTTAACTTATTTTAAATCTTACTAGCCTATTTTACCGGAACGGTATCGGGGATAATGTAGGGATTCTAATGATACCTAATACATCTAAATCGTTTCAGGCTTTTAGAAGTTATGGTGGAATAACGAAACTCACAAACATACATACATGAATCCTAAAAACATAACACTCCTTTTTTTGGCAGTCGTGTAATAAACATAACCTCAACAGCATAATCATGTTCATACAATACTTTTTAAACAATTCACGTCAAACAGACGTCAAACTTATTCATTTATTATCTCTGCTATACATTCCTCCTATACGTTCATTGCATTACTGTATAACTATCATCGACACGTATAATACTTAATGTATATGATATCTACAGTATATCCCTACTTAGGAAGCTCATGTCGTGGTTCACTCAGATAACCCAGTTACCACTAAGAGGCAGGCTAGCTTCGACCACAATGTAAATTATTCCACAGGACCTATTCGTCATCCAGGATTACCAAAGTCAAAACTACCTACTGTTAATGTATTTATGGATATTCGCAGTATACAATTAGAAACTTACGTAATCTTAGTTAAGAAGTTCGGGTACCATATTGGATATAATGGCACAATGTTATATGGGGACTGAGTTGCCCGCGTCAGTGGGAGTGCACCCTTAAAATAGAACCTCTACACGTGGCCCCTGGGTGGTGCAAAACTATGATATCTATAGGTAGATTTATTTTAACATTAAGTACATATTGTTTTATTGCGTTGATTTAACATGGAAATGGTATTCATTTCAATAGTAACCACACTGATCCTCTGTATGTCGTTACGTGGTCCTTTAAGTATATAAATCTACGTGGCCCTATAAAATCTCAATAAATAAAACCTTTATATTTGTTAGAATAAATTAAAACATATAAAATAATTCAAAATCCAGTGGGCTTACTCTTGAAAATAATTCCGCTCGATTGAGATTGGAAATATATCAGTTCGTACATTTAAATGCCAAAAGGTTTAAAAACAATTACAGATTTGAGATAATATGAACAACATGGTTTAAAATTGAGGCACCCGTAATGTAGGTAAATTTATTTTAAAATTACGCGTTGTTTTAAGGCGTCTATTTAATATTGGAATTGGATTAGAATTGGTATTAGTTTCAAGAGTAATACCACAGTTCTATTTTATTGTTATCTTGTAGTTTTACTTTTGTTAGACCAAGGAAGTATTGCCATAGGCGTGTTATATTAATACATGCATAATATGGGTATAGTTCATTCTGGTGCATTACAAAAAAAAAAAATGTCTTAATTTCTACGACAAAATAATATTAAATAATAATAAATAAAAATTGAATAAATTAAGACATCAAACCAAATTCACTACTGCATTAAGTCAGTTACTAAACAATGTCTAAGTAGGTACTGATGACGTCCAGTAAGTAAAGTACATACATATAATTAAATGGAAATGGGAAATATGTACTTGGTTCTGTATTTAAATAGATTCTGAATGGATTTCTAACGGTCCATGTGTGCGGTTCACATGGGCTGGGATAGGTTAAATCAAGCGAACGCGACCCGAAAGCCATTTTATGAAATGCTGGGCATAAAGAATAAAACCTTGGAGTAAAAAATATATATGTATGTATACACGATAAATATAATAATAATAGCACACAGTAATTTACATTAGACATGTAGAATAGTCATTACAGCATCTTGTGTGTCGTGACAATTGAAGAAACTCGATGTACTTGCAGTTTCAGATATTAAAATGATCCATAAGATTGTAAACGCATGAAAAGCACGTGTCACAAATAATGTACAGGTACAGTTGAATTTTAATGCGTATTCTGTTATCTGCGTCGAAGTTTGACAGTTTGTTAGGGTGAAGGCAAAACATCTAGTATTTGATCCTCTAGGGATGTCCTCTGCTGAAGTAGAATGGATCACTTCACATCTCAGGGGACGCCGCGTGACGTGAACACAGCGAGGAGGTGATCGTGTTAACTCTAATGTATATACAAACAGCACAATGATTTTGTTTACGTACAATGTGTGTACATAATAAAAGAATTGATATATTTTTCAGGGTTCTGGGACAATAACGGGACTTTTTATAAAGGTTACAAAGGATTTAAAATTGAAAAAGATAGACAAAAAACAACAACCTTTAAATAAAAAGATACTTTAATTTAATTAAAAAGATAATTTTAGTTTTTTTTCAATTTACCAATTTCACCCAGATTAAACAAACTGCCTCGTTAAAACCTAAAAGTACCCAAATTAAAGCGAAACACGTAAATATTGCGACGTGGCGGCCATATTGATACTTTTATTAAACAGTTTTGTCACGCCGCGCCATCTATTGGTACAATAAATAGAATTGGGGTTTGTACCGACGAATTGCTAACTGAACAGAACATACCTACCTATTGTGTCTACTAAAGTTACAGCAATGAGCCGGACTGAACTGATTGTGCTAGCTAGGAGACATCTGATGCATCCATTTTCAAAACGTATAGTTAAGGAAAAGGTAACTTAACTACTACTGGAAATTCAGTGTTTGTTAATCAACTATTCTTTGAATATCTTTTTCTAGTGTTTTCACTTAAACAAACATACATAAAATAACATCACGCCTGTATTCCGCGAAGGGGTAGGCAGAAGTGTGCACAGTTAACATCCACATTTAACCAATGCTGTTATTAAGTCCCTTGTAGTAGGTGGTGAGCCTATTGCCATCAACCGGGCACAATTCTAAACTCCGGGCTGCTACTGAGAATTTCCTAACAAAAAACTCAATAACACTTTGCCCGACCCGTGAATCGAACCCAAGACCTCCTGCTCAGCAGTCGCGCTTGGGACCACTAGATTAACGAGGCACTTACACAAGTAAGAACTAAGGCATGATAATGCTCTTTTGTGGGCGCTGGAGGCTTACCATGTTGTAGGAAACCTTACTGAAACGCTTTTTTCCGTACATTTAAAATATGTTTCATAGATGCGGTAAGGTAAAGCAAGTTAAACCAAAATGCAGGATCTAGATTTCTTTTATTCTCAAAGTGGGCGGAATAAGTTCAAGAAACTGTGCCCTAAATACAAAGCCCTCTTTTAGTAGTTCTTGAAGAACTCCTAAAGAAATGTTTTTAATTCGTGCTAAATAGAAAAATCTAGTTAATACATTAACTGCAGCTTATAACATCAATAACAAACCCAGAGTGGGGCATCGTATATTTTTATTGGTTAAGGAAAATGGCTTCCTCTATCAATTTCCTTTGTCGATAAAAGGAACCAAGTCTTGGAGCGCTATTTTTGTGCAGTATAATAAAATAACCTTTATTTTATAGATGCGTAAATTCCACAGTGAAGAAAACTCAATAAATGTTACCGTTCCGAACACATAATACTTATTTATATTTATACAGAAACTATCTCTCTCCATTATGTATTTAATAATAGTCAAAGGTCATTAAAGAGTGGCAATTTGACCAAAACCTTTTGCGCACATACGATTACATAACCTTTATTCATTAACTTTGACTAAAACTGACAAATATACTATATTAAAGTATTGAAAGCCTACCACAATGAACCGTCATTACCTACGTTTTGTGTTTGAAAACAAATGTTTACATTCGTGAACTCGAACATTGAATGTAACAAATGTACGTCAGTCCCTAAGGACTGACCTTTTAGCAGTTCCCTTTATCGAGAGACGATGGGGAAACGAAGCTCTCGTAATTATACTGCACAACAAAGGATTTATTTGTGAACCAATGCTAACTGATTCAATGGATATGATAATAGTTTCCCGACACGTTGCTCATAATGTGATCATGGAGATGAATTAATTGATGGTTGTAATGAGACAGAAACGCAATAGAACGGTTTTCTAATTATATTACGTAATTGTATATAGTACATTAAACACTGCGCATAGAAGGAAAAATGCGTACACTAGTTCTCAGAGCTGTCCAGCCAGTGAGGCTGAAGCAGTCCGGGAGCGCAGCGAACACACTCGCAATACGAATGCTTTTTTTTTCTTATTTGGGCTCTTGCAGAAACCCGGAGTGGTTTTGTCTGCATAACCGGATAATATCTAAGGTGAAGCAGTTTGATGCCTCCAGCCAGAGCATATTTTAAAATACTATAAACTAAGCAACAGCGCTAAGGGTGTCCCCTGCGGGACACGAGCCGTATAGGGACACGATAGCTCAGTTATAGAACTGCGTGTAGTTCAATTTTCTTCATTATTAAATTAAACCAAAAGTATTTCAAGATATGGTTTATTTTTTCTTCTCCTTGAAATTAATGTCGGCCTTTTCTCTACATTTCAATTGACAAATAACGGAGGGTCTCAAGTCAACGCGAACGTTTTTGAACATCAAATTTAATCATATTCCTACTATTCGATCATGCAGATTTCCTTTCAGAATTTCTCTCATTGCAAATTCTATCAACTCAATTCGTATTACGGAATTTCGAAAGGTATGATACCTTTCCGATGGATCAAAGCATTTCCGTTCAAATGTTCACTGGTAATTTTCATAGTGATATTAGTTTGTGGAAAGCTATTTAGAATTATACCTCTTATTTATTTATTTATTAATGGTATACCAACAGCAATACATATAAAACGCTTATAAAAATACACAATAATAAAAAGTATGCGCATTATAGGTACACACAACATTCACCATCAACACTAATAGGACAAATCAATCTAAGACAACACTAATATTAAATAAAAACTATTGAATAGATCCAGGCGTTACTTTGCGGAAGTCCATTACAATGGATGCAAATAAATACAATATCTAGCTACTTCCACAAAATTTAGGGTAGTCATGCATTACCTGTGCACCGCCCGCCCGCCCGCAAATATATGCACATACGCAAGCGGTGAAAATTCCGACTACCACCAACTACTCTAAACGTGTTTCGCCCCTCCATGGGGCATCATCAGGAGCTGTTAGACCGTGCAGTGTCCGCCACCGAGTGAGAGTGAGAGAAATAAAAACTAGTCTTATCTTAAAACTATATAATATAGAAAACATCAGTGAAACAGCTTAAAACTAGAACAGCTTAGAACTAGAGTGCTATTGAAGAGTGTTGCAAGGTATTCATTTTGTTATTGTTATAATACCTCTTGCGTTTGAAATAAATGGGCAGTACCTATTCTTATATAAGAAAAGTATCTTTTAAAAAAAAAGTTCTACCTAATTCATTCACATAAAATTTGTTTCTTTTTTTCAAGGAAACATTGAAAAATAATAGACATGAACGGGGCTTCAACCCACTACCCTTGACAATCCGTGTCATCACTCTACTAATGAGCTACATGTCGTTGTTCGTGAGTATTAAATTTCAAGTCCCCTTGTATTCGTCTTAAGGAGACTTCTAGCGATATTCATTTAGCAATCATTTACAGATTTACTAAACTCCCTGTTACCACTTACACTACACTTCCCTATCTTTTTTAAATCTTATATGTATATTGATATTTTTAATACATTTTAAGGCCATGTAATCACATAAAATTTACAAAATGATCAAAAAGCAGTTTGTTATGAATGAAGAACGGAGCTACTTTCTATAAATTAGATATAGTTAAGCTCATTTTCTCCCTTGTTTTCTGTGTAACTTTAGTAAAACTTCTGTTTCCAGCTAGATCCGAGTTTAATAGCTCTTCTTTTCTTTATTACAACAATAATTCGTTTGAATCAACCCTGTGGAGTTACTTAGTTTATTGTTCGTGTATACAATGCCTCCCTGTTGTTAACTTTGAGAAAGTGATAAAAAGGTATTTATGTATAATTTAATCCACACATACCTTTCCAATTATGAAAAGTCTAATGGAGATAATTATACATTCTGAATGTTTTATGATCTGTCATATTTGTTATGACTTCCAATACCCGTTCACCTTATTATAGAGATGCGTGGTGTTGTAAATAAATATCGCGGTGTGACGTCACAGGCTAAAATGGACACCTTCCTCATGCCGTGGCGGATATATCGCGGTATTTACATAATACCCCTCTTCTGGTGCGAATGATATTTTCCAAGATGTATATGTAAAAGTGATACATGTACAAGATATGACACAAATACGGTTAACAATAAATATAACCATTTATGTTGGAAAAGTTAGTCAGCATGAAATAACATTATGATGAGATTAATAAAAATGTTTGCTGAACCCAATAAAATATTTTTTATGAACAATAAGGAACGAAGTTCCATAACCTTTGATTGTAAAGTTTCCCAAGAGAATAAAATCAAAATCTTCTTAAATATAGGCAATTCGATTTTCACGTTTCCCAGCGAAATTCGAAGATAATAATGAATTGACATTTACTTCGTTTATATTATGAAGTTATATCTGAAACGAAGCTTCCGAGGTTTATTGAAATTTTTGAGATGTTTTCTGAATTTTCTGCTATCAAATAATCAGATTAGTACGTGTTCATTTGAGCTCGCTTCCTTGGTTATTGATTTTGGACGCTGTTATTAAGCAAGCAATGTTTAGTAAAATCCGTTATTGGCGTGTTATATGGAATAGAAATTTTAATCAGTATCTGAATAAATCAAAATTTAAAGTTACAATATTAAATGGAAAAAGAATACGGTCGCGAACAGGATTCGAACCTGCGCCTCCCGGATTGCGCCTCCATTTAATATTGTAACTTTAGAGTTCGCTAACCATGCGTTAATGCTTTTTCAAAGACATATCTTGAATTATTAAGGTAATTGCATTCTTTACGACATTGTATTAACTGCAAAGTTAGTCGTGTCGGTTCGGTCACTTGTAAGTACTGAATTGATTGCAATGACGTCGCCATAAGACGTGTTAAAATATGGAAGAAGAATTCGCGGTGGTGAGCAGAGGTCGAGATGGCTTAGTTGGTCAGAGCGCCTGGAGTATCGATCCGGGAGGCGCAGGTTCGAATCCTGTTCGCGACCGTATTCTTTTTTCCATTTAATATTGTAACTTTAGAGTTCGCTAACCATGCGTTAATGCTTTTTCAAAGACATATCTTGAAATCAAAATTTACTGTGATTGGTTTTGATTTGAAACATTGTAGTTTGCTTCACAAAATTAGAATTAAAAATTGAATTTTCGTTTTTTTTTAATTGAAACTCCTCTATTTGATAGTTTAAAATTTAAAAATCTAGATTGTAGATACAGTCAACGGAATACGTCCGCCGGAAATAAACAGTTGTGTAACTTTATCAACTTCATATTCATATGCCAAACAACGATCTGTGTCGGTATTGTTGTCTTACAAATTGTCGTTCTGTTTGCAGTGTTATCATGTTTTCTTTAGTCGTGGGTTGTATACTGTAGGTAATATCTTCCAAAGTCTCTTCCAGTACTCAAACTTTTTTATATCTGCAGAGATCATCCGTACATGTTTATGTTTATTTACGCACACGTTCGTGACGTGTGTGATATTAGATTTCATGCGGTAAAACGGTTCTTTCTTATAGTCAAATACAATAAGCACTGAGTGCAGACCGTGCCTATAAAAAATAATATTACTTAACAGGGGGGCTCGTGGCTAAGTAACAGTCGCACAGATCAATCGGTCGAGGTTAAGCTGTGCTTGCCGCGGTCGGTCTGTGGATGGGTGACCATCGCTTCACACCGAGACCCCTCTGTGTCTCGGAGAGCACGTTAAGCCGTCAGTCCCGGTTGACAAATTAAGGTCTATGACAGCCATTACGGGTCATCGGAAAGTCTGTCAACAGTCATACCATGAGATATCGTGTCACCGAATAAGTAGGTTGTGGAGGTCAGATAGGCAGTCGCTCCATGTAAAATAGTGGTATTAAGCTGCATCCGGTTTGACTGGAAGCCAACCCGAATGTAATTGGGAAAAGGTTAGGCAGATTGATTGAGGTAGTTTTATTTATATTAGCAGTATAATTATGTGATACGTGTTTATAAAAAAGCGCAGTAGGTAATACTTTAGTGGAGCGACGCTTTACAAATGTTTTGTTTTTGTGGTACCCACATTAGTCTGCAATTTTAATGGAGGCACCTTATTTACTGTACAACTGGCGACCCGTCACGACTTCCCGCGGTTATCGTTTATCTTCAGAACGCGGTACAATTGGGTTTAAGTTAGAGTTATGTGTACTTACCCAGTTGGATGCTTTTATATTCAAGTTGAAGTATTGTTTTCTTTTCATTTTATTTATTTTGGTGTAAAATGTGTAATCGTGTGACATAAAATAAGCTGTAAGTGGAAAATTAATACGCTGAGAGAAATATTAAATAATAATGTTATTATCGAATTAACATACACGACCTTGTAATAATACATTCAGTATTAGCAAAATCTAGGTTTCCCTTACATACATAATAACCCTGAATAAAAGTTTGTGACTGTAGATACTACCTATGTAAGTGCGTTCTACACTCTCAAGAGATTGTCTATCAATTCACTCGAAAAGTCCGAGTTTATTCGGTTAAAGTCCCTGGAACAATGTTCTAGTTTTGGCATCTAACTGGCACGGAATGCGACTATCTATCTCACTGACTTTACAGTATACAGTAAACCCTAATAACAATACGGACTGCGTTATAAACTTAACCTTTGAGATTTTACGTTTACTTTGCTTCATTTTCTTTTAGTTTTGATGATATCTCTCCTTTTGCGTAAGCTTGAACTATATAGAACATTTGAATTTCTGTTTATTCGTTTTATTTTTAGGCAACAGGAAGTGATAACTAAGGCAATGCGAATAAGATTTATTTTTGATATTGCCAAAGTGTCTGTTGACCAGATTATATTACGCACCGTAGTTAATAACAAGCGTATCTCAAAAATACAAGAGCAATACATAAGAAATCCTCACAGAACCGACAGCTATGATCAAAATTCTTACAGCATACTCGTACATCGGAAAAAGGCTTCATCGATTCCAGAAATGGAAACCAAATTCTCATGCTATCATATTAGTTGTAAATATGTCACGTTCACCACAGCGACGGAGTGAACGCAACGCGCCGCAATATATCACAGGTTGCGCATTTTTACGAGTAGTATTTTTTTCTTCCTTATGGCGAATTTTCAGCTCCGTATCACCGACTTTTCAGCCAGTGTCATGGAGAGACAGAAGTAGATTTTCAATCATATAGAGTTTCTCGCAGTCAATAATTAAATGTTTGTAGGTATTTTAATTTCTCAGACACATTCAAACATGTGTTAATACGGTTATGCTATTTCAATAGTAAACAAAAACAACAGTTATTTTGAATTTGTTATTAATCTGTATTTGAGTGTATAGATAAAAGTTGTTGATTTATTAATTGATTTAAAATGATTGTTTGTATAACTTAGTAACAGTTATTTTATCAGCTTAGCGAAAAATAGTTTTATGCTACCTACATAAAAATATTTTATGTAATCTGTAGAATAAAAAAAAAAGAAAGTCTGTTCGTTTTTGAATGGAAGGGTTGTGTTTTGTTTTCGCGGTGTAAATTTGTAATTTAATAAAACATATTAGTGGTAGATATTGTGATTTAGAACTGTAATGTATTATATAATTTGATATTATATCTAGTTCGTGGATTATTTTACCCAGTGATTTTACACATGACGCTAAATATAGTAAGTACTTCAGATAGTGTACGGCGACTATTACTAGTAACTACTATCTCTTACGATGTAAAAATAAATAAGCTAAATGATTATGTAATAGGTATGGACTTTAAATTACTTTTTACTATTACCTAAACCCTTATAAAAACAGAATAAAGCGAAATATCCTAACACGATATTGTCCAAGTTACGAAGGCAAAGAAAAACTCACGTAAAACTTGACTTGTAACTTTTTTCGCCAATCTAATATCGTTTTATTGTCCTCTGAACGTGTTCACATCGCTAAACTAATTTGATATGAAATTTTTCTTTGTACTCTTGTAAGATGGAGCTCACTTCAAACTTTCCCACTCTATACACGTAAGTATGTAATTATAGTTTGGTGTTAAAACTTCGAAGAGGCTTGTTATCTTTTTTGTATTTGTTTTTTGTTTAGACTGAGTTTGATATTTGACAGGTCGTTAATTTACTTTATTAATCTAGAGGATTTGAACAGAATTTAGGACGTATGGTACTTTTTTAGTATCCACTGTATTAATTAACAATTTTTTCAGCATTGGTGAAATGTGGGTGTATAACTTTGTATACACCTCTGTCGACCCCGTCGGGAATACAGGCGTGACGCTATGTTATGTTTTAATTTCTTCAATTAAATAAAACCTGTACGCTCATATTCATAATTTACACTGCTTTGTGCCCCAAAATTGCAAAATCTATAAATATACCTAATTTAAACAGATCTAAGAAAATAACAAAATATATTTAACTGACCTCTTGTTTATAAATTTTATAATGATAATAATCTCATTAAGATGTTTTGTTTGTTTTTTGAAGTTTTTTTTGTATGAAGGAAAAGCTCTTTATGTATTTAATTGTCTTATTACTGAGCCGAAAATAACATGTTTTGTTATTTTCCTGTGTGACTTCGACTCACTTACCTTATAATAAGGTTTAATTCCTAACATGAGCGTTGACCAAGGAGTTCGATCAACGGATTGTTATAAAATCAAATGAGAACATTAATCTCGAAGTGGACACTAAAAGTAATGTAAGGGACATCTAATTAATGACTTCATTTCAGTCTCTGTCTCCCAATAACGTTTTTTCTCAAAATTAATGGGTTTTTTTTTCGCACTGTTCTGTAGAATGCGATTTCTTATCTCTATAACATATGGTTGAGAAGCCCAACAGGGATCACACAATGATAAATTGACTTGGATGAAAATAGGATATTTCACAAT
Organism: Xylocampa areola; assembly: GCA_935421205.1. Taxonomy (NCBI): domain Eukaryota; kingdom Metazoa; phylum Arthropoda; class Insecta; order Lepidoptera; family Noctuidae; genus Xylocampa; species Xylocampa areola. The sequence continues at coordinate 6,150,787 of OW285217.1, read as the reverse complement.
CGAAAAATAAATCATGTAGGTTTTGGATCGCAGATGTGTATGTTGTTATTAACCATTTTTTTTCTGTTCCAGGCTAACGATGCGGCGTCTGCTCAGCATCACGCTCCTCAGTATCGCAGCAGAGCATGCGTACGCGCAGGAGGGCGACAGGGAGCGCCAGGGACCACAAACCTGCGGCGGACACTTGAAGGCGCCCGTGGGCACGATAACAACCCCAAACTTCCCCAACCCATTCCCTGTCCCGATCAAGTGTAAATGGATAATAGAACACGACATAGTGAATGGAACTATATCGATATATTTCACTCAGCAGTACACCACTAGCGGGTTGACGTTCACTGAGTACATGTATTATGATGAGTCTTACAAGTTGGGTGAGAGAAGAGCACTCACTGTCACCGAGGAGAATATCACCAGGATCAAATGGCTACAGGTAAGTGTTCTTTTTATATTCGAGTATTCAATCTTTATTATAAGAGGGAAGACTAGTCATTTGATTTTCCAGCCTTAGTAGTCCACATATACAGTCAGCGTGTGCGCTGAGAATGTAACGTGTTTACGGTCATCAGCCCGTTGGCCTAGGTGGAATTTAACTTCAGTAGGCTAAGTAGAATTTATGAATCTTCCTACATATCAACAAAGTAGTGGGTATGTGGTGTATGTAGGTAGTTTGCGTGCACTCATGACTCATGACAAACTTTTCTTGTTTGTGAGCGAAAGCAGAGTTTCGCAGCGAAACTCCCAAACAAGAAAAGTTTGAACTGATGTTAATAGCTTTTGTGTGTAATCTTCTTATCGTGTGGTTGATGAACAACCTAGTGTCAGAGTTTAAACCACTCGTAGGTCTCTGGCATGACTTCACACCATCGAGAAAATCTCTCGGGTGTGCTGGTTTCCTCACGATGCTTTTCTTCACCGTTTTAAGCAAGTGATAATTAGTTTATGATACGCACATGACTTCGAAAATACAGTGGTGCGTGCCTTGGATTCGAACTTGCGATCTTTGACTTGTCAGTCCAACGGTCATACGAATAGGCTATCGATGCTACTCGTATGTGTAATTACATTGTGTAGGCATAAAGAAATACAATAATATTTAACCTTTGTGTGTAATAGTTTATAATTCTACGAACAATTAATCAATTTGCCTAGCCTTTTCCCAATTACATTGGGTCGGCTTGCAATCAAACTGGATGCAGCTTAACAGCTTTTACACGGAGCGACTGCCTATCTGACCTTCGCAACCCAGTTACTGGGTAACACGATATCTCGTGACTGGTTATCAGACTTTCAGGCCTCTGACTGCCCGTAACGGCTGTCATAAATCTTAATTTGACAATCGGGACCGACAGTTTAAGGTGCTTTCCGAGGCACGGCCTCTCGGTATGAAATGATGGTCACCTATCCACAGACCGACCGTGGCAATCGCAACTTAACCTCGATCGATCGATCTGTGCGGCTGTTACTTAGCCATGAGCCTCTCTGATTATTATGCGAATTATAAGAACAAATATCTATATTTGTTATTTATTTTACCTAGGGTTGCGGTTGTGCATAGGTGGCATTGATCGCTTAGCTACCTACTACTATGTGACACGCACGCAGAAAACCTTTATATGATAATGAAAATATTTTATATAAAATGCCTTTGGTGGAATCAGTCTGTACGCAGGAAGTTCATTTATTATAATCATCGTCAAGTCACAGTAAGTCACGTCTCCGTTAGGTGTTATACTATCACTGCATAAACGTATATTGCTCTAGCCGACCCATATGAAGTGTTCCGATTTCGTACCTTTACAACACATAATGAAATGCATATATCTAAAACATGCAACGAATGCAAGTAATAAACCATTTCTGACCAAAACTCAACAAAACTAATTGAAACGCCCGTGGTCACAATAGAGCCAAGTAAAACTCCGGCGCGGAGCACAATGACTGGGTTTAGCGTTTCGTTCGTTTATTTCACAGCTTTGAGTATCGGCTTCCGTTTGCCTCCCACTTGATCTTTTCGCGTTTGTTTAGGTACACTAGGCTGAATATTTCATTTATATGCCCCGCTACAAAAGAAGTGCTTCAATTGTATGATGTTGGAACATCTTTGTAAAAAGATTTATTAACATATAAGTAATCATAGAATTTTAGTCTAAATGTACCTACGTTTTCTTTTTGTAGCCTGGGCGGATTTTGTCTTAAATATGTTATGAATTATTTAATGAAAATATGATTTACGTAAAATAAAAATATGATCTAGAGAAATACACGAAACCTAATTATACTTTCCCTGAAGCATTTTATCTCTTTAATTGCAAACAAGGACCCTTCCTAACAGACTAAGTACATGTCTTACAAAATGAATTAAACCTAAAAATACAAAACGGGTACTTGCGAGTTTGATTCGTACACCGATGGTTCCTTAAAAATAACATTTACTAAAATTCATGAAACCAAAAATTTTCGGATTGAAAGACAAACTAAACTTTGCAATTGAAAAAATGATCTTCCATACATCGATATACGTCACGGTTGATTCTCCAATTTCATGTTTCCAGGTCAAAGAGTATCCCCATAGGTTTTGGTTTACTTGCGAGTATCAATTATATATTTTTTATTGCGTTGATTTAGAAGTATTTTTTTTCTACAGCTCTAAGGGACCGTAGACTTGAAGGTATTATGTTGAAATTAATAACAAATACGATATTAATTTCAACTTGAAACCTCCACGCGTTCCTGAGAAAAGGGTCTTGATAGACAGACATACGGACAACGAAATGATTTTATAACGGTATTTTTTTCAATTTGATGAACGGAATTCTAAAAAGGAGGATTTTAGGCCGGCCGTCCTTTTACAAGACGGAATTTTTATTAGTTTTATGAAACAGTGTTTCTAATGTTTCTTGTCTGTGGTAGAGGTCGAGTGGCCGCGACCTTTGTTAGTCTTTCTTTTTTTCTTTAATTTTTCTATTCTTAGATTTTTATCATGCATGTTTACAATATATAATAATAATACACAATGAAATAAAAATGAAAGATGAGAAGACTGCAATGCTGTAGGATTAAAATGAAGCACTGGAACCAGTACTATAACATACCTAACATGAATTTATTTGAACGATTCCATTAGCTAACTTACATTTGACCTACATTTGATAAGCATATGAAGCAGGAATGAGCAGGTGTTCAGTTAAAACGTGATTTATTCTAATTTAATGTGAATATAATGTTTATGCTATTTACGGATCGATAAATCGAGATAACAATGTTTATCATTCGGATGTTTTATGGTCTGAAGAGCAATATTTTAACAGCCAAATACGTGATATTAAGAGTCAAAGGAATTTAATAAGTACTATGTTAAATAAAAGAGAAAATTTTGCTTTCCACGTGACTGGGGAACTATTTCAATTACTTTTCGTGATACATTACAACAATGAATATTACACTAACTGCCTCGTTGGTCTAGTGATCCTACGCGCGAGTTCTGAGCGTGAGGTCCTGGGTGCGATTCCCAGGTCGGGCAAAGTGTTTTTTCTGTTAGGAAATTCTCAGTAGGACCTCAGAGTTTGGAGTTGTGCCCGAGAGATGGCAATTGGCTCACCACCTATTACATTGGACATAGTAACAGCACTGGTGAAATGTAGGTTGTACACCTCTGCCTACTCTTTCGGGGAATACCGGCGTGATGTTAGTTATGTTGTGCGTAGTATTTGTTAAATCATTATTTACTTTTATTCGTACATTTATTTATTTATTTCACAATTACAAATTTATGTATGTTTATATGATTTATTTGTATTCATACATACTGAAACTTAGGGCATATATCGTCGTAGGTATTTTATTCAATCGTTCCATTTAGCTGTGTCGAACGTTAGAGAACGAAATGGACAATTTGTGCGAACATAAAATGTTACAGCCACACTCGTTGCCAATTTTCCTATATTCTATGGTACGCTGAATGGGAAACCAGTTTAAATCGAAGTGAAAAGTGTAATGTAAAAAATATAACTGTTTCATGTTTAGAAGATTAAATAGAAAATAAATTTGTATTGAGTCTAATAAATACGTTTATTTATGATTTGAATTTCTGTTATATGCTATACTAAACTTGTATAATAACTTTCGTGAGACATATTATTATTAGTTATTGTTCACCGGTTACTACTCACGTACATTCTTCGGGTTTGCCCGACTAGTTTCGAACTCGAACGGAGCCCTTAGTCATGAGCTGAGTCCGCGGCTATGTCGCGAGTCAGTCTGACTCACGACAATAGCCGCGGACTCAAACTCACGGTACAATAACTAATATACTAAACTTGTCATGCAAGTTAGCTCTCATTGGCCGCTAATAAGTAAACCTAATCAACTAGAAGGGATGGAGTGTTTATTAAAACTTTCTTACTCAATAAATACTTTGACTTCAACTTTGAGTCATTTATTGGTCTAGACTAGACCAATTAAATATTTTACTCAAAATATTTTTGATATTCGATGTAATATATATATAACCTATGACCACTGTCTGTCAGTCAGTTTGACAGACAATTGAATATTCTTCATAACGTATTTTTACTCATAAACGTCGACCCACCTGAATGTGTAAATATTAAATTGTTTCACGCAAAACACTGAAGTTTAATGAAATTGCATTACGGAAAAAATAAAATATCGTATACTTGATACCTATCGAAGTTATATATATCGAACAGTTTGAAAGCTATCAGTCGACGACTGACAATTTATTCAATTGTCAGTCGTCGACTGATAGCTATAGCCCAAAGGAAACGTAAGGCAGGTTCACCGCTATAACTATATACCTTTACATACATTATAATGATGCTTCAACATGCATCGACACCCTTGCTCCATCACACATCCTCCCAGCTCGGCTGACTGTGCTGGCACCGCTGCTGCTGCTGCAGAGACTCTCAAACGGCGCAAATATAGCAACCTTATCGGCTGCTACGACTTTGAGTCGTTTGGGGTCGAAACGTTCGGGTCATGGTGTCAGTGCACCCCAACTTTTCAAAGAAATCAGCAGACTGGCCGACGCTTCGCGTGACCAGAGGGCTAGCCTGTGATGTGGTTGAACAACCTAGTGTCACAATTTAAACCGCCCGCAGGCCTCTGTCATGGCTTTACACACCTGTGCTGTGATGGTTTCCTCACGATGTTTTCCTTCACCGTTATAAGCAAGTGATTTATTAACTGTCCAAAAAAACTGGCAACCTTCCAATATCCTTTACTTAACAAAACAAAATGTGAAGATGGTTTATATATAGAAGATATTATAAGAATACATATGTAATAAAAGGTGTATTACATATACATCACAATACCAAAATATCATTAAGAATATTATATTTTCATAATTGTCTACCGCGAACAATAATGTATCATTCAGCGGACTTACATTGCGGTATTTTGACCACAAAAAACCCTCCGTATTTCACCGTGAAAATGTTTCACTGATTAAGTTATCATTTATGGCATCATGAAAACCTTTTAAATGACCTCATCACTTATAAAAGGGTGCTCCGGATCCATAATACATCAAGTGTGTAGAGATAAGTCTGCGTAACGTCTCGGCGCTTCTGTGTGCCGGGCATAATATTGGTTATATATTAAAGATGCTTTAGTTAGTCGAATTGTCAACCGTATAATATGATAATCGGCTATTGGGAATCCATCGCTGTGATTTTGTTTGTATGTGGTATTAGTTTTCTTCCGTTATCGTATGGTAAAAACACACATACGTAAACAGCATATTAAGAGAGTTTAAACGCATAGCTTCCGATATGGCTTTACGTAGGCACCAAAGAAAAAAAACAGGTGTGCTGGTTTCCTCACGATGTTTCTCTTCACCGTTATAAGGAAGTGTTCTTCTTTTTTGCTTCTGGCCTTCCTTTAAACCCGGCTTATCTGTTCTTAAGATCACAATCACTTAAGCGCTGATGCCGAATCTTTAAACTTTTTATCTTATTGATAAGTCTAGTTGATATGATAAACGACATTAATAAAGAAAGAGCATCTATAGATTGATTCCACTAGAGTTATTTCTGAAATCATTTATCCTTTTCCTAGGGGTTGGGGACTGGGGGCCAATTATTATGATTAAACATTTCCTTCCGCACCCCGGGATAAATAAAACTAACATCTACCACAATATTTCCAGCTCTTTCAATCATCGCGTAATCACTTCTTATTCCTGCACGTTTCCTTAAATCATTCTTATATTAATATATTATTTGTTCTTCGCAAATCAAATTGGGAATAACTTGACTTGACCTGGTAGTAATAAGGATTATCTTTATTATTTTGCTGTCTGTGTGTGAGTCAGTTGATCATAATTATTTAAGTCTGTAATATTATCGAACACAAAAAATATTTCTGGTTTAATTTAATTCCAGGTGTTGCAAATGTTTTTCTTTTCTTATACAAATTAGTTATCGGCATAAAGTTCCCCATAGAACATCGCTTAAATTTCCCTCAAACTATCCTTCCAATTATCTGTTACTAGAAAATTTGAACTAGCTTATTATCTAATTTCTATCATAATGCGGCATGTCCTAAAATATCCTCAACGTTACAAAGCTCGGCCTTGACTGAAATTCGCGGGTTTATCAAACCCTCAGGGACAAGTTATACTGTCTACCGATACTAAGCACACAATGTAAAGAAAATATGCCTATCTTAGAAAAACTTGAACATTTAAGAGTCAAGTATATATCTATATCTCGGATGGATTGTAAAATCAGATGGTTTACAAAACTGCTAGCTGATTTACAAAACAGTGTTGTTATGTATAACAGCTGACAGACGTTTAGCGGTTTTGCATAATTACTGATCTATAACCATGCAAAATTGTATACACGTTTTGCGTTAATCAATGCAACGTGTCAACGATCAGAGGTTATGTAAAACAGCGTGAAATGAGACGTCAGATTATAGATATTAGTTCTAAATTATGTCTTTAATGACTCTGTGTGTCTTATCAACAATAATTGAACATTATTATATACTGTATAGTTTCATGTACCCTGACACGGAAAGGTTAGGTTCGAAGAACCTCCGTACAAAATACCAGCCACGGAAAGACATTTCCGAATACAGTATCTTTTCTTTTACTTGAGTGGTGACTGTCCATTTAATATACCTACCTATACAATTAAAAATCTGTCCCACAGCAGATATGTTAGTCTCCATTACGTCTACACGTGGGTAGTAGTTTTGTTAAACGTAGCGCAATGGCAATCTAGCTGAACGTTATTCAGCTATTTTATAAAACGGATCCGTTTTGTAAAACAGCGGATTCTACAATCCATCTGCGACATCTATATAGCTTTTAAAGCCAAGAGGTAGTCATTAGAAGATCCATTTTTTATAAAAAGAAAGACTAGATAGACTGTTGTAAATTTTTATTTTTCAACAGTCATACAATATTTATTAAAAGCTTACTTAGTTTATCAGTAAATAACAAATATTTGAAGTTGTAGTGATTTAGGCACACCGCATTGCGGAGGGTGGAAGCTGAAACAGCTATTACAAATATTAGACCGTGTCGGAGTTTCGTCGGTGGTGACGTAATGACGTGCTTCCTTACAAACTGGCTCCCTGCAGGACGATATTGTCACAATCTACGAAGCCGCCTACTGTATCCGGAAACTTTATTGTCGAGCGGTATTTTTAAATAAATACTTTTGTGTGCTATATGTGAATAAGTTTTATTTTTCTATTTCCTTCATGATATTACAATTGTAGCTACTGGTATTAAATCTATTCGATTATATTTTACCGGCATGCATATTGAATTTATCATCTGAGAAACAGCTTCAAATATGACCGACGTACTGAATTTATGTGTGCATACTGAATACTATATATATAGATGTATTTACTATTATTATATCGAGTACATTTGAGCTCCATGCGCCATTATGCAAGTGAATTCAATACAATCTGTATTCGAAGCAAGTCTTATGAAAGCATCGAATAGTAGGCTTACTCTTGAAAATAAAACCGTTCGATTGACATTGGAAATATGTCAGTTCAAACTTTTAAAAGCAAACATTTCTTAAAAATTATTAAAGAATCGGGATACTAATAAACCGCCATGCTTTAAAATTACGATAACTATAATGTAGGTAAATTTATTTTAACATAAAAAATTTTTTTGTCGCACTGATTTATTATTGGAATTGGATTGGAATTGGTATTGACTTCAAGAGTAACCCCTCAGATCCTCTGATGGTATGTGTGACGTTGTATGAGTGATTCGTGTGTCCCAGCGGTCGGTCAACTGGACAATAATCGATTGGCCATCTGAACTTCATCGACATATTTCACACACAAAATGTCAGAACTATACGAGTATGTACTAGACATATAGTTTCACTCGTCCTGTGACTTACATTTAACATGTGCTAATCAAGGAAAAGCACATATTTTAAACGTCCATACCGATTACCATAAAAAGAAAATATAATGGGACCTTACGGCAATTAGACACTTTAACTTCAAGCACTCAAAGAGTTACACGTTACAGTAACAACTTGTGACCCATGGATGTTAGAAGATCTATCGTCCTGTATGGATCGGAATGCTGGGCCATGAAGAAGATAGATGAAAGAAGATTTGGCAGCGCGCGCCAAATTTTCTTTTCAGCTGGGCCAGCGCGTTTAGCGCAGCGGTCGAGAGACCGGCTGCTGCGTCGCGTGTCGCAGGTTCGATTCCTCCACGGTTCATATATTTGTATGATCTACAGATAATTGTTCCGGGTCTGGGTGTGTGTGCATGTGAGATTATATGTTTGTAAATGCACCCACGATACAGGGAGAAATTCCTAGGGAGGGGCAACGTTTAAAATAAAGAAGAGATGTTGAGATGGATGTGTGCAGTGACAGGAATGGTTAAGGTAAGAAATGAGTAGATATACTAGAGGAAGTTTGAAAGTAGCGCCAGTGACAGAAAAGTTGGAAGGAAACCGTTTGTCTTGGTACGGACACGTGATGAGGAGGGATGAGACACATGTGACTAAGAGAGTAATGAATATGAATATGGATGGATGGAGGGGAAGACGGAGTCCAAATAAAATATGGATAGATTCTGTGAGGGATGATATGAATGAAAAGGGAGTAAACGATAACCTGACGACTGATAGAGGAGAATGGAAGAGAACAACATGTTGCGCCGACCCCAAATAACTTGGGACCATGGCGGGAAGAAGAAGAAATTCAAGCACTCAAAGCAATCTAAGATATATTTAAAAAAATATACAATTCTGTGTCATCTAATTTGAACGTGTAATACGTATCGATTTTATATCAAACTTAAGTATCTACAAAGCGTAATCTTATTCAACGCACGTCTCTTTTACATAACTAAAGAACGAGTGTCTTGTTATATAACATTTCATAGTCTTTTTTTTTTCAATTAATTTTTAGGGCTTTTATAACGCGTAGCGCGTGTCAGTTAATATGTTGCTACGATATGCTACGAACGGCTACGTAGTGTTTAGCTACGAAAAACCACAAATTGGTTACACTACTACTTTATTACGATTGCAGGAGTTGATCTATATTTTTTGGTCCCTCAAGTTGTGTTTTATTTTGTAACCCTGCTTTGCTGCGCGTTACTACTTAATTATTTACCCTTTATACCCAATTATACCCTTTGTGCAAATACGACATGTCTCATAAAAAAAAGAATTAAAACTATAATGGGCAGTACTGACAGAGTACTCAATGCTTTGATTACTTTTCTTAAAGTTCTTCAAGTCTCGGCGCTTCGATATCTGCTATACTTCGGCTTTTGTATTGATCAACTGAGTTCAGACTAATGAAGTTAGCTGTTGTTTAGATTCCAGTGTTTTTTGAGTCTGTAAGACTTTTTCAGTATAAATAAATTTCAAACTTAAGTTTGCTGCAGACAAAGAAAGATTTATGCCACAATCCACAGTAAATGAAGATGAGAGTAAACTATTGAACTCAAATTCACGATCACATCAAAGGGAGTGTACTGTTCTAAAGCTCAAATCCGCAGATTAAACAGTTCTTGTCTCAAGTGGTGAGACGACTGACAAGCGGATTGTGGCCGCAATCAGTAATTTGAATGTCAAAACAGTATCATCGAGTGCACTACACTGGATGAACAGATATCGAGTTTCAAAACGTTATCGAGTAGAACCGAGAATGGATGAAGTCGAAAAAAGAGAGAGTAATTGGTCTATTCATTTATGAGGGATCGTATTTTGCGGTAGTTTTGGGTCCAGGAAGAGTAAACAATATATAATGAGAAAGCTTTGTTGTGCGTCAAGGCCTTTCAATGGAAATTAATAAATATATGCGGCCTTTCGATGGAAAATATGTGATTAAATGTATATAGTAGAAGAAAAAGTAATATTTAGCAGAAGGAAAAGAAGAAATGTATTTCAGAAAATTATGTATCCTTATTAGTGACATTATCGGATGATATATAAGTCCTCCTGGTTTTTTATTAAAAATCGTTTAAACCTGTATAGGAATTATGGTTTTTCAAAAATCCAACGATTTAGTTCTAGTTTTCATCAATTTCGGGTCTGTGTGACAATTTTTTATAATAGTCGTAACCAAATGTTATTTATAAACAGTTTCACCCAAATTCAATTCTATCGCGAATTAGAAATGCATTTAAATAGCGTGTCAGTTTAATACCGTATGTTGTTTTTGTTATCATCTCGTTACCACTGCCTTCTCACAACATACCTATTCTACGAAGGCTCCAGAACTTAATTAAATCTCGAACCAGATTTCGAGTTGACTGAGGCTAGGAGCTGACTGCAGAGCAACACGGAAATCCAATCTCTTGCTAGGTTTGGTTCGTTACCACGATGAAATAAGATTTTTATACAATAAGGGTGCAATAAGTTATAAGTTGATTCCAACTAAATCTGATCAATTTTAATAAAGATTATGATTGTTATATTATTGAAATTGTCTTTTAAACTGTGACATTATAAGAAGTTTAAAACAAAACCTACAGAATGCAATCTCACATAAATCATTGTGTCTAACTGGAATACAAATTCCAACGAAAGTTTAGGGGAAAAACGATGATACACACAAAGCCCCGGGTTGAATAAGAATGGTCGATTTACCAGCTGACGGCGAAATGGAAACAAATGAGCAACGTTGTTAAAGATGGCTCTGATGGACGACGCGCCCACCATTGTAATCATTGTTACTGAGTGCTAGATTTGCAAAATCATTCATTGAATGGTTTGTATAGATTTGAATAACTGGTAAGTATGTCAAGAATGAAGAAAGTGACTGTTTTATCTATTAGCTTGCTAATAAACTATGTCTCCAAGTCTAAACACTTGCTATTTCACATTAAATTTAACCATCCAATACTAAACGATCGTCTATTCAAAGATCTTCAAACCAATTTAGAAAAAAAAGTTTTGAGTTTATAAAAGAAGGCAAAAATATATATTTTCTTTTAACAAAAAAATTTTTGTTTCTTGCGAATAAGTATGTGCATAACTTAATCGAGCCGAGACGTGACCTTCAGACAAAACCCTCATCCATCGAATTAACAAAAACACAATGAACTTAGCCCGTCTGAAACAAAGTATCGCATTTAATGGTTTATTCAACCCAAAGCTTTATATCTCACTAACTAAGCTCCATTGTAAATTGTTTCATTTGCCTTCTCCTGTCTGCGGTTAGTGGTCTGTTAGTGTATTTCTAGCAGCCCAACCATTACGCGCATGATTTGTTACATACGTTACTATGCTTAATGAAATGCCTGTGTTTGAGGTATAAACTCTATTTAATTAGCAGATGCTCGGAATTGTAAAGGCTTTGAAATATTTTATTGTTAAAACTGAGCTTTACGAAAACAAATTCTCCGGAACAAAGCACTCGTAAGTATAGCCAAATAGAATGCAATAAAAAAAAAACTGTACTAACAGAAACTAAACCCGTCTGCCATGTTTGCTTATATTATCTTATTACATACGCTAGTGTGTAGTCCGGGTTATATGTACCCTCGTCATTGGAAGCCACAACTGTGATATATTTATACTGATGCAAGTGACGTGGACACCAGCTGCCTTACGCTCTGTAACTAACAGTTGAATGGTCGAAATAAATGACATTATCTTCATGAATGCTGTATATACGCGTGTGTGATAATTTTCATTGTTTAACTTTTTTATAGGCTAGTATCTGTTATTTTTTATAGGTGCCTACGTAGTTTCAATAAAGGTATTAATAATACGTGCGTGTATATAATAGTTTCAACACACCAATATAAGGGGATAAAACATGTCTAGCGATACAATCAATAATCTATAAAAAAAAAGTAGTGGTAACCTAGTGGTATGACCGATGGACTGACAAGTCAAAGGTTGCAAGTTCGAATCCAAGGCACGCACCACTGACTTTTTGAAAGTCATGTGCATCTTATATAATTATCACTTGCTTAAAATGTTGAAGGAAAAGATCCTGAGAAAATCAGCACACCTGAGAGTTGTTCTCGATGGTGTGTAAAGCCATTTCAGAGACGGGTGGTTTAAACTCTGACATTAGGTTGTTCATCAACCATACGATAAGAAGAAGAATATTTTTTCTTGAAATCTTTGCCCTAATATGCTGATGAGAAGTATTTTATTAGTTTTTAATTGAGGAATTTAATTAAGAAAACCCTGTCCGTGACCTTAATAGTTAGGCTTCCCTCTATTTACTAATTAACTATAGTAATCAAAACCCATATTTAAGACCTAGGCGTGATAACTAGTTCCAGGTCAGTAAAACAACGACCTTCTTAAGATAAAGTAGATTTGGTCGGTTTATCGCCCTAATTTATTCATGCGCGCTAATTCTGAGCCAGTTTAGCTAGAGGACAAAATGTTTCTAAAATTTTACGGTGCTAAAGCCGTCTTTACTAGAAAAGGGAGCTTTATTACCATACAAAATAGATAAAATTAAAGTAACAGTTGGGATTATAAATACTTTTATTACACAACTGCCCAAAAAAAGCAGTGTCATGTTTTTAGGTTTAATATATGTATGTAAGTAAGAAAGAATGTATGTATAAATGAATAAATAAATAATCTTTATTATAATATAATAATTTCTTGTCGCAAAAATCATACAGTTCACAAGGTGACTTATAATTAGACACAAGTAAATGTATTGTGCTTAGGTACTGATACTGTCTCCCAAACTAAGCAAATGCTTGTATTTTGGGTGGCAGTGTTCAGTCCTGTAAGTTACTTTATATTACTATTTTCAATTTTCAATATTTTTGTGCGTGTGCGATTGAACGTTGTCGCTGTGTACAATGGGTAAATGATTATATTATACTTATTACCTAATTGGACCATATCTTGTTGAGTGGGCATGTGTATATTTGAGTGTGTGTATACATGGGTGTTTGTATATAGGTATGTGTGTGATTTTGTGTGTTTTCGTATTTGTATTCTGCTAACACTTTGCAATCTGCGTATAGTTTTTCGGTGGAGTATCTATAAGGCCTCTTAGTCATTACTTTGAGCACAGCTCTTTGTGCTCTTTCGAGACCTAGAAGAATCGTCTTGCCGGCGACACCCCAAGCTGGAATGTAATACTAGATGATGGACTGACATAGGGCTAAGTAGATATGTTTTAGTTTTTCTAGTGGAACACAGTCTCTTAGTGATTTGAATATGTGTATTAGTCTTCTCACCCCGGAGATGACTGTTTCTATCTGCCTGTCCCACCTCAGTCCCCATCGATGTATACTCCTAGGTACTTAACATGTTCTGCTCGATCGATTTGTTGGCATGTGCAGGCGTTCTGAGAAAGGCAACTATGTATGTATGTTTGTGAGTTTATTTATTCTAACATAACTTCTAAACTTCCGAACCAATTTAGATCTATGGAGTAGGTATCGTTAGAATTCTTACATTGTCCCGAGTAACATAGGCTAGTAAGATTAATAATAATGGAATATAGTAGCAGTGATGCACAAAAAGGGAGCCGTGCTTTTTAATTTTTTAATTAAATTCATCATGTTGTAAAATAGTTTGTTGTTTGTGTGACAATATTATGTAATATTGACATTACATAATATTGTCACACAAATATTGGGAGGCATAGGTGAAAGGCAGCGAGCATTTAACCACGTTAAAGGCCATTATTGATTTAAGATACAAAAAATACATACCTTTAGAGTAGGTACTACGAGTGCAACACAGTCATGAATCATACATCATATAGTAAAATCTTAGGTTTTCGCGATCACTACACATTATAATAAAACAACTTTTAACCGGATTAATCGCGTGTATTATTGGTTTATTGTTTTTCCTGACGTTTCGAACATTTTGCAGCGTTCGTAGTCGCAAGAGGACTAAGGTGTCAGGAGTCTCAACATATTATCTTTACAGTAAAAGTCAAAGTAACCAAAGAGGCAGAGAGTCTACAAAAGTGGTGCTATATAATTAATCTGAAGAAATACATATACTTATTTATTTCCAAGGGCAACATTCGCATAAAATGCAATAAAGTTCTTGGAGGCGAAAGGATTTTAATTAAGTACAAATTAACTTAGGTCGGGCTGTGAACTTGCTCTGATTTTATTATATTAATCTGAAGCAGTATCTAATTATGAATGCCCTGACTGGTGTAGGCATTAGACTGTTCATATTAACAAAGTAAGTTGAAGATCCTAAACTAACATGGTCGGGGTGTCCATGTCCACGTGAATGTATGGTGCATTTATAAACAATACAACCTCGATAATGGAACTCGTTTTTAATGAGAATTACGAGGTACCTATTCTGTGAATAAAATCAAAAGTATTATTAACACTAGCTGTTTGAATCAATAATCCTATTCGACAACAGATATTGGAGCATCTAAGTATTTCGATACTTATATGTCTGCTGTTGGCGGTCACAACAATTATTCAAAATTTCCAGAGTTTCACTTTCATTGCCCTGAAGTGTCGGCATCGAGGACGCGTCCGGAATAAATGTGAAATTTATTCAAGAGGGAGCCACTGGTGCAACTAAGTTTAGTAATTTATGGCTCGTTCACTTGTATGGAAACGGTGAAGTGTTTACCCATATCAAAACATATTATGACCAACATGCGTGGGTAAATCAGGAAACTTCAGATTCCACAATTGTATGGCTCGTATTGTTAGGGAAATGTATGGTACAGATATTCATATGAATTGTAAATATTTTTCCTACTACCATCTTGTAATGTTGATATTGTTGCTTCCGTGTTATTAAAGCACATTACCGTACTTTACGTCGTACATTACTTCCATTTCAAAAACAGGATTGAATGAAATTTTCATTCAAATTAGCCTATATATAATAGTTTATTGGCTATACATAACAAATTACTACACAAAAGAGTTTCAGCTATTGAAACAATGTTCCAAAAATCTGTTCTAACCAATAAATTCTAAACTATACCAAGCCGTAGTGTAGCCAAGTAAGTTATGACATCGTAAATTCGTCGGATGGCAGCATTATATTATCCTACCAGCCCATTCCGGGATCTGTAATTAGACCTGGAGATAGGGGATTAGAAGCGAGAGCTTGATGAAAAGTACTAATAATTGATTAGGGAACTAATGGATGAGGTGGCAATGAGTATCTAAGGGACATAGTGATCGGAAGCTAAAGTTTACTGTTTTAGTAAAAATTTTGTGGAATTTTTGTTGCTTTTATGAAATTATTGGAGTGTTTCAACTTCTAACAGTACTAATTCTAAATACTTATGAAAATCTATAAGCCTATCTCATAATTGTAACGCTTGAGGTACCTACACTAAACTTTCTTACTGGAATTATCGAAAATTCTGAGAGATTTGTGCCAATATTGCATTTGAGATTTGAAAAAATAATAAAAGAACTGAATCGTGGAAGTCATATGCTTTACCTATTAAACTGCAAATAGGTTCAGTTTAGATCAGGCTTAGCTTACCATCTTAGATCAGGAAGATTGATGTCAAAACTAAGGATACTTATGTGGATCCTACACAATCCCTTCAGAGCCATTCGGTGACCAAACGATTCCACATAACGAATTGGAGGCCCAAAACTGATTTATTGGCTGATCTTATTGCACGACGTTGGTTTGAATTTATGTGTACTTAACATAGAGCCGACTTACTAACATCTTGGCTGCTATATTTGCGGTATCCATGCCGACGTAGTTGCATGTACCATCGGCATTCCTTAGACAGATGTGACGAACTGTACAGTCGATCGTACCCACGGACCGTAGAGGTATTTGTGTGAACAATTAACTGTTTTATTAGTACTATTTTCTTTTGAAGAACGAGAATGATATAAAAATATGGATTTTTTTATCTTTTGAGTACAAAATAAATAAAAGTCTACAGTATTGTACACAGTGAAAATAATGAATGGGAGTCGTATAAGCAGTAGCGAGAATAAAATGGCGAGCGGCTGTGAATATCGGAAGCAAAGCTCATAGCTCCAGTGCGCGCTCCAGAGCAAATGAACAGTGTGTGAGGAGGGGAGATAAGCGTGCGTATAATTGTGATCAAAATATTAGCGATGAAGATAAAGTTTCCATACTCTCGTAAATTACCACTACTGTGTATGAACTTAGGAAATTGCTAATCATTTGGAAAGCTAACTTTGATAAAAACCTGATTTACTTAATAGTCTCGTTAGTGTTTTTTCCAAAACGTTACGTTATTTAATATAACAGTGTAATAAATAAAACCAACTAATATCATTAATGTTATTTTGAGAAAACTAGAATAAAACTAGTAGTAGCTACTTTCAAAACAGTGGTACAACATTTAACAACACTAATCCAACTTGCAATGAGTGAGACAACATCGAACAAACAACAAAATACAAACAAATAAATAAATGGTTGTAATTTCATTCCCCTCAGCCTGCTGTTGAATAAATTCCTCATTTATTCATCTGTTGTCTGTTGTTCAGCAACTATTTATAAAATGAAAAACAAAATGTGATGCCTAGACGTGACACTGTGTAATTAAGTTTCTAAGGATTTCAAAGCAGAAATGTTTATTATAAAGAATTTTAGAATTAAAACTCATGTACGTTTTAGTGTACAAAGCTAGAACTCGCATTTATCGAAGCATTTTCGTTATTATGAAATATTTCATTGTGAGAAATATGATCGCAAACAACTTTAAAGGTTCAGTGTCTACGTGTGTGTTTATGGTAATCCGGCCCGGTTAGTATGCTAGGCGCTTTGCATAATTACCGGCTAATTACTAGAGGATATTTCAGTAAACTGACCTCTGCCTCTCCGACCCCGGCACCGCTGCTGCTGCGTACAGCTATAATTGGGTGATTTGAACATTAACAGAGCAACTGCCAGTGTTATAATTAAGTTATGTTTTTATGTTTATACTAGCTCATTAATTTATCATGGTGGATGTACTCGTGAGATCAGTTTGTTTTGTTAGAAACTTTTACTATATTAACACATACTTTGTGTAATGCACTACGTAAGTACAGAAAGCTCAGTGATATTCTAATGGAGGAGACATTCTAATCCTAAAGCTACCAGGTTTATTGATGTTTTAATTTTGATCTGCCAATAAACTCAATTAATAAGTAACTTAATTAAGTTCTATCAAAGTTTATTGAACTTTACTTTTGTGTTTTGGTTTCAGGTATGTCCGCAGAAACCATCTAGTGTATGAGGTATTTGAACTATCGTTACTAGCAATATAGTTGTCTAGGTGCCAATATTTTGTGTACTCAATAGGGCAGCTAATGCTGACCGGGGTTTTCAAATCTAATTATTACATACGATGGACGTCGCGAAGTACATGAAAGAATCACTAAATCAATACAATTACGTGTTCTGTACTGGAACTAAACTTAGAACAATATATTGAAGGTATGACTTCAATATATTGTAAAAAATTATAAACGAAATACATACAGGACTAGTCCTAGCGCGGGCCTTCACTGAGACATTGTGGAACTGACAGGATGATAGGTGTGTGAATGAGATTAGCAGTATTTTGAATAAGAAAGTGCAAAGGAACATATAAAATAGGCAATTTTTACTGAACTGCCACATTGGTCTAGTGGTCGCAAGGGCAACTGCCGAGTGTGAGGTCCTAGGTTCTGGGTAAATGGATAATAGGAAAATTAGGGAATTATTGATTGTTCACATGTAAACCAAGTCTGTTGAAACTTTGCATACAGTATGATTTTTGATGTCATTGCTACATAATGGAAACCTGGACTTCATTTAATGATGAAAACGAAAGGTTGTCGAGGGTCGATATGTCGATGGGTCGATATGTCGATGAGTCGATGGGTTGGTGCCAAACAAAATAATCAACGAAGATTATTAAATTAAAGTAATAATCAAATGCAACATTGAATTGGCGCCGACTCAAAATTTGTTACACTCAGTTATTTTTCATTTATTTTGGGGTTACTCTTAAAACGGAAACCAATTCTAATCCAATTAAAATATTAAATAGACGCCTTAAAAAACGCGTAATTTTAGAATAAATTTGCCTACATTACAGTTGCCTCAATTTTAAAGCATGTGGTCTTCATATTATCCCGAATTTATAATATTTTTTAGACATTTTGGCATTTAGAAGTACGAGCTGACATATTTCCAATGTCAATCGAGCGGAATTATTTTCAAGAGTAAGCCCACAGTTTCCTAATTCGGCGATCCATCTTTTTGTGGAAATGTTTGAAATCTTATACTAAATATAATAAGATACTAATTTATGCTAAAATAACTTAACTATATCGATAGGAAGCAATTTCGCTGGCGACATTCTCCATCTAAAGTTGACTAAGTAGACACCAAGTTAGAGCTAAGGGTAATGGTTAAGTTGGAGCAATTTTCTTTTTTATCGTGAGTGCTTTTCTTCGTGATGCATGAAATTGTGGCGATATTTTATAAAAAAAGTATGGTGTTTTGTTTTGGTAATGAAGACCATACTGGAAAACTGGGTTTTATGTTAGATTATAAAACAAAACGTTGGTCTAGTGGTCCCAAGCGCGACTGCTGAGCATGAGGTCCTGGGATTCCCGGGTCGGGCAAAGTTTTATTGGGTTTCTCTATTTAGAAATTCTGGATAGCAGCCCTGAGTTTGGACCTGTGCCCGGTAGATGGTAATAGGCTCACCACCTTTTACATGGGAAATAATAACAGTATCGGTGAAATGTGGGTGTACAACTATGTACACCTCTGCCTTCCCCTTCGGGGAATACAGGCGTGATGCTATGTTATGTTATAAAACACTAAAATTATTATTATTACACTTATATTTTTTTGCGGAAATACCGAAAAAAGAATACGGTCGCGAGCAGGATTCGAACCTGCTCTTCCCGGATAAATACTTAAGGCGCTCTGACCACTAAGCCATCTCGACATCTGCTCACTACCTCGAATTCGTCTTCCACATTTTAATACGTCTTTTGATGGCGTCATTGCCCTCTTTGTATTCTTTATCCGCAAAAATAAATACTTTAGAATTCGCTGACCATGCGTTAATGCTTTTTAAAGATTTATCTGTATTATTACTACCATAAAATTAATTAAATTTATGATGGAAAATTTTATTTTATAATTATAGTATGGAGATCATAATATTTACCTGCGCATATTTCATTAAGAACTTATTGTTTCATAACCCAATTCGGAATATATTCTTATTTATTGGGTATTCTACCCAATAAATAAGAATATATTCCTTATGCAGTCTGATGAACTGTATGTAGATAGATGGATATCAGTATTAGTTTAAGCTTGCTTGTGTTAGACTACTCTTCTAGAAACGTTTCCTACAGGTATGTAGGTAGGTATGTTCGTTTAAACAGAATGTGTTTAAGTGATGTATAACTTCTCGCAAGTGAACAAACTTTGTATATCAAACTATTATGCAGTGTTAATTAAAGTTAATATTAGGAGTACATACATCTCATCGGCCACAATATTGCACTAACTTGTACAAGCAATTTATTAGTTTAAGGCAGCACTATCGAGGTGAGTTAACTTTGCGGTGAGTGAGAAAACGGTTTAACGGTACCTACTGAGATCCAATAACATTTGATTTAGTTCATAGATGGTTCATAACTTGCTTACTATGGGAAATTTCAATATAGCAACACCATACTAATGTCTGAGATTACTCCGAACGATTTTCGGAGAGTACAGTCACGAACAAACCCATGTAAACACAAACTTTTAAAAACTCACTGACAATATCTGTAGCGTGTATTACTAAGATAATTAGATATGTAACACATAGAAAAACCATTCCTTCTACATATACACATTAATACTACTATATTATTCAGATAACTATTTATATGGTGTTGAAAAAGTGCAAATGTATACATGTTTGTGCTCGTGACTGTACACATTAACTTACTTTGTTCTGTTCAACGAAGTTATTAATAGCATGCAAGTTGGTAATAAAATTTTATTTTAGATCAAAATAAAAAATCTACAAACGATGGCGACAAAATCATTTTAATTGGTGTTCCAAGTAAGTCGTAATTCCCCGCCTCGCTTCGTTCATTACAGCAAAAATAGCACGAGATAGCATCGTTACTGTGACGCACATTGTGCAGTGCACAGTATCGTGATTTGAGCGGCGTTAAGCGTAGCTGTAACTGAAAATGTGTTGACGCTGCTGTCCTATTAAGTATTTCTTTTTAAATGTTTTCATTGAAATTTAGGAAGAGATATTAAACATTTTGTTGATGTTAGATTTTTTCGGTTTTACCTAAATAATTTATCCTTAATTAAAGCTTTAGAACAAGCTTATAGTTTGCCTATTATAATTACTTCTGTACTTCATTCTCATCAATATTATTGATATCAAGGCTAAAACGATCGCTATAAATTGTAATATCCATGTATTTCTGAATTGAATTGAAGTTTGACATCAATTTAATCGACTAACCGCGGCATACCGAATAGCACATCAAGCGAAATTGTCGCATAGGGTTGTCAAAGCCAGATTTATGGAGATCTGCCAGCTAAAAATTGTATGCAAAGGAATATTCACGTGTCTCTCTTATTAAGTGCCGATTAATAGTCGTGCATATCAGTCTGAACCAGACATTATTTATGAATTTAAGATTTTCTTTGAGAAGAACTCATGACATTTTTAAACTTATTCTTTTGCCTTCTACGGTATCTATAAAATTGGTAAATTATTACGACTTATACCTACTAAAAAGTCAAAGAAACAACGATGTCATTTTAAATTCATCCACAAACCTGTTTACAGACAATTTCAGTGAATTCGTTTTACGTCTATATCGCATTGAACTTTCTCGTTTTCAATCTTGCAAAATCTCATTGCTATTGTAATTGTACCGACACAAGGGTTTTGTTGCCTGTTCCATTCACCCCGGGCATTTCCTCTGGATTTCAGACAAAAATTGTGTTCTTAATAAAATATTTTTATATTGAGCTGGTAAAAATCTTCTTGTTGAATTTGAAATTCACGAAACATACCATTTTATGGGCAATAGCTAGCGAAAAAGAAATGTATAAAATTCGAATTAGAAATTCACGAAACAAACCATTTTATGGATATAAATAGCTAGCGAAAAAGAAATGTATAAATATTCGTACTCTTTATATATCTTGTACATAAAAAAGAGGTTGTTCATGATTATTACGAATATTACTATATACCTACTCCACTGCTAAAAATCCTGTTTTTATCCGTGGATAATATAGTAATATTCTCTCATATTTTGATTAGTCACAAAACTATTCGTATTCTATGTGATTGCATGGAATAAATATTGATATACATAAATCCAACTACCATATTTGAACCAAACTCACCAGAAAATTAAGCCATTGATGATGGCCATTCAGATCCCGGCGACAATGTCCTTCCCGGACACGTTTGACTTCCCGGAAGTCCGCGCTGCTCGGTAAAGGTAATTACCATAAACTATCCCAAATGTAACGGTTAGGGGAATGGTTGAGCGACCACTAGGGACAAATGGTTTGGTTTATATGTAATATTAAAGTTTAGTGGTTGAGTCCTTGAAGGAATTACAAGATTTTGCTCACGCGACAAACATAATAGTTTTGTAAGTATTTTTCTGCATCATAAAAGTCCAGTATTCATTGATAATGCGGCAGTGTAAATAAACCATTCCTTCTTGATTGCTCTATTTACGCTACCCCGACAGATTTCGCATATTCGTAAAAATATATTTATTTGTGTTGGAAATGCTAGAGTAATATATATATTTAAATAACTCCTTTTCATGTTTTTACTTTCAGGTAAAAAAGTTTTATCCACTGCGCAGTGATGTCTTCACTTCTACTTAATTCTGTGCAAAAACGTTCAGTGGTAATTTTATATTCGGTAGTTTTACTGGGTGTCGTTTATAAAATGGAAAGACCTTCTAATGCAAAGCATATTATAATCCTGACTATTTAGAGCTTCCCGGAAATACAAACAGTTACAGAAAAATGGGTCAGATATTATAATATCTTCCATTTACATGCAAACTACGAAAGAAAATTCGCCGTCTCTTTTTTATTCAACGTATTATACTTGGTGAAAAGGGATAGTAAGATTTTATTTTATTTCATATACCTATTTAGTTGAATAGCATTCGCGACATATCTCTTAAAACTGAAAATTATGTGTAAATATTATACTTTTGCAGAGGGTTGGTTCATCCTTATGTTCATAATTTGAAATCAATAATATGTTATCTTAAAGTCTTCCAGTCATATATGTATTTATTTTACGTTTGCCTATAATACCTACCTCAGATAACAGAATAGTAACCTTATATAAATATAACGCTAATCCTTCAACTTCTTGCTCGTTAGCATTTTTAATATCCGTCCATGATTTACTTGCGTACAACTTATTTTGAAGAAAAGTCTTTAATTAAAACTTAATTAAGTCTGGTCTAAATGTATTTTAGGAGGAAGGCCAAATTCCGAAGATATCATTTATGTTACTTTATAAAGAAACTGCGAACTGACGTCACATCCGATGATATCAAAATGTTGATTAACACTTACAATAAATCATTTATTCAGTATGCTTACAAAGAAGCGTAGTTCTTCAATAAATAATATACTATAACTTATTACAACTTACAACTTTTTCAATAAAGGAAGTCAAGAAAGTGCTGACGCAGAGTTTTGTTACAAATGTGGCAAAAATACAAGTAGGTATAGAAGTTATTTAATTAAATTGTCTTTCTGTTCGCCAATAAATATACAGAGAGTAATTTGTTTCTTGGCAATAAGTCAAAACGCTGGGTTATAAATATTTCTAAACAGTAATTGTGGTCCGTAATATGTACGTGTTGATGATGCTACCTTATCAGCTATAAAATATTTAAACCTTTTACTCTGTTAAATAATTTTAGTGCGCCCATTTACACCATGTGTTTACACCATTTTTACCGTGGGAGAGCCATGCTTCGGCACGAATGGGCCGGCTCGACCGGATTGATACCACGGCCTCACAGAAAACCAGCGTGAAACAACGCTTGCATTGTGTTTCGCCGAGTGAGTGAGGGTACCGGAGGCCCAAAACCTTTAAAAGGCCGGCAACGCACTTGCGACTCCTCTGGGATTACGGGTGTCCATAGGTGGTGGTAATCGCTTACCATCAGGCGAGCCGTCTTCTCGGTTGCCCCCTATTCCATAAAAAAAACCAAAAAATGTTTTTACCGCTGATTTCTATCAGTGTTACTGAAGCCTGTCTTACTAAATTACACTTATTATATTATTTTCTTGTACGTGAACAAATTGATATGGTTCCAAATTAGTATTTACTTTATATGCCTTCATGAATCATGCGGTAATAAATTTTGTGATTAAGAGGAAAGTGAGCACGTACGATAAAGTCTGAGGTTCACCTCCGGAAAATTTAATAACATCAACCATCCTCGCCTCGTGTCCCAATTTATTAATAATTACCGTTCGTTCTATTATTCCATTTTCACCTTATAACAAACTCGTCGTGAGACGTTTAAATGAATAATGTATTTATTATTTGCTTTCTCGGCGTCTTCCTTTATTAGGTACGACGAATTTAACATTTTTATTTCGTTTTATGTCATCTTGTCTTTTCTTGTGAGAATTATGTCAGATTTCAAGTTTATATCTCTGCATAAAATGATAATTAATATTTTTACCTGACATATTTTCGGTAGATTTGTTGAATTATGAGATATACACACACATGCCCTCGTTATTTAGCAAATGTACCTAGATATAATATTGGATTACGAATCTTGTTATAAAAATAATTAATACTAAGATACAAATTCACGAATAAAATTTTTACCCAATAAGCAGCGAAATATCTTTCTTCTATATAATTATAGTGTGTTGCTAATCGAGACTTTACGTAATACATTCGAAAACATTCAGAATAGAGGGAAACGTATCTTTATAGCTAGAGCATGTTGTTACTAGAAACTTGTTGTCGAGATGGCTTAGTGGTCAGAGCGCCTGGAGTATCTATCCGGGAGGCGCAGGTTCGAATCCTGTTCGCGACCGTATTCTTTTTCCATTTAATATTGTAACTTTAGAGTTCGCTAAGCATGCGTTAATGCTTTTTCAAAGACATATCTTGAACTTGTTAGCAGTTTTATTCTTTTTGTCCCATTCTTGTTCCTCTGTGGGAAGTGCAGGCAGAGGTTGAAAACTTTTCAAACTTTTAAATAGTTATTTACTATTGTATTGTATAGTTATTTACTATTGTATTGTATTGAAATTATTTAGTTTGGCTTACCTAAGTGTGTGTGAACACATGAAGACTGAAATGGTGTAATCTTTTATTATGTTGTTTAAGTTAGGTATCTTCTTTATTTCCTCGTTGGTCTAGTGTTCCCAAGCGCGACTGCTGAGCATGAGGTCTCAGGTTCGATTCCCAGGTCGGGTAAAGTCTGATTGGGATTTCTTGTTACAAAATTTTCATTAGCCGCCCGGAGTTTGGAATTGTGCCTGGTTGATGACAATAGGCTCACGACTTATTACATGGGACTTTATAACAACATTGGTGAAATGTGGGTGTGTGACCGTGTACACCAGCACAAATATTCATTCAAACATTGGGACACAATATTTATAAACTCAATATAAATAGCTAACTGATTAATATAGTTATATATATAGTAATATTAATGCATGTCTATGAGAAGAAAGAATGGTTCTCCCATCTGTGTTACATACATAATTATCTCAGTAATACAAGGTAGAAATATTATCGGTGGGTTTAAAAAAAAAACTGTTTACATGTTTGTGCTCGTGACTGTACACCTCTGCCTACTCCTTCGGGGCATACAGGCGTGATGCTATGTTTATTTATATTCTTAAAACATTGCAATGATAACATCTTGAATCTTCATAACTTTCAAGATAAATCTTTGAAAAGCATTAACGCATGCTTAGCGAACTCTAAAGTTACTTGATAAAGACTACTTTTATTGAAATTCAGAAAATGTAAACAATTTGTTCCCCCATGTCACCCAACATGAAAGTACAAGCACAAGTGTAAATATTAAACATCAATCAGCGACATCACATATCTCAAAACTCGATAAACAATCAATCAGAGGGCATACACGCTCATACACACAAATCACTTACGTTCACATAAACACGCATTTATCATAAAAGCAACGATTTATTTTTTGTTTTTTCTTAGGCAGTCGTGTTTCTCTAATATTTTTAAGCTTTCTCAAAATAAATCTTAGTATGTAAATAATCTTTCTTGCTTCTCTTCTGCTCAAACTTCTTCTTCTTATCGTGGTTGATGAAGAACCTAGTATGAGAGTTTAAACTACCCGTAGGTCTCTCACGTGGCTTTACACACCATCGAGAACATCTCTCAGGTGTGCTGGTTTACTCACGATGTTTTCCTTCACCGTTATAAGCAAATGGTAATTAATTTATAATAGCAGAAAACCTAATAACACTACCCGACCCCGGAATAGAACCCAGGACCTCATACTCATACGTCCATGTCACAGTTCTGTAGCATTTATCATGGATGTGTATAAAAATGTTATTACTGATGTTTTTTAGTAATAATCATCAATCCCGTACATGTTACAGAGCACAGCACAGCACAACACAGCATCACAGAGCAGTATAAATACATAAGGCTAAACCAGAATGAATATTTAATGAAAACATGCGATAGCAGACAGGAAAGAGGTATAATAATCCTGTTTGTGAAATCGCTTACAAATGCAATTAGTTCCGCTCGATAGATCGCCGAGACGCGGATCGAAAATAAAACGGGTTTTAGAAAAACGATTGAGAAGCTAAATGGTTTTCAGAGTCGACGTTTTTTTTTAATCAAAAGCAATTTTACAATTATGTTACATGTATTTAGTATGACGTGCGTGATTTGTATAAAATATGGAGCCTATTGCCATCTACTGGGCACAATACCAATCTCAAATTGCTACTAAGAATTTTCTAACAGAAAAACTCTTGATAACACTTTGCCTGACCCGGGACCTCATGCTCAGCAGTTCCTTGGGACCACTCGACCAACGAGGTAGCTAAAATTTTTTTTAAACGTTGCCCTTCTCTATGAATTTCTTCCTGTATCATGGGTGCGTTCACGAACACAATTTATATTATTATCTGTAGATCATACAAATATTTGCTCCGTACGGGAAGGATTGAATCTGCGACACGTGGCGCAGCAGCAGATCTCTTTAACCGCGCTGTGATTTTTGATGACGTGACATCACCAAAAGACGTATTAATATTTGGAAGAATTTGTAGTAGTGAGCAGTGGTCGAGATGGCTTAGTGGCCTGGAGTATTTATCCGGGAGGCGCTAGTTCAAATCCTGCTCACGACCGCTTTTTTTCTTTTCATAGAAATTTATAACTTTGGAGTTCGCTACGCATGCGTTAATGCGTTTGAAAGATTTATCCGTATTTGTTAGGGTAATCGCATCTTTACGATATTGTATTAACTGGAAATTTTGTCGTGTCGGTTGAGTCACCTGTATAGCGAGTGATTAGATAGCAATAACGACACTAAAAATGCATTAAAATATAGAAGAAGAATTCAGGGTGGTGTGTAGACGTCGAGATGGCTTAGTGGTCAGAGCGCCTGGAGTATTTATCCGGGAGGCGCAAGTTCGAATCTTGGTCACGACCGTATTTTCCTTTAACTTAAATCTATAACAGATAAGATTTTTTTAAATAAAGATCCTGTTCTGTTAAAACTACCTGTTGTTGCACAATGCATGCCTTGAGACTCTTAAGTTTTATTCGGATTTCAAACGTACTGTGCTCCGGGAACATGAAATACACTTAACTGTTGACGACCTCTGCTCCGAGCGGCGAGAGACGGTAATGTTAAGCTTTTAAAAAGCTGTATAGATTACGCAGTTGAACATTTTTGTTTTACAGATATATCTTTTAAACTCATTAAGGCATGTGTAACGAACTCTTAAACTATGTGTTGGGGACCAGTGTGAGGATATGAAATGATGTACATCCGCACTCCAGTTAAAACGTATATAAAATCAAAAATTAAAATTTTTAATGCGCACTTTGAAATGGTGTCGACATATGTATGTGAGTGAACCAATGAACGGTCACGGCGGCGCAATCCTTCGGTCAGCTGTTCGGTCAGCTGTGATAGGTAGTTAGCAGCGTTAACACTATGTGTTTTAAGTTATATTTTACAACAACATTTTTAACAAATGCACTGATGTCATTATCAATTCAGTAAAATTTCGATCGGTAGTGAATCAGTTTTAATTTGCTACGACGATAGCGTAGCTCTGACGTCATGACGTAGCGCGCACATGACGTCGACCTCGTAGCAACTATTAAAGGAATTTAACCATATGAATAAGTATTTCAATTTTGATTCACAATATTGACATGAACACTTGAGCAACATTTATTTCTATTAAGCCTTAGACTGAACCCTTGGGCTCAGCATTTATTATATATAGTACTTTATGTAAGTAGTACAGACTGTTTGTACTCTCTAGAGGGCTATTACCCATGTTGTAACATGTTAATATTATGTTGTTAGATGTATCATGAATTATAAATTAAAAGCATTTAGAGAATTAGCCGTTTGCAGTATGAGGAGTTAAAAAAGAAAGTTTATGTATGGCACAAGCCACAGTCCAGATCAATCACGTGTGACCTAAATACATAGCCATGATTGTCGATACTCTAGGGACGTTTGGAATATTGCTTATGTACCGAGCTATATTCCCTTAAGGATGCTTACACAGTTTCTGTGTCTGTGATGCATCGTTCTCCTCCTATACTTAGTATAGGGGAACCGTATACTACTAACTAGCAAATGTTGTGAATACTAAAGAATTGTAAAGATTGAATATTACGTGGCGAGTGTCGCATTGATCTCCAGGCACTTCTAGTTACGACTTACACATGTACACTGCGTAGACTCATTTAACCCTCACACAAAACAAAAGATACCTGGATGGGATATTTTAAAACAAAAATCACCACATTTTAAAAGTTTAATTACAACATAGTCATCCTCGACCTACAATTCTAGTTACACAAATTTTCTAAAAAAATCCTCCGTTTAAAACATATTTTTATGGTCCAAGATATATTTTGATTATTTCTGTATTATAATCTCAAAAGTTAATACAAGCAATGCCTCGGGGGTTTGAGATGCCGCAGGGTTCATCTTTGTAACATATGCATACATAATTATAAGGTATGTTTGTATACTCTGAGAGCTGACGACACAAAGTCTCCAAGATATTATGGCCGGAGCCATTTAAAATCTTATCAATGAATATGTAACCACGTTGCGCGTTGCTTCAACTCTTCAGCTTTCAAAAGTAAAAAAAATATTTTAATAGAATCCTTTAATAATCTACTAAACATGTTTTCACATATTTTTTCAAATACATGTAAGATTCTGGAGTGCTGCGGTGCTGGAGCAGTGCGGGTGTCGTACTGGGTACGGATGGTTATTTTTAGGGTTCAGTACCTCAAAAGGTAAAAAAAATAAGCCTTATAAGATCAGTTTCTTGTCCGTCGGTCCGTCTGTTTGTCTGTCCTTGTATCACCACCGATTTTCTTAGGAACGGGTAGATCTAGCAAGTTGAAATTTATACCAAATATTGAGGTCTATATACCCTATTAGGTGTGTAAAAGCAAGGGCTTACAGCACAAGTAAAAAGAAAATTACTAAAAATAAAATGTTGATATCAAAATTTTCCCATATCTTTTTATCGTGTTGACTCTGGACCTTGATTATTATACATCTAATAGGGACTATAGGCGACTCGCACTTGACCGGTTTTGTCCATACACTTGATCCGTCACGAGTGCAATGCAATACCGGTACATTGCGCGCACGTCAGCAGGACGGCAGTTATAAAAAAAGGTTGGATCTTTCTTTAAGCTTGGTTAAAGTTAATAAAAATCACCCGCATTGAATGTTGAAGTAAACACCGGTAGTGCTCTCCAACGGCGGCTTCGTTTTTGTTTCATTTTATTTAATAAAAGCACTAACGTTTCTTCATATGAATCCATGGTTCGATAAAATACGATCGTCCTGCACACCAATACGCTTTCAACTTAGACGGTTGATGTCGGATTGCTGTCGTCCTGCAGCGGTTCTACAGTCAAACAAAGCAAGCGGCACTACAACCGTGCGGCAGTGAGCCGACACCAAACGCATAAATTGAAAGAGCCCTTATTGAGTGTATTGAAGCAAAACTTCATTTTGTTCATAATTACGTTAAGTTTGCAACATCAATTACTATTTAGAAACTTATATACATATAGTTCCTGCCGTTAAACCTGCTCAGCATGAGAAGTCCACGAGCATCATCATCATCATTTTTTTCCAGTAGTTAATTCTTGAGGAACTTAAAACAGGGGCTGAAAATATCAGTGGGAATTAGGTCGCAATGGAAGTTGTTTTTACGACGCATTTAAAGTTGCAGTAAAAGCAGGTTGGTGTAAGCCTTTCAGACGTAAATAAAGGCGCTATTCTCTGCAAACTATGGGCTGAAAAAACAAAACATTAACACTACGGCTTAAGCGAACGATCGTAAATCATTATCGGCTTACGTAGCAAGAAAATATGAGTGAAGTATAACTAAAGTATTATTTTTTGGTAGTTACTTACTTGTTTTCGAAGATTCCGCACTGCGGTATAAAATTATGGTATCTAATTATGCTGTCAGAATATGATGTATTACAAGCATCTTTTTTAATACATACACTAAAGATAAATACCGCAGTGGCTCATGGGAACTATTATGTTTGGTGCGTGAAACTCAATGGTGCCATGGGTTGACAAGTTATAGGGATAACTTTATCTCAATAGATATGTAATAGTTAAGAGAGCATGCTATTCAAACAAATATCGAGAGGTGATAGGAGTTTTACTGATAATATATACTGATGATAGGTTTACTGTTTTGTGTGCGATTTCGAATATTCCAAATAAAATATTCAAGGGTTTTGTAGTTGAACATATAAAAATACATAGCATATAAACTTTTTCGGAGTAATTCCTGTTTTTTTTATTAGCTTGTAGGCTTGCGTGTGGCCGTAATAGAGTGGTCTACAGGTTTGCATTTGAATTTAAAAAACAACAAAAACTACTTCACACTTAATTGTATTCTGTTAAATATTCTATTTCATTTTTATAAGTTCTGGAACTACCTCTAACAATACGCAATGGAAGCCATTTTTGTTTTAATTCTAATATATAAAACACAAAAATTGTTTCTACCTATGTCCGTTATAGACTTTGAAACCATACAATCGATGTGTCCCGAACTATAAAAAAATACGTAGTAGCACACGCCAGGTATCCGCTAGATTATAATAGAATACTAAAATAATTTTATTCAGCATAAGTTCTAGAATGTAATCGAATGCTCGGTCCTTAAAGTAAAATTTCTGTAAACCGCATCAGTTAATAAATTGGAAAGGCGTGTCAGCAATTCCCTCGCAGTCTCGTACCGGTATAAGAGTTTTCTGTTAACTTTTAACCTATAAAACATCTTTGGAGATTTCCATCGCATTTTATTACACATTACCTCACCCACCTCGGCGTCACACGATCCCTAACCTTTAGATATAATTATATAAGACGGAATTTATACTGACTTCGTGAATGTTATAAAATTTATCCTCAAATCTGTATTAAAAATTTCTACAAATGATAGCACCTGGATTGCTTTAAACTGTGTAGAGATTAGGTCAAAACAGATTTTGTTTTGTTACGTTTTTGACCCTACTCAGAGGTCGTAAAGTCTCACTGACCTTAAACATATTTGCTTTCAGTACTATAAAAAAAATACTATAATTACTCTATGACCTAGGTATATTTCTTAACTTTTCAGAGGTACCTGTGAAAGAAAAACATTATATATGAACTTCTCCAAAACAAATTTAGATTCTATTATAGTTTACGGATAAAGGTATTTGCGTCTACAACAATCCACACATGACATTCCACGTAGTAACCCTTAGGCAAATATTAATGTAGGTATACATTACATGTATCGACTTGTGTGAAAGCACTATCGTGTCTGGCTTAAGGACCACATTTACATATTCGTTACTATTGTCTCCTAGCCCAGAGCTGGCTGAGAATAGGTATCGCTCTACTACCTGATCCCTAGCTTTGGTGTAGATGGTATGCAGATTATTGTCAGAGATATTTAAAGTAATTCCATGCTATACATTAAGGTTATCAGTTTGTCTGAAAGCATTATTATGCCTATGTGTACCGTACAAAAAATCATATGTAAGTGTAATACATAATACTTCACATGCCCCAAGGGCTGGTCTCCATTTCGCACAAAGAGTTAGTATTGCCATTCAACGTGCCAGCCTTTTGGGTACGCTCCCAGTTGACAGCGTCACGGATGAATTTTTCGTACTCTCTCATTTTAAATCAGTTTTTTTTTTAATTATTATAACTGTTTTAGTTTTTAGACTGCCTCATTGGTCTAGTGGTTCGAAGCCTGACTGCTGAGCATGAGGTCTTGAGTTGAATCCCAGGTCGGGCAAAGCGTTATGGAGTTTTTCGGTTAAGAAATTGTCAGTAGCATCCCGGAGTTTGGACAGTGCCCGGTAGATATGTGGGTGTACAATTGTGTAAACCTCTGCCTACCCTTTCGGGGAATATAGGCGTGAAGCTATGTATTTTTTAGTTTTTAGATATGTTTAGGTTTTAATTTTTGTTTTGTTAATTGTACGTATTATTCACAATAAATATAATACACTTATATACATAATTAGGTTTCCGTAACCACATGTTCTTTGTAAGATTCGACCAACCAAATCTTTCACTCAATTTGTATGTATCTTGTGCGCTCACAGTTAGTAGTTCATTCGATACACATTGCATACATACACTAGACGGATATTGCGACGTTTTACTGTACTAGACATTCATATCCTGACTCATATAAAATTCAAATCAGCCGCACCGTGTTTGATATTGTACTAACACCAAGAAACGAGAAATTTTACAAGAATAAAATAAATATATTGTAATCCGATACTTTAAATAATATAGCAATTATAAAGTCCCCATGGCTTTGTTATTATCCTCAAATGTTACTGGGAATAAGGCCAAAAAGGAATAAATAAACTTAGCCAGGTATTTAGAAGCGTGGGACGGTAAGCTTTGTATTTACAAAGGAATAGCTTCGTCTTTCTTTTTTATGTTCTGAATTCATGTGTAACAAGACAAAACACATACGGGACAAAAGAATAAGCCTTAGTTATAAACGAAAAGGACCCTTTTATGTAATATGTTTAGGTAGTATACATTAAATCCAACAATTTCACGGAACTGAAAGCAGCGTAGGTGTATTTTGAAAGATCAATAAAAATTTGATTGATTCGGACGACCAGATAAAGGTTAAGAAAAAATATATGTACATACTTGTTGCGGAAAACTCGTCAGGTCCGCAATACCACCGCAGCCAGCCTTAGAGGACCACACGGGAGACACCTTCTGACTAAATATCGAACAAATTTACTCCTCGCCACTTTTGACGGGGGGTGAAGTAACACACAAGCACAAAAGAACTTGTACTAAAGCGAAAATAGCTCTCGTCATTGCAGTAACAGTATTAAAATACATAAAAAAACTAAACGCAAAGAAAAAAATGTGTTACACACGATTAAAATCGTGTACTATCATTGTAACCATACTGGTAAAAGGTACCTTTATATGATTGGGAATCATATGCCAGTGGCGAGAGGGGTACACCCGCTAAAACTACTCCAGTACTAATTCCTTCAAGCAGCCAGCAGACTGCCGCTAGCTTACGGGAATTGCGCACCACATATCTATGTATATCACAGACTGGACAAAATGATGTCGTTTAATCAGACTATGCTGACACAATCATAGATAAATCTATTAAGTCCACAGAAAACAAATCGACTTAATATTATGAAATCGACTGACACACACACACGTACATTATGTTACTAACAAAGTGCCTGTTTTCTCGTAGGCAATAATCGTGGCCGTTTATCTAGCCCGTCCACTTACAACCTATTACATTAATTAAGATAGTGTTTTACACACACAACACAACACAACTCAACTGAATATTGAATGTGAGAGCCCAGCAAATTCTTGCTAATTTACCAACCCCAGGAAAGGTCAATGTGTATATAACTAGTTTGTAAAGAGGTAACTTCTCGCCAACTGAATTCCATTAGGTTAGCCGGTTTCAAATATTTAGGTACAGGAAAAGGAAGGGCTTAAGTTTTTTTTTTTATATTTCACTTCTAACCTGCGTTCGTATTGTAAGAAAGTTGGTAAGTTAGGTTAGTAGAATGATTAACTCGGAAACTGATGATAGTTCTGTGGAAAACTTACCGGTGGAATAAATTATAATTAACTTAATTGATTCGGACGCGGATCGTGATTGTTATCTATTTATGATTTTGGACCAACTGCAGAGCTTGGTAACTCTGCAAAAATACTCGGCGAATTTCATACCTAAAGTTAATGCTGTTGTTCGTGATAACCGCCACCGATACGGTTTCATTCTATCTAGCTATGTCACACCAAATGTTATCCATGCGCCAGGTTCTGATGTTATCCTACTATCACACTCCACTAACCGGGCCGTTTAATTTCATGCAGTAATTTTGGTAATATAAAATTACGTACAATATAAATAATTGTAACTGCTTCGTTGCTCTAATAGTCCCGAGCACAACTGCTGAGCATGAGGTCTCGGGTTCGATTCCCAGGTCGGGCAAAATGTTATTAAGTTTTTCTGTTAGGAAATTCTCATTAGCAGCACGGAGTTTGGAATTGTGACCGTTAGATGGCAGTAGGCTTACCATCTTTTTTATAATACACCCCTGCCTACCCCTTTGCGGAATACAGGCGTGATGATATATAATTTCATTAACTGTTATGGTACATAGTTGTAGTTTCAATGTTATCGATGATGTCATTGCAATTTTTAAATCAGTCTTGTTTTAAAATCGAAATTTCTTTATTCAAATTAGGCTAAAAATTTGCAAACGTTAAGACAGCCCCCAAAAAAGCCCACCCTTCACCGTTTCCTAGTGTTTTAGCCGGGAAAAAAAAGCGACGCAACAAACTCCCCAGCAACACGTCTGTCTGTATCATACATAGATTTATAGATTCTATACAAATCAAAATTGAATTTATATAAAATAATATTTTTTAACTAATGAGATATAATGTGTATGGTACATGTTAGCTAGCACGCGCCTATGTACCAACGCAAAGAAATATTAAATTACTCAAGCAACAATGTGACATTACCGAAAGCCTCAAATCTAAAACTATTCCGTATGAAGGTCGTACCCACTTACACGTGCCAAAAGACACATACTGCACATTAACTAAAACCAGTATGGCTAATTCAATAAATGCATCTAAATAAATTAGGAACTAAGGTCAGCAAGACGACCGGTCACCGCAAGCAGCACCCGTTCACGAGCATAACGCAAAGATCAGCCATCGCCTATCTCAGCATTTTAGAGGGAAGGTGGCGACCAAGCAAGGGGAGCATGACGAACTCGCTGCCTGTTAAAAGAATAAAATCAAGTATTACATGAATTGTGTTACTAAATAGGCGAGTTCACCAGTTAACGGCAAGGTGTTTTTTTAACATACCTATTATAAGTAAGACATTATAATAAAAATTATAATTGATCATGTAAAGAAGTTAAAAAACACAAAAATAATGTTGTCTAGATAAAAGTATCAAACAAATATAAAATCAAAATAATCATTGGAGAAATAAAAAACGTATTAAGGAAAATTCTAAATAATAGGATTGACTTGCATTCAACACAGTGACCAACTACTCTAATCGTTCAAATAGTCATTAATAGTATAGTATGCCATTTGGGAAAGGTTGTATTTAACTGTTAATTTAAATGCATTTAATGGCAATTCCAATATACTGAGAGATAATTTATTATAAAAGCGAATACCGAGCCCCACAAATGATTCATGCACCTTGGGAAGTTTGAGACACATAAATGGTAGTGAACCATTGGTGACAGTAATATTGATCTCCTTCTCCAGTACTCTGCGGAACACTAGTCAAGTAGGCAGAATTCTGGTTAGGGCTCACTTTTCTTACGTTCGTACAGTCATCATATATATCTACTTATTTATGTAAGCTACTCTAAAACTGCCAGTGTGCCAAGTTTGTAATATCCATCGCAGCTGCCCGCTTTACGCTTGCTAACGAGCTCTGCAAATTCAAAAAGTTTTTTCTGATCTTTTTCTACCCAATTTTACCTCGTCAGTAGGTCATCCATTTTGCATTCGTCCAAGTGGCAGAATATTTGTGCGGTTCTAGCTGATACAAATAAAAGTATTCATGTCAAATGATTTTACAAATTAATTAAACTAAAAAAACTAGTTTATGTGTAAAATTATTTGACATGAGTAACATCAGGTTAAATAAATATGTAATAAAGATATTATACATTTATTTACCCTGATGTTATTAGTATCAAAACTAAAGAAATAACAAACTTAGCAATTAAATAATTATAAGCAAGAGTATACAGTAGTTTTTGATCCCGCAAAAAGAAACAGGAACAGAAGGAAATAAAGTTGTCGCATTAACAATATTGCATACCTACCATTCGTAGATTTTCAATTGCTGTGGAAATTGCTCATTCTGAAGTGCTTGTAAATATTGCAACGTGGTCGTTTATAAAACTCATCCACCGCAATAAGAGACTTTTATTGCACTCAAATAAAATGTAAAAACATTAGCCTTCGCAATTTAAATGTAAATCGCTTCGGGTGATTTTAAAATGTTAACTTTTATTTTATTTTTGTGTTTAAAGTACCTAGACTACCTAGACAGTCCGTTAGGGACTGTGCTCGGTTAATGATCATGGAGGTTAAGAAACGCTTGGCGTGGTCCGTCTGTAGATGGGTGATGGCTAGGAATATTTTCATCTGAACACCATCAACCCTGGCTGGTCATAGGCGTAACGATTGTAACAGTATGTTGGCTACTAACCACACGAAAGAACATGAAGTCGATAGCGATTATTATTAGTCTTAAAATTCCTAAATGACAGAGTTACAAGAGTGTTGTTTTATGGTTATCGGTTATGCGAGTTTTGGTTAATGACATCTATGAAAGGGGAAGATAATTTTAGAAATATATAAATCGGGTCTATATCGCGATATTTTATATAAAAGGCTTTTACGATACCTTTTTGTTCCCGACGTTTCGACCGAATTGCACCGGCCGTGGTCACGGGCAGACTGATATAGACCCGATTTATATATTTCTAAAATGTGTACAAATCGCGAAAGTTTAAAATCAATTAAGGGAAGATAATTTATGAACCTACTATTGAACTTTAACGCCACGATGTTTTGATTGTAATTTGTGCTAAAGGGTCTTAACGTCTACTACTTTTTATAAGCTTTCAATATTTAGTTGGAGCCACTGTTTATTTTGTAGTTCATGAATTTTTTGTTGAATAATTATTCTAAAAGAAATTATACCGACTTGGAAAAATAATTTCCGGTTCAAAGAGAGAGCCCGAAAAAGGTTAGGACTTTAAAATTTCCTAACGCTAAATATAACAAATAATTTGAGTAAACACCTGTACATACTATATTGCGGATTGTACCTATTGAAGAAATAAGTGATTTCCACCCCACAATTCTTCAGAATGACCAAATACAATATTTTAATGTATTTAAGGCATGAAAACAGTATAAAGAGGTGGTTTATTAAAGTTACAACCTACCAATACTTAAAATGTGTATCACCAGGTATTGGAGTAAAATTTTTTGTCTACAGGTCCAGAGTCCCGTGCTGGTCGTCGAGCTAAACCTGGACAGGCTAGAGGGAACCCAGCTCCGGGCCTTAGGATTATTGTCCGTTTTTGGGTTCAACGTGACGTATGAGGTACGAGGGCCTTCGAAATCACCAGGACTCACTTCATGCAGTGCTATTGAGTGTAGACTACTAGGGCACTGCTATGCAAGGCAGGATTATCAGTAAGTATGTAATAATAAAATCACAACAACATTAAGGCGTAGCTAATAAAATAATATTTTTAAATCTCACATTACATAAATCACTTTCGTTATCCATAATCACTTTTAAACACTTTTGTCTTATATTAAAGTGAGGTGACGTAAGGCAATAAACAATAGAGCTGAACAGTTTAGCGTGGCAGAATAAAACATGCACACACGTTCACCAGTTGTATGGTGACAAGCATTATACATACCCTGACAAAATTTGGTCGTCATTCACAATTTACGTATTCAAAGTCGCTCTCGTAATACAGTATCGAGGCGGATATTTCCACGCGGTTATTTTACAAAATGTATTGTTCAGTCCGTAATATTTTCCGCATCGCAGGGAGTTTTACTGCTCGTGTTTCGAGGGCTACTCCGGAGCGGACTGTGGCGTGGGTCCGCTGTGCCCGACGACGTCCAACATGTGTAAGAATGGTGGCACCTGCAGGTAAGTTAAGCAAAAGCACATTAATTTGAGTTCGGGTAAATTTTTCAATACTTTTATTTGAATGATGCTTAATTTACTTGAAAAGTGTAGCGTCATTAGAGGAAGACAAACTACGCTTATTAATAGTTAAGTAGGTATACTATTAAAAGTAATATTCAAACTACACCAACTTTGAACCGAGCTTTTTAATCTTGCAGCTTTACTTAATTTTTATTAAAGCCAAAGCTTGGTAAGAAGATGTTTACCAAGGCAATGTTTGAGATACTTATTTTGATTTAAAGATTATTTATTGATAATGTTCACACCTGATCACAGACAGAACACCGAGTCTTGCATTCTCAAAACTCGCAGCTTAACTTTTATGTGTGCAATAATAACCCACAAGCTGTATGTACCGGCAGACAGCTGGGCGCGGCCGCCGTCAGCTGTATCTGTGCGCCGGGCTACACGGGCGACTTGTGCGAGGCGCAGGTCGCACCACCTGGTAAGGACTTGGTTTATGTTTTCATATCTTTTACTGGTAGTAATAAAACTAAACTATTTTGTCGAGCATAATGGGTATTATCTCGTAGTATATTGCCAAAGCAGTTTTTTTACGTACATAGTTTTATTCTAGTCGTTAAATTTCCTGCCTAAATAAACTTAGATCGGCTGTATATTTTTCACAGAATGAGTACTAAGTTGGTATCTAATTGCCTCATAAAAGACACAAATCAATTCCTCTGCGAACCGTTTGTCCGAAAATATGATTTTCCTAAAACCAGGAAACCCTACTTTTGCAAAAGTCAAGCCTAAGATCCAATCGAGTCAAAAGTTGGGATAACACAGGACACTTTATTGTTATTAAGGTTAATTTGTTCCAGAATGCGGTATGAAAGAATGTTCAGCAGTTTGTAAAGAAGGCAGAACTTGCGACTGTAACCCCAAAGACACAGACTTCTGTAAGTATGTGGTTTTTAAATCTAGAATATCGGAAAGAAAAATGTTCGTAAAGGCTAGAATTTACGAACATTTCTCTTTCCGTTTCTGTCCAAGCATCGTTAAAAAAAAAACGTGGTGTGGCTGTGTCGTGGACACGGCCGTGTGTTTAACGTGAATACGTGTGCGTAACGGGTACTATTTGACGAATTTTAGCAGCGAAATGACCTCAAAATGGCGGGCATTCCCTCTCCGTCCGCCACGCGTGATGCCTCCCAGTCGTTACTCAACGTAAAGAATTCTTCAATCCTTTAGTTATTCAGTGATGATAAAAATGTATCGGCATCACCAAACTGTATCACTCGATTCTGTTTCACCAGTTTCATTTTATTTCACGTTGCAACAACTAAGCTCATATTAATTTCAGTAATACTATTATTTTTGTGTTACACAGTATCAGCACGATTTGAAACAAGTCTGCAGGTAGTGGACCAACCAAATGTGAACATAACTCAAGAAATCATAACAGAGGTACGTTTTTATAAAGGTATAGAGCATTTTTCTGATTTCAGAATATAATTAAATTATAAAAAGTTATTCTACCTTGTTTCAGTTAACAAGCTATTTAACGGTGTCCAATATAACATTAGAAGATGAAATAGAACTTTTAAATATTAGGTAAGTCTATTTTTCTAAATACTGATAAATCTTTGAAAAGCATTAACGCATGCTTAGCTTATCCTTAAAGTTATAAATTATTATTATATTTTTCTAATTTAATATATAGTCTTCAGTGTATCTTATGTGTGTTGCTATGTGTGATGTGCTCGTCAGTTCAGCGGACGCTAGCGGCGCGCGCGTGGCGTGGCTGCGTGTGTGGGGCGCGCGGCGCGAGGCGGGCGCACTGCGCGCTGCACTGGCGCGCCTCGCCGCCGCGCGCATGCGCACCGAGCGCCTGCGCCTGCTGCCCGCCGCGCTGCACGTGCACATGCAGCCCGGGCTCAGCTTACAGGCGAGTCTTATTATCTTATATTTATTCCCATAATTAGTGACAGTCCGTACATGTGACAATACCATGGGTACCTTAGAAGGAATTTATGAAGCTACATCTTATACAGGGCTAGTCATAGTATATACGAAATCTGAACCTACTTTGTTCAGAATCAGTAATAGAATCGATTGTAATAATGTTTACACCATGTTATATTTTGACCAATTAATATTTAAAATATCCTATAAGTTGGACACAGTATGGTAGATGTACGGACCAATAAACCCTGAAAATCGCCTAATTACAGAGGTTTTAGGTGTACAGGTTTTGCAGACTGTATTCTTCCAGCGCTTGGTAAGAATGGTTGTCATAAGTAAGTTCCTAGTCATCATCATCATCATCATCCCCCTGCCCTTATCTCAATTTATTTGGGGTCGGCGCAGCATGTGTTCTTACTCCATCTTTATTAGCTGTCATATCGTCAGCCACTCCTTTTCTAGTCATATCATCTTTAACACAATCCATCCATCGCTTCCTCGGTCAAGTAAGTTCCTAGTGTTGTCTTCAAATTATTGCTAACAGAAACAATTACCGCACTGTTAGGACCTGACACCATTTGCACAATAAAGAAGTTGGAAACAAAATGGGTCTAATAGTATACAATATTATATTAATGATGTTGTGAAAGATATGCAAATAAAAAAATATATGAAAAAACAAAGAATTTAATGAAACGGTCTAGTGAGATTATACGAGTACAAGTATTACTACTAATGAACTTGCATAATATTCCAGAATAAAGCCATTTCATAAATATTTTTCTGAATTACCCTCCAAATAGAAACGACGAAGATCTAGGTCCTCCTGCGACCACGAACGCTGCAAAGTGTTCGCAACGTCAAGAAAAACAAAAATATTGTTTACACGCGATTAATCCGGTTAAAAGTTGTTTTATTATGACAAAGATCAATTCTTCATTCATCACAATTGTAGCTTTGTACTACTTGAAAATCAATATTTTCTGGCCACCTCACCCCAATAGGAATCCGGCGTGACAATTTTTAATAATGTATGATTGTTGAAATCTTAGTTTAGCAAAAAAAGTAATTTGACAAGCGCAATGCCATGCGCACAGCTAGTAAGAAATAAGTAATACACAACTCTTACAAAAATGTTAATATAATAACGCGATTACATAATCTGTCATTTTGTGACATCATTCATTCGTGTATCCCTATAATAAAAACTTGTGCTTTAAGGTGCAATGCATTTTCCTCAAACAAAGTTTATAAAAAATGTTATGACTTAAAACAAAACACACATGTTTCATGACGCAAAATGTTAGAAAGTAATTACTTTGCCAGGCACTCCCCGCTTCCGGTCATATTATTTCATAGAATGTATGGTTGAGCTTATGAAACATTAAAGGAGGAAACATAGTAGAAATTCCTTCCGTGAAATAGGCTTAGCAACAGTTTGTTTCTAAACTGTCGTCACTTGGCTGCAGTTAAGGCTGCAGGAAGTTGATTTGGATTTGTTTTCATTAGTACTCGATAATATAAGACAGTTCTTATCGACATTAAATGATGTTGCCCGATTTCAGCAGCGATAGCCTAGTTGTATGACCATTGGCCTGACAAGTCAAAAGTCGCAAGTTCGAATCTAAGGCACGCACCATTGTCTTTTCGAAGTCGAAGAGACTGACCTGTTGGTCTAGTGGTTAGTAGCCGACTGACCTGTTGGTCTAGTGGTTAGTAGCCCTGACTGCTATGCCGGAGGTCGTGGGTTCGATTCCCACTCAGGACAAATGTTTGTGTGATGAGCACGATCATTTGTTCTGTGTCTGGGTGTAATTTATCTATAATATGTATGCATTTAGAAATATGTAAGTATGTTTATCAGTTGTCTAGTACTCATAACACAAGCTCTGCTTAGCTTGAGACTAGACGGCGTTGTGTGATAGTTGTGGAATATTATTATATTATTATTATTATTATTTTAATTAATTATCAATTGCTTAAAACGGTGAAGGAAAATATCGTGAGTAAACCAGCACACCTGAGAGATGTTCTCGATGGTGTGTAAAGCCATGTCAGAGACCTACGGGAGGTTTAAACTCTGACACTAGGTTGTTCATCAACGATACGATAAGAAGATGAAGAAGCCTTAAATTTAGTTTATTGGTAACTTAGGAATTATTAATGTTCTTTCCTTTCGCAGACCCTGGCTGTGAACCAACGTCCGGAAGTATGGGAGGGATCCGAGTTCATTCTAACCTGCATGGCGTATGGATCTCCCAACATTGCCTTCACATGGTTTAAAGATGGCGTCACAATAAATTTTAATGGTACTACAAGGTAAGTAAACTCAGTCCACCA
The DNA here is from genome assembly GCA_935421205.1 of Xylocampa areola. Taxonomy (NCBI): domain Eukaryota; kingdom Metazoa; phylum Arthropoda; class Insecta; order Lepidoptera; family Noctuidae; genus Xylocampa; species Xylocampa areola. The sequence continues at coordinate 6,108,471 of OW285217.1, read as the reverse complement.
TTGGCAAATGAACCATGAATGAATAATAAAAGATGTTTTGTGTACTATTATTCAGAGGGATGGATATGAAGATCGGAATGATGTTATTGCGACGCACGCTATTTCAAAAATTCACCTACACAAATGTTCACCCACATTTCACCATGCTGTTATTAAATCCCATGTGTGAGCCGAACTCAATTTCAAACTTCAGGCTGCTACTGAGAATTTCCTAACAGAAAAACTCAATAACACTTTGCCCGCATGCAGAGGCATATAGAGATAGGCAGAGAAAATACAACACAATATATATGTGTATATTTATTATACATTGATCAGTGTCCTCTCTATTAGAATAAGATATTTGTTAAATATTTGTTCATGGTAAAAGACTTAAACCTAACCAATTTAGAAAAAAAAACTTCGTAGAGACATTTGGACCCGTACTGTCTCAGAAGACGCACTAGGACGTCGCATGTCAGTGTTGGGCATATCAGAAGCGAAGAGACAAGACAGCGGCAAGTGGTCCTGTGCAGCAGACGACGCTGGCAGGAGAAGATGTAGAGCGTTGAGATTAACAGTGCTAAGACCACCTGATATACGACTCGTGCCTTCAACATTGACTGTTAATAAGGTCAGTCCACGTGGACTAGTATGCAATACGAAAAAGTCAATAGTTTACATATTTAACCACAGTTAGTTATATATTTTAGGGTGACAACGTGAGTATAACATGTCTGGCGGGCGCTAGGCGGGTGCACGGAGCACTCGGGTTCAGTTGGGCGAGGGAGAGGACGCTGCTACCGATGCTGCCTGGCAGACAGGTCTGGGAGGATCTGTATCCAGCTGGAAGCGTGTTGAAGCTTTATAATATACAGGTATATGACGAAGAATGACTTTCAGTACGATCAGTAGGTACTTAATAAACCCACAAGAAAATAATTATCTGTAAGCGTAAGAATATTCATAGGAATCTCTGTAAATTTTTCTCAAGACCGCAAGAATCTTTTTTTTGGGAGGTACCTTTTATCTTTCTCTATAATTCGTTGAAATTCATGTAGAAATCCAGTGAGTTGCGCTGCCAAGTATCATCAGTGGCTGGCACCAACTCCAAAACTGTGACCATGTGGACGTTGGGGGCTGACGATGAAGCGTGCGAGAGTGATGCTTCGCATGGTTTGCGATGGCGCAAAACTGCTCCAGGGGCACACGCGACTGCGTCCTGTCCTCCTGGATATAGTGGAGAGACTACCAGGTAGTTGCAATGGTTTCGATGACCTAAATAATGGCACCATTCTTTCACTATTGTTTCTAATTCAAATGGCAAATAATTCTACAAATCGTTTTGTAATGATCGGCCTTTTGCATGGTGTGTATTATTTTAAAAGCTTTTCTATACAAACAAAGAAAAAAGCACTTGTTTTGATGTTCAGATTCTGCGAACCAAAGTCAGGACACCGAGGCATCAAATGGATGTCACCAGACTTTTCCGGATGTGTGGCAGACTCACTGAAAGATGTTTATGAACAGGTAGGCGTTAAAATTTGGTTTCCGGCGACAGACAATACGAGAAAACAGTTAATTTTTATTGAAAATATTGATAACACTGTTAAACAAAGCTATTATCATTTGTCAGTTCACACTGATATCGTACGGGTACTCGTGGAGTAACGTGTCCGCTGTGTCGCGGCAGTACGGCGCAGTGCTGCGCTCCCTGCCAACACACCCGGGTGAGGGCGAGCCTCCTCTCACACACGTGACACACATGCTGCACTACCTCATGTCACCAGCTGCAGCACCAGCCGACCGATACCACAGTGCTGAACATCTGCTCAACATTTATGATAACCTCTTAGAACATCCAGATGCCTTTTTAGATGAACAGGTAAGTCGAGATATTCAAACCATGGCAGTAAGGAATATTAAGTTATGGCAACAAAAATATAACTTATTTTAGAAAATCTACGACCTACAAAACGCAGTGGTCAACACAGCGGGCATGAGGAGTAACTACGACAAGCGCTACCATGAGTTCACGGTGAAAACGAAACCAGTGCGAGACGACAACGCAGTGCACTTCAACCTTCAGCCACCTTCAGCTTCAGTAGAAAATGAGTGGGTCTTGATATCAGCAGGAGTTGAACTGCTAACAAGAACTGGCAATGCTTCAGTGGTGATGGTGCTGTATCATAATTTGGGCGCAAGATTACCGTCCTTGAGACGATTTGTTGAGTTTGAGTAAGTATACCGATGTTTTGTTCATTCGTGTCCACCTATCAAATGCAGTACTTCATTGTATTTAAACATCGCGGCTTCATCTCTTTAAATCTATACTAATATTATAAAACAGAAGAATTTGTTAGTTTGTTTGTTTAAACGCGCTAAGCTCTCAGCTAGCCCTAAATATAGATTTTTGCTAAGTAAGTCGGAACAAAGATGAAATTAAATTTTATTTCACACTTTTTTGTGCCTCTATTTTACTAGCCTATGTTAATCGATTTAGGTGTTTAGAAGTCATGGTGGAATGAAGGAACTCACAAACATAGAAACATACTTATGTACTTACATACCCTAAAAACATAACATTAATTTTTTGGGCAGTCGTGTAAAAAGCTCCCGAACTGCTTTATTCGCGTCCACTGACGTAATGGTTAGTGACGTAAATACAATGTACTACAAAAAGATTAGTCCTTGGTACATCAAAAAAAAAAGCCGCGATGCTACATGTCTATCTCTTATACATAAACCACAATGAGCCATATTGTAACAAAAAAATATAATAAATATAAATGTGATTTATGAGCATTATTATTAGGCGTTGTGTATTAATTCTTACGAACGAAAGTTACTTCATCATCAAGACAATTTTATGAAGATAAACTTTGCCTTTTATAGCATGTTACTTGGACGCATAGTTTAGGAGGTAATGCAAAATGAAAATATTTCAACATCACCGCGAACGAGGTGTGTGACGCATAACGGCTTAATTGGCTGCCCGATGAGAACTGAGAATTGACGATAAGAGATGAACCCTGAATTATTTTCTATTCGTTGGTTAGTACTTAGTAGATAATTTAAATATACGCGGGTTAAACAGCGGAGCAGGGAGTGTAGTTATATAGTTCTTCTATCTTAATATTATCATAATTATTTATTTAATCTAATAACTCTTAATTTGCTTTTATCACGGTGGTTGTAGCGGCAACTCTTCCACGTCAGGCCGCGCGTTGCAGTACTCAGTAGCATCACAACAAGTGCAGGTGTCTGTCAGCGGTGCAGGGGTCGATGCGGCGTTACCTCATACTGTCACGCTGTTGTTCGCGAATTCCAAGAATTATAGCGCTATTGGTAAGAAACATGTTACGAAGAACACCTTACATACTTATATCTGGCGTTGTAGTAGGTTGCTAGTAATGTTCACTTCAGGCGAAGACTAATAACAAAAATACAAATAAACACGGAATTTGAAATAGATTATTGGTACCTACTTGGAAACCTATGTATATATATATGAGAAGGCATAAATAGAGGTGTAGTGTGCGGTTTTGGCTCACTCGGTGGCGTACACTGCACGGTCTAACAGCTCCTGATGATGCCCCGTGGAGGGGCGAAACACGTGTAGAGTAGTTGGTGGTAGTCGGAATTTTCACCGCTTGCGTTTGTGCATATATTTGCGGGCGGGCGGGCGGTGCACAGGTAATGCATGACTACCCTCAATGTTGTGGAAGTAGCTAGATATTGTATTTATTTGCATCCAACCTATGTATAGTCCTGCTTATTAATTTCTAGCCTTGTAAGCTCAGTGGTGTACTGATGTAATAATAGTTTGTGGTTGTTCCCCCACAGCATCGCGCTTAGCGTGTGGCGCTGTGAGTGCATCCTCTCCGCGCGTGTGGCGCAGTGCGCGATGTGAGGTGCGCATACCGGAGCGCACACACGTCGCGTGCCGCTGTCGGGGACTCGCCACACTAGCGCTGCTCACTGTCCACACCGACACTACAGTCAGTCACCTATTATGCACTGTTCACATATTTACACTGTCAATACGAACCGTGTTAGTTGCATGAATCATGTTTTGTTCAGACAGATGCAGAGGAAGATCTCGGAGGAATAGTGAAGATCACAGTGAGCTTTGGAAGTGCGATGTGCCTTGTGGCGGCTTTACTGCAGCTCGTCGGCTTGATAACTAGCAGTAAGGACAAACTGCCAGTTCTGCTGAAAGCTATCACTGCTGGTTTACACTCTGTAGCTATGCTGGCTTTACTTGAATGTGATACAAGACAGGTGAGACATAAAAACTTCTATCGAAAAGATAATGTTTGTAACAGTTTTATCCGAGTTCAATATGAAGTGAGCGTGTTGTAAATGTGTGCAGTGGGCGGCGTGCCCGGGTGCATTGGGCTGGGTGGTGTGTATGTGCTGGTGCGGGGGCTGTGCCGCGCTGTGTGCGCAGCCGCTGCTGCTGCACCAGGAGCTGGCCAGCAGGGGGCAGCGCGCGCCCGCCGTCGGACTGCTGGCAGGTACATAGTTGTAGCATTTAGTGCACAAGGTTGGTGCGCAGCTCTGTAGGTACTAACATGGAGTTGTTGCAGGCGTATGTACACTGTCATGGCTGACAGCGCTAGTGTGTGGCGGTGCGCCGCTGCAGGTAGGAGCAGCAGCGTTCGGCGTGTGTGGCGCGGCCGCAGCTCTACTGACTCTACTAGCTCTAGCGCTTACATTATGTGCTGCGAGGAATATTAGAACGGTAAGTCAGCAACATCTTATATAGTAAACAATCTTACATCAAGTCAGAATTTGATAGGTTGCGCCAATCTCATCTTTTTGTAGATGACCCTCAAGCTAGCAGCAGACAGACGATCGTTCGTCCGCAGTTGGTCGCGTGTGGTGCGTCACACACTAGTGCTGCTGTTCAGCACGTCGGCGGCGCAAGCGGCGGGACTCGCGCATGCGCAGCCCGCAGGGAGGACTGTGATCACCGGAGCCGCACTGGCTGCAGCCGCGCTAGCTAATGTGAGGAACATATTATGGCAATATTCCCATCCCTGGGTCTTTATAAGGCTGGGTAGATCTTATTGCCACTGTCTATTGTTGAATATTTTAATTATTACTAAGGTGCCATTTTCATCTATTTTAAGTTTTCGTTTTCAAGTAAGATATTGTTCATGAAATGTTGCTATATTCATTGTGAGTGAAACGAAGCTTCAAAAAGATTACAAGGTTTCATCTATTCAGGGTGTAGCGATGGTGGTATGCTACGTGCTGTTGGACGAGGAGTGTCTGCAGGCAGCGCGGCGCCTGCTCACGCTCTCCTCACACAGCGAGTGGCAGCACTCGCCTGCCGGGGACACCTCGCACTGTTGTACGTGTTACTTTACTGCTTTTGATAGAAACATAACATAGTACGAAGATCAACGGACATACTGTTTTCCAGTGTACATCAATCAAAGCGGCGAGGTGGAGAGTCGCGGTGGTGTGGATGTTCTTGAATGCTCCTCGCCTCGTTTGTCGCCCGCCGACTCCTACTGGCGAGCTACGCCGCTACACAGTGCAGACACTCGACACAGGTGGACAGCTCGGTAGAATATCAATAATAAAAAAAAAACTTTGTTTTTATAGGTGCCTCTGTATTATTTATATGGAATAAAAACCTTTCACTTTTGACTACATACCTCCGCTGATTATCTTGGTTATCTTCATTCTTATTCGTAAACTGTTTTAATCCAGGAGGCAGTCCAACCCATCTTGTCGCGCCGATATAGTGCAATGCGTGGAATACAAAGAGTTGCTACACCCGTATGACACGCACGCAGTTTGTGACCTAATACCAGCAGGTAAGTGCTCTACTACAAAATGTATCGTCCAATTCCTATTCCATCGTGTTACCGATCATTCTGCCAATGTCAAGATTGGTTACCAAAAAAAAAAATACAACCGAATTGATAACCTCCTCCTTTTTGGAAGTCGGTTAAAAAGTGACCTAAGGTACGGTTCATGCGAATGATATGTGTATAATCTATGACTATGATGTAAAACAATCTTTTATAATGATGACATGATATAGAAGTCATTACTGACAAATATGATTTTACACATAACATCATCGGGTTTGGTACCTTCGTTGTTTGAAAATTTTGGTATCCTTGAGACTGACATACAAGACAAAAATAATTAATTAATCGCTCTCCAGGTGCTGCAGGTGTGTGTGCGGTACCACAATCGTATATGTCACGCATGTGTGTACGGCGGCCTGACACGATGCACACATCCACACTCAAGCGTACACAGCCAGCAGTAGGGGCGGCTGACACGCCTAAGGTAATAAACTTTTCATCCATAAAACTTAGAACACTGAGGCTTATCTTTTAACCATAATGTAGGTTTATAATTATGTAAATATAGTTAAGACCTAGTTTACCTTTAACAGGAAAGCTGCACAATCTGTGCGAAATCAACCCCGGACGTGTCGTTGTCTGGCGCTGCTCCGCTCAAGAGTTGTCTCAAGGCGCCCACTCAACAGTTGTCGTGGAGCAGCTCACTGCCGTCCATCCACCACGACTGCAGCGACGAGCACAACAACACGCACATACAACTAGACAACACACACACGAACAACGCGCTACACAACACACGCGCGCACACTGACAAAGTGCTCAACAAAATATCACATGATCTGGACTTTCTACTCAACAGGACTCAAACCAGCGAACACTGTTCAGACCACATAGAAGAAGCACCCACTTAGTAATACGTGTTACACGAGTTTTAAGTAAAATAATAAAAAACCAGGGTGCATTCATATGACAAACTTAGGAGAATTTATGTACGTACATAAATGTAAAGTGATAAAGACGTATCCGTCATTTATTTAAAACATTTTTGTTCAGTATTTTGTACTCTATACTTAAACAGACATTGAATTGTATATTTTTCCTTCTTGCAGAACAAAAGTTTCGGTTTATACTTAGAAGGAATATTTTCATCACACGAATATTACGATTGTTACATTAGACAAAGACTAATGTACGTACGAAAACAGATCTCTATTATTTGTATAGAAACGTGATATTTAAATATAAATACGTAAATTTTAAGATACCGAGTAATATTTGAGTTAAGTCAATCCTCCTCCGTGAGTGCGGAAAAGAAAGGCAGTGAATGCATTAATGTATTATCAAATAAATTAACTTTTAGGTATATATAAATAGGAGAAGTACTTTCTCTTCAGCAACCAATTCTCTTCTCTATTTGTACAAGTTTGTATGAATTTTATGATGGCGTGTCATTGTTAATTTATCAGATGATCATCACCATCATAATCATCATCATAAGACAAATATTGAATCATTATCTCTTCAACAAATTATGATTTATATCTATTCCTTAAGATAATAATATTGATAAAAGTGTTTACAAATTCGGAGGGAGCTCACGATGTTATAGCATACGTGATTGTAAAGATATCGTATTATTATAACCACACAATAGGTACATCAGGTTCGTACCTATAAATTAAGTTTAACAATAATTTCATTCAACATAGTTATGTAGACCTATGCAAGTAGGTATTTATTGAAAAGTTATTTATAATATATTTTGATATATTTGGAAAATAAATTGTTTTATTTACCTACTGTAGAAATAAAATGTTATTTACTTCTCGTGTAGAAAATAATTGAGCAAGAGACGCAGTGGATTATCTTAAGCATATTTTTGACTTTGTTGTACCCGATTCTCATACCTAATAATAACTAAACATTTGCATATATTTTTTCACATATTTATATTAGTTTTCGTTATGTTCTAAATCAGGGGTTCCCAACCTTTTTTTGTCTACTGCCCACTTTAAGAATAAATTATTTTTTAACGCCCCCCTTTTTAAACATACTTAAAAACCGCTAAGTACTTATAACTGATTATTGAAACGCAAATTTATAGTATTCGGACAGAGTATCTTTTATTGAAAATAAAACAAACATAATCAATTCTTATATAAAAACTAATGTGAAGGTTGAATCTGATGCTGTTCAATAAGTTTGTTGATATCAGGTTCCAATTTACTCAAAAACAGCCGCAAGTCGCCACGTTCGGTAACATGCAAACGATTTCTCTTTTTAGTAAGCAGCGTTGCCACAGCACTAAATCCACGTTCACACAAATATGACGATGGGAATGCTATCAAAAATCGTTGAACAATTGACCACAATCCAGGGTACAATTGCGGGATCGGTTTTTGTAGCCAAAATTCTTGATATCCATTTTTAAACTTGATTTTTATTTCTTCGTTTGTTGTCAATTCTATAAGTTCTTCTTCCAGCTGAGGTGACATTGCTGTGTTGACATTTGAAAACGGATCCAACACCCAGTCTGGTATTTCCAAGTTTAAAATGTCCTGGTATCGTTCGGTGAAGTCAATGTGGAGGTTTTCCAAATGTTGGCAGTAGGCAAACAAGTCGTCGTTACTGCAGTATACTGATAAATTCGGAAAATTGAGAAACTCACGTCTGCCCATATTCTTTTTGTGCAGAAGCAGTTTGGCTGCGAAAGCAGCAACGACATTTTTTGTTTTAATTAAATTTAGTTCATCGCCTTGCAGTTGGAGGTTCATGTCGTTGAACATTTTATACAAGTCTGTCATGTAAGCTATATCATTCTTTGATGTTATGAGCTTGTTGCGCAGTTCTGTATCTTTAGTTTCCAAGAACTCTATCATAGAGTCAAACAGGTTGTAAAATCGAATCAGACAATTGCCTCTTGACAGCCAACGAACTTCAGTATGAAGCAACAAACGGTTGAAATCTTCGTCATTAGTAACACAAAGCTGATGAAATAATCTATCATTCAAAGAGCTGCTACGGATTTTATTGACTGCTTTGATAACATATTGCAGTGATTGAAATAGTCGTTCTCTTAAGTTTCTAACAACCAAATGTTGTCTATGAATAACGCAATGTATAGCAAGGACATTAGGAATTTTATTCTTTAAGTAGCCTTTATGGCGCCCTGTCATAGCCGGAGCGCCATCCGTAGCAACTGATATAATATTTTTCAAAGGAATCTCTTTCTCTTCACAAAACTTTTCCAATGTATTGAATATGGTTTCGCCTTTTGTATCTGTCTCCAAATTTCTGGCAAACAATAGTTCTTCACGTATTTTCTCATCTTTAATAAACCTCACGTAAGATAGCAACAACGCTTCATTAGTTGATAAAGTGGACTCATCGAGCTGAATTGAGAATTGACTAGTCCTCAGATGATTGCACAATGATTCTTCAATGTTTTCAGCCATTTCATCAATTCGTCTTTGCACAGAATTATTACTCAAAGGAATTTTTCGGATAATATCTGCGGCCGGTTTATGAAGCACAGTAGTTATTACTTCCTTTATTGCTGGCAAAATTAACTCTTCTCCGATGTTGTGTGGTTTGCCTTTTTGAGCAATTAACAAAGAGATATTGTACGAAGCTCGAAGTCCGTCGTCATCTTGCTTAGCAGCCGCCGAAAATAGTTTTGATACACTTGGCTGAGTATTATGCTTCTTCTCTAGGTCTTAAAAATATGCTACATTCGTTTCTGTCTTATCTGGATGCATTTTATTCAAATGATCTTGCAGTCTTGAAGGCTTCATTGCTTCGTTCGAAAATGTTTTTAGACATAGAAGACACAAAGGCGACGACGGGTTTGTGGGATTTTCAATAAATCCGAATTTAATATATTCCGCAGAGTATTGCCGTCTCTTCTTTTTTTACTTCCGACATTGTTTTGTTTTAAGAAATACGTAAGTGTTGAAATCAAGTACTGCTTATCTATTATGCGCGAAACCGCAAATGAAAATAAAATAAATTTACGTCGTTTATATAGGATTGCTTAAGCAGCACGCACCAACAGGAATAAGACAAACGTGCATAAACTCGTTTATCTCATTCGACGCCCAATCGTACTCGACAAGCAAGAACAAGTATTATAGAACCAGCCGATTGGTATAGGAATGTACAATTCGGATTATTTAACAAAAACTTGTTAAAACATGATTGCCCGCGGTCTTTTATATCGAACCGAGTTTGAGCAAAATCTTAATTAATATTAGTTGATGTTCACAAGATGTAGTCGAGAGTCGAGAGCTCAGTCGGTGTCTAAGAGTCTTCCTAGCTAGGTAGATGAAATTATAAATCGACCCCAAAACCCTACACAATGCCCCCTTTTTTTTCTGGGTCTCTTACCGCCCCCCTTTAGGCCTGCAGCGCCCACAAGGGGGCGTTATCGTCCACGTTGGGAAAGACTGTTCTAAATGGAGCGTCATTTACAAAATTGAGGTAGGAGAAAAAGGAGATAGTGTTTCTAATAGGGATCTCAAATAACAATTTGGGTACGGCTGTAATATAATAATTATGTTCTTCTCTCGATTTTCTGACTTAGCTAAGCAATTTCTTAGAAATAATGTTACAATAGTGTAGTGTCGCTTACGATTTGGTCAGTGGTAGGGCTTTTATATACTAGCGGCATGTTTTCGACGACAGCCGTTGCCGCGTGTCGACAACTGACACCGCCATCGTCGATAAGGCTCAACTGTAGTCGGCTGCCGCCGAGCGTCGTTGATTTCGCGCGACGGCAGTAATCGACACGCGTCGTGGTCTTCAGCACTCGTCGAGGCTCGTATGTAAGAGCCCTTAATTTTACTAGTCAGGTATTGACGGTAAATCAACGGTAAAATAACCATATGTATATAGTGCTATTAATACAGTTGAAAAATCGATTTTTGATATGTTTTTTTTTTATATTCACTGTATGAAAATTAATGTTCTGTATTCATTATTATTTATTAAGCCGTTGGCTCGCTAATTAGCAGACATAATAGATTTTTAATGTTATGAAGTACCTATTTGTATCTGGCTGAGCGGAAGGGAAACACACCAATACATGTACATACCTATATAACTCCTAAAATCACAATACTATTTGTAGGTTGGATTAAACTGGATTGAGGGCCGATTTCTAGGCCCTCATCTGTTAAAAAAGCGTTGCGATCTTCAATAATAAAACATCGCTTTTCATTACGGCTAAGAATCATTATGGCTTAAAACTACGGCGAAAATGGAAAATAAGTATATGATTTTTTTATAGTCTAACTATCATCATAATATATATATATCTCAGCTGCTACACACGCTTATTTTGAAAAGATCGAGCCCCGCCTGTATTCACTTAATGACTTTTTTATAGCGGTATCTTTTGAGACGAGCCTGTGGGTTTAAACTAGAAACGATTTGAATGCCCCCAGCTTACCGGGTTAAGTGGGACACCACTTGACACGCCATCAGTTTCTTGTGAGTCTATGTTTGTGAGCACCGGCAGACTACAGAATAAACTATCGTACGATAGTTGGCCGATTCTATTTGTAATATGAATAATAGTCAGCCAGCTTGGTGCAATGCAATCGGCTGACTTCAAGTCTTCCGTCGACTTATCGAGCCCACCTTACCACATGACCTAAACAAATATTTGTCTTGGTTAGGTTTTACTGAGACAACTATGGAAATATAATTCCATATTTTTAATTACAGGCAATAAGAATAAACATTATACCTACATCACTAGCTTGTGCCAGCGACCTCATTTGCGGCATTTATTTTATTAAGATTCTATGTGTTAATCCAGGTTATAAACTATCTGTATGCGAAAGTTCATTCTGATTCGTTCAGAAGGGGGGAAGTTCCTCACAAACTTTTGCATACGTAATATTAGTAGCATTCACAAGAAAGTCGTGACTCTCCACAATACATTCTAAACACCACAGAATAGCTCTCGATTGAAAGGAGTGAGAGGGAACGTTTTCCATGACAAAAGATATTGATATCCACTTTAAAAAGAACGTGACCACTTTAGATAATTGTTGGGTACCACCACAGGATAATTTCACGTAGGAACGTAACTACTGCCGTCATGGGCGAGGGAGTCGTAGTACATGCTGGCAATAGTTTTCGTAATCGTATTTATCGTAGACCTTCACATTATTCGGTACACTCAAATAGTATAACTTACCACGAAAAGGAGGTATGTTTACATTACTTTAGCTTTTAATGAGTTTTTGGGTTGTATAATAACTTTCGTGAGACACATTCATATTAATTATTGTTCAACGGTTATTACTCACTTGCATTCTTTGGGATTGCCCGACTAGTTTCGAACTCGAACGGAGCCCTTAGTCATGAGCTGAAGCCGCGGCGATGTCACGAGTCAAACATGAGTTTTTGGGTTATTTGGAGTGAATTCGGTTGTATAAGATCACTTTCTTGTCGTCTGTCCGTTATGTTTTTAGTATAAATTTCAACTCGATAAGTCCACCCGTTCCTGAGAAAATCGGTGGTGACACGTGGACAGACGGTATAATGGGTAGGTACGGAACCCTCGGTGCACTAGTTCGACATGAACTTGACCGGTTTTTATTTAGATATATCGCTTAAAGGTTTTAAATACGTCTTTGTGCTAGGTCCTATTTTTGTGTCGTCCCAGCCACGGAAAGACAAATCACAATACAGTATTTTTTTTTACTTTAGTGGTGACTATCTATTTAATATATCTATACAACAAACAAGTCTGACCCACTGTAGATATGTCATTCTGCATTACGTCTAAACGTGGGTAGCAGTTTTGTTAAACGTATCGCAATGGCAGTCCAGCTGAACGTTGTTTAGCTGTTTTATAAAACAGTACCGCGACATATATACAAGAATTGCTCGTTTAAAGGTATTAGATGTCACTTGAGCCAAAAAGGGTTTCACCCATCGATATCTATCTAGGAAGTTCATAACAATTATCATAACTTATTGTATTATTCGAAAGTAAGTCATATTTTAAGTGTCAATAGAATACGAAAAATAAATTCTTAATATCACGCTTTTCCTAATGCCCGAAGATATACAAATTGAATTTGCCCACCGTTGAAATATCAAAATATAAATCAAAGCGAAGTGCGAAGATCTTCTTTCTCGATTTATTAAAGGAATAACTTTTGGCAAGCCACCGCGGTATCCTCGGGAAAGCTGAGGACGAGGTATTTATTGGCTTAACATTTCAATAAGTACTCGCAGTGTTAGAACCCCGTCAGGACTGTTTAATTGAGGATTTAGACGAAGTGGATTAGGCCCGTTTTATGGAAGGTCTATGAATAAAACTTGTTATTATAGGTTATGGGAAGATCAATATAAAACACTTTTGTTTTCTTCGTATTATATTGTTTTAATCACTAATAATAATTACTCATAGCGGACTAGCGGAGTGAACATGAAAACCACCATCTTGCACACGAGCCGGAACAGGAAGGAAAGCTTCAAGCGATCATCTCGACCACAAAGAAAAAATACACAGGTTATGCAATCCTATTTTCATTGACAACACAACAAAACTCTACGATACTATTTATATGGGAATTATTATGTTAATTTGTAAAGATTTTTAGGTCTATAATTTTGTTTACAAAATATAATTTAAACCACGTAGGTAACCATATAAACATTAGATTTGTGCTTGATAACCCGTATTTAAGCCTTGCCAACACTCTTTAATCATCAATAGCTGTGCAAAATAAAGTATGATTAATGATTTTTAGTGCACGCAATAAAAACGTGAAGAAACGCTAATCACTCAACACCCTTACATATTTATCTCCCTCTCTGAGAACCATTCTTCATTGATTTTTTTTCGATGAAAATTATTATAACATGATCAGGAGAAACTGTTATTATATAAAATGTTTGCGAAAATAACTGACGGATTGATTAATATCATCTCACATAGCATTATATATGTTTTTCGAGGTATTACAAGGGTGAATCCGAAAAGTAGGACTTTTCGTACGGGAGTAAAATGATGCAATAGAGATAAGGCACATTTCGTACAGGAATATTGATTTATTGAATAATTAAACACGATTAGACACAAAACAAACATAATAGAAAGAACGTGGGCGTCGGTGAGTGGCGGGCGCACGCGCGCGGTGTGACCGTGTCAATCGTCGTAGCAGCAACATGCCAACTGGCGCCGCGCACGCTAGCTCGGACGCGCTTGCGTCCTCCCCCTTCACCCCTCGAGACTGTAACCGTTAAAGCGGGCGGGAAGACAGGCGCGACGGCGGCCGGAAGTACGCGGGTTTGGATTATTCGCGACAGACTGGAAAACAATACTGATTCTGATCTAATGCGATCTAATGAGTTACACAGTACTCTTTCATAAAAACATATTGTGCTGCTACGTAATTTCTCATATATTCGAATTTAAATTACCGAGTAGTTAAAACACGAACAACTTCTTACATATGCAGAATGACAGTGAGTTAAGTAAATAAGTATAATTAAAGTGCTGAAGCAGGATTTAATGGAAAAAGCTCGAATAAGGCTACTATTACGGTCTCTAAGTAAGTAAGTATATATAGTAAGCAAAGATAGAATTTGTAACAAGCTAGATTACCTACATGTGACGCTTTCACGTTGAATCTTTGAAATACTTATAGTGAAATAGTTATAGAGCATAATTACCAATATCAAGAAAGGTTTACAGTTTTGAAGAATGTTTTCACTGACAGAATGTTTAACCAGTTACTGTTGCGCACAGCAAGCAATGATATACTTTTATTTATCCGAAATGGATAGAATGGAGCGACGTGTTGCCTGTTTTGCACCACTCAGGGGCCACGAGTAGGGATTCCATTCTAAGGGTACACTCCTATGGACGCGGGCAACTCAGCCCCCGAACTGAACTTGAAAACTAAACACATGATAAACCTGCAGACGTGTCACTTAAAGTGCTCTTTCTGGTGTCTCATTTGAGTCTGCTGTGATTGTCGTGTGTATGTGAGGTGTGTTCGAAATGTATGTTGGTACGTTATAGGTTTCAGTTGAGTCGGTAATAATGTTTGACAATGGAGATTGGTTCATGTCCTCCGGGGCGCTCTCGTCAGTGGGCCGCCGCCATCTTGTAAACGCGCATCTGTGGGGGAACCGACAGTCGGCTCATTGCAGCGTTCGAGTTAAGACGCGCAAATAAATGCTTAGTTTTCGTGTTTAAACGTGTAAGTTTCCATATAAGTGTTATTGTAAGTGTAAATTATAGACTACAGTGACTATATAAACAAAAGAAAAAGTTATTTTATGCAAGTTCGGAATAATAATTACGTAAGTAAAAATTATGTAATGATGACGCAATAATAGTGACTCGGTCGTTGCTCCGCCACGTGTTTGTTATCGTATTATCTTTTTATTTAAAGCGATGACCTACCTTTTTTACTCTTATATCGCAGTGGTAATATAGTGTAGTATTTGATTAAGTGAGTGTTGTGAGTGATCCATTAATAATTACGTATATTTTGATAAAAACAGTGGGCGGCACCCGTAATGGTAAGTACCTAGTTTAATTTCGATAAATATCCCAATATTTATAACTGAGAATTAATATGAGTTATCTAATGTTTAGATTATAGTCTTATGTTCACAAAACAATAAAAATATAGCCAGTCGAGCTAATACTGTATATATAAACATTAACATTCCATAGCGGCGCGCCGCGAACTCCGCCCGGTCCGCCGGCCGTTATTTTTGATAACGTGTTTTTATAATAAAAATGTATGTACGTGTATCAATATTATTTAATAGATTAATGTAAATAGGTATACTGTATCGGGATTAATAATTTTTATCATTACGAAATGATAATTCATTTGTATTATAATCGAAAATAGGTCAAGAAACACGTTATTTTGTGTTTACAGTCAAAAAGATGTATATTTCTTTGTATTTTGTTTATTATGTTGTATACAGTATTCAAGGAAATTTAATATATTTTAACTCTTCTATACATCAACATAGTGCTTTCCTTATAAAAAAACAAAGATATCATTATGTATACGCAAGGAGGTAGCACACCGTCCATCCGTGAAAATATGGCCCCACAGATGCGCCGTATTGCCAATCGATCGACTGTTGGTTCCTCCACAGACGGGAGGCCTTTTTTTTGTGTGGAAAATTCGTCGTGGATGCTGTGCAAGTAAGCTGGTGTCCAACCTGCTTACTTGCTATTACAATGTATGGGTTTAACGTTCCGAATATGTTTTAGTATCTACATAGTAATCTGATAATTTTTTATATCCATTTAATGTAAAAAAGACTTCATTTTGAATACGGATAGACACTATAAAAATAAAGCATTTAAGTAAAAGTATCTACACTTATGAAATAAATTAACACCAAAAACATAACAAAGGTGACGTCACAGCCAGATAAGTCATGGAAACCAATTTGACAACAAAGTCCTGCTTCACACGCCATAAGAAAATTATTTAACGTAAGTGCTTACATGTGTGTTTCTTAGTCCATATTTTCTTTCTTCCATATTTTAACAAATCTTTGAAAAGCATTAACGCGTGCTTAGCGAACTCTAAAGTTATTATATTAAATGGTAATTGCATTCTTAACGAAATTATATTAACTGCAAAGTTAGTTGTGTCGGTTCGGTCACCCGTATAGGTACTGAATTGAGAGTAATGACGTCGCCATAAGACGTGTTAAAGTATGGAAGAAGAATTCGCGGTGGTGAGCAGAGGTCGAGATGGCTTAGTGGTCAGAGCGCTTGGAGCTATGGCCTGGAGTATTTATCCAGGAGGCGCAGGTTCGAATCCTGTTCGCGACCGTATTCTTTTTCCATTTAATATAATAACTTTAGAGTTCGCTAAGCATGCCTTAATGCTTTTCAAAGATTTATTGTAAATATAGTACTCATATTGTTTATAAAACTCGTTGCCAGTTATCTTGAATGTGTTGTTACATTCTTAGTTCTACACAAAAACATTGAAATAAACGCGAAGGATAACATAACCCAAACATGTTGATCGATTTATATAATTTATCACTAATCACCCAGTAAGTGAAATAAATTGACTTGACAAAGATTTAAGATAAACATCAACTTGAAACAGACGTCACTTAACAATGAAATGGATAAAGCTAAGTCGTCACGAAGTAACGAAAAAACGAACTTGACATTGTTAAAAAAAAATTGTCATAGGACATTCAATGATTACAGATCAATCTTTTAAAGGTATTATGGCATGCGAAGTGAATTCTAAATTTGTATAATAACTTTCGTTTGGCATGATCATCATCATGCCCCTGCCTTTATCTCTATTTATTTGGGGTCGGCGCAGCATATCTGGCATGCTGCTAAAGTTTTTCGTGAGGTATATTCATATATATTATTGCCGCGGACTCACCTCATGACTAAGGGGTTCGGTTCGAGCTCGAAACTATTCGGGTAAACCCGAATAATGCACGCGAGTAGTAACCGGTGAACAATAATTGATGTGAACTCTAAAGTTAAACATTTTTGTGGAAAGCGTATGTACTCGTATTATTCAAGATAAATCTTTGAAAAGCATTAACGCATGCTTAGCGAACTCTAAAGTTACAATATTAAATGGAAAAAGAATACGGTCGCGAACAGGATTCGAACCTGCGCCTCCCGGATAAATACTCCAGGCGCTTTGACCACTAAGCTATCTCGACCTCTTGTCGTATGTATTATATTTATCCAAGAGGCGCAGATTCAAATCCTACTCACGACCGTATGTTTCTTTCCACAACAATGCATAACTTTATAGAAATTAGGTAGGTATGTTTTTTTAAGTATTATTAGTATTATTATTGTGACTGCCTCGTTGCGTCGCAAGCGCGGTTGCCGAGCGTGAGTTGTTCGGTTCGATTCCCAGGTCGGGCAAAGTGTTATTGAGTTTTTCTGTTAGGAAATTCTCAGTAACAGCCCGGAGGAGTTAGGAAGTTGGTGGTGTGTGTCCCCGTGCTTCGGAGAGCACGAAAAGCCGTCGGTCCTGCGACTGATCTCACTCCGGTCGTGTCGGATTGCCGTCCCATCGGACTATGTGAGTGAAGGAAGAGGGAGTGCACCTGTGTTTGCGTGTTCACTTGTGCACTATAATATCTCCTGCGCACTTGGCTAATCTCTATGGAGAAAGGCCAACGTGACCAAAATACATTTGGGAGTATATTATTAGAATATTAGAGGTCGAGATGGCTTAGTGGTCAGAGCGCCTGGAGTATCTATCCGGGAGGCGCAGGTTCGAATCCTGTTCGCGACCGTATTTTTTTTCCATTTAATATTGTAACTTTAGAGTTCGCTAAGCATTGGTTAATGCTTTTTCAAAGACATATCTTGGAGTATATTATTATTTGAATAATTTATTCATGAGTTATATCTTCACAACAATTATTTATTTATTTATTTTATGCATCTAATCTAAAGAAAGAATATAAATAAATAAAAATAAATAACCCGCACATAACTGTCCCACTGCAGGGCAAGGGCCTCGTCTCATACAGAGAAGGCACGAGCTTATGCACCACGCTAGCTCACTTCGGGTTGGCGATTTCAGACTACTAAGTCCAGGTTTCCTCACGATATTTTCCTTCACCGTATGTCTATGATGTCTAAGAAAGTACATATGACATTGAAAAAGTCACATTGCTACATGCCAGGTTTGAACCCACAACCTGTAGCTCCGGAGGCGGGCCCGTAACCACTCGGCCACCACGACACACGAAAGATAGAATATGAAAGACAATCACGTGTCCCGTCATCGTCAGTGCTTTAAGTTGAGAGCGTTAAGTGTCGGTACGCATGCATATGGGGTGGGATAAGTGACCCTGATTTCCACTTTACAGCATTCAAAGCTTCAGTACCCCGGCATCTGCCGCAGTGAGTGGATGTGTACTTTGTATCTGTTGCTGCCGCGATGGCGATAGCAAATACGATGTGTACCTATTGCATAAATAAAGTACGAATAGTGAATGAAGAAATATCACTGGATATTAAAATGTGAATCCACGGAAACCACCGATATTCAGAATTCCATGCTGTTAGTAAGCTGGTTCCAGTTCATTAAATAAACGTACTGAAAAAAAAAAAACAGAAATAAAATATCATATTTATTAAACTGATATTATTGAATTGACTGCCCCGTTGGTTTAGTGGTCCCAAGCGCGACTGCTGAACGAAAAGTTCTCGGGTTCGGGCAAAGTGTAATTGAGTTTTTCTGTTAGGAAATTCTCAGTAGCAGCCCGGAGTTTGGAATTAGATGGCAATAGGCTCACCACCTATTATATGGGACGTAATAATAGCATTGGTGAAATATGGGTGTACAATGTGTTCACCTCTGCATACCCCTTAGGGGAGTACAGGCGTGATGCTATATTATGTTATAACTATTAAATATTCATGTATCTACATCCTGTATTATGAGAAAAAATACTTCACAATACAAAAAAATACCTAATTTATTCTCTTCATAGAAAAAGAAAGAAAAATATGGTCGTAGCAGGATTCGAATATACGTCTCCCGGAAAAATACTCTAGATGCTCTGCCAACAAGGTCATCTCGACCTTGCTCACTACCCCGAGTTTTTCTTCCAAACGTTAAGTAAGACGGTATGGTCTTTGGTGACGCAATCGCTATCTATTCAGACCCAATACACGTGACAGTTTTTCATACTACAAAAAAATATAACTACGCAACAAATGCGTTTAAAAGATTCTGTATACTTAAATTATTTATTTAATCCACCTCAAACAACACTTCATATGCCACATATGAAGAAAATAATATTTACCGTCTGTATAATTGCAGATAAATCTTTGAAAAGCATTAACACATGCTTAACGAACCTTAAAGTTATACATTTTTGTGGAAAAATATAACTTGGACTGTATAATTGTTTACTACAATTATGATAAAATTATATATTTTGTAAATGCCTTGTTGGTCTAGTGGTCGCAAGCACGGCTGCTGAGCGAGAGGTCTCGGGTTCGATCCTCGGGTCGGGCATTTATTTTATTAGGTTTTTCAGTAAAAAAAATCTCAATCAAGCCGGAGTTAAGTAGTTGGTGGTGTGATACCACCTTTGTCGGAGAGCACGTAAAGCCGTTGGCCTGCACCTGATCTCTCTCCGGTCGTGTTGGATTTCCGTCCGGAAGATGGAGTGCACCTGTGTTTACGCATACACTTGTGCACTATAATATCTATTGCGTACTTGGCTAATCTCCGTGAAGATAGGGTCGCCGTGACCGAAATACGGTCAGGAGGAGTATTACTATAATAATAATGTGTACTGAAAAAATGCGTAATTAATAACTACTATTAACAACCATACTAATATACTAGAAAGACAATTAAAAACTTGAGATAAATAATATATGCTCCCAATACACACGAATACGGAATTTGTCAAATCACCTTCTATTTTCATATACATATAGTATAACTGGTGCCACATATGTGTGAAACATGTGCGAAAATGAAAACTTTATCGATGTAAGATATCTTTGAAAAGCATTAACGCATGTGTTAGAAGTAGGGTTATATAAAAACAAAAATATATATATATAACTTCATAGTTCATTTATTTGTACATAACAAAAAATACTGACATTCAAAATCAAAAATAAATATATTTCTTAAGTTACTATCTATAAACACCTACATAATAGCATTAATATAAACCAAATAATAATTAACAAAAATACTTATCTGTAACAGGTAGATAATTGGTACTCAGAGTCAGAAAGAGCCGACAGGGGGCAGAGTAACACTCTCCACAAAGTCTCGGAAACAAGTCCCCACTAAACACGCCGCTTGTCTTTAAATACACAGTAGTAAACAACCCCACTCTGCCCCACCTCTGACTACCGGTTATGACGTGTACATAAACTGAATTTGCTTTGATTTGACTAAAATTATACTTTATAAGATATTTTAATTACGTAACCATTTTTACAATTCATAAATCACCATATATATAAATAAAATGTTTGCAACATCTCACACATGCTTAGCGAACTCTAAAGTTATAATATTAAATGGAAAAAGAATAAAGTCGCGAGCAGGATCCGAACCTGCGCCTCCCGGATAAATACTCCAGGCACTCTGACCACCAATCTCGACCTCTGCTCACTACCGTGAATTCTTCTTCCACATTTTAACACGTCTTTTTGGTGACGTCATTGCTATCTCTTCAGTCCCTATACTGGTGACCGAATCCACACGACTAACTTTGCAATACAAAGTCGTAAAGATGAAATTACCTTAACAATTAAAGATGAATCTTTGAAAAGCAATTAACGCATGCTTAGCGAACTCTATTCCATTTAATAATATAACTTAAGAAGTGGAGTATTTATGCGGGAGGCACAGGTCCGAATCCTGCTCGCCACCGTATTCTTTTTCCATTTAATATAGTAAGTTATGCTCTCAAGTTTAATTCAATACTAACGCACACTGCACAGCACTTTGTTTACAATGTACAGACACTAGTTAATAATAGTCTGTGAACCTTGACAGTACGTGTATCGACAATGTATTTGCGGCTTTGGACACAATACATGTCGCAAGTTGGCACGCATACAATGCTTGTTTTATAAGCCAGTAGATGTAGCTGTTTTAGACAGAGTATTCGGTGGATTGAGATTATGTTAAATTATTGTTGAAGATGTTTAAGAGGGTTCTCTGAAATCATTTTAATTTGCTCTCTCTCTGATTCTCTATTTCTTCAAATAAATTAAGATTTCTTTATTTAGTTATATCTTAGGTTTGCGCGATCACAACACATTATAATAAAACACCTTTTAACCGGATTAATCGCGTGTATTATTGGTTTTTTGTTTTTCCTGACGTTTCGAACACTTTGCAGCGTTCGTGGTCGCAGGAGGACTAAGGTGTCAGGTGTCTCAACAGTTTATTTAAAATTATTTCAGTCTACCGTACATATAATTGATAAATTCATAAAATTATTTTTGTCTCTGATACATATTTAAACTAAATCGCGACGGCATTTCCTAAGACTATCCCTGAGAAGAAATACCAAAACAAACTCAGAGGTCACAGTCGTTTTAAATTTAGAGATACAATTTTACAATTTTATCGAATTATAAACTAAAGGTGTTCCGATGCACGCAGTAATTGCTCACAGTATCTTGATTTTTCTTGTGACTTGACTTTGTTTGGGACTTGATTATTTTCAGTACAGGGTTCCAAACAGGTGGTAATTGCCAACCATCTTCTCTATTGAAATTTGGGTATTTTTTAATTTCAATAGCCTCGCGGAGCATTCTCGGTATATATCGGTTTTCTTTCGCGAGTACTTGGGGTTTATCGAAAAGTAGAAAATGGTTGGGTTTGTCTGTTATATGTTCACAGACTGCAGATTTTGTTGAGCGTCTATTCTTGACGTCAGCTATGTGTTCTTTCAACCTGGTGCCAATGCTACGCTTTGTTTGCCCTATGTATGATACCCCACAATCACAATCAATCTTGTAGACCCCTGCATCTTGTAAGGGAATGTGGCACTTCACCGGTCTGAGAAATTAGCTGATATTTCTATGTGGCTTGAAGTAGGTTTTGATAGAAGCACACTTCAAGATGTGACCAATTCTATCGATGACCCCTTTGATGAAAGGTAGGACAGCAGGTCGGCGATCAACTGTGGTGGACTTTGGGCGGCTTCTGCTCTCTATGCCTTGTGCTCTCTGTAACAAAGATTTGGCGACAGTAGCTAACTGAGAAGGATGGTGGTGAGATTCATCGTTCAAGTATATTTCTGTGTGGGTGGGCTTTTTATACACAGTGTGACTAACAGACTTCTTTATTTTACAATACGCGTAGTTTATACGTACAACGGCTGATTAATGAATTAGTCGTGCTAATTGATGTTAATATTATTCAATTGTAAGTGGATTGTCCGGTTTCCGCAAAGTAATGTACTTGCTCATCGTGAGGATGTTGCGCCGAGTTATTTGTTGTTAATGACCAGTATGAGATAAGTACCTGGCATTAATCACATAAGACATGTTTCGCATTACACATTAACACGTATTATTAAGTAGGTATTTTTTTTAAACCGTAATCGGTTAGAGAGAATATATAAATTAGAACAATAACATAATAAAATATATACGATCAACATTATTAATTTACTGTCTCATAAATCTGAACATAACTCTAAATGAAATATACAGGGCGGAATTTTTACTACAATATTATTTTACTCTAAGGCAAAGTACTCAATATACTGTAGATAGCAAATTTGACTCAAAGGAAATTAGGAAACATTCAATTGATAGGGTCAGTGATAAAGATCAAATCTCTCTAACAAAATATGAACTTATTTTAGTTGAACGAAAAAATAATAATTAAACTAATTAGTTGCTCGAAATGAGCTCGATTTTGTTGGATACACAAGTTTATTCTTTTAAGGAATTCATTTCAAGTAACTTTTAATAGTGAGTTGCGATGAATATTCAAAATCGTATTGTGAACCTCAGTTCTTAAGTCTTTTACAGTTGCATAGGATTTTGGTAAATTAGATTTTTTACATATCCCCATAGAAAAAATCTAAAGGGAAAAACCTCACGGTCTGGTAATTTCGCAGATTGTGCCGTTTATACCAATCCAGATATTAAAATGGTTATAAAAGTTAATAGGCAGTGTTGATTCTGCTGTTATGGGCCGGAGTACCATCTTGCTATAGAAAATCTTTGAAAGCAGACTTGTTTCTTTAAAAAAATAAAGGAATGTTTCCTTTGAGTATAATTTGCTATCTCCAGTATTTAGAGTACTTTCCCTCCGGGTGCAGTAAAAAAACTCCATCCTGTATATAAGTGGCGGATAGCTAGCGCGTGCGTAAAATATACTGACTGTATCCGAAACTAATGACAGAGCCAACTGTTAACGTGCTAATGCATGTAAAATGAATTAAATATAATTTATAACCCTCCACGGTAGAAATTAAACATGTTACTCGTAAAGCCATTTAGTTTGCTAATAGATTTGTTAGAACTTATTGAAATAGAAAAATAGTTACAATATTAAATGGAAAAAGGCCTGCGCCTCCCGGATAGATACTACAGGCGCTCTGACCACTAAGCCATCTCGACCTCTGCTCACCACCGCGACCTCACCTTCTTCCATATTTTAACACGTCTGTCTGTCGAACACAAATCCTGTTCGCGACCGTATTCTTTTTCCATTTAATATTGTAACTTTAGAGTTCGCTAAGCATGCGTTAATGCTTTTTCAAAGACATATCTTGAATAGAAAAATAGATTACGATTTTTTACAATTTTACAGAACAGGGACTTGTAAAGAATACGCTTCGCAAGATTAAGTAGGTATCAACGTGGAAAATCTCTTAAAGGAGCGTGCAAAGTAAACTTCGGCGCTAATTTGCAAATCCAATTTAATACAAAGCCTCGAAAAAGGCTGTCGCTGGAATGGAGTCAGTGTTTGTAGCCAGGCTCTGAAATGGCCCGATTATGTTTTCAAAAATAATTCAATTTGCGTGAAAATTTGTGCCTGTCTCGTATGCTCAGGAATCGTCAGGAAAGACATACAATTAGGGCTAAATGGCTCGGAATTCTACAATGGTAATAGTTTATCCTCTTCGTTTTTCACCAAATAATAATACAAAAAACTTATTACATAGACTTATGAGCTAGTATCAAGTATACAACTTGGGAGCATCTGTAGCCGAACTAGGACAAGTCCTGTATCTCGGCATACAGCGCCAAAACCCCTTAAAACATTCTATAATATTTTATTAGCCCAACTGGACATGAAACTTTTAACTACATTTACATCTACTTCACAGTTAGTCTATTATTTTTTGAGTTAGCTTAGTAAGTTTTAAAAACACTAAACTGCCTCACTGGTCGATGCTGGAGCTGTTTCTGAGCGTGAGGTCCGGGGTTATATTTCTCGGGAAAAGTGTTAGCGAGCTTTTCTTTCATTAAGATAAACATGCAAATAATACCTAACCAAGATGACAAGGTTTCTCTTTCATGATTACGAGGTCACTGTGTCACGAACCATATGTAGTTTCAGATCATAAATACACAATGAACTCGTTAAAGCTCCGGTTCAAATATTCGCCTTGTTATTAGTGTGTATTCTAAGAAAACTGCAGGTAATTGAGTATTGAAAGCGTGTGTCAGTTGATATGTTAAACACTCATCTCTACTATATTGTGGTGTCACACAACAAACAGAAGAAGAAGGCTCATTTAAAACAAGCATCAACACAGCCTATTATTATGCCTACATATCTACATATATGGTGGGCAAAGGGCACGAAGAGAGCTACTTCTCTTTGTCTTAGTACTTTATACTTTAATAATACTTTATTTAAGAACATAAAGCGCATGTACATATATAGAACCTAACTATAATACATCAAAATTAACTTAAAATTATGCTTCGTGTAATAAATAAGTATAAAATTAATTGTATTACGACGACAGATAAACAACATTCCGTAACATGTCCTGATTTTGTAGCTTGGTTGCCTGAACTAGGTTAAACCTGTGTTTCAGGCTATTTTGCCCAATAAAAAGTGACTGCAAGTAATATGAATAATTAAAGTCATCTTAATTATTACCATACATGAACTGTAAACGTTAAACAAAACATAAGAAAACAAAATTTGCTAAAATTATTACAATTTAGAGAGACTAATTATTGTATTATTTTACAACAGTAAGCAAATTTTCCGTATCAGAGTAGGTCAGTGATTTTAAGTGCTTTTAACATTATACTACATTGTTTTTTACTTATACAATATATATTTAGTATCTTATTTACTGGTTAACATTAAGCTTCACCGACACAGAAATTCAAATAATCTTTTTTCTTTTAAATAAAGCTATCATACTTTCTTCCGGGACTATTCTAAGACATTGTTATCCAAACCTACAACTCGTCCCAAGTGCTTGTGATGTACCTACTCACCATAATCCCGGTTACAAGGCCAAGCATCTTTGGCACTTCTATTGTCTTATAATTCAGATTCAAAGGTATTTATTTTGCCAACTAACTAGTGCAGAATGTTGTATAAATTTAAAAATAGTTCTTGCAAACTAAGTTTCATGTTTCAGGCGTTGCAATAGATTTCTGTGTTCACCGACCTCAGTTGTCTCGCCAAGCTAATTAAATTGTTTTAGTGCTAAATTAATCTGCCTAGCCTTTTCCTAATTACATTGGGGTCGGCTTCCAGTCAAACCGGATGCAGCTTAAAATCAGTATTTCACATGGAGCGACTGCTATCTGACCTCCACAACCCAGTTACTAGGTAACACGATATCTCGTGGTATGAGTGGTTGTCAGACTTTCAGGCCTCTCACAACCCGCAATGGCTATCATCTAAATTTGATAACCGGGACCGACGGCTTAACGTGCTTTCCGAAGCACGGACGGTCTCGGTATGAAATTATGGTCACCCATTAACAGACCGACCGCTGCAAGCGCAGCTTAACCTCAATCGATCGATCTGTGCGGCTGTTACCTATCTACGAACCCCTTTGGCTCGTTGACTCGTTGTAATACTTCGCGCACGGATGTAACCTTGCCTTGTTTTAAGCGAAGCACAGATTACGCACACACACACGCAGCGTACTGGCGCCGAGTGGATGATTTTTAAGTATTTGTATGCGTTTATCTCGTGTATGACACGCGGAATTGGGTGACTAGGCATGCTTCTCACATGTCGTACGCAACGCTCCGTCCGTATTATTTTTAGATCCGAGGCAAAAGAGATTAAATTTTGGTAAGTATGCAATAAAAGGATTGTCATCAACTGTGAAATTCAAGAAAATCTTTTAACTGTTTGTGGTCTAATTAGGAGATTGTTCTTGCATTGCATTTTTTTCTTCTTTATAATTATTATAGTTTGTACTAAGCTATTGCCATAGAAATGTCATGAGTCATAGTTATGTTTACGTTTATCTTAGGTACGTACCACTATGATAACAGCCATGATCATTAGTGAACAACTACTTAATATGTATCTGCTGTTTTTTAACACAGGAAAAAGCACGCGAAGCCCTTTTTAATTTTCTTATGTACGAGTATGTTACGTAATGTGAATATGAAAAAAAAAAGAAACCCAACGTTGCTCCGCCCCTAAGATTTTTCATAAGATGCTTCAATTTTGGCGGCGGGGAAAGTGCTTTTACTGCGACGATTTTTCTTCGTTAGAAGTTGAGAAAGGATTTTCACCGAAATTCCTTTAGTTAACCCTGTTTTCGCAGTTACCCAATTGGACAGAAAATTAAATTATGGGTTTTTTGTTGCTATCAATTTATTTGTCCTAAACACAGCCCTGATTTGATTGCCTTCATAATTATTACATTAAATATCTATTGAAGTACTAACTATCATGTACATATCTACACGTAAGAACGATAAGATATTAATATTAATTTACTGCCAATATAAACGGCATTAACTGTTCCCATTCTTAACTCCCATCTAAGATAACAGCCCAACCATAAAACATAACTCATACTTTATGGGCATTCAATTGAATGTTCCAAACTATTTGTTCAGGAAGTTGGGCTTGAGTGTAATTATAGTTATTACTAGCTGTGCCCCGCGGTTTCACCCGCGTATAATTATATTATAATAAGCCTAAGTTACTCCTTATATAGTCAGCTACCTGCCAGTAAAACTTATCAGAATTGTCCAGCCGTTTCGAAGATTAGCCGGAACAAACAGACAGAGAGACCGAACATTTTATAACTGATTTTCAGGCATAAAGTATAGTACAAATATATGTAAGAGCTTAAAAAAAAATACATTACAAAAAGACACTTCAATTTTATTTATTTGCATTGAGTACTGACTAGTGTAACTTTATATCTGTGTAAAAGAAGCAGTGGCGTAGTTTCTTTTGCAGATCTTACTCTTAATTTACTCATTTGCACAAATTTTCCGAGACAAATTTCAATTTATGTAGGTGGAATGATTAGCTAGCATCATATTTCCGTGATTCAGCTCTCACATGTAGAGTTGTGGGTTCTCCTGTCACATACAGATTATTGGCTTTGAGGATTTGTGAATATCAGCGTTTACGGTGGAGCATGTCTATGTGTCGGCCTCGGAGACACAGACAAATGGGATGCTAACCGGTATATTAGCATGTAGAAGATACATTTATTTAAGGCGACTCACCCACAGTCAAA
The DNA here is from genome assembly GCA_935421205.1 of Xylocampa areola. Classification (NCBI taxonomy): domain Eukaryota; kingdom Metazoa; phylum Arthropoda; class Insecta; order Lepidoptera; family Noctuidae; genus Xylocampa; species Xylocampa areola. The sequence continues at coordinate 6,080,431 of OW285217.1, read as the reverse complement.
CCGCTACTCCGGTTTTGTGGGACTATATGTAACTTTAAAGTGTATATTTTTTAATTATAATAAATAAATAAAATAAATAAACATTTCATACAATGCTTTGGTTTGAGCTCCTTACTTAAATCGAGATACATGTTAGAGACATTCTATATGGACCTTTGAATGAGATCAGATGTTCCTTTAATCCTGAACTTATTTTAGTGCGAGTAGTATTTCGGGTACCAGTACTGTTTGTTAAGTGTATTCGGTCAGTTTTGATTTTGTGACTAATTTAACATAGGTAATGTCCCCAAAAACACATTTGGTATCAGCAAATAGTCCACTTCGATTGTTTACTGTGTAACAACAATGCACGAACCGCAAATATTAGTGTTTGATCAGAATATCGGTACGAATAATGTGAAAACAAGATTTCTATTTGTTTAGGCATCCATTATACGAATCCGTGATTCTTGCATTCGCATTCAAATTCGCTTTTGGTCAGTCAGCGAAAATATTGAATAGTTAATTCTGTAAATATGAGAGGAATCGAGAGCTCTAGGGAGATCATATTCGGCATAAAATTTAGCTCCACATTGAAGACAAAAGAGCTGAAGTTGCAGATGTCGATTATTGCAAGGTTTAAGTTTAAAGATAAAGTTTATTTAGAACGGTTTCCGAAGTTCCTTTTTTCCTTGAAATAAACGTTGCCCAACATTAGGAATTTCTTCCGGTATCTTGGGTGCGATTACAGACACATAATCTCTCACACACACTCAGACTCGTAACAACTATATGTAGATCATACAAATATTTGTTCCGTGCACGCGGCGCAGCGGCCGGTCTTTCGACGACTGCGCCAGCCGCGCCGTCAAGTTAATTAAAAAGAGTGCGTATTATATCCAATTTCTTTTCACAGCATGCATATTATAGCAACCATTAATTAATATGACAGTAAATTATACATCTACAGTTCGGTGACTAATTGATATAATAAATAATAGTTTAAATACAACAGTTAACTTTATGTACCTATGATCTTCATCTTCTTATCGCGTGGTTGATGAACAACCTAGTGTCAGACTTTTAATCGCCCTTAGGTCCCTGTTTATGACAAACCATCGAGAAGATCTTTCAGATTCCTGATGTCCTGATTTTCTCACGTTTTCCTTCACCGTTTTAAGCAAATGAAATATTAATAATTTCTAATACGAACATGACTTCAAAAATTCAGGTATGCGTGTCTTGGGTTCAAACCAGCCACCTTTGGCGTGTCAATCCAATAACATAACATAGCATCACGCCTGTATTCCCCGAAGAGGTAGGCAGAGGCGTACACAGTTGTAGACCCACATTTCACCAGTGTTGTTATTAAGTCCAATGTAATAGGTGGCACAATTCGAAACTTAGGGCTGCTACTGAGAATTTTCCCGGGAATCGAACCCGAGACCTCATGCTTAGCAGTCGCGCTTGGGACCACTAGACTAACGGGACAGTCAATCCGATGGTCGTACTTAACAATAGATATCACTGTTCACTACTGAACCTATGATTTAACAATACCTTCAAAACAAATACATGTATTAGGAAAGATAAAGATTGTGTATTTATTGAGTCAGGTTCCTCATTTACCTCAACTCACATAAAACTAGTTACGGCACCTGTATTTTCTCAAGTCACTGTGAACTAATTTTCTTTGGAAATTTTCTCGACAACACAAGGGTTAACGACGGTGTAGACTAACTTACGTGCCAATGTAAAGATCTGGCAACACCAGCCCTCATGTAATGACTAAAACTAATAGGGAACTTATAACTCGAACTAATTATTAAAGATAAATCTTTGAAAAGCATTAACGCATGCTTAGCGAACTCTAAAGTTATTATAAATAAGAATACAGTCGTGAGCAGGATTCAAACCTGCGCCTCCCGGATAAATACACGCTATGACCACTAAGCCATCTCACCATCGCGAATTCTTCATCCATATTTTAACACGTCTTTAGGCGACGTCATTGCTATCTATTCAGGCCCTATACAGGTGACCAAACCGACACTACAAACTTTGCAGTTAATACAATGTCGTAAAAATGCAATTACCTTAACAATTAAAAATAAGATATTTTTTTGTCCATATAATATAATAACTTTCGAATTAATTATCTAACTAAAAGTTGTCAAAACAAATTATCAACCATTAAGGGAGCCAGTTTGTACAAATTAACATGAAAATAAAAACGAAGTGACCCCATAACAGTATCGTTCTGGAAAACTGTACTTTTAAAGATAATCCCATTTCGTTTGAAGGTTATTCGCTTTTATCTTTACTGTAGTAAAAGTGAGAATAGCTTTATGCTTGATAAGGCTGCTGTTTCAAATAGAGTTTAATGGGGTATTTAAACTGCAGAATGTTATCTCTGTAACAATGACAAACTAACTTAACAGTAAATACCCGGTATATAATACTGTTAAAATAGTGTGAGTGTCGTGATAGGAATTAACTGCTACAGACCCGGGAAGCGAACCCAGGCTCAGCAGTCGCCCTTGCGATGACTAGAACAATGCGGCAATTTAGATTACACATTAAGCTAAAAGCTTGTAGCTCGTTCATTGAGCCCCGGTTAGTGGAGTGTGATAGTAGGATAACATCAGAACCTGGCGCATGGATAACATTTGGTGTGACATAGCTAGATAGACGGAGACCGTATCGGTGGCGGTTAACACGAATAACAGCATTCCCAATGAGGATTGATGTAAGGCGCGGCCGGTCATAAAACATTACCAAAACTTCAACAGCATGCAATTTCAAAAACAATTTGAAAGTGGAAGAACAATACATGCTGCGCCGACCCCAAATAAATTGGGATAAGGGCAGGGCGATGATGATGATTAAGCTAAAAGCCTGTGTATAGTATGTACTGTAAATTAGCCTGAGTAGAGCACTATTAAAAGCTAACTAATGGCCATAAACCTGATTCTAAACGTACTGGTCTCTCTTTACTGGGTGCACTTTAACCATTTCCACAAATAATTAAGTAGTAATTACACGCACAGTACATGCTGTCAACAATCATGCGCATGTTTCTATAGCATTGTGTAAATAAAATAATTATTATTATACGTTAGTGTTCAAAATGCTTCTATTAACGAACTGACTCCAAAACTCGTCTACGTTCTTAGCATCATATAGCATCGTACCTGTACTTTTTCGTTTTTTTCGTGCGTCTACTCGTGACCACGATCAATGCAACTTGATCGAAACGTCGAGGTAAATAAATATTATACTTTTAGCGCGATTAAGTCCCGTTTAAATTCAATAATTATCGTGCCTGTAAATAAAAAAAAAATAAAAAAAAAAACAATTCACGAATGCAGTTATTAAGTCCCATGTAATAGGTGGTGAGCCTATTGCCACCTACCGGGCAGGATTCCATTATCCAGGCTGCTACTGAGAATTTCCTAACCGAAATCTCGATAACACTTTGCCCGACCCCGAATCGAATCGGAGATCTCATGCTCAGCAGATGCGCTTGGTGGTACCAAGCGCAACTGCTGAGTATGAGATCTCCTAGCTTGACCAGGGTTTCTTAAACTTATGACCCCATGTACCCCTGTTAAAGTTACCAGACAATGGCGAAGCCCTTTCAAAAGTAAAATGAGAAATTCTAGCTGTAAGGTATTTTTAGCCGACTTCCAAAAAGGAGGAGGTTATCAATTCGGTTGTATTTTTTTTTTTTTTTTTTTTATGTTTGTTACCTCAGAACTCCGTCATTTATGAACCGATTTGGAAAATTATTATTTGAAAGGATTTACTTTCAGATTGGTCCCATTAAAATTTTATGAAAATTGGTTTAGTAGTTTGGTATTTAAATCAAAATAACTGAAAAATAATACGTCGTCGAAGTAAACGAAATGGTGTATTTTGCTTTCTTGTGACTTTCCGGTGGTGTTTACGGTCTCTAGAATAGTTCTAATGAACTGCCTATTTTCCAGCTTCATCATCAGACGATGATGATGATGATGATGAAACCGGAAGATAAGCACCGGAAATCCGTCATTTTTTTTTTGCTATTTAATACTTTTTAGTGTAAGACCGCATTCTCAAACATCTCTTTTTACACGAGTGCTCAAAAAACGGAGTGTATTTATGTATGTATGTATGTAAGTATGTTTGTGAGTTTCTTTACCTATTCCACCATAACTTCTAAATACCTGAACTGATTTCGATATATGGGGTATCGTTAGACTCCTTATACTGTCCCGTGAGTAACATACGCTAGTCATTTTTTTTTTTTATATTACTTTCATCTTGTTTTACGCAGTTTATTACTCTCTTTTGAAATAGCCTCAGATCTAGATTTCCTACTTTGATATGGATATGTCGCAGATGGATTGTAGAATAAGCTGTTTTACAAAACTGCTAGCTGATTTACAAAACAGTACTGTTATGAAAAACAGCTGAACGACGTTTAGCGGTTTTACATAATTACTGAACTATAACACGCAGAATTGAATGAACGTTTTGCCTTTATCAATGCAGCGGGTCAACGATCAGAGATTATGTAAAACAGTGTGAAATTAACTGTCAGATTGTTGATTTTAGTTCAAAATTTTGTCGCATATGGCTCTGTATGTCCTAACAATAATAACCTAACTTTATTTTACTTGTCAATAGCAAAAAAAATATGAATTTTTAATGACGTAAATACTAAACCACTATAATAGTCGACAATATATCGGGATTATGAAAGAAAATAAATTGATCCATGAGCGAGCGACATTCATGAAGTAGCGTATTACGTTCGCTTTAGGCAGTTGTTGTGTTCATTTGTAAATAGGTTCAATTAGGTATTATACATTATCGTAAAAATAATGATCGTTAATGTACCTTTAAATATACTTTGCAAATTTTAGGAAACTTCCTAAATATTTTTAAAGTTTGTCTGGCACCGACTCCAAAAATAATAATAATTGTATATTATTGTCCTAATAAATTGATTATATTCAGAATCCTCTAAAATTAAAAAAATATTATTATGTAAATTATAGTAAGTAAATAATGCAATTATTTTATAACTTTTTAGTGCAATTTTACTTAACAGAAAGATTTTTGGAGTCGGTTCTTTTTTTTGTTAAAAATTATTTTATTTAATCTAATAAACGGTGGTGGCAAATATAGTGACAAAATGAAATAATAATCTAGACGCAAATCGAATCGATTTTAGAAAATGTGGTCAATTTCAAACTTAATTCTGACTCGGTATCAAGTTGATTTAGGTATTATATACCCCCGCACCGAGCTTCTGACTTAACAGCCGCCATTACTTAAATCTTCTCGCGAACTCCCTACCAGCATATGGCGAATCCCTAAGGGTTCGCGTACCCCACTTTGAGAAAGCATGCACTAGACTAACAAGGCAGTCTACGTTTGTACAAAAGTAAAATATCCCTCATTACGCTGTTTCGTGTTGTTAGCACGAAATGTTTGTAGCGCACGTTAGCGCTTCCTGTATGAGTATTACCGCCGAGAGTCACATTCGTGAAAATTTCACCGACTTTAATGTGTATACTAGTTTTATGCAATTTAAATTAGGACCTACCACGAGTATGTACTTTGGTACTTATTTAGATGTAAGTTTTGTAATGCGATAATACATTTCAAATATTTATCCGTATTTGTTAAAGTAATAAAAAATTGCTGCAAAGTTAGTCGTGTTGGTTCAGTTTATCTGTAGCTATACGGACTCAATAAATAGCGATGACATAAGATGTATTAAAATATGAAAGAATAATTCGGAGTAGTGAGCACTTGAGCAGAGATTGGGATGGCTTAGTTCGCAGAGCGTCTAGAGTATTTATTCGGAAAGCGCAGGTTCAAATCCTGCTCACGTATTTTCCTTCCCACTGAAAATTGTAACTTTTAGTTCTTCACGCATGTGATATTATGTTTGGTAACTTCGAGTTCTTTACGAATGTGACATTACGTTTGAGAAAATTTATCTACCGTACATCTCAATTGCTCACATGTCCTATACCTATAATAATATATCCATCCTGTACACAACTAGTCCACGTTGCACAGTTAAGCCTCACTCACATTCAGCTCCAAGTATACTGTACGTATAGTAGCGTGATCATGCGTGAACATATCATATCGCTCGTAACATGCTTCATTTCCAATTATAATATTGCATTGTTATTATTACACCGATATAATATTCTGAATTTGGGGAATTAATTCTCTACATTATCAATCGCATTAACTAAGTAAATTGACTTTGTGGTCATCAATTATTGTTCACCGGTTACTACTCACGTGCATTTTTCGGGATTGCCCGACTAGTTTCGAACTCGAACGGAGCCCTTAGTCATGAGCTGAATTTACGTAAACAAAACAAAGGAATGATTCAACTGATTGAGCACAACGAGTTACGTGATGTAAATGAATCGTCCAGCACGAGATTGGTGCGCTACAACTCGGGCCGAAGCCTTCGGGCAACGCAATATATTATGCATTGAGAACTAAGTGCCGCTCCTTGAGACGCCAGAGAACTTGGAACGTTATTTATCTAATAATTTCAAAGTGAAATGTTAGTTATGATCCCTTCTGTTACCTATGTACACACGTTAGGAAATACTTTTTCAAATGCCGACGTTGTCAATTCCATTCTAGTAATGAAAGCGAACGAAAACACACGTAATGACGGAACAAAGTACCCAGCAACAACGGTATGTACACGCAGTAGTGACAACTGACACAGGTTGTGTTCATCGCGTCCCTGTCATTACCATATCTACCCGCAGTCCGCCATTGAGATAGCTCCGAATATGTTCCCTTGCAGAATTCACAAAATTGGCTCCGTTGAAATACCGCTTTATTGTCTTGGTAAAGGAGTTCAAATTTCATAGTTCAACAAGATACTTCTATAAAAGCTGTTGATATATATCTGTGTGTTTAGTATGTCAATCGATTTTTAAATTGGGTAGCTCAACCTTTATGAATTATACATGTAAGAAGCTTGATTTCTTTACATTCTTTTTATTCAAATAATCTCGTAAGACTAGTACACTAATTAATACGCCATTTCATTACGTCACACATTCGTGACGTTAACACAAAACCCCTTCTTGACTTCGTGAATAATGACAACGGTCGAGGGCTGGTGGTCCACGCTGCCCTCTTACTGCAAATGCTTTACCTACCCGAAAGGATTAACCTGTACAATTTCCTGCGTTAAATGCACCAAATTAAGAGAGCCTACATTTTCCTGTTTGCTAGGTTTATTATGCTAGCTTTAAAACAATAGGTAAGTTCATGTGAATTTCGTGAGAAGGTATATAAAGATTTCGTAAGTAAACTGTAATTGAAAACAGTTATGTAGTAAACAGTTAGATGAATACTACGTTGTTCGTCCATCATTTTATAATTAGATAATGCTAAATTGACTATTACCTACTACTATTACATAACCTCTAAAACCTTTAGCACGGAGAGTATCGACACAATAACTGTCGATAATAACTTTCATTTTGTATTTCAGTAAGAAAGTTCTGGTAACTAATAAAATACTAAACCTTTTTTCTTCTATGTTGTTTTAATGAACAATAAAAACATTGTAGCATTGTCCTCACTCACTTCAAGTTTTTCAAAAGAACCGTTTCCCTGAAGTATGCAGCCGTGAGAACAATACTGCTAAACGTCGTTACTAGAGCCTGTTTGTGCAAAGTCGCTCAATTAGGCAGCGTGACACAGCTGCAGGGAAATAATTTCACCTTTTAGCATTTTATTCCTCGCCTTGAAAGCTTTATGCAGATTTATAGCGAGGTGTCGAGTATTGTAAAGTTATCGCGGAGTTCTATGGCAAAACTTTTAATTATTGAGTTTCTATGAATTTTTTTTACTCTAGTTATGCCAACTGGGTTTTCAAAACACGTAAAATAGTGAGGCTGTTTTTCAAAGTTATTCAAGCAGTTTTTAATTTGTTGTGTTTATGACAGTTTTGCCTACAGTACCATTGAAGCTCTACCTTCATATGAGGCATAATGCATAGATTTGTCAACCGAGGAAACGTAAATGTCTGATGATGTGCTTAGGAATGTTACGTTAATTGCAACAAAGGTTAAACACATAAATAAATACTGCTGTATGATTCTTGGTTGCTGTCATTAAAACTCGCGTCGCAAAACAGTTGCTAATAATAATGAATTAGCGGAAAGTTTAATGTTTCCATGCTCGTGCTTTATATACCTATGGTAAGGGTGCTTGTGGGAATTTGTTTTTCATATGATATAAACTGACGTCAGCGTTTACTTATAGCTGCACATTTGATGCAACATTCATTTTCTATATCCAAATCAGTAGACTATCTGCGAACAATACAGACTGGTCGTCAATATAGCGGTGTTCATCTTATCTCGATCGCAAAACCAATGTGAAGTCACATTGACAAAACGTCAAACGCGTCGTATTTATTGCAAACTACAGATGCGTGCGAGTTTGTTTTCTATTATAATAAAAAATGCAATTCAAATTATACCAAAATAAGGCCTATTTTGGTATAATTTGAATTGCATTTTTTATATACGGTGATATACGGTGGACTGTAATAAAACAATAAATGTTTTCTGCGGCAAAATCACAATATCCATACTATAAACAACAACATCTATAGCTATTTTCAATTTTTTTTAATTTCTATTTTTCAAAGAAACATTGAATATCTATAGCTATGGTAACAGATGACACACGGCCCCATTACATGGTATCAATAAAATTAAATGTGCGGGTGTATATAACGATATGCAAATTGTTGAGCGTGACCATTACACCATGGTCACCGAGTGCTGGGTCAGCAGAATGTCCGTTGTTCGTAACATTATACTGATGAATGAGAGCCATAAAAGGGACACGTTTAGTGTCAACTTTGTTTATTTTTACGCCACGTGTAAACCTTAATGGCGCGTGTTCTGTGTTTAATTCGGCACTAAACAGTTGCAAACGATGAATATTTAAAGTAACGTGCTAATTCATCAGGTCTCTCAGTTTAAAACTCAAGTAATATGTGTGTGTAAGCATGTCAAAATTACCATAAAATGCACTTATTAATGGCGAAGACAAAGATCACAATTTATTTAAAGCACAGTTTATTTTGAATGTATAAAAATTATAAGTAGAAGTTGATGACCCCAATGATTATTAGTGTGATATTATATGAATGATTAGTAGTGAGTTATTTATTTTTATAATATGAACATTTTTATAGTATGGGTAACTCAATGATATCAAATTCACACGAGAGTAAATAGGAGATATCATTAAATCAGCCTACGCTTGATTTATCGAGCTGAAACAAGTTAACCAGAAAAAAGGTTCCAAGAAATAGTATTTTTTTGGAAAAAATAATGTAGACGAAATACGAAGCCTTTGTAGTTTGACTCTATTAATATACTGTAAGAAACATCGTGAGAAGATCCAAATTGTTTGTATTCACCAAACCGTTACATTAAAAATAATAATTATGTTAGACTTCAGATTTGAGAGGTATTTTAGTATGGGACCAACATCAAAAGCGCGAAATAAAATCAGCTGTTCCATACATTTTAGTCAAGTAGGTATGAGAATATAAGTACTCCATAGGGATTCGAACTTGCGACCTTTGACTTGTCAGTCTAACGATCCACTAGGCTATCACTGCTCTAGAAGGGAGTTGAGACCACAAAATAAACTTTCTACTATAGGGACTTTATGAATAACTTCTGGCAATAACTTAAATCGACCTGATGGCGACCGATAGTGTCTTAGTTGTTAATGGATTCGTACAGGATCTCTCATAAATACTTCACTAAGTACTTTTTCCACGAACAAACTGTGATAAACAGCTTTAATTACACTTTTCCTAGAATAGACATGACTGTAATAAACGTCTTATGTTTTGCCTACTCCACTTTATAGAAGTACCTTTTATTTCTTGATGGGAGTTTAATTATATTCTAAGAATCTACCTATTTTCTAAGAACAAAATTCAGGCAAAGTATCGAAAGCGTCGTCGTTAAGCCACGACGTCTGTGTAATAGGGTACTAATTAGTAAATCTTACTATTCTATCCTTGTACTTACTTTATTTTAGTTTTTTGACTTATTTCATTTTCGTAAAAAATATAAAAATAATGCTTTGTGTCAAATTTTTTATTGCTTTCAATTGCAAATAATATAATTCGCAGTAGAAATCATTATTTGAAACAAGAGCACCCCTCAGGCAGTTGAACGTTACAGAATTGGCAGAGCTTTATTCAATGCTTCCACTGTTTCGTTAACATTGTTGTATACTTTTTCCTTTTTGTGAAACTTTAATTTTTTTTTAAACTGATTTCTTTTTTACGAAATAAATTAGCAAAGAAATACCAGGTGGGATTGTGTTGTACCGTGTTTCACATACTGGATAATAAAATTAAATCGGTTTTTAAATTTTCGGTATTTTAAACTAAAGATTCGAATTGACCTAATTAAGGCCTGAAACGAAAGTGCCACGAATATCATTGTCGAATACTCTATCCGATTATTATCACTAATGGACGGATTATAGGTTTCCTAAATATAATATTAATGTAAAACTCATCATCTATATGGGATTAAATTAGTCCATGTTTAAAAAATGATTTTTTTACAAGTTATATTATAAGTATAATATTATAAATTAGTCAACCGGTGATGAGTGAACGTTTATGTGTTAATACGTTGATCGCGTCTCGATACTCATCATATTGTTACATAAAAAGCTGTTTCTGTTCTGTTTCTGCTACAAAAAAAAGTTGTAGTAGTAGCATCAGTATTTAAACTTTTCAGTGATATTATTTAAAAATAATAAAAGATAACCAGCCCATAACTGTTCCACTGCTCTTCTCATACAGAGAAGGCATTAGCTAAATCAGCACGCTAGCTCACTGCGGGTTGGCGATTTCAGACTACCAAGTCCAGGTTTCCTCATGATGTTTTCCTTCACCGTATATCTGTTGTATCTTAGATGAACTAAGAAAGTACATATGACATTGAAAAAGTTCTTTTACAATATTAAATGGCAAAAAATTGTGGTGGTGAGCAGAGGTCGCGATGGCTTAGTGGTCAGAGCGCCTGGAGTTTTTATCCGGGAGGTGCAGGTTCCAATCCTGTTCGCGACCGTATTCTTTTTCCATTTAATATTGTAACTTTAGAGTTCGCTAAGCATGCGTTAATGCTTTTCAAATATTTATCTTGAATTATGAAGGTACTTGCATTCTTTACGACATTGTATTAACTGCAAAGTTAGTCGTGTGGGTTCGGTCACCTGTACAGCTACTGAATAGATAGCAATGATGTCGCCAAAAAGACGTGTTAAAAATATAGATGAAGAATTCGCGGTGGTAAGCAGAGGTCGAGATGGCTTAGTGGTCAGAGCGCCTGGAGTATTTATCCGGAAGGCGCAGGTTCGAATCCTGTTTGCGACCGTATTCTTTTTCCATTTAATATTGTAACTTTAGAAGTAAATAATCATATATATCAGTTGGAAGCAATCAAGTACCATTCCAAATATTTAATCAGAATACTATCAATTCCATGATTAAAATGCAGCAGTATATTGGTACAAAGATTAAAATCCAATTATATTACTTAAACAAAATGATTTTGTATTTAACTCTCCTTTAATGTATGTCGTATACAATCGTATTTACTAACGGATTATCTCCTCCATATATTAATGTATATTCATGTAAAGCGTAGGCTACACCTCAACAACTTATATTGACTCGAAACACCATGTAATGATTGGTGAGCCTTAATAAAGGTCTAGTGCTGCTCATGTAGAAGACTGTTAAACCTATCATAACAACTAAAAATAATATTCGTCACAATCGGTACAATAAGTACAAGTTGACTATAAATAAATCATACTTTCGTGAACACATGTGTACTAAAAATCTTTATTGAATTTTAATTCTAACATCACACTTGTACTTAGCAACGTGAACAGGTTGCCAAGTTCAACGACTCGTCTACTTAATTAACTCCATACGCTGCGATCTCTCACAATTTCACATGACTACATTTCTAGAGAATTGAAGTTAATGTGCCTTCAGTTTGAGTATAACACAATTGTATACAATCTCATTATCTCTTATCTCGTCGCTGCCTCGTTGGTTTAGTGGTCCGTAGCGCGACTGCTGAGCAGGAGGTCTCGGGTTCGATTCCCGGGTCGGGCAAAGTGTTATTGAGTTTTTCTGTTAGGAAATTCTCAGTAGCAGCCCGGAGTTTGGAAATGTGCCCGGTTGATGGCAATAGGCTCACCACCTATTACATGGGACTTAATAACAGCATTGTTGAAATGTGGGTGTACAATTGTGTACACCTCTACCTACCCCTTCGGGGAATACAGGCGTGATGCTATGTTATGTTATGTTCGGTACCACGACTGCCATATTGAAAGAATGCTTCACTAATTAAAATGCCAACAAGAAGGGAAAATGTAGCCTGAGACGAGCGGGGACAGGTTAATAACGATGATATGTAGAACACATTACAATGTTAAAGTGTCACTTGATTGATTTTTATTGTAAAAAAAAGAAAAAGAGATATTTTATGTGCAATCGTGGTTCTAGATTATTTTGTAACACATAAAATAGTAGGACTAGTGAGAGAAAAAAATCCCATTAGTTCTACGGTGGAACTGTTTAGTAGAACTACTGGGAACAAACCTTATTTTTAATGAATAAGTAAATATACGTGTCTCTTTTCCTTATTTTTCATATTAAAAAATAGTCAATACAGTGAACTCTTTACCAGCATTCAACATATTTTAATACCAAAACTCCGAAAACGTCCAAATGCAAAATAGAGTGAAAATTAAAGCAGGTTGTAGTCATAGGTTTCCAATTTTCAGTTTATTGCCTTCAATTTCCGCGGCGGACCCCCGAGGTTCAAATGCTGAACTTGACTAACGAGAACCGCTTTCATTTGCATTTTTTGTAGTATTCTTGTGCCTTTTTGCAGCCATTTAGTACCTTAATTTGTCCCTGATACCGGGTGCCATCTAAAGTCGCATGGTTGATAGTTGTTGGTAGTTCTTTGAGTAATATAATTCTAGTTTTTGTGAAGGCTTAATACTTTAGTCGAACCGCTTTATATATTTGCGCTGAATGAACCTTTTATTTGAATAGAAATTTCAAGTGACGAGTTTAAGCCTGGTTGAAGTACTTGTCTATTTCAAAGATCGGAATAGGCAATTCATACGGATTTCACGCTTGCCTGAATCTGTAAGCGTTTTATATAAATGTTTCCAGTATTGCGTTATATAGATAGATAGCAACACTCCAAATACTTAGCGGTATTTTTACTTTTGAATGAAACTATTTTGTTTGACCAAAGTTGTACCTAAATAAGCGTCCCTAAGTTATTTCTTCACGTCACATTTATGTCGGAAATATATTGAAGAATAGGATCGGAGGTCTGTTTGTCTGACCGGATTTTAAAGGTAATAGTAAATAAAACCAATATTAAGGCTCTCCGCCACCGAGAGCTCGTTTACTTTGGGTTAGATATTAGTAGTGAGTCACTTTATATTACAATGTAGGTATTACAATATGAAATCAGAGGTCTCGATAGATAAGTCAGAGCGTAGAGGTCCGTCCGCCACGGCGGCTCACAAGAGACTACCGTCCTCCCTCCACTCGCCGTAGTCGCCGACCGTCCGTAGCATTCTATGTTGCAACACCAATAATATAAAACAGTGTTGCCATCTCCGACATTTACTAATGAAGGTTGTTCAATAAAGCTTCTTCAAAACGTACGTATAAATCCGTTAGGCCTCGATAGAGTAGAGAGATACAAAATCGCGACAAACATATTTAATTAATCTTACACGATAATATGACGCGACAATTTTTTTCTCTATCATATTTCCGGAAACATATAATATAATCTTATCAAACCCATAAAGGAAACCGATAAATTTTCATTGATCATTGGGACTTTGAAACAAAACCCCCTTAACATTGGACAGTTTTAGCTGTGTCGGAAACAAGGCGCAAATACAGCGAAATCCAGATATATGGTGGCCGAGTGACAAATGGGCAAATGTGATGTTCTGTTTTGGCCCTTAACATCACGCTGTGGCGCAAATTGAGAAATGTGTGTGTTTTATTAATTACTTGTAGTACAAAGTTAAAAATCTTAACTCTGCAGTGTCTTTGTTTTGTTAGACCTAAAGAATATTTTATTATACGAAACCGAATGACAAGGCAAGCTTCTATGCAAGTTATTAAATCATATAAATTCTGATAAAATAGAATATTTGAACGGAATATAACTTTTACGCAAGCATAATGGATACAAGTAAGTGTAATTATGGTTCACTGGTTATTCACATGCATTTGTCGGATTCAGGGACAGTCTGTCTCGCGACATTGCCCCGGACTCAGCTCGTGACTAAGGGCTCCGATAGAGGGCGAAACTTGTCGAGCAAACCCGAATAATGTACGTGAGTAGTGACCGGTGAACAATAATTAATACTCACGAAAGTTATTATACAAAAAAGTAAGTGTAGACTGATTTTCATTGAATCAGCATTGCCATTCAACATGGCAATGCTGCCAGCCTTTTGGGCACGTTACCAGTTGATAGCGATGCGGATGAATTTTTCGACGCTCTATAGTATATAACTATATATATATAATTATAATTTTTAGTTCTAAGTATATTGTTTAGGTAGTTTATTATAATTAATTTAAGTAGTTTATGTAAAATTTGTTTTTAGTTAATAAATAAAAATTTAAAGAGTGATTTTAAAATAAATTTGTCATATATGTAAAATGCTCTCGACCTTCAAGACAAGATATATAGTCATAAATTCAGCAACTTTATCTAAACTGCGCAGTCCTTCGAATGTATTACTGTGAGTGACAGGAAGGCACGATGCCAAAGCGAACAAAACAGTCTAGTTCTGCCAGTGACAGGCACAAATCGTTCATTTTTAGTGATGGATTCGTTGAAGGACTCATTCCCAATGTTTGTTTTTATTATCTAGAGCAAATTGAGACGTCTCTGGCTTATTAATAATAAACCAAAGACAGGCCTGCGACTGCTCGACAAATTTCCCCAACGACAGCTGTGATCATCTCAATAATTACAATAAAATTGCGAATCTCAGATGTTTTCCATTTGTCCAATAAAATTATGTTATTCTTTGAATTCGAAAGCTATATTCCCTTCGCCATAAGAATTTAATTGAGAAGGTTTGTGGCTTATATTTGAATAAATTAATTTAAACAAACAGTGCAAGCTGAGTTCATCATATATTTGTGTCACATAATTACAGAATCAGAAAACTCGTATGAAGTTACCAGAAATATCTGATATGTCTATTTTCATATGAAAAATCCTGTATTATGGGATTTAAAAACCTATTTATTATATGACATACTGCAGGATTTTATATGATTACATGTCAAGTGTCTTGTCGAGCTGAGGTTGGGTGGAATTAATAAGCCAAGTTTATGATCTAAGGTATTACCCATTTCAGCACCCTTAAACTTCACAAATTGATATATCTACCAAATAATAACGGGTTCATAACTTAGCTATAAGGAAACTTCAGTTATAAGACGTGGTTTCAGCATAAGTTTTGGCGGTGATGTTGATATTGCTTTTTATTTTAAATAATTATGATCTTGGTAACTTAATAGTGTTTTTGTTTTAAATTCAAACACGTAACTAGGTAGTCTTTAGGTTAGCAATTTTCAGGAAGAGCTATAAACAAGCTTTTGGTGATGATGATAATAATTAATACATAAATTCAATTTTCATAAAGTTTCTCAACGTTTTAACTATCTATGGACGGCTTCAATCTGGTTTAGTGGTCCCAAGTGCGATTGCTGACCATGAGGTTTTGGGTTCGATTCCCAGGTCGGGCGGTGTAATTCAGTTTTTTCTGTTAGGGAAATCTCATTAGCAGCTCAGAGTTTAAAATTATGCGCGGTAGATGGCAATAGGCCTGGGACTTAATAACAGCATTGTTCAAATGTGGGTGTATAATTGTGTACACCTCTGCCTACCCCTTCGGGGAATAAAGGCGTGATGCTATGTTATGTTATACATAAGCTATGTTATTTGCGCCGGAGAAGTATTTAATATCATGACATTCTTCATAGCATAGTTAGAGGGAGAGGTTGCTACAAAATGGCAAAGTACCTCTAAAACCACTTTAACGTAATTTAGTAATTTATTACACTTAGGGGTTGTAACCTTTTATCGAAGAAAATGTTCCGAATATGGATATTGGGCACATTTTCTTCGATAAAAAGTAGGTATTCGTGTAAATCAACACACTATGTATTATTTTATTACTACGTAAACTAGACTGGCGATAGGGTTAATGGATTAATTAAACATTCTGAAAACAAAAATTAAAAATAAAAATCTGAAATACAAGATTAAGTATGTCTATGTAATTAAAAAATATTTTATATAAAATTGTAATATCTTAAGTTTTCGCGATCACTACACATTATAATAAAACAGAACTCAGTCCTCCTGCGACTACGAACGCTGCAAAGTGTTCGAAACGTCAGGAAAAACAAAAAACCAAAAAGTAGTTTTATCATATTATATCAAGTTCTCAAAACATTCTGCGGCCGATGTCTTGTAAACTAACAACTGTTTTACTCCAAGAATTTTCAAGAACCATTCACGTGGAGAAATCTTTCGAAAGTCGCGAACTATGATACTTTAACTTCTGACTTTAGGCTTTTGTGTTCTGATCAATGTTACATTAAGTGATGCTAACTAAGTTGAAACTTATTGTATTTTCAGTAGGTATAGTGAATAAAACCGCCTTTGTCTTGTCCTTATATTCTTACAACAATAGAAGTACTCTGAATAATTGACTGCTCAGTTGCTACGACGTAGCCGACGCAATGTTATCGGTGCTACGTCTGCTACTCCATCTGAGACTACGCTGTTAACTAGCATTTCTCATTACTTTTCTGGCAAACAAATTGTATTTTATTCACTATATTCATTTTGTAAAAGAGTTATATTATTAAGAAGATTGCACTACATACTAAAATGGTACCTTCGGCTCTTCAATCTTATAATATTTTTGATACCCAAATAAGCTATAAAATCAATCATGAAAATTGCTACATTCTTGAAACACATTTAATTCATGTTCTTGTTATGTTAGAACGTCAGAGTAATTTGCATGTTTTACGAGTTATTTGATATCTTATATTTCTTGAACGTGAAGATTTTTGTGTGCTCACTGCTGAGTTTATGAGTATTGGATACGAAATCGAATTAAACTTGTATTGAAGATGCTTTTATGTACCTCGGGGTATTCATGGTCAGAATTATATTTATGTGCGATTTGTTTATGTTGCTATAATATCAAGGATGAATGTTACGGAGTGTAATAAGCAATCCTATTTTAAGATTTTATTGTTTTTTGTTTTTTTGTTTTTTGGAGCATAACTTACTTAGATCTATTTATTGACGGCTGAAGACGGGTAATATTATCCAGGAGTCGTAAAGGCGTCACATGAACATGGATATATCTTAAATGTACACAATGCTGTACTAATAAGCCATTGCCCCATGATACACATACATACCTACGTTCACGTAACAGGCAACCAAATGGTGCCGCTGTCTGTACAGTATAGTGACAGCTTGCATAGTGTACAATAAAACAACTTTGCAGTATTTATGTTCAAAACTAGCTACGTATGGATGCTTCGCACGCCATTAACATTTAAATATCTCAATTCACTTGTTATGCAGCGCGCACATAACCATTACTTTGTATCGTAAATCCCTTTCACACAGGCACTTTTTGCTTCTTCTCGTCAGTTTTATGAAGATGGAAACGTAGGCTTTGGCAAGGGACTGGAGTCTCCTGGACCCACTCCAAGAATCGTAAACTTTATATATTCTGTGAAAGTTTCATGTGACCCACATAAACAGAAAGCAAGATTTGATATTTATACTCAATGTGTACCAGATGTTTTTTATTGTTGATTATATTGTTGGGTCGAGGCGCACATATGGATGTGAACCCATATTATTTGACCTGTGTCAATATCAAACAAGATTTTGTTATATTGTTTGGAATGGTCCAACAGTTTATCTGGGGGCACTTTAGTGTCCCCGCCAAGACGAGCCGAAGGAAACGGGGCACTACCTACCTTTTCTAGAATCGCTTCGTCGTATTTTCGAATCGTCAAAACGTCAGTGTAGATAATTCTAGAAAGCTTTAATTTCCGAAGAAACAACTACAAACTCTGCATCTTGATTCATTATCACACCAAATGTTCCATAAAAACATAAATGTTATGTCACGTAATAGTTCCACGAATATTAACCGACGAAACCATACTTTGCCTTATAGGTAGAGTTATTTTCTATTCATTGTTATAAATGAGGTGAGGTTGGACTAGGCCCTGTGGGCTATGAGGCGTAATACAAATCTGATCTCAACTATGAGTTTGGTTCCACTAGAGATCTCATAACTTTTTAACAGGGAATGCATTATGAACTTGGGAGTCTTGGCAACCAACTTTACATGAAATGTTTTCGGGGGGATTTTAATAGTCTCGTACGCATAAAGCTGCTGATATTTCATAAAAATGAGTTTTTGCCTTAAATCTATAAACTAGTGATGTGTGAGTTTCGTTATTATGGAAGGCCTTACAGATATGGCATGAGTTTTTTTTTGGGAAAACGTTGACCCATTACTTAAAATTTCTTCTGTGCCGTGGATGCGTTTACAAACAGAAATCTTACAGCCACATATAGCGTGACCTATAACAATTTTCTGTATGCTATTCAAATTCAATATAATATTAAATCATATAAGCTTCGTATTAAATGAATGAAGAGGGTATTTGTTCAATTTTAATTATGCAGCTTTTACATCACAAATAATAAAAGAACTTGGTGAATAATTTAAACGATTGTCTGATTTTCATAGAGGTATTAACATAGGATTCCAAGGGCTGTTGTTGCGTTCTATAGATCGCCCACGCGAACCCTTCTGTTGAAAAACTGCGAAATCAAATATGGAATTACGTTTTCTATTGACGTACCTATATTTGAATTATTGATCTATGGACTATTTTTAAAACCCTTTAACAGCTTTACCGCCTACATTTTAATACACCAGACGGGAGCTTGTTCTTCCCGACGTTTCAAGTACTTTGCAGCGTTACTGGTCGCATAGAAACTTATTGATTGTTATTTGTTTTTTTTTAGTTTAGTTTATGTTTTTGTTTATATAATATTTCTATGAAGAATAAAGACAAATATGTAAATGCTACCCAAACTTTATATTAAATTAGTTCATTTAATGAATTAATGCAGAATTCTTGTGCCTATTACAATTTTAAGGTTTTTTTTTTTGCGCGTTTATTAGTAAATTCCATTTATATTTATAAATTTTAATCACAATTGCCCCGACGTGAGTAATAAATGTTGTTAGGTTATGTTGACTAAATTTCTAAATAAATTAAAAGTAAGGAACTATATTGTTCTCATGAGAGCTTTATTAAAAGTCGTAACACGGAGTGTTTTCACGGACGAATGATTTGAAATCCTTAGTATAGATTTGCGGCGTCGGATTTTCATCGCTCGAAATCCATGAAAATCGTCTAAATGTAATTTTCCCCAATACACGCTATGTTCCGACTCGTTTCATTAAATGATCGGCTAACAAATTGCCTAATGGCTCGGCGTTGGATAATCCCGACTGATTAATGTGGCTTCAATTGGTACGTTTATGACCCGCACTTATATTAACTATATTGCATTAAGATTATAATTATTCAAAACGTTATCTGATTAATTATATAAATTAATCGAAATGTTTTATTTAAGTCGTAATGTATATATCGCAGAGAGATAGTAGAACGCACTGTTTTACAATACTGGTAGCTGATTTACAAAACAGCTTTATATACTAATGGAATGCATTGCGCTACGTTTAACAAAACTGCTACCCACGTTTAGAAGTAATGCAGAATGACATAACTACAGTCAGGCAGATTATTTAATCGTTTAAGTATATTAAATGGTCAGTCACAACTCAAGTAAAAGAAAAGATACTGTATTTTGAATTGTCTTTCCGCGGTTGGGTTGACGGAGTCCCGCTTCACGGGGCTCCAATTTTTGTGTCTGTAAAGTCATCCCTAGAAAAATCCTGCAGTTCATAATCGCAAAGTGGCGATCACAATAGACCTTTTATGGTCTAAGTGACACTATAGACACATATAATAATTTTAAAAAATAGGTCAGAACACAAAATTTCCGAGCTTGCTCCGCTCGCTCATGATCCCTATTTAGTATCGATTACTATAGATAGTAGTTTAGTATTAACGTCATTCAGTATTGAGTTTTTTTTTGCTACTGACTAACAAAATATAATAAAGCAAAATTATTGTTGTTAAGACACACAGAGCTATGAGCGACATTTAGAACTAAAATCTACCATCTGACGTTTCATTTCACGCTGTTTTACATAACCACTGATCGTTAACCCGCTGCATTGATAAACGCAAATCTGACGTTTCATATCACGCTGTTTTGTAAAACAGCTGATTCTACAATCCATCTGGGACATATATAATACAACGTTAACGTGTTCTTAATAAAGGAAATATTGTGTTCTGAGGTGTTCATGTATCACAGCCGTTACGAGTAGTCGTAAGCCTGAAAATCTGAGAACCAGTCTTACCACGAGATATCCCATGTTACCCAGTAAATGGGTAGTGAGGGTCAGATAGGCAGTCGCTCCATGTAAAATACCTACTGGTATTAAGCTGCTTCCGGTTAGACTGAAAGCCGACGTCAATGTAGTTGGGAAAAGGTTAGGCAGATTGATTGCTGGACGTTGAGACATGTTTTCGTATCAGTCGAATATATGAAAACAATACCTGAAAGTTTTATGTTTGCATTCAAATTATGTATTGGTTCAGGATTATAATAATAGAGCAAACGATGGGATACATTAATTTACTAGTTATACCAATTTATCTGAATTAATTTACTAGTTATACGAATTTGGAAAACCAATAGCTTATATTAATGGAATTCGAATATGAAATACGGTGCGATTTTTAGAGATACCTACACGTAACTGGTAATATTTTGCTTTTACACGAAACCTTTTAGTTGAATGATATAAAATTATGTGACAAAACCTTTTAGTCACCATAGGAATTCAAGAAAAAAAAAAACAATTTCTCCTTATATTTATCCACGTTGCTCCATAATCCCTAAATGATACAATAATATAAAGTAAGTGAAGTTTTTTGAAGATTCTTCGTTCGCTCGTAACACGTAAATATCATGCTGCAGACGACACGACGCAAATTCTTTAGGAGTTTTATGCATATTAGCATACTCTGCTCCTTAGAGAAAAGTGGCTGCGGTCGTCACTAGATGTAGATATGACGTATTTGACGCATACATAGAGTAAATGTGCTTGGAAACGCTTTTGATGTAAGTGTAATATTTCATAATTTCTGGGATAAGATTAGGTATATCATATCATGAATATTATCATAGCCAAAGGCCAGCAAATAAAAAGAAATCTACAAAGTTATTAGCTTTTTCCTCGACTGTTTTAAAAGCGATCAATTTAATGGGTTTATGATAATGGATTACGGAACACCTTTCTTGCGAGGCCCCTCTCTCTGGATCTGAAAACACGGTTAATTGCTCCCATTATGGTAATTCTATATAAAAATGTTACCGAGAATTCTATTTCATTCTCAGCGCATTTTTTTTTTCTCGCCGTATTATATTTTTCTTGAATATATAGAGAATCAATTTGAGATATTGATAAGATTTTAATATATTTGTGAAATTCGTCTAATTGTCTATAAAAGAGTTTTATGTAAGCATGTGTTCTTTTTTAATACAAACCAAACACTATAGATTGCATAGAAAATCGCCTCGACAACATTGTAAAGTTATTCGTAAAAGCGATGTTACGCATATTCAATAAAATAAAATATCACAGATAAATCTTTGAAAAGCATTAACGCATGCTTAGCGAACTCTAAAGTTATAATTTTAAATGGAAAAAGAATACGGTCGTGAGCAGGATTCGTTCATTTAAAATTATAATCTTATAATATATCACAATAGATGAAGCGAGAATTGATTAATGGAAGTTTACTTAATTAGTGAACTATTGGGTAAAAGGAAGCATTCAGTTCTACGTTTCTATGCAATAATCAACTAATAGCACCATTGATTTTAGTCCGGTGAAACACCTGACCGTGTATTCAACACGAGTATTCCCCTTTGACCAAAACACACTAAGGTTTGTCTATGACTAGAGTGTTACGTGTAGCTAGGTACGTACGTGACTTGCATTCGGGAAATAGTAGATTCTACATCAATGGTATTAAAATCATAGCAAATGGAAATTGGTAGTTAGCAAAACAGGCGTGATTGTATGTATGCAATTTATTTGTGAGCATTACTTGGTAAATAATAATAGAAATAGTAGAACCATCCAATAATATAATTTGTACAAGTAAAGCGTCTTTACAGTTGTCACAAAACTGTCAGTGCTATTGCCTACTCATATAATACAATATATAAAATGTGATAAGATTCTGAAGACTTCTCTGTTAATAATACGGGTACAATAACTCAACATTTGATAAGACAATCTAAGCAAACGACATTACACTAACAGAGGCGTCGCCGCTTGCATTGACATTCTCTATATTTTGTAATGTCTGCGTTGCTTTGTGAGTAACGTTACGTTTCTATACATATCATTACAGCTGTATTCCCCGAACGGGTAGGCAGAGATGTACACAGTCATACACCAACATTTAACCAATGCTGCATGTAATAGGTGTTGAGCCTATTGCCATTTACCGGGCACAATTCCAGACTCCGAGACTTTTCCTGACCCGCGAATCGAATTCGAGACCTCATGCTCAGCAGTTGCGCTTCGGATCACTAGACCAAAGAGGCTGTTAAGCAGTTAGTGCGTACGTACCATAATCGAGCTTTTGATAACTTGTGATTTTTTATGTCAAAATAACGTCGCGTTGTTACGAAGGTAAATATCGCTAAATGTATGGGCTTACTCTGGAAAATAATTCCGCTCGATTGATATCGGAAATATGTTAGTTCGTACTTTTAAAGATTTGGGATAATATGAAGACAAAATGCTTTAAAATTTAATCAACTGTAACGTAGGTAAATTTAATTTAAAATTACGCTTTGTTTTAAGGCGTCTATTTAGTATTGGAATTAGTATTAGTTTCAAGGGTAATCCCACTGGTATTGTTTATGGAAGGTTATATAATTATTAGGATATTCGCGAATTATAATATTTATAAACTCCGCTTAATAGTCATCGCAACGTATCATTCAATGCCACTAAAAAAAATAACGCTACAAAATACAATCATAGAATGGTACAACAATAAATAAACAATCCGTAACAATGAAATGTTGTAAACAGAAAAAAACATTATTTGGAGAAAGGCTACTCGTAAAAAATAAAAGGGTTCTTTGCCCTGCTGTGGATTTATGAGCTCAAATGTTAAGCCCCTATAAATCTGTTCCTAAGATGTTCAGATCGCTAACAAAATACATAGGAAATTAGTAAATAATGAGTCAGAGCAAGTATGTGTAAGGTGATTTGATATATAAGCCCAAATTCTAGAACACGGATAAAATCTGACTTCTGAAATATAAATAACAAATCCGACTAGGTGAAGAACATGTTTTTATTATAGGACAAAAAGGGTAATATTGAATTAAGTTATAACATGTTACAAATAAACGTCTCAAATAAATTAAAGTCAAATATCGCACTTTGCATCCACAGCTAAACATTTACTCTCATCCGCATACACTACGAGTAAAAAAGGTAAGTATAAATGTACGTACAGAGAATAATATGCAAAATTATTTTCATACTAAAAGGTTTTCTTGGAATGGAAACCATTGGTGAGCTAACTTTTCATGCAAATTGTTAGGGATGAGGAAGGGAAGGGATCCCTTAATTTCATATATTCAAGGAACTAGTTAACTCAACAACATAATGTTATTACCAAGTCTAAGAAGAAACCCTAGTACTATACTAATATTTCCGATTATTTTGGCTCCTTATTCTTGTTTATAGTATTTCTCCAACAAGCTTTTCATTTCTACGAAGTTATAAAAACTTTGTTATCTTCTTACTCATTACGGATTTCAATGGCTGTCATAATTCTACCATGTAATTGCTTTTCACCGTTTTTGTCTTATTCAATAATCTCTTGACTTTGTTAACCAGCGGGTTAACGACACCTCACTAATGGGGAGGGTCCTGGCAACACTCGTAAATAACTGAATAACACTTAGTGTTGGAAATTGCTGAACATTTTAGGAGTTTAGGACAACTTTGCGGCCTGATAGAGCAATTATTTCTATTCCAAATGTCAAGGTTAGGTAGGAATCAGCTTTAATTTTGGTCACTTCTATGTAAAACCTTTATGAATGGAATATAATTACTTACATAACAATAATATATTTTTATGTTCGTCTATTTCCACGTTTACTGAAGATAGTGCTATTGTTACGCGAGAGTTTATTTTTAGTAGCTTTCTTTTTCCACCTTTAAAATGTCTTTTTCATATTAGGAAAAATCAAAGGTTTAATTTAATCACACATATTTTAACTCAAGATTTAAAGTAGGGACACGTAAACTACCAAAATGCCTAAAGTATCTAATTTAAACTAATGTCAAAAATAATTAATAAATAATTCGGTTTGATTTTATTATTTAAGTTTTGGATTATGTAAATACACCTATAATTAAACTATGCGTAATTAATTCCACTTATGAGTAAATACTTTAACATTATACAAGTCAACTAATAACAAGTCATTGATTCTCCAAAATTGTTTCCAGGACCAAGGTCCGCAGTATACTTGATGCTTTTCGACACACAAATGATGTTTTTAATCGGACCCTTTTCTTTGTTAAATAAATGAGGTGAATGTAGTTACGGTTAGAAAATACTGAAGGTACATAATTAAAATATATTTAAACCGCCTCGTAAGTTTTGGATGCGGTTTCCATAGTAATATTCGTAGGACTAGTTTTGGGTAAAGAATAATCAGATAACCAGCCCTTATCAACAGTCACCGTATGAGGTGACTGCCTATAATCTACATAATTAAATTTAATTAAATCTATCTGGTCTGATTTGGTCACAGACATTTATGAGATTTCTTTTTCCTTTTTTCAGAAATGCAGTCTCTTACAACAACGAGTCAAGCAAGTCTGTTCCTTGCTGGTGAATAAACATAATATATGGCATACTTTGCAACAAATACAATTTAACTTTTCAACCGCAGTCTGCTTAATATCCATGTTCTGCAAAAGTATTACAGTCCCACGTTCGGTTACAGTAGTGGGTAGGTAGGTAAGTAGCACGCGGTTTAAACTGACTAAATAATAACGAGCGATAAACAGACCTTTACTCTGTGTCACAGTTTTAATGTTTTACCCTCCTGCCCTTTACCGTTTTGTGTATGAGTTTTACGGTTTGTTACGGAGAAGGAATGTGTAAACAATGAACTTTTCGCTTGAACATAATTATAGTGGTTAATAATAACATATTGTTTTGATAAATGCATCCGTTAATTAATTACAAATAAACAAAAATATATCCTTAGGACCTATAGGACATAATATAAAAGCAAAATTGAATGACGAGAATGTTTTTTTTTTGTGTATGGCATCTCGCAAGTCAACCTATGAGGTTGTCGACTGCTTAACCGGGCTTTCCTGTGGTTGCCTTAAAATTTTAAAGCCCCAAGCCAGGGCATTCAACTTATAAACTAAGCGACAACAAGCTAAGGGCACCCCTGCGGGGTACGAGCTTCGGCTTAGGGCGTTGCTGGTGGGAGGACAGCAAGGGACTGGCTGGAACGGATTCAAATCATTATTATTTAGGGACGAATTTAAAGCTACAGGCTCAGCGGCGCGGGCTGGCACGAGCAAGGGTCGGGGAGGAGCGAGAATGAAACCATAAAAGTTTGATATACCCAATCGGAAATCTAGAGGTTGTTTTTCCTATTTTTATCTGTATGTAGGTTCTACAAGTTCTGGTAAGTTTTATCACTTGGAGTATTTTAGTACACCTCAACTCCATGAATACATTTAACCCCAAATCCTTGTGTCCAAGCTCGGTAACAGAGATCAAACAATTTTATTGCTGAACTTTTTTATTTTTATTACTACTTGCAAATATATCGCGGTCTGTAATAAGTATTGTGTAACTGTTTATTGTGGGATACACAATAAACAGCGGTAAGACACTCCTAGATAATACGTCATTGAGCAGTAGGGTTGGGGAAACACGGAAGCACTGTTTCGGGAACAGTTTCCAACATGGCGCCGTGTTTGTGTTTCGTTCGAGGTTTGAATTTCGATGATTTGCTTTGTTGATAGAGTAAGAGATGTGAACTGTAAAATAGTGCTTGATGGCTAAAATGTGTGTCTGTTTGTCCGAACGCTTATAACTTGAAAACCAGTATACTTAATACTTTATTGCATTCTATAATGTGTACATATAACAGATGGTATGTTAAAAAATAGAAACAATTATGGACCCTGTCGGGCACAGCAAAGTTAGATTTATATAGAGGAGAGGATGAAGAGCGCTTTAAAAAAATAATAATTGAAAAAAAAATTAACATAGTTTTGAGTAACATTGAATAGCTAGGTGAAAATTAAGTATTTATATAAATAGTAATTATAGTAATAGTATATATATACCGATTATCACATTAAGGCGCTGAGCAGTGCAACATAAGTTTGTGAGTTTTAATGGTTAACAAACAGTTGAAGAATCTTCCGAATTAGATGACACTTTTACTGCAGCGATATTTCAAGGGTCTTATAAAGTAAATATTGGAGGAATAAGGATCTATCTCTTGGTCAGTATCACATAAAAAAACATAGCACGCCTGTATTCTCCGAAACGGTAGGCAAACTTGTACACAGGTGTACACCCAAACTTCACCATTGCTGTTATTAAGTCCTATGTTATAGGTGGTAAGCCTATTGCCATCTACTGGACACTATCCTAAACTCCCTCACTCAACTCACACAATCACTTTGCTCGACCCGGCAACAGAACCCAGAACCTCATTAAAGCATGCGTAGCGATCGATACGACTAATGCTGCGTTTCAGTCAGCTGTATAGGGGCTGAATAACTAGCGATGACGTCACCAAAGGACGGGGTAGTCAGCGGAGTTCGAGATGGCTTAATTGTTAGAGCGCTGAAGTATTTATCTGAGGGCGCAGGTTCGAATCCTGTCACGACCGTATTCTTCCATCCACAAAAATTTATAACTTCAGTTTCATTATTATCAATATAGACATTATTAATTTCTGACCATATCCAGTTCGTAAGTGCCTCTCTACCTATACTAATAACGACGTATAGTGTATAACTCTTGTTTGTACCTACGTTGCGGTTGGTAAGTTTAAAACTAAAGTGAAGTATTTGGCTTCAGTAACACATGCTCTGTCAACTAGAACGTGACCACTAACTAGCTCTACAAGCTGTATATTACTAAACCAGCTTGAATTTAGGGAATGTTTTGTGAAACACGTCAGTAATTGTCACACAGCTCGGGCAGGAGGTTTCCTCCCAAGTGTCAAGAGGCTTGATAAACATTCCTTTGCTTTAAATTTATTTCCCGACCTCATTGCCTCGAGCATTTTACAAAAATGCGAACGAAATTTGTCCAAGCGTCGTACTTCCTAAATTTTTCACGAGATTCGCTTGGCTTTGCGTAAGCATTTTTATTTAGGTAGTGGTTCAACCACAACTGCATTTATATTGCAAAAACTGTGTGAACAGTAAAAATATTCTACTGTTTTTAAAATGTCGATGTTAGGGGATCCAAAAATAACTTTAATTTACTCTCTATCTATGTAACATTGTGCTTCGTGACAATAAAAGTTTTTCTTTTCTTTTAGAATTGCAAATGTATTACTTTATGAGTTATTATATTAAACACATAATTCTTGTGTTATGATCTCAATTTTCCGCTTGATGATGATGTTTCCGTTTCGTATAAATGTATCGTTTAGTATGTCATAGCAGTGATAACCTAATGGTATGACCGTTGGACTGACAAGTCAAAGGTCGTAAGTTCGATTCTAAGGCACGAACCTGTCTTTTCGAAGTCATGTGCGTGTTATAAATTAATTATCACTTGCTTAAAACGGTAAAGGAAATCATCGTGAGGAAACCAGCACACCTGAGAGGTGTTCTCGATGGCGTGTAAAGCCATGTCAGAGACCTACGGGTGGTTTAAACTCTGACACTAGGTTGTTCATCAACTACACGATAAGAAGAGTATAAATGTGACAATATTTTTTATTGCAACTTATGTGCTTTTAATATTGTTGTATCAACGGCGTTTAGATAAACGCTGTTTGCGAACATTTTAGTACATTTACCTTTCAGTTTACTACTTAACGTTTTTGCTATACCAATAATTTTGTATGGCTTTATGAACTCAAAGTAGGTGATTTAAAAAAAAGTTATTATTATTCATATTAAAGAATTTTGTAGTTTGTGGTAGAAACCAGAGAAACAAACCCTAGAGGGACGTTTACTGGCTATATTATTTAATTTTAATGACTAAACGCTAATTACTGTCCGGAATCTCCTAATACAGGCTTTTGCTTAAAAGGAGGCTCCAATCACAAACTGATTGTAAATAATCTGATAGAGTAATAAACTAATTTGAATTTGAATTGAACTGTCAGATATCAACGTGTTATCAGAGAGTTTACATTTATTCGAATACAAGCTCCAATAAAATTAAATTTTCGGTAAACATTTAGTAAAGAGTTTTATGTTTGCAAAACCTTAATATTGGGTCAGCATTACTTTTGTATGGCATTATGGCTACATGGTTAAATATTACAAGAAAAATGTTCCACTGTTAATTTCGTTCGTTCATCACGTTCTTTGACTAAAACTTTGGTAAAAACTCAGTTAACAGAAAATGAGTATTCACAATTTTTCTTTTGTCTAAGTTTAAGAAGGCCCTTTAGTCTTTTCCTAAAAACGTGATTTTTAAAAACAGTTTTATCTTTGTTCAGAAGTTTTGCCCTAGGTATTAAATTAGACTTGCCCAATTTTTCCTCTGGATGCCAAGTTGTTAATGGTGTCTGTCCAGTACAAATTTAGTAGTTGTGTCTCGGCGACTTTTTTGACTAACAACAACAGTTAAAAAATAAAGTTTAAATTGTGGAAATCATGAAATGTCATGCATAACTACTGACTGCTTCTATGCGCCTTGGAGAGTGAAATGATAACAAAATGAATGCAATGAAAATTTGATTATGAAGGTAAGTAGGTACCCTAAGTATACTGTATTTGTAAGTGTTTTTTTTTATCAAAAATGGATCTGCGTTTGGCCATCAACTCGCCTGATGGTAAGCGACGGTGTGGTCGAGGTTGGACCACGTATATCCAGAATAAATCTATTCACTCTTAAGTAGAGTGGATAGATTTTTGGGGAGTTGATACAACCACCCAGACCCGTCTTCCACAACGGTTGCACCGGACTAAATCCCGAAACACGACTATGTCGGTGGTAGGTAGGTGGGTGGTAACTGGCCGCGGCCGAAGCCTCCCACCAGAGTTTTGGTGCCTGTTTTGCACCACCCAGGGGCCACGTCTAGGGATTCTATTTTAAAGGTGCACTTCAACGGATGAGGGCAACTCAGCCCCCAAAATAGACAGCACACATTTTTGTACAAAAGTATGATCACTGTATCCGAATATTCCAAACAACTCGCTTCGGTTATTTAGGCACGTTTCCTAACTAAAGTATGAAACTATTCGTTCACAATAATTATAACAAAACTAACTTTGCTGTTGCTACAATGGCTGCCTCGATAAAAGCCTTAATTTATATCAAGTTGTCGTTTTGTGATAATACATCGTAGTAACCATAAACGTAGGATAGAACAAGACCTACAAAGCCTACTATGGGAATGGAATCTCTTACGGAAATATCACATGTTAGAAAGAGAAAGCATATTTAGCTTCAGTCAGCACTATTGGCAGATGTTGTTTTCTCCAGTGTCACTGTCAAAAATCGCGCTAACTTATATTTGCTGTATTTTCAGTGAATCCTGTATATTTTAAACAGTTTTAAAATTTATAAGCAATGCCTACGTGTTGTGTTGGTGACTGCGATGTTTCTTATAAAAATAATCCAGAAAAATATTCATTTCACAGGTAAATTGTCAACAACAGCATATATTTTCATGGCCATATTTTGGAAAAATCTGTTTTTTAAAATTTATTTTGAAAACCAAATCCTATCAAGAAAATAGTGAATTTTCTCTATAGTAAAAAACAATAGTCATAAAAGCAATATTGAGAACGTTGTTTATATATAACTTTTCATTTCATGTATACAAAATAGTGACTTGTCAGTGTCGACTATTGTGTCGATGAAATTTTAGAACAAAAAGTTCCGATATCATAATTTATTATTATTGTAGATCTACCAACTAGCTCTGCACATTGATAATTTTTCCAAAATTTTAATTCGGGTACCTAATACTATGAAACCAAAATGTTTCTGCCTATTTGTCGGTGTGTCTGATCGAACGTTTATAACATATAAGAAGCTTAGCGTAGCTTAGTGGCCCAGGTCACGTTATAAATATATTTCATCACGCTATTACAGTAGTCCCCAAATGCGGTTCGAATCCGTACCGCCAACCTACTTTGTGCGGACCTTAGTTTAATAATGATCTAACGAACTGCGCTACCAATATTAATTTTAAAAACAGACCCCGAATGAAACTAGTTGGTGATTCCTGCGCTATCACCTTTAGGCGGAGAGCACTGAGCCTATATGTGATAGCGTAATGAATATGTTGTTTCCATAATTTTTACTACAAATTCAAGAGAATTTTACTATTTTATGATAAAATAAAATATACTTAAAGGTTTCCTGTCGATGCTAAGGAAAAAGAAAAATAGATGAGACTAATTGATAAAGAATAGAATAAAGATAAAGAAGAAAAAGAAGTAATAAGAAAAGATAATAGGATATAACTTTTTTTTTCGGGGGGAAACCTTCAAAAACGCGCCCGGCCTTTATGGATAAGGATTCTTACCTCACTCAAAACCACCTCGGCGGTCACCGCCAGCATATGGAGGGAGGCACTTAAGACACATCCCTGGAGAGACTGTAAAGGGGCTCCCCTAAGCCTCGCTGTACACGATAGCACGTGACCACTATGCCACCGTCTTCTCTGGGATCACGATGGGAAAATAGCGTCCCCTCTCTAAGCACCCGTGACCCCAAAGATAAGATAAGATAGCAGTATCACAAAAGGAAGCCATTTCTCTCCAGTTCCCTAAATCTGCCAGCGTAGACCTCACTACTGCCGGCAGAAATAGATCTCGCCCGATACTGGCTCTGAGTATCCGCCGCTCAGCGGTCTAGGGAGGCCACACTTCAAGCGGGTGCTGGGCTAAGTCCAGACCACCTACACAATGATATATAGGATAGGTAGGTAAAAATCATTCAGTCAATCATCATCTCAATCAGTCATACTCTATACACTACTCAGGGTCCTTAAGAGCTGCTTTCTTAACAAGAAAAAAAGTACCTATTACCAATGAAATATAATTATAGTATGAGCGCATGAAATGTTTTTATTATAATAATGTAATTAATTAATGAAGAGCATTAAATAATGACTACGCTTGTGATTTTAGTTTTATTAACATAATTTGATTGAAAATATTTTCATTTTGTATACCAAGTCTTTACATCAGAAATACTATTTATCGATAATCGATATGTCAATATTTCCACGTTGTACATCACTTTTGCACGCACACATTGACAATTCAAAAACGGTTGCACTTTTTTGAACTCTATGTCCTTCTATGGGGTAGCAAAAATATTCTAATTCTATGGTAGTAACCACAGTAGTTCTTTGTTTTAAAGTAAGTTAAAAGCTATTGTAAATAATAATACTAATAATACTCTTCGCGACCGTATTTCGGTCACGGTGGCCCATCTCAAAGAAGATTAGCCAAGTACGCAGGAGATATTATAGTGCACAAGTGTATGTGCAAATACAGGTGTACTCCCTCTTCCTTCACTCTCATATTCCGATGGGACGGCAATGTAACACGACCGGAGAGAGATCAGGCGCAGGACCAACAGCTTTACGTGCTCTCCGAAGCACGAGGGTGTCACACCACCAACTTCCTGACTCCGGGCTGCTCCTGAGAATTTTCTAACAGAAAATCCAATAACACTTGGCCCGACCTGAGAATTGAACCCAGAACCTCACGCTCAGCAGCCGCGCTTGCGACCACTAGACCAGCGAGGCAGTCAAATATTGTAAATACATGCAAGTGTCTCAAACTTAAATCAAATGTCATGATCCTACTATAATATTTCTCAAAACACTGTTCACTAAAACCGTGTACCAGAACTGAAACTTTACATGACTAGTTCATGTAAAGTTCATGTATGGTCAACATTGTGTTTGCTTTCAGTGTAACATTATTTTTGCTTGATTATAATTTGTGAGTTTTTGGAGATGGGTGTAGTCTATAGGTAAATTCGTAGACAATGTAAAATAATGCTAGGCTGAAAACATTGCATATTTATCCACGCTTCTACAAAATATTTTTTTACAAAATTAGAACGATACTTAATTAACTTTGACTGAATAGGAAATTTTCAGAAACGATACAATATAGCGTGCCCTGAATAGGTTCCGTGACCCGACGCTTCTATTTAATTTGTAAAGAGACTGTATAAATGGGAAGTAATAAACCGAGACGATCCTTAAAATCTAATTACGGAGTTCGGAATAAAGTTTCAGTACAGTTTACTTCGAAATGGTTTTGTTTGTCCTCTTTTCAGTCTTGACTGTAATATCGGTAACTTTGTTAAATACAGAGGGTCGACTTCATTAATGTACAACATTTCTGTCAGATTTTTTTTTCAGACTGTAATTGTTAGTATAGTACTTAATGTATATGACAACACAGAAGGTAAATTTTAAAAAAAAAGGTACTGTATTCCACTGAATATTATTTCTACTACAGAAGAGTAAATTATTTTGTGAAAAACACACTGAAAGTAATTGAGTGCTGTTTAATTATTATGGGACGTTATTAAAGCATTCTTTAATAAAAGGTTTTAGGAATTTAAAGGTTCATTGTTTTAACGTAGAACTATATATATAGTGATTGTAAATAAAATTAATTTGGAAATACAAATTATATTTGGTAATTTCAACTTTATCAAATAATAAGTAATCGCACTCTTTTCCTACTTCTTAGTAGAAATTGAGTATGATATATAATATATATCATACTCAGTTGGTTTACGTACATAATAATCCAAACAAGTCCTTGTCACATCATTAGAAATAATATAATTTGCAGCAAAACTCAACTACCATACAAAACAAATACCTGAAACCCAATAACAAAAAAAACAAAAAACAAACTAACCGAGTAGTGAAATCATTAAGAATACTCTCCTAATTGCTACAGATACGATTAGGTACTACTAACAGCCTTAGCCTCTATTGTCTCGGATACTATCTTGATAAGAACAGCAATAAGACGTAAGATGAGAGCAATGGATTGCTTCTAGCATAGTATTCATGCTTTGGTCAGTTTGAGAATATTAAAATGGAATCCACCGCTCAGATAAAACAGAAACCGTGTATACAAGTTATAGATTGACAAAAGTTTTAATGTCTTTTCTATTCACAAAAAAACTACTTAGAATAAAATTCTATCATGCCTAAACCACTGCTTTGTAGAAAAAAAATTTAGTATGAAATCGCATTTATTCAAATAGTTCGAGCACCGAACATTTCAGGAAAACTTTGGGTTTAGACAAATAGTCGGCAACACGGAGGGACGCGGCGCTGTAATCCCGATGATTGTTGGAACTGTCCCAAGGGATGCGGGCGAGGACATAAGCTTTAGAAATATGCTTACGAGTCGAATAGTCCTGACCCAATAATGGTTATGAAATTACGCAGGGGAGATCTACATTAGGGTTTTTGTGAAATAGAAAAGATTTACTTTTAAAACCTATTTTTAACATAAAGCCTTGTTGTTTAATACCGTGCCGTTGAGAGCACGTTAAGCCGTAGGTCCCGGTTGTCAAATTAAGATCTATGACAGCCGTTACGGGTAGTCAGAAGCCTGAAAATCTGACCACCACTCATACTACTAGATATCGTGTTACCCAGGAACTGGGTTGTGGATGTCAAATAGGCAGTCGCTCTATGTAGAACACTGGTATTAAGCTGCATCCGGTTTGACTGGAAGCCAACCCAATGTAATTGGGGAAAAAGGTAGGCAGATTGATTGAAGCGTTGTTGTTTAAATTCTTATAGGACATTGAGATTTATTAAAGTTGCGTATCACAGGTGTGAGCTGAGACTAAAAACACACTTTTTCGAAGAGTATTAAAATGCATTCCATATATAACAAATCACCACAAGTTTTGCTCTGCAAACTCTCGAAAGTATCCTCAATTTAAACTTCCTAGATACATACAAATTCGGTGAAGCTAATAGACAGATATTAAGTTTTGACTCTGTGTCAACTGCTAGCTTATCACCACGAGGCAGTCCGGTGCCGTCTAAAGTAAAGTTAAACACTATAAATAACCTCCCTATCTACATTCTCCACTCGATTAGCTAATTTCTACTAGAATTTCAAAGGAGTTGCCAAGTCACTTGACCGACTTCGAAAAGATATACTTATGTATGAGAATTTGACCAGATTCCAAGTTTACCAAAGATATTTCATACATACTTGATTAGTTGGCCTTTGAAGGAACATTGGATACGTGTTCTTACTGTAGAAGTACAACATTAGGTAGTTTGTAAGTTTTATGGACATGTTTGTAGAATACTGATGACAATTTTGATATATGCTGATTTGCCTAACGTTATATTTTAATTATAATATTCTTCTTTTTTGTTCTAAGCCTTACTAGGTTCTTCTCTTGTCCCGCACACACATAAAACAATAGCTGAGTTTTTAAAAGTAACAGCCAAAACATTTAAATGTACTGTGATGAAACTGGATGTAAAACATTAAAGGGTGGTGTAATATCAATAATTAAATAGCAAACTGCATTACGATAATGAAGCGGTTTTATTCGTGATCACATTTTACATGGGTTTAAAACAAATTATCAATTAACCATTAACCACCATATTGTGTTAATTTTGATGTGCTTTCAATGTGTGGTTATTGCATATTGGTTAAATTACGAAAAGAAAAATGGCTACCGAACTTTATTTAGGAATAACATCTTTAATATTTATGCCGAAAAAATGCACGTGAGTAGTAACTGGTGAACAATACTTGATAGGAATGTGTCTCACGAAAGTTACTATACAAAAAAAAAACATTAAGAGAGTCTGTGAAATGACTGATAATATTAATCACGATGAGTTGCGGTGTATTGTTTCATCGTCATCATCGTGTGAAATGGCGCTGGTTAATCTATTAATGTCTTATGAGTACGGGATAGATACGGGTCGTAGCTTTTAAAAATAACTAACACTCACCTAAGTTAAAGAAAAAACGTGATAATAAACTATTAAAAAGGTAAGTGGGGTTATTCTTGAAACTACTACCAATTCCAATACAATTCAAATTTTTTATAAACATATTAAAACAATGCGTAATTTTAAAATAAATTTACCTACGAGTACATGAGATTTGCCTAAATTTTAAAGCATGTTTTATTAGATTTATTTTTTAGACATTATGGCATTTAAAAGTACGAACTGACATATTTCCAATGTCAATCGAGCGGAATTATTTTCAAGAGTACTTCTGTTAAAGTGTTTATAAAAAGTATGTTAGGTGTTGATCCTAAGTTAACGTTTAAGCAACGCCTGTAGTCCTTACGCAAAGCCTGCTGATTCCCTAAAAAATGATTTATAATTTAGGCTATAATTGCCATACTGATGTAAATCCTTGAAAATTACTAATATATTTGTCCATTAATATTAGGTAAGAGATGATATGTTTTATAAATACGTTTTCATTGTTAAAAGGTCATGTTAAACAAGTTGTTCGTACGATAAGTCCATCGTAATAATGAACCAAAAATCAATGCTTTAAAATCAAGTAATTTCGGTTAGTGGAGTCTGATGGTAGGATACTATCAGAACCTGGCGCATGGATAAAATTTGGTGTGACATAGCTAGATAGAAGGAGACCGTATCGGAGGCGGTTACCACGAAAAACAGAATTCCCAATGATGGTTGACGTTAGGCAGGCAGCTGGTCATAAAACATTGCCGAAACTTTAGCAGCATGCAATTTCAAAAACAATTAGAAAGTGGAAGAATTATAAATATAAATAGGGATAAGGGCAGGGATGATGATGATCAAAATCAAGCAATTTCGGTTCTGAATTAGAACTTCCGTTAAAGTATCTAAGCTCTTAATTACGGACGTAATATTTTATAAAATGTAACGTCAAGGTGGCCTGACAACCATCCTCTCCGTGGTGACTTAATTAAAATCCAAAGTTCTCCGCTAATGTTTGACACTAATTTATTAGCGGGCTTTTTGAAAATGAATTCATTTAATTTAGTGTACTTATTTATGTCACTTCTTTTTTTAAAGTCATGAAGTATGGAATTCAATTTCCTGATGAAATAATAATTTCTTGGTGATTAGAAGTCACAATAGTGTATATCTATTATCACTACATATATTAAGCTGGTTACTGAAAGAAAATAAATATTTGCTTTCTTTTCCTTTCATTAACCAATTATTTCTATGAATATTACAGCGCTGAATTCAGTATTGATCTTAAACATTACGTCATTTACCATTGTAAACTAGGTATCACGGCATATAATTATATAGATACCGATTTTTTATATAAGATTCCTTCTAAATTATACAATGTCTAAACTAGAATATACCGTGTGCATGGCAATGGTTCAATTTCAAAAAGCCTTTTACACGCATTTGGGTGAGTCAAACAAAGTTTATCAGAGTCAACGTGACAATATAACCTTTTCTAAAAGCTTTTTCTGACAAGTGGTTGTGGACCGCTAACCATTGCAACCATAAACCTTATTTATTCACCGCCGTATCTTTTTCCTAAGGATTGCTTTAATTTTTAACTTTATTATATTCTCATTTATTTTGATAAAATTAAACATAATTACAACTATATATAATTAATGCAATTACTCCAAATGAGTTTAAGCTAGCTCAAATATTAATTATGAAGACGATAATTTTGGAATAATAAGCACATATATTTTTCGGGATTGCCCGACTAGTTTCGAACTTGAACGGAGCCCTTGCGCACCGGGTATCAGTAGCGTCGATGTATCCGTAGTTGGAATACGGTTGCTAGAGGTCGGTTAAATATACCGGTTTTTACGCCGCGGGCAAGAGCTACTCGTAGTTAATCATAAGTAAAGAGTCATTAAAAAAATGTTATCAGCCTTATTTTTGTGAAATATACACCACCACTTGCTGAAATGCCAAATAGGAAATTGTATTTGCCTAATATATCTGATCTAGAAACTTCGTGGACAAGCGTGTCGTAGTTGCGAATAGTTTAGGGGACGCTATGGTTTGGAACGCTTCGTATGTGCCGCAGCATACAACCGAACCAACATTTACGTAGTGAATTAAATTAGTTTTATGTTAAGAACCCAATATTAAAAGTTGAAGAATGTAGTTATCTTGTTAAACAGATAAATTTTTAATGTCGTGAAATGAGCAGTGATAGCTTAGTGGTATGACCGTTGGACTGTCAAGTCAAAGGTCGCAAGTTCGAATCCAAGGTACCACTGACTTTTCGAGTCATGTGCGTATTAGAAATTAATTATCACTTGCTCAAAACGGTGAAGGAAAACAGCGTGAGGAAACCAGCACACTTGAGAGATATTCTCGATAGTCTGTAAAGCCTTGTCAGAGGCCTACGGGCGGTTTATACTCTGATACTAGGTTGTTCATCAACCACACGAAGAAGAAGAAGAAGAATGTAGTGAAATCTCAGCGAGACCTCAGACAACGTCAAATATAGCAATATAATACTCTACATTCAAGTTACCTTCGTACATATAATTAACCGGAACACCAAACTTCACGTTGCGATCAGATAATCTAAATTAGCATTCACAACTTGTGATACCTAATTCAAACACATCGCTCCATTTCCCAAGACGTGAGACGGCTGGTGAGCTGATAATATAATTTCCTTGCAATATGCAACAGACACCGACGATGTGTGATGTCTCATAGTAATATACGGAATTGCTGTATTTGCAAGCGGTAATAACTATTTGGTAGAAATAGTTCGTGTTCTTACTGGTAGTGTGTGTAAGGGTATCGACATTTGCAAGGAATTTAATAACTTCTAAAACAAACAAAGCATTAAATGGAAAAAGAATACGGTCGCGAACAGGATTCGAACCTGCGCCTCCCGGACAAATACTCCAGGCGCTCCGACCTCTAAGCCATCTCGACCTCTGCTCACCACCGCGAATTCTTCTTCCATATTTTAACACGTCTTATGGCGACGTCATTCCAATCAATTCAGTACCTATACAGGCGACCGAACCGACACGATCAACTTTGCAGCTAATACAATGTCGTAAAGAATGCAATTACCTTAATAATTCAAGATAAATCTTTGAAAAGCATTAACGCATGCTTAGCGAACTCTAAAGTAACAATAATAAATGGAAAATAATACGGTCGCAAACAGGACGCGGGTTCGCAGGTTCGAATCCTGTTCGCAACCGTATTCTTTTTTCATTTAATATTATAACTTTAGAGTTCGCTAAGCATGCGTTACTGCTTTTCAAAGATTTATCTCTCGCCTCTTTGATATTACGGTAAATATTAATCATTTTGTGCTTACTGCTCAATAAATAATTATTTTAAATTATAATGATTTAATATATATAGATTACGAGAAGCTTAATAGAGAGGTTGCTATTTAAATATCTAATTAGATATATTAAAAGTGTATAGATATTAGAAAATCTTACCAACCGAACCTGAAACTATGATCATAAAAAAGTTGTTAAGATAAACTTCTGATCGATAAAGAGTAATTTTATATCAGAGAGTGAACAGGTACTTAAAACGAGCGACACGCTCCATGAAGTTGTCGATCGTTTCGAGGCGAAGACTTGCATTTGCATATTATTACATTTCTGGGCGGTGAATAATTGAGAGGTGCGAAATTACTAACTTAGTCGGTGCTGATTTCCAGTTTCAGCATTAATACGTTGGATTTAATAGTTTGATTTTAGATTAGGAGTAAGCATACTAGCTTGAATCGATTAATATCCTTTTTCTATTAAATATTTAGTGTTCGCCTTGAATAACTTAACCATCGACAATGTTCAGTTATGTATAATCCCGTGAGGGCTTACTCTTGAAAATAATTCCGCTTGATTGACATCGGAAATATGTCAGTTCGTACTTTTAAATGCCAAAATATCTAAAAAAATTATTAAAGATTCGGGATATTATGAAACCAAAATGCTTTAAAATTGAGGAAACTGTAATGTAGGTAAATTTATTTTAAAATTACGCGTTGTTTTAAGGTGTCTATTTAATATTGGAATTGGATTGAAATTGGTATTAGGTTCAAGAATAACACCACAGATAACAATGGGCTCAACACTTACATGGGACGACCGTCGAAATCATTTGCTTAAGATATTCTTCCAAATTCCGATATTTTTACGCCCTCTATGTGAACTTCGATACACGTGTTAGTAAAATAAACATGGAATAACAAAGCGAGTCTATAAAAGAGATTCGTGTATTCACAAGTAAATTCCTTTGTGTTCCAATGTAAGTGTAATTTACACATTTCCCTGAGATGTATGAACACGCAGTCGATTTCGTCTGAATACGATTACTAAAGACACTAAGAAAAAGTCGTATTTTACTTAAATAGGTCTAGTATTTTACTCCAGTAACAGTATCCTGTTCATTGTGTTGGTAGTAAGCGCGCTATTCCGTCGCCATTCTTCGCAGGCTCCTTTCTTTGTACAGTCAACTGTCCCCGATGGACGACGTTAAAGTCTCATTATTGCTTGCGGCTGCCAATTAAATAATAACTAGGTAGTTGTCTGGGTACCTTGTTAATTTTCTATTATATTTATGTGTGAAGCAAATGACATTTAGCACAGTGAATATTATTACATAATATTTACATATTGAATAAATGGTAGACAACCATTCAAAAATGTTTGGAAGGAAAAATAAAAGTCTGTTCTAGTTCTAATATGAATAGTGCCAGCTTTCAAGATTAGAAATAAGTTATCCATGTTACTGAATAGATTCACAATTTAAGCAAACCTATTAATTTTACTGAACTTTAAACTAACACTTTCAAGCGTGAACGAACACTTTGCGCATGTCGTATTAATTACAACGCTGCACTTGGAACTCCCCAAGTTCTATCAGCATTATACTTCTTAAGAAAACTAATTAAGAACATAAAGGTTTGCCTAGAATTTAGCAGAATTGCGTGTAGCTTTTTTATCATTTCAAGATTGATAAACTCACAGTGGTTATTAAAGAAAATCTGATGCGGTACAATTCCAACTCACTCATTAACTGGTCACCTACGTATGGAGATAAATCTCCTGTAATAATAGCTAATTATAATTTCAAAGTCAACACATCACACAGTTCACTCACCAGCCTTATAATAGTTGCGATGTTCACTTTGAAAGTAGGTTCAAAGTGAACATCGCAACTATTTTATGGCAGTGAGCAACCGCAATGCTAGTTCGTGAAAAGCGTATCACACGGTTCAGTCTCCCATAATTGCATTCCTATGACCGCCGCAAATCGACAACAATCGACGTAGATCGTGGAAATGTTGTTGGTATATCTACGACCGCTGCAGCCTTTATATGGAATTAGATTAGAAAATATAAAGTGTATGGGATCAATATCCCGCATGTGTTAAAAGTCAATAATTCCATAACCTTTGATTTTACCTGATCGTGTGGTCGTGTACTGGTTTATTGTTGGAATGAAAGCTGAAAGACGAATTAATTAATATACATATAATCACACTTGTTTCTCATTGAGTTAGACAGAGACTATCAATTTCCAACTGCTGCGATTCTCTACATCTTAGGATAAA
Organism: Xylocampa areola; assembly: GCA_935421205.1. Classification (NCBI taxonomy): domain Eukaryota; kingdom Metazoa; phylum Arthropoda; class Insecta; order Lepidoptera; family Noctuidae; genus Xylocampa; species Xylocampa areola. The sequence continues at coordinate 6,039,187 of OW285217.1, read as the reverse complement.
TTAAGCTGAAAATAAACCTATTTTCAGCTGAGGGCTGTCACCCAGAAGCCGGAATTCTAACCAAATCCGCAATATTTTATCAGTATTAGTTCCGTAAAAATAAACCGTCGCATGAACGTATTGATGGAAACGAGAAGGGCAATCAATATTGTCTTACAATTTATATTGAAATTTATTACGATCATTATGGGCAAACTTCTACAGTTAATAAAACTGCCCTGTTAATACCATCACCTTTATAAAATTAATATGGTTCAAATTTAATATCCTCCTCATAATTAAATTGTACAATATTATAATAATACCTGTGGGTTTACTGCTGAAATGAATACCAAATTGCAATCCAATTCCAATATTAAAGAGACGCCTTAAAACAATGCGGAATATTAAAATAATTTTACCTACATTACAGTTGCCTCAATTGTGAAGCATTTTGTCTTATTAGTATCCTGATTCTTTATTATATTTTTATGACATTTGAGCATTTAAAAGTACGAACTGACATATTTCCAATGTCAATCGAGCGGAATTATTTTCATGAGTAAGCCTACTTATAATTTAATATCCCAATTTTGTGCAATTTTGATAAGATTAACTCATTTTAGAAATATATAAATCGGGTCTATATCGCGATATTTTATATAAAAGGCTTTTACGATACCTTTTTGTTTCCCGACGTTTCGACCGAATTGCACCGGCCGTGGTCACGGGCAGACAGTCTGCCCGTGACCACGGCCGACCATTTATATATATATTTCTAAAATGTGTACAAATCGCGAAAGTTTAAAATCAAAGATTAACTCATATAATTTTTGTTTTGTATTAATTTATTTGTTAATTTTCTTTGAAAGGGAGTTTTCAGTTAAGCTAAGAATTAAATGTATATAACAATATTTTTTTAAATAACCATTGTACTAGGAAGACGAAAACTGCTCCTTGAACGGCGAACATTAAGAAAAAAATATATTTGTTGTTAAAATTTGAATTATGGCTTATATGAATCCTTATCACTTACACATTGTCTCCATAAACGGAAATAACCTAATAAATGAAGACCTTATATATTGGTATTGACAATACTGCAGATTAGGACAAGGTCAATTAAAATGTGAAAATAATTAAAGGAAACTTGAAAAGTGCTCATAACGGATCACTTCTGACATCCAATCACAGATTAACACTCAAAAAGTGACCACGTTGGTCTTGGAACAAAGCAAAACAGAATGGAAAAGGAGAAATGGTGACGTAAAACTGTGACGGCATAAACTGCCTCAAGTATTCCTTTGAAGTCGAAGAGAGAACCCGCTTTCCATGATTGCGCGGTCACGTTACGACCGCATTTAAATTTTTTAAGATTCAGACTGTTTTCAGTTTAGCCGAGGTCTTTTGTCATCGTTTCTCGTTGTAAGCAGTTTAATCTGTTGACTCGCTAATTAGCATAAACAATAGAAACAGTATTATAATATAACAACTTTTAACAGAATTAATCGCGTGTATTATTTATTAGGTTTTGTTTTTCTGACATTTCGAACACTTTGCAGCGTTCGTGGTCGCAGGAGGACTAACCAAAAACCAATAATACACGCGATTAATCTGGGTAAAAGTTGTTTTATTATAATGTGTGCGAAAACCTAAGATATTACTATAGAAACAGTTTTGTTATCAAGTACAAATTTGTACTTACTTTAATGAGCAAGGTCGTTTAATGTTGCTGGGTTCGTTCAAATGAATTCATAGTGTATTTAGGAAATAAACTGATTAAATTTGAAAACGTACAACTGATAAGAAACTAAATAAAATAGGCCACTTCGCCACTCAACCTGTATTTTACGTACTTAATGGCTTATAGTCATTATGTACGTAACTAATTAAGTACACAATCCCTGTCTCTAAAATAATATCAAGAGGCCTAATGTATTTTATATTTGCTCGTCGTCGTTTTAATTTAATTCTAAATTAAGAAAACCGTTTTGTATACGTTTTAATTTTCAGGTAAAATAATAATTGCTACGTAATAAGTATGATATTTTATACATAGCGATGTTTATGTAACAGAAGTAACCGTTAGAGTCAACCAACTTTTTGGTTGATCACATAATACATGATTGTAGTGATTCTGATTTACGTAATGTTTATTTTGTTTCGGATGCATGTTTTCTAAAGGGTGTCAAAGGCATTCAGAGATGACCCACTACATATGTTCAGAACAATACCCGCGAACAAAACCTAATATGACGTTAAAATCACAAAATGTTTTATTAATTACTTTAAACTTTATAAAGCATTTAAAAAACAAAGGTGGACTTAATGCCTTAGGCATTCTCTCCCAGTCATAATGTTTTATGTAATTATTTTAATTATGAAACAGTTCAGTGTCGATAGTAATAGTTATTTTAAAAGTAGTACAACAAGTGCATTTATTATGAATTATTGTTCACCGGTTACTACTCACTTGCATTTTTCAGGTTTGCCTGACAAGATTCGATATGCCAATTAAATTGAATTTAAGTTTAAGCGAAGAGTAATTAATGACCGAACCCAACAAACATCTTGCTTGCTAAAGTATTTATTGCGGACACATTGTTTATAGTGTGTAATCACTGCTGTAGAATTTTATATTAGAAAACTAATTATTAGCGGATCACATTTGTCTAGCTTTTAGCTGATTATAATATGTACATATCTAATAAGGAGATCCTGAAAAACGTTTCATCATAGAATCCAAGATAAATATAGCTTCAGAAGAGATGCAAGCAAATATTCAGGGTCAATTAAAACACCGTTTTCACTGACATCAAAAGTGTAATCAATTAACTGAAATCCGAACTCTTGGGGTACAAATAAAAACTAGTCCATATAACCATCGACCTGTTGGCCGGTGCGGATGTATCTTTGTGCATCGCAAAGTAGTTGAAAGATGTATGGACACGATCGGTTGACTCCTTGAATATTTTATAATAATTTGCTACATGGCTTTTGAAGCTAGCAGATTATTTTTTAAGCATGTTACTTTGATTCATTGAATGAAAGATATATTTTGAATTGTGTTCATAGGGCGAGAAAATACATAAACCTTTAATTTATCATGAGAATCATAATTTATTACTACATAAGTAAAAAAATATGGATCTATGTTTGGCCACCAACTCGCCTGATGGTAAGTGACGGTATGGCTGAGGATGGAGCACGTAGATCTGGAAAAAAACTATTCGCTCTAAGTAGAGTGGATAGATTTGGGGAGAACGATAGTTGGGGCGTTGATACAACTGCCCAGACCCGTCTCCCACAACGGTTGCACCGGACTACATCCCGAAACACGACTAGGTCGTTTCACGGCATGGCTTCGTCTGGTGGGTGGTAACCAGCCGCGGCCGAAGCCTCCCACCAGAGCAGTGGTGTGCAGGTTGTATTTAGGTAATTTTTTGAGGTAGGCACTGCCTATTTGCCTATATGCAATGTACGCCACTGCACCAGAGTTATGTTGCCTGTTTTGCACCACCCAGGGGCCACGTGTAGTGAAACCATTTTAAGGGTGCACTCCTACGGACGCGGGCAACTCAGCCTCCAAAAGAGCATCATTGAAGCAAATTATGCTAATCACATTAGTAAATGCGAAAAATATATGGTAGCTACATCAATTAAGAACTTGTTAGCCCATGGTCAATTGATCATGAGCGAGAAAGTGCTATACTAACTTCAGTTAATTATAGCAATAATTAGTTTCGGCGACCCTGCCGGGCTTCGTAGCATACATATTTTCTGTGTGACATACAGATGTGTGACCTTGACAATGATTTGTTTAATAACAAAGTATCTAACTCACAAAACAACGTAAAGTTTTCATGCAATAATCAATCAGTAAGTGAAATTTTACAATTATTTTATAATTATACAAAACGCTTTGTACCAAGTTATGCCACCGTGATAACTAAAACTACTTCTTACACTGCTTTCAAACTATTACACGGGCGTATCAAAGTATCACAAACTTTTAAGTCCTTTACCTTTTTAAGTTCTTCCAGGACCAAGACATCTGTCTTCCTGTTTATTTAATTGTAGGTACTAATCATCATCATATGCCTCTGCGTCTCTCACAGACGATTCATGATGGAATGACTGCGAGACATCACTTTTGCTTGCATAGGAACTATGCATTCCATTTATACACGAAAATACGGAGGTCCTTAAATACTTATTATTCGATATTTGTTCATAATAAATAACGCAAACCTTATCGTGCAGCTAACAAATAGTACTTGTGTGCTCATAATTGGAGCTTGTTTTCCTCATCGTCTAACCCTACATTTTCCTCAATTACTCAGAGCTCTGCTGACCGAACTGCACGCCTGTGTGTCACGTAACTGAGCTAATCAAATTTTCGGTGCCGCAGCGCGTAACCAGAGAGGCTATAACGATAATTTGGCGTGTGACGCAAACATTACGCGGTATTAAGGCCGTTTATTATATCATTGCGAGAGAGAGAGACGCAATGGATCCCTAACCTAGATTTAGTACGTCACTGGTGGTGGTAATTAATTAGAGTTCGATAGATAAATGGCGGGATCCTAACTAAATGGAATCAGTGGATTCGAGTAAATCATCTGTAAGCTTTTAGCTAGCCACGAAACATTAATAAAATCAATCAACACGTGAAGCTCATCAGTGTGGTAATCATCTTCATCAAATCTAAGTAGCAGTGTGTTGAAATACATAAAATATGGCAATGTACAAAATTATCCTGAGTGGTTAGCCAGCATAATTATGCAAAGAAAGAAAGAAAATTTGTTTATTCGCGCTTTAGTGACGCATACTTCCGTTTAGAATATTATTTTTACAATCTATACTCACTTGTTTTTATTATTAAGATTTTATTTTATGTATGTGCGTCACTTTTACGCGAATAAACAGTTTTTCTTTCTTTCTTTTCTTAATGTCGACGTTTTTTAATGTTATTAATTTAACTTTGTACAATAAATTTTAATTATTAAACTAAAACAAATGAAGTAGTGGCAAGGGCGTGCTGATTAATCCTTGTGTTATTATTGATGAATCTTTCAATAAAAGAGTTGTATTATTATCCCACAATCATAATATTCTCAATACCGTTTTACAAACTGGTTATCTGCTACTCGTGAACTATCATAATTTTATTGCACTGCACGTGTTCGGTGTTTATTTAAATTAATCCACCAATGTACATGATCTCAGTATTAGGGATACTCAATTGTTGATTGTTACGCTATAATAGTAATATCAATATAAAGCAATTAATAGACACGATGCTAACATTTCCCTAATTTGTATTTGTATAACGTTGTAGGAATTATATATAAGGTTCTAATTTATTACATAATTTACTTTTAAGGGGTCAATGTGTAATTGATAAGGATTCATTGAAGCCATTTTTTTTCTATATGTTTAATTCCTTAAATAAATAAATTTGACGAGCAGTTTTCGTGTTACTATGGTAATTAAAAATAATTTGTTACATCCATTTAATTCTTAGCTTAAGTGAATGTATTTGACTTCTAGATGAACCCATTCAAACGAATTTATAACCTAATAAATTAGGACCTTATTTAACTTACAAATACTAAACCGAGTAAATCAGTAAACATAAAGAAAAAAAAAAACAACGTAACATAACATCGTAAAATTCACTAACAGACATATCTAGTTCAACTTGCAAAGTATTTGTTAAAAGAATTGACTACATCTATAAAGTCTGATGTATTACTCGCTGGTTTCAGAGGAAAATGCCGAAAGCGGATTGCGACTGATTGAGAAAAAGTCAAACGATATGCCGTCAACATTTAATTTGGTAGTTACTGAGTAAGAAATGTACGTTTTTTATAACTGAACATACTAAAATGGAAAAGTCTTAAGAATACGTATTGTTAGACATAAACCATCTTTATTATGGTACTGTCTTCCTTCTTTCGTTACATTTTATTTTAACTGGTGTCATTTCTTTCTTATTAATTCAAAAACAAATTTTCATCGTGGTAATGAAAAAAATATGATATAAACGCCAAAAATCGAGAGCCATCAAACAAGTCTCCAGAAATTGTGGTCTTGATTAATTAAAAATCTCGTTAATTCGTACATAAAGGCTACGAATTCCTCTGTTTCTTGAATCTTATGTACTCGACTATTGCATTTTATGTAGAGATGCTAATATGATTACATTGAACTAGACGGGTAGTTATTAGGTATCTGAATTACTATCTCGACCGAACACCTACATATTCAATATATCCCCTGACCGCACTTCTCAGCGTCCTCCTGTGCGGTAACATCAGTGTTCGTCGAGATAGCCGAGTTACCACTAAGAGGCAGCGTTGAAGGTTAACTTCTAACATCATATTAATTATTCTACAGTATTTGTAACCTTCTAAGAATTATACAAATCAAAGAAACTTCTGTTTACTTTGCGGATATTAGAGAAATTTAATATCGAAACTTATCAAAATCTCATTTAAGAAGTTCGTTTCATGTGTCACAGATAAGGATGGTAGTCTGATAGTCGCTAATTTCGCTGCGTATGCGATGTTATTCATAAGTTTGAATGGTGGACAATAGTGTGGAAGGCGGGAACAGAAACACTGTTCTTGCTGGTGCTGTTAGTTTAATGTCTTAGGAATAATTAATTTAATTTGGTTAATTCACATAGCAACATCAAAAATGAAAAAAAAAAAAAAGATTGCCTAGAATTATATGATCAACACAGAAAGCTGCCAGTGGATCACTACGAAGGTTTCCAATTCCATCAGGTAGAAAGATGATTATTGTCATCTTTCTACCGGGAGGAATTCTCTCGCCGCCTTACCACATGGGTGTTACACGGTAGGTATACCCGTGCCTGATTGGTCTAGTGGCCGCAAGCGTGACTGCTGACCATGAGGTCCTTCTCATGAGGTTCGATTCCGGAGTCAAGCAAAGCGTAATTGTGTTTTTCTATTACGAAAGTCTCAGTAACAGCCCGGAGTTTAATCTCCGTGGAGATGAGCCACCATGACCGAAAATTTAGTCATGAGTATATTATTATAATACCTGTAACCTTGCGCGTAACGGGGGGGGGGGCATAAGTATTATTTTTGTTGGGTCTCCCCCCTCTTTTTACACCTAACGAAACATTTGGTGTATGTAGTGTGTAGGGAAATCATCTGCAGGAAATCCTGCTTTATAGGTAGACAAATTAATACAAATACGTATCTATGCATATATTTAATTTAAATTGTTTAATTAAACATATATTTTAAATGTTCATGACGTCTTTCGTTAAAGAACTTATTTATGTACACTGTCTTCGATCATTGTTGATCTCAGGCTTGCTGCGCTGGCGTATTGCATGAATACAAACATGTGATTCTAATATAGGTAACTTTTATCGACAACAGGTACCTAAGCAGCGGGGCGGCTGCTCCCCCTCTGCCCTCTGGATATGCCTCTAATTAAACTCATTGGAGTTACATGTGAGATTCTGTGTTATCTAAGAAAATACTTTCAACGTTCGTATAATTTTTTGCCATTATAGGGATTTTTTCTTTTGCCTGTTATTGAAATAAATAAAATTTTATCACCACAATATTTGAAATTATATCTAATACATATTGCTTGGTTAAGGTACGTGTGATAATTTTGTGGGAGACTGGTGCCTAAGCAATTGAACATTCAAGCGGTAACCGTATTGGTGGATGCTCTTTATAGTGCATTTCATCGAGGCACCAAATCCGTCACATGAACTCGGTATGCTCAGGTTTTTTTTTTTTTTGGCTAAACGGCATACAAGCAGAGTATTGCCTGATGGTAAGCGATTACCGCTTGCCCATGGACACTCGCAACACCAGAGGACCCAGAAGTGCGTTGCCGGTCTTTTAAAAAGAGTATGCTTTATAGGAGCGTGTCGCAGGAATGTGACAAAAAAAACTGGTCCTTTTACTTTGTTAAAATGATTTGCAATTACGCATTTCTTAGAATGAGTATGTGGAGCGTGGATTATTACCTATTAATTTCATTCAGGCGTGATTGCCCCACTGCAAGGCAATAGGCCTACTTTACCGCTTTTCACTTCTCTTGGTTCAGTAGTTTTTGTGGTCAATCCTTCAAATATATTTATGTCAAGCTTTTCCCATCTTATTCTTCTAGGCCTGCCGGAACGTAGATTGCAACTTTGATATATGCAATATTGATAAATGAAAAATGATGAAAACGCGTTTGAACTCAGGACTTAAATTAGACGATAAATTTATAAATTGCCGTCACAATTTTACAGCTTTGTAACGATTGCTCAAAATTTATCATATATAACTACCTAATATAATTCAGTCGTCAACATCTCGCAGAGATTGTGAGGTATTAAAATAAATCTACAGAACGAGAACAAATAAATAGTTCGGAAACATCGCAATAGTTGTGCGGTCATATCGACATATGGTACATCTATAAATGAATTCCGATGGGATTTCTAACAGTCCACATGTTTGGTATATAAAGGCTATCGTCTCACATGAGTTGAGACAAGCGGACGTGACCCGAACGCTGTTTTGTTTAAACGCCGACTGTAAACACAAAGTTTACGAGACAATTGTTTTTATGGATGGTGTCCAATAGTTATTAACGGCATCTTGTGTTAATTGTAATGTACCAAATGTAATCTTTATGCGTGAATGCTTTAAGCATCAGACATTTTAATGACATCACATTGCGAGGGAAATGCATGAACGTGGCGTGCCACAAACATCGTATAATTATGGTGTATTTAATGTGTTATATGTTATAAGCCTCTGTTAAGATCCTTTCGAAGGCATTCATGTAAAACGTACCTACTATTTGCATATACTTCTACAAAATGGTTGAAGGGAAAACATCTCGTACTTTATCCTCCAGGGCTGCCCCCTGCAGAAGTAGAATGGATCACTTCACATCTCAGGGGACGCCGCGTGACGTGAACACAGAGAGGAGGTGATCGTGTTAACTCTAATGTATGTACGAACAACACAATGAAATTGTTTACATACTTTCAACATGTACATTGCGTGAAATGGATTAATCTCTGTTAATGTTTAAATATTCTTGCATACATATTTTAATGAACAATGGAAATGTTCGCGCAAATGTTGAGTTTCACTTTTTTAATAGTACCTTCATCCTAAAATTATTGCTTTTTTGTATTCAGATAATATTTAACTATTGTTTTACAAGTATTTACCTTTATTTTATCATTTGGCAATGTTGGTTTTCGGTTATAAAAATTAAGAAGTTATATTTCTCATGTAAATTAATGCTTTGTATTCTTGTTAGGAAAATAAATATCTTAAACCAGAAATGTGAACTTGGTAAAATTGTGGTCGCAAGCGCGGCTGCTGAGCGTGAGCTCTTGGGTTCGATTCCCAGGTCGGGCAAAGTCTTATTGAATTTTTCTGTTAGGAAATTCTCAGTAGCAGCCCGGAGTCAGGAAGTTGGTGGTGTAACACCCCCGTGCTTCGGAGAGCACGTAATGCCGTCGGTTCGGCGCCTTATCTCTCTCTGGTCGTGTCGGATTTCTTTCCCATCGGAATATTAGAGTGAAGGAAGAGGGAGTGCACCTGTGTTTGCGCATACACTTGTGCACTATAATATCTCCTGCGTACTTGGCTAATCTCAGTGGAGATAGGCCGCCGTGACCGAAATACGGTCGGAAGGAGTATATTTAGTATACTATCTATAAGTACAAAAAATATGATTGGGGATTGTTCCAACGAACTTCTAACTAAACTGGACTTATCTTTTATTTTAAAAAGAGTGTCTATGGAGTTTCTTGCCGGCTCTTCTCCATAAGATCAACGCCTTGGAACCGTGCACCTAGTTTTGACTTTTCATAAGTGCCTGTAATATGGTTTATTTGAAATAAAAATATTTGAATTTGAATTTGAATTTCTTGTTACTACATAACTAGTAACCATGAGCCGGACTGAACTGATTGAGCTGACACCATTTGCAAAGCATCCATTGTTAAAACGTTTATTCGACTAAAAGGTAGATACACTTTGGATATTTAATAATTTAAGCTAGTATTCTTTGAAATTCCATTCGTAGTATTTTTATTTTGAAAATTAAGATCGCTGTCTTGAATACATAAAATGGAAATTAATAATATTGATACCTATGGGAGAATTTCCACAGAAATGTTTATATTTCGTGCGAAATAGAAAATATCAAGATACATTAACTATAACTTATAAAATCCATAACAGATCCGGAGGGGGTATCGTATAGTTTTATTGTTTAAGGAAAATGGGCTCCTCTATAAATTTCCTTTTGTCGGTGGAAGGAACTAAGTTTTTAGGGCTATTTTTGTGCAGAATTAAAAAATAACTTTTATTTATTTTATTGATGCGAAAATTCTACAGTTACTACTACAACTCAATAAATTTCGCCTTTCAAAATATTTTCGTTTAAGAAATTATCTCTCTCAGTAGCATTTGGCAACATTGATGGCCTAGTGGTATGACCGTCAAGGATTGCATGTTGGAATCCAAGGCGCGCTCCACTGTCTTTTCAAATTCATGTGGGTACTATTAACAAATTATCAATTGCTTAAAACGGTGAAGGAAAACATCGGGAGGAACACTTGAGAGATCTTCTCGGTGGTGAGTAAAGCCATTTCATAGACCTACGGGTGGTTTAAACTCTGGCACTAAGTTGTTTCATGTACCTAAGTACATACCTACATAGTTGCATGCCAGTCAATTAAATCATTCAACAGTGTCTATTATACAAAAGCTTTTACAAACATACATCCCTTTATCATCATGATATATATATTTTTCAACATACGACCAACGATCACGGCTTAACAATATAGAGATTAAGGGAGTTCCTATTAAAAAAGACGAGAATTTATTCTCGATTGTTGAAGCTATCGGCCGCAAGGTTAATTATAGCTGTCCGAAAACCCAGGTCAACTATATTTCAAGGGTTCCTATTTTCAACTCCAACGAAAAACTCATTATAGTGAGCTTCTTGAACAGATACGTGAAAGAAGATTTTATTGCAGCTGCACGCGCTGATAAGGACTTATCCACATCTGACATCGGTTTTCAGGGCAAACCTCAGCGTGTATATGTAAACGATCATTTGAGTGTTGAATATAAGAAGCTGTTAAGCAGGGTTAAAATCATGGCGAAGGAAAAAAACTATGAGTATGTTTGGGTTAAGCATGGGAAAATTCATATACTAAAAAATAATAATTCAAAAGTACATATCATAAGAAAAGAATCTGATTTAAACAAAATTGTCTAATGTGTTTGCTATATCTTAATATTTCTTTATCAACTAACCGCTTAAAAATACCTCAATTGCCACAAATGTTTAAAATCCTTAGTATGTTAATATTCATTACACTTTTTTGTAAAATGTTTAACACCTCTGCCGCACTAATGAGCCTGACGCCTCTCTTTTGTTTCGTTAAAGTAATCCTTTATATTTATGATCGCGCTGTTTGCTTCAAAGCTACAACACATAATTATATGTTTTACTCGTTCGCACTTGCACACACTACGCATTATTGCTTGCTTTCTCACACAGTTGTTTTCAACTCTAAATTATATTATTCTTGCCCTCGCGCAAAGTTTATTGATTTTTACCCTCTTTATTTGTATGTTATTATGGTTTACCTAAACACACATTTCCATTTCTATCTAATGAAATGTATTGTATTATTATTTTACTTTAACTTATACACTATTAATGTTTCTATTTACAATGGCTAATAATAAAAATAACTTAAATATATATTATCAAAACGTTCGCGGGCTTAGAAGTAAAACAGATACTTTTTATCGTCAAATGCTACTGAACTCATATGATATTATCGTTCTTACTGAGACATGGTTATTGGACGGAGCTTTAAACTCCAAATTGTTTGATGATCGGTATATCGTTTGGCGTCCTGACCGGGATTATGTTTTGACCGGACAAGCACGGGGTGGGGGAGTACTTATCGCTACTCGTGGTGAATTATCAGTTATATGTCAGCCTAGTTTTCATTCCACAGCAGAAGACCTTTGGCTAAGCATACGCATAAAAAATTCGAATACACGAAACTATATTAACTTGCACATCTGTGTTATTTATTTATGTAAACAAAACCTAGGACATTCTTTTTCTTCACAGCTATCTAACTTTCTTTCAAAATTAAACCAAACCGTTATAAATAATACATCTGACATCTTTTTCGTTGCCGGTGACTTTAATATGAGCGGTATCAACTGGGTCCCGTCTGACAATCTATCGTTTGTTCCTTTAAATCCTAAAAGTGGCGATGAAGTTTTGCTCTGCGACGAATTATGTACCCTTGATCTGGGTCAGTATAATGGCGTGCTTAATCAGTTTGGTAAAATCCTTGATCTAGTCCTTTCTAATAAAATGGTCTATGTAACTGAATGTTCAACTCCACTGGTAGCCATGGATGCCTACCATCCTGCACTACTAATTAGTTTGGATTTCGTTGAAACACCTGTGTTGGAGTGTGCACCGCGGACACAATTTCTATTTGATAAGGGTGATTTTGAATCCATCAATAGAGATATTTGTATGACTGACTGGTAGTTAGACTTTTCAGCACGGTCTATTAATGATTCAGTGACCTTTTTTAATCATTCGGTTTTTAATCTACAATTAAAGTATATTCCTCGTAAACTTTTTCGTAATAAAACCTATCCCACCTGGTATAGTTTAGCGCTTATAAAAACAATTAAAGAAAAGCACAAATACTACAAAAGATTTAAGACGTACGGTAATAAATCTGATGAATTAACATTTAGGCTCCTTCGTGAGAGGGTAAAATTACTGGAATCTCAATGTTACTTAAACTACTTAAATCTTACCGAAAAATCTATTAAGACCAACCCCAAATATTTTTGGACTTTTGTTAAAAAGAGACATAACACCAATGCAATTCCAAGTACTTTAAACTATAATAGCAAAGCATTTCGTACCGGTGAATCTATATGTGAGGCGTTTTCCGCATATTTTCATTCTACTTTTCTCGATCTTAGTCTTAATCACAAAGGAGCCCCAATTCACTCTTCCCCTCTTTTCACTGAATCTCGTAACCTCTCGTCTGATATTTGTAGCATCACAGTAAATGTTGAAGAGGTTGTAAACTTGCTTCGTAGATTAGATACATCAAAAGCACCTGGCCCAGATAACATCTCAGCTAAACTTCTTGTACGGTGTGCCCCTTCGATAGCCCAACCTATTTCAATTCTGTTCAGGAAATCATTAGAGACATGTATTGTGCCTCATTTATGGAAGTCGGCTTTTATAACGCCTGTACACAAAAAAGGAGTTAAAACAGATATAATAAATTACAGGCCCATATCCAAACTGTGTATCATAGCCAAGGTTTTTGAAAGGATTATATATAATCAGATCTACTCTGCTCTTAAAAATTCATTTAGTCCTTTTCAACATGGTTTTTTGAAAGGTAGGTCTACCGTCACGAACCTGATGCTACTTAATGATATTATTACCGACGCCATGGATAATAGTAAGCAGGTTGATGTGGTCTACACTGACTACAGTAAGGCCTTTGACAGAATTGACCATAATATCTTATTATCGAAGCTAAATGACATGGGAATACGTGGGGATTTACTCAGATGGTTTTCTTCTTACTTAGAGAACAGGTCGCAAGCTGTAGTATTAAATAATTACATATCAAGCTGGGTCCCTGTCCCTAGTGGGGTTCCTCAGGGTTCATTGCTTGGCCCATTGCTATTTATAGTCTATGTCAACGATATTGATACTTGTCTTATTTCATCCAAATTATTGTGTTTTGCTGACGATATGAAAATTTATGCAACAATATCGTCGACTGAGGATATGAGAGCACTTCAGATAGATCTACAGCGTCTTGAGGAATATTGTCATAGAAATAAACTTGATCTCAATCCCGCTAAATGCGCAGTTATTACATAATCCCGAAAGCGCTTAATTATAGCTACAACATACACCCTTGGTAATCAAGTTCTACCTAGGTGCAATTCCATTCGTGATCTGGGGGTTTATCACGATACCAAACTCACCTTCGAAACACATATTGATGCAATCGTCAATAAAGCATCTAAATCACTGGGTTTCATAATGCGACTATCTAAGTGCTTCACGCAAGCTAAAACTTTAAAAATTCTATACTGCACTTTTGTTAGAAGCCACTTGGAGTACGCGTCTGAAATTTGGAATCCATGTTATCATAAATACATTGACCGTATTGAAAGTATCCAAAGAAGATTTATAAAATATGTATGTTTTCACCAAAAAGTACCGTATCAGTCCGAAAATTACCTTAACCTCTGTAAGAAATACCATATTTTACCGTTAATAAATCGTCGTGAGATCTCTGACTGTGTCTTGTTATTGAAGACCTTCAATAGCAATATAAATAGCTCTGAGATTTTATCCAAATTTTATTTCAATGTGCCATGCAAGCCGAAACGATTTAATCCACCGATATGTGTGCCATTTGCTTCATCAAATTATAGACAAAATTCGTATATTGTGCGTGCAAGTAGAAACATAAATAAGTTGTGTAAACAGTGCGATTTTGATATTTTTACAACTAGTGTATCCTTGGCTAGAAAGTGCTTAAGCTTTAACTTTTTTAATAAATAGGCAATACCTATATTTTGTTTAAACTATGATTGGTGTACCTTATTTGCAGTCATAGTTCTGTTCTTCATACTTGGTTGATAGTACTGTGTAGTTCACAGACAATTTTTGTTACTCAATTTCGTATACGTGGAGACCTGTAATTGGCTGTCAGTCAAACTTTCTATTTTTTATTCTGTATTATCTAGCTGTAAGTCTTCCATATAAATTAAATAAATAAATAAATAAATGATATAACTGAAATGTTGACAGACATATTACCAAAGGATTGAAAGTTCCACCGTAAAGGACCATCAATACGTTTTGTGTTTGCAAACAAATGTTTACATTCGTGAACTCGAACATTGAATCAATCAAATGAAAGTCAGTCCCTCGTGATTGGCCTTTTAGCAGTTTGCTTTATCGAGCAACGATGAGGAAACGAAGCTTCCGTAATTCAACTGCTGAACAAAACGGATTTATTTGCGAACCAATACTGATTGAACCAATAGGTATGAGGCAATACTTACGCTTACAGTCTGATTGAGATGTTATAAATTATAATTATGTATATGATTTTCTGCAAAGTAGCTGTTATCTGTTTCTTGTCTGTGGCGCCGATGGATCAGAAAGGGAAATGACCAGTAATCAGCCGCGGCCGAAGCCTCCCACCAGAGTTGTGTTGCCTGTAGTGTAGGGATTCCATTTTAAGGGGAGACGAGGGCAACTCAGCCACCAAATTATAAAATTATTACCTTTTATATTTAAATGAGATTCTTTAATTAATCAATAAAGATACCTTTTTTTTTATGTGGAGAAATGCCCTCGCATACCGCTCTGACACGGGGAGACAGAGCGGTTATGTGGGACTCGAAACCACTAAAACTCCACAGTATACCTCCTCAGCTGCTTGAGGGCGGGACGCGGGAACGCTCTCGCACACAACCGCGAACCCGCCCGCAGCCGTCCGTTGCCGGACTCTCTCTCACGACACACCAAACGGATGGCGTGACGCAACCACCATGGAGACCATGTGCAATGGGCGCCAGACGACCCCGTGTCTGGACGCCCAAGGTCCCCTGCGACGGGTCAGGTCTGTGGCCCCGCCGCCTGCCACTACGGCCGCAGAGGATAGGGAGAGCGGCGCCTCACTATACCGGCACTCCTCTTCCCCTGCGGCCCCACCGCGTCCGCCATCTAACGGTGGCGGCCCCGTCAAGGCCGCGGAAGGTAGGGAGAGCGGCGTATCGGCACTACTCTCCCGCCGCGGCCCCCATCTCTCAGCTGCGGTGCCGCCCATACGACACCGCAGCCCACCTCAGTTGCGGCACCCCCCATAAGGCCCGCAACCTACGCCGCTCCAACATGGGCTTGCAGGCAAAGCCCAGAGGAGCGGCCCTCCCTGGGTTCCTCTAGATTCACCGTGGGTGACCAAGCCACGGCTACTAGAGCCCCCCCACCACGACAAGGCGGAACCCCTGGGGGGGAATAAAGATACCCTAAGACTTAACCAGAGTGACAAGCTCCAAACAATATGTTGCACATTTGTATTCGCCATCAGTTCCATTTACTTTGATTTAAAGAAAACTAGTTTACCCCCGTGTTTTTCTTTGTAAATGTCTGTCTCCGGCTACATCCAAGTTCGTAACCCCTTCTTTATTATAACTATAACTCATTTAGATAAACCCGTGTCGAGGTGCTTGTGTTATTGTTCTTGTATACAATGCCACTTGTTTATTCCAAAGAGACCTTTCCTTTTCTGTGATAAATAAGTTATATTAAAATCTTTTGGTTTCCTGAACGTAATAGCATAAGTTAAGTCGAGATGGTATAGTTGCAGAGCGCTTGGAGTGTTTTTCTGGTAGGCGCAGGTTCGAATCCTGCTCACTACGGTATTTTTCCGCCTAGCCTATTCCCAATTAGATTGGCTTTCAGTCAAATCAGATGCAGCTTAGTACCATTATTTTATATGAAGCGACTGCCTTTTTGACCTCCATAACCCAGTTATTGGGTACCTAACACGATATCTTGCGGTATGATTGGATGTCAGACTTTCAGGCTTTGATCATAGATCTTAATTTGGCAACCGGGACGACAGTTTAACGTCCTCTCTGAGGCATGAAGCGGTTCAGTATCAAATGATGGTCACTGATCTACAGACCGACTGTGGCAAGCGCAGCTTAACATTGATTGATCGATCTGTGCGCCTGTTACTTAGCCTCTCACCTCTCACTACTGTATTTGTATTTCCACTGAAATGTAGGTTATTGGTATATTGGAAATGTCACAATGTTGCTGCTAATCCTGCACAAAGCATGTTTTCTCAAACTACTATAGCATAACTATAGCATTCGATTAAACCGTATGAGTCCATACGGTTTAATCGAATGCTATAGTTAGTGATTTAATGCGCTTTTTCCTTAGAGAAACTGGATATGCAGTGTTTTTTCTGTTTTGAATATAAATTTTAGCGAATAAAATACTCATACATCACTTTTTTGCAATTATTGCTCTCATTTTATTATAAATTCAATTCACTTATGGTCGAACCTGTCACATTCAATACAAGATAAGGCATATATTGCGGGATGACGTCACGGTTAAGTGGCACCCTTTGTCTGGAGCGGGTACATATCTCGTGACAGCTACATAATATTCACTCCACATTCTTAAATAATTAAGGATGATAAAAAATGCAGGATAAATCACGTATTTAATTATCGGTTACAAAACATTAAATGTATCGTTTTAATTTTATGTAATAACCATTTACCAACGGTTATGATCTCGTAACTTTGAAGTTTCGTTTTTCTTCCTCAATCTCTTTTATTGGAAACAATATATTTTGATGAATTCTTTAAAAAGTTTGTAGAACTTATAGCATTAGAAATAAGACATTAATGTAGTCGAATCCTGAATACTTTTAATTTCCAGTCAACTCATAATTAAAAGATAATTGTCATACGTAAGATAAATAAATAATAAATTTGTCGCATTTTTCATATTGGGACAATGACTTAATCCGCTTGTAAACGGAATTAAAGTTACTCAAGATAATTAATCATAAGAAGTGAAACAGTCTTATAGAGCTTAGTACTTCTTACTGATGTAGCGGAACATAATACATTTTTAGATATTTCATGATAAAATATTCTCTATGTTGAACCCGAGTGTAGCTTTGTGAACAACAAGAAACAAAGCTCCGTAACCTCCGACGTCAAAGTTCCCCGAGAGAATAATAACAAAATATTTTTATATTAAACAGACAATTCGTTTTCCACGATTCCCAGCGCTGAAGATAATATTGACACTGACTTCATTAACATTATCAAGTTATGAAAGTCGCCATCGACGTAAGACTTACAAAAAATTGGCCAATTTTGTACAAACTGTCTAACAAAGGCGAAAATCAGTAAACACGAGGAAGTAAATTGGAAATTAATTTAAACAGTGGAACTTCATTCAATTTTAAAATATTAATTTTGTAATGTGCGTATCAAGCATTTTGATGTTTACCATTTATTTGGAATTGAATATTCCGCGTATTGTTTAATCAGTTTTTGATTTTCCAATGCTATGTTATATTTAACGAGTTTTATTTAAAGACAATAATATTATTTATACTATTACAGTAAACGGTAAAGTATCTAATTGGTAACTTTTTTGGATACATAGCTTATCCCGATTCTGGGATCAAGATTGTGGAATATCATGTATGTAATAAGGAGAGTCTACCCGAAATAAACAGTTGTATAACTTTATCAACTTCATATTCATATGCCAAACACGTTCCCGAGTATTGTTGTCTTACAGATTGTAGTGTTATCATGTTATCTTCAGTCGTGGGTTGTATGTAGGTGGCGACTTGCGAAGGCTCTTCCAGTAAATGTTTACATATCTGCAGACATCATCCGCATATGTTTACCTTTGTTTACACCCACGTTCGTAACGTGTTGGATATTAGTTTTCATGCGGTAAATGGTTCTTTCTTAAACCTTCAAACACTTGATTGGAATAGAAAATAAATAGAAAATTAATTTTTGTTTTTCATACAATAGTTGTTTCGACAGTTGCGAGGTTAAAGTTGAATACGACAAGTTATCAGTGTAGAGCGTGCCTATAAAAATATATATCGTTAATGATGATAGCGGAGGTAGTCAGCAAAGAAAACGCAATAATATATTTTTGGTAATCAATCAATCAAAATAATATTAATTACAGAATGCCTTATAACTAACGTTACTATAGATTAAAATATATAATAAAATTAAGATCAAACTAGAAGCACTTGCACGGATGATGTGCGAGCAAGATATGACTTTCCTACATGGAAATGCTCCCATCAAAATGCTTGAAAATGGGAGAATGGAAACTCTTCGCTACTGTTTTCAGAATGCTGTTGTTACTAGTCCGTAATCTTGCCACTAATGATGCGTTTTTTTTTTCGAATGACCGCATGGAAGCCGTAATAACGATACATTTGTGAAGTAACGTTTGGCCAATGCTTCCTTTTTGTATTTTATCTGCAACTTTTATGTAACTTCCCGCGGTTATCGTTTATCTTCAGCAATCGGATATAATTGGCTATATATATATATTGTATTCATGTTGTGTGGAATTAAACATTGTTTAAGTTATATAATTTTTCTTTTTTAATTTTAAATAGTTGATATTTTAGGGAGAAGAAAGTCTTGACTTAATGGGATATCAACATCTTAGAAATAATGTAACCACTGAATAATATAGCTAATAATGGCTTTTGTAAACACCTAAACATCGTTATCAAAACACACAAACACGTAATATCGTATACAAATTTCACAGTAACGGTAAAAAAACCTTTCTAATATCACTAACCCAAATAAAATTACAACAAAAAATAAAACCCTTTTTTATGTGACATCCTACACAAGTGCGTCCTATTCTCCGAAGATTTTCTGACCCATTTACTTGAACAGTCCGAATTTATTCGGTTAAAGTCAATGGAACAAATGTGCTCTAGTTTCGGCATCTAACTAGCACTGAATGCGTCTATCCACCTCAGGGACTGTTTTGAGTGTTGATAAAATACAGGAAACCCTAATAACAAAAGAGACTGGCTCATAAAACTAGCCTTTGAAATATTGTGTTACCATAATTCGTTCTTTTTAAGTTTTGTACTAAAAATTCACTCAATCGTTAAGGCTTTATCCCTACCGTAGATTATCTAAAGAAGACTGGTGATTTCCTGTTTATTAGTTTTGTTTTTAGAAGACAGGGAATGTAGATAGTAGAGGAAATAAAATAAGAAAAAAAAAAAACACTCAGCTGATCGTCAAAGACCAATACACAGAAATAGGAAATCTTAACAGAATAACCAGATATGATGAAAATTCTTGTAGGACATGTCGGAGCGAGACTTCGTCGGTCCCAGTATTCCAAGTTTACCGCAGTGACGGAGTGAACGTAACTCCGCAATATATTACGAACGTGTTTCACAGACTGCGCATTTTTACATCTCTACCACACATATGTACTCTGAAGAAATTATTTATATTGTTCAGAAATAGGTCACCAGAATAACGCTGTAGCTAAGTGGATTATTATTCTTGTGTTTTAGGGAGGTTCAGGTAGATTGTTAGACTAAATATTTTAGTATTCGCATCTAAAAAGTCGAGTGTTTAATATGTAACTATATCTCAATGGTTGATAAGAACGATGAAAAGTAAATAAGATTATTTGGAATAATTAATACTACTTGATAACTTGCAAAACCCATTTAAAAGAAACAAAGAGAAAATTTTCAAAAGGGAAATCCCTTTAGCGTGAGTCCTTACTAACACAATATTGTCCAAGAAATAATGTTATAAAGTTATAAAGGTAAGAACCAAGTCTCATAAAACTTGGCTTGTTACGTATTCAGCCAATCTTATATCACTCCATGGACCTCTGAATTACGTCACGTTGCCAAATTAATTTGATAAAACCTCTCCTTTGTAATCTTGTACCGCGGAGTTCACATAAAACTTTTGTGCTGTACACTATACATAATTTTAAAATAATTAGGTATCAAAACTCTTAAAATTTGCCGAATTAAACGAAATAATAATAATACCTGGAAATATGTGTAATATATATATTTAATTGATATATTTTCTTAATCTAACCCACGGTTTAAAAAAAAGCCATAAAGCCTTTATCTGCTTAGCCCTAGTTAAAATAAACGGTTTTTTTTTTTTTTAAACGATGCGATATTTCTGCTCTTAATATTCTGTCTCCTTTACTCTTTTTATCTATACTTGTCGTTGTTAACCTGTAACATAGATATGACTGTTTTTAGTACATAATAAAAAACATAAAAAATTTAAAATTAGGTACATAAGCATACAAAATCCATTTTTAGGTGAAGTAACTTTGAATTGAAGTACACGAATCAATATTGTTAATACCTACAGTGTGGGCGAGTCCTTACAGTAAGTTAATATTTGTTCAGCAGATTGCTAACCGACGGTATTAACGAGAAACATTTATTCTAAACCGCTTTCTATATCTCGGAATTGAATGTTATTTCGTAAGTACATACAATAATACAAAGTACTTAGTTTGTTTAATGTAGGTACTTCGTACGAAGGTTCAAAATATAATAATATATATAAGTCTATATGTTCCCATGGGGGCTATGCGGGGTGCCGGCGAACACGGTCCGCGTCGTCAGCGGCCCCTGTTGGCTGTGGCTGCAGCTCGTACACGCGTCACAAGAAATGCCCCTACGCGACGTACTCTCACGCTCCTCAACTCAATAATATCTAGACAAAATGTGGACCTATTCTGTGACAACCTAAACAAAATCATATCTGCTGCTCACGTTCACCTCACATACCATATTTAAAAAAAAAAAAAAAAAAAAAAAAAAAAAAAACATTTTGTATTTGCCATGTTAATTATAATTTAGTAGTAAGTGTTTATATTGAGTTATTGTAACCTGTTTAGTAGACGTGTTGGGTTGACCTGTTAAGTCTACTATGTTTTTAATAAATAAATAAATAAATAAATATAATTTGCAAACTTTTTCGATGATAGCATTTATTTTAGAATCGGTTCTTTTTTTTAAAGTCATACGTATAATAATATTAGGTCCGGTTAGTGGAAAGATTTAGTAATATTTAAATTAATTACAAATTCTATGCCAGCAGTTGCGGTAAAATAAAAAAATAATTTTATTTTATTAATAAATAATAAAATATAATAATAATAATAAAATTTAAATTTATAAGTTATTTGTGATTTAATAAATTTTATTAAAAACTAGGATTAGTGTGTTATCCATGCGCCCGGTTCCGATGTTATCCTACTATCACACCTCACTAATCGGGTGATAATTGTATATTCATCTTGACTCTCACAGGGTTTAGGGTACTTCTATCAGAGTCACATGAGTCCGGATAGACAAGACGGCGGCGGAGTATTCAGTGGTTCGCGAACCCCTATCTATTTTCTACCTCGGGAATTGATTTTTCAACAACTTCTATAATTTCATCTTCAACGCCGCCGCCTTTCCCTTTCTTCACATCATCGGTAACCTCGCAGTAGAATATTGACTGAATTGAACCTTAACACCCACGCCCGCCGGCCCGGGCTATCCATCATATCCCAGATCTTCGGTATAAATCCAATTTCGTCGGCATACAGTATCATGTATTTCCCGCCGCTATAAATGCATATGTATTACGTAAACAATATCATCTGCAGGAACGTAAAACAAATATATCTTTATTATGACGTGAAAAATTGTTAACGTTACTGCCTCGAGCGTTTCACTCTGGAAGGAGGTTAATAATGTGTTACATTACTGTAATTATTCAACGGAACGAGGTTGTCGTCGACTGTACCGTGGCTGCAATGAGAAAATGTTATTGTTTTGTTGACTTATAATGTGGTGGAAGCGAAAATGCTAACAAGCTAAAACATATAACGGCGCTCCGATATTTAAATTAGTGTTAGTTAGTTATGATAGATGTCGCTGTAAGATTAGAGTGTCGTTAATGTGCATTATCTGTAGGTGTCTACGTCACATCCGATCACAGACACTCTGACACAACACCGAGCGATGTGGGCCGTCGGTGACTACTACGGCGAGAGGAGGGAGGACGTTACTACGTTAGTCTATTGCGAGCCGCCGTGGCGAACGGACCTCTACACCCTGACTTATCTAGCCTACCTCTGATTTTATGATATTTGAATACCTACATTGCACATTGTAATATGAAGTGACTCACTACTAATAACTAACCCAAAGTAAACGTGCTCTCAGTGGCGGAGAGCCTTAGTATTGGTTTTATTGACGATTACCTTTGAAATCCTGACAGACATAGAGACCCCCGATCCTATTCTTCAAACCTTTCACCGACATCAGAAGTGAGATGTAATCCAAACCCACCGAGTTGAATAGTAATTAATTTTTGAGAAGAGTATAATATTTTTGACTGACTGACAAAAACGCGATAACAAATTGATGGCGAATACGAAAACTGGTGAGTCGTAACCATTATACTATACCTACTTGCTATATTGTGTGTTTCGTTGTTGTGCTCAACAAAAGAATGTTCATAGATGGAGCGATCTAAATTTGAATTCTAATTTTAAAATTATTACGTCACGTGTGAATATAACATACCCTCGTATGTTTTTCTAATTGGGAGGTACTTGACTTACAATACTAGAAATTATGAAGGTGGACTGTTTTCCTTAGTATGTTGGAATTCTATTTTTAGATTCTGATTTCCTATGAGTAATGAAAAATTATAATCCTACCGATGGGTGTTGAAAGGGGGTGATGGTCATTGTGAACGGGTATGAAAGTATGATTACAAAATGGAAAGTAGTTAATTTTTGTGTCGTACCCTCGGACATTACTTTCCATAATATCCATTCAAATGTGTCTTCGGACAATAGGCAAAAGTTAATTTCATTATTACACTGCCGGTTTATGAGATTCATGTGGTGTGTTGTATTGTGTTAATTAGCCACTGGATTGTGTAATCCCGCGATGATCATGTGTGGTGATCACGTGAAAATGGAATGACCTTATGATAATAACGATGATGATGATTTTTCATAGCGGTGCCCGGGGGCTATGAAGGTTTAGTAGACATAGCTACCACTTTAACTAATAACTTAGAGGAGGCCGTGACGGCGGTCCACGATGAAGCGGGGAGCAGGTACCATTGGGTAATGACAGTGATACCTTGTCGATTTGTAGTTCTGATACTTTTACCGCCAGCTCTGGAATCCTCTCGGCCACTGAGGGTGAAGAATTATAATTAAAGGTAATATTGCTACTAATTAAGCGTAAATTATCTGTGTGAAACTAATCCAAAGAACTGGCCCAAGCTGGTCAACGTTCAATGGTGTGTGTAGTTACGAAGCGTGCTGTGATTGGATCATGTAAGGAACTGGCTTATGCAGGCCGATGTTTCGGATCATATCATTGGACTGATTGTCTAGTCTGTGAGGCTATGAGATCGACTGGAATATTAGTGGTACTAGTGAGTGATCGAAGGGACGCTGATGGGTTGTCCGGTCCGTGTTGTCTGATGAGATGATAACTAGGTCGTAGGGACGCCCATTTCAGTTGTCCGGGTCAGCTCGAAGTGGTTAAGATCGATGTTGTAATTTACATCAGTGATGGTCGAGCGTGAATGAAAAAGGAATGTATCTACCAGTTATAATTTTTTTTTGCAGAATTTGGTAAGCAGTAACTTGAGAGGCAGAAATGCACGAGGACGTGCATATGTCAGTCTGGCCGTAACGGCGCTCCGATATTTAAATTAGTGTTAGTTAGTTATGATAGATGTCGCTGTAAGATTAGAGTGTCGTTAATGTGCATTATCTGTAGGTGTCTACGTCACATCCGATCACAGACACTCTGACACAACACCGAGCGATGTGGGCCGTCGGTGACTACTACGGCGAGAGGAGGGAGGACGTTACTACGTTAGTCTATTGCGAGCCGCCGTGGCGAACGGACCTCTACTCCCTGACTTATCTAGCCTACCTCTGATTTTATGATATTTGAATACCTACATTGTACATTGTAATATGAAGTGACTCACTACTAATAACTAACCCAAAGTAAACGTGCTCTCAGTGGCGGAGAGCCTTAATATTGGTTTTATTGACGATTACCTTTGAAATCCTGACAGACATAGAGACCCCCGATCCTATTTCTTCAAACATATCACCTACACATCGTTTTTTGTAGCAGATATTTAAATATTTTTGTATAAAAACTTTCGTGAGACGTATTCATATCAATTAATGTTCACCGGTTACTACTCACGTGCATTTTTCGGGTTTGCCCAACCAGTTTGACTCGTGACATCGCCGCGAGCTCAGCTCATGACTAAGGACTCCGTTCCTGTTCGAAACTAGTCGGGCAATCCCGAAAAATGCACGTGAGTAGTAACCGGTGAACATTAATTGATGTAGATATTTAAATAATTAGGAGATAAATTAGAAAAAAAAAATAACAGGATTTACTATTCCTAATACTTGTATATGTATATACATATTCGTTGTATGTACGAATTGAGTGTAATTACTCTTACTTTAGGGAATTAAAGCAGTTACCTATAATGAACTGGAGCTCATTATAAATGTCATAATGTATTTTAGTAAACATTACGTGGTATTAAGTTGCGGCAATATCTAAATAAAAAACCGGACAAGTGCGAGTCGGACTCGGCCACCGAAAGTTCCGTACAAATTTGTAGGCATATATTATATATAGTTCAGGAATCGAGTCTCGAAGTTTTTTCCGTGTTTTCCCGAAATTCTGTTTCCAAAACCTGTAAAGAGTATATTTTTTATGATTTTTATTAAAAATGTATAGTTTTCAGATTTTTCTGTGTACTTGTGGTATAAGACGATTACTTGCCAAATGTCATAGTTCTAGGTCAACGAAAAGTACCCTATACATTTTGATTCCCATGAGAGTCGAAATATACAATACGTTTTTTATTTATTTATTTATATATACTCTATTGTACACCAAAGCACTTGGACAAGCACTGACAGACAATAATTGATATTTAAAACATACAACGTTTTTTGTGGTATAAACGGGATATAGCAGGATAGGATACAGCCTTTTTTTATGTTAACTTAGAAGTTTGGTTTTTCCACACTGTAGACCTGAGTATATGGTTTTAATTTCAACTCAATAGTTCACGCGGTCCCGAGATAAAGGGTCATGACAAATAGACGGACAACAGAGGGATCCTATAAGGATTCAGTTTTTTCCTTTTGAGGTACGGAACCCTAAAAAGGTCTTTCACTATGCCTAATCTACTACAAAGGCTTAAAAACTTCCAAGGATTTTTTCAATGTCTTTTTAAGCTGTTGCGTCAGTCATTAGCAGACACAATAGATTTTTATTGTTACAACGTACAGATCTGTACGTTACTGAGCCGAAAGGTTGTTACATGTCTTATTGCCTAGTAGTAATTACAAGTGACGATATTTTAGGCATGCCTTCTAAACTAACATTTATAGACATCCGGAAGTTCCTAGGTATAGAAAAGAGTGTCTCAAACTTCTGGACATTAAACATTTGAAGTGGCTCGCTTTCACGACGCCGGATCCAAAAATGCCCTCCCACTTATACCCTCTGGTTAAACTTTATAACTCAGTCCATTTTAAGAAAATGTGGCGTCATTTATGACAGAATATCTGGAATAACTGACATTTCCTTCTACTTATTTTTCTAGAATTGAAAATTAGGAGTTATTGTTCTTTGCTCGGCTGATGTAAATTAAGTTAGTAACTCAGGAAAAACAGTGTTATTACTTGTATATATTACAGTCAAAACTTATAACCAGTCAAAAGTACTTTTAAATAGCAAAATCAAAAAAATGTAAAGTAAAAAATGTAAAATGTAAGCTTTCGACAATACTTTTACTGAAATTATAGTCAAAACTAGTTTTGCCCAATGGGTCTGGTTAAACGTAGTTAATCATTATAATTTCAGTTCAATTCAAATTCATTTCGGTCTAGGACGTACTAGTTTGGTGTAAATACTTTAGGATAAACTAGTTTGAACTAAGCCGATGTGATTTCGAATTATTATTAAATTACATTCATTCGCCTTCTACGGCCGGGTCGACGAATAGCGGGTAGCGCGGTTTCATATATCCGCGTCTGTAAGGTGACAACAAATCTATACACGAAGGGAATGACGTGTTTAGACGAACCTAACCTGTCCCTGTCGGGGAGCAAGGGGTTCCCAAACTCGCTTTGCTTGCTCACGCGTCCATTATATTGGTTAAAAGTAGTTTTGACTAAGAGCGTCAGTAAAAAAGACTACTAACTACAGATTTTCATATTAAACTTTTTTGACCAACGTGTTCAGTCAAAATTACGTTTGCTTGATTTTTTTTCAGTTTAAAAATACTTTTGACCAATTAAGACTTTTTTTATTGTAACATATATAAAACAACGATAATGTGTCTCGTAATTTTAAAAGTGTTGTAGTAACTCAAGCACCTACATATACCATTGTAATGGCTGAAATTCTTACTATATAATTTAAAGTTCTGTTTAAAATCTATCCATAAACATTCGCCAAATTTCGCCACCTTTTGCCTTTTCACTCGCAAAGCTAAAATCCGCTCAGCATCAACTGCATCTGAAATAGATTGGGAGCTCACCGAGCCGTGACGTAACGCCATTGAAAAACACCAGCGCGTAGAATGGTTTGGTTTGAAGGCAAATCAAATATTGACCGTGGGAGTGCACCGGTGTGGTGTGCCTAGTATGCCGGTCGGAAAATGCGAATTTCAAACTAAACCTTTTAGTTCACTGGCATACAATTTTAACGAAGCTATGTTGAATGACACTTATAAACAAAATTGATTGCGTGGACAGTGTCCTCGTGATGCAATCTGTGTAAGTGATAGTGATTGGATAGGAGGTCAGAGTAAAAAATGTATTTGTTCACATTGGTGGAACAATGTAGGTATATTGAGAGTCCTAGGATTTGTTGTTGCACATGGACGTTCTGGAGCTTGTCTATTAGTAGTTGATCAGTCTAACCGTGGGAGAGCCATGCTTCGGCACGAATGGGCCGGCTCGACCGGATTGATACCACGGCCTCACAGAAAACCGGCGTGAAACAACGCTTGCGTTGTGTTTCGCAGAGTGAGTGAGGGTACCAGAGGCCCAAAACCTTTAAAAGGCCGGCAACGCACTTGCGACTCCTCTGGGGTTGCGGGTGTCCATGGGCGGCGGTAATCGCTTACCATCAGGCGAGCCGTCTGCTCGGTTGCCCCCTATTCCATTAAAAAAAAAAAGGCTTACCCCAAAGACCGATTGCCTTTGGAGGGTCCCGAACAACAAAAAGAAGGATCTCAGATTATTAAGCCATACTGAATATTTTAACTATGGCCACTTCTGTCTCCAGCGTTGTAGCTTTCAACAAACTATTTATAAAATCTGTACTGCCTCGTTATTTTATTGGCACCAAGTGCGACTGCTGAGCATGAGGTCTCGGGTTCGATTCCTGGGTCGGCCAAGATTGTAATGAGATTTTCTGTTAGGAGATTATCAGTAGGAACACGGAGTTTAGAATTGTGCTCGGTAGATGGCAATATCCTCAACACCTACTACATGTGATTTAATAGTATTGCTGAAATGTGGGTGTAAATCTGTGTACACCTCTGCTTATCTCTTTGGGGAATACAGGCGATATGTAATATATGTATTTATAAAAATCACAGCTCTTTCTTTACCTACAATATAATCAGTGTAACAACCATGTTCCAGAAATGTATATTGGAAGTACTATCTATTAAAAATCAACAAAACAAACTCGGAGAATGTTTCAAGTCGTTTTAAACTTAATAAAAGTAAATTATGTGATATTACTTCTTCTGGACTGTCTAATGCATTGCAATAGCATATTCAGCTACATTTTTTTATAGTAATATCTTAAGTTTTCGCGATCACTACACATTATAATAAAAAAACTTTAAAACGGATTAATCGCGTGTATTATTGATTTATATTTTTCCTGACGTTTCGAACAATTTGCAGCGTTCGTGATCGCAGGAGGACTAAGGTGTCAGGCGTCTCAACAGTTTATTTACATGCATTTTTTTTGTACATACAACAGACTTGCGTTCTCAAAAACGTGACGTGAATGGTAATTACCGTTTACACTCCCATATTATTCATGTATACTAATAGGTGTGAGCGTTACGTAACTTATTTGGTTACAATGTTGGCGGTGGTAGTAAGCAGTGATATTCCAGTGGTATGACTGTTGCATTGGCAAGATAAAGGTCACCGGTTCATTTGCAAAGTAACTATATTCTAAATAATAATAATCGCCATTTGCTTGAAGCGGTGAACGAAAACATCGTGAGGAAACCAGTATATCTGAGAGATGTTTTCGATAGTGTTACAAGTTATATCATAAACCTACAGGTGGTTTAAAGACTGACAATAGATAAGTTGTTTATTAATCATATGCTGAGCTCTTGTTGCCGTTATGTTTATTATAATTTTAACAAAAATTGTAGATTGCTGAAGTTTCGACAGCATTCCACCAAATATGTGTAAGAGTTTCTATTTTACTCGTAATATTTGTATAAATTTTTACATAAAAAGTAAAGCATAGTATCGACCCTGTATTCCCCGATGGGTAGGCAAAGGTGTTCACAGTTGTACTCCCACATTTCACCAACGCTGTCCCATGTAGTTTGTGAGCGTATTGCCAACAACCGGGTCCAAATTCAAACTCCGGACTACTCTACTAGAAATTTCTTAGCAGAAAAATACCCCAAATAAATTGGTATAAAGCCAGGGGGATGGTGATGATGATTAAGCTAAAAGCCTGTGTATAATTCAAGATATGTCTTTGAAAAAGCATTAACGCATGCTTAGCGAACTCTAAAGTTACAATATTAAATGGAAAAAGAATACGGTCGCGAACAGGATTCGAACCTGCGCCTCCCGGATAGATACTCCAGGCGCTCTGACCACTAAGCCATCTCGACCTCTGCTCACCACCGCGAATTCTTCTTCCATATTTTAACACGTCTTATGGCGACGTCTTTTTCCATTTAATATTGTAACTTTAGAGTTCGCTAAGCATGCGTTAATGCTTTTTCAAAGACATATCTTGAATTATTAAGTAATTGCATTCTTTACGACATTGTATTAACTGCAAAGTTAGTCGTGTCGGTTCGGTCACTTGTATAGGTACTGAATTGATTGCAATGACGTCGCCATAAGACGTGTTAAAATATGGAAGAAGAATTCGCGGTGGTGAGCAGAGGTCGAGATGGCTTAGTGGTCAGAGCGCCTGGAGTATCTATCCGGGAGGCGCAGGTTCGAATCCTGTTCGCGACCGTATTCTTTTTCCATTTAATATTGTAACTTTAGAGCCTGTGTATAGTTTGTACTGCAAATTAGCCTGAGTGGAGCACTATTAAAAGCTAACTAATGGTAATAAACCTGATCTTAAACATATTGGTCTCTGTTGACCGGATGCACTTTAACCGAAAAAGCGTAATACACATCGTAATTACACGCACAGTACATGCTGTCAACAACCATGCGCTTGTTTCTATATGATTGTGTAAATAAAATAATTGTAATTATACGTTAGTGTTCAAAATGCTTCTTTAAACGAACTGACTTTACGACTCGTCTACGTTTGTAGCATCATATAGCATCGCGCCTGTGCTCCCCCTCCTCAATAACACTGTCCGACCCGGAAATCGAACCCTGAACCTCACGTTCAACAGTCGCCCTTGCGACCACTAGATCGATGAGGCAGTAATTTTACAGTTTCATAGATGATACATGTAGGCCGAAACACTTAGTATGAACCAAACGTTTGGAACATAAGTTCTATGCTATCATTTATCGTGAAAACGTGATACGAACAATAAAAGTATTCGGTATTGTTTCCTCCTTTTTATGTGTCTATTATTATTAGATAAGATTTTCCCCTCCTTTGGTTTGAGGAATGATTTGTGGGCAATAAAAATAGTCAGATATACCATATTTTCTTTGCTTTTGCACTTAGTTCTAGCCGAAGAATTATACATGTAATGGCTGTGAAAACGGCAGTCAAAATGTTTTGAATATGAGTACTTTACCAATATCCACTGCTAACGTCCCGAGTGATGGTTCTATAATACTTGTAGAAATATATAATAGGCCTCTCTCAAGGCCAAATATATAATATATGTTTTATTAAGTGCATGACTGCAATCTGAGATTTGCAGTTTATTGGTAA
Organism: Xylocampa areola; assembly: GCA_935421205.1. Lineage (NCBI taxonomy): Eukaryota > Metazoa > Arthropoda > Insecta > Lepidoptera > Noctuidae > Xylocampa > Xylocampa areola. The sequence goes on along the minus strand of OW285217.1, from coordinate 6,008,268 downwards.
AAACAATGAATATATATACGTATAAGTAACACTCACGTCGGGCAGGCAGGTCGAGCGCGGGCACTCCAAACTTTGGCGGTGCAACTTCACAAAACAAGAAAAGTTTGGATTGACGTTAATAGTAGTTTATTTGTTGGAAATTAGACGATATTTTCTTTTAAGCCTAACTGTAATGCTGTGAGTTGTTATGAATAGGTCATTGTGTAATAACAACGCCTTCATTTGTGTAGCACATATATAAAATAGTTCGAGAACTGGCGTTTAAGATACGAGTTGGATCTTTTGAGTGACTACTAAGTTGGGCGCACAATGTTTTCGCAGCACTGTTGTCTACCAACTTGTCTTTCACTGATATATTAGAAAGCTCGGTATATTTAAATAGTCCACATGTAAGTGCAGTTGCTTCGATCTAGTTTAATTTCAGTAACTTCAACGTTAGGAAACACAAATCCCTAAAAAGGCGAATAAGAAACTCTCTTCATAGAGACAAGGTTTATCCGCTTTTTGTGTTTGTTTCTCTAAACTTTATTGCATTTTGAGTGGCTTAATAATGCGTTTTTCGAATGGAAATGCAAAGAGAATATTTAAATTAATAATAATTGTATTATTTTATTTCTTTTGAGTAGGTAAATTAACAAAAAATTTATTTGTAAGACATAAAAATAACTTTAGCCATTTCCATGAGACATAATAAAATAATAATTAGCCTAGGGCAATGTTTTTTTGTCTTGAAATAAATTGAACTAATATAATGGACAATCTTTTCGTCGGATGCTCGTTTCGAATGGTTTTTTTCCATTTGGTATCCGTGTATTTTTTTTCTGTAATTGCGTTAATGCGGCAGGTGTCAAGCGGCCGAAACCTTCGTCAGCTGACCGTTGAGGTCCATGAGCGGAGCAGTTGCTGAATAGTAGAGGTTAAATTTAATTCGAATGAAGTTTATTTTGTTGGTCAAATCATTAATAATTATTGAATGCATTACATTAATTAGAGTACTTAATATAAAATTGACCAAGCACACATTTTTAAGACTGTAGAAAAAATTATACTGACAAAATTAAAAAAAGAAGAAGAAAATCTAGTCGATCCTATCTTGATGCCAGTCAATTTATTGCAGTTAAATCTAAATATTTTTAGACTTTCTTGTAATGAACTAAACTCGAACACTTATTCGATTTAGGTATTGACTGTGTAGAGGAAAATTTACGCGCATATTTTTGTATGACACTTAGCGCTGGGAACTTTAGTTGTCCCGGACCCCGCACTACAGACGCGTGCATTAGGCTACATTCAAAATATCATAGGACCGCGTGTATTTTCTCAATCATACTGTTTAGCTGTCTCGAACGTTAGAGGACGGAATATACGTCTTGTATGCATATTAAATTTTACAGCCACGATCGTCGACAATTTTGGTAGAATGGTTGAATGTTCATGAAAAAATATTTTCAATTGCTCAAATCGAATTGATCATCAAATTGATTACCCCTACACACTCAAATTCTGTGTTTTTTTTTTCAATTATTTTAAGCAAGCATGTGGCCTCATTCTATTGATGGCGCCGTCACACAGATATCGTACTTAAATCTTTATCTATTGTCGAGCATTCATGATAAAAAAGCGTCGGAATACGTTACGTGTACATTAAATGTTATTATTATGTAGGGTAGGGTTTGTACCTAAATGAACTAAGTATGAGTGATAAAAACCCGCCACCAGTACGCTCTACCAGCAACCGCCTAAATATTTTATTATTTTATTTCATGCAAAATACTGTATTAATTGAACAGTTTTTTACACTCATGCATTTTCCATGTCGATGAATTATCTTCATGCTATCAGTTACCAGAGCTGGCAATTGTATATGCAATGACACGTGTGTCAGGTTCACAGCTACGCTTCATCTGCGTAGCAGGACAAAGAGTACAATGTAGCATGATAAATTAATGTATCGCCAGTAAAACAATTTTGCTGAAGGCGTATACTATCAAATGACAAAGATCTACTACTGATTTGAGTCCTAGAATTACCCTTGTAAGTAACTGTCAGTCAATCAACACTCTCTTACGAACAAATGTTCTTCTACATATAAACGGGCGGAACGGTGATCTCTATCTGCGAACCAGAAAGAATTTTATAGTTATAGTAAAATTTAAAAAATTGCGTTCTAAAATTTCTTGCGATCCTTTAATGTTATCTCAGTTATAATATTTTAAATATGCTAAATCAAAAGAAATTAGTTAGTAAAGGAATTATCTCTAACTACCACAATAATCATCATAACTGCACTATTGCCAGTTGACTATGTCCCGTCAACCGCACACATTATTAGCTTCAGTTGAAATAATTCAATGTAAATTGTCTTCGTCTGTTGACTCGGTTTTGCTGCTGAATATGTCGCACAGAAATTACAAGTATAAATATGGATACACAACGTAATTCGAGTGAAAATCCAAGTTTAAAAGAGAATATCGAAAGTTATTATATTAAAATGGTAAAAGAATACGGTCGCGAGCAGGATTCTATTTCCATTTTAATATAATAACCTTTAGAGTTCGCTAAGCATGCGTTAATGCTTTTCAAAGATTTATCTTTAAAAGAATATCGAATTAGTAATATTTATTTAAACTATTCTTGCTTTTCCATCACACAATATTGTTTAATGATAAAAATATTGCGATAATAAACCATTTTTGTATAATAACTTTCGTGAGACATATTCATATCAATCATTGTTCACCGGTTACTACTCACGTGCATTTCTCGGGAATTGCCCGACTAGTTTCGAACTAGAACGGAGCCCTTAGTCATGAGCTGAGCCCGCGGCGAAGTCGCGAGACAAACTGGAGCTGCATCGCGCCGCGTATCGTTGCGCTCGCGCCGATGATGCGCTCGGTGTCGGAAGTATTCGTGGATTTCCGCCATTCGTCGTGTCCGAGATGTTGTTTTTATAATGTCTGTCGGTGCATACCGCGCTAACTGTGTCACACTCCAGGCACAACTCACTTTTATATAACGTGGACTTTAGAGCTGGTTTCCAAGCAGGAGGCAACGTCCAACCACTGTCTCTGTTGAAATTCGGGCGACGGCTTATTTCGATAGCTTCACGTACTTTTCGCGGCACGAAATATTTCTCCCTCGCTAGTACGGATGCTTTATCGAAACGTATGAAATGTGCCGCGCCCGTGCTGCATGCGTGTTCTGCAACAGCTGACTTGTTGGTGTCCATACTCTTCATACTACGTATGTGTTCATTCAGCCTGGTTGCGATATTGCGACGAGTTTCCCCAATATAACTCAAGCCAAAGTCGCACGGTATTATGTAAACGCCGGGGACGCCTAGAGGATCTTTATCTTTTGGTGACCGTAAAAGTTGTCGTAGCTGTCCGGGTGGGCGGTAGACCGTTTTAATGCTATATCTACGTCGGAGCATATGGCCTATTTTATCTGTGACTCCTCGAACACCGACACCGAGCGCATCATCGGCGCGAGCGCAACGATACGCGGCGCGATGCAGCTCCAGTTTGACTCGCGACTTCGCCGCGGGCTCAGCTCATGACTAAGGGCTCCGTTCGAGTTCGAAACTAGTCGGGCAATTCCCGAGAAATGCACGTGAGTAGTAACCGGTGAACAATGATTGATATGAATATGTCTCACGAAAGTTATTATACAAAAATAGTAAACCGCTACGGTGCGGCAGTGCTAAACAAAGTGAAGGAGTTTACGCGAACGAGAATGAAACGTAAGAAACTTGAGTGCGGGTTAGAATTTCTAGTGCAGTGCCGGGATAATGGTGTAGTGCCGAAGTTCGCTCAAATCAAACCCATAAAATGCGTTCGAGATTACGATACATTCTTTCGGGTCGCGAGTGAAAAATTGTTGTGCCGTGTGATATGCGACTACCGCCGTAAATTTATATCTGCAAATATTTGTATGTATGAATTACATTTACAGTTATCGCGGTTATTGGATGCGGAAATGTGGAATGTGCTGGATGCGATGACACATAGTCGAACTATGACCATCGGTTTAAATATCAGTAAAAGGCAAAGTAATAAGTTGACGAACCTAATTAAAAATGTGAGCAATCAGTCACATACTCACAACTATGCTAATTTTAATAGTAATTTAGTAACGGTCGTCAATTTATCTTCAAAACCATTGCCTGAGGAAACCAAAATGGCCTTGTCTAGAGGGCTCAATTTTGCGCCTGCTCCTCGAAAAATACCAGTCGAGGACATAATCACCAACATTGAGAACACGATTGTGCGTAATAGGATTCCTCACGGGGATGCAGAGTGCCTGCGACAAGATGTGTCATCGCTATTACGTAAGTCATCCCCACCAAAAAGTAACATGAGCCACCAGGAAATCGTGGCTCTTCGTAATTTACGTAATAATCCAGATCTGCTAGTGTTGCCAGCAGATAAAGGTAATGCAACTGTTGTCGTCGATACCGAAGCGTATGATAGGAAAATCACGGAACTGGTGAGCGACACGGTTGTTTACAAGAAGGTTACCTACAACCCGTCTGCCAGGGTGACCACCAAGGTCATTAAATTATTACAAGACCTGGATAACAGTGAACTGCTGTCAACGCTACGACCACATAACCCTACACCACCCAAGATATATGGTTTGCCAAAGATTCACAAGCCGAATTGGCCCTTTAGACCCATAGTAAGCCAGATAGACGCACCTACATACAAACTATCGCGACATATGGCCACTACACTGCAACCATATACTGGGAAAACAAGCAGCTTCATAAAGGACTCAAGACACTTTGTCACTTTACTATCGGACGTGCAGCTAAAGGACACAGAATTGATGGTCAGCTTTGATATCACTTCCCTATTTACCAATGTACCAGTGAATGAGGTCATAAACATTATTTCAACCCAACTGAGTGGTGCTAGTTTACCTACTGGATACATTGAGTGTATAAAATACTGCCTGAAAAGTGGCTATTTTGTGTGGAAGAGTGAGTTCTACCTGCAAGTAGATGGAGTGGCAATGGGCTCACCGATAGCGCCGGTAGTAGCCAACATCTTTATGGAGTGGTTTGAAAACCAGGTCTTGGAGTCCGCAAAAACAAGACCTAGATACTGGTGGCGATACGTGGACGATATTTTCGCTATTGTCGACCGGGACACGCTGGGGGAATTTACGAGGCACCTAAACGGGATACACGCAAAGATGGCAGCCACGGTTGAAGAAGAAAATAATGGAGTTCTGCCATTCTTGGATGTTCTCGTCATCCGTGAACCTAGCGGTCATGTGTCCCATACTGTCTTCAGGAAACCGACACATACTGACCGGTACCTACGAGCAGACTCTCATCATCACCCGTCACACTTATCATCCGTACCTAGAACATTGATAGACCGGGCTTTCAGTTTGTGCGATCCTCAGTACGTGGACGCAGAACTATGTCATCTACAAGAGGTACTGGAGAGCAACGGGTATCAGTGGCGTCGATGTATCCGTAGTTTCAATACGGTGGACAGGGGTCGTGGACGACCAGCGGGCGCAGAACGTACTCCAGCATTTTTACCATTTGTTCGAGGAGTCACAGATAAAATAGGCCATATGCTCCGACGTAGATATAGCATTAAAACGGTCTACCGCCCACCCGGACAGCTACGACAACTTTTACGGTCACCAAAAGATAAAGATCCTCTAGGCGTCCCCGGCGTTTACATAATACCGTGCGACTGTGGCTTGAGTTATATTGGGGAAACTCGTCGCAATATCGCAACCAGGCTGAATGAACACATACGTAGTATGAAGAGTATGGACACCAACAAGTCAGCAGTTGCAGAACACGCATGCAGCACGGGCGCGGCACATTTCATACGTTTCGATAAAGCATCCGTACTAGCGAGGGAGAAATATTTCGTGCCGCGAAAAGTACGTGAAGCTATCGAAATAAGCCGTCGCCCGAATTTCAACAGAGATAGTGGTTGGACGTTGCCTCCTGCTTGGAAACCAGCTCTAAAGTCCACGTTATATAAAAGTGAGTTGTGCCTGGAGTGTGACACAGTTAGCGCGGTATGCACCGACAGACATTATAAAAACAACATCTCGGACACGACGAATGGCGGAAATCCACGAATACTTCCGACACCGAGCGCATCATCGGCGCGAGCGCAACGATACGCGGCGCGATGCAGCTCCAGTTTGACTCGCGACTTCGCCGCGGGCTCAGCTCGTGACTAAGGGCTCCGTTCGAGTTCGAAACTAGTCGGGCAATTCCCGAGAAATGCACGTGAGTAGTAACCGGTGAACAATGATTGATAATAAACCAGTTAAGCAAGCTTTTGTATGCTATTTCCCAACCTACTAACTTCAGTACTTGAACGTGTGAAATCTCCATATTTTTAGATAAAAAGCTTTTGTTCATTAGCTTACCATCTCCGGCGAAATGAAAACCATTTAAATGACCTCACCGCTTATAAAAGGGTGCTCCGGATTCATAATACATCAGCTGTGTAGAGATAAGTCTGCGTAATCCACGGCCCTCGTGTGTGCTGGTCATATTAATTAAATATTAAAGGTGTTCAGGTTAATCTGTTGGATTTTCAATCGTGTGTTATGTTAATCTGGTTTTGGAAATTCATCGCTGCGATTTTGTTCGTTGAACCATTGATCTATGTTATTAGCATTTTTGTGGTTAGTAACTAACTCTATTTTGTTAGAGATTTTTATATTAGAAGCCCTTATCACATCATGGTTCACACCGTAACTAAAACCGGAATTTACTATACTGTGAAAACTATAATTATTTTCTTGTAATGAACAATAACCGGAAATTGTTTGGAGCTGAAAATTAATTTAAAAACTACTATTAAGACTATTAATTTCAGTTATATGAAATATTCAACTTGATAGATGGAGAAATAAATTAATTGAACCAATAACATGAACAAGAACGGAGCTTGAACCCGCGACCTTTGACGTTCCGTGTCATCACTCTACCAACTGAGCTACCTTGTCGTGTTCAAACCTATTGAATTATCAATCCTCTTTGTATACGTCTTAAGGAGACGCCTGGTGATATTTATCTAGTAATCATTTACAGATTTACTAAACTCAGCGTTACCATTTTGCAGTTGTAAATCGCCGAACAACATCCCAATCCTTTATAAATCATATATAATTATATTTTTTTAATACATGTTGAGGCCATGTAACGCTGAGTTTAGTAAATCTGTAAATGATTACTAGATAAATATCACCAGGCGTCTCCTTAAGACGTATACAAAGAGGATTGAAAATTCAATAGGTTTGAACACGACAAGGTAGCTCAGTTGGTAGAGTGATGACACGGAACGTCAAAGGTCGCGTGTTCAAGCCCCGTTCTTGTCTATTATTTTTTCAATGTTTCTTTGAAAAATAGAATTAATATAGGCATTACATGGCCTCAACATGTATTAAAAAATATAATTATATATGAACAATAACATGAACTTATGTATAACAACAATGAATCCATTTTGCACTAAATGATTCACCCACTATATACAGATAGAACTTAAATAAGTTAGGTAATAAATTATGCATTTACGGCACACGTTGCCGTCAGACTAGAAGGAAATGCATAAAACTTTAATTAGCAGATTTTCCTCTAAAACTTTTAATAATTTAATTTAAGAATATTGGTATGATATTCTCGTCTAATAATATCTTAGGTTTTCGCGATCACTACACATTATAATCAAACAACTTCTGAGGGCTGACGTCTGTCCTCCTGCGACAACGAACGCAGCAAAGTGTTCGAAACGTCAGGAAAAACAAAAACCAATAATACAGGCGATTAATCCGGTTAAAAGTTGTTTTATATGGATATTCACGTCTGTTTGTACCGCAAAAATTTTCGATGTGCTTACTATAAGCTAGTGTAATGTTTGCTTTTTACTTAAGAGTACATTCCAGTTTGATCAGATTTACTTAATTTATTCCTTTGAGATTTAATATTTGAAATATTTGAGTAGCCTTACCTTTATAAAAAGCTACATAAGTAAGGCCTTCTCGCCGAAAGACCTTCAGAGAAGACTTTTCTTATTGTTTGACGTCTTCTTTCGTATTTTTGTTCCATACACGTGAGGTCATTTAAAAAATAAGTAGGTATTTGCAGAGGCTTGATGGGATTATGCTAATAATGATATGCTTGCATTTTCAATTATAATTGAACAGTAAATTTATTTTTAATAAGTAAGTAAACATTACACATGTTTGATGGAATCAGATTAAAATTTATGCCGCAATCCACAGTTAATGAAGATAAGAGTAAGCTATTGAACTTCATGACCACATCAAAGGGATCACTGTTCTAAAGCTCAAATCCACAAGTTAAACAGTTCTTGTCTCAAGTGGTAAGGCGACAGACAAGCGGATTGCGGCCGCCATCGGTCATCTTAATATCAAAACAGTAACATCGAGTACAATAGACTCGATACAAGGTTTTAACCACAAACGATTATGTAGGGCCAAGGAAAAGAGCGTGAAAATTGGGCTATTAATTTAGATAGGGATGATATGCGGCTTCATTCAAGTCGGAAAAAGAAAGCAATCTATGAGAAATCGTTATGCGTAAGGCATTTTGATTAACAGTACCATATAAATAATTATGTGTTGTTGATTGGTCTGGACCAATAAATAAAAGAAATAATACTGTTGGAGAACTGGGAATAGTCGTGCAATAGGAGATAATTTCTCAATGTATTTTTTAATGTTTTGAATAATGGAATCTTCGTAGTAACGGCGACGGCAATGAAAAAGTATAATATCCGTTTAAAATATTTTTTATTGCTAAGAAGAAATTTGGTTCCAATAGAATACCTAAAGGTTACGTCAATATTACTCGGGAGATCAAATAGACTTTCTTGTCAACTAAATACTGCGTAGGAGGATGTATTTTGTAGTAAACTGTTTGGAATTACGTGGGTTTTGTACAAACATTAATATTGTAATTACGTTTTGCAAATTTTGAAAGTCCAATAAATAAAATACTCGTATTTAAGTATACTCCTGGCGCTCTGCTAATTGAGCTATCCCGACCTCTGCGCATTACCATATTCTTCTTCGATATTTTAATACGACCTATGGTGACGTCATCGCTATGTGTAAGAATTGAATAAATGGTTGGAATTTTATAAATATAGAGGGACTGAATAGATAGCAATTACGTCATCAAAAAACACGTTAAAATGTGGAAGAAGAATTCATGGTACTGAGCAGAGTTCAAGATGGCTTAGTGGTCAGAGCGCCTGGAGTATTTATCCAGGAGGCGCAGGTTTGAATCCTGCTCGCGATCGTTTTAGAGTTCGCTAAGCATGCGTTAATGCATTTCAAAGATTTATCTTTAATTGTTAAGGTAATTGCATCTTCACGACGTTGTATTAACTGCAAAGTTAGTAGTGTTGGTTCGGTTCCCTGTGTACGGACTGAATAGATAGCAATGACGTCACTAAAAAAGACGTGTTAAAACGTGGAAGAAGAATTCACGGTAGTGAGCAGAGGTCGAGATCGCTTAGTGGTCACAGCGGAGTATTTATCGGGGAGGCGCAGGTTCGAATCCTGCTCGTCACCGTATTCTTTTTCCATTTAATACTTTAAAGCTTGATTGTAAATAATAAATATCTCATCGTCCATCACTCTAACGAATCCCATCAGTTTAAATGATCTCCAAAATAATACAATTTTGGAGTACTGAACATAGAATCAGGTAAGAAATATAAATATTGACGATATGTAAAAAGGACACCATCAAACCAAGACTGTAGCTGATAACGATACTTTGAACAACGTAGTATTCAGAAAAAATATTATAAGGAAGGTTTCCTATAATTTTCAATTACTCCCAGTTCACAACTACAAGCAAGAAAACTATCGTACCAGTACCGTACAATTATCGTACATGTAGCAAAATAAGTCGTATTAAATGTGATATCAATATTTTTGCATAAGCCTTTAAGCAAAATTCACGTACTTTTCAAAATAGTCAATATAATTAATGAATATATAGCATAATGAAAATTATAGTACCATCTGCGTACGATAATAATGATATCGTACATTGTCCGTAGGCATGAAATTATCATATAAGTAGGTACGATAATTATCGTACGGGTGCGAACACTGATTACTCCTAACTTTTGATCATCTTATCTACGTACCATCTTAACTGCCTCGTTGGTCTAGTGGTCCCAAGCGCATGGTTTGGGTTTCGATTCCCGGGTCGGGGAAATTGTTATTGAGTTTTTCTGTTAGAAACATCTCAGTAGCAGCCCGGAGTTTGGAGCCCGGTAGTTATAGCAATAGGCTCACCACCTATTACATGGGACGTAATAACAGCATTGGTGAAATATGGGTGTACAATGTGTACACCTCTGCATACCCCTTAGGGGAATACAGGCGTGATGCTATGTATGTATGTATTAACTACGTTTCGAGTGGTTCCTCCTGATGGTCTGACTAAAGAATTCTTAAAATTGTTTACCAAACTTAACCAAACAGGTGTAAAACAAAAAGAAAAATATAATTTCGGTGTCGTTTAAAAGTTTTACCCGTAATCATATTAACATCTTAAGAGGCTCTCGCTAAGCGACTGGATCCTTACTCTAGAGCCCTAAACGCCGGCAGCGTGGTCCGTGTTCCCTATATCGTCTCATCGCATCGCATCGGGACATGGCATGACATATAATTTTTTATATTTTTAAATATTGTTTTTGTATAAAAACTTTCGTGACACATATTCATATCAATTAATGTTCACCGGTTACTACTCACGTGCATACTAAGGGCTCCGTTCGAGTTCGAAACTAGTCGGGCAATCCCGAAAAATGCACGTGAGTAGTAACCGGTGAACATTAATTGATATATTGTTATTATTTTACAGATTTTTATTTGAAAACTAGTTGTACCCCGTGGCTTTGCTCACGTCAAAGTAATCTTGACTCCAAACATTTCAATTATTCATACATACAAACTCAAACCTGATTCCCATTGAGGCAGGCAGAAACTATAACTACAGATTTTATTGTACATACATGAGGAATGCATGATAGGTGTTCCAGGTTTATTAACCTGTCCTGTTTTGAGAAGGTCCGGTACGTTCGTTGATGTCACCCTCCACCCCTTTCAGTTTTTAGGTCTCGTAATAATCCATCTTGCAATAATTTATTTTTGTTTATCCTTATTGCCGCCACCCATGAAGAGCCAACCCTGAGTTTTTAGATACTTTTTAGATACAGTTGCTCTAGTCACGCACACTCATTTTCTTTTCTTTTAGAGTTCGTTATGGGTTCCCTCATCTCATCCATCTTTTGTGATGCACCAGGCATACAAACAATTTCTTCAACAAATTTTCGTTGGCCTAATTTCCCAATACAGATACTGTGAAAAATATTGTGAATAGTAAAATAAACTAATGAGACCACCCTGGCCACCTATCTCCTCTAGGTCCTTTTAAGAGACCAGCTCCAGAACCCCTACTATGCAACGTCTTTTAAGGCACACCCCTGGGGAAACTGTAAAGGGTTGTTCCCTGAGCCTCGATGTGCACAACAGCATATGACATCTTCACCGCGATCACTCTATTCACACAACTCTTCTGAGTTGATCTAGAGCGATGGCGAAACATGTGCACATATTATAATTAGAAGGATGGATTACATATGCTGTGACATAGCTAGATGGAAGGAGACCGTATGGGTGGCGGTTACCGCGAACAACAGCATTCCCAATGAGGGTTGAAGTCAGGCAGGCGGCCGGCTATAAAACATAGCCAAAACTTTAGCAACATGCCAGTACAATTACAGAGTACATACAAAAATACGTGCTGGCCTGCGCCGACCCCAAATAAATTGGGATAAGGGGATGGTGATATTATAGTTAGAAGGGATTACTTTACAATATAATTATTATACGATTCTTCTTCCTCCTCTTCGTGTCGGTGGTACAATTTTAATTATTTGGTTTCCTAGATTCATACTTGGTGTGCCCAAAATTTGGCCACGTCTATGAAATTAATAGTGGCAGTGCTGAGGTAGGTGCAAGACAGTAGGAGGGACATTGTTTGTGGGTCGACTCCACGCTTACATTTCGTGGCTTTTTCGTCAATGTAGCCCACTTGCTTATATTGAGATTCAACTTCGGTCCGAAATCGCATGTGGGACCGTCACATAGGCCACAAATTGGCCCAACAGGTAGGTTCTCTTTAAGCTCAACTTAGTTAGCGGGTGGTGGAAAAGTCCCTAGCCAGTTTGCGGTAAGCCTCGAATGGGCTTAAAAACTGTGCGTGTTTTTTAGGCGTTGTGCTGAGCGAGCTGAACATCAAACAGTGGTTGTCTAAGGTCTGATTCCTGCTTGCGTTTTTCTACAGCCCACGCGACTTGTCTGTGGATATGACAGCAGCACTACAACCAGGTGCAAGCTAGACGCAACATAGATGATCTTACGTTGGTTTTTGTTTCCCAATGACACCACCGACAAAAAAATTCGGTAACGGCGGCATATCTCTACCGAGTGCACTCCGTCTTCCTTCACTCATATAGTCTGATGGGATGGTTATCCCACACGACCGGAGAGAGACACATAAATAAAATCACGTCTATTTCCAATGAGGGTAGGCAGACGCTATAGAACGCCACCTGTAACGATCCTTACATACTCTTTTTGCTTCTTCCGTGTTTATACATCTGTTCATACATGCGTGCTGATTGTGAACACTACTTATTTTGACCTTTTAGTAAGTTTCTGTAGGTCATTGTTTATCCTTCTTGCAATTCCGCAATGTCCAAAAGTACCATGATCAGTGGTAAAATCTGATTGATAAAACTTGTACATAACGCTAATATGTCTTCACTATGCTTCACTATGCTTCACCATATTGATAATATATAAGACAGCAAGCGAAACACATAAAAATGGGTCTATATTACAAACAGACACGCAAAACTAAAATAACGTTGTTTTTCTGCGAATAAACAGAAATCTTGTACTACCAAAATTTAAAAAATATGCAAAAAGTATCTCTTGTGCCGGGATTCGATCTTCATACTCATTACGTGCTAGTCACCTATGTACGGTATGCAACTAATTACTCAGTTAATAATGTTGCTGAAATAGGCATTCGGAATCTACTAATCAAAATACAAAACTGGTAAATGCTTGGTCCCCATATGTTAAAGCGCAATGATACCTTTTGCAGTGCTTATCATTTTTGATAAGCTATACAACAGTGCAATTTTTATGGAAATCCGTCCAACTTAGATTCTGAGTGTTAGAAGTTTAACATCACTGCTCAGCTCCCTTGAGGAAATGCGCAATTTTGAATAGCCTATAAGTTGACCCGGCTTTTGACGATATTTTTTACAAATTTTCCATTGTTTCTGTCTCTTGGTTTGGACGCCAACCTCGGACATACAAACAGACAAAAATACTCAAATTTTAAAAACAACAGATTTGGCATTAGTATCGATTAAATAACACATTACGAAAGAAAAAAAAAAAAGAAAAAATGAATTTGTAATTTTCGGGCTTTCGAGTTACGATTTTATTATAAGTACTAGCTGTACCCGTGGCCTTGCTCACGTCAAAGTAATCTTGACGCCAAACTAAGATTTCAATTAATCATACATACAAACTCGAACTTGATTCCCATTGAGGTAGGCAGAAACTAAAGATTTTATCTTACATTCATGAAAAATGCATGCTCGATGGCTTAGTTTATTAACCTGCCTTTTTTGAGAAGGTCCGGTACGTTGGTTGATGTCAGACCCTCCACCCCTTCCTTTTTTGGTAATAATTGTTACATTAATCTATTATTGTCTATTCTCTTTGACGTCACCATTATACAAACAGCCGTGACTTTTCAGATACTTGACAGCTGCCCTAGCAACCCAAACTCATACAGATAAATCTTCGAAAAGCATTAATGCATGCATAGAGAACTTAGTTTTAGTGCAAAATGGTATACGGTCGTGAGCAGGATTAAACCTGCGGCTCCCGGATAAATGCTCCAGGCGCTCTGACCGCTATGCCATCTCGACCTCTGCTCACTACTGCGAATTCTTATTCCACATTTTAATATGTCTTTTGATGACGTCATCGCTATCTATGCAGTCCCTATATAGGTGACCGAACCGACATGACTAACGTTGCAGTTAATACAATGTCGTACAGATTATATGCGAATTCGCGGTTTACTACCGCGGAGGTCAGCTGAAAGCTAGATGCGACATAGATGATCTTACGTTATTTTCTGTTTCCCAATAGTATTAACGAAATTTGATAAGCTGCCGTTACAAATGTTCCCGAATGACTGTACCGGCGGCCTATCTCTACGGAGTGCACTCCCTCTTTCTTCACTCACGTATTCCGGTGGGACGGCAATCCGACATGTCCGGAGTGAGATCAGGCGCAGAACTGACGGCATCACAATATGTGTTGGCCAAAATGATAATGTCACATACATAGGTACAAACATAAATTCACGTCTTTGGCCTAGGTTTCAGGTAAGCAGACACTATAGAACGCCACCTGCTAAGATCCTTACATACTCTTTTTGCTTCTATCACGTACATACGTCTGTTCACACACGCGTGCAGGTTGTGAGCACTACATTTTTTAACTTTTAGCGAGTTTCGGTGGGTCAGTTTATATCCATTTAGGGATCTCAGAATTTCCACTTACACCTGCCTCGACTTTTCAACATGACTCTAAGCATACTATTTTCTGTTTCTGTCACTGCATCTTCATTTAAAAATGAAAATATTAATGGTCCTCAATCTTGTGCAGTGTAAAGAGAATCTTAGAAAAACTGACTTATTAGTCTAGTGGTTGCAAGTGAGTATAAGCGTAGGTAAGTCATGGGTTTGATCACCAGGTCGAAAAAAGTGTTGTTGAGTTCCATAATGGAGTTTTTAGTAGAGCTTGGATCTGGCTAGTTGTTTATTTTTCCAACATTTAATACCCGATCTATAAAACGAATGCCCAAGATGCAGGTACTGATAGTCTGTTCCAATCTCCGCTTAGTAAACATTCGTTGGGGTTAAGCAATGTTTTACACGGTATTTTACTGGATAGGGATAGGATGACGCTAACTGCAGCATTTTCATTAAACCCTTTCGTGCATCGAATGGCCCATTAATTTTTCAGTCCCATTTGTTGACAATAGACATCGATCGACTTCAACTATTGAAGCTTCTAGAACATCGTAAAAGAGAAATTTTTGACAAGTATAAAACACGCCATGGCTCTTGTAGGACTTTTATTTTTGGTGAAGCTTCAGTTCAAAAGAAATTTTAGTACCATAATTGTTAGGGTGAGCACAACGTTCTTAGTTATTACCCTTGGTTTTAAAATTTAAAATTTTAATCGAATTCACAAAGGATGATAAAATAAATCATTTAAAATATCATCGAGAATGAACTCTCTAACCACCTCAATAGCTGGAAAGCCTCTAACAAAATCGTCAGTAATGCTTATTTGATACTTCGCTATTACCTACTTATGGATTAGGCAATTAAATTAATCCTAAGGCCAGGCTGAGGGAATGTGTAGTTTTGTTACTAAATAGGTATTGGGGGCTGAGTTGTCCGCGTCCGTAGGAGTGCTCCCTTAAAATGGAATCCCTACATGTAGCCCCTGGGTGGTGCAAAACAGGCAACACAACTCTGGTTGGAGGCTTCGACCACGGCTGTTTACCATCCACCGGACGAAGCCGTTGTTTTAATGGGCAGTTGCATCAAGTCCCCAACTATCGTCCTCCCAAAATCTATCCACTCTACTTAAGAGTGAATAGATTTATTCTGGATATACGTGCTCCATCCTCGGCCACACCGTCGCTTGCCATCAGGCGAGTTGGTGGCCAAACGTAGATCCATGTGATCATATTTTTTTTATATAATTTATGACAGAGTTTAAAAATGACTTTTCTATGGAATGAAGTACCATGATTAATGATAAGATCTGATTGATAAAAAAATTACATAACGCTAACGTGTAACATCTTCACTGTGCTTCACCATATTGATATGAGATAGCAAGAGAAACACATAAAAACTGGGTTTATATTACAAAAGGACACGAAAAACAAAAAATTTCTGCGAAAAATAGATAAACCTTGTATTATCAAAATTAAAAACGTGCAAAAATAATATCCTGTACCGGGATTCGATCGTCATACTTATACTGTGCCAGTCACCTATGTACGGTATGTAACTAATTACTCAGTTGACAATATTGCTAAAATAGGCATTCACAATCTACTAATCAAAATACAAAACCGGTAAATGCTTGGTTCCCATGTGATAAAGCGCAATGATACCTTTTGCAGTGCTTATCATTCTTGATAAGCTATACAACAGTGCAATTTTTATGGAAATCCGTCCAACTTAGATTCTGAGTGTTAGAAGTTTAACATCACTGCTCAGCTCCCTTGAGGAAATGCGCAATTTTGAATAGCCTATAAGTTGACCCGGCTTTTGACGATATTTTTTTACAAATTTTCCATTGTTTCTGTCTCTTGGTTTGGACGCCAACCTCGGACATACAAACAGACAAAAATACTCAAATTTTAAAAACAACAGATTTGGCAGTAGAATCGATTGAATAACACATTACGAAAGAAAAAAAAAACAAAAAGCGAATTTGAAATTTTCGGGCTTTCGAGTTACGATTTTATTATAAGTATAGATATAGATATACGTATAGATGAAGCATGCATGCTCGGCGGTTCACTTTATTAACAGTCCTTTTTTGAGAAGGTCCGGTACGTTCGTTGATGTCAGACCCTCCACCTCGTCCAGATTTTAGGTCTCGTTATAATTTATCTTGCAATAATTTATTTTTGTCTATATTCATTGACGCCACCCATGAACAACCAACCATAGCTTTTCAGACACTTGACAGTTGCCATCCACACTCATTTTCTTTTCAAAGTCCGTTATAGGTTTCCTCAACTAATCCATCTTTTGTAAAGGTAGACCAGACATACAAACAATTTCTTCAACAAATTCTCTCTTGTTAATGCTTCAGTGAAGCTCGAATGGACTTAAAAACGGTGTCTTTTTAAACTGGGAGTCTGTGTTTCTCTACTACTTACACACTTGTCTGGGGATATGCGGGGACTGTACCAGCTGTCGGATACAGTTTTTGAAGTGGTGTAGATTATACGATGTAATATTACGCTTCCACTCGTCAATCAGATTTTTATTTGTTCCCTCTTAATGGGCCTGTGTTTGACAGCCAACACCATCAGTCAAATTCTAAAACCATTGCTTAACCTGGTGTTAAATTAAATCAAATAAAAATTTGCAAAAAGAATCTATTGTACCGGGATTCGATCGTCATACTTATGATGTATCAGTCATCTGAGTACAGTACATGTGCTAATTTTTCAATTGAAAATGTTGATAAAATAGCCGTTACTAATCTGCGTATAAAATACAAAACTGGTAAATGTTTAGTCCCCATGGGATAAAGCGTAATGATACCTATTGCAGTGGTTATCATTTTTGATAAGCTATACAACAGTGCCATTTTTACTGAAATCCATCCAACTTAGATTCTGAGTGTTAGATGTTTAACACTACTCAGCTTCCTTGAGGAAAAGCGTAATTTTTGATTAGCCTATACGTTGACCTGGCTTTAAACCATATTTTTATTCACAAATTTTGATTTGTTTCTGTCTGCTAATTTTGACGCCAATCTCGGACATACAAACAGACAAAAAGATTCAAATTTTAAAGTTAACGGATTTGGCATTAGTATCGATTAAATCAAATATTCCAAACGAAAAAAAAAGAAAAAGTGACTTTGAAATTTTCGGCCTTTCGCGTTACGATTTTATTATAAGTATAGATATGGATATAGCAATAATATCGTTAACCATTGGCACCGGCGTAATTAATGCCTACACAAGTGGATAAAATAAAGCAGAACATGATGTTTGATATTTATGTTATTCATACTGTTAATTATTATTTTGTTGTTCATTACTTTCAATTGATGGAGATTGCCACGTACAGCTGCCCAGTGATGATGTTCCAAGTATGTTGCTAATAGACAACAAATAGCTAAATACATCAATCTGTTTGGAAATCGGTTTTTAAAACTAACAAACACTAGGTAAAAACCCAATATCATTAAAGTAATCCAAAACAAAAAATAACAAAAAAAGTAATACAAAACAAAAACAAAACAATAAAATATCAAAGGGTAAAAATAAATCAAAGTCATACTTGAACCTTTTTTACATGGAAAATACTAATTCAAAATCAAAATCAAAATTTCTTTATTCAAATTAGGCTAAAAATTAGCGCTTTTTGAACGTCAAACATTAAGACAGCCCCCAATAAAGCCCACCCTTCACCGCTTCCTAGTGTTTTAGCTGGAAAGAAGAAGCGGCGCAACAAACTTCCCAGCAACACGTCTGTCTGTATCAAAATTATTCATAGATTCTATACAAATCTAAAATTGAATTTATATAAAATAATTATATCTAGTGAGATAAAATATCTTGGGCACAGTTAGCTAGCACGAGCCTATGTAATATGCATGCCAATGCATGAAAATATTAAATGAATCGAGAAACAATGTAAAATTACCGAAAGCGTCCAATCTAAAACTATTTCGTATGAAGGTCGTACCCACTTACACATGCCAAGAAATAGAAACTGCACATTAACTAGGACCAGCTTGGCTAATTCAATAAATGCATTTTAATAAATTAGGAACTACGATCAGCAAGACGACCAGTCACCACAAGCAGCACCCGTTCACGAGCATAACGCAAAGATCAGCCATCGCCTCCCTCGCCATTTTAGAGGGAAGGTGGCGACCCGATCCATGATGCTACCGCAAGCAATGACGTCAAGGGGAGCATGACGAACTCGCTGCCTCTCAGAAGAATAAAAATAAAACCATTACTCAATAGCCGAGGTCACCAGTTAACGGCAATGTGTTTTTAACATATTATTGTCATTACAGATATTACAATAAAATTATTATCATCGATTATGTCATGAAGTTAAACAACTCAAAAAATAATGTTGTCAATATAAAACCAAATTAACATTGGAAAAAAAAAAAAAAAAATATAGGATTGTCCTGCATTCAACACAGCGACCAACTACTCTTATCATTTAAATAGTCATTAATTGTATAGTATGCCCTTTGGGGAAAGGTTGTATTTAACTGTAAATTTAAATGCATTGAATGGCAATTCTAATATACAGAGAGGTAGTTTATTATAAAAGCGAATACCGAGCCCCACAAATGATTCATGCACCTTGTGAAGTCTATGAATAGGTGCGCAAAGTTTGTGCTTGTTCCTTGTGTTGATGTTGTGGACATCAACATCACTCTTTTTAACAAATAAATTAATATTTTGCCTAATGTGAATAATGTTGGCAAAAATAAATTGCGAAGCAACAGTAAGGATACTAATGTTTTTAAAATGATGTCTAAGTGAATCTCTAGCTCCTAACTGATATATGGATCGAACTGCTCTTTTTTGTAAAACAAATATACTTTCAATATCTGCAGCTTTGCCCCATAACAGAATGCCATAGGACATAACGCTGTGAAAATAACTGAAATAGACTAACCGAGCTGTATTAACATCAGTTAATTGCCTGACTTTTTTGACAGCGTAAGCTGCAGAACTGAGCTTTCCCGCGAGACTGGATATATTCGTCTAGACGGCTTCATATGTTTTCTTATTTTTGATTTAAATATTAACATAACTTATTCATGTTCACTTAAATTCATAACATAATGAAAATAACCTTTATAAATTTATTTATGTGCAGATGTCAATCATAAAAAGATGTAAAACGATTTTGGAAAAAACTTGTGTTTCAAGTCACTAGGGCCTCAAGTTCGGTTAGAATTAGTTGATGTTAACAGACCATAAGAAGATAATGAAGTCTAGAGAAGATTGATTAAAGAATAGAAAAATAAAATTTAACATAATTGGTTATATATTCACTGCTACGTTCACGTAAGGTTCATTGACGCAGCCGCACTCTATCTTATATATATGTCGCAGATGGAGTGTAGAATCCGCTATTTTACAAAATCTCTAGCTGCTTTACAAAACAGTAGTGCAGCTTATTCTACAATCCATCTGCGACATATATATATCACGGACCTCAGTGAACCTTGACATAGTCAACGTTTTATTTTGGTTCTAAATCAATATTGTCTCGATGTAGATTTGGTCAGTTTATTGCCATAATATATTCATGTGCGCTAATTTTCAGCCAGTTTATGGCATGAGGACAAAATGTTTCGTGAGTTTAACAGTAGGTACTAAAGCCGCGGTTACTACAAAGGAGAGCTTTATTATTATTACCATACAAAATCTATTAAAATTAAGTGACTGTTGAGATTTAATATATTTTTATAGAAACAGAGTTTACAAAGTGGCTGATGGAACAAACTTATGACGCAGGACGGGATTTATTTTGTTATTATTATTTATTGTAAAAAGCAAGCGCTCCCACAAAATATAGTCGGATTGTTTTGCTAATAGGACTGTCAGTTTCGAAGAATGATTTGACATAAATGTTTCTTCAATATGTTATCATTCAATCATTATAATCATTCATTAGTGGAGTTATAAAAGGAACTTGGTTTATTATTCAATAAATAATTAAACTAAGCTTAATTTAGTACTCAATAACAGCAAGAGGCGAGATGTTCTACCCCTTGTTTCAAAGTATACTTACCTAAAATGGTAGTTGGGTAAAATATTTTGTTGGATAAACAAACTTTCGTTTATTTAAATAAATTAATCAGATGATGTTTCTGTAAAATAATTAATTGCAAATTTCTAACTCACTCATTCTTTTTTTTTCTATTCACAACTTTCTTTGATAACTGTACAGCCGTATTTTCACGTTGTAATGTGTGAAGTTAGTGAAGTCTCGATCCTATTAGCAAAAAATCTACTTAAGTATAGTTATTTTTTTTTGGTAGCAAACGGAATTTAGTAATTATTTAAGGTCGGTGTTTGATCAGTTTTTTTTATTCTGACCTAATTTGAAGCAGTATCTAATAATTAGTCTGTTCATATTATATGGTTACATGAGGACCCTAAACTAATACGCTCGGAGCGTCCGTATCCACGTATCTCTATGGAGTACTTCTGTTCAACGCTATCTCTGTAATAGCACTTTTCCCTCTTGAAAAGTGTAGGGATAATTCAGCAATTAAGTCATTTTTAATAACATAATCAGTTTAACAAAAACCGCTATCATAAACTTCAGCAGCTGCTGGCGCCTACAATAATTTCCTTCGTTCCTGATCCTGAGTTTTATTTTCATCGCCCTCAAATGAGGAGAACGCGTGCGGAATAAATTAATTCGAAATTTATTCAACAGGACGCTAATACTGGTGTAACTTATGAAAATTTATACATATGTGAGAGATAAAGATTCACACAGCGTCAGAATCAAGAATAATGATTACACAAATTGTTTGGAAAATGTACCTATGTGATACCTACATATATTCATATGAATTACAAATTTTATTCCCTTTGTAAATAACTGGAAATTTTAGTCATTTTATAATGTTAATATTGTTCTATCCGTGTTATTACAACGCATTACCGTACATTACCCAGTGTTTACCGAACTTTTACGCTTATTTACCCAAATTAATTCCATTCATTATTACGCTTCCACTTACCGCTCCTTTCGTGATAAACACGAAATAAATCAAATTATAATTAACGTTGGTGTTAATTGACTTGATACCGGTTTTGGTGTTGTTTATCTATTAATTCTGTAGCAATGTATAGATATACTAGCTGTACCCCACAAACTTTATACTGCCATATAATTTTTCTTGATTCCACCCCTATCACCTAGTGGTATAAAAAATACGACCTATTCTCAGACCTATCAAATATACCCAAAAAAAAAAACATAAAAATCCGTCAAGCCGTTTCGGAGGAGTTCGATAACAAACACTGTGACACGAGATGTTTATGTATTTGACAATTATGACAAATTATTGTTTCGTCATCGCCACTGTAGCTTCCTATTCAAAATCAGGAAATTTAATTTAACTCCTTCAACGGGCTGGTTAACATAATTATTTTGACATAAACGTTGTTTGTGGATGAAACATCCATGATCCACAATAAACCCAACTTTTATCCAGTGTAGAGTTAGCTCTCTGAATCACAAAGCCGATTCCAAAACTCGTTAACCACACAATAGACTTTCAGCTATTCAATTAAATCGTTTTAAAAGTCTGCTCAACAAATTATAAACCAACACCACAGCCGTACTGTCGGCGAGTAAGTTATGACAACATAAATTCCTCGGTTGTCTGCGGTGTCTGCATACCGTCAGCATAATCCTACTATTACAGGCAGGCACAGTTTCTGCAATTAGACCTAGAGGTAAGGAATTAGAAGCGAGAGCTTGATGAATTGCTAGCGATTTATTAGTGATACAATTTGATGAGGTTGGAATGTTTCAAGGAACGTTGCAAGGATTAGTGTATGTGGAAAAAATGCAAACTAAACTCTTGTTGGTAAAATATTTTTAATGCTGTAGTTCAGTCTCAAAAATATATGCATTTTAACCTTTTTCTTTAACGTAATGTTTATTTTGATATAACGTCATTTTAATAATTTCGACTATCTATTACTGAAATATATCCAGGAAGATTAAAGGAAAACTTTCGATCTAATCATGCCAACCCTGAACTCGAGGCAAGCGATTTTCTACAAATGCACGTATAAAAACCTTTACCATAACAGTAAGGCCAGAGGCAGAACAAACAAATTGTTTGAACAAGCAAATCTTGTTTCTGTTATGAAAAGTCATGCATACTTATGCTGTAGAAACAAGGAAAATGTTAAATCACAGACACACGTGCCAGTCGGCCTGGTGTCACTTACTATATGATAACCACAGTCTTCATCTTAATGTAGTTAGGACCCATCCTAATGTTAGGGTTGTTCAAGTCGCCCGTACGACTATGACTCCGCTTAGCAACTGATATTAATACAACAGCAGGAACCGACAGTTTAACGTACCTGTCAAAGCATATACATACCACATAATCGCAAGGAAAGATGATTATCCTAGATTATAATAATAAGACGTTAATAAATTATACGAGATCACTACGCCACCCTTCGTTGCAGCTAAAGCACTAATTAAATAGACATTCTAATACCAGCCGCACCAGCTGCATAGTGTAAAGGCTTGCCAATAAATTGCTTTTAATCCAACGGTTTAGTGGAATTCCACAAGGAACGGTCACTATATACGATATAGGTCTATTTAGTTAAATAACTTTCTGAGACACATTCATATTAATTATTGTTCAACGGTTATTACTCACGAGCACTCGAACGGAGCCCTTAGTCATGAGCTGAGAGTTTGACTCGCAACGTCGCCGCGGGCTCAGCTAATGACTAAGGGCTTCGTTCGAGACTAGTCGGCAATCCCGAAGAATAGCAAGTGAGTAATAACCGTTGAACAATGATTAATATTTAGTTATATACCTCAATACTACTAATCGAATAAATAAAAAAATTGAGAATTAAAAATATCTACCTACTTAATTTTTAATGAGTTTCTGCATAATTCAAGAAAGTCCTACCTAAGGCCTATATCTAAATAAATATTATTTCAAATATAATACAGACATGGCGAAATTTTTGAATTAACTTCAAACGCCACTAAGGTGACACAAAAATGTGTTTGTGACAATTGAAACTGGGAATACCATGAGGTAGAACAGGTGCGCATGTGTGTGTGTGAGGAGTATACGAGACATGTGCGAGGCGATCAATGACAGCGGAGATAATCGTAAGAATCTCCAAGTCCACATGTGCCCCTATCCTGTCACACAAAACTTTATTTACCTATTAATACATACACTTTTTTGTATCTTCATTTTATTTTTTTTGTTCATTTATTTTATTTATCATGGTCCACCATCTTTCTATTTTCTTAATGTTTGAGGTTAATTTAGTGTTATATCTGTGTCGCAGATGGATTGTAGAATCCGCTGTTTTACAAAATCTCTAGCTGCTTTACAAAACAGTACTGTTTTATAAAACAGCTGAACGATGTTCAGCTGGATTGCCATTGCGATACGTTTAACAAAACTGCTACCCACCTTTAGACGTAATGCAGAATGACATATCTACTGAGGGTCAGGTTTGTTTATTGTACAGGTATTTTAAATGGATAGTAACCACTCAAGTAAAAAAAAAATACTAAATTCTGATTTGACTTTCCGTGGCTGGGTCGAATGTCTGTAAGGTTAGAAAAAACCTAACCTGTCCGTGTTGGGATACACGAAACTCCCGAGCTCGCTTCGCTCGCTCATGGATCAATTTCGTTTATTTTCTTACATAATCCCGATATATTGTCGAGTATTATAGTGGTTTAGAATTTACGTCATTAAAATTTTTCATATTTTTTTGCTACTGTCAAGTATAATAAAGTTAGGTTATTATTGTTAGGACATACAGAGCCATATGCGACAAAATTTCGAACTAAAATCAACAATCTGACAGTTCATTTCACACTGTTTTACATAATCTCTGATCGTTGACCCGCTGCATTGATAAACGCAAAACATTCATTCAATGCTGCGTGTTATAGTTCAGTAATTATGTAAAACCGCTAAACGTCGTTCAGCTGTTTTTCATAACAGTACTGTTTTATAAAGCAGCTAGAGATTTTGTAAAACAGCGGATTCTACAATCCATCTGCGACATCTATACCCATATGATCGTCTGTAACACCCAGCAAAATATGATGTCGTTCTCACTAATTAGCAGACACAATAGATTTTAATTGTTATGACGTACATAGTTATACGTGCGTGAGCTTACATGTTAATTCGAATGACAAAAAATCATATGTCATCTTACACAAATATTTGAAAACATTGGAACTTATGCACATACTTTATGAACAGTTGTTCAACATCCCACAACACTAATCTAACTTGTAATGAGAGAGACCACATCGAAGTAAACACAAACAAATAAATGGTTGAAGTCCCCTCAGCCTTCTGTTAAATAAATTTCTCATTTATTAATTCCTCGTCTGCTCCTCAGTAACTGTTTATAAAATGAAAAACAAAATGTGATGTCTCGACTTGCTGCTGTGTAATTAAATTTATTGGGATTGTGAGCCAGAAATGTGCATTAAAAACATCGCACAATTAGCATGCAAATGTTTAGTAGAGCCAAAACTGCCACGTTGCTCTAGTGGTCCCAAGCGTTCGATCCCCGGGTGGGGCAAAGTGTTATTGGGTTTTTCTATTTAGAACTTCTCGATAGCAGCTCGGAGTTTGGAATTGTGCCCGGTGGATGACAATAGGCTCACCACCTATTACATGCGAGTTAATAACAGTATTGGTGAAATGTGGGTGTACAACTATGTAGGTACACCTCTTCCTACCACATGTTATGTTAGTAGAGAAATTGGGCTTTTTATAGTGTAAGAAACTCAAACATATAAACGAAAACTAGCATGATAAAAAATAGTAAACGAATTAATTTTATTTGTATATTGAGTTAAAAATTTGGTAGGTAGGTGAGTGAAAAAATTGATCCCAATCATATAAGCAGCTCATGCGTATGTTTATGTTAATCCCGCGCCGCACGTCCAACCAAGAGTTTTGCATAATTACCGGCTAATCACCGGAGGATATTCCGGTAAACTCACCTTTGCCTCGCTTATCAGCACGGGCTGTTACTGGGTAGAGCTTTTCTTAATTAAGTCAATATGAAGAATTTTATTGTTTTTCATATAATTTGGTTCAGTTATACCTACTTGCTGGCTAATAACTACATGCAGAAATTTAGCCATACAAAACAATGTAAATATTTAATTGTCTGTATACTTTATTTTTATAAAATACATTGCCCCAAACTAGGAATTTCTTCCTGTATCGTGGGTGCGTTTAAAGACATATAATCTCATTAGCACACACACACCCAGACCCAGAGCAATTATTTATAGATCGTACAAATATTTGCTCCGTGCAGGAATCGAACCTGCGACACGCAGCGCAGCAGTTGGTCTCTCGACCACTGCGCCAACCGCGCTGTCAAATGTCAGACAATACTTATGTAATATGTATTGTTTCAGGCATGATCATGGAGTAGTAGGTATATTATAAGAAGTGTTCATACATAAGTTACCTTTATGATGAGAAAAATGTTTCCACCCCGACCCTTGCTCGTGCCAGCCCGCACCGCTGAGCCTGTAGCTTTAAATTCGTCCCTTAATATAATTATTTGAATCCGATCCAGCCAGTCCCTTGCTGTCCTACCAGCGACGTCCTAAGTCAAGGCTCGTACCCCGCAGGGGATGCTCTTAGCGTGTTTTCGCGTAGTTTATAAGTTGAATGCCCTGGCTGGGGGCTTTAAAATTATTAAGGCAACCTCAGGTAAGCCCGGTTAAGCAGACGACCACCTTCTAGTTGACCTGCAAGACGCCATACACAAAAAAAAACAGAATAACGTTTTCTATGCGTATATTATGACCGATACAAGCATAGAAAACTTTTTAATTGTTTAAATATGAGTAATAAGATCAAGAATTAACTTGAACATCCCTACTTGTTGACTAGTGACAGCCATGATAAAATATTACGCTTTCTCATTCACTAAATCGCGCATAATAAGCATATCCATATATTGTGGCCCGTAATATCTTTGTTCGTATTTTGGACGTTAATACGACATTTCGCTGTCACAAAGGTCTGCAACAAATATATTCACGAGGAGCAAAGAGAAGAATAAAAATAAGGTAATAGGAAAATAAATAAACGGATAACTGACGCTGAACAGACGATGAATATTATATATTTCTTTCATTCATTTATTTTAGGGCGCTTTTTGCATCTGTACGTCATAGTTATGTATTATTAATTTTAGTCGAGATGTTGCCACATGGGTTGAAAAATGCAAATTCAATGTTTATTATTATAATATAGTACCACTACGTTTGGATATGCGGCGATACTCTGTTTATTTCCGTTGCCATTGGAACTTGTTTTTGTGTACATTTCCGTTGGTGTTGGTATAATAATATATATAATATATATATACAAAAAGCTTTTCTAATGTTACTTACTGCAAGTAGTACATATTCTTAGCTGTTTTTATGTACAATTCGTATTATTACAATGAACATTCAAAGCAGATTAAATAAGCCTGGGAGCCTTACGTATTGAAAATATTCGATCAGGCGTATTGTATAATATTTTGCGACTTTTATTCAATAAAAATCCTTAATCTAATAGGACCTTTTCAAATTCTATAGTGGTGGAAAGGTCTCTCAATAAAGTCAAACCTTTCTTGTTCCCACTAATCTGCAGTGTATGCTAATTAATCTTCCAGATGGATACCGATCCAACAGAATATTTTTCGCAATCAAAGCTAAAACCGCGAAAGGAAACACTATAAACAATGGAATCAAAATATGTTTTTTTTTTTTTTATAAAATCTTAATGTATTCTCTAAACAGTAGCTCCTTTACATTAGTAGTTACTTCGACAATTCCATGTATAAAATTTGAGAATAACTAGTATTAGTAACAGTTCCCAAGACTATCGCTACATTTGTCAGCTCCGCGCGAAGGGATGAGGATGACGAGGGTACTGCGTAATAAATATGTTTCTTATTGTTTGACAACTTCAAATAAATCTTATTGTTGTGTCATACACGTGAGGTGACTTACTAAACATGTGTTTGCAGAAAGTCTAGTTTGGTTTATGCTAATAATGTTATTTTTCTCATGCATTTTCAGTTGGGACTTTAGGTTTGAATTTGCGAAACTAGTAATGAAGTTACATAAATAACTTAGGTATCTACATGTTAGATCTTGATTCAATTCTAACTTCGAGCCGTATAAACATTATCGGACTAAATAATCTTGCGAAACTTCGACGTAGTAGGTACCTAGTACCTACCTACATTAAACACATTTGTATACCTATATAGTGTATGCCGACCGTAACCCATTCGAGTTTGGTTCCCAATTACATTCGGACTTTTATTACGTGGAAACCCTAAAAATTAAAAGTTTTTTCAGCTCATTTCATACAGTATTCTATTGAACTTACAAATGTATGCTGACAATATTTTAATTGGTTCATTCTATTACGGACATTTGTATAAAATAAACATTATTATTGCTTCATACCATGAGCTCAAGGCGTAATATTTATCATAATTAATAGTTTTCGTTCATAATGACTAACTAACACAAGGGATCAGTTGAGGCTTATATAATTAATAGGATTGTTTTGTTTGGATGCTTCTAAACTTAATCTAACTTGATTATATCATAAAGTCGAACATTTTGCTTAAAGATTTACTTAAAATCGGATTATTTGTTGTTAAGACCACAATCCCTTTAGTTCGCGTTAATCGTCTTCATTAAAGTTCTTTGAATCTTTTAGTGAATCTCTTTTACAACAATAGTTGTGAATACATAATTACAATTAATAAGATTACAATCTTAATATTTCTGATTAATTCAGGAAGACTTTTTATTACAGTTTTCTTTTTTTTCCCAATACAAGCCAATGATTATAAATAAAACTAACACAAGAAATCTATCACAATATTACCAGCTCTTTCAATCATCGTCATAACCTCTTCATCCTGCACGCTTCCTTGAATCCTCCTTGTAATAAATTATATTCTTTGTTCATTGCAAATCAAATTATGAGCAAAGTGTCTAGACCTGGTTATAATAAGGTTTGTGTTTATTCCTTTGCTGTCTATGCTCACTTTATGTCAATAATTGGGAACATCAGAGATAATTTATGTTTGTATGATTCTTAAAGCAAATATGTTTGCCTAGCCTTTTCCCAATTACATTGGGGTCGGCTTCCAGTCAAACCAGATGCAGCTTAATACCAGTATTTTACATGGAGCGACTACCTATCTAACCTCCACAACAGACAGTTACTGGGTAACATGATATCTCGAGGTATGACTGGTTGTCAGACTTTCAGGCTTCTGACTACCCGTAACGGCTGTCATAGATCTTAATTTGACAACCGGGACCGATGGCTCAACGTGCTCTCCAAGGCACGGAGACCGACCGCGGCAAGCACAGCTTAACATCGATCGATCGATCTGTGCTGCAGTTACTTAGCCACGAGCCCCTCCAAATGATTCTTATAGCGAATACAATAATTTAATTTGGTAGTATGACGTATGTTTGGTTTCGTTTTTTTCTTTTCTTTATATTCGTATTAAAAATCAATACAAAGTTAAATTACGCGTAGAACAACGATCAAATTATCTTTAAACTACCCGTCTGCTTAGGTACCTATCTATTTCTATAAAATTCAGCTAGTTTATGGACTTATCTAGTTTCTGTTATAATGCGGCATAACCTAAAATATCCTCGACGTTGTCATGCTCGGCCTTGACCGTAGTTCGCGGGTTTATCAAACCTTTAGGGACAAATTGTACTGTCTACTGACGTCAAGCACACAATGGAAATGATATTTTATTATTTTCCTTATAACCTTATATAAGAATACAGTGCGAGTATAAAAAATAATTTAATAAAGATATAGGAATTAAAAGCCAGTTCTTCAATAGAACCAAAACAGTATAAAGGTACAATTTGAAAGTTACAATATTAAATGGAAAAAGAATACGGTCGCGAACAGGATTCGAACCTGCGCCTCCAGGATAGATACTCCAGGCGCTCTGACCAACTAAGCCATCTCGACCTCTGCTCACCACCGCGAATTCTTCTTCCATATTTAACACGTCTTATGGCGACGTCATTGCAATCAATTCAGTACTTACAAGTGACCGAACCGACACGACTAACTTTGCAGTTAATACAATGTCGTAAAGAATGCAATTACCTTAATAATTCAAGATATGTCTTTGAAAAAGCATTAACGCATGCTTAGCGAACTCCAAAGTTACAATATTAAATGGAAAAAGAATACGGTCGCGAACAGGATTCGAACCTGCGCCTCCCGGATAGATACTCCAGGCGCTCTGACCAACTAAGCCATCTCGACCTCTGCTCACCACCGCGAATTCTTCTTCCATATTTAACACGTCTTATGGCGACGTCATTGCAATCAATTCAGTACTTACAAGTGACCGAACCGACACGACTAACTTTGCAGTTAATACAATGTCGTAAAGAATGCAATTACCTTAATAATTCAAGATATGTCTTTGAAAAAGCATTAACGCATGCTTAGTGAACTCCAAAGTTACAATATTAAATTAACTCGAAAGATATTCAAAAGAGTCGTTTTGTAATAAAGAGGACCTTCGAGTGAGTTCTGACACTTTTTAGGGATTCAGTTTTTTGATGAACGGATGAATATCCAGTTACCATTCGCCTGAGGATGTGAATAAATGTATATTTTATATGGCATTTGTCGTGTTACGAACATGAATAGGGATTGTCACATATATTAAAAAAAAATAGTCCCAGTTGATTCCCAATGATTTTTTTACACGTTTCATAGTCAAAAATCCAGCTTCTTGTTTTATTCATAGTTTCATTTCGTACATATTATGTGTAACTTTTGAGCACATTTCGTCCAACAAATGCAATCTCTCTCTAAAACTGTGATGAATTTCGGCAGATGGATGTCACGCAACGTTCACTGATGGAGTGTGTCCGGTCGATCCTGAGGATCGATCAGCCACCTAGACAACAGCAACTTGGAAATTCGAACTGTACATAAACTGAGAACATACGTCATTTTGGCTGACTTATTACATTCCAGACATGTTGTCCATTCGTAAATCGGAAGAAAAAATATTTAGCATATGTGTTAAGTTGTATAACTTACTCATGAAATTGGATCATTCAAAAATTCAATCAGTTCCTGTAAAGGAGGAAAACGAATTAATTTTTATTTAAACTAGATAAAGCGTAAGTGATCCGTATAATTTTATGCAAATAATTAATTGTATAGCTCCTAACATAGACGGCGCGGTGGGCGAAGTGGTCGAGAGACGGGCTGCTGCGTCGCTTGTCGCAGTTTCGATACCTGCACAGAGTAAATATCTGTATGATCTACAGATAATCGTTTTTGGTATGGGTGTGTGTATGTGAGATTATATATCTGGAAACGCACTTAAGATATAGGATGAAATTCCTAGTGCGGGGCGTCTAAAGGTTTTAATAAAAAACAAAAAGAATACGTGACCCCTAAAAACATAACACGCCTTTTATATAGATAGTCGTGAAAAACACGAAGAAGATGAAACTAATTAGTGATTATTTATTTAAAGTGAACGAGGTTCAAAGAATCTGATTTTAACATTCCTCGTACGATTCAGAGATTATTGTTAGATATTAACTTAACAATAATAATAATTTTTCATAACATTCTCCAAGTCCCACTCCGTTGGTTTCATTTCCGCTAGCTCTCGGCTTTTGTATTGATCAATTGAGTTCAGACTTACTCAGTTAGCTTTTGTTTAGCTTTCTCTGTTGTTTTTGTAATAGATTTATTTAAGTAAAATTAAACTTAAAACGAGACTTGTGTGTTTAAGATTTATAGCAAAACACTTAAAATGAAAATAAGAGTAAACTATTGAACTCATATCTACAATGTCAAAGAGACCGCACTATTGGATAGTTCAAACCACAAATTAAACAGTTCTTGTCTCAAGTGGTGAGACGACAGGACAAGCGAATTGCAGCCGCCATCAGTAAATTGAATGTCAAAACAGTATCATCGAGTGCACTACACTAGATGAAAATAAGAATCGAATCCCAAACGATAATCTATTGGATGCGAGAATCGATTATTAAATTTAGAGTCGAAGAAAAGAGCGCGGTAATTGGTGTATTCATTTATCGTATTTTGCGGTAGTTTTGGGTCCAGGAAGAGTAAATACCTAATATATAATGGGGAGGCTAAATATGTAATAATGTTTAATAAACTAGTTGTATATAATAATCTATACATATAATAAAAATGTAACGGATCGCTGTCTGTACATGGAAGATATATGAGAAAAACAAAATTGGGACCTTTATCTCAGAAACAGCTTATCCGATTTATATGTGGTTTATATTGTGGTAAGCTTCACTTAACAATAGTAAAAAAAAAAAAAACTATCGTTTCATAAAGAAAAAAGTTATGCCAATTTAAAGAATCACATCGAACATTTGTTAATTTACTACATCTACGCGGACGGAGTCGCAGGCACAGCTAGTAAAGAAATATATTTTAGAATATTACTTATCTACCTAACGTAATTGGACTTAACAGAGCGAGAAGACTTAACTGTTAAGTATGTGTGCAGAGGTTGAAAGTCGATTCCAGCTATGAAGTTAATTTGCTCAGGACAAATATCTAAGGAGATCTTTGCTGTTAGTAATACTTAATTAAAACCATTCCTAGACATGATTGATTTTTGAGATTTGATTTTGAAGAAGGTTTGCGTATGCTGAAGGTGGAATCGGGAACAAATCATAAATATTGACGATATCCAAAAAGTTCCCCATTAACTCCAAATCTGTTGTGAATAATAATTTAATTTAATAACGTTGCAGACGGGAAAAAACAAAACAATATTTTTCAATTGCTCTTCTTGTTCTACCATCTAATAAAAAATCCTGATGGCTTTTCTAACAAATAAGTAGTTTGTTTTTACTTTAACAGATAACGGCTTTAGGAGAGTTTGAAAATTAAAGACCCTTAAGTGAATTAGCTACTGTAGGTGTGAGGGTAACTTTTTATTACACTATTGGATCGTGTCTTATCATCAGTTAGATGTTATCATAACTAATGAAAATAAGGCAAACTCCATAACCCGCAGTGACCATTTATTTTAATGCAACGTAGTCTTACTAACCAGGTTTAAAGAGCGCCAGGACTTTATCGGTCGGGCTTGACAATAGAATAAATCCAAAAATGAGGCGTTTCAGACTGGTGGTTCCATATTTATTTGTTATTTTGAACACTATTGCAAACATAGTTAGGCTTGGTATTCAATGAGTTGTTGTCTGAACTTTATATTTAGTGATGTATCCCGGCAGATGCCAATTGGCGTTTCATTTAACATTGATTGCGGCGTGAGCGGGTTTTATCCCTGAAATATATATCTGACGATTGGAATTTTAAATCTGTTAAAATACTGCTAACTAATAATTATATATGAATTCAGGCCGAAAAGTTATTTACCAAACACTATAAGTCACTAATCGAAAAAGGAATACACAGCTGACAGGATAACAAATGATAAGCCTTTAGCTGGAGAGGCTCCTAGAGGTATTGATGATCTATGAGATCTTTGAAAAAGGTGGTTGAATAATGGTCTGGTTCTTTGAATTGGCTGTGTCATTGTCAAACTAGCTCGTACACTTTATGATAGTCATATATATATGACTATCTAGTCTTGGTCATGCTGTTTAAGAATGAAAAAATATTAATAATGTATAATAACCGATATACATACGTGAAATAATTATATCTTCCTCTCTTTGTATACTATACAGACCTGAATACAAATAGTATACACTTGTATACAGCTAAAGTTTCTTAGAAAAAATATAAAGATAACACACAGAAAGCTACGGACCGAATAAGAATAGCCGATTTACCAGCTGCCGGCGTGAAATGGCAATAAATGGAGAACGTTGAAAAGGACGGCCGACAGGGGGCTCTGATGGACGACTAACCATTGTAACCATTTTTACCGAGTATTTTTGTTTTGTAAATCATTTGGATCAAGAGATTTTGTTTAGCTATTTATTCTTTATTAAGATGTGTTCTTTAGTTATAAACAGATGAAAGCGGCAAGCAAGCAACACTTACAAAGGTGTTTCTAATTAATGAATTCTAATTTTCAATTCAAATTATTACTTACGTAGTGAGATACGCAGATACTACATTAGTAAGTTGATTATATTGTTCTGTACACAACAACTACATTACACATTAAACACACGCTACACAAGCAGTCAGTTTGCACAGACATTAGTGGCACGATCAGTCTCACTCCCCACAATGTTCAGTTCAACTTATCTGAACAAACAGGAAAGTGGGGCAAACGTGTTCTGACTTAAAACGATTGAGAACAAACAATACTACAAAAAAAAACGTACTGGAACATTTTTTTTTATCCGAAGTTTATCTACGTTTGGCCACCAACTCGCCTGAAGTTAAGCGACGGTTTGACCGATGATGGAACACGTAGATCGAGAATAAATCTATTCACTCTAAGTAGAGTAGATAGATTTGGGGAGAACGATAGTTGGGGAGTTGATGCAACTGCCCAGACCCGTCTCCCACAACGGTTGCACCGGACTACATCCCGAAACACGACTAGGTCGTTTCACGGCATGGCTTCATCCAGTGGGTGGTAACCAGCTGCGGCAGAAGCCTCCCACCAGAGTTGTTTTGCCTGTTTTGCACCACACAGGGTCCACGTGTAGGAATTCCATTCTAAGGGGTGCGCTCCTACGGACGCGGGCAACACAACCCCCAAGAAAACATTCTTCAAAAGTAACGAAACGATGTTTTGAACGTTTGCAATTGTGTGTGTTAAGTATGTACATGACTACAATATAAGCATATTGTATTTTGGGGTCCCATATTAAAGTTATATATACAAATAAAACATAAATGACATATAAATAATAAATAAATAAAATATATAACACTAGCTAGTGCCCGCGACTTCGTCTACGTAACAAAAGGTAGCCTATGTCCTTCTCCAAGGTCCAATCTATCTACTTGCCAAATTTCATTACTATCGGTCCAGCCATTTAGTCGTGAAAAGGTAACAAACAAACTAACAGAGTTACTTTCGCAATTATAATATTAGTATGGATAAACGACCAGGCCTAAACCACGTTTGTTATATGTTATATATTTTGTTTTTATTATCTTTTTCTTGTATATAGTTAAGTAGTCTAATCAATACAGTAATGTTCTACAGCAAGAGACAACAAGTTTAACGTAATCGAAGCGCGACCTTCAGACAACACCCTCATCCATTGATGTAACAAAAACAAAACTAAGTTAGACCGTCTTAAAGAAAGTAGATATTGTATATCGCATTTAATGCTTTATAACTCACTAAGTAAGCTCCATTGTAAATTGTTTCATTTGTTCACCTTTATTTATCAAAAATGGCCACCGACTCGCTTGATGGTAAGCTAATTGGCTAAGATAGTTGGGGAGTTGATTTAGGCAGTTGCCTAGACTCGTCTCCCACAAAAACCTCAGGTCTAATCTGTGTGCTTAGGGGTCTGTTAATGCTTTTCTAGCAGCCCTACCATTGTTTATGCGCATGATTTGTTTCATACGTTACTATGCCTAATGAAATGCCTGTGTTTGAGGTTTAAACTCTAATAAGCAGATTCTCGGGACCGCAAAGTTTCAATTATATTATTTCAACAGACCTTTACAGTAATAAATTCGGATGTGGAACAAATTACTTGCATTGTATAGTACTGTACTGTACTACTTACATTCACCCACTTAAAAACCAATATCGTCAAATAGATAGCGATAAAATAATTACAAACTGAAGCTGAACCAGTTTGCCCTATTTGCCCCTATTATTTAAAAACATACGCTTGTGAAGGGCCCGGGATACACATACTCTTGTCCTTGGAAGCCATAATTGTGTTATATTTGCGTTGATGCAAGTAAAGTGGATGCCAGCTACCTGACACTCTGTGACTAACAGATTGCATGGTAGAAATAAATCTAATTTTTGTCACGAATTGGCTTTATGACTGATATATTTATATATATATGCATATTGAGATCATTTTCTATACTTAGCTTTTTGATAGGGTAGACTGATTAAGATTAATCGGATATTTGTGTATATAGTTTCAATATAGGCAACACATCAAAA
Source organism: Xylocampa areola (assembly GCA_935421205.1). NCBI lineage: Eukaryota > Metazoa > Arthropoda > Insecta > Lepidoptera > Noctuidae > Xylocampa > Xylocampa areola. Next base: position 5,972,366 of record OW285217.1, on the reverse strand, counting down.
TAAGGGGATAAAGGGCTCCAACAATTTGTCTTGAAATCTTCTCTCGTACTCGTAAATGTCTTTAATATTAAAACTTTATTTTCGTAACACGTAAGGTACATCAATAAACCCTCCGAATTATGTGAAAGATTTAAAATAATGTTGTCTCGATAAGGATTTGGTCTGTTTATTGCCCCAATTTATTCATGCGCGCTAATTCTCAGCCTGTTTATGGCCAGAGGACAAAATGTTTCGTTTTACGGTACTAAAGTTTTACAAAGGGGAGCTTTATTGCCATACAAAAGCGATAAAATTAAAGTGACGGTTGAGATTTTATAAACTTTGATAGAGAAACGGTTTGCTGTTTGTGTGACTGTTAATGTTTGTTCTGCAATTCATACAGGCAGACAAGTCAATAAAAAAAAAAGTGAGACAAACTAATCCCTATGTGACAGGGAATCATAGTGTAGGGATTAGTGTCATAAAAATAAACAGCTTTATTGTAACTACTTACATAATTATGCATATATAGTAAAACTAGCTGGTGCCCGCGTCATCGTTTGCGTAACAAAAGGTAGCCTACATTCTTCTCCAAGGTCTAATCTACCTCCTTGCCAAATTTCATCACGATCCGTCCAGTCGTTTAGTCGTGTAAGGTAACAAACGAACAAACAGAGTTAATTTCGCATTTATAATATTAATAGTATGGATGGTCATAAGTGAAAATAAATAAATATACATATGTATCTTGCGAGTTTATTTTTTACCCTTTTATAAATCAAAATAGATATGTACAAATAGAAACAGCGTATTTACAACAGTGGCGCAAATAATTTATTTGAAGCAAAATCTCAGAAAAGTTAAATATTTCCAAGGGCATCGTATAAGGATGTGAAATAGTAATTAATTTAGGTCTTAATTAATATCTAATTATGGTATCTGAGGTAAATAGTAGTTAACCATATTCGTTATTTGTAAAGATAATTGAGAATTCAAAACTTACACATTCGGGGGCGTCCGTGTCCACGCGTATGTATAGTGAATTTATGATCAACGCTGCCTCTGTAATGAAACTCCTTCTTGTGAAGATTTAAAAATGATTTGCAAATAAAATCAAATGTATTATTTACACTAACTATTTGAATAAGTAATGCTAGTCGCCATCAAAAACATCTAAGTAGATTACAACAATCAATCAACATTTCTTGCGTTTCACTTTCATTACCCTTTTTTTTTAATGTGAGGGCGCTTAGCACTCTGACACGGGGGGACCAAGCGGTTATGTGGGACTCGAACCCACTAAAACTCCATAGTGTACCTCCACAGCCGCTTGAGGGCGGGACGCGGGAACGCTGTCGCACACAACCGCGAACCCGCACGCGGCCGTCCGTTGCCGGACTCCCTCACGGGGTTGGGTATTGCACCCCCCGGCTACGGCACACCAGACACATGGCGTGCCGCAACCACCTCGGTGATCATGTGCAATGGGCGCCAGACGACCCCGTGTCTGGACGCCCAAGGTCCCCTGCGACGGGTCAGGTCTGTGGCCCTGCCGCCTGCCACGACGGCCGCAGAGGATAGGCAGAGCGGCGCCTTGCAATACCGGCACTCCTCCTCCCCTGCAGCCCCACCGCGTCCGCCATCCAACGGTGGCGGCCCCGTCAAGGCCGCGGAAGGTAGGGAGAGCGGCGCATCGACATACCGGCACTCCTCTCCTATCGCGGCCCCCATCCCTCAGCTGCGGTGCCACCCATACGACGTCGCAGCCCACCTCAGTTGCGACAGCCCCCATAAGGCCCGCAACCTACGCCGGCGCCGCTCCAACATGGCTTGTAGGCAAAGCCCAGAGGAGCGGCTCTCCTCGGGTTCCATTAGCTTCACCGTGGGTGACCAAGCCATGGTTACTAGAGCCCCCCTACCACGACAAGGTGGAACCCCTGGGGGGCACTTTCATTACCCTGAAGTGTTGGCATCGAGGACGCGTCCGGAATAAATGTGAAATTTATTCAAGAGGAAGCCACTGGTGCAACTAAATTTAGTAATTTATGGCTCGTTCATGTGTATGGAAACCGAGGTGAAGTGTTTACACATATTAAAATATATTATAAGCACGCGTGGTGGAATCAAGTAGCTTCAGAATCAACAATTATTTATGGCGCGAATTGTTAAGAAAATTTGTAGGTGTATACTATGTTCACATTGATTGTAAATATTACTCGTATTTACCGAATATTAAACTAATCTTCTAAATTTAATATTGTTTTTTTTTTTTTTTTTATAACGTTGCCCCACACTAGGAATTTCTTCCTGTGTCGTGGGTGCGTTTACAGACATATAATCTCACTAGCACACTAACACCCAGACCCGGAGCAATTATCCGTAGATCGTACAAATATTTGCTCCGTGCAGGAATCGAACCTGCGACACGCAGCGCAGCAGTCGGTCTCTCGACCACTGCGCCAACCGCGCTGTCAACGCGCTGTTACTTCCGTTTTATTAAACCGCATTACTTTACCCGGTATTTAACGGACATTTTAGCTTATTTCCCCAAATTACTACCAAATAATACAAAATCTACTGAATATACGGGATCAAGTTCAATTTTCATTTTTTAGAGTTTCTGCCTACCACGAGAAAAATAAGTGAGTTTATGTATGTATGTTTGTAATGGGTGAAGGGGCAATGTATTTTTAAGCTAATTACATAGGGATCTAAAGCTTAAGTTAATGGTTTTTGACATAATGATTGCAGTAAAGCAAATCAAATTTTATTTTGTAATGAATTTAAAAAGACCGGTGTAAAATTTGTTTAACGTTTCATCTTCTAATCGTACTAGACCTTTTACTTAGGCTTTCTGTTGTTCGTTATTGATATGAACCTTGTATATCCAATGCTTGTATGTGAATAGGTTAAGTATATTATAAGGTGTGTATGTGTCCAATAAATGCTTTTCTTTATTTTCTTTCTTTACCATAATCGTAACGCCTGAAGTACAAAATCTTTCCCACACACATAATTATTGACTCGGTGATAATCCAATTTTAAACGGTTACGGAGCTAGTGATGAATCCCTGGGTCAGAGTTTCCTCGATGTCAAATACTCCGGGTTACACAACAATCACCAACCAATGGTGCGTAATAAGACCGCGCGAGCCACTGACTCGGAAATACCACATTGGCGAACGAACATGGGAGCTAGGAATGTATAGATATGGATTAGAACGTGAATAAAACTATATGCTGGAAATACCAATAATACTGACTAAGATAAGCTGATAAGCTGAGCCATTACTTTTTCGTTTAGAAGTCATAATGAATGGAACCATGGAACTGGTCTTTGGATTTCTATTCTAGATGAGGAAGATTGATGTTTAAAGTAATGTAAAAGGATACTTCTGTTTTGCCACAGAGATAGTCTTCAGATCATTTCAATGAGAAAAAGACATCTAATAACGAATTGGATACTCTTACAGAATGCTCATTTAGAAAGAGAGGAAGAAAAAAAAAATATTCTGTACTAGCACAGGAAATTACAAAAGAGAAAGTAGATTAATACATATATATAATATTTACTACCTACCTATCTTATACACCAACCGGCATGTTACCTTATTGCCTACCGGCAGATTGAATTTATCTTTGAATTAAACGAGTCTTACTTACAATTTTATTGCTACGTAAGGTATCCATGCCGTGGTACCTTCGGCATTCCATAGACAGATCCGACGTAATACGTACCGTAGCGTACCGACTGCACTGGTATTTGTGTCAACTATCAAATGTTTTGTTAGTAATATTCCGTATTTGAAGAATTAAAAATGAGAAGTAACTATCAATTAATGTTCACCGGTTACTACTCACGTGCATTTTTCGGGATTGCCCTCAGTCATTTATTGCCATCAGTTTGACTCGCGACATCGCCGCGGGCTCAGCTCATGACTAAGGGCTCCGTTCGAGTTCGAAACTAGTCGGGCAATCCCGAAAAATGCACGTGAGTAGTAACCGGTGAACATTAATTGATATGAATATGTCTCACGAAAGTTTTTATACAAAAAGAGAAACTATATTTATAGAAAAGTTTGGTAACTTAAATAAGATTTTTACGAAGCGGATATGACTTAACAAATAATTGTTAAGTCATATCCGCTTCGTGAAAACTTTTATAGTTATAACACTTGGCAACTTTTGTTCTTTTTGATTTATTTATGTTTTTGTACAAGAAAATTTGAAGTTGTAGGAGAATGAAGACGGTCATATCATATTTTCTCCCTAGCATTCTACACACGACACAGTATTGCGCACAAAAATATCATGCACGTACACAGAACAATGCCTAACCAGATCTTGTGGTCGAAAAGTGAGAACACAATGGCGAGCGACAATAAGGTAATGAGGTTTCTAAACAATTATTCAATATCCAGCAACTCTAATCCAACTAGTAATGAGTGAGACCACATCGAAATACAAACAACTAAATTGTTAAAGTTTCATTTCTCTCAGCCTTCTGTTGAATAAATTCCACATTTATTCATTCCGCATCTGCTCCTCAGTAACTATTTATAAAACGAAAAAAAAAAGTGGTCCCTAGACTAGACGCTGTGTAATTAAATGTCTTAAGATTTCAAGGCGGAAAAGAATTGTATAATTAAAACTCAGGTGCCTTTCAGTATACAAACCTAGATGGGGAGTTTATAGAAGGATAAAATTTTATAATACACTCCTATCTGGAAGTATTATACGAGTATCTTCAAATAATAAGTATTTTAATTAAACAAATATATGTCGCAAACAATTTTAAAGGTTCAGCATCCACCACGTGTGTGTTTATGGTAATCCCGTCCGGTTCATGCGCTAGGTGCTTTGCATAATTACCGGCTAATCACCGGAGAATATTTCAGTAAACTGACCTTTCTACATTGGCATCGCTGCCGTGTACAGCTATATTATGTTATCATGATGCTGGTCGTGTCAGTGATGTTCACTACAATTAGTTTAAACATAAAAATCGTGAAACAAATTGTTAGTTATTGTGATACAGAAAATCTTAGTTCAGGGGCCAGGGTTGCACCAATTTTTTTGATTTTGAATTCCCAATAAACTTAATCAGGTCCTAACTTAGTTCATTAAAAGTTTTGTTTTGTTTCAGGTATGTCCACAGAAATCTTTTGACTAGGTGTTGGCAACAATAGTTGATTAAGTACTAATACCATATGTACCTAGTCAATAGGTATCTATCAGCTAAGATTGACTGGGATTCTAAATTATAAGTATTACATACGGCGGCGGACGTATTCGTACAGTCACGAGCAAAAACATATAAATACATACTTTTAAAAACTCACCGAATTTATCTCTAGCGTGTATTACTAAGATATTAGGTATGTAACAAAGATAGAACAAACATTCGTTCTACTTAAACACATACATTAATACTACTTTATTATTCAGATAACTATTTATATGGATTGCAAATTTTTACATGTGTGTGCTCGTGACTGTACATAAAAGAATCACAAAATAAATACAAAAAAAAACGAAATGAATAGGGCTTAGGGCTTATCGCGGGCACACAGCGTGCCTTCACAGAGATATTGTAGAGTTGACATTATGATTTGTGTGTGAAAGAGATCAGCAGTATTTCAAAGAACTTTGAATAAGTACGTTTAGTACGTCCTTATGCAGTAGTGAGTACAGACAATAGATGGTATTTTTTTTAATATTCAGACATACTTCGAACCAGTGGGGTTACTCTTGAAACGAATACCAATTCCAATCCAATTCCAATATTAAATAGACGCCTTAAAACAACGCGTATTTTTAAAACAATTTACCTACACTATAATTGCCTCAATTTTAAAGCCTAATTGTTTTCATATTATCCCGAATCTATAATAATTTTTTAGACATTTTGCCATTTAAAAGTACGATCTGACATATTTGGGCGGAATTATTTTCAAGAGTAAGCCCACATGAAAAAACTACTAAAATGAATGTGAATAATACATTAACAATTTATTCAATGCTTACACAAAAGTGATTGCATTCAATTATATATCACAATACACAATAATGATGTATTGTGCGTGAAATTAATTATTCGTGCGTGATAATGAGCTTTCAATCAGTACCGATCTATCCAGAAAATATCTACACAAATCTTTTGATTTAAAAATATTTGCAACAACATACATAAAAAAATAAATTAATACCATATTCTTTTATACACACGAATAAATAAGTACAACAAGATGAAATTAATTAAAACACTAAATAGCACGCCGGCCATAACCTATGATAACGGTAAGAATTCTAACGATACCCCATACATCGAAATCGGTTCAGGTATTTAGATGTTATGGTGGAATAAAGAAAGTCACAAACATACATACATGAACCCTAAAAACATTACACTCCTTTATTTGGGCAGTCTTGTAAAAACACCAACATCCTTGACACACAGCGACGCGCGACCCTCGTAGTTACATAATACGTCGTATCTTTTCCGTCTACCGTCTAAATAGTGACCCCTTACTCTTTGTGTGTATTTTAAGCGTTAATACCACATTTCGCTGTCACTTAGGTATTAAACGAATATATTCAGGTAGCGTAGTACTTGATTGTACTAATTCAAATTCAGTTGAAGGTAAGTCAGATGCACTAGATTATACTCGCCTTAAAAACAAATCCGAGAGGACTTACAGAAAGGTATGAAGCAGTACGAGGAACGGCTGAGAGGAAGTACAATTAAATCCAACAGCTGCAGAAAATCCATGAGGTTGAAGCTGAGTATTGTAAAGAAGCAGATCTCTAAACTCCTAAATGAAAAAGGTGAAATCGAGAGGAGCTACTCCATATCACAAGACGCTTCTTTGCTAATCTCTTCCAAAGCATAGCTCCAAACCCTCAATGCAACCAACATTCAAAAAAGCGAGCGCGAATAATAACTATTGGCTCCGAAGAATTCCAGGATGTGAAAACTGATGAGATTGAGCTTGCATTACACCAACTTAAAAACCGTAGGGCACCAGGAGAAGATGGCATCATTCCAGAAATGGTGAATTCTCCTACGATACTTTTTAAAACGGCAATCGCTGCACTATTTACTAAATGCCTAGTTGAATCACGTATACCCGAAGCTTGGAATAATGCCTTTATTACACTCATACACAAGAAAACGGACATAAAGCGCCTCAAAAATTACAGGCCGATAAGTCTTCTATCCCACATCTATAAAATGTTCGCGAGATTTATTGTAAATCGGCTAAAGAACAAGCTGGATAGATACCAACTGCTAGAGCAAGCCGGCTTCAGAAGTGGGTTCAGTACGTGTGACCATCTGCAAACTCTAAAGACCCTGATAGAGAAGTGTCATGAATACCAAAAGCTTCTAATGATAACGTTCATAGATTAAGCTTTCGACTCAATAGAATCATGGGCAGTTAAAAATGCACTTGCAGATTAAAATACCTACAAAAACGTGTTACGGCTAGCATGAGTCTACATGAGAAGACGAACGGACCTTTTCAACTTGCAAGAGGAGTGCGACAGGGTGACACAATCTCTCCAAAATTAAATTAAATATCTTTAAGCGACTCAGGTGGGAAGTAAAGGTTATCAACATCGACGAAGAAAACCTGACGAACTTAAGGTTCGCTAACAACCTGGTACTTTTTTCTGATAATGTCGAGGAGATGATTGGTATGATTGAAGACCCCTTTGTAGATTCTGATCGGGAAGATCAGAATCTATAAAGGTGTGAGAGAAAATTAATATCGGAAAGACCAAAATAATGACCAAACTCCCTGAAGCATAGAACTACCAATTGTCTGTCGAATTCGTTAATGACTATAGATGACTATATATATCTAGGACATAAGTTTACACTCGGTAGTAAAAACCAAACTGCAGTGGTCGAGAGACGGATTTCTCAAACATGGGCAGTTTTTAGTGGAAATAGCTGTATCTTCCGCGGTAAGCTATCCATAGCGTTAAAGGTGAAGGTTTTCAAACAATGTGTGTCGCCGGTATTAACATATTATGCAGCCGAGACCGTGACTCTTACGGAAATGTTTGCAGAAAAGCTCAGAGTAGCGCAGAGGAATGCAGAGAGCCATGCTCGGAATCTCTTTACGTGATCGTAAGCAGAATGAATGGATACGTACCAAGACACAAGTCAACAATATTGTGTCCATTATAGCCAGTCGTGAGTGGATATGGGCGGAATACATTGCTCGAATGGACAAAGAAAGATGGACGCGCAGATTGCTGAAGTAGCGACCACGACAAAACACAAGACCGTGGGGACGACCACCCAAACGTTGGGTGGACGATATTCAGCGACACGCAGGACCGATTTGGATGGCGAGGGCTCAAGACCGCCAAGAATAGAGGAAATTGGAGGAGGCCTACACCAAAACATTACATTTCTTTGTTTTGAATATGCATGCTAATTAGTCTGTTGACTCGCTAATTAGCAGACACAATAGAATTTTATTAAAAAGAAATACTATTTTGTACTATAACGAGCTAAGTGAGAACTATCCATGTAGTTCTTAACTCCACAATTTATAATTACGATTGAGTGAATTCAGAAATATTGTCGGCTTCTATGGTGTAGGAGAAAATAAAACAATCCAAGTAGTGGAACATATGTGTCGTATGCGAAGAGTTAAACTGTTGCAATAAGGAGCAAATCTATCTACAATTAGTTTTTAAATACAATCGTTCATTTTAGAAATATATAAATCGGGTCTATATCGCGATATTTTATATAAAAGGCTTTTACGATACCTTTTCTTGTCTGCCCGTGACCACGGCCGGTGCAATTCGGTCGAAACGTCGGGAAACAAAAAAGGTATCGTAAAAGCCTTTTATATAAAATATTGCGATATAGACCCGATTTATATATTTCTAAAATGTGTACAAATCGCGAAAGTTTAAAATCAACAATCGATCATTTGACGCTCTGACTTCAGGGAACGCCAAAATGCATATAAGCGTGAACGGTCCATGCAATCACATATTTCACAGTCGGTCGCGGCCTTTGACGCGCCCTCTTTTAATCATTCCCGTAGAATTGGATGTCCATCCAGCCCGGTCATAGTGGAAAATTGCCATATTTGAAGCAACGTAGTGAAATCATATTTTTGATTCTCTGACTCAGGAGTTCTCTAATGGGAAACTTTAGTAAGCGTGTGTGATAATTTATATCTGGAATGACATCGCTTTTATATGAGATTAAATCACTAAAATTGGTAGGAAGCAATTTCTCTCACGACATCTTCCATCTAAAGTCGACTAAGTAGACACCAAGTTAGTTCCGCTAATGGCCAAGTTAAAGCAGTTTTATTTTTTAGCGTAAATACTTTTCTTTGTGAAGCATCGTAAGTATAAAATTATTACGACATTTTTATGGAGAGCCCTAGAAGGTACTTCTTGAGTTTTAACTATATTTTTTACCTTTGAATAAATAAGGTAGAATGGCAAATTTTATTTCAAACATGTCAATGATAATACTTACTGCAAATATTTGAATAAGAACTTCATATAAAAACAAATTAAAATATAACGAACTTATTTCCGCCCCGACCCTTGCTGGACACGACCCGCGCCGAGTCAGTAGCTTTAAATTCGTCCCTTAATAATAAGGAAATATCTTAATGATCCTCTTATTCTTAATGATCCAGCTAGTCCCTAGTTGTCCCCCCAGCAACGTCCTAAGCCGAGGCTCGTGTTCCGCAGGGAACGCCCGCAGCGCTATTGCTTACTTTGTAGTGTTTTAAAATACCTATGCTCTGGCTGGGGGCATCAAACTGCCTCGCCTTAGATATTGTCCGGTTACGCAGACGAAACCCCTCTGGGTTCCGGCAAGAAAAAAAACAACTTATTTTTTGCAGTTCGATGAACTGTATTCAGATGGAAAGATTGCATTGGTTATCTAATAGTTTAATCTTCTAGGAACGTTTCTTATGTGGTATGTATGTTCGTTTGAATGTATAACTTCTCCCAAGTGAACAAACTTTGTATGTGAAACTATTATACAGTGGCTTCCCTGTAAACAGTTAATTAAAGTTAATATTAGGAGAGTATACAGCTCAACGACCACCAAACTATATTGCACTAACTTGTATACGCAATTATTAGTTTTAGCTCACTTCTAGTAACCTATGCTAACATCGCGGTGAGTGAGAAAACTTGTTTACGATTTTAGAATCAAGTCGATTTATTTTTAAATTTGACTACGAACCGTACTCAAAACTATTTTGTATCGGCTATTAAATTGAAGTGGTAAAGAGATGGTTTTACAGGGTTTAAAATTGAGTCTTTAATAATATATTAGTTTTTCGCGATCACTACACATTATAAGAAAATGTCAGGAAAAACAAAAACCAATAATACACGCGATTAATCCGGTTAAAAGTTGTTTTATTATAATGTGAGTCCAGCGTCACAATATTATTTCTTCGCTTATATTTCGTTCATTACAGTAACAATAGCATGATATACCATCATTACTGTGACGCACATTGTGCGCATTAACGTGCGCCGAAAAGTGCAACTACCTTTCCGCTCAGCCACGTACAAAATTATACGTCATAAAAATAAAAATCTATTGTGTCTGCTAATTAGCGAGCCAACGGCTTAAACTGATAACGTATTATAGCCGCTGTCATGGAGTTTTAGCCTGAATGTTTTCATTACAATTTACGAGAGAAACGCTTTGCGACAGGAAATAGATATCGGAAACCGATTACTTAGATGACTTGGGCTCTCCCGACATAGCTCCTTTGGTTTACTGACCTAAATGTTTCTTACAGTCCGATACGACAGATCTGGATACTTGGACTGAGTAATCTTTACTAACATAAATAATAACTTATTGATTGATAAGATTAAGATAAAGTTATTAATTGTTTTCTGACGCTTCTACAGCACGGGCGACCGTCTGGTTTCGGTCTCGAAACAGTGCACTATAAATGTTTGTACAAAACTAGGTAATCAATAATTAAATATATAATAGAATTTTGCAGCAACAATTTTTTTGACAAAGAGAAAAGTGCGATAGCGTAACAAAAGAGCATTACAATGTTCACATTTGGAAAATTAATATACTTTAACCATTTCTGGCTTAATGTTCTAATTTTATTAATAATCTCTTGTTTGTTCTATTACTGCATTTATTTTATTATATTTATTTACTATTATTACTCTTGTTTGTTCTATTATTATTCTCTTTCTATTACTTGCTCATAAAATGTCGTGAGTCGTGAATAATATATTAGCGTCTTCTTTTATAGGGTAACGAAATAAAAATGTTACAGTCGTCGGACTTTAATATTTTATTTGGTTATATGTCATCTCGTCTGTTCTTGTAAGAATTATATCAGATTCAAGTTTACATTTTATGTAATAAAATTATGTAAGCATAGATTATGTAACTTAACTTACGTAAACAACAACCTTAATACACGATCTATGGCTGCTGGTAGATTCAATGTACCCAGAGTCACCAATTATTTTGGTGACAGAACATTAAAAAAGAGAATACCATATTTATTGAATAGTCTGACATAAGGAGTGAAACAAATTCAAATAGGTTTAAACGTAAATTAAAGTTATATTATTTAGAAATGTACTGAGTTTTATATAAGTTGCAATACCTATAGAATATTTAATTATAAGTACATTTTATTTGTAATGTCTAGAGACTCGTTGACCTCACAGTCAAACCATTACAACGGTTTTGTGGGGCTTAGAATAAAATATACTTACCTTTTTGATGTAAAGATAAATAAATAAATAAATAATAATAAATAATAAATTTGAATTATTTACGATGTTTATAATTTCAAAATATTATAACAAAAAAAACATCAATAAAATATATTAATTTACTAAAAACTATATGCGCCCTTTAAAATATCTTTTCATACCTTTAAATCTTTGTTCGGATCACAGTTGGAATATAAGGTGTATCAATGGAATCCCTTTCACAAAAAATACTGAAATAGATAGAAAAACTAAAGAGGATATTATATACAAAAGCAATGGTAATTCATTGTTTTTGTATACTTTTTTATACATTGTTATCATGCCTCAATATTGTATTATGATAATTTACTAGTTAAGTATTAAACATCTGATTTAAAATCTAGAAAAACTCTCCTGGAGACTGTATTTTTGTTCGATCTTTGTAGCAATGTATATGAGTGTATTCTTAATTGCAATAGAATAAGCTAAATAGTGGTTATACTCGTAGCTACAGTACTTCGTGGAGAGCGCGCGCAATCTCTGATCACCGTAACCTCTTGTCAGACTCACGCGGGGTTGCGACCACTTCTACGTAGGCTTATAAGTCCTTCCACCATATTGGCATGCTTAACCTTTCTATTGGGCCATTTAAAAAGCGCATTTTTAAAACCAGTCACTTTAATCATGTCACACTGCCGGATTTTATCCTATAAGTTATCAAGTGAACATTGATGTTGTATTTTTTTAATTAATCTCATCAAAATGTTTTTAGTTTGTTGGTTTACATATAAAATCGCATGATGTTTAAAAAGTATTTCTAGATTTATATACTGTTGAAAATGTTGTTGGTTGCACATTTACTCATATTTTTAATCTACATATATTTCTATCATGTAAAATAATACGCGTAACTGTTTGTTAATATATTTGAAACAATAGTGTACAGATTCTCGTCCTCTTGAAACAAAGATTTTATCATCCTATAAAATGATGTCACGTACTAACTTGTCGTAACATTAAGCCATCGTTCACCAGACACATCCCATAACTCACAAAAAGTATAGGGGTAGTCACGTCATATGTCTATAAAGATTCCAATAGATAAATCGGTTACTGCAAGCAAAGGCACTTATACAACTTCAGTTATAAATAAAGTTTATCATTAAAAAGTTTTGCATTGAGCAATAAATAATAAATCCATCGAAAGAGTCTCAATCATTTAGGTTGCGCGTGCATTATGTAAGGATTGGAATATATTTAGGGTAACACAAGAACTACACCTCCATGACTAAGACATGTTGGTATGTCTATATTAATTAACTAGCTGTGCCCGCAACTTCGCCGCGTGGATGTCAGTAACTTACACTCAGCCTGTGGAACCGTAATTCGGTTTCACCCCGTTAATTTGAGAAAAAACCTACTAAAATATATTCCCCCCCCCCCGTCATGACCGCGCCTACGATATCATAAATGCACCTGCCTCATTGGTCTAGTGGTCCCGAGCGCGACTGCTGAGCATGAGGTCTTGGGTTCGATTTTGAGATTTCTCGAGTTCGGTCGGGCAAAGTGTTTATTGAGTTTTTCTGTTAGGGAATTTTCAGTAACAGCCCGGAGTTTGGAATTGTGGCCGGTAGATGGCAATACGCTCACCACCTATTACATTGGACTTAATAACAGCATTGGTGAAATGTGAGTGTACGACTGTGTACACCTCTGCATACCCTTCGGGGAATACAGGCGTGATAATGTAATGTTATAAATACGCGCGTGGTACTTGATCATTATTTTGTTGCCGAGTTATTTTAAAACTACGATATCTCCGAAGATATTTATTGAAATCAAATGATGTAAAGGCAATTTTGACCAAAATATAATAATTGTGATGAATAACGTATTTAATTATTGTTCAACGGTTATTACTCACTTGCATTCTTCGGGATTGCCCGACTAGTTTCGAACTCGAACAGAGCCCTTAGTCATGAGCTGAGCCAGCGGCGATGTCGCGAGTCAAACTGGCGCTGCACCAAATTGCATGCCGCCGCGCGCGGGCCGTAGATGCACTCGGTGCCGGCGTCGGGAGTGTTTGTGTGTTCCCGTCATTCGTCGTGTCCGAGTTACCCATAGTGTATACCGCGCTAACTGTGTAGCGGTGACGTGGGAGCGTCCCCGCCGCGGGCTCAGCTCATGACTAGGGCTCCGTTCGAGTTCGAAACTAGTCGGTCTAAATAACCGTTGAACAATAATTAATATGAATGTGTCTCACGAAAGTTATTATACAATAACGTATTTATTTGGATAATGATTAATATCATGTTTATAAAAACACCTTCGCAAATAATGCATTATTTTAGAACCAGTTTGATAACCATAAAAAAGATTATAGTGAGTCAACCTTAAAATATAGACATATGCTGTCGTAGATTTTTTTTTGAACTTTTAAAGAGGAACATTTCTCAATACATGATTTTTGCGTAACTTTAACCGTTTACATAGCGTTCACAACGGAAGCTCTTAAAAGGAATACTTTTTTCCCGTTATTGCAACATTTTTCATTGATACTCCGCTCCTATTAGTTGTGGGGTGATGTTATGTAGCTTATAGCCTTCCTCGATAAATGGACTACCCAACATAAAAATATTTTTTTTAATAGAGATTAGCGCGTTCAACCAAACAATCAAACAAACAAACTCTTCAGCTTTATAATATTAGTATAGATTACATCTCCAGTCCGTATTTCGGTCACGTCGGCTTATCTCCACGGAGATTAGCCAAGTACGCAGGAGATATTATAGTGCACAAGTGTATGCGCAAACACAGGTGCACTCCCTCTTCCTTCACTCTCATATTCCAATGGGAAGGAAATCTGACACGACCGGAGAGAGATTAGGCGCAGGACCGACGGCTCTACGTGCTCTCCGAAGCACGGTAGTGTCACACCACCAACTTCCTGACTCCGGGTTGCTACCTAGAATTTCCTAACAGAAGAACTCAATAATACTTTGCCCGACCTCGGAATCGAACCCAGGACCTCACGATCAGCAGCCGCGCTTGCGACCACTAGACCAACGAGGCAGACATGTATGTATGTCTTTATGTTTCCTGTCTTGTGAATAGTTAAGGCTATACAGTCCTTCCTTGTTGTTTTCTCTCGTGATACACAGAGTTTCAGAGCAGTCGATGTCTCCACGATTGCACCGACCATTCATGACTCTAAATTCTTCAACCGCCGCATCGATCTGAAAATTATATCAGTGGCAAACATACATAACACAAGGTGAGTAAAGATACTTCAAAAGTTCTCGAATACAGATCACACATAAATCAGTGACACTCTCAAGTCCCGATAAGCTATCAATCAGGGGATATATGCTCATACATATAAATCGTTCACGTTTAGACGAACACGCATTTGTCGTAAAAGCGGCGTTTGCCTATATTACATACCAAGTCAATTATTCCCTTTATACTAACATATGGCTCTATTTCGTTCGCTCGATTTTTTGACTTCAACCACAATAATTCTCGTTTTATAAGCTAACTAGGCAATAACATGTTGTGTCATCCTTTGTGGTATGATTATAGTGTGTAGTCTACCTTAAAATATCCATAACATACTGTTGATATTAATATTGATTGTGAAACAGTTTAATGTTTTTAGCTACAATTTGTTTGTGTTTAAAGCTACAGTGCCTTCTGTAAGGTTTACGATTTTTAGTCTATGGTACCGTCATTCGATTATCAAGTCTAATGGCGGTAGGATCGAACGAATTATTCTAACAAATGTAATGAGAACGGACGGCGAGGGAGAGCATTCTAGTCTAGATAGCTACACTAGTTGGACGTGTCTTGTCTTGCATATCCAGTACATAGCTTTTAGACTTGGAATATTTAAATAGTATTTATGTTTGAATTTGTATAGCTGTATGTGTTATGACGGAGTATTAACTTAAATAAATTATCATAAAGTGTTGGTTGAAGTTTTACTACACTTCCTAAAAGAATACATACATTAAAATAAGAAGCACGTTCACAGATTCTACTTTACAGCTGCAATCTGTTACAGGTCATTCCAGTACGCGCTAAGACAAGCAATATAGACTCCAAACGATGCTTTAAAACATATTAACTTCATTAGAACTTAAGCGTTTCTTAAACTGTTTCTATTAATGGCACCTTAATTAATTATCTTTACAGTAAATGGGGTTAAATTGAAAACTAAAACATCATCGAGCCCATCGTGAAGCTGATGTTATCTAACCCAACACATCGTCGAGCCTTTCAGGAAACTGATTTTATGTAACGTTTATCATAGGTACTCACGGGAGAACATTATAAAGCTACTCCTCAGCAGAGTTGGGCGTAATCAACTACTTTTGTAATCAGATTAATAATCAGATTACAAGTAATCATGATTACATTTAATCATGATTACTTTAAATCGTTAATCTTGATTACAGTAATCAGTAATCATGATTACATGATTACATGCTTGAGTTTTACCGACTTATTGGTCAGTGGGTCGTCTTAGGGGTTAGACTTTCAATTTTTTTTGTCATATTCATGTTTATAGTCGTACAATAACCAAATCTAACGAAAGTTGTAAACAAAAATTTCAAAGTTTCCCTGATTTTCCATCTTTGTTACATTAAAATTAATTTAGATATTCGAAAAAGGACTTATAGGGTACCGACCGACTATATCCCAAAGACCAGACGCACTGTAAGGGTGCGGGAGACGGTTTTGACGCAGAATGTCCGTCCGCTAAGGATACATCGATGGCTGCTACTGGAACTCCTAGACGAGTAGAACTAGGTGTGCCGAGCTAGGGCTCATTTTATTATTTATGATGGAATCTTACTTAAGAAATTGCTGGAGTGACCTGAAGGTGTACTTCAGTAGCTGCTACTGGAACTCCTAGACTAGTAGAGTTAAGGGTGCCGAGTTTTCTTTTGTTTCGTTAGTCATGATGAGATCTTACCTAAGAAATTGCTGGAGTGACCTGAAGGTGTACTTCGGTAGCTGCTACTGGAACTCCTAAACGAGAAAAGCTAAGTGTGCGAAGTTTGGGTTCATTTAGTTAGTTATGATGAAATCTTACCTAAGAAATTGAAAAGAATTGTTACATTAGATAGAATAGTTACATAGTTTAGTATTTTCAACCGTTACAAAAAAGTGAAATCTTTATTGTTATAACAATAATTGGTAAATGTTTTTATTAACATTTTTTAAATTCTTATTACTTTTATGAAAAATATAATGTTAAATGGCTAAATGTGAACCTTTTTTATTGCCTTCCTTAATTCTACTACATTATTTTTAAGATGAATCATTCAGGCATTGCAAACAGCGCCATCTATTGACACATGCAAATCAACTTACATGCAAACTTTAAAGTACCCATTTAAAAAAAACTATTGTAAATATAGTTTTAGGTAGTTTTATATTAAGGAGATTCTAAAAATTGCGAATGTTAATTTTCATCATCTTTATAATTATTTGGAATTTCACACAAACTTTATTATCAAATCGATACTTATAACGCCATCTATTGAGATTGATTTACCCCATGATACGGTGAAGGAAACCCTTAAAGACCGAACTCCGAAAAAGAAATAAATCTCAATAGATGGCGCTATAAGTATCGATTTGATAATAAAGTTTGTGTGAAAATCAAATTATAAAGAAAATAGGTAATGAAAAATTAACATTCTCACTTTTTAAATCTAAGTACTAAACTATCTAAAACTATTTCAATAATATTTTTTTTTTTAAATTTGTGGTTCGTTGGGGTTTGAATGTGTCAATAGATGGTGCTTTTTGCAATGTCTAAATGATCAATCATAAAAATAAAAATATTTACCAACGAAGATTTCACTTTGATGTCACGGTTAGAAATACTAAACTATTTATTTAAACATACAACATATAGCACTAATAGAATGTAACTATAAATAAAAAATTATTATTTTGAACCTACTGGATTTGAACCTACGCGCGTCGGATACTCAAGCGTTCAACCAGGCCTAGTCGCCATATAGACTGAAAAGGTCGTCAACGTGAGATATTTGAATGTGGAATAGCTTAGTAGTCGTGAAAGTTTAATTGGCACACCTAGCTCTACTCGTCTAGGAGATCCATTTGCGGCCACCGAAGTACACCTTCAAATCACTCTAGCTTTTTCGTAGGTAAGATCTCATCATAACTAACAAAACGAATCCAAGCTCGGCACACTTAGCTCTACTCGTCTAAGAGTTCCAGTAGCAGCTGCCGAAGTACACCTTTAGGTCACTCCAACATGTTCGTTGGTAAGATCGCATCATAACCAAGAGGACTCATCTATAAGTGGTAATTAATTATTGATTTTGCCACAACATGCACTAAAAACACCTTGTTTTGTTTTTAGGGTTCATGTATGTATGTATTTCTTTATTCCACTGTAACTTCTATAAGCCTGAACCAATTTACCACATTTGCAAATCGTTTATAATCTAAAGAGTAGTCTAAAAAAGTAATAAAAAATGTAGTCGTAAAAGTAACAAAAAAAAGTTGTCAAATAAAGAAATAAAAAACAGTAATCAAAAAAGTAGTCAAATCAGAAATAAAAAAAAACTAATCAAAAAAGTAAGTAGTCAAAAAAAGTAGGTAATCAAAAAATATTATCAAATATGTTATCAAAAAAGTAGTCAAAAAAAGAAATAAAAAAAGTAATCAAAGAAATAGTCAAGAAAAGTAATCAAAAAATGAAATCAAAAAAAGTAGTCAAGAAAAGTAATCAAAAAATGTAATCAAAAGAAGTAGTCAAGAAAAGTAATCAAAAAATGAAATCAAAAAAAGTAGTCAAGAAAAGTAATCAAAAAATGTAATCAAAAAATGTAATCAAAAAATGAAATCAAAAAAAGTAGTCAAGAAAAGTAATCAAAAAATGAAATCAAAAAAAGTAGTCAAGAAAAGTAATCAAAAAATGTAATCAAATAAAGTAATCATGATTACGATTACAAACTACTAATCATTAATCACTGAAATGTTTAGTTTTTTGATTACTTTCGTTACA
This sequence comes from Xylocampa areola, assembly GCA_935421205.1. NCBI lineage: Eukaryota > Metazoa > Arthropoda > Insecta > Lepidoptera > Noctuidae > Xylocampa > Xylocampa areola. The sequence continues at coordinate 5,953,585 of OW285217.1, read as the reverse complement.
AAATGTAATCGTAATCGTTAATCGTTAATCTGATTACATTTTGCCCAAGTCTGCTCCTCAGTAATATGTATCTACAAAAACATAGACCATTCTCAGTTTAGTCTTCATAAAACAAACATAAAAAGTCAACATTTTGTCACGTATCTCTAACACCACGCTGTGCATCATAATTTAACTCCCTTCAGGTACATAAATTGTTTACAGGAAGACATAAATTACTTGTCGGTTCCTCGCCTGTAGAATTCACTTCCTCGCGGAGTTTGTTTCTTAGTTTATTTATTTGTGCGGCACATTTATAGGACACTCGAACGAGGACGCAGAATGCAAAGCATCTGCTTACAATAAGTATTAGCATTTATCATTTACGTGTGTTTACGAGTTGTGGTTGTGCATTGGTTCTGTCGTCCGTTCCGTTGTATTATGTTAATATCTATATCTTCAAATAAATCACTGCCTCGTTGGTCTAGTGGTACAGTGCGACTGCTGAGCATGAGGTTTCGGGTTCGATTCCCAGGTTGGGCGATGTTATTGAGTTTTTCTGTTGAAAATTCTCAGTAGCAATCCGGAGCTTGGAAATGTGCCCGGTAGATGGCAATAGGCTCATCACCTACATGGGACTTGAATCAGCATTGGTGAAATGTGGTTTTACAACTTTGCACCTCTGCCTGCTCCTTCGCGGAATAAAGGCGCGGAGGTATGTCAAATAAATGAAAACTTAGTAATTTTTGTCCAAAGGTTACAGGAGTTATATTGCTGTTAATCAAATTATTCTTAGAGGAAATAGTATTCAAGTAACTCTGCTTGGTACTGGTTGAATACCAGTTAATTATTGAAACCAATATGAAAGTAAGCAATAACAACAAATGTCTGCCTCCAATTGCCTCTCATTTGCATGCACGATGTTGTATTACTTTGACTTTTATACGTATGAGAAAGTTATACAACATGCTTTGTTACCAAAATTTAGATAAAAAGTTTAAAATATGTAAATTAACATTTTATGAGGGTCAAAACAAAAGTAATTTTTCTCATACAATTTTCTGAATGTTGAAACTTAATGTTCTTAAGTATAATTCTTGTTTGTTATTATCATTTTCCAATATTACTCGTGACTTTTGATTAATGTGTGTTTCACACGGTTTTACTAGACATAAGTAAGTATTATTAATCATCCAATTCCTGATACAGCACAGAACTGTTTAAACTAAAGGTTAAACCTGGATGAATATTAAAGGTAAACATCCGATAGCTGATTAATACAGGAAAGTGAGGAAGAAACTACTTTTTATAAAATCTCTTACAAATGGAATTAGTTCCGCTCAATAGGATTCTATGACGAAACGGGTTTTAGCGAACGAAATGATTAAGTTTTATACTTTGGTATTAATTGGAAGTCTTCTTGAGTTTTTAATTTTTCTGGCAGTTATTCAGTCAAGTTCGTAAACAGTAAAGTATTTTTTTTAATTAAAATAATGATTCCAATGACCTCTTCATCAATTCGTGGTGAGTTGAGGTGAGTAAAATCTTAGCAAACTTGTTTAATCTCTTTAGCATTACTTTAATGTCTGTAACTAGCATAATATTTCAAGAACTGCTTTATAATGCGAAGTCTGATAATATGAAGGCTCTGACTCAGACTCTGAGAAACAGGAAGTAAGAGAGTTAAGGAATAAAGAGTTTGTTTTGGAAACACCAAGTTGTTGCATAATGCACGTCTTGGGACTCTTGAGGTTTATCCGGATTTTTTACGAACCTCCACTCAGCGCGAAGAAAGAGAGACGATTTTTGTATAAGAAGTTGAAGATATTAAGTTTACTTTCATAAAAATACCGTTACTATCTTGATTAATATGAATATCGGACCGCTTGTTATTTATTGCTACTACAGCGTAGCGCTGACGTCGTGACGTAGCGGTTACGCAGACTAAGTAGGCTTCGTAGTAGCTGTTTATTTTGAGTAGTTACTAGTTATTTATTGCTACTACAGCGTAGCGCTGATGTCATGACGTAACGGTTACGCAGACTACGTAGGCTACGTAGTAGCTGTTTATTTTGAGTAGTTACTAGTTATTTACTTAATCTCACTATTCAATCGTTTAATATTTATAAACATAGCCTAAATATGCTGGTATTGTTGTCGGCCGCTACTATGGTTATCGGTAAGGCTTTTGTTGCAACGAAAGTAAGTTGCATAGATCGCAAGCCTTTTATGTCAGTGACCGATACGGTAAGTACGGTAACCTAATGTTATAATAGTGATATTTGACTTCTCGAACTTTCTAGTAATCCATTTGTCGTCTAAATAGTCAATTTCCTGTCCATCTTTATAAGACGATATATGGGACATATAATAAAATATTAATTTTACAAAATCATTATTATTGAGTAATATTTAAATGTTCAATCGTTTAATATTCTACTTTATCATAAAAACTTAGACATAACTTGAAACTCGTTTTTTTTATTAGTAACTTTTTGACTCACGACATCGCCGCGGGCTCAGCTCATGACTAAGGGCTCCGTTCGAGTTCGAATCTAGTCGAGCAATCCCGAAGAATGCAAGTGAGTAATAACCGTTGAACAATAATTAATTTGAAACTATTAAGTCAGTTTAATCTTTTCCCTTTATTAATGTAAGTAGTACTGTGTTTACTCTCCAGAGGGCACCGTTGTTACCTGTCTTCTAAAATGTTGATATTACGTTAATATACTCGTGTCATGAATAATTTTCGGCATTTAGGTGAATTCGCTACTTATAAATTTCCTGCGGTGACCATGTGTGTTAAATGTAATGTATTGTATATTACAGATTCAATCACGTGTTACTATGTCAACAGGGACATGTAAACACTATTAAAGATAACTCTTTGAAAGCAAAAGCAAAAGTTATAATATTAAATGGAAAAAGAATACGGTCGCGAGCCGGATTCCAACCTGCGCCTCCCGGATAAATACTCCAGGCGCTCTGACCACAAGGCCATGTCGACCTCTGCTCACTACCGTGAATTCTTCTTTCACATTTTTAACACGACTTTGGTGACAATAACGTCACGCTATCTATTCAGTCCCTATACAGGTGACCGAACCTTATACAGGCCCTATACAGTTGACCGAATGGACACGACTAATGTTGTTATGTGATATTAAATAATACAAAGTCAATATGGTTTTTTCAATAACACTTTTATTTGCACGACGTTCTAGATGGTACGAGAGAGAATTTTTAAATTTGAAAACTACTTGAAATCTACTTCCTTCTCACATGTATTGCCAACATAAATTAATTAACATGATATAGTAATATTACATCTGCCGTCTGATTTGTAAGGTTCTTACATAACCTCTTCTTTAGATTGGTCTTGCTGGTTATTGTCAGCAACTGACGTCTTGTCGGGTATTTCTATAGCAGGTTCTAGGTTTACACTTTCCTGTTTAGCAGTAACAGGTTCTGAGAATATGACATCCCTCTTCACTAGAACTTCATCTTTTACTGGATAAAATATTCTATAACCCTTCACATGTTCTCCGTAACCCACCATAATTCCTGTCTCTCCTTTAGAGTCCCATTTTCTTCTTTTTTCTTTTGGAATATGAACATATACAGGTGTACCAAAGATATGTAGATTACTCAGGTCGAACTCTTTAACTTCTATAACGTTTGCAAAGCCGCATTTATAACGAACATCCATAATATGCATATTTCCGACGCGATTCGCCACCTTTGTTTTCCTTGAAAAATTTGCAAATGTTTTGATCTGTCATCATGACATATCCCTTATCTGTCGCGCAGTTCACTGAGAATAGATTAATCTTTAAGTCTGGTACACACAGAACGTTGTTTATGGTCGACTCGATCCACGTGTGTCCATTAAATACTTCAAGCGCCACCTTTCCGCAGCCAATGACACTTATCTGGGTACCGTCACCTAAAGTCACAGACTTTTGTGATGATAACGGTGAGAACGTTGAAAAAAGATTTCTATCTTGGCACATATGTTCACTAGCGCCTGTGTCCACAAACCACTTTGAACGTTGGTAAAGTTCTGTAAGTTGCACTACGAACGCATTTTTCTCTTAACTTTTTTTATACCAGCACTCATTTTTGTTATGTCCAATCTTGTTACAATAATAACACCTTTTCTCACTCTTGTTTGCATAGTTATTACGACGGTTACTATTCACATTACTTGTACACTCAGCTTGATAATGACCCATCTTGTTACACTTGAAGCACTTTATATCTCTTTTATTCGGAGCATTTCTTTTTGCAGTAAACGCAGACGATAATGAGGCGTTTTCCCCTTTTTCCTTCACCCTCTCTTCTTCCACCAATAAACGAGCAACAAGGTTATCATAGGTCTGTTTGTAGTCCGGCGCAGATTCCCACGCAGATACGAAGTGTTTGTAGATATCTGGCAATGACATTAAAACCTTCGTAATGACAAACTTTTCCGAAATTACTTCACCCCATAAACGTAGGATAGTAAAAGACCTACAAAGCCTACTTTAGTTAAGGAATCTCTTACGGAAATATCACATGTTAGAAAGAGAAAGCATATTTAGGTTCGGTCAGCACTATTGGCAGATGTTGTTTTCTCCAGTGTCACTGTCAAAAATCACGCTAACTTATATTTGCTATATCGTCAGTGAATCCTGTATATTTTATAAAGTTTTAAAATGTTTAAGTAATGCCTACGTGTTGTGTTGGTGACTGCGATGTTTCTTATAAAAATAATCCAGAAAAACATTCATTTCACAGGTAAATTGTCATCAACAGCATATATATGACTGTCCTGTTGGTCTAGTGGTTAGTAGCCCTGACTGCTATGCCGGAGGTCGTGGGTTCGATTCCCACCCAAGACAAATGTTTGTGTGAGGAGCACGATCATTTGTCCTGTGTCTGGGTGTAATTTATCTATAATATGTATGCATTTAGAAATATATAAGTATGTTTATCAGTTGTCTAGTACTCATAACACAAGCTCTGCTTAGCTTGAGACTAGACGGCGTTGTGTGATAGTTGTGGAATATTATTATTATTATTATTATTTTCATGGCTATATTTTGGAAAAAATATCTTTAGAAAATTTATTTGGAAAACCAAATCCTATCAAGGAAATAGTGAATTTTCTCAATAGTAAAAAACAATGGTCATAATAACAATATTGAGTACGTTGTTCTAATATAAATTTTCATTTCATGTACACAAAATAGTGAGTTGTCAGTGTCGACTATTGTGTCGATGAAATTTTAGACCAAAAAGTTCCGATATCAGAATTTATTTAAAGTTTTGATGTACCAACTTTCTCTCCACATTGATTATTTTTCCAAAACTTTACCTAGTAATATCGACACAGAAGATTAAACCAAAACGTTTCTGTCTCTTAGTCGCTGTGTCTGTAAGCGTAGCTTAGTAGCCCAGGTTACGTAATAAATATATTTCATCACGTTATTACAGTAGTCCCCAAATGCGGTTCGAATCCAGACCGCCAACCTACTTTGTGCGGACCTTGGTTGATGATAATGATCTAACGACTGCGCTACTAATATAAATTTTAAAAACAGTCCCCGAATGAAACTAGATTGTGATTCCTGCGCTATCACCTTTAGGCGGTGAGCAGTGAGCCTATATGTGATACCCTAATTAATATGTTGTTTACATATTTTTTTGTACAAATTCAAGACAATTTAAGAATTTTATGATATATTTTTTTATACTAAAAGGTTTCCTGTCGATGCTAAGGAAAAAGAAAAATGGATGAGACTAATTGATAAAGAAAAGAATAAAAGATAAAGAAGAATAAACAAAAAGAAGAAATAAGAAAAGATAATAGGATATACCTTCTTTTTACGGGGGGAAACCTTCAAAAACGCGCCCGGCCTTTATGGATAAGACCGGGGTGCGGGGTGTCTTACCTCACTAAAACCACCTCGGCGGTCACCATCAGCATATGGAGGGAGGCACTTAATAGACCAGCTCCAGCACCCCCGCTATGCAGTGCCTGACTGATGCAGTGACACATCCCTGGAGAGACTGTACAGGGGTCTCCCCTAAGCGTCGCTGTGCACGATAGCACGTGACCACTACACCACCGTCTTCTCTGGGATCACGATGGGTAAACAGAGTCCCCTCTAAGCATCTGTGACCCCAAAGGGCCGACAGTCTTAAATCATACACGCGGGGTTTCGGCTGTTAGGCGCCGAGGCGGTTGCCTCCTAGACGTTTTCTTCTCAGAGAGGGACCTCTCACAATCCCGCTCGGTGGCCTTTTCCTGGACGACAACAGTCTCACAAAAGGAAGCCATTCCTCTCCAGTTCACTGTATCTGCCAGCGTGGCCCTCACTACTGCTGGCAGAGACAGGCCTCGCCCGATACTGGCTTTAGTACCCGCCGCTCAGCGGTCTAGGCAGGGCACACCTCAAGCGTGTGCTGAGCTGAGTCCTTACCACCTCCGCAATGGTATTAGGATAGGTAGGTAAAAATCATTCAGTCAATCATCATCTCAATCAGTCATATTCTATACACTGCTCAGGGTCCTTAAAAGCTGCTTTCTTTACAAAATACCTATTACCAATGAAATATAATTATAATGTGGGCGCATGAAATGTTTTTATAATAATAATGTAATTAATTAATTAAGTGCATTAAATAATACCTACCCTTGTGATTTTAGTTTTATTATCATAATTTGATTGAAAATATTTTCATTTTGTATACCGATTCTTTACATCTGAAGTATTATTTATCGATAATTGATATGTGTCAATATTTCCACGTTGTACATTACTATTGCACGCACACATTGACAATTCAAAATCGGTAGCACTTTTTTGAGCTCTATGTCCTTCTATGGGGTACCAAAAATATTCTAATTCTATGCTTCACCCATTTGTTTCAATTGGTTTTGTAGCTCCTGTATTTTTGACAGAAAGACTGATATTTCCATTCCTTCTTCGTATTTATATTGGAAGAATCTCTGCTGAATTACGTGAATGCTTGTTTCGCTTTTCTGTTCAAAAATGCTTGTTAACTTACGCAACATCTCTGCTGAAGTAGTGCAGGATATTATGTGTAACATACTTTCCTCGGTCATTCTGGTCACTAACATCGTTTGTGCCTTAGCATCCTGTGTCTCCCATGCTCTCCGTTCCTCCGAGTTCTTTCCTTTCACGACCCTACCTTCAACTATGTCAATTAGATTTTGACCCCGGAGTAAAACCATCATTTGAAATTTCCAAACATTCAAATTTTTCTTTCCTTCCAGTTTAATAACTGTGTTACTTCCGTCCATCGTGTTCTTACTAGTTTTCCTTCCTTGTAGCTCAGACAAGTCTATTTTCCTTCCCGGCAACGTAGTCTCCAATGCCAATAATTTTCTTTCACCGGTATAAACCAACTAGCACAACTTCGTCTATTGACTTTGTATTAACGTTAGGTATGTGTCTGGGCCCATAACCTGTTGTTATGTGATATTAAATAATACAAAGTCAATATGGTTTTTTCAATAACACTTTTATTTGCACGACGTTCTACTTCCTTCTCACATGTATTGCCAACTTAAATTAATTAACATGATATAGTAACATTACATTGTATTTTAACAACTAACTTTTAACAGTTAATACAATGTCGTAAAAATGCAATTACTTTAACAATTAAAGAAAACACTAGATTATTATTTGAACTCTAGCAATATCCCTATAAGGAGAATCCTTTAGAATCATTTCGATTAATCTGATAATGTGTGCTCATGTCCTCCCTTTACATCACGATAAAATACTTTTTAAACACTAGCTTAGTTCACTTTACGACACAGATCTAAAATTCAAAACATCTTTTATAAAAGCTATTTCGTAGCGAGTGCCGTCGCTTTGATCTGCAGACCGCCGCGAGCGACTCGGGTGCCGCTCAGACGCGCTTGACTGCGACTCCGTACAAGGGACAATCTGGGGACACAGATTCCTGAATAGAAAAATGTTATCTGCATGAATTTTTAAAAGAAATATTATGGTATGAATTGAATCTCTTTACAAATTTTTGTAGAATATTGTGTCACGATACCTTTACCTTTTAAGTTGGTATAAAGATTTAACCGGATTAATCGCGTGTATTATTGGTTTTGAGTTTTTCCTAACGTTTCGACCAAATTGCAGCGTTCGTGGTCTTTTTAAATATGTATCAGAGACAAAAATAATTTTATAAATTTTATTAATTATATGTACGGTAGACTAAAATAATTTTAAATTAACTGTAGAGATGCCTGACACCTTAGTCCTCTTGCGACCACGAACGCTGCAAAGTATTCGAAACGTCAGGAAAAACAAAAACCAATAATACACGCGATTAATCCGGTTAAAAATTGTTTTATTATAATTTGTAGTGATCGCGAAATTCAAGATATTACTATGTATAAAGTCTATTTACATCGTTACGATGTCGTCCAAAGGGCCATTTTTTACAGTGTGTAAATGAAAGCGACACAACCCTTTCGACTCATAAATAAAGGCGCTATTCTCTGAAAATTACGGGCTGAAAAAACAAAACATAAACGCTAAGGCTTAGGCGAACGATCGTGAATCATTATCGGCTTACATGGGGCAAAAAATATTAGTTTATTATTCCTACATAATATATATTTTCTAGTTACTAAACGAACCCTCGAGAATTCCGCACTGCGGTATAGTTGCTTAATTATATTGTCAGAATATGATACATGTAGTATTCACAAGCATTTATTTTAATACACTGGAGATAAAGCCGCAGTGGCTCATAATTATTAGAATGAAAGGATAAATGTTCGGGAATACTTTTTATAGTAGATTTAAGTGTGGCGCGTAAATCTCAATTAACATTCCATCTCATTTAATTTCGTTTATTGCTTCAATGTAAAATCGCAAATACAGGCAATTACTGTATAATGCTATGGAATGACAAATTAAAAAGATAATTTTATCCAAATAGAGATGAAATGTCTGTGAAAATAACAGCATACGTATAAAAATAAATACTAAGAAAAAAAAATATAGGATAGAAAAGTTTTTATTAACACTTTAGCAGATAAAGTATGTTCCTATGAAACCTACACGCTATAATAATGTTGAGTTAAAAATTATAAATAATATTCCCTTTAAAGATAAATCTTTGCAAAGCATTAACGCATGCTTAGCGAACTCTAAAGTTATTCTATTAAATGGAAAAAGAATACGGTCGTGAGCAGTGGAGATGGCTTACTGGTCACAGCGCCTGGAGTATTTATCCGGGAGGCGCAGGTTCGAATCCTGCTCACGACCGTATTCTTTTTTCCATTTAATATAATAACTTTAATATTCTCTTTCACATACATAACAACGTCCATGTATGTGGCTCTTTTTGGCCAGTATTAGGTTCGGATATATTACACGGAAGTATGACATATAAATATAGACAGACAGTTTCCTTATAAGACCCTCATAACTTCAGATTCCGGTGTAGCTACCTACTCTATTCCCACATATACCTAGTAATTGTCACAGAACTGATGCCATGATATCGTATTTTATTTTGTTTATTGTATCTAACCTGAATAAACTTCTAAATATACTAACAGGACTTTTCTTTACTGTCGGCACCCAGACAGCTTCTCCATTACAGATCAAAATATAAAAATAAACTTTTTAACACCTAAGTCTATAAAGTCTAAACTTCAATAAAGCAATCGAAGTGTCCATACGCTTTGTCACAAAATAAAAAAGTACTCTGCGGTCACTACCGCCACTCAAGCTTATCCGACGTCCAAGAAAGCTGAGCTGTAACATGCATTATTCACTGTGTCCTCCACCTGTGCCAATCTGTAGTTTCTTAAGACCCGTTCACAAAGTAGGAAGGTACCAAATGTAATATTCCACCTCCTCGCACGCTATAAGCATGTGCAATTTCATTAAAATTTTAATATTGAATAAGATTTGTATTTGTATCGACGTATGTGTAGCTGTGGGTTTGTGGAATGCGTTGCCTGTAGCCACAAAACGAGCTCAGATGCTTGATACCTTTAAACAATTAATAAAGCAGCATTTCCTGACCATTGACCGTCAAACCAATAGAAAATACCTTACCAACCGTCTATTTTTACATTGTATATATAGTGAGATTGATATTTATTTCAACTATTATATTTTTTATCCTACCAAATATACCTAAAATTACTATGGTTTAGTACACCATTGACTGCCCGCATTTGCTCATGTCTTTCCTGTCCATCCAAAGCTTATCTGGCAGATATCGCTATTAGCGATAAGACCACCATTGTACCCTCAATTAATTATTGTATATAATAACAATTTCCATAAAAGACAACAATATACACTATTACATAAAAATTATATTTTAAAAATCAATATAGAAGTAAAAAAAAAAACTTGAAAGTTAGCTTGACTATAGAGATTCGCACCCAGACGTTCGTCGTCGTACGCAGCCACCATTTTAATAAGTTATGCTCCCAATTTTCAGATTCAATACTTTTTAACTCGAACTGAAACTGTTTCGTTGACTTGAACTAGGTTTTTCTTTCAAACCTCGATGTATTGCGATGCATTTGGCGCACTTCCAACTGACGACACATATTAAACTTGCACACGACTACTGGCTTCTCTTTACGCTTATAATAAAACAACTTTTAACCGGATTGATCGCGTATTATTGGTTTTAGTTTTTCCTTCCTTTATTAGTCTTAGGAAATGCCGTCGCGATTTAGTTTTAAATATGTATCAAAGATAAAAATAATGTTATGAATTTTATCAATTATACGTCGGATGTATGGTAGACTGAAATCATTTTAAATAAACTGTTGAGACGCCTGACGTCTTAGTCCTCCTGCGACCACGAACGCTGCAAAGTGTTAGAAACGTCAAGAAAAACAGAAACCACTTACTCCGGTCAAAAGTAGTTTTATTATAGATAGATAGAGTATACTTTATTGCACACCAAGAGGAAAGACAGAGATATACATATAGACAGAAGAATAGTACAATTGGCGGTCTTATCGCTAAAAAGCAATTTCTTACAGACAACCATTGGATGGACAAGAATTGTATTAGAAAAGATAACGGGTAGCTGCCGGTGTACAGTATAATAAATAAATAAATATAATTAATTTAAATAAACATACACTTTATACATATTGTATTGTATAAATAATTATTAATTATACACACACTTCTATATACATATATATATATATATACTATTATAAATATTAACATATAATTTTTGCATATAAATTTAGATACAATATATATTGTTACAATAACGATTCCAATCTTTCAAGATTCTTCTTCCATATTTTGATGATTCCATTCTTCATGAATATAAAAATGACAATTTAAAAATACAGGTAATGTTCTTTCACAATTTTCCTAAAGCTTGTCAACGATTGTGCACGTCTTATAGATACTGGCAATGTATTCCAAAGTCGAATGGACTGAACAGTGAAGGAGTTGTCGTAGAAGTTGGTGGAGTGCAAAGGCATCTTCAACTTTAAGTTTTCTGATGACCTAAGGGACCGCGAATGTGTATCACAGACGAACTTAAAACGCTCTTTAAGATAGAAGGGAGTTGTAGGATGGAATAGAGCACTATAAAGTAAAGAAAGAATATGAGTATTCCGACGAAGGCGAATTGAAAGCCACTTGAGTTTATACGAAATTCGGACACATGATCATATTTGCGTAGACCAAATATGAATCTTATACAAAAATTCTGGAGTCTCTCAAGCTTTTCAAATTGGTCATGAGTAAGATCAAGATAGCTGGCATCGGCATAGTCAAGAACGGGAAGAAGAAGAGATTGGGCGAGCGCTATCTTAGTGGCAGTCGGAAGAAAATTACGCAGCCGTCTCAAAGAGCCTGCTGACACAAACATACGACGACTGGTTTCTTGCAGTTGTGGTTCCCACGACAATTATAATGTTTAGTGATCGCGAAAACCTAAGATATTCTCTTTACGCTTTCATAAATGGCAGTGATACTATTCTTACAAATAATATTCAGCAGCGTGCGTGTCTTAACATAAACTCTTATTACGCTAGCAGGACTTGAAATAACATAGGTAACACTGTCACTGTCAGCCTGCATCATCCCACTGCTGGGCAAAGGCCTCCCCCATGACTTCCATATCTGTCTGTTTAGTGCTAATGTGATCCATTCTATATTAAATCTCTCTAGCTCCTCCCGCCATCTTTTTCGGGGTCTGCTACGTCGCGCTGTTTGGTTGTATCAGGACTCCACTTAGTGGTGATGTTGGCCCACAACATAGGTATAGGCATTTTAAATGGCTGCGGTAATACGTGAAGAAAGAGAAATGTTCCCTGCTCTTATCTTCTAGTAAAAATATTATCGGGAATGTTCACGTTGCCATTTTCAGCAGAAGCACATCTTGTTGTCGCACTTTTTTCTAAACATCAAAAAAGAACTTTAGATGCAGGGCCTTAAACTTTATACAAAGCGCTATTTCAATAAAGTAATAAGGTTTCACTTTCTATAGGAAACCATAGGAAAGCTTACGATGGAAGTTACATGGTTTCCTCTCAAGTTACTAATTTATTATACCTAAATACTAAAATAATTACGTCTCTGCATTTAATATCCGTCTTGTTCACCGGAACGTGTCTGTTGTAATTAATATACATTGATCGACCCTCATCAATTCTGAAGCTTCAGTAATAAATAGATCGCATGCAAATTGATATTCCCTGCCTGAGCCACGATTTCAGATTTCATCTAATAAAATTAATTTTACAGGTATATATTTGAAAAGCATTTATGCATGCTTAACGAAGTATAAAATATTTGGAAAAAGTATACGGTCGCGAGCAGGATTCGAATCTGCGCCTCCCGGGTAAATACTCCAGGCGCTCTGACCACTAAGCCATCTCGACGATGATCTCAGTTCAAATTATGCTCGCGACCGTATTCTTTTTCTACAAAAAATATTTTATTCTGCCTAGCCTTTTCCCAATTACATTGGGGTCGGCTTCCAGTCAAACCGGATGCAGCTTTATATCAGTATTTTACATGGAGTGACTACCTATCTGACCTCCACAACCCAGTAACTGGGTAATACGATATCCCGTGGTATGACTGGTTGTCAGACTTTCAGGCCTCTGACTACCCGTAACGGAGATCATAATTTAAGAACCGGGACCGACGGAATAACGTGCTCTCCGAGGCACGGAGGGGTCTCGGTATGAAATTATGGTCACCCATCCACAGACCGACCGCGGCAAGCGCAGCTTACCTTAATCGATCGATCTGTGCGGCTGTACTTAGCCACGAGCCCCTCTATTTTTCCACAAAAATATTTAACATTAAAATAAATTTTATAAATTTTTTGTTGTTTAAAATGAAAGTAGGTGTCATGTTGTAATTGTGGAACTCATATCGAGTCTCTATAAAAAATGCTAAGCATTGCAGGAGAAAAAACACAACAAGAAAAAATTATAACAAAGTTCAAGATAACTTCACGCTATCTATGAAACCATGAAACCTTTTAGTGTAGGGCTTTTGGTGTTGCAAAGGTTTATTATGTTTTTATTAAAATAATTAAAAAGTTTCTAAAGAAAACCCGAACCATTGATAAATTATAATCAAAAATTAAATGTTTCTATTCTACTTACTAAATTGCAACCTATAACAAAAAATAGGTGCTATGTATACTTATTATATATTCTATATTGTACACACGATACTTAATACAAAGTATAATGTTATAATATTAAATGGAAAAAGAATACGTTAGCGAGCAGGATTCGAACCTGCGCTTCCCGGATAATTACTCCAGATGCTCTGACTACTAAGACATCTCGACGTATGCGTAAATGGTTTTCAAAGTTTTATCTTTAACAAATTATAAGAATACAAAATGATGTACAAAGGCGATTTTAACCCATTTATGAGTTTTCTGACAGCTAATCTTTGAGTGATAGAGAGAAGAGAAGAAATTATGAGGACAGAGTCTACTATACTTTAGATGTATAAACACATAAAATCAGAGTTCAAGCGAGTCGTCACATGTTTACTTGCAACCAATAGAATCGTAACTTCAATGATTTTTGAAGTCGTATCACTCAATTAAGTCGTAAGTCGATCGCGCAAACTCTCATATCGTTTGAAGAGATTTTGGTAGGGTAACCAAAATCTCTTCATACGATATGAGAGTTTGCGATATAAAGTGCCTTCGGCGATTTCCATCACCTTTTAAGTCATATTAAGTTAAAAAGGTCTGAGTTTTGCGTCGTCATTGAACCCTACTCACAGGTTGTGAGATTCCACTGACCCATAAACATATTATGACTTTCAGGACGAATTACTTTTAGGTAATTTAGAGCGCCCTCTGTATTTCTTAACCTTTCAAAAGTGCCTGTTACAGAAAAACAACTAGTTTATGATGAATTATGATCCCGCTATCGTTTACAGATAAAGATATTTGGGTCTATCTAGAATCCACACATGTCATTATTTAATTTGTATAATAGCTTTCGTGAGACACATTCATATTAATTATTGTTTAACGGTTATTACTCACGCGCATTCTTCGGGATTGCCCGACTAGTTTCGAACTCGAACGGAGCCCTTATTCGTGAGCTGAGCCCGCGGCGATGTCACGAGTCAAACTGAGTTCGAAACGAGTCGGGCAATCCCGAAGAATGCGCCTGAGTAATAACCGTTAAACAATAATTATTAATAAATTTGTTTTAATAAAAACGTTGCCCTACACTAGGAATTCCTTCCTTTATCGTGGGTGCATTTACAGATATTTAATCTAACGTGAACACACATCCAGACCCCAAACAATAATTTTTAGATCATCCAAATATTTGCTACGTGCAGGAATCAAACTGCGAACACGCGACGCAGCAGCGTCGTCGCGTGTTCGCAGCGGTTTCTCGATCACTGCGCCAACCACGCCGTCAAATTCGACGTGCTAACCATACGTATTAAGTGTATCAGCTTGTGTAAAAGCAGTGCCGTATCTGGTTTAAGGAACACATTTACAATTATTTAATAATGTCTTGTGGCCCAGAAAGCCTGAAAAAATATACCACACTATTAGCCAATTCCTTGCCTGGGTACAGAATATACTAATACCTGACTAAGATATTAAAAATTTAATTCACGCGAGTTACATTTGTTTCGGTTTTACTGAAAGCACTATGTGCAATCATGTCTACATGTACACGGTACGCAAACTAATCCTAGGCTTACTGTTCACTTTTTCTTTAATGATTCGAACAACCAAATCGTTCACTCGTTTAATATGGCAGCTGGCAGCCGCAAAGCTACGCTATGGATATTATAACATTTCGATATAGGTATGAAATCTAAGTAGCGTAGTTTACCACCGCAGTTCCTCTATTGTTGTAAGTACTGCGGAGTCTTGGGTTGCCCCAAGACTTTGTTGACTTTGCAATTGAAAAAAAAACTGATAATCACAATTGTTAATACAGCAGTTACAATTTCCCTTAGGGTAACCTCTTAAAATTAACTGTAAATAAAATAAGACCAACTAAAGTAGGTACTACGGACGTACATAAACCCCGCCACGTATTTATTTAGTGCAAATAAAATATAAGATTGTACGCTTAGTATTTACAAAGGAGTAGCTTTGGTCTTTCTTTTATGGCGACCTTTTGTTATGAATTCATGTGTAAAAAAGCTAAATAAACGGGAATTAAGTAGGCTTTCACAATCAAAGGAAAGTTTTAGTAACATATTTTGTGTACATTAATTACGAGTATAGATTAACATTTGAATTGGAATTCAAAAGACTAAAATTAATTAATAGATTGTAACGCATTGTATTCTGACGTTCTTAGTAGAATCAACTTTAGAGTGCCTAGTCGAAATCCCCGATATGCCATTAGGCCACTTAGTGTTTTCGCAAGGAAAACCGTACTCAAAATCTTCCCATATATCGTATCTGTAAATTGTATAACGAATGAAGTGGATCTTTAGACATACATCATCTTTCACTCTCCAAATTCCGCAAAAGTCTCACCTATGCTCAAAAATAACGACGGATTGATAATAATGTTTCCCTTTTATTTTGTGTGCATTTTACTTATAATAAAATCGTAACTCGAAAGCCCGAAAATTTCAAATTCGCTTTTTGGTTTTTTTTCTTTCGTAATGTGTTATTCAATCGATTCTACCATAGAATTAGAATATTTTTGGTACCCCATAGAAGAACATAGAGCTCAAAAATGTACTACCGATTTTGAATTGTCAATGTGTGCGTGCAATAGTAATGTACAACGTGGAAATATTGACACATATCAATTATCGATAAACAATATTTCAGATGTAAAGAATTGGTATACAAAATTAAAATATTTCAATCAAATTATGTTAATAAAACTAAAATCATAAGGGTAGGTATTATTTAATGCACTTAATTAATTAATTACATTATTATAATAAAAACATTTCATACGCTCACATTATAAAATTTCATTGGTAATACGTACTTTGTAAAGAAAGCAGATTTAAGGACCCTGAGCAGTGTATAGAATATGACTGATTGAGATGATGATTGACTGAAAGATTTTTACCTACCTATCCTAATACCATTGCGGAGGTGGTCTGGACTCAGCGCAGCACACGCTTAAGGTGTGCCCTGCCTAGACCGCTGAGCGGCGAGTACTAAGAGCCAATATCGGGCGAGACCTGTCTCTGCCGGCAGTAGTGACGGCTACGCTGGCAGATAAAGTGAACTGGACAGGAATGGCTTCCTTTTGTGAGACTGTTGTCGTCCAGGAAGACGCCGTCGAGCGGGACTGTGAGAGGGCCGATCCCTCTCGGAGAAGAAAGCGTCTAGGAGGCAACCGCCTCGGCGCCTAACAGCCGAAACCCCGCCTTTATGATTTAAGATAGGCGGACCTTTGGGGTCACAGATGCTTAGAGAGGCTCTGTTTACCCATCGTGATCCCAGAGAAGACGGTGGCACGTGCTATCGTGCACAGTGAGGCTTAGGGGAGACCCCTGTACAGTCTCTCCAGGGATGTGTCTCAGTTAATAGGTGCTGCATAGCGGGGGTGCTGGAGCTGGTCTATTACGTGCTTCCCGCCATATGCTGATGTTGACCACCGAGGTGGTTTAATTGAGGTAAGAATCCCACACACCCCGGTCTTATCCATAAAGGCCGCGCGTATTTTTGAAGGCTTCCCCCGAAAAAAAATTGGTATATCTTTTCTTATTTCTTCTTTTTCTTTATTTTTGTTCTTCTTTATCTTTCTCAATTAGTCTCATCCATTATTCTTTTTCCTTAGCATCGACAGGAAACCTTTTAGTATAAAAAAATTTATCATAAAATTGTGATATTCTCTTGAATTATAGTAAAAAATATGTAAACAACATATTCATTACGCTATCACATATAGGCTCAGTGCTCACCGTCTAAAGGTGATAGCGCAGGAATCACCAACTAGTTTCATTCAGGGTCTGTTTTTAAAATTAATATTAGTAGCGCTTTTCGTTCGATGATTATTAACAACCAAGATCCGCACAAAGTAGGTTGGCGGTCCAGATTCGAACCGCATTTGGGGACTACTGTAATAGCGTGATGAAATATATTTATTACGTAACCTGGGCCACTAAGCTATGCTAAGCTTCTTATATGTTATAAGCGTTCGGACAGACAAACCGATAAACAGACAGAAACGTTTCGAAACATTTTGGTTTCACCTTCTGTATCGATAGTATTAGGTACCCAATTAAAATTTTGGAAAAATAATCAATGTGTCATGATAATTGGTACATCTACACTTTAAATAAATTCTGATATCGGAACTTTTTGTTCTAAAATTTCATCGACACAATAGTCGACACTGACAACTCACTATTTTATGTACATGAAATGAAAATTAATATTAGAACAACGTACTCAATATTGCTTTTATGATCATTGTTTTTTACTACAGAGAAAATTCACTAATTTATTGATAGGATTTGTTTTCCAAATTAATTTTCTAAAGATAGTTTTCTCCAAAATACGGCCATGAAAATATATGCTGTTGTTGACAATTTACCTGTGAAATGATTGTTTTTCTGGATTCTTTATTAAAGAGACATCGCAGTCACAAACAGGACACGTAGGCATCGCTTATAAATTTAAAAACTGTTTAAAATATACAGGATTCACTGACAATACGGCAAATATAAGTTAGCGTGATTTTTGACAGTGACACTGGAGAAAACAACATTGCCAATAGTGCTGATCGAACCTAAATATGCTTTCTCTTTCTAACATGTGATATTTCCGTAAGAGATTTCATACCCATATTAGGCTTTGTAGGTCTTTTTCTATCCTACGTTTATGGATTCTACTGCCAAATCTGTTGTTTTTAAAATTTGAGTATTTTTGTCTGTTTGTATGTCCGAGGTTGGCGTCCAAACCATGAGACAGAAACAACTGAAAATTTGTAAAAAAATATCGTCAAAAGCCGGGTCAACTTATAGGCTATTCAAAATTGCGCATTTCCTCAAGGGAGCTGAGCAGTGATGTTAAACATCTGACACTCAGAATCTAAATTAGACGGATTTGGAGGACTCCTGCGACCACGAACGCTGCAAAGTGTTCGAAACGTCAGGAAAAACAAAAAACCAATAATACACGCGATTAATCCGGTTAAAAGTTGTTTTATTATAATGTGTAGTGATCGCGCAAACCTAAGATATTACTATGTGGACGGATTTAAATCAAAATAGCACTGTTGTATAGCTTATCAAAAATGATAAGCACTGCAAAAGGTATTATTGCGCTTTATCACATGGGAACCAAGCATTTACCGGTTTTGTATTTTGATTAGTAGATTGTGAATGCCTATTTTAGCAATATTGTCAACTGAGTAATTAGTTACATACCGTACATAGGTGACTGGCACAGTATAAGTATGACGATCGAATCCCGGTACAGGATATTTTTGCATATTTTTAATTTTGATAATACAAGGTTTATCTATTTTTCGCAGAAAATTTTAGTTTTTCGTGTCCTTTTGTAATATAAACCCAGTTTTTATGTGTTTCTCTTGCTATCTCATATCAATATGGTGAAGCACAGTGAAGATGTTACACGTTAGCGTTATGTAATTTTTTTATCAATCAGTTCTTATCATTAATCATGGTACTTCATTCCATAGAAAAGTCATTTTTAAACTCTGTCATAAATTATATAAAAAAAATATGATCACATGGATCTACGTTTGACCACCAACTCGCCCGATGGCAAGCGACGGTGTGGCCGAGGATGGAGCACGTAGGTATATCCAGAATAAATCTATTCACTCTTAAGTTAGATTTTGGGAGGACGATAGTTGGGGAGTTGATGCAACTGCCTATTACAACAACGGCTTCGTCCGGTGGATGGTAAACAGCCGTGGTCGAAGCCTCCAACCAGAGTTGTGTTGCCTGTTTTGCACCACCCAGGGGCTACATGTAGGGATTCCATTTTAAGGGTGCACTCCTACGGACGCGGACAACTCTGCCCCCAATACCTATTTAGTAACAAAACTACACATTCCCTCAGCCTGGCCTTAGGATTAATTTAATTGCCTAATCCATAAGTAGGTAATAGCGAAGTATCAAATAAGCATTACTGACGATTTTGTTAGAGGCTTTCCAGCTATTGAGGTGGTTAGAGAGTTCATTCTCGATGATATTTTAAATGATTTATTTTATCATCCTTTGTGAATTCGATTAAAATTTTAAATTTTAAAACCAAGGGTAATAACTAAGAACGTTGTGCTCACCCTAACAATTATGGTACTAATTTTAAAAAATTTAATTTTATTTTAAATTTCTTTTGAACTGAAGCTTCACCAAAAATAAAAGTCCTACAAGAGCCATGGCGTGTTCTATACTTGGCATCAAAAATTTCTCTTTTACGATGTTCTAGAAGCTTCAATAGTTGAAGTCGATTGATGTCTATTGTCAACAAATGGGACTGAAAAATTAATGGGCCATTCGATGCACGAAATGGTTTAATGAAAATGCTGCAGTTAGCGTCATCCTATCCCTATCCAGTAAAATACCGTGTACAACATTGCTTAACCCCAACGAATGTTTACTAAGCGGAGATTGGAACATACTATCAGTACCTGCATCTTGGGCATTCGTTTTATAGATCGGGTATTAAATGTTGGAAAAATAAACAACTAGCCAGATCCAAACTCTACTAAAAACTCCATTATGGAACTTAACTTTTCGACCTGGTGATCAAACCCAAGACTTACCGACGCTTATACTCACTTGCAACCACTAGACTAATAAGTCAGTTTTTCTAAGATTCTCTTTACACTGCACAAGATTGATGACCATTAATATTTTCATTTATAAATGAAGATGCAGTGACAGAAACAGAAAATAGTATGCTTAGAGTCATGTTGAAAAGTCGAGGCAGGTGTAAGTGGAAATTTTGAGATCCCTAAATGGATATAAACTGACCCACCGAAACTCGCTAAAAGGTAAAAAAAAGTAGTGCTCACAACCTGCACGCGTGTGTGAACAGACGTATGTACGTGATAGAAGCAAAAAGAGTATGTAAGGATCTTAGCAGGTGGCGTTCTATAGTGTCTGCTTACCTGAAACCTAGGCCAAAGACGTGAATTTATGTTTGTACCTATGTATGTGACATTATCATTTTGGCCAACACATATTGTGATGCCGTCAGTTCTGCGCCTGATCTCACTCCGGACGTGTCGGATTGCCGTCCCACCGGAATACGTGAGTGAAGAAAGAGGGAGTGCACTCCGTAGAGATAGGCCGCCGGTACAGTGATTCGGGAACATTTGTAACGGCAGCTTATCAAATTTCGTTAATACTATTGGGAAACAGAAAATAACGTAAGATCATCTATGTCGCATCTAGCTTTCAGCTGACCTCCGCGGTAGTAAACAGCGAATTCGCATAAAATCTGTACGACATTGTATTAACTGCAACGTTAGTCATGTCGGTTTGGTCACCTATATAGGGACTGAATAGATAGCGATGACGTCATCAAAAGACATATTAAAATGTGGAATAAGAATTCGCAGTAGTGAGCAGAGGTCGAGATGGCATAGCGGTCAGAGCGCCTGGAGCATTTATCCAGGAGCCGCAGGTTCTAATCCTGCTCACGACCGTATACCTTTTTGCACTAAAACTAAGTTCTCTATGCATGCATTAATGCTTTTCGAAGATTTATCTTTATGAGTATGGGTTGCTAGGGCAGCTGTCAAGTATCTGAAAAGTCACGGCTGTCTGTATAATGGTGACGTCAAAGAGGATAGACAATAATAGATTAATGTAACAATTATTACCAAAAAAGGAAGGGGTGGAGGGTCTGACATCAACCAACGTACCGGACCTTCTCAAAAAAGGCAGGTTAATATAATAAACTAAGCCATCGAGCATGCATTCTTCATGAATGTAAGATAAAATCTATAGTTTCTGCCTACCTCAATGGGAATCAAGTTCGAGTTTGTATGTATGATTAATTGAAATCTTAGTTTGGCGTCAAGATTAATTTGACGTGAGCAAGGCCACGGGTACAGCTAGTCCTAAAATAAAAAAATATATAGGTACGTATGTACTCTATTGTATGTGGTGTTCGCCTATAATAGGTTATGCATTTATCTTTAAGTTTTGATATGTCATAATTATACTTGGAATTGTGTAATAACTGTTGGTAATTCGGATAAATAAATATTCTGAAAAAATAATTCCATATAGAAAAGCTAAAACTACTGTGAAAATACTGTTGCGACGAGTCCTGAGGACTCGTCGCAACAGTATTTTCACAGTAGTTTACACAGTAGCCACAATATCACCGCACTCACAATTTTGTATTAGCGGCATTCCGCTCCATATATATCAAAGTCTGGAACCAATAGATTGACCACTTTGATCAGACTTGTATATTGAGTGGTTTTGCAGACATTTTGTGTTGAAAAATAAGATATCGTTGATTAAACGCACCTACTTACTTGATTTTATAACAATAACTTGCAAATGATCATGATCGTCTACCCAACAAAATATTGAATTCTGTGAGAACCAAGCAAATTATTCCTAATTTACTAACTCCAGGGAAAGGTCAACGAGTAGATACCGGTAAACATGAGTAGTATATAAAGCGGTAATTTCTCACCAACAGATTTTCCTCCAACAAAGTTAGCACTTCTAATATTTATTCGGGAATAACTTGAGCATTTAATGACCTTAATGTAATCTGAATTCGCACTGTAATAAACTTGGTTCTCCTTTCAAAATAAATCTTTGAAAAACATTAACGCATGCTTAGCGAACTCTAAAGTTACAATATTAAATGGAAAAAGAATACGGTCGCGAACAGGATTCGAACCACAATGAGCGACGTCGAGATGGCTTAGTGGTCAGAGCGCCTGGAGTATTCATCCGGGAGGCGCAGGTTCGAATCCTGTTCGCGACCGTATTCTTTTTCCATTTGGTTCTCCTTTGGTTAGCAAAAAGGTTGGATAGTTCGGAGAGCTTCACGATTTCAGCGGGTAAGCATAGTTTTGTGGGCAGTTATCTGCTGAATAACTGAATTATCTCAATCAATCTATACGGACGCGGCTCGTGACTGTGTGTGTAGTATATAATAATTATAGAGAAAATGCAGCACATTTTTTCAGTCTATTATTACAGAAACAATAGGAGTTTAACAAAATTTGATTGCATAACTTGTTAAGATAAATATTTTTACCTTTAATTGTATCCTTACATTCAAGATTCCATACTGAAATATCTTTGGATGATGCAGAACTTAGCCGCTGGACATGCATCCGCTAAGTCAAACCGAGAGCACCTTTTAACACGTACTATACATATACAAGTACTTGAATAAATTATGTCCATATGAGCTAAAGGTTGATCGTGTATTAAAAAACTTAATAAAAGCATTGATGAAATGTGGGTGTACAACTTAGTACACCTCTATCTACCCTTTCGGGGAATATAGATGTGATGTTATGTTCTGTTACGTTTCCTGAAGACTTTTTTGCTGGAGGAATAAGTGAGACTATTCTCGCTTATTCCTCATTTTTTCCTCATATATTAAAAGTATATAAATGGTTTCAGTTGCTAAAATAGTTACTGTTATTACACTGATAGAAGTAAATGTGGTTGTGAACTACTTTGACTAGTTTACGAATGCGAACATACGAAATTATATTTCCGTACGAAATTATTGCGTTTTTTAGTGCTGTTTCTAGTAGTTATGCAGTAACCTCTCCTACTACAAAAGCACTTGATAATAAAATTCCCCAGACAGGTATTATCAAAATAACACTTTAAAAATTCAGTGTTTAGAAGCAGCAATGCTAGTAAAATTGCATTCTTGTCCCAGAGGCAATGCTGGAGCTGTGTACCTGTGTCTAACTTCGCTTCATGGGTGTGAAAAAACAAAACTATTAATTATATGTAAATGTCCTCTAATAATGAGTCACAATAAATTTAAAAAGTATATTAGAATTAAAAAGTTAATAAAGCTATACAAAAAAGCTAATAACAAGTTAAAGTTGTCCAAAATTAATGTCAACCTTAGGAAAGATCGCTTTAATTTAGTTAATAAATTACAAACCAGTTATTTAGAACTAGAACACTGTAAACGTTTATATAATAAGGAAATTGAACACCTAGCAAATGAGCTTTACTGCAAGGAGAATATTCTAGTAGATATATTCAATAAATATGAATACTCTCAAAGTCAGCTGAGTGAGCGCATGCTAGAAGCCAGTAAATTAGTGGACTTGGTGACATACAACGCTGAGAGATTTGAGTCCCTTACCAATAATCTCTTATGTGACTGTGCCCACTCTGTTCCACCTGCTGAGCCCGAGGAGCTCCCTACAGAGGTATTCAATAGCATTAGGAGCTGTGATATTTTACCAAATAGATGAGTATTATTTACAGATAAGCTAGGTGCGGGATTAGGCTCCCTCTTGCATAGCTCTTTGAGTAGTAACATAACAAACTTAAATCATTGCTTCCCAAACCTGCATTACAATCACATTATTAAAAAAATTGTTAATAGTAATTTAGATAGTCAAACAATGGTAGTATTACTTTTAGGTAATAGTATTGGAGTAAAAAGAAGTGACATTGTAAATGGTATTAGCACCTTATTAAAATTAAATATAGGAAAAATTATGTTATGTGCCTTGCCCTATTCAGACTTGTTATCAGATAGAGATAATAACCATATTCATAAATTGAATAGTCTAATATATTTACTGACATGTCGTCATAGTGACAAGCTTTTGTTTTCGAGACTAAAAAGTTTGTTAGTGGTTTTAAATTGACAGGGGAAGCTATGTTTCTTCCCAAAAAATGCCATCACTTGATTGCTACTTTGATAGCATATAATATTAATTCTGTTATAGAAAATATAACGAAAAATAGTTTAAGTGACGCAACAGTACCATTTAGTTGTTCTAACGATACTGTGATAGATTGTTTAAACTACTACAGCCGACAATAGAGAAGCTTGATGATAACATTCTACTTTATCACCAAAACATTAATCGTTTCTCTAGCAAAATATTAGATGTAGACCTCCTATTAGATAGGTACAATATTGATATCTTATGTTTTTGTGAAACATGGTTGAAACCACATAAGATGCATTTCAATGTAAATAATTTCTCAATCGCCAGTGCGTTTAATAGATTGTCTGCTGAAGGGGGAGGTACCTTGATTTTATGTAATAATAGTTTAAAATTTAAAGAAAGGAAAGATGTAACCTGTTTGTCTGTTAATCGCTTATGTGAGGTAGCATGCGCGAAGATAGGAAGTCACATTATTGCTTGTGTATATAGGCCTCCTTCATCAAACTTTTCGTCGTTTTTGGTAACAATGGAAGTTATACTGAATAGAATATTTAAGAATAAAAAAATAATTTTTATTTGTGGGGATTTCAACATAGACCTAATAACTGATTCGCCCGAGAAATATAAACTTTTAGCATTGTTCAAATCATAAAATCAGAAACACATTTCTAATGAGCCTACTAGGATTACGGCTACTTCCAGTACTTGTATAGATCATTGTTATTCCAATAGTGAGGTACAGAACTTTTCTTTGGTTAGTGGCGTGAGATCTGATCATATGGGTCAATTAATTTCTATTAAATTGAAAAATGGTTCACTTCAAAATAAAAATCTCCAAGACAGGCCATTGACCAAAAATAAATTGCACACATTCCAAGAGCAAATCGAAAATAATTTATGTACTACTCATTTTATTTCTAAAAACCCCGATACGAACTATAGTAAACTATTTGATATAATATGCCAAGCTCTGAACACTTCATGTCCTATTAAAAATGTCAAAGCTTGTAATAAACGTAACTTCAATGAATGGGCTACCAAAGGCATCAGAAAAAGTAGGGATACGCTTTATAAATTGTATTATGAGAAATCACTTACTGCTAGTCGAGCATTTCATGACTATGTCAAAAAGTACTCAAAGTTATTTAAAAAAGTATGTATATTAGCTAAATCAAAACTTCTCATTAGTCAAATAGAAAAATCTTGCAATAAAATTAAAACAGTATGGAAGATCATAAACACAGAGACTGGCAAAGTTAAACAACGGGATAATGAATTATCTTTGATCATCGGAAACAAATCAATAACAGATAAGACAGAAGTTGCGAACTCTTTCGAACAATATTTTACTGACATTCCGATACAGGTCACTCAATCACTGGACTCGTCTCCATTATTGGCTGAATTGATTCTGAAGCAAGTATTTACAAAAGACATTAAAAAGTTTGAATTTAAACCTGTAACTGTTAACACTATTATGAAATCATTCAAAAGTTTAAATATTAAAGCCACGGAGGACTTATGGGGGGTATCTGTCAAAGTATTAAACTCAATAATTGTCAATATCGCTCCAATTCTAACAGCAATTTTCAATGATTGTATTGAAAGCGGCACTTTCCCGGACTTAATGAAACATAGTAAAATAATACCAATTTATAAATCCGGATGCAAAAATGATCCCTCAAATTATAGACCAGTATCTGTTCTTCCTGCATTAAGCAAAATTTTCGAAAAAATTGTTCTTGATCAATTTATTTCACATTTTAATACAAACATGATTATGCACGATCGATAGTTTGGGTTTACGAAGGGTGGGTCAACGACGGACGCAGGCGCAGAGTTAGTATCTCATATTCTACACGCTTGGGAGGACTCGCGCGATGCTATTGGAGTCTTCTGTGACCTTTCAAAAGCTTTTGACTGCGTTGATCACAAAACGCTTATACGTAAATTGGGCCACTACGGAATACGAGGCCGATCTAGTGAGCTTGTATCGTCTTATCTTTCTGGACGTCATCAAAAAGTAGGCATTAAAGATGTAACTTCCTCCGGGTCTCTTGTTAAAATGGGTGTACCACAGGGTTCTATACTAGGCCCTTTCTTATTTTTAGCCTATATCAATGATCTTCCGTACATGATATCTGAATTATCGGACATAATACTGTTTGCAGACGATACTTCCCTCATTTTTAAAATTAACAGAAAAGACCTTGAAGTAGTTGCCGTAAATGACAGCTTAAATTCGTTATCTAGATGGTTTGCTGCTAATAATTTGTTACTGAATACAAGTAAAACGAAATGCTTAAAATTTTCTCTACCCAATGTAAATCAGGTTAAATCGAATATAATTCTTGACGGTAGCAAACTTAACACAATTAATGAAACCGTTTTTTTGGGTATCACTATTGACTCGAAACTGCAGTGGAGCCCTCATATCTCATCACTTTCATGCAAGTTAAGCTCTGCAGCATTTGCAGTAAAAAAAATTAGACAGCTCACAGATGTAGCTAGAGCTAGATTAGTGTACTTTGCTTATTTTCATAGCATTATGTCCTACGGCATTCTGTTGTGGGGATCAGCGGCCGAAGTGGACTCAATCTTTATTTTACAGAAAAGGGCAATTCGTGCAATCTACGAAATGGGCCCTCGTGAGTCCTTAAGAGATTTTTTTAAAGAAATTAATATTCTTACACTACCGTCACTTTATATTTTTGAAAATATTATGTATGTCCGAAAGAACTTGCAAAAATTTAATATAAACAGTGACTTTCACGACATAAATACTAGAAACAAACATAAAATAGTAGTGCCGAAATTTAGATAAACTAAAACAAATAAATCACATTTAGGCAATGGTATACGCTTCTATAATAAGCTACCAAAAATTGTCACAGATCTCACGGGTAAAAAGTTTAAATCACATGTTAAATCGGTTCTCATAAAGAAAGCATATTATAAAATTAAAGACTACATTGATGATAAGGAAGTGTGGCATTAACTATTTTTCTGCGCATGTGGCTTCCCTGGCGATTAGTAGTTTCTACTAAAAGTCAGTATAATTATTCGTTTCTAAACTTTATGTCACTGACAATGTTTTATTGACTTGTCTTGACAATGATATCAATTATTCGCTTGAATTTACAAGTTTGACATTTCCATTATAGCACCATTGCACTGACATTGTATCTAAATTTATTAGTAAAGATAGTCGTTCCAACATCACCATATTATAAATGCGAGCTCAATGTAGTCATTAATGTTCTAGAACTTGAGTCTCTGAAGAAATTGCGTTAACCTGTGTTTCTATCACAGATAGCATTCTTAGTATCGGGGTTGCTCAGTATATATATTTTTTATATTTTTTTTTATATTATTTCACGCATTAACCTACATTGCTCTCGGATATTTCTGAACACAAAAATGTAACAAAGCAAGACTGTACTTATTATTTATTTAAAAAGAGTGTCTATGGAGTTTCTTGCTGGCTCTTCTCCATATGATCAACTTTTTGGAACCGAGCAACTAGAATCATTTGACGTTTCTTAAGTGCATGTAATTTGCCTATTGGAAATAAAAACCTTTTGACTTTGACTTTGACTTTGACTTTGACTTTGACTTTGACTTTGACTATATAATCCTTATCTCGTGAGCTGTAATATTAAATAATATACCTATACTGCTTCGATATTGGTTCCATAATAATATACTACAAGGCTGCAATTCAAATTATATTTTCTAAACGATTGTAACGCAAAACAAAAAGTAAATGACTTTGTTTGCGCTAGAGTTCATATGAATGAATACAATACATACAAAATCAGAATCCCAATGAATCAACACAAATTTTCTTGAAGTCTATATAATCGAAAGCTAAAAGGTTCTTAAAGTTAAATTTCGGTAAGATGAATAAGTCAATAAATATGAAAGCCGTGTCAGCGATTCCCTCGCAAAGTCTCGTAACATTAGAAGAGTTTTCGTTTAACCGTTAACCTATAAAATACCTTTGGAGATTTCCATCACGTTTTATTACATATTTACTCAACCACACTGGCTTCGCACGGTCCCTACGACTGACTTTATACGACTGCTTTTTTTACCGACTTCGTGAATTCAAGATAAATCTTTGAAAAGCATTAACGCATGCTTAGCGAACTCTAAAGTTACAATATTAAATGGAAAAATAATACGGTCGCGAACAGGATTCGAACCTGCGCCTTCCGGATAAATACTCCAGGCGCTCTGACCACTAAGCGATCTCGACCTCTGCTCACCACCGCGAATTCTTCTTCCATATTTTTTTACACGTCTTATGGCGACGTCATTGCAATCAATTCAGTATCTATACAAGTGACCGAACCGACACGACCAACTTTGCAGCTAATACAATGTCGTAAAGGATGCAATTAACTTAATAATTCAAGATAAATCTTTGAAAAGCATCAACGCATGCTTAGCGAACTCTAAAGTTATTATATTAAATGGAAAAAGAATACGGTCAGAATACGGGAAAAAAATTTCAAAACGAATTTAGATTATCGTTTACGGATGGAGGTAGGTATTTGTGTCTACTAGAATCCACTAATATAATATATTTACCGTGGTGTCCCTCAGGCTACTTACTTAGTATGTCGGCTTGTGTGACAGCACTATCGTGTCTGGTTTAAGGAACACATTTACATATTCATTACTATTGTCTCGTAGCGTAGTGTCTGCATAATGCGTATTCTTGCGTAAGATATTAAAGAGCAACACTACGCTGTTAACGTTATGTGTAATAAAACACGTGAGGCTTGTCTGATATCACCATAATGTCACACAAATCACTTTAGTAAATATTAAAAAGTTAATACTTTCGTAACCAAATTTGCTCATACGGTTAATTTATCCAAATACTTAACCTATATGAGGCAGATGGCAGTCCAACTGGGTTCATCTTGTGTGCTGAGTGTAGTTCATTCGATACACTTTGCATACATACAATACGGATATTGCGATGTTTCACTGTACGGGACATTCATATCCCGATTCATATAAAATTAGAATCTGCTCTGTGAACCGCCATATCGCGTCCGTTATTGTACCGACTTCTTAGATTTAAAAGGAAAAAAACATGACCTAATGTACTTAAATATGCTGTGCTGACTTTCTCAGTTTTGTCGCAAATCTTCCCTAAGTTTTAAAGTCTGCAAATAACACCAGATAAAACGAAATAAAACGAACCAGGTATTTAGTAGGACGGTAAGATTAGTAATATTTACAAAGGAATAGCGATGACCTTTCTTTTGTTCTGAATTCATGTGTAGCAAAACAAAACACAGACGGGAATTATGTAAGCCTCGGGTTATCAAAGGAAAGGATCCTTTTATGAAATATTTTGTTTATTTTTCTTTAGTAACTTCAACAATAAAGCACGCATTAAAATATGTATGTTGATGAAGAACCACAGCGCATTTTATTTTGTAAAAAAATATCTGTCCTAATCTAATATATTTACATCGCACCACATACAACGAGGACGGTTCACAATTAACCTCTTTGATCAAACTAAGTATGCTGAAATGTAAGTATTGGGCATACAGATATGTCTACGAATAAAACATTCAAAACTAATTAATAAACACACATTAAAGCAAACGCTAACCATTCTGTAATTTTCATAGCCGTCCGTCTCGCCGCTTACATTAAGGATAGTATGTGCCCACATAATAGAACTCAACTTAATATTAAGTGCGGTGAGGGTTCAGCAAATTATTTCTAATTTACCAAGCCCCAGGGAAAGGTCAGTGTGTACCTGTAAACCTAACTAATTTGTTAAGCAGTAATTTCTCACATCTGATTTTCCTCCAACGGAGTTAGCTGACCTCCAATATTTACTCAAGAAAAACTTGAGACTATAATGAACTTAGTCGAATCTGGATTTGCACTGAAATAAAGTTGGTTCTCCTTTGGTTAGCAAAAAGGTTGAATAGTTAGGAGAGCTTCACAAACTCAGTGGGTGCGCATAGTTCTGTGGAAAAGTTATCTGCTGAATAACTTGATTATCTCATTATATCTATTCGGATGCGGAACGTGACTGTTGTGTATAATTTGTGTTAAGAATGCAGAGCTTGCCTTAGGTCTATTTTTACAAAAACAATCAGAGTTAATCAAAATGCATTTTCTTTTGAAGCTTATCATAGCATAATTATATCTTTTTATCTTTTATTGTATTCTTACTTACATGTTCCTATAGCATTACGTTACGCATCACACGGCTCGTTCGCGCGGGTGTTGAAATATTTTTATTTCACATTATCTCCTAAACTATGCGTCCAAATAACATGTTATAAAGCACAAAGTTTATTTAATAAAATTGTCTTATGATAAAATAACTTTTGTGCGTAAGGATTAATATGGCATGCCTAATAATAATGCCCATGAATGACATTTTTATTTTAATATTTATTTGGCAAATCATGTGCACCTTATTGTGGCGTATGTGTAAGAGATAGGCATATAGTATCGCAGACTTTTTTTAGATGGACTTAAGACAAATTTTTCTAGAACATTATATTTTCGTACCACTAACTATTACGCCAGAGCACATGGTGAAAGCAGTTCGGTAGCACTTTTTCTATCGACTTACTTCACAAAAATGAATATTTAAGGCTAGCTGAGAGGTGTAGCCGAATGTTAGATAGTCTATATTATTCCTCACAAACCTGGCTATCATAAAAACGTCAAATCCGAATCGATTCAAAAATCGGACATTCCAATCGTTTTTGAAACTATCTTGTTTATTGTTTTTTTTTTTTTTTTATGTGTATGTTATCATGATGAAAGACCCCTCTTTTCCTGTTGATAAATTCCGGCCATTTTTTTTCAAAGTGGTGTGAAGTTATGAATTATGTGATTAATGATCGGGAGTCTTCTGCTGGTGCAAGAGTAGGCATGAGGTGTGCTGATACTATCCGCTGCAGGTTAGTCCACTATTTATAAATACACAAGCTTTTATTTTTTCACCTGTTATTATTCACGTACATTTTAATATACGGAATACATGCACAGAAGTATACGATTTTAATATTTTTTTTGTCGATTATATTGAAATATGGAAGCGTTGCTAAGCAAGACTGTAACTAACTGTACACAACGTAATGTTTTTTATTTTTTAAAAACGTTGACCCACACTTGGAATTTCTTCCCGTATCGTGGGTGCGTTTACAGACATATAATCTCACAAGCACACAAACACCCAGACCCGTAGCAATTATCTATAGATCGTACAAATATTTGCTCCGTGCAGGAATCGAACCTGCGACACGCAGCGCAGCAGTCGGTCTCTCGACCACTGTGCCAATCGCGCTGTCAATGGATAAACGTATTTGATTCTCAACAAAAGACGTACTTCACTAGTAGACTAACCTAGTACTTTATTATTTTAGTAGGTAATCTAAGTTGTAGCTAATTCTGATTGAGGAAAATAGTATCAACTATACGTTTTTTTTAAATTAAAGACTGCATATAACCTGCATTCGCTTTATGATTTTTTTATGGTGCTACCTTTTGAGAGGAGTGTAACGAGAAACCATTTGAATGCTTCTATCTTGCCGGGTCAAGTGGGACAACACTTGACACGTCGCGAGTCCTATTTTCTTGGTAGTCGTGTTTAAGAGTTACCGCGGACTACAGACTAAACTAACCCATGATAGTTTGAGAAATGTTGTAGTTTTTTATACCTATTGACTTTATTGAGTCCGTTTTACTGTGTTTTGTTGGGATAACTCAATCACAATAGATAGAAATATACTGTCTCCATACATGCGTATATAAAGTCACGACCTTTTCCCATAGGGATAGGCAGAAACTAAAAAAATACATCTGGTTAGATACACGCACCAGCGAGTATTAGTTCAGTAGGAAATATTATTCCATGCCACAAGTTTTAATACTAGAGACACCAAAAGGACTAAGATACCAACAAATATTAATATATTATAAATATTTATTCTTTCTTTCTTTCAACAGCTCAACTTCACGTAAATAACGTATATTCTATTTATACATATCCTACTAGAAAATATTAGTTCAACTAAACCGGCCTGCAAAACTAAGTATCACACTTTCAAAATTGGAATAACTTTTTAAGTACACGAGATATACTTTCGAAATAAAATGTAAAAAATGTTACTGATGTATAGTTTACTATTGAATGGATTCAGGCGTTACTTTGCGGAAGTCCATTACAATGAATGCAAATAAATACAATATCTAGCTACTTCCACAAAATTGGAATAACTTTTTAAGTACACGAGATATACTTTCGAAATAAAATGTAAAAAATGTTACTGTTGTATAGTTTACTATTGAATGGATTCAGGCGTTACTTTGCGGAAGTCCATTACAATGAATGCAAATAAATACAATATCTAGCTACTTCCACAAAATTGGAATAACTTTTTAAGTACACGAGATATACTTTCGAAATAAAATGTAAAAAATGTTACTGATGTATAGTTTACTATTGAATGGATTCAGGCGTTACTTTGCGGAAGTCCATTACAATGAATGCAAATAAATACAATATCTAGCTACTTCCACAAAATTGGAATAACTTTTTAAGTACACGAGATATACTTTCGAAATAAAATGTAAAAAATGTTACTGATGTATAGTTTACTATTGAATGGATTCAGGCGTTACTTTGCGGAAGTCCATTACAATGAATGCAAATAAATACAATATCTAGCTACTTCCACAAAATTGGAATAACTTTTTAAGTACACGAGATATACTTTCGAAATAAAATGTAAAAAATGTTACTGATGTATAGTTTACTATTGAATGGATTCAGGCGTTACTTTGCGGAAGTCCATTACAATGAATGCAAATAAATACAATATCTAGCTACTTCCACAAAATTGGAATAACTTTTTAAGTACACGAGATATACTTTCGAAATAAAATGTAAAAAATGTTACTGATGTATAGTTTACTATTGAATGGATTCAGGCGTTACTTTGCGGAAGTCCATTACAATGAATGCAAATAAATACAATATCTAGCTACTTCCACAAAATTGGAATAACTTTTTAAGTACACGAGATATACTTTCGAAATAAAATGTTAAAAATGTTACTGATGTATAGTTTACTATTGAATGGATTCAGGCGTTACTTTGCGGAAGTCCATTACAATGAATGCAAATAAATACAATATCTAGCTACTTCCACAAAATTGGAATAACTTTTTAAGTACACGAGATATACTTTCGAAATAAAATGTAAAAAATGTTACTGATGTATAGTTTACTATTGAATGGATTCAGGCGTTACTTTGCGGAAGTCCATTACAATGAATGCAAATAAATACAATATCTAGCTACTTCCACAAAATTGGAATAACTTTTTAAGTACACGAGATATACTTTCGAAATAAAATGTTAAAAATGTTACTGATGTATAGTTTACTATTGAATGGATTCAGGCGTTACTTTGCGGAAGTCCATTACAATGAATGCAAATAAATACAATATCTAGCTACTTCCACAAAATTGAGGGTAGTCATGCATTACCTGTGCACCGCCCGCCCGCCCGCAAATATATGCACATACGCAAGCGGTGAAAATTCCGACTACCACCAACTACTCTTCACGTGTTTCGCCTCTCCATGGGGCATCATCAGGAGCTGTTAGCCGTGTTAGTCTCGGTGGCGGACACTGCACTAACAACTCCTGATGATGCCCCGTGGAGGGGCGAAACACGTCTATGGAACATGGAAATACGAATATGTAAGAAGAATTCGCGGTGGTGAGGCGCATCCTTTACGACATTGTATTAGCTGCAAAGTTGGTCATGTTGGTTCGGTCACCTGTATAGGTACTGAATTGATTGCAATGACGTCGACATAAGACGTGTTAAAATATGGAAGAAGAATTCGCGGTGGTGAGCAGAGGTCGAGATAGCTTAGTGGTCAGAGCGCCTGGAGTATTTATCCGGGAGGCGTTCGAATCCTGCTCGCGACCGTATTCTTTTTCCATTTAATATTGTAACTTTAGAGTTCGCTAAGCATGCGTTAATGCTTTTCAAAGATTTATCTTGAATTATTAAGGTAATTGCATCCTTTACGACATTGTATTAGCTGCAAAGTTGGTCATGTCGGTTCGGTCACCTGTATAGGTACTGAATTGATTGCAATGACGTCGCCATAAGACGTGTTAAAAATATGCAAGAAGAATTCGCGGTGGTGAGCAGAGGTCGAGATGGCTTAGTGGTCAGAGCGCCTGGAGTATTTATCCGGGAGGCGCAGGTTCGAATCCTGTTCGCGACCGTATTCTTTTTCCATTTAATATTGTAACTTTAGTGTAGTACTTAGTTTTGAAGGCCAGTGTATATTTCCACAAAACCTATCCATGTTATATAGTATAAACCACACAACAATGGCTACCGATTGAAGGGCGTGAAAGGGAACTTTTTTATGTAAAAAGGCTTTTCTATAGACTTCGAGAGAAACGTGACCACTTTAGATAGTATTCGGGTACTCCCACAGGATAATTTCACGAAACGTACCTTACTATTGCAAATATGTAGTTCGGATTAAATTTTTTGTATAGAATACCAAATATCTTATTACGTCCCTTGTACTATGAACTAATATCAGCATCCAATAGGCCTAAAGGTATACCCCAATAAGATGATAATACACAATCCAAATCAGTTAATACATGTTCGTTACATGTTCACTTTCAGATGGAATCGATAAGAACGATCCTAAAGGATATAAAAGTATAATAGAATAGGGAATATTGGGCATTTCAGTATATTATAATATTTTACTGTCAGTGTTTCGGGTCGATATCACTATAAACCACCAAAGCCACGGGTACGGCTTTGTACCTACTAATGGAAAATTGGTTAATCTCAGTTTTTAATAATGTTTATTATTAATCCGTCCTAATATTATAAATGCGAAAGTAACTCTGTTTGTTTGTTTGTTACCTTTTTACAACTAAACGGCTGAACCACAGGGCTGAACGGATCTAATGAAATTTGGCAAGGAGATAGATTGTATCTTGGGGAAGGACATAGGCTACCTTTAGTCGCGCAGGCCAAGTTGCGGGCACCAGCTAGTATAAATATATATATTTTCATATTCATATTCATATTATTTAACATAATTGTTATTCCGCGTTCTGTGATCTAAATATAGCAAAAGAAAAACATTATTTCATGTTTTTTTTTATAATTCTTCGTCTACCTTTCGGCTCAGTAACGTACAGACCTGTACG
Source organism: Xylocampa areola (assembly GCA_935421205.1). Classification (NCBI taxonomy): domain Eukaryota; kingdom Metazoa; phylum Arthropoda; class Insecta; order Lepidoptera; family Noctuidae; genus Xylocampa; species Xylocampa areola. Next base: position 5,917,964 of record OW285217.1, on the reverse strand, counting down.
TTGTAATAATAAAAATCTGTGTCTGCTAATGACTGAGGCAATAGCTTAATTCAGAACAATAATAATGTTACTGCATTATTCGATATTCGGTTCGACGACATTCGACGCTTGCCCTAATGCCCGAAGATATGCAAATTCAATTTGCTCACAGTTGCAATAGCAAAATATAAATCAAAGCGAAGTGCGAAGATCTTCGTTTTCGATTAAAGGAATAACTTTTGGCAAGCCACCGCGAATCCTTAGGAAAGCTTTGAGTGCGAGGCATTTATTGGCTTAACATTTTAATATTCGCGGTGTTTGAATCCAATCAGATCTGTTTACTCGGTGATAAAAATGAAGTGGATGACGCCCGTTTTATGCAAAGTCTAAGAACGTTCTGTACTCACTGTATTTCTGTATTTCTAAATTACTTACTTGTACTGTTATTATAAAGCAGTTTTTCGTAATTTTTACCTGGATTAGATGAGAAAAATATGGATTTTAGTTTATTAATTCGTAAACCCTTTCTTAGTTTTTTTAGAAAATGAATTATCCTACTAATATTATGAATGTGAAAGTTTGTGAAGATGTTTGGATGTTTGTTACTCAATCACGCAAAAACTAATGAACGGATTTGGATGAAATCTGGCATACACATATTTTATAGTCTGGATTAACATATAGGATACTTTTTATCCCGGCTGGACCCAACTCTAAATTCCACGCAGACGAAGTCGCGGGCAGAAGCTAGTAAAATATAATTTATACCCTATAACCGTATAAACAATATATTTGTGATTCATTGCCAATATTTAAGACCTATCACGATTCTTTAATCATCAATTGCTGTGCAAAATAAAGCATGATTGATGATTTTATAGGCACGCAATAAAAACGTGAAGAAACGCTAATCACTCAACACCCCTTACATATTTCCCTCCGTATCTGAGGACCATTAAGTGATTTTTTATTTCATTATGAAAATTACTATCACATATTAAGGAACAAAAAATGATAGAAAAAGGGTTGCATAAATAACTATACTTAATTTATAACATCTCACATAGCGTTATATAAAAACGCTTTGATGGTATTTTTTGAGGTATTAAAATGGGAGAATCCAAAAAGTACGAGTGAATAGCAATACTGATGTTGATTTAATGTGCTTAAAGATATACCTGACCGCTATCTAATGGAAAAATATTGTACTATTACTTATTTGTAATATATTCTAATTTAAGTTACCAAGGAAAAACATATTTATGTAAAAAAAAAAAACTAATTAGAGTGCTTAAGCAGGATTTTATGCAAAAAACCGGAATAAGGTACTTACTTATAAGTAGGTATATTTTGTAGGACTTGAGAGAATTTTTATCAAGCTAGAATAACTATACGCGATGCTTTCACGTATAGTTGTTAGTATAGTTTAGTTAAGAAATTAATTTGAACAAAATTACTAATATCAAGAAAGGTTTACAGTTTTGGAGAGTGCCTTCATAAGCCATGATTATCCTCACTGATGGTGTAAGCAGTTAATGTTGCGCCCAGCAAGCAATTGATAAACTATAACATTATTATTGTCGGTACATCACTAGCCATACCGCCATTATGAAGTTTCTTGCCAATTTTCCTCCATGGGAAACGACTTTTTGGAATCGTGCTCCTAAATTCTGATCTTCTCTAAGTGCATTTTTGGGGGCTGAGTTGCCCGCGTCCGTAGGAGTGCAATCTTAAAATGGAATCCCGGCACGTGGCCTCTGGGTGGTGCAAAACAGGCAACACAATTCTGGAGGCTTCGGCCGCGGCTGGTTACCACCCACCATATGAAGCCATGCCGTGAAGTGACCTAGTCGTGTTTCGGGATGTAGTCCGGTGCAACCATTGTGGGAGACGAGCCTGGGCAGTGGCATCCACTTAGCAGTGAATAGATTTAGTCTGGATATACGTGCTCCATCCTCGGCCATACCATCGCTTATCATCAGGCGAGTTGGTGACCATACGTAGACCCACTTTTGATAAGAAAAGTGCCTGCTTTATATGGTCAATATAAAAAGTAGGTACTCTGTGGTTTAAAGGAATAAAAACTTTTAGCTTTAAGTTTGACACATGCTTGACTTTTCTACCTAATACGAGACCGATAAATCAGGTTAAATCATTACACATTATAACAGAATTTTTTGGTTATGGAAATGGTCCCGTTAAGTTTGACCCAAATCAACTCGAAAACTAAAACGGAAGGTAAACACATATATGATAAACCTGAAAGCGTGTCACTTAAAGTGCCCTTCCGGTGACCCATTACTGTCTGGTGTGATTGTCGTGTGTATGTGAGGTGTGTTCCAAATGTATTTAGGTACGTTATAGGTTTCTGGGTGTCGGTAATAATGTTGGACATTGGTTCGTGTCCTCGAGGGCGCACGTGATCTGTTTGCATACTAACTTGGTTATTTGCTATTACAGTGTACGTGTTCAACATTCCAAATATGTCCCGGTACATAGTAATCTGATAATTTTGTAAGTCCAATAAATATAAAAAAACTGGAATATGGATAGATAATATAAAAAGAATGGATGCAGGTAAAAGTACACCTAAGAAATATATCAACATCAAAAAGCATAACAAAAGTGACATCACAGCCAGATAAGTCAAGCAAACCAATGTAACAACAAAGCCCTGCTTCACACGTCTAATTAATTGCATCGAAACAAAAGCAACCTTGCACGTTACAGTATAAAATTGTATTAATTATTGTTCTACGGTTATTACTCACTTGCATTCTTCGGGATTGCCCGACTAGATTCGAACTCGAACGGAGCCCTTAGTCATGAGCTGAGCCCGCGGCGAGGTCGCGAGTCAAAAGTCTAGTCGGCAATCCAGAAGGATGCGCGTGAGTAATAACCGTTGAACAATAATTAATATGAATGTGTCACACAAAAGTTATTATACAAAAATATAAAATTGTACTTGATGACAATAATATTTCTGTTGTGTATCGAGTCAAAAGATTAATCTATATCTGAATTATATCTGTAGTGCAAACATTTGTTTCTTAATTCGTAATTACCCGAGATTATGGCGGCTCAACATCTCATAATGTGGAACGTGATGTGAAACTGAATTTGTCTTGAATTCGAAGTTGTAAGGCTTTTAGTAATGGTATATGATAGGTAGAGTAATTAAACTAGTTAACGATGAAGGAATCAGAGCGTTAGAAAACTCGTTGAAATTGAATGTGTAGTTACATTCTTAGAAAACATTGAAATAAACACAAATATAACATAACCCCAAAATGCACACCACCTATTAGATGTGACTTAATAACAGCATTGGTGAAATGTGGTTGTGTTGTACAAACTGTGTACGCCTCTGTCTACTCCTTCGGGGAATACAGGCTTGATGCTATGTATGTATATTACAAAAAACGACTTTTTTGTAGTGCAAATAGTGTGAAAGAAAGAATATGAAAAACAATCACTTCACGCGTCCCGTCAGTGTATTAAGTTGAGAGCGTTAAGTGTCGGTACGCAAAGGGGGTGGGAAAATTGACCCTGATTTCCATTTTACAGCATCAAAGCTTCAGTACCCCGGCATCTGCCGCAGTGAGTGGATGTGTACTTTGTGTCTGTTGTTTTCGCGATCACGAATGCAAATACGATACCTGTAGTTCGTAAATAAAAAGCAAATAGTGAATGTTAAGTACTCATTACATTGGAATGTTCTTTGTACTTCTGAAGAAACATTATAGCATATCTGTTGGCTCGCTAATTAGCAGACACAATAGTTTTTTATTGTTATGAAGTATAATTTTGTACTTCTCCCATTCGAAGAGTTAAAACGTGCGTTCAAGTTAATCACAAATATATAAGTATGATTAAATACTGTTAGTGTTTTCAAGTTCCAGTTAATGAAATAAACGAACTTGAATAAATAACAAAAAAAAAAAGAATTTGTTTAATAGGGTTGTTTCGAATAAAAGAATATTTCATTCATCTTCTAATACCATAGTATAGAGGCGCGTCAAATCTGTCATCTATTAAACAAGCGTGATTATGTAAACTCTATCAATATAAATTATGTCCTCGAGATTAGTTTAGTACTAACGCACACTGCTCATAACTCTGTTAACAATGTACAGACACTAGTTAATAATAGTCTGCGAACCTTGACAGTACATGTAGCGACAATGTATTAGCAGCTGTGAACACATGTCCCAAGTTGGCACGTGTACAATGCTTGTTTTGTTAGCCAGTTGATGAAACTGTTCCGAACTGAGCAGTCGGTGGACTGAGCCTATGCTAAATTACCTAACATAACATACTTTATAGGTAGGTATAGTACAACAGCTGATTGATTAATCAGTTGTGCTGATTGATATTGAGATTATGCCATTGTAAGTGGATTGACGATTGACCGGTTTTCGCAAAGCGATGTAGTACGTTTTATCTAATCGTGAGAGTCTATGTTTAATAGTTTGTTATTAGGGAATAATAATATCTGGCACTACTCAAAAACATGCATTGCATTACTCACAAACACCATATCGTCGCCGTGCAGTGAAAACCACGTCCTTGCATTACGAGTACAGAAGACGAAAAAAAAGTCTAGTGTAAAAAAAAGTATGACCGTAAATCTATTAGATTAGATATCAAAATAGTGGTGGATACATAGCGCGTAAACAGACTCACTATAGTTGGAACTAACGAGAGTTAACTGCTCCACATTGTCGACGTGTTAAGTGTATGTAAGATCTCGAGTCTCTAAGTGAGGTCATAACAAATGGCTTTGTAAGTACTTAATGAATTATAGAGAAAAGTATGTTTTTAGAAACGAAAAGAGCTGGGTCTTGTAAAATAATACGCTTCTCAAGATTAAGTATAAACGTTGAAAATCTCATAAAGGAGGGTGCGAAGTAAACTTCGGCGTTAATTTGCAAACCCAATTTAATATAAGGCCGCCGCGGGCATGTAGACAGAATTGTAGACACCGCGCTCTGAAATATCTCGTTGCTCTCAAAAAAAAAAATCATTTGTGAGAATTTTATTATGATTTTCGTGTGCCTAGAGATACCTACACTAGATAGGTAGAGCTAAATGGCTCAGACACTGTTCTTCAATGGTTATTTTACTGTGATTAGGGAACGAATAATGTTTAACTTTTAAAGTATTGCGTTGGATGATAGTATTATATGTATAACTAACAGGAATTAACGCGCAATAAATACCTTTGAATCGCTTGACGTTTCGACCAGGTTGCACTGATCGTGGTCACAAGCAGACTGATGCAGCGAGTTTACTCCGTCATGGATGCGGTAGATTTTTGTCATCTATCTCCATGTTTTCTATATTATTATAAAGGCCGCGACACACTACACTCACTGTGTCCGTATATTTAACCGACTTAAAATAGCGAGGTTTTGATATTTTAATCACTGGATTGCTCGTTGCTGATAATTTAAAAAGACGTTCAGTAACAGTTCTATAGATATGGAATATTGTAGGTGTCATTTCAGATAGAAATGTAGTATATAAACACAACTCTGGTGGGAGGTTTCGCGTCGCAGCTAGTTACCACCCACCGGATGAATGCTGTGAAGCGACCTAGTCGTGTTTCGGAATGAAGTCCGGCGTAACCGATGTGGAAGACGGGTCTGGGCAGTTGCATCAACTCCCCAACAATCGTTCTCCCCAAATCTATCCACTATACTTAGAGTGAGATTTCTTCTGGATCTACATGCTCCATCCTCGGTCACACCATTGCTTACATCAGGCGAGTTGGTGGCAAAAATATATACATTAATAAAAATAAAAAAAAAACGATCAATTGATACTTTTTGAACTGATATTACAAACAAATAGAACTTTAAACTAGTTCCAGATTCCCATGAGTGTACTCCATTATCATTAGTAAACAAGAGTTGGGACATTAACACCCTTGTGTTAGGTAATTAGGTTAACACGTCAACCTAAACTCTGTGACGACATGAATATGGCGCGAGTATCGATGTATTTTGGCTAGTGTATTTATGTGCTTCAATTCTTATTATTGGCATATTTTTAATAAATTTATTTATTTATTGAGAATAATTATCAAACGTCTTTCATTCCCTTTAAAAGTAGAATGAGATATTGATATTGGAACGTTTATTTGTATAATATGTACCAAGTAACAATGTCCTTCTTTCGATGTAGACGAAAAATGATTTTAGATTTTTTTACCTACCTAATAGCAAACTTTGTAGAGCCTTTACTTAAATATATGCATATGTCTAAGTTATAATTTTTTGTGGAAAATGAATACGGTCGCGAGCAGGATTCCCAACTGCACCTCACGGATAAATACTCCAGGCGCTCTGACCACTAAGCCATTCTCGCATCAACGCTCGCCGCGCACGGACGTGTTACTCCGCGTAATTCGCTCGTGTTGTGTCAGTGATCGTTGTCGCTACGCTCTGCCGTAGCATTCTCTGTAGCTGCTCGCTAGCTACGCCACTACAATTCAAAAGTTGCCTCTTTCGAGGCGGCGGCTGATATCTGTCTTTTTCAAAGTACAGTCAAAACGTGTGTTGTGTAAATTCCCCTTCTGGGAAAATCCACAGTTTCGTGGTTCTCGGTGGAAACCTCACGGTGTCAACGAAACCGAGAGGGTGTGGACCCGATACACCCAGCTGAAGCCCCTTCAGGGTTAAGCTACAAATCGGACGGGAGCTAGAACAACCGGCCTTGGGGGATCTCCTAGTCGACTCTAGCTCTGGTTTCCCTTACAGCAACACACCTAGTGTCGGTCGGGTGTGTCTACACCCTTCGCACTAGACTGGTTCAGGGCCCCGTACGCACATTAAGACTGGCGACGGGTAAAAAGCAAGCTTAGGGCTCACCATTAGGTCACTCACCTCCCTGCCTATACCCGGCGGGGAGGGTTACGCATCCCCGGGCTATCCTCCCGGGGAGTTAGGCCTGTTAGGCGAAAATTAGAGTTATAGTGATATAGTTAAATTAATTTCTTTTTAATATGGACGCGCTTCTCGCGTTCGTTAAAATCATAGTCAGGGACCCCGACATTCAACGTCGGTACGGTACCCAAATAGCCGACCTGCAGCATGTCAACCCCGCAATAATTTGCGTAGATAGCCCTCTCTCTCCGCCGCCCGCTAAAATAGGTATACCATGCCTCGCATCCTTGCCCATCATCGACCCTCTCGTAGAGGCTCCCTCTACTTCGGCCATCGCGCCTCCTACGACCGCCGTCACTGTCTCGGAAGACATGGACGTGTGCGTCAACCCCTCTCCCTGTCTCTCGGATGCCACTGCCTCCGACTCCGAGACTAGCTCGTCCTCTCCCTCCTCCTCCTCCTCCGAAGACGACTACATCCAGGTCGGCAAAGGAGGCAAGAGGAAGAAGGGGAAAACTTCCGCCCCGGCCAGCAAGGCCAAAAAACCTGTAGCGCCCCCCGCCCCCTCCCCCGCCCCCTCCCCCGCCCCCGCGACTACCGCCACCCCCGCCCCCCCTCCCCCGCGACTATCGCACCCCTCTCCCCCGCCCCCTCTCAGACCAACCCCCCCCTCAGCCCCTCCGGCGCCACTTCGAGCTCTAAGAAGCTTAAATCCCCTCCCCCGCTCTACATTCATGACAAGTCCAAATGGACTGCCATCTCAAAGATGTGTGTTGATCGCAGGATCAACTACACCAGTGCCTGTGCTACTCAGCAAGGCATTAAAGTCAAAGTCCCCTCCACAACGGATTATAGGGAACTCACCAAGGCCCTTAAGGCCAGGGACGTGTCGTTTCACACGTACTCTCTCCCCGAGGAGAAATCTACCAGGGTCGTCATAAGACGCATCCCGAAAGAAATCCCAACAGAGGACATCCTCAGCGACCTTCAGTCGCAGAGAGTCCCAGTATCCCAGGTGCACCGGATGCACCGACCCAGAGGTGGGGCCGCCTACGACATGGTGCTAGTCGTATGCGATCCTACCGAAGGACACCACCCGATCTTCCAGGTCAAAGCGATCTGTAGCCTTTCCGGCATCATTATAGAGAAGCCTCATAAAACAGGCGTAATAGGGCAATGTCACCGTTGCCAATTATACGGTCACGCTCAGACCAACTGTTTCGCCACACCTAGATGCGTCAAGTGTCTAGGTGACCACGGCACTGTAGACTGTCCCCGACCCAAAGATCGCGCACTCTGCACCGACCCTCCCAGTTGTGTGCTTTGCGGCGAAGCCGGTCACCCCGCAAACTATCGCGGCTGCCCTAAGGCACCGAAATCAACCTCGCCCAAGCTCGTGAAGCGGGCCAACGCCCGTCAACAAAGGGAAAGCCCTTCGGTGGCGATCCCCTCTTCTCAACTCCCCGCCCGCCTCAGCCCTCAGAGACCCAGTCCGTGGGCTCCCCTCAACAACCTCCAGCAACAACGAGCTTTCCCAGCTCTCAAAACCACCTCTACGCCCACGATCGCAGCCCTAATGGCCTCGCCCATAGCTGCGCCCCCCTCTCTATTGCCTCCGACTAACGCGTCAGTACCGGCTAACGCCGCCGCCTCTCTACCGGTCGTAAACGACGACCTCGCGTTTGACCCCGCGGTCGTCATTCTCAGCACATTCAGCGTATTCTCTTCAGATAACGCTCACGCTATGGCCAGGGACATCATCGCCTGCAAAGGCGACCCTATGAAGCTACTCATGGTGTACAACACCTTTCCCAAGATTACGCAAGCCCTGCGCAATCTAGCGCACAATAAATAAAATATAAAATCTTTAATGGATAGTAGGAACCTATGTAGAACCAAACCGCGCTCCCTAAAAATAGGTTTCTTCAACGCTAACGGCATCATCAAACAACGCGACGAAATAACCACGTTCCTCCGCGACCACCAATTAGACGTTCTCCTCGTACAGGAAACGTTCTTAAAACCTCACCGTCGGGACCCGAATATCGCCAACTACCGTATAGTTAGGAACGATAGAACTAGATGTCACATGGGCGGCACCCTTATTTATTACCGCAAAACGCTCCACTGCATCCCGTTAGACCCACCTCCTCTCTCACTTTTCGAGGTATCGATCTGTCGGCTAGCCATGACCGGTCACCAACCCATCACTATCGTCTCTTCCTACATCCCTCCCGCCGCCACCGATGTGGGGGAAAAACGCGAAATCCTATCCCACGACCTTACTGCCCTCCTCGGCTTGAGTGACTCCGTTATCATAGCGGGCGATCTCAATGCCAAACATCCCGCTTGGAACAGTAATACGACGACCGCGAGAGGCAGGCAACTGTTCGGCCTGTGTGCCACTCTCAACTTCGACATTATTGCTCCGATGCATCCCACCCACTATCCGCACAACACCGCACACCTTCCCGATATTCTCGATGTGGCGCTTCTAAAGAACGTAAACCTTCGTTTACAGTCTATAGAGACGTTACACGAGCTCAACTCCGACCATCGTCCCGTGATCATGGCACTGGCACCTCGCTCGGGGCCCTCTGATCCCTCCCGACCCCCTCCCACCCAAACGATCACGGACTGGAAGAAAGTAAGCGAAAGCCTACAATCGACCAGCTCCCCTCAGTTAGACTCTATACCCGACGTCATCGCCTCGGTCACTGACACTACGAATGCGATCGATTCGTTCACCGGTCACGTACAATCCGTTTTGAACAGTTGTTCACGGGAAGTTCCATTGATGGACAACCATCACTGGAAACTACCGGCGGACGTACGCGAATTGGTAACGGAAAAGAACGCATCCGTACGTGCCTACAGCGCGTTTCCCTGTGACGCGAACAAAGCTCACATGCGCTATTTGCAGCGTGCTGTAAAGAAACGCATCGATGAGCAGCGTAACGCGCACTGGGATAAGACGCTGAGCGACTTAGAGCCCACTCACCAAGCATTCTGGCAGCTTCAAAGGAGACTCCAATCCGATGGAGTGGCCACCATGCCCCCTCTCATCCGCCCCGATAAGAGCATAGCCTTCGACGACATCGAAAAGGCCGAGTGCCTGGCCGACAGTCTAGAAGCGCAATGCACTCCTAGCACCCAACCGGTCGACCGAGCGCACCTCCTCAAGGTAGACGCAGAAGTAGAACGCAGAGCCTCACTCCCGCCGTTCGAAGACCCCGACGACCCCCTGCCCCCCGTCACTCCCGACGAGGTGCAAGAGGTCATTAAAAATCTCAAACCCCGCAAAGCCCCCGGCATAGACGGCATCACTAATAAAGTAATGAAACTTCTCCCCGCCCCTTTCATTATACTCATGACCGCCATCTTCAATGGCGCCATGAGTCACAACGTCTTCCCTCAATCGTGGAAAGAAGCCACCGTCATAGGTATCCCTAAGCCGGGAAAACCCGCGAACGAACCCACCAGCTACCGACCGATCAGCCTCCTCAACGTACTCTGTAAAATCTACGAGAAGCTTATTTATAAGCGACTCAAGGACTTTGCCGATGCGAAGAGCCTCATCCCCAACGAACAGTTCGGTTTTCGTACCCAACACTCGTGCGTACAACAGGTCCACCGCATCGTCGAGCACATAAGCGCCGGTTTTCAGCGCGGCACGATGACAGGCGCGCTCTTTTTCGACATAGCGAAGGCTTTCAACAAAGTCTGGCACAACGGCTTATTATACAAGCTGTACCAACTCGGCGTGCCCGACCGTCTCGTGCTCATCCTACGGGACTTTCTCTCGAATCGCACTTTCCGCTATCGCATAGAGGGCGCACTATCCGCCCCCCATTCTATCCGCGCCGGTGTCCCCCAGGGCTCCGTGCTCTCGCCCCTCCTGTTCACGCTTTTCACTAGCGACATCCCCAAAAATAGACAGGCAAAGTTAGCTCTCTTCGCAGACGACACTGCCATTTTCTACTCCGGTATCGTGCGCGACCGCATAGCTAGCACTCTCCAAACTTCCGCCAACGTACTAGGCGCTTGGTTCAGGAAATGGAGAATAGAAGTCAACCCCGATAAGAGTCAAGCCGTACTCTTCGCGAAAAAGCGTAGGATCAGACCCCCCGACCCCAAACCGATAACCATGTTCGGCAAGCCGATCCCTTGGGAGAAGCAAGCCAAGTACTTAGGAGTCATCCTCGATAGACACTTGACCTTCGGTGAGCACATAAGGACGGTGCGCTCGCGCGCCGCCTTCGCTCTGGGTAGGCTTCACTTTATCATGAACGCACGCAGCAGATTGTCCCTTAAGTGCAAACTGCGCATTTACACCACGTGCATACGCCCCATCATGACCTACGCCTGCGTAGTGTTCCCACACGCGAAATCGTACCGCCTCCATAAGATGCAGACCCTCCAAAACCGTGCCTTACGTAAGGTCACGGGAGCCCCCCTCTACGTTAGAAACGAAAACCTCCATCTCGACCTCAAGATTCCCACTATCCAACAGTTTATAAAACGCATTTGCAAGCGTTATTTCGAGTCTGCTGAAAAGCACCCAAACCCTCTTATCGCGGCTGCCGCCCGATACACCCCCTCCCAGATAAGTAGAATTCGCCGTCCTAGGCATTCACTATTGTACCCCGATGACGCTATAACCCTGCTCCAAGAGAGCCGTAGGGCCACCAGCACAGTACACAAGCACAGACCGCCGTCATTTAGGCCTCGCCGCCGAGGCCCGTCGCGACGTCCCCGTAATGCACCTAATGCATCACCTCCCCGACCCTTGCTCGTGCCAGCCCGCGTAGCCGCTGAGCCTGTAGCTTTAAATTCCCATTATAATAATAATTCTTGTTCGATCCAGCCAGTCCCTTGCTGTCCTCCCTCAAGCGACGCCCTAAGCCGAGGCTCGTACCCCGCAGGGGGTGCCCTTAGCGTGGTCGCTTTAGATTTAGTTTAATTCGTAAGCCCCTGGCTGGAGGCCTTAATAATAGTTTATTATTATGGCATCCACAGGAAAGCCCGGTTAAGCAGCCGACAACCTCCTAGGTTGACCTGCGAGATGCCACTACCAAAAAAAAAAAAAAAAAAAAGACCACTAAGCCATCTTGTTTCGCCATCTTATGTCGTATCATCTCTATCTTATATAATTTACGTTAAGTCATATGCACAAAGGGAACCAATTTCAATTATTTTTTAACACGCTTTTATTAGCTTCACCTGTAACTAACTATGTAAGAAAATCTTGGAAGTTAAATTTGACCCACTTCCCGGTTTCCGATTGAGCTGAAATTTTGCATACACGTTTAGTTTGGATGACAATGCATGGTAAGCTAAGTGACGTCACCCTAAATCCAAGGTGGCGGACTTCCAAAGATGGCGGACTAGGCTTTTTTTATACACTCCCGCGATATGGGTATCAAATGAAAGGGTTTGCTGAGAAGATTATGAAAAATTAAATGACGTCACTTTAAATCCAACATGGTGGACTCCCAAAGATGGCGGACTAGTATTTTTTATGGAATCGTGTAATATGGGTATCAAATGAAAGGGTTTGCTCTGAAGAATACGAAAAATAAAATGTTGTCACACTAAATTCAATAAGGTGGACGCTCAAAAATGGTGAGCAAAATCATATTATTCAGATAAATCTTCGAAAAGCGTGGGGTGCTTCTTAAGATATTTTATAATAACTTCAATTAAATATTTACAACAATATACATCGAGCACCCCACGCTTTTTTACGATAAAATGTTTTATTCATAATCACTATTTTGTTTTTGCATTTATAGAAAATTATTTTCTACTTTTTAGTTCGACTAGTTACAAAAGCGTGTTTTTTAGTTTTTTAAACTATTATTTTTGGGTGGCTTTCAGCTAAAACAATACAAGGTAAAACATTTAAATAAATAAATAAAGCCATTTTCATTTTCAGCCTATACAGTTAAATGTATCACATTTATCTGATTAAGAACGTAGCATCACGCCTGTATTCCCCGAAGGGGCCTTCCCCTGAGGAGAGGTGTGTGCAATTGTACACCTACATTTCACCAATGCTGTTATTAAGTCCCATGTAATAGGTGGTGAGCCTATAGCTATCAACCGGGCACAACTCCAAACTCCGGGCTACTACTGAGAATTTCTTAACAGAAAAACTCAACACTTTGCCCGACCCGGGAATCGAACCTGAGACCTCCTGCTCAGCAGTCGCGCTTGGGACCACTAGACCTGATTAAGCTCTCACGTCATGTAAAGTAGCGCGTCGTACTTGTCACGTGCAGATTAAAGAATTTGAGGATCTGTGAACAACGCGTTACTGTGTGGGCTGCGGAGACATAAACAAATGGAATGATAACGGGTATATTACCTCAAAGAAAATGACAAAAATTGTTTTAAGCTCTCCACTTAAATCGCGATTCATGTTTGAATTGTATCTATAAGGGCCTTTAAATGAGAGCATACAGTTTATTTTATCCCGAACTTCATAAGAATTGTACGATACGTGTTTTCGATATTTTTTTTACGCTGCCTTTCATAGTATTACACCCCAAAAACACACGTGGAATCAGTTAACACTCCACCTCAATTGTTTATTGTATAACAAAAATGCATGAACGAGTAATATGAAAAAAGAATTTATATTTGTTTGGGATTTTGGGTATCCAATAGAAATCGAAGACTATTGCTGAATACAAATAAAACGATGTTTGTCAGTCAGTGAAAACATTGAATAGTTAATTCTGTAAATACGAGAGGAATAGTGATTATAAGATCAGGAGCTCGGAGAAAATCAGATTTAGCGTAAAATACAGCTCAAATACAAAAGAGCTGAAAGTAGCAGTAAGTGATTATTGCACGATTTAATCTTTTATACGTAATTGGGTTCGATTGCCTTTAAAGAATAATTAAAAATAAAATAAAAGGGATGTGCTTAAATTGCAATTTATTTTTGCAGTATCATTGAATGTTATGTATAATTATATAGTGGGAAACATTAGCTCACATACAACAAAGGAAAATCTGAGTTATGGGTATTTAAAAAATTTCGACAAAAGGTTATGTTGCCTATTATGTAATAAAACCACAGAGTCATTAACTATGCTATTAGTCAATGGAAAGAATGTTTATTTATTGAGTTCGACATCTCATTTACGTCAACTCCCTTATAAGCAGTTACGGCATTTGTGTGTTCTCAAGTGTAATGCGAACTAATTTCCTTTAAACATTTTCTCGAAAGCATAAAGGTTAACGACGGTCTAGTCAGACTAATATCCTGATGTAAAGATCTGTGAACACCAGACCCATGTCATGACTGAAACTATAATGGAATTTCTAAGCAAAATTGTCTAAAGCAATTGTTTTATCTAAAAATTGTCAAAACAAATTGTCAAACACTGTTACAGCAAGTTTGTACAAATTACGAAATTAACTGACCACATAACATATCGTTCTGGAAAAATTGTTTTTATAATCCCATTTTGTATGAAGGTTATTCGCTTTTATCTTTACTGTAGAAAAAGTGAGAATGGCTTTTAGCTTGCAAAGGCTGCGGTTTCAAGTAGACTTTAATATACGAATATTATTTGAATGTTATGTCCGAAACAATGAGTAGCTTACTTCGCAGATATAATAATACATGGTGATAATTATACTGCCACAATATGTTTAGTTTCATGGTAGGAATTAATTACTATTCAAGATATTGCAAATAACTTCTACTTATTCTAATTAATGGTAAAAAATTGAAATCACGTATACCTTCATTTGGACAACTTATCAGTAAATGTTGAGTTCTACTGCTGTTTTACTACGAAGTGCAACTTTATGAAGTTTTGCATATCATAAAAATATATGTGGCCAACACTGCGCTCGTTTCGAGAAGAACTTTGAAACTTATTTTAAGTCTCATACCCTGTTAAGCATCGTTAGTGAGGATATTTTGTGCGTACTAATGGTTGCCGCTGTACATTGCAAAGCTTTCATCGTGTGGCGAATGAAACCATTACTGGTTACACATTAAACTAAAAGCTTATGGTGTAATTGTGTTAGTATGTCCTCACTATTTGTAAACTAGCCTGAATGGTGTATTACTAAAAGCTAACTGGTAATGCAAATAGTTTTACTCTCTCTTCACCTGCATTTGAACTTTTTCTGAGAGTGCGCAAAACGCACATCGTAATTTTACGCACACAGTACACGTTGTTAGCATGCACATGACATTCGTCTAAATAACATTATTTTATGTTCTGTTTCAAAGGTTCTTTGGAATACAACTTGTACGGCGGTAAGTGCCCTGTGTTTATTTGTTGCAATACACATGTTTCAGTATAATACAAATACCGTTTGCCTTAAACTGTCACAATCAGGAACGCGCTTACACGCTTATCCATACTAATATTATAAATGCGAAAGTAACTATGTTTGTTTGTTTGTTACCTTTCCACGACTAAAAGGCTGAACGGATCGAAATGACAAGGAGATAGATTGTATCTTGGGGTAGGACATAGGCTACATTTACCTTTAGTATTTATTTTTTTATTTTTTATGTATAGTATTTTATGTTTTTATTTTCGTTATAGTATTTTATGTATTTCATTATGGGCCTTGATGCCTGAAATAAATGGTAAATGAATAAATAAATTTAGTCGCGTAGACAAAGTCGCGGGTAACAGCTAGTATCTAATAATTTTATGGAACGCATGAAAAATATAGCTTTTATTAATTTACGGTACCTATCCATCAAAATGCTTCTAAGAAAGAAATGACTTCACGAATTATAGTATAGTATAAGTTTGTAGAGAGTCAGTAGTTACCAGGTGCAGTTAATCTTTGTTGTACTGTGTCCCTCATTAAGCTGTTTTGTGTTGCTAGCACGAAAAGTTAGTCGCCCATGTTAGCACTTCCTCTCAAAGTATTGTCGCCGAGGGTGTCATTCTAGACTACTTCTGTCTTTAAATCTACTGTGTTTTTGTGCAATTAAAACAAGATTTACCTCCGCATAATTACGTATACAAGTAATGTTATTGTAGTAAGTTACTGCCGTTTTACTTAAAGTCATAGCAATCTGCACAACTCCCATTTTTTTAAGTAGGTAAATACGACAGTCACCTTAATCAGACTATTGTTTGCTCGAAACCTTACGTCTGTAGGCTTTTTTATGTTGAGGGTGTGTTGTGTTTAGGTGTTAATTTTCTTCTATTTCCATGGAGTTTCTTACTATTCGGCAGCAGTGGCAGCTTTTTGTAAAGATATATAGGTCGTTTCCTTCAGATCTACTTGTTTAAGGCTATGCAGGAGATAATTTGGTATAACACCGGTGGTAGAGAGGGCTATAGGGATTATATAAACTTTCTCTTATCTCCATATTCTTGATACTTATGATTCTTTCAGTTCAGCGTATTTACTAGTTTTTTAGCAATTTTATTTATTTTATCTTGTAGTGTTATATCCGGTCTGTTATAATTTTTTTTTTTTTTTTTTTTTTTTTTTGGTAGTGGCATCTCGCAGGTCAACCTAGGAGGTTGTCGGCTGCTTAACCGGGCTTTCCTGTGGATGCCCTAATAATAAACTATTATTAAGGCCTCCAGCCAGGGGCTTACGAATTAAACTAAATCTAAAGCGACCACGCTAAGGGCACCCCCTGCGGGGTACGAGCCTCGGCTTAGGGCGTCGCTTGAGGGAGGACAGCAAGGGACTGGCTGGATCGAACAAGAATTATTATTATCAGGGGAATTTAAAGCTACAGGCTCAGCGGCTACGCGGGCTGGCACGAGCAAGGGTCGGGGAGGTGATGCATTAGGTGCATTACGGGGACGTCGCGACGGGCCTCGGCGGCGAGGCCTAAATGACGGCGGTCTGTGCTTGTGTACTGTGCTGGTGGCCCTACGGCTCTCTTGGAGCAGGGTTATAGCGTCATCGGGGTACAATAGTGAATGCCTAGGACGGCGAATTCTACTTATCTGGGAGGGGGTGTATCGGGCGGCAGCCGCGATAAGAGGGTTGGGGTGCTTTTCAGCAGACTCGAAATAACGCTTGCAAATGCGTTTTATAAACTGTTGGATAGTGGGAATCTTGAGGTCGAGATGGAGGTTTTCGTTTCTAACGTAGAGGGGGGCTCCCGTGACCTTACGTAAGGCACGGTTTTGGAGGGTCTGCATCTTATGGAGGCGGTACGATTTCGCGTGTGGGAACACTACGCAGGCGTAGGTCATGATGGGGCGTATGCACGTGGTGTAAATGCGCAGTTTGCACTTAAGGGACAATCTGCTGCGTGCGTTCATGATAAAGTGAAGCCTACCCAGAGCGAAGGCGGCGCGCGAGCGCACCGTCCTTATGTGCTCACCGAAGGTCAAGTGTCTATCGAGGATGACTCCTAAGTACTTGGCTTGCTTCTCCCAAGGGATCGGCTTGCCGAACATGGTTATCGGTTTGGGGTCGGGGGGTCTGATCCTACGCTTTTTCGCGAAGAGTACGGCTTGACTCTTATCGGGGTTGACTTCTATTCTCCATTTCCTGAACCAAGCGCCTAGTACGTTGGCGGAAGTTTGGAGAGTGCTAGCTATGCGGTCGCGCACGATACCGGAGTAGAAAATGGCAGTGTCGTCTGCGAAGAGAGCTAACTTTGCCTGTCTATTTTTGGGGATGTCGCTAGTGAAAAGCGTGAACAGGAGGGGCGAGAGCACGGAGCCCTGGGGGACACCGGCGCGGATAGAGTGGGGGGCGGATAGTGCGCCCTCTATGCGATAGCGGAAAGTGCGATTCGAGAGAAAGTCCCGTAGGATGAGCACGAGACGGTCGGGCACGCCGAGTTGGTACAGCTTGTATAATAAGCCGTTGTGCCAGACTTTGTCGAAAGCCTTCGCTATGTCGAAAAAGAGCGCGCCTGTCATCGTGCCGCGCTGAAAACCGGCGCTTATGTGCTCGACGATGCGGTGGACCTGTTGTACGCACGAGTGTTGGGTACGAAAACCGAACTGTTCGTTGGGGATGAGGCTCTTCGCATCGGCAAAGTCCTTGAGTCGCTTATAAATAAGCTTCTCGTAGATTTTACAGAGTACGTTGAGGAGGCTGATCGGTCGGTAGCTGGTGGGTTCGTTCGCGGGTTTTCCCGGCTTAGGGATACCTATGACGGTGGCTTCTTTCCACGATTGAGGGAAGACGTTGTGACTCATGGCGCCATTGAAGATGGCGGTCATGAGTATAATGAAAGGGGCGGGGAGAAGTTTCATTACTTTATTAGTGATGCCGTCTATGCCGGGGGCTTTGCGGGGTTTGAGATTTTTAATGACCTCTTGCACCTCGTCGGGAGTGACGGGGGGCAGGGGGTCGTCGGGGTCTTCGAACGGCGGGAGTGAGGCTCTGCGTTCTACTTCTGCGTCTACCTTGAGGAGGTGCGCTCGGTCGACCGGTTGGGTGCTAGGAGTGCATTGCGCTTCTAGACTGTCGGCCAGGCACTCGGCCTTTTCGATGTCGTCGAAGGCTATGCTCTTATCGGGGCGGATGAGAGGGGGCATGGTGGCCACTCCATCGGATTGGAGTCTCCTTTGAAGCTGCCAGAATGCTTGGTGAGTGGGCTCTAAGTCGCTCAGCGTCTTATCCCAGTGCGCGTTACGCTGCTCATCGATGCGTTTCTTTACAGCACGCTGCAAATAGCGCATGTGAGCTTTGTTCGCGTCACAGGGAAACGCGCTGTAGGCACGTACGGATGCGTTCTTTTCCGTTACCAATTCGCGTACGTCCGCCGGTAGTTTCCAGTGATGGTTGTCCATCAATGGAACTTCCCGTGAACAACTGTTCAAAACGGATTGTACGTGACCGGTGAACGAATCGATCGCATTCGTAGTGTCAGTGACCGAGGCGATGACGTCGGGAATAGAGTCTAAGTGCGGGGAGCTGGTCGATTGTAGGCTTTCGCTTACTTTCTTCCAGTCCGTGATCGTTTGGGTGGGAGGGGGTCGGGAAGGATCAGAGGGCCCCGAGCGAGGTGCCAGTGCCATGATCACGGGACGATGGTCGGAGTTGAGCTCGTGTAACGTCTCTATAGACTGTAAACGAAGGTTTACGTTCTTTAGAAGCGCCACATCGAGAATATCGGGAAGGTGCGCGGTGTTGTGCGGATAGTGGGTGGGATGCATCGGAGCAATAATGTCGAAGTTGAGAGTGGCACACAGGCCGAACAGTTGCCTGCCTCTCGCGGTCGTCGTATTACTGTTCCAAGCGGGATGTTTGGCATTGAGATCGCCCGCTATGATAACGGAGTCACTCAAGCCGAGGAGGGCAGTAAGGTCGTGGGATAGGATTTCGCGTTTTTCCCCCACATCGGTGGCGGCGGGAGGGATGTAGGAAGAGACGATAGTGATGGGTTGGTGACCGGTCATGGCTAGCCGACAGATCGATACCTCGAAAAGTGAGAGAGGAGGTGGGTCTAACGGGATGCAGTGGAGCGTTTTGCGGTAATAAATAAGGGTGCCGCCCATGTGACATCTAGTTCTATCGTTCCTAACTATACGGTAGTTGGCGATATTCGGGTCCCGACGGTGAGGTTTTAAGAACGTTTCCTGTACGAGGAGAACGTCTAATTGGTGGTCGCGGAGGAACGTGGTTATTTCGTCGCGTTGTTTGGTGATGCCGTTAGCGTTGAAGAAACCTATTTTTAGGGAGCGCGGTTTGGTTCTACATAGGTTCCTATTATCCATTAAAGATTTTATATTTTATTTATTGTGAGCTAGATTGCGCAGGGCTTGCGTAATCTTGGGAAAGGTGTTGTACACCATGAATAGCTTCATAGGGTCGCCTTTGCAGGCGATGATGTCCCTGGCCATAGCGTGAGCGTTATCCGAAGAGAATACGCTGAATGTGCTGAGAATGACGACCGCGGGGTCAAACGCGAGGTCGTCGTTTACGACCGGTAGAGAGGCGGCGGCGTTAGCCGGTACGGACGCGTTAGTCGGAGGCGATAGAGAGGGGGGCGCAGCTATGGGCGAGGCCATTAGGGCTGCGATCGTGGGCGTAGAGGTGGTTTTGAGAGCTGGGAAAGCTCGTTGTTGCTGGAGGTTGTTGAGGGGAGCCCACGGACTGGGTCTCTGAGGGCTGAGGCGGGCGGGGAGTTGAGAAGAGGGGATCGCCACCGAAGGGCTTTCCCTTTGTTGACGGGCGTTGGCCCGCTTCACGAGCTTGGGCGAGGTTGATTTCGGTGCCTTAGGGCAGCCGCGATAGTTTGCGGGGTGACCGGCTTCGCCGCAGAGCACACAACTGGGAGGGTCGGTGCAGAGTGCGCGATCTTTGGGTCGGGGACAGTCTACGGTGCCGTGGTCACCTAGACACTTGACGCATCTAGGTGTGGCGAAACAGTTGGTCTGAGCGTGACCGTATAATTGGCAACGGTGACATTGCCCTATTACGCCTGTTTTATAAGGCTTCTCTATAATGATGCCGGAAAGGCTACAGATCGCTTTGACCTGGAAGATCGGGTGGTGTCCTTCGGTAGGATCGCATACGACTAGCACCATGTCGTAGGCGGCCCCACCTCTGGGTCGGTGCATCCGGTGCACCTGGGATACTGGGACTCTCTGCGACTGAAGGTCGCCGAGGATGTCCTCTGTTGGGATTTCTTTCGGGATGCGTCTTATGACGACCCTGGTAGATTTCTCCTCGGGGAGAGAGTACGTGTGAAACGACACGTCCCTGGCCTTAAGGGCCTTGGTGAGTTCCCTATAATCGGTTGTGGAGGGGACTTTGACTTTAATGCCTTGCTGAGTAGCACAGGCACTGGTGTAGTTGATCCTGCGATCAACACACATCTTTGAGATGGCAGTCCATTTGGACTTGTCATGAATGTAGAGCGGGGGAGGGGATTTAAGCTTCTTAGAGCTCGAAGTGGCGCCGGAGGGGCTGAGGGGGGGGTTGGTCTGAGAGGGGGCGGGGGAGAGGGGTGCGATAGTCGCGGGGGAGGGGGGGGCGGGGGTGGCGGTAGTCGCGGGGGCGGGGGAGGGGGCGGGGGGCGCTACAGGTTTTTTGGCCTTGCTGGCCGGGGCGGAAGTTTTCCCCTTCTTCCTCTTGCCTCCTTTGCCGACCTGGATGTAGTCGTCTTCGGAGGAGGAGGAGGAGGGAGAGGACGAGCTAGTCTCGGAGTCGGAGGCAGTGGCATCCGAGAGACAGGGAGAGGGGTTGACGCACACGTCCATGTCTTCCGAGACAGTGACGGCGGTCGTAGGAGGCGCGATGGCCGAAGTAGAGGGAGCCTCTACGAGAGGGTCGATGATGGGCAAGGATGCGAGGCATGGTATACCTATTTTAGCGGGCGGCGGAGAGAGAGGGCTATCTACGCAAATTATTGCGGGGTTGACATGCTGCAGGTCGGCAATTTGGGTACCGTACCGACGTTGAATGTCGGGGTCCCTGACTATGATTTTAACGAACGCGAGAAGCGCGTCCATATTAAAAAGAAATTAATTTAACTATATCACTATAACTCTAATTTTCGCCTAACAGGCCTAACTCCCCGGGAGGATAGCCCGGGGATGCGTAACCCTCCCCGCCGGGTATAGGCAGGGAGGTGAGTGACCTAATGGTGAGCCCTAAGCTTGCTTTTTACCCGTCGCCAGTCTTAATGTGCGTACGGGGCCCTGAACCAGTCTAGTGCGAAGGGTGTAGACACACCCGACCGACACTAGGTGTGTTGCTGTAAGGGAAACCAGAGCTAGAGTCGACTAGGAGATCCCCCAAGGCCGGTTGTTCTAGCTCCCGTCCGATTTGTAGCTTAACCCTGAAGGGGCTTCAGCTGGGTGTATCGGGTCCACACCCTCTCGGTTTCGTTGACACCGTGAGGTTTCCACCGAGAACCACGAAACTGTGGATTTTCCCAGAAGGGGAATTTACACAACACACGTTTTGACTGTACTTTGAAAAAGACAGATATCAGCCGCCGCCTCGAAAGAGGCAACTTTTGAATTGTAGTGGCGTAGCTAGCGAGCAGCTACGGAGAATGCTACGGCAGAGCGTAGCGACAACGATCACTGACACAACACGAGCGAATTACGCGGAGTAACACGTCCGTGCGCGGCGAGCGTTGATGCGAGAACCATCTGTTATAATGAATACTCCCAAAGATAAATACTCCTGTCTGTGAGTACAGCGCGGTCGTAGTAGAGTTTGTGCCTGGAATTTTCTAGGACAGATTGTGGTGTGTATTTATAGTAAGGAGTGTTTGAGTTCTGTATGAGTTTATGTTTGAGTGCAAGTTTTTCGTGAATGATGTTTGCAACTTTGATTGTGTCTGTGTGTGTAGTCGGTCTGTGTGAGAGTTGTGCATGCTCCTGTTACGTGTTGGATGGTCTCTTATTATTATTATTATTTATTAATAAAAGCGGCAGCATAGAGATTGAGTTATGGTCTAGAATGTATTCTCGTCGGCATTTCTTGTGAAAATTTTAAATTAATAATATTGGTGAGTATGTGTTTAGGTATTGTTAGGTTTCATTTATTTTACTCTAATGGTTTTTCTAATCTGTATCGGAAATAATTTATGATAATTGGAGAAGAGAGGTGTTTCTTCTGGTGGCAACACCATCTTGTTAATGCATATTGTTGGTGGTTTTTTAAAAGAGAAGAAAATAACGACAGGAAAAAAAAAGGGGAGCGTTACGGGAACTTGAGGGGATAAATGTGTTTTATGTCTAAACATAAAGTGTTTTAATATTAGTCTTTTATAGTACAAATTTAAAATTGTTATTGACTTATGTGACTGTTTACATAAATTGTAGGTATAAATATAGTATTTCAGAAGCTACATTTAAAAAAATCTCTCTAATATTGCTAGCGTCTTTCATAGTTGAATTAACCACATTATTATCAATCTAATTAAGATATACCCAATGACTTACCCTTCCACAGGGAGACAACCTACTTCAGAATTGTATTAACAACTAATGTCTGTTAAGATTAATGTTGAACATTAGTATTGTATATTAATGTGGTAAGTTGTGTCGTTAATTTGATGCATGGCTTGTGTTGTTGAGTTAATTATCGAGTAGAATGTTATAATGAAGGTGTCATACATTACAGTTATCGTGAGAATGAAATGTTTTAATCTACTTTGACGTACTGGGATAGATCATCCATTCTTTTTTTTTTGATCTTATATTATTTAGGGGCTTTTAGTCACAAATATGACCATGCCAGCCCCATAATACCCTAAACTTAATAATAACCTAATTACAAAATTTATTTATTATTATTATTTTAAACTATCAACTATCTTATATCCTAAAACGCCTATCGGGAATGGAAACTCCGGGCAACGGAATACATTATACATTGAACATTAAGTGCTCCTTGCAAGACAACTTCTAAACGTTATTTGGTTTGCCGCCATCTTGATAGCATACAAGATCAAGCGGTAATTATTGTGACTCGTAAGTTATACAAGATGAATTTTTCAAGAGGGCGTGGATGGCCAAATCCTAAACTATAAGGAATATCAAAAACAAATGAACCCGATTCTGATAAAAACTAAAACGGCATCTTTGGATTTTTGAAAAATTTATGGTCCCAACTAGGAATTGAACCTGTTGATTTTCGATAAAACACTGTTTATTACACCATCCGATAGTGTTCTTTGACTTCTTCGTTGGTCTAGTGGTCCCAAGCGCGACTGCTGACATGAGGTCTCGGGTTCTATTCCCGAACGGGCAAAGTGTTATTGAGTTTTTCTGTTAGGAAATTTTTAGTAGCAGTCCGGAGTTTGAAATTGTGCCCGTTAGATGGCAATAGGCTCATCACCTATTACATGGGTCTTAATAACAGCATCGGTGAAATTTGGGTGTAAAATTGTGTACACCTCTGCCTCTCTCTTCAGGGAATACATAATATGTCCACTTTTGGCAACTACCTACTAGAAAAGTAAGTTTTAGAAATTGTTGAGTACCTACTTAATTCCAAGATATTGATAATTTATGAAAATCATCAATATCTTTTATGATACCAAATAACCTTTGAACTGTTTTAAATAAATAAGGCTGATAACACTTTAAAATTCGGAGTTTTATTTGAGAAAATCCTTATTGCGGTACAAATACTTATTCTAGTAAGTGTAAAAGTAATATTGAGACATTGCACAGCAACTGCTGAAATAAAACATTATTTGTCTATGCTTATTCTTTGAACTTATTTTAAATGTAATAAAGGTACAGATATCAGAAACGCTCAGCTTAACAGATTGGACTCGAAAAGATTTCGTTTTATTAAATCAATATTTTTTTGTTGTCTTTCGGATAAACAAATTGTAATTCAAGATAAATCTTTGAAAAGCATTAACGCATGCTTAGCGAACTCTAAAGTTACAATATTAAATGGAAATTGCAATTGAAAGTTAAGTACAAACTGAGCGTAGTTTCAGAGAGTCTTTATTTTAGATAATTTTACTTAAGAAAGGTTATTTAATCGATAATTCTAAGAAAAAGTATTTATTAAAAGGCTATTACAATTTAGATTTTAAATACACCCCATACCGAAATAGAAGAGTTTTTGACCAGATCTACAGTGTTTCACTAAAAGTTAACTTTAAACGTTGATATAATTTGGTTCTAGCGTCTGTGCATAAATATAAAAAAAAACTTCTTCATTTTGTCCAATCAAGGGGTTTCATTACTGAAAATGAACTAACATGAACTTAATTACAATTTTTCAAGGAAATATTGAAAAGTAATATTATAACCAAATAGGCAAGAACGGGGCTTGAACACGCGCCCCTTGACGTTCCGTGTTATCACTCTATCAACTGAACAACCTTCTAATCTATTGAAAAATTGTAATTAATATAGGCATTACATGGCCTCAATACGAATAAAAAGATATCATAATCTACCTCTACCACCTATTACATGGGACTAAATAACATCATTGGTGAAATGTGGGTGCACAACTGTGTACACCTCTGCCTACCCCTTCGGGGAATACAGGCGTGATTCTATGTTTCATAATTAAACAACTTTTAACCGGATTAATCGCGTGTATGGTGGTTCTTGTTTTTCCTTCGTTGCAGGAAAAACAAAATCCAATAATATACGCGATTAATCTGGTTAAAAGTTGTTTTATTATAATCTTTAGTGATAGCAAAAACCTAAGATAATACTATAAAAAAAAACATTATATAATATGATGTGAACTTATTAATAATTGTAACCAAAATATGACTTGAACATGACCGTGAAGGTTGCTCCGAAACAGTAAAAATGCTGAATGACGTAACATAATATGATTTAATAATAGTAGGAAGACAGTAATACCTGACATGGGTTGAGTACTCAGTGACACATTTGTATAGATCCTCATACATTAACTTACATTTAATGACGGAGATTGACGACCAGCGCACCCTGCTGCCCTCTTCAGGCATGTTGTTTTATGTACCTATTCACATTAACCTGCAAAGATTAACCTTTTTATTCCACCCTTGCAAGATCTTAATTAACGTTGACGGTATTTTCCAGTGTTAAGTGCTTAAAATGGTTGTCTTGAAAAAGTATGTTCATGTCAGGTAGTTAGATTTTTTATGGAAGAAGAGCTTTGTACACTCAGCAAAATAGTTATTTTTAAATTAATTTATCAGTATTATATTATTATTCAACGTTTATCAAAATCTATTGAGTTACGATTACGATGCTACACCTTTTTTCGCCTCAGTGTTTTCATAATGAACGATAAAATCACTAAAGCATTGTTTATATTCCCTTTAACTTTTTCAAAAGCGCCGCTTCTCTGTAAGTACTGCATACTTACAGAGAAGCGGCGCTTTTGAAAAAGTGAGAACAATACTGCTAAACGTTGTTACTAGAGCCTGTTTGTATAAACTCGCTCAATTAGCCAGCGCGACACAGCTGCAGGGAAATTGTTTTAGTATGTTTTTATTTCTCGCTATATAAAGCTTTATTTAATCTATCGCAAGGTGCTGAGTATTATAGTTATCGCGATATTTGTTATAGTTGTAGTCTAGCAAAACTAATAATTATTGACTTACGAAAACGTTTTGTGCTAGTTGCGATAACTGGGTTTTAAGAACAAGTAAAATGTAACGTATGCGGTTTTAAAAGTTTTTTTTAAATCAAGAAATTGATCTACCTTTGGTCACCAACTCGCCTAATGGTAAGCGACGGTGTGGCCGAGGATGGTGCACTTATATCCAGAATAAATCTATTCACTTTTAAGTAGAGTGGATAAACTTTGGGAGAAAGATAACTATCTTCCCAACTGGGGAGTTGATGCAACTGCCCAAACCCGTATCCGACAACGGTTGCACCGAACTACATCCTGAAACACGACTAGGTCACTTTACGGTATGGCTTCGTCTGGTGGGTGGTAACTAGCCGCGGCCGAAGCCTCCCACCAGAGTTGAGTTGCCTGTTTTGCACCATCTAAGGGCCACATGTAGGGATTCCATTTTAAGGGCGCACTCCTACGGACGCGGGCAACTCAACCCCCAAAAGAGTGTAGTTTAGTATTTGTTCAATGCAGTTTTAAAACATTTTTTGAGTTGATGCTCTTATAAAAATTACAATGGAGGTTTATGCTTCATACCGAACATTCATTGGTTCTTATATTTGTCTAACATGGAAACTTACGTATTGATTTACTAATGTTTCCTTAACTGCTACAAAGGTTAAACAAACAAATACAAACTGCTGTAGGATTCCCGGTCGCTGTAATTAAAACTCGTGCCTACGTAAAACAGTTGCTAATAATAATTAATTAGCAGAAAGTTTAATTAATGCTAGTGCTTTATCTAGAATATGAAAATTTGCTTTTCATATAACTATATAAAGTGACGTTAATTTCAGACTGCCTCGTTGGTCTAGTGGTCTCAAGCGCGACTGCTGAGCAGGAGGTCTCGGGTTCGATTCCCGGGTCGGGCAAAGTGTTATTGAGTTTTTTTGTTAGGAAATTCTCAGTAGCAGCCTGGAGTTTGGAATTGTGCCCGATTGATGGCAATAGGCTCACCACCTATTACATGGGACTTAATAACAGCATTGGTGAAATGTGGGTGTACAATTGTGTACATCTCTGCCTACCCCTTCGGGGAATACAGGCGTGATGCTATGTTATGTTATGTTATGTTGATTTCAGCTTGTCGTTGTAGGTTTAAAGTGACATTTTCTATGCCCAATAAACAATAGAACATCCACGAACAATGTAGACTGGTCGTCAATACAGCATTGTGCATCTCACCTCAATCACAAAACTGCTGTGACGTCAACAATAGTATAATAATAGGTAATACAAATCACTTTATTGTGCTACTGTAATATATTACTATTTTTCAATTTCTGCGGAAAAATCACAATTTCCATACTACGCACAACAACAGCTATAGCTATGGTAACAAATGAGACACGCTGTCATTACATGTTATAAATACAATTCAAATGTGCGGGTGTATAACGATATGCAAATTGTTGAACGTTCGCGTGACCATTATGCCATGGTCACCGAGTGCCGGGTCAGCAGAATCCGTTGTTTGTAACATTTTACCGGTGAATACTGGAAACCTTAAACGGAACACGTCGAGTGTCAACTTTGTTAATTTTTTACGCAGTGTTTTGTCTGTGGTTGATTCAGAACTGAAAATTCCGATTCATCATTAAAATGTTTAACTGTATACTGGTGCTTAAAAATAGCTAGTATACAATTTGCTAATATAATACCTATCTAAATTATATCTTACTGAATTCTGAATATACGAAAGTGATGAAGATTCTTTACGGGTAATTTAATAACATCAAGTTTACATGAGCGAGAATCAAAGATATCGTAAGTCAACCCACGTTTTATCAAACTTAAATAAGTTACCTAGTAACAGGGTTCCAAGAAAAAGAGAACAATTTAGATAAAATATGTATTACGAACCATTTCTGAAGTAATGTTGACTTATATATAACTTTTAGAAAAGAATGTCTACATATTCACGGGACTGTAAGATTAAACCTCATAATATTAAGTGTAAATAGCATCATAGCATCACGCCTGTTTTCCGCGAATGGGTAGACAGAGTTATACCTCTGCCTACCCATTCGAGGAATACAGCATTGGTGAAATGTGGGTGTACAGCTGTCTATAGACACATTGTATTAACATTGTATTACGACATAGTATTAACTGCAAAGTTAGTCGTGTCGGTTCGGTCACCCGTATAGGGACTGAATTGATAGCTATAACGTCGCCATAAGACGTGTTAAAATATGGAAGAAAAATTCGCGGTGGTGAGCAGGGGTCGAGATGGCCTAGCGGTCAGACCGCCTGGAGTATTCATCCGGGAGGCGCAGGTTCGAATCCTGTTCGCGACCGTATTCTTTTTCCATTTAATATAATAACTTTAGAGTTCGCTAAGCATGCGTTAATGCTTTTCAAATATTTATCTTGAATTATTTGCTATTTTAGCTTCTTTACTAAAATCCTAATTTTCTAACTAACCAACTCACGAGTTAGCTCTAAAGCTTAAATTTCTTCAAGTTTCCAATGTCGTTTTATTATTTATTGATTTAGAGCAATTTGGGGATGATATCGAATACAATGACTCAAACGGCACGTGTATACAAAAAAATAGATCGTGTAGCGGTATGTAAGTGTATATAACATATCTAATAATAAGGAGTTCTCCTTTCCTTTTGAGTTTAACTAAAACACTAAACTCGCTGTAGTAACGTAAGTCTGTAACATAACTAATTCTAAAGTTTCTTAACTTCGTTGTTTTAATTACTTAAAGTTCTAATGACATGTCGTTTCACTACTCCATTTAAACCCTATTTGGAATAGTGTGAACAGCAGTTGTTGCTGGATTAGTACAGGGTAAATGTGCAAAGGGACTGTTTGGTTTAACTGTTCAACTCTACTAAACTATTTAGTTTGGTGCACCGCTAGATAAGTTTAACTCCAGACGCTTGCGATTAATTGTTGTATTTATTTTCTACAATTTAGAGCCCGCTAAGACATAATTATTATACCTATGAATTTGACATCAATAAACTCCACATTCATTCAGATCCCTACTCCAATTTTATATATAAAAGGAGTTTGCGTATTCGAGACCTGGCAACACATAGTACCTATTTAAATAATATAATTTAGTTAATAATTTAAAGAAACCAGTACATTATAATTATATCCATACAACTTAAGTATTAAATAAAATTATTTACTACTAAATACACACTATATACATAAACTAAAATTAAAATATATAATAATATAATATGTACAACTATATATATAATGTAATGTCTGAAACGAGACGCTGTAGCACCAGAGGTAGTTGAACGATAATAAGTAAATAATTGTCATGTACCCAAGATAACTAATATTTAATCAGAATATATCATTCAATGAATAAAATGCAGCAGTTTAAACGGTACAAGGATTTTAATTCAATTTTATTACTAACACTGAGAACAAAATGTTTTTGTGTACAAATTACCTTTAATTTATATCGTATACAATCATTTTTACCAATAGATTATCTCCTCCATCAATTAATGTAATTCCATGTAAAGCGTAGGCTACACCTCAACAATTTATATTGACTCGAAACACCATGTAATGCTAGGTGAGCCTTAATAAAGGTCTGCTGCTGTTCAGGTAGAACACTTAAAAATCTACCAGCATTACTGAAATATTCATAACAAAAAAAAAAAAAAAATTCATAAACAGGTAGTTTAAAAAGCATTACATATTAATAGTTTCTCATATTTAAGTATTCTGAATAATTTATTAGTTACTATCTATAAAAACTTAAGTACAAATTAAACACTATACTGATATACTATAATGATTGGCTAATAATAATACTGACCTGTTAATATTAATGGTGATAATAATGATATATAATTTTAATAATATTCGTTTAAATTGTGTAAGTACAAGTTAAACACTACAAATAAATTATACATCCGTGGAAGCATGTGTAGAAAAATATTTATTAAATTCTAATTTTAACGTCACATTTGCACTTAGCTACGTGAACTGTTGCCAAGTTCAACGACTCGTCTACATATTTAGCTACGTATGCTGCGATCTGTCACAACTCCACATGACAACATTTATTTATAGAGCATTTTAATTAATGTGCCTACAGTTTGAATATGCCACAATCGCATACAATCTTTTATCTCGTTGTTCTCCATATTCAGTGTTGGAGATCTCATAATTTTCATAAAATATGCGGAACCACGAAGAGGCCTTACTGAAGGAATGCTTCACTAATTAAAATACCAACTGGAAGGAAAATGTAGCCTGAGACGAGTGGGGACGGGTTAATAACGATGATATTTATGGAGGACACATTACAATGTTATATTGTAGGTACACAGCATTTTTTGCTTGATTTTTATTGTAAAGAAAATACCGAGTTGCGTGTAGAATGTGCATTCTTAGGTTTTCGCGATCACTACACATTATAATAAAACAAATTTGCGACCATGAACGCTGCAAAGTATTCGAAACGTCAGGAAAAACTTAAACCAATAATACACGCGATTAATCCGGTTAAAAGTTATTTTATTATAGAATGTGCGTTTCTCTTGTTGTATTATTAGTTCAATGTTATGAGCTCTGCATAAAAATAATCATTCAACATAAAAATAATCAAGCGGGTTTTAATACCAACACTCCGAAAACGTCCAAATGCAAAATACAGTGAAAATTAAAGCAGTCGTAGGTTTCCAATTTTCAGTCATTGCCTTCAATTTCCGCGGCGGACCCCCGAGGTTCAAATGCTGAACTTGGCTAACGAGAACAGCTTTCATTTGCATGCTTTGTAGTGTTCTTGTACCTTTTTGCAGCCCTTTATTACCTTTAATTTATTTCTGATAAAGGGGACCGTCTAAAGTCGCATAGTTGATAGTTATTGGTTGTTTTTTGAGTAATGTATTTCTAGTTTTTGTGAAGGCTTAGTATTTCAGTCGAAACGGCTTAATATTTTATATATTCGCGCTGAATTTACTTTTTATTTGTATATAAATTTCAAGTGACGAGTGTAATCCTGGTTGAAATACTTGTCTGTTTCAAAGCTCGGAATAGGCAATTCATACGAATTTCACGCCTGCCTGAATGTGTTAGCGTTACAAATAAATGTTTTCATGATTGCATCATGCAGATAGATACCACCCGCAACACTCAAAATTTGTAGATTTTTTTACTTTTGAATGCTATTTTGTTTGCCCAATGCTTAACCTTTTTTTTTGTAGCCTATTGTGTCCCACTGCTAGGCAAAGGCTCATCTTTCCAATGATGTAAAGCCTAACTTAGCGTCCCTAATTAATTTATTCACGTTACATTTACCAATTAAGGTTACTCAATAAAGCCTCTACAAAACTTACGTATCCGTGAGGCACTCGATAGAGTGGAGAGATACGAAATCGCGACTCGCACTCTTTTTTAAAGATAATTCAACGTGATGATCAGAAAGCTGAATTGCTAAAACTGAACCCATTTTTTCTCTGTCAGCTTTCTGGAAACCCATAATAGTATCTAATTAAATTCATAAACAAACAGGACCAATCTTCATCGATCTAGGACCTTGAAACAAAACCCTCATAAAATTTAACGGTTTTGGTCCGGTCGGCACCAACCTGCCAGAAATCCGAGATCCAGATATACGAGTATTGTGCCCGAGTGACACATGAGCAAATGTGTTTTGTTTTGACTTATCACGTCACATCACGGTGGAATAAGAGAAATTTTCTGCAAATTAATGAATGTCCCGTCGATCTAATGGTCTCTAGTGCGGCTGCTGAGCTCAATATACAGTTATTGAATCAATACAATTCACTATTTGAACATAATATATATAATTCTTTGCCACCTTATTTGATATGGGTAATACACGGATTTACTGAAGAAATAAATATATATGTAAAATATCCTCAACCTACAAGACGTCAAGAGTCATCAATTCAGCAATTGTACGGTAACCCCGCAGTTTCTAGAATGTATTACAATATGAATGACAGGAAGGTACGATGCCAAAACAGGCATAACAGTCTAGTTCTGCCAACGACAGGCACAAATCGTTCATTTTTAGTCCCAATGCTCTTTTTATTATCTAGAGCGAATCGAGACGTTTCTGGATCATTAATAACAGACAATGCTTGACAAATTTCCCAGACGACAGCTGTGAACATCTCATTATTTACAGTGAAGAAGTGAATCTGAAATGTTTTTTCATTTTTTTTAAGGAAGGTTTCTATTCGCCTTACGAATTTTATTGAGGTGACTTGTGCCTAACATGTATTAAGATAATGGAATACTTGTGAATTGTGTAGGTACTTCTTTTTTGAAACTCACTTCGTCTCAGCTTACCTCGCCCGTGCAAAGGCACCTTTAGTCAAGTATTATAGTAGATAATACCTATGTATAAATTACTGATGATTATATAACAAACAGCGTTATAACTACGTGCATCATCCTTCTTTATTAGAAAAGAACTTACGTGTAGAAATGAGTTGTTTTTACAAGTAATGTATTAGGTACTCCTGTACAGGTACTGAATTGATTGCAATGACGTCGCCATAAGACGTGTTAAAATATGGAAGAAGAATTCGCTGGTGTGGTGAGCAAAGGTCGAGATGGCTTAGTGGTCAGAGCGCCTGGAGTATTTATCCGGGAGGCGCAGGTTCGAGTCCTGTTCGCGACCGTATTATTTTTCCATTTAATATTGTAACTTTAGAGTTCGCTAAGCATGCGTTAATGCTTTTGAAAGATTCATCTTGAATTAATGTATTAGGCTTACTCTTGAAAATATTTAATTCCTATCGATTGAAATTGGAAATATGTCAGTTCGTAATTTTAAATGCAAAAATGTCTAAAAAATAATTATAGAATCGGAATAATAATAAGCCAACATGCTTTAAAAATGAGGCAACTGTAATGTAGGTAAATTTATTTTAATATTACGCGTTGTTTTAAGGCGTCTATTTAATATTGAAATTGGATTGGAATTGGTATTCATTTCAGGAGTAACCACACTGAATGAAAAAAGTGACAGGCGTGCATAGTGCCGACATCGACGTTCATTAGTCACAGCTTAACCAGCTTTTGTTTTCTTGTTAAGTGCCTGTAGGTAAATATTCCAGTTCATTTCTTGTTGCATAACCAACTTCTTATGAAACAAGAAATAAAATAAATTAATCAAAACATTTATCATTTTACGAACTACAAGATACAAGCTACGCTTAGTTTCTGGCTCACTGATGACTGTTTATACTATTGATGTTACTTTTGAATAACGTAAGTAAAACTTTAAATAAGTTTTTTTTGATCTCATTATTGGTGTTATTTCAGAATTATGCAAGTGAAAATAACAATTGTAATTGTTTTTATATAAAGCTAGCTATGCCCCGCGGTTTCACCCGCGTTAATCTGAGGAAATAACCTACTTAAATATATTCCACCAGTACCCTCCTCCCTCATGACCGCTCGCCTTGTACATCATAAATGCGCGCGTGACACTTCATCATTATTTTGTTGCGAAGTTATTTTAAAACTATGATATCTCTTAAGATATTAAATGAAATCAAATGATGCCACGAGATATTTTGTTCAAAATTAAATACTTGTGATGAATGTAGCGTGATGTTATATAGCCTATAGCATTCCTCGATAAATGTACTATCCAACAGTTTTTTTTTTTAATTCGAACCAGATGCTGAGATCAACAAACAAACAAACAAACTCTTCAGCTTTATAATATTAGTACAGATACATAGAGTTTAAAGAAAAGATTCTTATATTACAACTCAGCTCAGTGACGGAATGATAAATCTAAATAATTTTCCTCTAAAGTCTGCTATTATTTACACTGAAGATGTATTTAATATCTTAAAGTTTATCAAAGTTGTTGATTGGATTCTTTTTGAGAAAATGGCAGAAATACCTGTAACGTTTTTAGTTTACCGTAATTATACAATGACATTTGTAATTTATTTCACGTACGGGTCAAATATTTGGAACCTTTCCTTCGATAGTACTTTGTAGGAATTCTTATAAATCATCACACAGCCTCAGGCACGTCATACTGTCCCGTCATAAACTCGTTATTAAATAACTTAAGAAAGAATATCTAAAATGAGATTTTACAATCATGTATTTGACTATAAAATATTTTACCTCAAGTATTCAAAGCATTAGCATTATCTTTGAAAAGCATTAACGCTAATGTTAATGCTTTTCAAAGATTTATTTTTAATTGTTAAGGTAATTGTATCTTTACGACATTGTAATAACTGCAAAGTTAGTCGTGTTGGTTCAGTCACCTGTATAGGGACTGAATAGATAGCAATGGCGTCGCCAGAAGACCTGTTAAAATATGGATGAAAAATTCGCGGTGGTGAGCAGAGATGGCTTAGTGATCAGAGCGCCTGGAGTATTTATCCGGGAAGCGCAGGTTTGAATCCTGCTCACGACCGTATTCTTTTTCCATTTAATATAATAACTTTATTCAAAGCATTCTGCCGATGACGGCTTGGAAAGTAGAAGTTGTCTTACTCCAAGAATTTTCAAGAACCATTCACGTGAAGATAACTTTATAAAGTTGCGAACTATGATAGTTTAACTTCTGACTTTAGGCTTTTGTATTCTGATACGTGTTATAATTCGTGACGCTAACTAAGATGGAAAGTTATTGTATTTTCAGTACAGTGAATGAAACCTTTGTACATACTACCAAAACAATTGTATCGATCCGATTTATTCTAAGGATAATGGACTGCTCAGTTGCTACGCCGTAGCCGACGCGATGCTACGTTTTGCTGAAGGGGTAGGCAGAGGTGTACACAGCTGCACCCCCACATTTCACCAATGCTGTCATAAGTCCCATGTAATTGGTGGTGAGCCATCTACTTTTGAGCCATTTAATTTTCTAACAGGAAAACTCAATCACTTTGCCCGACCGGTAATCCAACTCAAGACCTTATGTTCAGCCGTCGCGCTTGGTGTACACAGTTGTTCACCCAAACTATTATTACGTCCCAATTATTAGGATGTGGGCCTATTGCCATCTATTGGTCACGATTCCAAATTCAATTCAAGCCTAAATTTGCCATAAATTCAATAGCACCTTTGAAAATATTTATGCAACCAATACTCAATTTTATATATTATATAAATTCCTTGAACGTCAAAAAAATCGGATTTAACTTGAATGAATGAGGCTTTACATTTTTATGTGTCTATTGGTTGAACAATGCCATTTAAGAAGTACAATATAGCTTTGAAGTGTTCTTATAAGCAAACGTTTCAACTCCATAATCCTCGGGGAAATCAGGATTTCGGCGAAATACGAGAACATACCTGATTATATATATAAACTTTATACATGATCTGATGTCGATGTGTGTGTACATTTACGTTGTATTTATGTTCCTATAATATCAAGGTCTACACGAATATTTTGGAGTAAATTGACTAGGCTTAGCTTATCTTAAATTAATTATT
Source organism: Xylocampa areola (assembly GCA_935421205.1). NCBI lineage: Eukaryota > Metazoa > Arthropoda > Insecta > Lepidoptera > Noctuidae > Xylocampa > Xylocampa areola. The sequence goes on along the minus strand of OW285217.1, from coordinate 5,882,616 downwards.
CCAAGTAATAAGGTTTCTAACAGATACAATTCAGAAACAAAAAACGTAAAAACCGAAAGTAAACGAAATATGTGTTTCTGAACGCATTCAACCCTAATGTCTTCAAAGTTAGAGTGAACAGGCTTCTGGGTAAGCTCACTCCATCGTCGACTTTTTCTCTGTCACCTCTGACCTAGACTAGAGTGAAGAGCAAACCCATTTAATATTGAAAAAAAAAAATTGTACGATCACTCGTTATTCTATCGAAATGTTATCTTGTTCAGTAAAAGTGAAGTGCTCCTAAGTGTATTGTTATTGGCGTTATGTACGTTTTCTATCGCTTTTCCCGTGTAATGATAGGCCTGATGGAACCTCGCCACTTACATTACAGGGACTTATCATTCTTTATGGGCACTCTCAAACATAGTAACGAGTGATTCTATTCTATTTTATATTATAAATCTATGAAGCATCAGTGTTCTATGAGATTATAATAATAATGTTTAATGATAATTGTGTTTTGTTTCAGGTAAGAGCTGGGGTATTTAAGACTATTGTTACAATGATTGCCTTCAGCTTCACTACTACATGACTTACAAGCGGCGACTGCGTACTTCAACCAATTTTGTTATTTAACCTTGTTATGTTTTATCTGTGGCGGATTGTTTATATCATAATATCTATGGAAATTATCTATGATGGTTGTTCGAATTTTGCCCGCCAAGATGGCTGTTGTAATTCTGACTAGGAATATAAAGCTTCGTTTGTTATCCATTCCATTTTATTTACTTAAATCAAATTAATAGAAACTCTGCGTCCAATGTCTGCACTTCGTCACATTATGAGCTGTCTTTATTGTGTCTTGTGTATGTGTAATTATTAGTAAGATATCTGTTACTATAGCGTATACAACCTGCTGCTTGGAGCCTTTCATACGGACTATTACCTGTGGATCTATTCACTCACTGCGGCAATACATACGGGTAATATCATCGGAGTGTGGTGAAACGCATCGCATGACTACAGACGGCTGCATCACTAAGCTACCGCCCCACGATACACATACATACCTTTGTTATTGTAAAGGGTAATGAAATGGTGCCGGTTTTTGTACAGTACAGTTAGATTAATTGTGACAGCTTGTATAGTGTACGGTATATGATGAGCATCTTGAAAGTATATAATGGTGTCATAAACTACGAAAACATGCGTATAAAACAATTTTCCAGTGTTTATTTTGAAATCAATGTGGTTTATGTCAGCTAGTTATATCTGCTTTCCACGCCATTAACACTTAAATGCACCATTAGTGCGTACATCATAATGCGCTCTCACACACAGGCAGTTTCTGCTTCTTTTCATCTGTTTTATGAAGACTGAAACGTAGGCTTTGGCCAGGGATGGACATTTACTGGACGCATTCCAAGATTCGTAAACCTCATAGATTCTGTAAAAGATTCATTTGAGCCACGTGAAACAGCAAAGGAAAATACAGATTTCTTATTAAATTAAATGAAATGTGTTTCTGGAGTTTTCGTATGATTATCGTGAGGTTTCGGGGTACGAGGACATATTTTCATAAAACCCCTTGATATTTGATCGATCTGGGTTTCTTGAAGAAACAGGTTTTTTATTTATTACCTACTACTAAGTTGAATACATAATTGTTTGTGCTAAGAATAGAGCACACCTTCTAATCAATAGTGTAAGGTGTCTAAACAGCATTACTGTTTTATGAAGCTTTAAAATGTTGTCTGGCAAATATTCTGTCAGGCAGTTTAATTCGAAGGAAGTTCGATGATTTGATACGTTCATCTTTGGTAAACGTCAAAAATCGTACATATCGGAGATGGCAACATTGATTCACACTATTGGTGTTGCAACACCGAGCGCTACTGGCGCTCGGCAACTACGGCGAGTGGAGGTAGAACGCTAGTCTCTTGTGAGCCGCCGTGGTCGACGGACCTCTACACCCTGACTTATCTTGACTTCTGATTTCATGATATTTTAATACCTACATTGTATAGTAATATGAAGTGACTGACTACTAATCACTAAAACAAAGTAAACATGGTCTCAGTGGCGGACAGCCTTAGCCTGCCAGACATAGATACCTCCGATCCTATTCTTCATCCTTCTTCCGACATACATATGAGTAATAATACGGAAACCGTACTATGTAAATATCATTAACAATTACCGTGAAACTCTGTTGATTATCTCATCTTAAAAAAATATAAATTAAAATTTTAGTACTGTATGACAACATAATGGAATTTTCTTTATGAATTTGCATCAGAAAGACTAAAAGACTGATTGATTCTAACAACTGTTTGAATCTGCTATTTATTAGACACAATGCGATCATTATTTGAATAAAAAAGGGCTTTCGAATGTTGTCACATTGTCTTCCCACGCGAACGCTTCGGGTTATAGAATACAATATTAGAGAAACAATCTTTATTTAACGTTTCATTATTGGATATAATTGTGGCACGTTGATTTAGAATGAAAATAAATTAATAAAATTGTTTTAAGTTTAACCAATTATTTCGGTTTGCCGTTATTAATTAATTTAAAAAAATACCATACGTTCTTTTTAGTTTTTCATACATATTTATTTTATTTCGATGCTTTTGAGATTCATAGCAATTAAAATAAATATGTACTTAGATTTCTTCAACAATTGCTTCGACGCAATAAATCCATGATACGTGACTGAATTCTCTAAATTCATCGTGAAATATGATATTGGTCTCGTGACAGCTTTAATATAAGGCGGATTGCGGCACATGTTCGCGGCTGAATATTTTAAAATCTTAGTTATAGAGATTTACCGCGGCAGCGTTTCATCACTAGTGATCCATGAAAATCGTCTAAAGGGAATTTCCCCTTATACACGCAACGTTCCGACTCATTTCATAAGGTGAACAGCTAATTAATTACCTAATGGCTCAGCTCTGGCTAATGTCGGTTGATTGATGGTGAAACAATCAGTGCCTTTACTACCCGCACTTAAATGTTGTTTTGTGATGAGCACAGAATTTGTCCATAGAAAGTAAGCAAGCACGCGAATTAAATAAACTTCTTGATTTATGTTTCGAAAAATATTTTATCGCCAAGGTAATAAATACTTGTGAATACCGATATTTCTCAGTCGTCCGCAGACCTATCAGCAGGGTCTTATGTAGTTGATCAAACCGATTTACTTCCATAAATTCAATAACAGCTGCCCATAAATAATGTTTGGTAGTTCTAAATGACGGCGTGCGATAAACTTGCGTACATATCTCAAGTGTCGCAGGTTCTTGCGTAGAGAGGGTTAATGTCTTCATAAAAAGGAGTATGAAAAGGAAATATTGTGTTCCGTGGTGTTGATGAAAAAAGTACTTTGCGCTGTCACTAGAGATATAAAATGGAATATGTGCGTTATGACATGTTTCAATATTAGCACCTTCAGTCGCTGTCGAAATTAAATGTGTATGTAATGAGTCACTGTGTCTAGTACTTAGTATATTTTTACAAAATGAAACAACACAATGACCAGTGGGCTTACCTTTGAAAATAATTCCGCTTGATTGACATTGACTTTGGAAATTTGTCAGTTCGTACTTTTAAATGCCAAAATGTCTAAAAAATAATTAAAGATTCGGGATAATACGAAGGCAACATGCTTTAAAATTGAGGTATCTATAATGTAGGTTTTTTTTTTTTAAATTATCATTGTTTTAACGCATTTTGGAATTGGTATTCGTTTCAAGAGTAATCCCACTATACTGTCTACATATCATACGTACACACTTAACTTTTTCGCTTTCCTATTTTTATAGAGATTTATTTTATGTTTTCAATGAAACTGGGTCAACGGGTACCGTTTCAAAAAAAAAATCCTCCCCTGATCCTGCAAACATGACTAATTGCTCAGATTACGGTAAATTTATGTAAATTGAAACAAAAGGTTTATTTTTTACCTTCATGAAAAAGAAAAGATACTGATCAATTTTCAATCTGCAAACTAAAGTTAGGTAGAGGTAGAGGAGGTTCAATATTAATTCTATCGAAATTGAAACAGCGCTTTTTGAAAACATCAACAAACACATAAAACATAAATACACAGATGACGTTTTGGTTTGTGGTTCCCTTCAGCAAAGGTGAGATGTGGTGAGGTGTAATGAGTACTTTCAATCTCTAATTTTGTTTGTGTACTTACTTCTGTATAAAAAAAAACGCGGCCCACACTAGGAATTTCTTCCTGTTGTTGTGGGTGTGTTTACACAAATATAATTTCACATGCACACACACTCAGACGAGATCCTTCTTTATCTGTAGATCATTCAAATATTTTCTCCGTGCAGGAATCGGAATTGCAACACTCGACGTAGCAGCCAGTCTCTTGACCACTGCGCCGACCATGCCGTCAAAGTCAAAGTCAAATCATTTATTTCAATTAGACCCTTTACAGGCACTTTTGAATTGTCAGAAGCTAGTTGCCACGTTCCAAAGTGTAGATTCCTATGGAGAAGAACGGGCAAGAAACTCCATATAACGTCAGTTGTACATGTAGGCATAGTCTTGAAGTCGGTTATGGAATCGCCCGATCAGTCTTCTCAAAGTCTTTGGCAAGATTTACGAAAGGCTCATTTATATTCGTTTAAAGGATTATGCCGAATCCCATAAGCTTCTTCCTAGCGACCAGTTTGGCTTTCGAGCTAAACACTCATGCATCCATCAGTTGCACCGTATCGTTGAGCACATAAGCGCAGGCTTCATGGGCAAGATGAAAACGGGCGTATTATTCTTCGACGTAGCGAAAGCCTTCCACAAGGTCTGGCACAACGGCTTAATCTATAAGCTGTACCAGTTCCAAGTGCCTGACCGTCTCGTACTCATAATTCGAGATTTTCTGTCTAACCGTAGCTTCCGCTATCGCGTAGAGGGCGTTCTATCGTCTCCTCATCGGATCCAAGCCGGAGTCCCTCAGGGCTCTGTGCTATCACCTCTCCTCTTCGCGCTGTACACCAGTGATATTCCCAAAAGTGGCAAAACCAAATTATATCAATTAATGTTCACCGGTTACTACTCACGTGCATTTTTCGGGATTGCCCGACTAGTTTCGAACTCGAACGGAGCCCTTAGTCATGAGCTGAACCCTGAAACCTGAACTGCACGTGAGTAGTAACCGGTGAACATTAATTGATATGAATATGTCTCACGAAAGTTTTTATACAAAAACCAAATTAGCTCTTTTCGAAGACGACACGGCCATCTATTACACTGGTAGGAGTCTTGACTGCATTACCCGATATCTCCAGACCTCGGCCAACGCCTTAGGCGCTTGGTTCAGGAAATGGAGGATCGAGATCAATCCAGATAAGGGCGCCGCCGTTCTCTTTTCGAGAACGGGCGCCGGGGAATTTCTTCCCCAGCTTCGACCTATTACAATGTTCGGCAAGCCAATCCCTTGGGAACTGCAAACCAAATACGTGGGTGTGATTCTAGATCACAAACTGTCCTTCCGCCAGCACGTCAAGACGGTACGCAACCGCGTGGCCTTCGCTGTAGCCGTCTATTTCCCATGACAAATAAGACCCATTATGACGTATGCTAGCGTCGTGTTTGCACACGTTAAGTATTACAAAATCCATAGGATGCAAACCCTGCAAAATCGATTCCTTCGTAAAGCGACAGGCGCCCCATGGTTCATTAGGAACCTTCAACTACGGCTCGACCTCAGAATGCCTACCTTTAGGCAATTCATGAAAAGGGTATCGAAGTGATACTTTGAATCTGCCCCTAATCATCCGAATCCCTTAGTTGTCTCTTCCGCTGATTACAGGCCATCCCAGATCAATAAAATCCGCCGACCACGTCACGCTCTCCTTAGACCCGATGATAGGATCACTGTAGCTCAAGAATCGAACAAATTCACAAGCACACTCCGACGCGCTCGACTGCAACGTTATAGACCTCACCGGCGAGGTCCACGTCCGTCGCGAAATGTCTCATCATGTCCGCTCCGACCCTTGCTCGAGCCGGTCGCGCCGGGCCGGGCCAGTAGCTTTAAATTCGTCCCTTAATAATAAGGAAACTGATATGATCCAGCTAGTCCCTAGTTGTCCCCCCAGCAACGCCCTAAGCCGAGGCTCGTGTCCCGCAGGGGACACCCTAAGCGCTGTTGCTTAGTTTATAGTATTTTAAAATATGCTCTGGCTAGAGGCATCAAACTGCCTCGCCTTAGATATTGTCCGGTTACGCAGACAAAACCCCTCTGGGTTTCAGCAAGAGGCCAATTAAAAAAAAAAAAACGGTTATGGATTTATTTCCAAAAGATTTACTTTATGTATTAGGTACTCTTTAGGTTTTCATTTCACAGCATGCATTCCGGAGGTGTACTTGGTAGAACCTTGAACCTCAAATGAACGCTGCCTAGTGATGCTTTTTTTTTAAACTCCCAGCAGTTAATCATTTGGTTCCATTTCGTAACCAAATGATTTTAACAAGGACATCGTCCATCAGGCCTATCTGCTGAAGTACGAACGTTAACTAAAGCTTGTATAATGTCTCAATAAACATGATTTATTGGTTGATGACAAGCGCCACTCTCACAGATTACTTCTTCGATAAAACAAAAAGGGTCTGCGGGGATTCTACATTCTTTATTTAGAATAATCTTGGTACTTCGTATTGTCAAAATTTAATACGGGAGATTATATTCACAGACCACCGTAAAATTTGATTAATCAATTATTTGTTTAATGTACAACTCTCAAACTTGTGTATTGAAAAGCGTAAGTTGATAGAATAAGTATTGATTTGTCTCAGGTGTTGATCAGATTTTATCAATTCAGACTGTTATTTTAAACAGAATATTCCTTTTTATTTCCGTTTCTAAACTTAAAACAATTATAAATAGAAATTCGTGTTGAAACATGGAAATTTATTATCGGAAGTTTCAAACTCTACCTTTTCGAAGGTACTTAAAATCTCAAGTGGACGCTTGATACAAACCGAAATCAATAACAATAAATACTAATAAAAATGTAATGAAATTGGATTAAGAGTTGAGACTAAAGGTCGATTATTATAAACCCTTTAATTGTTTAATATTAATGAACCTCCGTTGATACCTTGGAACTTGGGATCGAGACTCGAAGGTATAGGCGGCAGATTGTATCTCATAATTTTGATTAATTTCCTCTTTTCAATCTAATCAATTGGTTCATTATGTAATTAATTAAAAATACTTTTCAGCATTTTAATCATTACAAGTGGCAAGTTGTCGTATTAGCTACACGTATTATTTATTTAATAGTATCAATGCCTTAGTTGGATGAGGCAGATCTGAATATGCATCAAGCACTGGCGACAACTGTGAGGAAGCTCCCTAGCCTTTGTACCTACGTGATAGGATACAACATTACAACGTAACTTGTTTCACAATAAACTACGATGTTAACAGCTTTTCAATTAATGTCAGTTTATAACATAGTGGCTACTGACGCATAATTATAAAGTTTTTAGCTACAATATAATATACTTGATGAGAGAAATTAAAAAGATACATAAAATGAGTTTATAATAATCCGACACTTGATAAGACAATCTGCACTTAACCAGGCAAACGAGATGACACTTACCAAGGCGTCTCGCCGCCGCCTGTACAGAGCGAGTCACATCTGCATTGAAATTCTCTATTTATAGCCTTTCCGCCGATTTGTGAGAAATACGTGGCATATTTTCTAAGATTTTGTATTTTATTATAGTAAGTATAATAAAATACAAAATCTTTATATGGTTATATTTTACCTTATAGGAGTTAGCATGTGCTGCCATCCATCAAAATAATGCCGCATTTTATTGTTGTAAAGTCGTTCAGTTAAATTAATTACCGCTATATTTCATAAATAGTACGCTTTCATCGTTACAGAAATGCGTTAGTATACCTACCATAACTATATACCGAATAATACTACTCGATACCAGATTATTTAAAAGAGAAAACAGGCGAAGTCGCTGAGGACATTACTTAAGTATTATAATTTAGAATATTGTACCTACAGACGACCTACCAACTAGCGGTGGTAAAGTATGAGGGACTAATGGGAATGTTGAACATATTTTTTTATTGAATTCAAGTTATTTTAAACAACTGCGAATTAAATAGGTTTCGTAAACAACTAAAGTCTTTATTCTGAACAATAAAACAGGTTCCTTGGCATTGTTGTGCTGCAAGCCAAGTCTGAGATCCTTAGCCACCTTTAAAAGATTTTCAGCTCTCTAACAAAAGACAAGAGTAAATCATGAATCACAACGAGTATGTAGGAGGGATTGTGATATATCACGTGATGCTTGTTTGGGCCTACTTTTTGTGGAACCCAGATAAAACAATACTATTGACATGAAAGGTTCGGATTCTTTTATGTAAAAGGAACATCACAAATTTTTCGAGTGGGGTTGATTATTCTATACAAGACAACAGGGTCTATTAATAAAAAAAAAAATGAATGACAAAAAAAATCTGTATATAACATCAATTCTCATTATCAATTCATCATTATTTTCACCGTGGGAGAGCCATGTTTCGGCACGAATGGGCCGGCTCGACCGGAGCGATACCGCGGCCTCACAGAAAACCGGCGTGAAACAAAGCTTGCGTTGTGTTTCGCCGAGTGAGTGAGGGTACCGGAGGCGCAAACCCTTTAAAAGGCCGGCAACGCACTTGCGACTCCTTTGGGGTTGCGGGTGTCCATGGGCGGCGGTAATCGCTTACCATCAGGCGAGCCGTCGGCTCGGTTGCCCCATATCCCATAAAAAAAACTGCTTTATATTTTTTGTGCTTAAACAGAATAACAGTGTTGACCTACATAGCTTTAGAAAATATATCTATACATCCAAACCTGTTGATTACTTTATCTTTTTGGGAAAATCAAATTATTTTGTCCCTTTTAGTTTGGTAACGGGTTCACTGACTAGCTTTTCATTTCCACAAAGCTATAAAAAAAACCATCTTGATAAATTATTACAAATTTCAACGGCTGTTAAAATTCTACCGAGCAGGGATGCCAGACGAGTGCGAATGAATTATCGTATCAATATTCGAATTATCGTACCAGATGAAAAATTATCGTACACCTGTCAGAGCCGCGCGGAAAGTGTAGCTAATTCCCAAAACTAGAAATAAATAGATAAATAACCAGCCCGTAACTGACTGCAGGGCAAAGGCCTCTTTTCAGACAGAGAAGGCACGAGCTTAATCACCACGCTAGCTCGCTGCGGGTTGCCGATTTCAGACTATTAAGTCCAGGTTTCCTCACGATGTTTAAACTAGAAATTGGATAGGAATTTTAGGAAGTGGTGAAATGTGAAATAATTAAAAAAGTAACTTAGGTATTTATTTTATAAAAAAGTGGGATTGAGTTTTTACGCATTGCGCTGAAAGTCAAGCCCCTTTAACAATTTGCGTTGCGAGTTTTTATCATTTGGTTTTCGTAAAATTATTTTAGTCGTTCGGTGTCTGCATTTGAATGCCGAAGTGTCAAAAGGGCCAGAGCAAATTTAGGTAAAACTATGTATTTCACCATCAATAGCTAGTAAAAGCTGGAAAGCCGGAAAGCTGGAAAATTTTATACCAAAATATGTCTAATTCATTGCATACTGCAATTCATTACGGTCACGCGGCTTCGCTCTGGGACAACACTAAAAGAGATGCTGTCACACTGTCGTACTGACAAAGCCTTTTCGATTGTAGAACTAGCAGCACCACCACTAATATTTCGTCAAATAATGGGAAACGATCTCTAATTCCTTTACATAAATGTAGCAGATAGTCTAAGCATTTTGATCATAAGATCAAATCAGCATAGTCTTTTTACCCCACTTCGGGCAGGGTTGCAAATTATCGTACTTTTTCGTACGATAATATATATTGTATCGTACCGGAGCCAAAATTAGCGTACATGTACGATAATAAAACGAGACTCTTTAATTTCGTTTCCCTCAATAATCTCTTGTCTTTGTCTACCAGTGGTTTAACGAGGCCTCACTAATGAGGAGGTTGCTCGCAATACTCGTAAATAACTAGATAACACCTTAGTGTTGAAACTTGCTGAAAATGTTTGGGATTATGGAACACTTCAACCTAAAAGAGCAATCAGGTATTTGTGTTCCAATGGTCAGGTAGAATACGGTTTTTATTGTTGTTGTTTTTGTTACTAGTAACTTTTATTGTAAGTGAATTGAACAACTTTTTATGAATATCAGGCATTTTATTTTATGTTTGTCTAAGTTAACTGAAAATAGATGAATTGTTAGGTAAATCATAAAGTTACAGTTAGTAAAACATAAACGGTGCGTTGGTACTCACCACCACCCACCACTGCCGCAACATTGATATTTATCTTTGTACTATTATTTCCGCTCATTTTCCAGAATTGTTTTCGGAACAAAGGTCTGATAAGAATATTTGATACTTAACATCAGAGAATCGATGATTATATTGACCCTTTTCCTTCATCATGTAAATGAGGGCTATCTGACTACAGATTAACGATGGAAAATCCTGTAGAATAACAATTAGAATTAATTTGTAAAACTTTGTTTTGTTTTGCTTTGCACATTTTTGCAAAGAACATAAACAGATAACAGGCATAAAATTAAAACTAAATTAAATACAGAAACACAATCTAAAACTATTTTTGATTACAGTTTACTATAAACAATACTCTGACTGGAAATAATAAAGTGGTTGTTTATCTATCTGTTCTCAAAGATTCCGATAAATCTAACATCCTGTTTGTACGTTCAGGAAATGTTCAGCTCAGTAAAAAACATAGGTGACTCGTAAATAATGTATCGGCACAAGTATATAGCATAGATCCTAATATCAACGAGTGTTTTTATTTTGCTGGTGCGTAGTTCCAAAGGAATATCGACAAGTAAAAATCCGGATTTTCTCTTCAAACTCTAATGTTCACCAAAACCAGTTTTGTTTTCAGTTTTGGTCCCGCGTGCGATAAGAATTGACCTTTTGTCAACAGTCCATTAGTCCAACTTAAAATTATGTAGTTTTTTAAAAATCCTTTAAGTTTGTTATACCTGGTCTAGAACGAATATGATATTTTTATCTGTAAAAATCTATTTGAAAGATTAATTTGTCAAATATATATATATCTGTGTAGTAATCTTAATTTCCCTCCTGACAATGATCTGTTTCAGCTAAATTTTTTAGGACAAAATGTGACCATATTTTGCTGGGCATTAAAAATAAGAATAATTACACACTTTTATATCAATTTTGCTTTTAATATTTTGTGTCAATAAACTGTCTATTGATTTTATCTGATCCTGTTTGTGACTTTTCTTTTAGCATTCACTGTATTAATAAGCGTTTCTGTGATACCAGTTCGAAGTTGTTTTATGGACTAAAACTACTAAATATGGTTATCTTGAGAATTGACTTGACATTTTATTGTAATCCAATTAATTTATATTTAATTCGTTATTAATATCTAATGAAAACGTAATAATTTTGTTATAACAACATTTGTACGCCATTAATGGCAAGTTTTTAAGGAACTTAATGTACCCAGAACACCTTATTATGTTACACCCAAAACTTTACAAATAAATGAACTAAACTAAACTAAAGTATCAGTTTATTTTATTGGTATAAATGATTCCAAAAGAAATTATAAACGAGAATTTGTTGCCGTGGTGGTTTGTGGTAGATACCGTAACAACGAACCAACTAGAAGGTCTGCCATAATTATTCAATTTAAATGACTTTAACAATACATATCATATTACAACGTTTATTAACCTAAACACAAACCACTGTCAGATATCTACGTGTTATCAGACAGTAAAGGTTTATTCGATAACAAGCCCCAATAATTTTGATTCTACTTTAAATTTAGGATATTACTTTTGTATTATTTAAACATATTTAAACTTAGTCAAGCATCGTTATTGTATTACATCGCTACAATGTTAAATAACATAAAAAAATTACATTCCGCCGTTAAAATAAACGTTTTTTATTTTTATTTATTTATAAAATTCCATTCGTTGATCCCTAAAAAAACTATATCACTTTATTTAAGTAATATATTTTTTATGAAAAACTCAAGTAATTGATAATTAATATTTATTACTTTTTTTTAAATCCACAAAGGGCCTTTTAATCTCTTCTTAAAAATGTGGTCTTAAAAACAGTTTTATCTTTGTTCAGAAGTTTCGCCGTATTATTAAATCAGAATTGCCCAATTTTCTCCCTCATTTTATTTTTTTAATTAGTTGTGTAGTTGTCTTTCCACAAAAATGTATAACTTTAGAGTCCGCTATGTATGTACAAATGCTTTTAAAAGACTTATCTGTATTTGTTAAGATAATTGCATCTGTACGACATTGTATTAACTGCAAAGTTAGTTGTGTCGGTTCGGTCATCTCTATAGGAACTGGACAGATAGCAATGATGTGACCAAAAGACGTGTTAAAATGTGGAAGAAGAATGCGTGGTGGTGAGCAGAGGTCGAGATGGCTTAGTGGTCAGAGGAGCGCTTGGTGTATTTATCCGGGAGGCGCAGGTTCGAATCCTGCTCAGGAAATTATTCTTCTTTTCACAGAAATTTATAACTTTGGTAGTGTAGTTGTTAGTGGTGTCTGTCTAGTACAAATTTTGTAGTACTTGCGTGTCTCGGCGACTTTTTGTTGTCTAACAATATTTATTTTAAAAAATATGTAAAGTCTAAATGGTGCAAATATTGAAATGTCATGCAAAAGTAGTGCCTTTTAAGCGTCAGAGTTACGTCATTATGAAAGTGAGTACTAAAAGTATACTCTCTCTGTCAGAGTTCAGATTGCCTTTACATGAACGGATAAATTTTTCTTAATAACTATGATCTCTCATACTTACTGTTTAAGCGAGGTAAATGTTATTGAATTCCATTAAACACTACCTGTACAATAAATAAAGCAATATGTTAACTGCTGTAATACTTTTCTTTATATAATAACTTTCGTGAGACATATTCATATCAATTATTATTCACCGGTTACTGCTCACGTGCATTTTTGGGATTGCTCAACTAGTTTCGAACTTGAACGGAGCCCTTAGTCATGAGCTGAGCCCGCAGCGATGTTGCGAGTCAAACTTAGTCGGGTAATCCTGATAAATTTTGTTATACTGTACTGTTGTAATATATTGTGTAGGTATACCAAACATCAAAAGTGTACCCGAATAATTCAAGCAACTCGCTTCAGTCGGTTTTGCACGTTCCCTAACTAAAATATAGCGAAACTACTCGTTCACAATAATTAAAACAAAACTAACTTTGCTGTTGCTAAATGGCTGCCTCTATAAAAGCCTTAATTTATATCAAGTTGTCGTTTGTGAAAATACATCGTGGATTCTTTAGTTGTCCTTTGTTGTAAATAGATATTGTAAATAGGTGCAAGTATTTCAAATTTAACATATAACAACAATAGAAAAATATCGAGAATGAATTGCAATCACATCTATAGGGGGGCTCGTGGCTAAGTAACAGCCGCACAGATTGATCAATCGAGGTTAAGCTGCGCTTGCCGCGGACGGTCTGTGGATGGGTGACCATCATTTCATACCGAAACCCCTCCCTGCCTCGGAGGCACGTTAGGCCGTCGGTCCCGGTTGAAATTAAGATCTATCAGAGGCCTGAAAGTCTGACAACCAGTCATATCACGAGATATCGTGTTACCCAGTAACTGGGTTGTGAAGGTCAGATAGGCAGTCGCTCCATGTAAAATACTAGTATTAAGCTGCATACGGTTTGACTGGAAGCCGACCCCAATGTATTTGGGAAAAGGCTAGGCAGATATAGGTAAATATATATCTTTGCAATCACATATTTATGAACTTTTAAACTATCGCGTTGCATGATATTATTATATGTATAACTAACAGGAATTAACGCGCAATAAATACCTTTGAATCGCTTGACGTTTCGACCAGGTTGCACTGATCGTGGTCACAAGCAGACTGATGCAGCGAGTTTACTCCGTCATGGGTGCGGCAGATTTTTCTTCATCTACCTCCATGTTTTCACAATTGTTATTAAGGCCACGACACACTACACTCACTGTGTCCGTATTTTTAACCGACTTAAAATAGCGAGGTTTAGATATTTTAATCACTGGATTCCACGTTGCTGATAATTTAAAACCGTCCTCCCGATTGAAAGTCTTGTGTTTTTGGATTTCAATAGCTTCACGCACTGCTCTTGAATAAAAGTGGCGATCAGTTGAGAGGACTTTTGTGTGCTGAAATTCAATCCAGTGATTACTGCCTGATTGAAGTATGAGTTCGGCAATCGCTGATTTGCTAGTCTGACGGTTTTTTACAGCTGCGATATGTTCTTTGACCCTTTCTGCGATGGTCCGCTTCGTTTGGCCTATGTAAGAACTACCGCAGCTGCAATCTATTTTGTAGACACCTGGTGTTTGCAGCGGTATGACATCCTTAGGTGTGCCCACTATGTTGTTTACCTTAGCCCCCGGTGTGTAGATTGTGCGAATGGAGTACCCTTTCAACACCGTTCCGATTTTATCCGTCACTCCTTTGACGTAGGGCATGTAGGCTGGTTGTCTGCTTACCTCAGGATGTCTGCATCTTATCGCAGTCCGCTTTTGTCGACAACCCACTCGATATCCGTTACTTTTGAGGACCTCCTGAAAATGGTCTAGCTCTCGCTGTAAATGTTCAGGGTCAGACAGGTCATAAGCTCTATTTTTGAGTGACGTCATAACGGACTGCAAATGGCGAGGATGGTGGTGTGATGTTGCATGCAGGTTACCTTCACATCTAGGAACGACAACGATCTGTCCGTCTCCATTTCAAACGTAAACCTCATATTCGGGTGGATGGAGTTCAGATGCTGATTATATTCTTCCACTTCCTATGAAAGGAAGTAAACAGGAAGTGGAAGAATATAATCAGCATCCCGAATATGAGGTTTACCTTTGAAATGGAGACGGACAGATCGTTGTCGTTCCTAGATGTGAAGGTAACCGTGAGGTCAGATAGGACCCTGTCACACTGTGTGTACCGCAAGCCTACACACACCGATAGATACCTGCATGCAACATCACACCACCATCCTCGCCATTTGCAGTCCGTTATGACGTCACTCAAAAACAGAGCTTATGACCTGTCTGACCCTGAACATTTACAGCGAGAGCTAGACGATATTCAGGAGGTCCTCAAAAGTAACGGATATCGAGTGGGTTGTCGACAAAAGCGGACTGCGATAAGATGCAGACATCCTGAGGTAAGCAGACAACCAGCCTACATGCCCTACGTCAAAGGAGTGACGGATAAAATCGGAACGGTGTTGAAAGGGTACTCCATTCGCATAATCTACACACCGGGGGCTAAGGTAAACAACATAGTGGGCACACCTAAAGATGTCATACCGCTGCAAACACCAGGTGTCTACAAAATAGATTGCAGCTGCGGTAGTTCTTACATAGGCCAAACGAAGCGGACCATCGCAGAAAGAGTCAAAGAACATATCGCAGCTGTAAAAAACCGTCAGACTAGCAAATCAGCGATTGCCGAACACATACTTCAATCAGGCAGTAATCACTGGATTGAATTTCAGCACACAAAAGTCCTCTCAACTGATCGCCACTTTTATTCAAGAGCAGTGCGTGAAGCTATTGAAATCCAAAAACACAAGACTTTCAATCGGGAGGACGGTTTTAAATTATCAGCAACGTGGAATCCAGTGATTAAAATATCTAAACCTCGCTATTTTAAGTCGGTTAAAAATACGGACACAGTGAGTGTAGTGTGTCGCAGCCTTAATAACAATTGTGTAAAAATGGAGGTAGATGAAGAAAAATCTGCCGCACCCATGACGGAGTAAACTCGCTGCATCAGTCTGCTTGTGACCACGATCAGTGCAACCTGGTCGAAACATCAAGCGATTCAAAGGTATTTATTGCGCGTTAATTCCTGTTAGTTATACATATAATAACACATATTTATGAGCTCAAAGTTTTCTGCATAATATGACCTACCTACCTATTTTATATTTATCAATATAAATTTTGATGAACTAGCTAAAGATAACATTAAGTTCGCTTACGGACTAACGTTTTTTGTTGATTGTGTTTTATTATGTTTTCAAGATATGTCTTTGAAAAAGCATTAACGCATGCTTAGCGAACTCTAAAGTTACAATATTAAATGGAAAAAGAATACGGTCGCGAACAGGATTGGAACCTGCGCCTCCCGGATAGATACTCCAGGCGCTCTGACCACTAAGCCATCTCGACCTCTGCTCACCACCGCGAATTCTTCTTCCATATTTTAACACGTCTTATGGCGACGTCATTGCAATCAATTCAGTACCTATACAAGTGACCGAACCGACACGACTAACTTTGCAGTTAATACAATGTCGTAAAGAATGCAATTACCTTAATAATTCAAGATATGTCTTTGAAAAAGCATTAACGCATGCTTAGCGAACTCTAAAGTTACAATATTAAATGGAAAAAGAATACGGTCGCGAACAGGATTCGAACCTGCGCCTCCCGGATAGATACTCCAGGCGCTCTGACCACTAAGCCATCTCGACCTCTGCTCACCACCGCGAATTCTTCTTCCATATTTTAACACGTCTTATGGCGACGTCATTGCAATCAATTCAGTACCTATACAAGTGACCGAACCGACACGACTAACTTTGCAGTTAATATAATGTCGTAAAGAATGCAATTACCTTAATAATTCAAGATATGTCTTTGAAAAAGCATTAACGCATGCTTAGCGAACTCTAAAGTTACAATATTAAATGGAAAAAAGAATACGGTCGCGAACAGGATTCGAACCTGCGCCTCCCGGATAGATACTCCAGGCGCTCTGACCACTAAGCCATCTCGGCCTCTGCTCATTTAATATTGTTATGTTTTTTTAATTACTAGAGCATTATTTAATCAAATATGATAATTAACCTTGACTGAATAGACAATATTCAGAAATGATACAATATCGCTGTATAGGTCGTGCTTTGAATAGGTTACGTGACCCGCCGATTCTATTTAATTTGTAAAGAGACAGTATAAATAGGAAGTAATAAACCGTGACGATCCATAAAATCTAATTAAGGAGTTCGGAATTAAGTTTCAGTACGATTTACTTCGGAATGGTCCTCTTTTCAGTCTTGACTGTAATATCAGTAAGTTCGGTATTTACTGAAGCTTAAAATACAGAGGGTGGATGTCATTAATGTACAAAAAATTTCGACAGATTTTGTTTCGGACAGTTAAAGTTAAAACAATAATGCATAATATAATAACACCAGCAAGTGGGGGTACATTAATCCAAAAGCCACTGGACGTAAGTGTGGAGTCGACCCACAAACAATGTCCTACTGCCTTGCTCTTTATGTTTAACACCTGTACATTGAGTGACCTATGCACTGCCACTAATAACTCCATGGATGTGGTAAAATTTTGGGCACACCAAGTGTGAATCTAAAACTAAATGTAAAAATTGTACCATCGACACGAAGAAGAAGAATGATAACACTGAAGTAATTTAAAAATTAGTTTCACACTGCACAGCACACTGTAGTGTAACACAGGACAGTAAATTATGTTTTGTGATTGTAAACAAAAATAATTAGGAAATTCAATACTTTCTTATTTTAACGTTTATCACGTAATAAGTAATAGCACCCTTTCCATATCTTCTTAGTATAAACTGAATATGATATGTATAACATAACATAGCATCACGCCTGTATTCCCCAAAGGAGTAGGCAGAGGCGTACATAGTTGTAGACCCACGTTTCACCAATGCTATTATTAAGTCCCATGTAATATGTGGTGAGCTTATTGGCATCTATCGGGCACAATTCCAAACTTTGGGCTGCTACTGAGAATTTCCTAACAGAAAAGCTCAATAACACTCTGCCCGACCCGGTAATCGAACCCGAGACCTTGTGCTCGGCAGTTGCGCTTCGGACCACTAGGCCAACGAAGCAGTCTGTAGGTAGGCAGAATATATATACATATAATATTTATATCATACTCAGTTGATCTTAGTACAAACTTGATAATAAAACAAGTCCTTATCACATAACACGAAAAAAAAAAATGCAGCTAAACTCAACTACAACCACACAAAACAAATATTTGAAATCCAATACACACAAAACATCGAACCAATCGTGCAATGAAGTCGTGAAAACACTCACACACGCTACAGAACTTATTTCTAACAGTCTCCCAAGCTTCTATTGTCTTGGATACTATCCCTGTGACATAAAACGAATGAGGATGATAAGTCGCTTCTAGCATGGTGTCTTATAATTTGGTCAGTTTGAGAATATGAATGGAATCCACCACTCAGTTAATTCAGAAACTACGTTTATAAGTGATTGTTAAATGGGCAAACGTTTTAATCCTTTAGCTACTCGCAAAGAAATAATTAAGAAAAATATTTTATCATGCCTTTGTCAAAAAATTCATTCAAATAGTTCAAGGAGCGAACATTTCAGGAAAACTTTGGGCTTAGACAAATAGTCGGCCACACAGTGGCGGGCGGCGCTGTACCTAATCCTGATGATTGTTGGAACTTTTCTTATAGATGCGGGTGAGGACATGAAGTTTACAAATATGCTTACAAGCTTAATATCTAATAATGGTTCTGACCCAATAATGGTCATGAAATTACGTAGGGGAGATTTATATAAGGTTTTTGTGACCTAAATGTGAAATGGAAAGGAATTACTTTGAAAACTTATTCTAAACATTAAACGTTGTTAGGTACATAGGTACTTATAATATAAAAGACTTCGCAAAACTGCATATCACAGGTCTGGTGTGGACTGACACTTTATAGTCTTGCTATTTAGAAATTTAGAAGAGTATCAACTGAAATGCAATTCATGTAACGAATGTAACATAAGTATTGCTCTGTGAACTATCCAAAGTATCCACAATATAAACAGCATACGAATTCAGCGAAGGTAATAAATAGATAGCAAATTCTCAATCTCTCGAAATCTCGATGTACTAAGCCAACGGTAAGCTTATCACGATGAGGCAGTCCGGTGATATTCAAAGTAAAGCTAAACACTATAAATAACCTTCCTATCTAAACTCTCCACTCGATTAGCTAATTTCCACTATTACTTCAAAGGAGTTGCCAACTCGCTTGACCGACTTCCCAAAGATACTGGGTACATACGTACCTACAATGTTTTGACCAGATTCCAAGTTTACTAAAGATAATTTCATATATTTTATTAGTTGGCCTTTGAAGGAACATCTGATACGTGTTTTCACTGCGGTAGTACAAGATTAGGTACTTTGTAAGTTTACTGGATGTGTTTGTAGAATTTTGATGACTCATAAGCTGGGTTATTTAATAAATGTAGTAAACATTGTCTAGTGAGACTGCTTATTATATACTGCAACTGCCTCGTTGGTCTAGTGGTCACAAGCGCGACTGCTGAGCAGAAGGTCTCGGGTTCGATTCCCGGGTCGGTCAAAGTGTTATTGAGTTTTTCTGTTAGAAAATTCTCAGTAGCAGCCTGGAGTTTTGAACTGTGCCCTGTTGATAACTATATGCTCACCACCTATAACGTGGGACTTAATAATAGCATTGGTGAAATGTGGGTGTACAACTGTGTATGTACACCTCTGCCTACCCTTTCGGGGAATACAGGCGTGATGCTATGTTACTTGTGTTGAGATACTAAGCTAGGCTTAATACTGACTATTTCCTCTTCCCTTGCCCTAAACTCAAACAAAAAGCAATAATTGTCCTTCAGATATGTAATTTAGTACCTATGGATAATAAAACATAAAATAAATACATAACACCCGGGTAGTGATACGACACCAAATATTCAACAATAAACCGCATCACCACAATGAAGTTATTGTATTCGTGAGCACATAAAATATTAATGATACACATTAAAGTCACATTGATACAAATCATAAATTTTGATCAAACATTAACAGTCTTTAGTTTATTTATATAGATGTAAAATTTTGATAAACATTGCCACAAATGGTTTTAAATGAAAATGAGAGGAAAGGAATCATAGATGAAGACGATTTAGTAATATTTATTTTAACTAGCTGTGCCCTGCGGTTTCACCCACGTATAATTTTATTATTATTAGCCTACGTTATAGCCTCCTTCTATAGTCAGCTACCTGCCAGTAAAATGTTATCAGAATCGGTCCAGCCGTTTTGAAGATTAGCCGGAGCAAACATACAGCTGGAAATAAAAAAAAAAAAAAGATTTTTGCCTAGAAGTCAAAATGTGTTCCAGCACTTACTTTTTACTATCACAACCTTAAAATGCGATCAAAAAATTAATGCTTTAAAACAAAGCGAATCACAGAATTTTAGTTCTAAATTAGAACTGTCACTAAGCTTCTAATTACGGTCACAATATTTTATAAGATGTAGAGCAAAGTCAAGGCGGTTCTTGACAATTCTCTTAGAGGTGACTTAATTATAACCCAAAGTTCTCGGCCAACGTTTGACCCTGATTTATTAGCGAGCTACGTGAATATTATCTGAATTAATTCAATGTATAATATAAATTCCCTTTTGAAAGTGCTAAAGTGTTGAAGTCTTTATTTATTGGACTATTAGAGGTTGTTTTATGTCCACCAATGTCCTATTTCTAATATTAAAACAAAGTCTTTCCAATCTACTATATTATGTTATACAAAGCACAGATAATAATATAGATACTTAGTTAAATATTCGCTCCGTATTCTTTTGAATTGGTTATCGTAATGGGCTACAACGTCATTCAATACGTAACCTTTAACGACATATAATCATATAGGTACCGAACATTTTTAAAAGACTTTTAAATCTGTCTGAAATAAATAATATTTAAACTAGAATATATTGAGTGCAAAAATCGTTCAAATGGTTCAATGTCAAGAAAGCCCTTGTCACGCGCGTTTGGGATGGTCAAACAAACTTTTTCTTAGTCAATGTGACGATATAACCTTTTAACCGCTAACCATTGCATACATTAAGCCTTTTTTATGCCTTACCTAAGCAGTAGGCTTACTCTCGAAAATGATTCCGCACGATTGACATTAGAAATATGTCAGTTCGTACTTTTAAATGCAAATGTCTAAAACATTATTAGGATTCGGGTTGTCTATGCGTTGGTGTAAACACGTTCTTTCGAATTTTCTGTGCTGTTTTTTAGGTTTTGCGGGTGTTTAGTATCTTTAATTGTCGTTTTTGTGCCGTGTTGTTGGGTGTTCGCCGTCCCCTGATTAATACCTTCTCTCGTTTCATTTCCCTCATTTTAATGAGGGAAATGGACGACGATGAACCCCCGGATGGGGGAGGTGGTGTTTCTACCGATCCTGACATATTTTCTTCTCTGGACTTGACTAACGATCCGCGTAATCAGGTTGATAAAAAATTAAAGAGAGCGGCTGTGGAAGATTTAGGTATCGAATCAAAAAAAAATAAGCCTCCTTCAATGTCTTATCAATCGACTTATTCTAAACCCAGTTTTGAGGATAATGGTAAGATTTTATACAATGACGAATGTGATAAGGGGCCTTTTATCATCCATGTCACAAGATCGGAACCTGATGTGTCGGCAGGTCAGTCTATCAGATTACTTAAGTTTGCTCAGCTTATCCATAAGAATAACGTGAAGGGTATTGTAAGGGGTGGCATTAAGGCTCTTGGAAGATCCAAAATAGCCATCGAGTTTAGTTATGCGTCCGACGCGAATAATTTCACCAACAATCAAATTTTGACATCTAACAAATTCACAGCCTCTGTTCCGAAATTTCATGTTTTAAGAATGGGCGTAGTGCGTAATATCCCGACGGACTGGACATTAGAGGAATTGGTTGAAGGCATTCAAACTCCTAATAATTGTGGTCAAGTAATTAAAGCTCGTCGGTTGAATGTCAAATCCCGAAAAGACAATTCAGTTTCTTGGATTCCTTCTACCTCTGTGGTGTTGACATTTACCGGGCAAACTCTCCCTGAGAGAGTATTTTGCTATGAATCTTCTCTTCCTGTTTCGATTTACCAACTTCCTACCATTCAGTGTAGAAATTGTTGTCGTTTTGGCCATATTGGTTCACAATGCCGCTCTACTCCTCGCTGCTATCGCTGTGCCCAAAACCATCCTGGGGATAGCTGTTCTATTGTGGATGAATCTGCCTCTTGCCTGTTGGGTAGGGGAGCTCACAAAGCAACTGATTTCAGGTGTCCTGAGCACTCCCGACAAAAATCTATAAAGCTCGTCATGTCGCAGGACAACATTAGTTATTCCGAAGCTTCGCTAAGATTTCCTAGTACCAACCGTCTTTATTCCGAAGTATTTAAATCATCCCCCTTCCCCACTCTTTCTGGTTCTCCTCAATTGACTAAAGAATCTCACTCTCGTCCCCTTACATCTCCTCAGGCTTATTCTTATACTAAAACTATTACTAAATCTCCTCGTCCTTCTCCTTCTCTTGGGAAATCTTATGATATTCAGGCCCATAGGAATCTAACTAAATCCCCTCTATCCTCTCAACATAATGGCTGAGCCTTTTCTTCTCCTCCTATAGAATCGACCCCTCTACTTACTCCCAATGACAATTTAATAGAACTCCTCACTTGTTCCCTTATTAATATAATTTCGAAATTCTCTGACTCACTACCGAACAATGTCATTTTGTTACTCCAAGAATTGCTCGTTGCTTTAAGTAATAAAAATAGGTCAGATCCTTCTACAATGGAATTGTAGAAGTATTCAGCGTAAGAAACATGACATTATTTATTTGTTAAACCACTTTAATGCTGCCCTCCTTGCGGTTTCTGAGACATGGTTGCTGCCGGGATCCAGTTTTAGGGTCCCTGGGTACTCTTGTCTTCGGGACGACAGGGATGATGGATGGGCAGGCTGTGCCCTACTCGTCTCAAGATCAATTACTTTCTCCCAAATTACAATTCCTCCCCACAGCCCTGATTTCCATGTTGTAGCAGTAAGAGCTTTCAATATTTCTTTTTTATCTTGTTATATTCCTCATCCTAATTACAGCCTTATTTTAGAATTGAATAATATTATCTCTTCCATATCAGGTCCCCTCATTGTGTCAGGTGATTTTAATTGCCACCACTCCATGTGGGGATCTCATTTCTCGGACTCGTCATCTTCTTTTTTGCTTGATCTCCTTGATGACAATAACCTTTGTATCTTGAATGATGGATCTGCAACTCGCAGGGTATCTCCTGCCCAAAATATAAGTGTACCTGACCTTTCCCTCTCTTCCCCTTCTCTTGTAAATTCTGTCTCTTGGTCTGTTTTGCCTATTTCCTATGGTAGTGACCACTTTCCAATTTTAATCCATTTAAATAATGTATCTACTCCAGCCCCTGTAACCCATACTTTACAGAGGTATAGACTCACAGACGCCGATTGGGGTAAATATTCTCTTCTCTTAGACGCTAGAGTCAATTCTCTTCGTCCAGTTGATCATTCTAATTTTTTGACTTTATACGATGACTTTGTGTCCTGTTTATTCTTGACTGCTGACGAATCTTTTCCCCTTAAAAATTCATCTCGCGGTCGAATTCCTTCCCCTCCTTGGTGGGATAAAGAGTGTACGGCTTTCGTTCGTCGGCGGAATGAAGCCGAAAATAAATATGCAAATGACTTAACAATGGAAAATTACATTAACTATCAAAAAATTTGCGCTGTCACAAAAAGACGGTTAGCTAAGAAAAAGTCTTTGGGTTGGCAAAATTTTTGTGAAAATTTATCGCCTCGCACTCCATTAAGTGTTGTGTGGCGTAAGATTAAGTGCTTTCGCCAAACATTTGTGGATCCCAATATCTCCTCGAATGATCCTCAAACATGGCTAGATCACTTTATTAATAAGTTGGCCCCTCCTTTTGTCCCTAATCATGACAGCCTTCCTGTTTTCCTAAGTTCCCCTTCTTCATCTGACAGAATGAATAACCTCTTTTCTTTTTCCGAGCTTCTTTGTGCTCTTGATCACTTAAAAGATTCTTCTCCTGGAATAGATGGTATTCCGTACTCTTTCATTTGCAAATCTTCTAATTCTACCAAACAATACCTTCTATCTATTTTTAATGCCATATTTTTTACGGGAATTATTCCTGAATCCTGGAAGACCCAGATAGTTATTCCCATCCTTAAACCAGGAAAAGATCCTAATGACCCTTCATCTTATCGGCCCATTGCCCTTTCATCGGTTTTGGCAAAGATTTTGGAACACCTCATTAAAAACAGACTAGAATGGATTTTAGAAAATAGAGGCCTGCTCTCCAGTAGCCAGTTTGGCTTTAGACGTGGCATGAGCACTATAGACAGTCTCAGCATTCTTACTTCAGAAATCAGGCTCGCTTTTTCTCGTAATGAGCATGTTATAGCGGTCTTTCTTGACATATCTTCGGCATACGACAATGTTCAGCTCCCGTTACTCAGACAGAAAATGCTTCATCTGAATATTCCCGTAAGACTGGTCAATATTATTTGTAATTTACTTATGTGCCGTTATGTATCTGTTCGTTCTCAAGGAAATCTCCTTCCTCCTCGAATGGTATGGAAAGGCTTACCACAGGGATCTGTGTTAAGTCCCCTTCTATTTAATCTATACACTGCAGAATTGGATTTATCCGTCAGTTGTTTCTGCAAAATTCTTCAATATGCAGATGACATAGCCCTTTATTCTAGTTCCACCAACTTCCTGGATATTGCTCATAAATTAAACACAGCTCTTGGGTATCTGAATGATTGGCTTTGTGATCATGGTTTGTCAGATTCAGTCCCAAAATGCCATGCAGTTGTTTTTTCTCGCAAAAGAAATATTCCCCCAATCAGTCTCTCTATAACCGGTGATCCGATTATGTTTCAAGATAAAGTGAAATTTTTGGGAGTCATTTTAGATTCTAAAATGTCTGGATTACATCATTTATATTACGTTTATAATAAATGTGAAAAGAGTGTGAACGTCTTGCGGGCCTTATCTGGGGTTCGTTGGGTTCTCACCCTTTTTCTCAGAAAATCCTATATAACGCCATAGTGCGTAGCCATATGGATTATGGTTGCTTTCTTTTAGAACCGTGCAGCAAAATGGCTTTAAATAAATTGGAAAAGATTCAATCTAAATGCCTACGCATTATTACTGGTGCAATGAAGTCTTCTCCAATTAATGCCCTCCAGGTCGAGTGTGTGGAGCCTCCTCTGCATCTTCGTCGCCAACTTCTTGCAGACAGATTTTTTTATAATAAAACACAGTACGTTCACCATCCTTTATTAAGCATTTTACGCTCTTTGTCCCGTGAGATTGGTACTTCTGGGTACTGGTTGAATAAATCCCCTCCTCTCCTTTCGAATGCCTTCAATAAACTCACTTTAAATTCATCGCCAGTAATGCAGCTAGATAAGTTTCCACTTTTTATGATAGACTACGATTCTCTTATTTTCCAACCCAGAGTTATATTAAATTTCGGAATTAATAAAAATACGCCAGGTACAGACAGAAAATTCAATAAAATTATAGATAGGTCGTGGTCAGATTGGATTGCATTATATACTGATGCCTCGAAATTTTCTGAAGTCAGCCATGTAGGACTCTCTGTTTTTATCCCTAAATATAATGTTACTCTTATCCATAAATGTCCCCCCGAATGCTCCATATTTACAGGTGAGTCTATTGCTATACTGGAAGCCTTATCATATATTGAATCGAACTATATCCACTTCCAAAAGGCTTTAATTTTTAGTGACTCCCTCAGCTGTCTTCAAGATTTACTCAAGCTTCCCTTCCATTCTAAAGATATTTTCATACTTACCCTCAAAATTAAGCAAATTTTGTTCAAATTAAATCAATCTGGAATTGAAGTTGTATTGGCCTGGATTCCAGGCCATTCTGGTATCTCGGGTAATGAGGCTGCAGATCACTATGCTAAGTTGGCTGTACAAATTGGTTCTAACTCTCATTCCGATATTCCTTCTCGGGATCTATGCTCTCTAGCTAGACCTCATCTTTTGAACTCCTGGAATGATATGTGGCAACAGACCAGTCTTTTAAAAGGGAAATATTATGCGTCTATTCAGCCCAATATTCCCTCTAAACCCTGGTTTTTTAAATCTAAAAATATTAGTAAATTTCTTACTTCTCTCATTATCCGTCTCAGAATAGGTCATGTCTGTACCCCTGTCTTTTTAGCCAAACTTCATATTCGCGACAATTCTCTCTGTGAATGTGGCATGGATGAGGGCACCTAAGAACATTTGTTTTTTTTCTGTCCCAATATCTGTCCCTCTTTATGATATCCTTCCTAATAATATCCCTAGGCCTATTAATATTCCTTTTCTTCTAACGCTTGTTGGTTCTCCTTTTATTAAAATTCTATGTAAATTTCTTACTGTAAATAAAATCAGAATTTAAATTTCTTGCTTTCCTACCTAAAAACGTATTTTTCTGGTTTCAATTGATTCCCTTTAATCTAAATACATAACTTTTAATTTCTCAGAACCTTGTTGTTAGTACACTAATCTAAGTTCTGATAATTATTAATCTCTATTGTTTATTCTTTTTTTTATTACTAAACACTAACAAAACACTAATTGCTTAACTTTTATTGTGAACCGTACCTTGGCTTTCCCACTGGTCAAATTTTGTTATTGTATAAAACGTGTTTTATCCAACCTTGACATTGGCAGAATCATCGTTAACCCGATGGAGCCATAATTAACCAAAATTGGAATTGGAAAACATTATTACTGATTCGGGATATTATGAAGACAACATGTTTTAAAATTGAGTCAACTGTAATGTAGGTAAATTAATTTTAAAATAACGCATTGTTTTAAGGCGTCTATTAAATATTGTAATTGGATTGGAATTGGTATTAGCTTCAAGAGTAAACCCATAGGTTGGAGTACCTATAGCCTTACATTATTTCATTCTCACTTATGAGAATGTACTGCTCCCACGGATCAAACAGTTTGGATCCGAGCATTGTGTTCTTCTATTCTTGTGTTGTGAATTTGATTATTCTCGTAGTACTACAATGATATTATACATCAATCAGTGATGTTGGAATACTATGAGT
Organism: Xylocampa areola; assembly: GCA_935421205.1. NCBI lineage: Eukaryota > Metazoa > Arthropoda > Insecta > Lepidoptera > Noctuidae > Xylocampa > Xylocampa areola. Next base: position 5,855,502 of record OW285217.1, on the reverse strand, counting down.
CTATAATATAATGAATGCATCATCATCATCATCATCGTGGTTTCTACGATACAAAGCAAAAGTTCAGAAAGAAAAATGCATAATTGTTTAAGACTATGGACTCCTTGTTACAAGTTCTGTTTGGAGTATCCTAAGCCCTGCAAGAGTCAGAACAGAGACCGAACTTGGTCGGTTTGTGAATAATTGTGCTATGTAGCTCGTATATTGTGGCCCGGTTAGTGAAGTGTGATAGTAGGATAACGTCAAAGCTTGGAGCATAGATAACATTTGGTATGTCGTAGCTAGATAGAAAGAGACCGTATTTGGTGGCGGTTACCACCAACAACAGAATTCCCAATGAGGGTTGACGTCATGCAGGCGGCCGGTCATAAAACATAGCCAAAACTTTAGCAGCATTCCAGTAAAAGTAGAGAGTATGTATGAAAGAGGATTACATGCTGCGCCGACCTCAAATAAATTGAAATAAGGGCAGGGTGATGATGATGATCAATACATTATTGTTTTAAAATTATTTAATATAATTAATCACAGTATCATTGAAAAATTAATAGTCACCTAATCGTGAAGAAAATTAACACCATCACCCACTAACTGCCAAATAGAAAATTGTATTTGCTTAATAAATCTACTCTGTAGACATCGTCGACGAGCGTGTCGTAATCGAGTATAGTTTAGCGGACGCTATCGTTTGGAACGCTTTGTACGTACCGCAGCATTTAACCGAAACATTCGCGTATTTTGAATTAAATTAGTTTTGTTTAAGGAGTTGTGGCTAAGGAACTCAATAGTAAAAGTAGAAGAATGTCGATAGTATCCAGTGAACAAGATTGTAATTTTATATGTAGTGAAATCTTCCGTGAACAAATGATTAAAAAGTCTTTCCATTTCCCAAGACGTAGGCTGTAGAGCTGGTTATATAATACAATTTCCTCGCAATATGCAACAGACACCGATCATACCTGATGTTTTTTAACTATATAAGTAGGAATTGCTGTATTTGCAAGCGGTAACACTGTGGTAATACAATTTCCGACATGTATATGTGTTAACACCACAGTGTAAGAATGACAAATTCTTATTCAACACATATGAAATAGAAAACAGAATGATACACCAACTTTGCTTACGTCTCTACTACTCTAAAAATATGGTTAGTAATGTCAGTTCCATTTCCTCAGTCTTCAATTTGTATTGAGCACAAGTTATTTGCCTTTCTCACGTTTGCCCTTTATTGCAATCCTAAGTCGTTCGATGTCAATCGATCGTTTTGAACTCAATGTCATATCAAGCTACAACGACCAGCAGGAAGCTGGCACCTATCAGTTCACGCTAGAAATGTTATTTGATTATTCTATACAAGACAAGAGGGTCTATTAATAAATAAAAAAATTGAATGACAAAAAAAAATCTGTATATAACATCAATTCTCATTATCAATTCATCATTATTTTCACCGTGGGAGAGCCATGCTTCGGCACGAATGGGTCGGCTCGACCGAATTGATACCATGGCCTCACAGAAAACCGGCGTGAAACAACGCTTGCGATGTGTTTCGCCGAGTGAGTGAGGGTACCGGAGGCCCAAACCCTTTAAAAGGACGGCAACGCACTTGCGACTCCTCTGGGGTTGCGGTGTCCATGGGTGGCGGTAATCGCTTACCATCAGGCGAGCCGTCTGCTCGGTTGCCACCTATTTCATAAAAAAAAAAAAAATTCGCTGATCAAAAGAATGCCATTTCATATTTCAAAAGTGTGTGTGCGTCGTTTAGTTCATGTAGCACTAGACAGCGACCGTGGAAACGAGCGGCACGCCTCATGTAGTCGTTGATCGCTTCGAGGCGAGAAGATTTACATTAGCATTTTATTACATTCCTTGGCGGTGAATAATTGTGCATTAAAAAAAAATTGGGCTGCAAGTGCGCAAATGATAGTACTTATATGTTTTTTTCTCAACACTATTTATGATTTAACTTCGACCCGCCATGTGACACTTAAGGGTGAAAGTGTATGAAATATCCTTTCTTAGGAAGTACCTCGATGTTGAGAGGAATATACATACGTGTTAAATCTCAAGTTTTTAGGCTTTATGTAGCTGGAGATTGCGTGATGGATAAGTTAATAGGTAAGCATGGAGCGTTTCTAATATAATGAAATTCGCGTATTAAGTTCTCCAGTTTCTCGTCATCTAGATTTTGACATTATTATATTGCGATATTTGGCAGTACCATGGTGTAGTTATTTGGGCTTAGTCCTTAATAAGGCTGACATGTCCACAAGATTGACAACAATATTTCATTCATAGCCCATTTCAATTAAGTTTAGTCACCAGAATTTAAACGATCTGACTTAGTAGTCTCTTTCTGTCTTAGGTAAGGTATAGGGGTTTCTGAATTAATGCTATGTCACGGACAAAACAACATTTTTCTTTTTAAAAAACAGTGCTCGAGTTTTTAATTGTGCATGTTAATAATCCGTTAAGTATATACTTAAAAGTAAATTAGTAAAAATGCGCTCTCTCATTCGTTCTCACATGTCTATAGACAACATATAAAAAAAAAAGCTATTAATTCCAAGCTCTGAGCCAGATTAGCATATCAAAAGCAGCATTGCTGGTCTTGGAACAAAGTGAAAGAGCGCAGAAAAAAAAATGACGCAACTGTGACGTCACAGTCTTTACCTCAAGTATTTCTTTGAAGGCGGAGAGAAAGGTTTTCCACGACTGCACGGTCACGCTACGACGGTATTTAAATCTCATAAGACAATTAGGTTCAGACGGTTGTCCATTCTTTCTTTATTACTTGAGCTGAGTTCTGTTGATTTATGTCATTGTTATATATTAATGTAGTCTATAAATTGCAATTTATTTTATTTCGTATTCTATTTATTCAACACATTTAATTGATATTGCATGGCATTTCGTCTTTACCAAAATATTATTGTGATACGAAAATAAACAAGAAATTGAGCGTGCACAGTGACGTCAGTGTAATGTTTATAACATTTGTAGTCATTAAAATACAAAGTGACTTCATTAGGTAATTATCTAATTCAAATACAAAGTGTCTTCATTAGGTTCCTACTTATCTAATTAAATATTGCACCTCCTGTCTTTGTAATAATATCTGTGAGACCTTATGTGTTTTATTTGCGCGTCCTCGTTTTAATTAAATCCTTAATGAAAATACCGCCATGTTGTCCACGCATTTATTCTCAGGTAGAACAATAACTTTTGTGATATAATATATTGTGTAATTAAATCATGTTTGAACCAACGTTATGATTTTTTTAGTTTAAATCTATTGGAAAAAATATATGTTCTTCTGAGATTGCTTTACTAAATTGTATTCATTGAACATAAGTAGCTATATTTTCCTCAATTACCTACTCAAAACTCTGCTGACCCAACCACACGTGCATGTGTCATGTTACTGAGCTAATGAAATTGTCACCGCTGAAGCACATAATCAGGGATTCTGTATGGATAGCTCGGCATGCGCCGCAAACATAACGCGGTATTAAGGCCGTTCATTATATCTTCGCGAGGGAAATTGATATACAATTCAAATTTATATGTCGTTTAGGTTGCCTGATAACGGTAATTGATTAGAGTTCTGTAGATAAATGACTGTCCTTACTTAATGTTAGGTTTTAAAATAATCACAGCAATTTGAATTATTTTAGCTGACTATAATATTGATATTATTCATTTTGTATATTGGCAACATAGACGTCGGTCAGGCATCTGTGACTGACAACACTGGAATAAGGCGATTTCCAGTTTGAACGTAAGAAAGAGTATTCGTTCAGGGCTGGCATCGAATCCGGACTAGTTTGAGCAATGTTTTATGATCTCGAGAAAATACAACTATCATGGCAAGTATTACGTGCGTTTTATTACACAATTCCAAAAAGATGGACTTGATATTATGTATATGTTCCGCGAATATTAAATCGCAGTACCTAAATCAGTACAGGTTCAGAGAAAACTTTCCAATGTTCTTCGATCATGAATCACAGTAACATAACATCATAAAATTCACTAACTCACGTGTTTAGTTCGACTTGCAGTGTATTAGTTAAAGGAATTGACTCCAGCTATAAAGTCTGAAGTATTACTCGCTCGTTTCAGCGAAAAGCGCTGCAGATGGATTGCGACTGATTGAGAAAAAGTCAAACGTTATGCTGTTAACTTTTAACAGTTTACTTAGAAATGTATGAGACATTAGTGACTGATTGCTGTAGATATGTAGTAAATATAATAAAATGGAAAAGTATTTTAAAATAGTTATTTTCTGAGTGTAAGATATCTTTATTTCGTACTGTTTTCCGTTGTTTTTTTATTTCCTAAAGTGATAGTGATACAGTTATATCTTTCAAATACATAAATGCATGCGTAGCGACCTCTTAAGTACGAAAATTTTGTAACCTGGACAAAATACTCCTCCCGGATATTTATCCGGGAGGTTCGAAACCTGCTCACGACCGTATTTTTCTTTTCACAAAAATGTATAACTTTAGTAATGGTAATGTTATAATTATACTAACGCCAAAAAGGTAAAGCAACCAATAAATCTCTATGAAATATGGTAATGAATATGATGTCGTCAATTTGATGATTTAAGAGATATTGATATCATTAAGTTGAGATAGCTAAATAGAAGGAGACCGTATCCGTGGCGGTTACCATCAACAACAGCATTCCCAAAGAGGGTTGACGTCAGGTAGGCGGCCGGTCATAAAACATAGCCAAAACTGTAGCAGCATGCCAGATATAGGTATGCTGCGCCGACCCCAAATAAATTGGGATAAGGGCAGGGGGATGATGATGATGATATTATTAAGTTGAATTAAGTGGGTAGGTAATATTTGGAACCTGAATTACAATCTCGACCAGACACCTACATATCAGATACTTAAATGATCATTATGACATAAAACGCAAACGCATTCATTCCTTTGTTGTATTTAACCTGTATTCTGTTATAAGCCTTTGTTAACATCATGTCGAAATCGTTAATTAAATTTAGTGTTTGCGTACTTGATCCTGTAGGGCTGTTCTCTACAGAAATTGAATGGATTATTCTATGTATCAGGAGATGCTTCTCTGTGTCGTATGTAACAGCTGAATCTACCAGTCGGTGAAGTCATTCAAGAGTGCTTATTTCGTCCAGAACCATACGCGCACAAAGTTACATAAATCTACCTTTATCCCCGTTCTATGATTAAACTTTCACAGGTATATTATCAAAGGATTGAAAACCCCACCGCAAAGGACCATCAATTCGTTTTGTGTTTGTGAACAAATGTTAACATTCGTGAACTCAAACATTGGAGTAAACAAATGTACGTCAGTCCCTCGCGACTCACCTTTTAGCTGTTCCTTTTATCGAGAGACGATGAAGAAACAGAGTTCTTGTAATTACACTGCAGAATAAAACGGATTTATTTGTGAACAAATGCTCATTAACTTATTGAATATGTTGTCTTTTTAAATAATAGTAATTTATTCCACGAGCATATAGTTCAGTACATGTTAACATATTTAAGTAACTTATAATATATTATACACTAGATGACCCGGTGTAAACTGCCTCGTTGGTCTAGTGGTCCCAAGCGCAACTGCTGAGTATGAGGTCTCGGGTTCGATTCCCGGGTTGGGCAAAGTGTTATTGAGTTTTTCTGATAGAAAATTCTCAGTAGCAGCCCGGAGTTTGGAATTGTGCCCGGTAGATGGCAATAGGCTCACCACCTATTACATGGGACTTAATAACAGCATTGGTGAAATGTGGGTGTGTAATTGTGTACACCTCTGCCTACCCCTTCGGGGAATACAGGCGTGATGCTATGTTATGACCCGGTGTACTTCGTATCACCTCGAACGTCAAATGTTTGACAGGGAAGTACGTAGAACAGTTTATATGGGCAAATGAAATTGTTGTTTTTACTATCTTCCTCGCAATTTTTCTATATTTTCTCACCGTTTAAATTTGCAATATTTCAAAACCAAAATAAGCTAAATCGGCTTAGCCGTTCTCGAGTTTTAGCGAAACAAACGAACAGCAATTGATTTTTATATATATAGATTAGTTCTTTGGACATGAATCTTAATTAGTGTTTTTCTATATAATTAAAAATATTATAAACCCTGTCCCTTAAGCTAGGAGGCCTGTATCTCAAGAGAGGACTGTGTTCGGCCTGATAAAATTATTTATTTTAATGATGTACATGTGAGAGAGTGTCGATTTATCGTTTCACATTAGTCAATGTTCTGAACTTTTTCGTTTAATTTGAAATATTTATACTACATGATTTTTACGCGCATGTGTTGTGTGTATGTGTTCGTGCGAGTGTGTATAGGTGCTAATGAATATATTATATCTTATTGTTACGTGATGTAGGTAAGTAACAATTCTGTTTTTGTTTAGTCCTGCTACAGCGGCCAGTCAGACGTTTTTAATTTATGTTTGATTAGGTCTTTAATGTATAGTTCCTATTGTAGTTTTTTGTAGATATTAATGCTCAATACATAATATTAGTGTTTTGCAAATGAGGTTTTGTGTCGTATACCTGTGGGAATATTTGTGCGCTTTATTTGGTTAGATGGGGGCCATTTCCCATGACTGTATCCTGAGAACAGATTGAAGCACGTATAGCTGCCGAACCATTAGTACTTTACAGTCATTGTACAGTTGTGTTGTAGGATATCTACTGGGTTTCCTTAACATGACTTTAAGTACAGCCCTTTGAGCTCTTTCTGCCCTCAGGAAAGAGGTCTTTGCGGCGCCACCCCAAACAGTATTGCAATATCCAATTATGGATTGACATAAGGTATACATCATTTTCAGAAGGTCGATACTGGCGATGACTGACTGAGGCGGAGTATTCGAGTAGTTAGTTAGTTAGTAGACCATCATCTATTTACACTCCCAGGTATTTAAAACCTATAAGTTCTCACAATAGATGGGTAGGTGCACGATGTCATCTGATTTAGGCACGATTGAACTGTTATGGTAAATGTATTTAGAGGTTTGGTGTTACGTTGAATTGAACAAGGTACAAAATAGGTTTAATTTAACCTTTGCCCACGTAGATCTGTGTACTAGAACTGCAGTGTCATCGGTATATGCATAGATATTGCAGGCTGGGATTGACATTCTACAGAGTTTATATAGATTTGAAGGAGTGTAGGGCCTAAAATGCTTTCCTGGGCCACTCCGTATGAAACAGATATTACATTACTATAGTACGAATCTATTTTCACTTGTTGGGTGTGATTTCTTAGATCGTTTTTGAAGATATCAAGTGCAATGCCACGTACACCCAAGTATTCTAATTTTGATATTAATTTTGGAACAGAAACTATGTTGAAGGCCTTCGAAAGGTCAAGGAATATACCAAGACACTTTTTTCGACTGTTCAGTTTCTTAGCTATAGATTGTGTTAAATCCAATACCGCGTCTTCTGTCTATACTCCAGAATGGTAGCCGTATCGATTTTGTGCTATTATTTGGTACTTATTTAAAAAATATTATTTCCCTGCCTCCCATAGTTTATAATGTGATCATTAACATGCCTGGTGTCTATTTATTTACGAGTAAACTTCAATCTCGTTGGTCTAGTGGTTCCAAGCGCCAGCCCGGCATTTGGAATTGTGTCCGATAGATGGCAATTGTCTCACCACCGCATAATAACAGCATTGGTGAAATATGGGTGTACAGTTATGTACACCTCAGACTACCCCTTCGGGGAATACAGGCGTTATCTTATGTAAATTAATTAAAACATACTGATATTAGATAATCATGTAATTTGAAGTATGTTGTTTGCACAAATTGGGATCAGTAATTTTTTTAGATCAATTCCTATTTAAAAGGAAGTCCTTGTTAAGAGTAAGCTTATTCAGATTTAGACATAAAGATCGTTCGCACTTTCCACCAGTACACGAAGTCTGCCTTAAATAAACAGTTGTGTAACTTTATCAACTTCATATTCATATGCCAAACTCGATCCCGAGTATTGTTGTCTCACAGATTGCCGTTCTGTTTGTAGTGTTATCATGTTTTCTGTAGTCGTGGGTAGTATGTAGGTGGCGTCTTCTATAGTCTCTTCCAGTAAATGTTTGTATATCTGCAGACATCATCAGCACGTTTGTATTTATTTTCATGCACATTCGTGACTTGTGTGGAATTCTCGCATCAACGCTCGCCGCGCACGGACGTGTTACTCCGCGTAACTCGACTGTGTTGTGTCAGTGATCGTTGTCGCTACGCTCTGCCGTAGCATTCTCCGTAGCTGCTCGCTAGCTACGCCACTACAACTCAAAAGTTGCCTCTTTCGAGGCGGCGGCTGATATCTGTCTTTTTCAAAGTACAGTCAAAAACGTGTGTTGTGTAAATTCCCCTTCTGGGAAAATCCACAGTTTCGTGGTTCTCGGTGGAAACCTCACGCTGTCAACGAAACCGAGAGGGTGTGGACCCGATACACCCAGCTGAAGCCCCTTCAGGGTTAAGCTATAAATCGGACGGGAGCTAGAACAACCGGCCTTGGGGGATCTCCTAGTCGACTCTAGCTCTGTTTTCCTTTACAGCAACACACCTAGTGTCGGTCGGGTGTGTCTACACCCTTCGCACTAGACTGGTTCAGGGCCCCGTACGCACATTAAGACTGGCGACGGGTAAAAACCAAGCTTAGGGCTCACCATTAGGTCACTCACCTCCCTGCCTATACCCGGCGGGGAGGGTTACGCATCCCCGGGCTATCCTCCCGGGGAGTTAGGCCTGTTAGGCGAATATTATAGTGAAAATAGTTAAATTCATTTCTTTTTAATATGGACGCGCTCCTCGCGTTCATGAAAATCCTCGTAAAGGACCCCGACATTCAACGTCGGTACGGTACCCAAATCGCTGATTTACAGCATGCCAACCCCGCATTAAATTGCGTAGATAGCCCTCGCTCTCCGCCGCCCGCTGAAAAAGGTATCCCATGCCTTCTTTCTATGCCCACCGTAGACCCGTTAGTACAGGCTCTACTTCGGCCATCGCGCCTCCTACGACCACCGTCACTGTCTCGGAAGACATGGACGTGTGCGTCAACCCCTCTCCCTGTCTCTCGGATGCCTCCACCTCCGACTCCGAGACTAGCTCGTCCTCTGCCTCAGCCTCCTCCTCCGAAGACGACTACATTCAAGTCGGCAAAGGAGGAAAGAGGAAGAAGGGTAAAACCTCCGCCGCGGCTAGTAAAGCCAAGAAACCCGTAGCGCTAACGCCGCCGCCTCTCTACCGGTCGTAAACGACGACCTCGCGTTTGACCCCGCGATCGTCATACTCAGCACCTTCAGCGTATTCTCTTCTGATAACGCTCACGCTATGGCCAGGGATATCATCGCCTGCAAAGGCGATCCTATGAAACTTCTCATGGTGTACAACGCCTTTTCCAAGATTACGCAAGCCCTGCGCAATCTAGCTCACAATAAATAAAAATAAAATCTTTAATGGATACGAAGAACCTTTGTAGAACCAAACCGCGCTCCCTAAAAATAGGTTTCTTCAACGCAAACGGCATCACCAAACAACGCGACGAAATAACTACGTTCCTCCGCGACCACCAATTAGACGTTCTCCTCGTACAGGAAACGTTCCTAAAACCTCACCGTCGGGACCCGAATATCGCCAACTACCGTATAGTTAGGAACGATAGAACCAGATGTCACATGGGCGGCACCCTTATTTATTACCGCAAAACGCTCCACTGCATCCCGTTAGACCCACCTCCTCTCTCACTTTTCGAGGTATCGATCTGTCGGCTAGCCATGACCGGTCACCAACCCATCACTATCGTCTCTTCCTACATCCCTCCCGCCGCCACCGATGTGGGGGAAAAACGCGAAATCCTATCCCACGACCTTACTGCCCTCCTCGGCTTGAGTGACTCCGTTATCATAGCGGGCGATCTCAATGCCAAACATCCCGCTTGGAACAGTAATACGACGACCGCGAGAGGCAGGCAACTGTTCGGCCTGTGTGCCACTCTCAACTTCGACATTATTGCTCCGATGCATCCCACCCACTATCCGCACAACACCGCGTACCTTCCCGATATTCTCGATGTGGCGCTTCTAAAGAACGTAAACCTTCGTTTACAGTCTATAGAGACGCTACACAAGCTCAACTCCGACCATTGTCCCGTGATCATGGCACTGGCACCTCGCTCGGGGCCCTCTGATCCTTCCCGACCCCCTCCCACTCAAACGATCACGGACTGGAAGAAAGTAAGCGAAAGCCTACAATCGACCAGCTCCCCGCACTTAGACTCTATTCCCGACGTCATCGCTTCGGTCACTGACACTACGAATGCGATCGATTCGTTCACCGGTCACGTACAATCCGTTTTGAACAGTTGTTACCGGGAAGTTCCATTGATGGACAACCATCACTGGAAACTACCGGCGGACGTACGCGAACTGGTAACGGAAAAGAACGCATCCGTACGTGCCTACAGCGCGTTTCCCTGCGACGCGAACAAAGCTCACATGCGCTATTTACAGCGTGCTGTAAAGAAACGCATCGATGAGCAGCGTAACGCGCACTGGGATAAGACGCTGAGCGACTTAGAGCCCACTCACCAAGCATTCTGGCAGCTTCAAAGGAGACTCCAATCCGATGGAGTGGCCACCATGCCCCCTCTCATCCGCCCCGATAAGAGCATAGCCTTCGACGACATCGAAAAGGCCGAGTGCCTGGCCGACAGTCTAGAAGCGCAATGCGCTCCTAGCACCCAACCGGTCGACCGAGCGCACCTCCTCAAGGTCGACGCAGAAGTAGAACGCAGAGCCTCACTCCCGCCGTTCGAAGACCCCGACGACCCCCTGCCCCCCGTCACTCCCGACGAGGTGCAAGAGGTCATTAAAAATCTCAAACCCCGCAAAGCCCCCGGCATAGACGGCATCACTAATAAAGTCATGAAACTTCTCCCCGCCCCTTTCATGATACTCATGACCGCCATCTTCAATGGCGCCATGAGTCACAACGTCTTCCCTCAATCGTGGAAAGAAGCCACCGTCATAGGTATCCCTAAGCCGGGAAAACCCGCGAACGAACCCACCAGCTACCGACCGATCAGCCTCCTCAACGTACTCTGATCTACGAGAAGCTTATTTATAAGCGACTCAAGGACTTTGCCGATGCGAAGAGCCTCATCCCCAACGAACAGTTCGGTTTTCGTACCCAACACTCGTGCGTACAACAGGTCCACCGCATCGTCGAGCACATAAGCGCCGGTTTTCAGCGCAGCACGATGACAGGCGCGCTCTTTTTCGACATAGCGAAGGCTTTCGACAAAGTCTGGCACAACGGCTTATTATACAAGCTGTACCAACTCGGCGTGCCCGACCGTCTCGTGCTCATCCTACGGGACTTTCTCTCGAATCGCACTTTCCGCTATCGCATAGAGGGCGCACTATCCGCCCCCCACTCTATCCGCGCCGGTGTCCCCCAGGGCTCCGTGCTCTCGCCCCTCCTGTTCACGCTCTTCACTAGCGACATCCCCAAAAATAGACAGGCCAAGTTAGCTCTCTTCGCAGACGACACTGCCATTTCTTACTCCGGTATCGTGCGCGACCGTATAGCTAGCACTCTCCAAACTTCCGCCAACGTACTAGGCGCTTGGTTCAGGAAATGGAGAATAGAAGTCAACCCCGATAAGAGTCAAGCCGTACTCTTCGCGAAAAAGCGTAGGATCAGACCCCCCGACCCCAAACCGATAACCATGTTCGGCAAGCCGATCCCTTGGGAGAAGCAAGCCAAGTACTTAGGAGTCATCCTCGATAGACACTTGACCTTCGGTGAGCACATAAGGTCGGTGCGCTCGCGCGCCGCCTTCGCTCTGGGTAGGCTTCACTTTATTATGAACGCACGCAGCAGATTGTCCCTTAAGTGCAAACTGCGCATTTACACCACGTGCATACGCCCCATCATGACCTACGCCTGCGTAGTGTTCCCACACGCGAAATCTCACCGCCTCCATAAGATGCAGACCCTCCAAAACCGTGCCTTACGTAAGGTCACGGGAGCCCCCTTCTACGTTAGAAACGAAAACCTCCATCTCGACCTTAAAATTCCCACTATCCAACAGTTTATAAAACGCATTTGCAAGCGTTATTTCGAGTCTGCTGAAAAGCACCCCAACCCTCTTATCGCGGCTGCCGCCCGATACACCCCCTCCCAGATAAGTAGAACTCGCCGTCCTAGGCATTCACTCCTATAGCCCGATGACGCTATAACCCTGCTCCAAGAGAGCCATAGGGCCACCAGCACAGTACACAGACACAGACCGCCGTCATTTCGGCCTCGCCGCCGAGGCCCGTCGCGACGTCCCCGTAATGCACCTAATGCATCACCTCCCCGACCCTTGCTCGTGCCAGCCCGCGTAGCCGCTGAGCCTGTAGCTTTAAATTCCCCTAATAATAATAATTATGATAATTCTTGTTCGATCCAGCCAGTCCCTTGCTGTCCTCCCTCAAGCGACGCCCTAAGCCGAGGCTCGTACCCCGCAGGGGGTGCCCTTAGCGTTGTCGCTTTAGAATTAATTTAGTCGTATGCCCCTGGCTGGACCTGGCTGGCCTTAATAATAGTTTATTATTAGGGCATCCACAGGAAAGTCCGGTTAAGCAGTCGACAACCTCCTAGGTTAACCTGCGAGATGCCATTACAAAAAAAAAAAAAAAAGTGACTTGTGTTATATTAGATTTCATACGGAAAAACGATCCTATCCCATACTTAAATGCGTGCCTATGAAAATAAATATCAATAATGATAGTAGGGGAGTAGAGATAGTGGTGATTCGTAACAGCAGTATTAAAGCGTTATAGCAGTGATAACCTAGTGGTATGACCGTTGGACTGACAAGTCAAAGGTCGTAAGTTCGAATCCAAGGCACGCACCACTGTCTTTTCGAAGTTATGTGCGTATTATAAATGGATTATCACTTGCTTAAAACGGTAAAGGAAAGTATCGTGAGGAAACCAGCACACCTGAGAGATATTCTCGATGGTGTGTAAAACTATGTCAGAGACCTATGGGTTTAAATTCTCGCACTAGGTTGTTCATCAACCACACGATAAGAAGAAGTATTAAAGTAAATATGGAAGAAGAATTCGCGGTGGTGAGCAGAGGTCGAGATTGCTTAGTGGTCAGAGCGCCTGGAGTATCTATCCGGGAGGCGCAGGTTCGAATCCTGTTAGCGACCGTATTCTTTTTCTATTTAATATTGTAACTTTAGAGTTCGCTAAGCATGCGTTAATGCTTTTTCAAAGACATATCTTGAATTAGAAAGAAAGAAAGAAATTATTTATTTTGACCTCGTAAGCAGGTTAAACATACAGAAAATACACAAACCATAAAAAAAAAATTAAGAATACTAAAGGACCTGCACGAGACCAAAAAAGGCCCCTATCTCAGCATAAGCTACTCCATCGAAATGAAGCAGCGCTGGTTTTCGGATAGGACCGAATATTGACAGTGAAATCACGGGCAACCACGGCGTACGCAAACATGCAAAAGGTGAAAAATTGTGATAAATACATATAATTAAACTATTACATAGTCAAATGTAATGAAAAATTTTAACAATAATTTATTAAATAAATATGAGCATAGTAATAAATAAATAAATGTAAATTATTTAACATCAGTCGCATTATAAGTGCAACGTTTGCCGTTTGCGACGTGTCCCTGCCCTAGTCTCCGCAACGCTAATTTGTCTATGACATGACAAATTAAGGGAGATCATGTTCAATTAAGAAGAAGTATTTAAGAAACGCCAATTGAATCATTAATAAGGAAGAATTGGGCCTTAATAATTACCTACATGAAAAAAGCGCATTAAAATACAAAACTTCTATTGCGTCACTGTCAATACATAATTTTTATATCTTACTTTTAATTCTCTAGTCAAAAAATGTGGGGAAAAGCTAGAACGTGTAGGTATACGAATATCTCAGCATTTTCCTACATTCGTCTGTAACTTTAATGGACCTTATTTACTGTGTAACGGGCGACCCGGCACGACTTCCCGGGGTTATCGTTTATCTTCAGCACTCGGTACAATTGGGTTCAATTTGGAGTTAGGTACTAGTGTTCCGTAGGTTGCTTTCTGTTCATGTGTTTTCAATTGGAAGTAGTTTTATAATTCATGGAAAATGGTTTGTTTATATTTTATTTTTTACTTTTTAATAGGTTTATTCAGTAACATTAAAGTAGTATTTTTTAGAGGAACACAATATTAATTATTATAATGATGGATATTAAAAGCAATGTTACCTACCACCGAAGTAAAGTTGATAGTGTGTTAATTTGTAATGCCCTTCACTTTATAATAACATATCCAAAGACTCCTTAGTTGATCTAGCGATTGCTGAGTGTGAGCTCTCGGGTCAGATTCCCAGGATGAGCAATGTTATTGAGTTTTTCAATAGCAATAGGCTCACGACCTATTACATGGGACTTAATAACAGCATTGGTGAAATGTGGGTGTACCGTGCATACATCTGGCTACCCCTTCGGGAATACAGGCGTGATGCTATGTTACCCGAAAAGATGTCTAATCCACTTACTTGAAAAAACCCAAGTTTATTATTTTAAAATCGCTGGAACTGTGTTCTAGTTTTGGCATCTTACTGGCACTGATTGCGTCTATACTATTACGATTTGAATGTTAATAAAGTACAGTAAACCTTAATAACCAAAGAGACTGGGCTCATAAATTTAACACCTTTGAGATTTTATGTTTACTTTGTTTAATTTTCTGCAATTTTCATCGATCTCTTTTCTCCAGTGTAAGCTATATTATTTAGAGCATTATTGAGTCCTCTTTATTTATTGGCTATAACACATGATAACTGCGACAATGTAGACAAGGCGAATGAGATTTCTTTTTGATATTGCCAAGGAGGATGTAACCCGAATTCCTAAAAAAATATCTCAAAACCTCTATATTATTTCGGAAATCATAAGTAATAGGAAATCTTCACAGAATCCGCAGATACCTATTATCAAATTTCATGAAGCATTTATCTAAACAAGGTTATGTCGATTCCAAAAATGAGAACCTATTCTCAAGCTGTCCTGTTACTTGTAAATATTTCACGTTCACCGCAGCGACGGAGCCAACGCAACGTGCCATACTATATCACAGACGTGTTTCACAGTCTGTGCATTTTTACATATCTTCCACACATACGTTCTCTGAAGAAATTATTAATATTGTTAAGAAATAGGTCACTAGAATAACGCTGTAGCTAAGTGGATTATTATTCTTGTGTTTTATGGAGGTGGATAGGTTGTATAAATATTTTAACCTTCCTATCTATCTAAAAAGTCGAGTGTATAATAAGTAACTATATCTAAATGCTTGATAAATATTATACATAAAATAATGAAAAGGTAGATGATATTTGAAACAAACTAAATAAGATAAGTAAGTAACACTTGATACTATTTGGTAACTTGCGAAAACCTTATAAAAGAAACAAAGAGAAAAATCTCAAAAGGGAAATCCCTTTAGTGCGAGTCCTTACTAACACAATATTGTCCAAGAAATAATAAAGTTATAAAGGTAAGAACCAAGTCTCATAAAACTTGGCTTGTTACGTATTCAACCAATCTTATATCACTCCATGGACCTCTGAACTACCTCATGTTGACAAATTAATTTGGTAAAACATCTCCATTGTAATCTTGTAAGGCGGAGCTTACTTAAAACTTTTGCACTGTACACAATACATACAACAGATATTTCTTAAATAACTAGGCATAAATTATTATTTTTGACGAAATAATAAAACACAGTTTATGTGTAATAGGTGAAGTAACCTTGAATGAAAAACGGTACACGAATCAACATTGTTAGTACATACCGTGTGGGCGAGTCCTTCTAGTAAGTTAATATTTATTTTGTTCAGCAGATTGTTAACTGACGGAATAACGAGAAACATTTATTATGTATTATTATTATTCTTTCTATATCTCGGAATTGAATGTTGTTTCGTAAGCACATACGATAATACAAAGTAGATTGTCGTATGAAGTTCATTCACTAAGTTTCAGGACTAATTTTGTATAAAATCTGCAATCAACATATATTATAAACTAATAGACGCGTTAACCGCGCTCAAAAATGGCGATACAAAAGTAAGGCAATTGCCCGACTTGCACTCAGTCATGTTCGAACCAGCAGGCAGTATCGTGGATACACGTCACTGTCACCCGCAATTTTCAATGAAATACGAGGAAAAATCGGCTTCCTGTGTTAATAGAAAGTGTCCATCTCAATCCGCTTTATTATTAGAATAGTCATTACATATTAAAATATATTTATATTTATTCCGAGGCTTTACACACCATCAAGAACATCTCACAGGTGTGCTGGTTTTCTCACGATGTTTTGTTTCATCGTTTTATGCAAGTGATAATTATTTTGCCTTGGATTCGAACTTGAGATCTTTGACTTGTCAGTCCAAAGTTCATACCACTAAGCTAACATTGCTATAAACGGAATGTTAATGACGGTCAATGATTTTTATCTAAGCTTTGTTGAGAAGACAAATGGGACTATTAATCACTAGGTGGACAGTTAAAGTAACATAAGGGACATCTAATTAATGACTTCGCTTCACTCTCTGTCTCAAAACCCACACCGTTTCCACAAAATTAATGATAGATTATTTTTTTCGATTCTATTCTATTCAATTCTATCGCTTTTTCTTATCTATTTCCTGTAAGATTTGGTTAAGAAGTTCAGCTTTTTTATCAACATAACCCCTATGTTAATAAAACAGTAGTATGCGAAGAACTAGAGAAATAAAACAGGTATAGAAAGATTTTTGAAAAAGTCTGGAAAATGTTTTAAATTATTTGCCAAAATTTTTTTTTTTGTTGTTCCAGGCTAAGGATGCAACTTCTGCTCATGAACAAACACTAAATTATAATAAAACAACTTTTGTTTTATTATAATGTGTAGTGATCGCGCAAACCTAAGATATTACTATGCAAACATTAAATGTTAAGTTAAACTTACCACAATATAGTAGTGAAAACCACATCTAAATCGGATAAGCCGTTTCTGAGATTAGCGTGCACAAACGCATACACCAACAGACAAATAGACAAAAATTCTAACAGTCATTGTTTTGGGTGCTATTTGGACCTTATAGGTCCCAATAATATTTTTTCTCATATTCTTCCATGTACAGACAGCGATCCATTACATTTTTATTATATGTACTCAATACTCAATACTCAATATCTTTATTGCGTTCCAAAATGTACATATGTAAGTTTACATTAGCTGGAGGGTTGTAATATAGACACAATTTTGGACCCTGTCGGGCACAGCATAGCATAATTATGGGAGAGAGGAGGAAGAGCACTGAGTGTTTACTTCTAATACTAAAATATATATTGTACATTACGTTATTTTTCTAATAATAATAAAAATCTTCTAGGTCTTTATATATTATAAGTTGGTATAGACATTATTTTTTACTATTGCGGGGTTTAATTATAAGTATTTTATTATAATATCTTATTTCAATATTTTATTAATTGGATTATTATTATTATTATATTATATTTTTGTTTTATATTATAATTATTTTATGTATATTTTGTCATTTAAGTATTCATTTAAGCTATAATAGCTTTTATTCATTAGGAATGTTTTTAGTTTATTTATGAAAATGTTATATTTATCTATATTTTTAATGGATTCTGGCAGCTTATTGTATAATTTTATAGACATATCATAGGCACTGTCAGAGTGCATTTTTAGTCGTGACGTTGGTAGGTTGACTCTATTTTTGTGCCTAAGTGTTATTTTTGTTTGTATATCTTCCCTTTTTGTATAAAATTCTGGATATTTACGTACGAATTTGCAAATTTCGAAAATATAGAGGGAGGGTAGGGAAATAATTTTTGTTTCTTGAAAGTGGGGCTTACAACTGTCGGTTTCTTCAATATTTACTATAATTCTGAGTAGTTTTTTCTGTAAAGTGAATAATGTGGGTGCGTCGGTACTGTTGCCCCATAAAACGACACCATATTTAAGCCATGCGTAGGCATATGCGTAGTACGTTACCAGAGCAGTTTTAAGGTCTGTAGTTTTTTTGATCTCACGGAGGGCCTACGAAGATCTTGACAGCTTAGCTTTTATTTTTTGAATATGTGACTTCCAATTTATATTTGTGTCAATGTCTAGGCCTAATAGGGAAAATTTATTAACCACTTCTAATTTAATGTTGTTAAAACTAAAGTTGATATTAATTGGTATTTTTTGTCGGGGGTGGAATGTTATTAATTTAGTCTTGTTAAAATTGATTTCAAGATTATTTTCAGACATCCAATTTATTGTAGAGTTCAGTATTGAATTTAATTTTTCATTAATTTTGGTATTGTCTTCACATGAGGTTAAAAACGATATGTCGTTCGCGAATAGTACACAGGGCTCATTTATGTTGTTAGGGAGATCGTTTACATAAACGAGGAACAAGAAACAACCTATTACGCTGCTTTGCGGGATTGAAGCGGTGATTAATTTACTGTCTGATCTAACTAATTCGATTTCATTATTGTTATAGTTGTAATGCTCTATTTCTACTATTTGTTCTCTATTTTTTAAATAGGATACGAACCAGTCATAACATTTGCCGCGTATTCCTATATAGTATAATTTATTTAATAATATTTGAAATTGTACTTTGTCATATGCTTTTGTCATGTCCAAAAGTAATCCTATAGCGTATTTTTTATTATTGATAATATCGAGAGCTTTTTGAATATATTTATATACAGCTAAGGTTGTGGATCGATTTTTGCGGAACCCATTCTGGCAGTCGTTAAATATTTGATATTTTTCGCAAAACTTATAAACTCGGTTACACATCGCTTTTTCAAATATTTTTGAAGCTGTAGGTAGAAGAGCAATGGGTCGATAATTATTCGGATCTGTTTTTGATCTCTTCTTATGGACGGGTTTAATGAGGGCCTTTTTCAAGAAATTGGGAAAAGTGCCTTCCTCAAAAGATTGGTTTAATAGTTTGTAGAATGGTAAGGTTAATTCGTCTGCGCACTCTCTCAATAGAATAGGTGGAAGCTCATCAACACCATGGCTCATTTTATTTTTTAATTTTTTTATCAATGAGTTTACCTCGTACGGGTCTATTGGGCTGAGAGAAATCGTTTTTTGTGTAGAGGATATGACTGGAGATCCTTTCGGTTTGTCGTTCTGTAAGTTTCTTTTAGCTTCTCCCATAGAAGCGAAGAAATTATTAAAAATGCTTGCTACCATCTTGGGCTCAGAAGTTACACCATTATTCGTTTGTAGAGATAAATTGCTTTTATTACTTGCTATTTTCTTGTTTGTTCGTTCATTTATAATATTCCACATAGTTTTAATTTTATTATTAGATTTAATCATTTTATTTTTAAAGTGTAATTTTTTTGCTGTAATAACTGTTTTCTTTAATATTTTTTCATATTTTTTATAAAATTCTGTTAATATCGTGTTGTTAGTTTTAGTAATGAGTATCTTTAATAATCTTTTATTTTTACATGAGTTTTTTATGCCTCTAGTGAGCCAGTATTTTTTATATTTCACTTTTAATTTTATTTTCTTTAATGGTATGCATTGCACGCTTCATAATTTCCGTTAATATCGTTTTCAGTTGTTATTATGTCATTCCAATTTATTTCTTGCAGTTTAGTCTTAAATTTTAATATATTTGTGTGGTTGTAGAATCTTTTCTTTGCATTCCAGGTAGTTTGTTTTATTTGTTGGGGGATATTAAAGTGCAAAATTGTACCGTTATGGTCTGAAAAACCTAACTCTTCTACAGTTGCGTATATGTCTTTATGTATAAAATTTGTAAATATTATAAACATGTAGCAGTTTTTGGTGTTATACGTGTTGCATTTTTCACATGTTGGGTGAATTTATATTCTTGCATTAAATTTAAAAATTGGTTTGATTTTTGGCTATTCGATAATATATTTATATTGAAATCACCTCCTATAATGATATTTAATTGTGAGTATTTATTCGTTATATATTTTAAAATATGTTTTAGTTTCAGATAAAAAACATCTTCCTCTCTTCCATTCCAATACATAATTACAATTAATAAATTATTAGGTAATTCAGTAGCGCATAACTCTAACACATATTCTATAGACATATCAGTGATGTCATTTCTCTGTACATAGTCTAAATGGTTATGGAGTAGAATACAGACACCACCACCTTTATATATGTATATTGATGATAACATGTTGTGTATCCCAGTTAAGTTATAAATTAATTTTGTAGTAATATATTGCTGAAGAGACTTAAACGAATTATTATTTTAACGCTACACTTTGTCATAGAATCTTGACCATAAATAAATGAATGAGATTTCATTGATTTTTTATTTTATTTGATTGAAACCTCTTACATCATACGTTTCATAATTTTTGTAAGAACCTTATATAACAAAACTTCTTGTTGAACCACAGAAAGGTTATGTCTCGCGATGTGAGAAATAAAGTAGAATAAACTGTCTAATGCAATTACGAGTTCCGTTCAAGTTTCAGAAAACAAAGCAAATACAAAATATAAAATTCAGAGATGGAAAGAGTAGTGTGTGGTAATTTCCTGTTATGACCGGACTGAGAAAGAGGACTGGGGAAGGAACGCCGGATCCCGCGGCGACGGAGGACGTTAACATATATAATTATGTTCCCCGCATGCAGAAGGTTTGGTTTCGTTAAAAGATGGAAGGACCCGTATTATGGTAGTTTGTGTTTGTACATATTTTAAATATAAAACTAAACATAAATATTCATTAATTTCGCAAAGCTGATATAGGTTGAGAGTTTACGGAGTCGGGATTAAATGCTATTGAAAGAGATCGTTGCGTAGAGCTTTCGGTTTGAAGCCAAATCAAATATTGACCGTGAGAGTGCGCCGCTGTGTCACATGTACGCTGGCCGGCAAACGGGATTTGAATCCAAAGCGTTTTAGTTTTTGGCTATACCATTTTCATAAAGCTGTTTGAAAAACACACATCTATTAAAATAGCAGAACGGCTTCATTGCGAGAAAACTTGTAATAAAATTGGTGAAATAGACTGTGCAAGAAAGATGTACTCGTATATCTTAAAAGTACATGTAAGCTGTTTATTTTAGGCCATAAATATTTAGATCCCAAAAATTTTTAGAAAGAAAAAAATTTGGTATCCTAATAATGGGTTGGCAATTAAAAACAAAAAAAAACTTAATTTAGATCTTTACGTGTTAGATCCGTATAACATTATACGATTCGTTATGTCTCAAATAGTGATTTTTATGTGCTTTGAAATCGTCTAAATTTACAAATAAAATTTCTTCTAAAAGTACTTAGTTTAAGACCGCTAGTTTCCAAACTGGGTCAATATGGGTCTTATCAAGATCAAGCATATAATATTTCAGTTAAATATACCGACGCCTCAAATAAATCAATCATCTACTTTATAATTGACTTTCACGAATTCACCGTGAGCGGTAACCACTGACAAATTGCTTTCGTACCGAACACAAATGGAAACTTCACCCGTTCGTTGTATTGTTCCTTACAAACGGCGATTGGGTCGGCAGGAGAACGCCAATATTGTGAGACAAGTTCTATCTTTTTGGACTTATGTCTGAGTAATTATGACGGATTATAAGTAATTTATAAACTCAGGCTCTGTGCCAGACTATCAATTAGCACATTGCTCAGGAACATCTCTTTCCATGGCAATATCAGTGAACGACAGATAATTAGAACTGCGATAAAATTTATTTCATTTTAGTAGGTATATACATTTATTACATATATCTACACAACACTCTCATGATGATAATATGTAGCCTAGGGAGATCGGGTCTTCGTTCTTTCGCGGTGCAATTTCACAAAACAAGAAAAGTTTGGATTAACGTTAATAATAACTGTGTTTGTAGAGAAATATTACTTGATATTTTTATGTAAATCTTAATGAATTAGATCAATGTGTTGTGTTTCAATACAATTTGTTAGTAGTTGGAAACGGAAATATTAAAGGTTTTGTTTAAATGAGACAGATAACTTACTGCTCAGGACAAAATATTCAAGGAAAAAAGAGATTTCATTAGTAAACTGGTTTGTATGTGAACATTAAATAGTTTGCGAGTTCTATTTCACAACTTGCTAAGGTCACTGATTTTTCACAAAAAGAAACGTGAGTAGTTTTAGCCAGAGACAACGATAAAACTTTTCCCGGCGTTATGGCGTCTACTTAAATTCACATTTTATGAAGGAAATCAGATAATCTCAGAATGATATTATTATTACTCAAGCAAGTGGTGCTACTTTGATTATATGAAATACTAATCAAAAAACAAATCATTAACCTTTTTCCATTAAAGCTAGCCGAGACTAAAACTGTATGCAAAAAAAATCTAGAATAATGGTGAGAGATCACAATAGAGTCAAGTAAAACTCTCCGTGCGGAATACAATGGTTTTTAGCATTTTGTTTCTGTTATTTCACAGCTTTGAGTGTCGGCTTCCATTTGCCTCCCACTTGATCTTTTCGCTTTTGTTTATTCAGGTACAAATCTGAATATTTTAAGCAGCACAATATTTTTAAAATATGTATTTTCGAATGGAAATACCATAGAGAATACATTAAATGAGCATTTTAATATTTTTTTGTAGAACTTCTAAGAAATCGCGGTCCGTAAAACCCAATTCCTTGCCTAGAGCAATGTTTTTCCTTTGATTACAAAGAAAACTCAAAAATTAGGACAGTTCCTAAAAACAAATTGAATCTGAAATACAAGACGATCTTTTCGTGGGATCCTCGTTTCCAGTTTGCAAGGTTGATTTCTATTAGGTTTCCGTGATTTTTTTTCTGTATTTGCGTGGCTGTGACATGGGTCAAATGGCTAAGACCTTCGTCAGCTGACCGTTGAGATCCCAACCATAAGCGGAGTAGTTGCCAAATAGTAGAGAGGTGAAACCTAAATAGAATTAAGGTTATTTATGTTATGATGTTGTTGTATATTGTTTATGTAATGTTTGCACTGTTATCTATCTCATTGTGAATCTAACTAAAAAGTAATTTGAATAAAGTTAAATTAAGTCGACTAGTTGTTGCTATATTACTTATTAATAATACACTGCATTCACTGAATACAGCTAACTCTTTATAATGTTTCTAGGACACCAATCTTATAACTAAATCCACGCACACGACGCATTCATTTTATTAGCTCCATACTTATTACATTATATTCGCTAATTTGTATTTGACCTATTTTGGCAGGAATATAAACAGGGAATGAGCAGGTGTTCAGTGAATTCGGAAATTTAATGTGAATCCAATGTTTACGCAAGTTACGACACAAATACAGATATAATAGTGTGATTTATATTCGGAAAATAATTGTAACATTCAAATTTACAGAGGATAATGTGGTATTCAAAGATAAATGATATCAAAGGAGCTTCTCCTATTGAGTCGTTACAAACTATTTCAATTACTTTTGACGCTTTCACGCGCTGTCAGTTGTTATAAAGCGGAAAAATGTTTAATACTTTCGCGTGTTTTTGCTAAATGACACACATTGTTCCGTTTTCGTGTTAAATTTTGAGTGAGTAAAGGCTGCTTTACCTAGAAGCCACTTGAACTATACGTATAGCTTGTTGTTTTATGAATTTATTTCATTTTCAGTAAATTGTTTACCCTTGCTATGACACAAACTATGCACCTACCAAGTTTCATAGCAAACTCTAATTTACTAACAACCACCCACATATTTTTCAGTACTGAATTATTAAATGAAATTATATGATCTTCCTCAGATATCATTTTTACATTTAATATGTCTCAGTATGAATTGTCGCGTGTATTTTATTGAATCTTTCCATTTAGCTGTGTCGAACGTTAGAGAACGAAATGGACAATTTGTGCGTACATAAAATGTTACAGCCACACTCGCCGACAATTTTTGTGAAATGTTCTATGGTTCACCAAATGGGAGATTTGTAACAGTAAAAATATTGAATAGATTCAGGCGTTACTTTGTGGAAGTCTATTACAATGGATGCAAATAAATACGATATCTAGCTACTTCCACAATATTGAGGGTAGTCATGCAAATACCTGTGCACTGTCCAATTGTGTACCCTCAATATTGTGGAAGTAGCTAGATATTGTATTTATTTGCAGCAATACTAAATATATATCCAGATGAAAAAATTTAAAAGAAAAATATTTACTTTCGACATTATTAATGATTGAATCCATGCAGCTGTTATACCCCTTCAGTGCTAGTAGAATGGCTGACCATCACCTAGACATGCCTCGTCAGCATATGACGAGCCAGGCCGCCTCAACCATAGGGTTCAGACGGCAGTCCGCTCAGATACTCGGTACGGGTCGGAAGTTTCCAATTATTGTCCTAAGTCTAATTCTAAATCTACCCATGTTCAAAGTTAATAAACTCCTTTTTCCTAAGCTAATTAAATCGTTCTTTTTTTAAAAACCAAATTCCGGGTTCTCGTATAATATTTGGTGGCAGCGGTGGGATACGAAAATCCCCTACCCGAATACGTCTCAGAAACTATCAAGCTACAAAGTGCATACAAAATCCAATACCTTCCAATACCTAACCCTAAACGCAATAGTTCAGTGAAGGTGCAATTAAAACTCCACTGTGTTAACCAAAAATCTTTATTGGTGAAAGTGCTGTATTTGCATTGTGTGAATAATTTATCAGCCCATCTGCCTGCGTCTTGCAACCAGGCTATACATCCTCTGTGCTATCATAGAGGTTCTCTGCTGCAGCTGCTCTGCTGTGAACCACTGGTCAGGTGGTTACCATCGTCGTGACAATGCTGATACTCCTCATAACAGCGTTCCTGTGAGTGATAAAACTACTATTTCCTAAAAAGTGCGATTACCAGAAAACGAACTCAGAGCTACACTTTAATTAATATAATTCCACTGTAATACATATAATATCTTGTACTAAATAAAATTATACTTTGTTGTAATGCATGCATAGATGCCTTTGTTCATGTTACTAGTTCAGGCGACCACTTATTGATAAGCGCGTAGTCATAACATCCTTGTTACAAGCTAACTAAAGTGGAGACGGCTCTGTGCAACTTTATTTTATATATTTTTTTCTTTGACTGTATTGTTTAACCTACCTAATTATGCCTAACGGATCTGAAACTAAGGAGGGAAACCCCAGTACCTCTAAGAGTGCACCAATTCGAACTGAGATGGAAGAAAAAATAGAACTTAGTGTACTATTCAAATTTATAAAAACTTTTGACGGTTCAAGGGAAAAATTGAACCCTTTCATAAACAATTGTCAAAGCGCTTATAACGCAGCTACTAAATCCCAAAAAACAATTTTATTCAAATATATCTTAAGTCAACTCGTAGACAAGGCCGAAACTACTTGCAGTGTCAAAGAATTCGAGTCATTCGAACAATTTATCGAATTTATCAAACAGCAGTTTGGCGAAAGAAAGCACTATGCTCACCTACTCTCGGAGCTACAAGATTGTAGACAGAGCTCCACAGAATCAGTAAACCAATTTTCTCTGAAGGTAGAAACCTGTTTAGCTAAACTACTTACAGAAATAAATATTTCTATTCCAACTAAACGCAAAATGGAACTTGCTGGGCGCGTGGCTGCTATACAAGACCTCGCACTCCATACCTTTGTCACCGGACTCCATCCACGATTATCTCAAGTAGTTAGATGTCGCGACCCTGATTCTCTAAATTCTGCCGTCAGCTTTGCAGTTGAGGAAGAAAAGATATTATCCAGTATCAACAAAAGATCGGTGAATACTAACTTCAATAATACTGACAGGTCCAAATTCGCTCCACGCCGTGAATCTCAATCACAACCGAATCGTTCCTCAAATTCGCGAAGTTCAGAAAATTCAAAGAATGTTAACACAAATTACATGGTGTGTCGTTACTGTAAGAACATAGGACACACTATCGATAATTGCCGTAAACGTCAATATAATAATAGCAGGAATCAGCCTGGTACTTCTAATTCGCAAAATCGCCAAGACAATCCTTCACAAAATCCTACTCCAAACTCAACACGAAAGGTTTTAACAGTAAACCAAGTCGACGAAAATGGAGTCGACGAGGTTGATAAGAAGGATTTAAACGAATAACAGGCTCACGGCGGTGTCTCGTGAGACCTAAATTTCGAAATCCATACTATTCCTGCATTAATGGCACCCATTCTAAATCCGCTGTATCCACTGTATCCTCTGTATCCACTGTATCCTCTGTATCCGCTGTACCCAGTGTGCCCACTGTATCCACTGTATCCTCTGTATCCTCCGTATCCTTTGTATCCGGTGTACCCACCATGTCCTCTGTATCCGCTGTATCCGCTGTATCCACTGTATCCAATGTACCCGCTGTATCCACTGTATCCACTGTATCCTCCGTATCCTCTGTATCCGGTGTACCCACTGTATCCTCTGTATCCGCTGTATCCACTGTATCCAATGTATCCGCTATATCCACTGTATCCTCTGTATCCCCTGTATCCACTGTATCCGCTGTATCCACTGTACCCATTGTATCAAATACTAAATCTACTAAATCAAATTCTTTGCCAAATCCGTGTATTTCATCTCCTAATATCCAGCAGACCCTGAAACGGGAAAAGATTATGAGAATACACAACATAAACAGAAATACAGAAAAAAGGTACTTACCTTACATTGTTCTAAAATCATCCATCAGTAAAAATCCACTTACCCTCCTGATAGATTCAGGCGCGTCCTTATGTCTATTAAAGAAGACTTGTATTTCCAACCCTCTGAAATTAAAAGCTGATGAAGTTGAAGTTAAAGGCATTGACTCTAAGGAAGACTCGATAACCAGTCTCGGGAGCCTCATCCTAGACCTAAACTTAAGTCCTGAGTATGTAGTACTACACAAATTCCATGTCTTTAACGATATAAGCATTCCTTACGATGGCATAATAGGAAATGACTTATTCATGAAATGCGGTTGTCGCATCAATTACGACACTGGTTCTTTAGAAATTGACAATTACCGCGTAAAACTATCATTCAATTACCCGTCTTACAAAATAGGACCTCGTACGGAAACGGTAATAGAATGTACCGTCAATAATCCAAATAATATTAAAGAAGGAATGATATTAGATCAACATATCTCCAAATCATTATTAATTGCAAACTGTATCGTTAGTGTTAAAGAAAATAACCGTACAAATATTACAGTCGTAAATATTTCCGAAGAACCCGTCATACTCCAATCTAACCTCAACCTTACCCTAGAACCATTGAACACTCAATTCTGTAAGAATCTTTGTGCTACATCATCCTTTTCTAACACCTCTCTAAGGACCGATAAAGTTCTTAAACAACTTAGAATTTCGCATCTGAACGAAGAAGAAACGGATGCCTTACTACACATTTGCTCCAACTACTCTGAAATCTTCCATCTGCCGGATGATCAACTCACGTATACTACAGCCTCTGAACATAACATTAGAACTATAACAGATGTCCCTATCCAAACGAAATCCTACAGATTCCCTGAATGCCACAAGAAGGAAGTCGAAAACCAAGTAAACAAAATGCTAGAACAAAACATAGTGACTCCTTCGAATTCACCCTGGTCCTCACCCATTTGGGTTGTCCCTAAGAAACTAGATGCTTCAGGACATCGAAAATGGAGAGTCGTCATTGACTATAGAAAACTTAACGATATCACTATCGGAGAAACATATCCCATTCCACAAATCACTGAAATCTTAGATCAATTGGGTAAGAGCCAATATTTTACAACTCTTGATTTAGCCTCAGGCTTCCATCAGATCCCTGTATCAGAACAGGACATTCCTAAGACTGCTTTTTCAACACCTCAAGGTCATTTTCAATTTACAAGAATGCCATTTGGGCTTAAAAATGCCCCTTCTACATTTCAGAAATTAATGAACACATGTTTGGCAGGCCTCCAAGGTTCACGTTGCTTCGTGTATCTCGATGACATTGTGGTCTATTCTCCTGACTTACCAAGTCATATCCAAAACCTATCCGCTGTTTTTAATAGACTCAGAAACTACAACTTAAAGCTCCAACCAGACAAATGCGAATTTTTACGCAAAGAAGTCGCTTACCTTGGTCACCTTATTAGTAACGAAGGTGTACAGCCAAACCCTGAAAAAATAAAATCCATAACCGAATTCCCAACACCAAAATGCCCGAAAGACGTAAAGTCTTTCCTTGGTCTCGTATCCTACTATAGACGGTTTATTCCAGATTTTTCCAAACATGCAAAACCCTTAACATCCTTGTTAAAAAAGGATACACAATTTAACTGGAAAAATGAACAACAACTCGCCTTTGAAAACCTTCAAAGAAAACTTGTAACATCACCGATCCTTGCATACCCTGATTTCACTAAACCTTTCATACTCACCTGTGATGCTTCAAATTTTGCTATATCTGCCATTCTGTCCCAAGGCCCTATAGGAAAAGACCGCCCAATTGCTTATGCCTCTCGAACACTCAATAAAGCCGAATGCAATTACAGTGTTACAGAGAAAGAATGTTTAGCAATTGTCTTCGGAACCAAGGCCTTTCGCCCATATCTTTATGGGCGCCGATTCACCATAGTCACAGATCACAAACCCTTACAATGGTTGTTCAACTGCAAAGACCCCGGTTCTAGATTAGTTCGCTGGCGACTCAAACTAGAAGAGTTCGACTATAACATTGTATATAAAAAAGGCAAAATCAATACTAACGCCGATGCCCTGTCTCGATTCCCACTTAATCCTATTCAAAAAGAAATTTTACCCGCTTTCGATCCTCGATTACAAAATCCCGATGATGAACTCGAAAATCTATTAGAAGACCCTCTCCTGAACTTACCTTCGCCTATTCCATTTTCTTTTGAAAATGAAAATTTATTAAATCATGATATTAACGCCGACCCTTATGGTCTACAAAATCCTTTACCAAACCTTCTACCAAATCCTCTGCCAAATCCATTACCAAATCCTCTGCCAAATCCTCTACCAAACCTTCTACCAAATCCTCTGCCAAATCCATTACCAAATCCTCTGCCAAATCCTTTACCAAACCTTCTACCAAATCCTCTGCCAAATCCATTACCTAATCCTCTGCCAAATCCTTTACCATATCCTTCACCAAATCCTCTGCCAAATCCATTACCAAATTCTCTGCCAAACCCTTCACCAAATCCGCTACTAAATCCTCTGCCAGACTCATTGTCAAATCCACTACCTCACCAAAATGAACCTTATCTTTCACCAGAACTCATAGACCTAGGTCCCAACTTACCTTTCTTAGATCTTAGCCCTGATAGTGCAACTCTAAATCCAGATTTAGACACATTCGAAATCCCTTCTCCAACAAACCTACACACACAATCGAACTTGAATGATGAGAACTATTCTAAATTCCTAAAATCAATCCCAAGTAAAAAGATTACTTCTAATACAATTATAAAAGAACACAACGAAAACCTTCTAAAATCCTCCTGCAGTATAATATTAATACCCACATCTATAGACCTAGACGAATCGAATCCATATGTCCAAGAAATCCTACTTAACTCCGAAAACCAAGACGACCTCCTTACCTGTGACAAAGAATTGCATAGTTTTCTTAAATCCAAGTATGATGATAAAACTATTTACCTAATATTCACCAAAGTTCATCACTTTGACGAATCATCTTATCCCGCTATCTACGATACCCTGAAACGAGTAAGAAACGAAATACTACAATCCCAATCGACTACAGACATTGCTATCTCTGACTTTAAGAACCCATTCGATCAACATTCCTATACAAAACTTTACAACATCTTAGCCTACATTTTTAACAACACAAAAATCTGTATACACGTATACCTAAATAAAACAATTTACCCTACTCTGAGCGAAAGACCTAAGATAATGCGTGAAAATCATGATATTCCTACAGCCGGACATTTAGGGTCGACACGCATGTATAACAGAATTCGAGAACAATTTTATTGGAAAGGCATGAGAAGTGACATAGAAGATTATGTTAAGAAGTGTAAACTATGCCAAGAAAATAAAGCCTTAAGAAAGTTAAATAGAGCCCCGATGGAAATCACTACTACATCAACAGCTCCATTTCAAAGAGTGGCATTAGATGTCGTAGGTCCTTTACCCGAATCTGGTCCCGCAAAACTTAAGTACATCTTTACCTTACAAGACGACCTAACTAAATACTCTCTAGCTTATCCTTTACGTAGTACAACCGCAGAAGAATCTAGTGACTGTTTGATTCATTTCATATCTCTCTTTGGAATTCCTAAATCCATCCTAACCGACCAAGGCACAAACTTTACTTCTGATCTTTTCAAAACCACATGCCAATTTCTCAAAATAAAGCAACTATGGTCATCACCCTATCATCCTCAGACTCAGGGAGCATTAGAACGCAGTCATTCCACTCTCAAAGAATATTTGAAATCTTTTGTCAATGTAAACCAAGATAACTGGCCTACCTATGTATACACTGCTATGCTAACATACAACACTACAGAACACTCTTCTACAAAATTCACTCCTTATGAACTGATATTTGGACACAAACCCTTTATTCCTAGTTCCATATATGAAAGCGATCTTCGAACAACCTACTCAGATTACCTCAAAATGTTACAACATAAGTTTCAATATACTAGAGAAAAAGCACTGGAAAATATTTTAAAATCTAAAGAATCTTCTAAATCTTATTACGACTCCCACACTAAATCACCACCACAATACAAAGCTGGTGATTACGTGTACCTCAAATCCCACTTGAGACTTAAAAAAGCATTGTCGCCCATTTGGAAAGGGCCTTTCAAAATCATTAAAGTTCATGATAATAATTCTGCAACACTCCTTATCAACAGACGTCATGTGACACATCATTTCGATCAAATGAAACCAGCAGAGGTCACTGATCCTCCTACGTAGTCAGTTAAATAATTTAATTAATTATAGTTAATAGGTATCTACTTTAAATTAAATTAACATTTTAATCTATTTTAGCGCATCAATCAATGCACAACAAGACTTCAATATCTCGATCTCTATCAAGCCTTCTAGTTCCGGCATTTACTTCGATAGTCTAGGAAAACTTAAAGTAACTAAAGGCAAATTAAATATTATTAGTCACGTAAACATTTCCTTTGTAAATCCTCATCTTACTAATCTTAATGAAATCTTAGGTATAATAAGAACTACTTGTCAAAAATCAAGTAATCTTCAATGTGAGGATATCCTATCCCCACTAACAGTTCGATATAATGATATCAAACGCGAGTTCGACTCAATCTCACATTTAGTCTCGAAACGTAGTAAACGATCAGCGTGGTTTGGTGGAATAGGCACTGTATTTAAACATATTTTCGGTACGCTAGACGAAGACGACGCATCAAGATATGACTCCGCCATAGAATCAGTTCAAAATCATGAGAAAAAGCTCGCGGAATTAATGAAAGAAAATATTTTAATTACTACTTCTACCCTAGAATCATATAAACAAACAATTAATAAATTAAAAAATAATGAAGAATCTCTTAAAAGCGTATTAAGCCAACTTATAATACAAATGAATAATATCACCGAAGTTTCTAAAACTTTAATATCTGAAACAAAAGTCCATTCCATACTTGCTAGCCTCGAAAGCTCACTGCTTACATTGTCGTTTCAACTTGAAGATTTAACCAACGCTATTATGTTGAGCAGTCAAAACATCCTGCACCCAAACATACTTAGCCCGGCTCAGTTATACAAGGAGCTCGTTGATAACGATAGATACTTACCTAGAGATACTGGAATCCCGATTACTTTAAGTTTAGATAATATGCATTTAATATTAAGTATATCTGACGTAGCATGTTATTATTATAAGAGTAAACTTGTATTTGTTTTACAAATCCCTTTAGTGACCAATGATGAGTTCAATCTCTATCATAACTTAGCATTACCGACTCCTCATGGAGTAGAGAATCCTAATACTTTTAGTCTTATTCTACCTTCTAGTTCATATATCGCTATTTCTAAGGATAAGTTAAGTTTCTGTAACCTAGATAATTTAGATAAGTGTAAGACGATAAGCTCTGAGTTCTTTCTGTGTGAAATACCTACGGTACTGTTGTCAGGCGGCAATCCCACATGTGAAAGTGAATTATTAACAAAAACAATCAGTGCTATTCCAACGCGGTGCGAAACAAAAACAATTTCCGGCGAATTAGACATTTTGAAACCACTCGTAAACAATCAGTGGATTTTTGTGCAATCTCGTTCCAGTAAAATATCAATTGACTGCGATGCCCCTGAATTACGCGAAATGATAGTGTTCGGTACCGGTATTCTACAAACCCCGAATCATTGTACTGTCTATACTAAAAGTTCAAGGCTCTTATCATCCAGTGATGACGTCAATATAGACATTCCTATTCCTATCTTAGATTTTAGTATCATAAATGACCCATGCTGTAAAATAAATACTAAATCGAATAGTTTAAGTAATACCATATCCCCTATTTTACTACAAAACATTGACCTAGACGACTTGACAATAGATAAACAAAATGACAAATTATTTTCCGATTTAAACAAAATCGTTGAAGAACCTATTCTAGTAAAATACGGGACACAATACTCTGTGTTAACCTTGTTAATTCTAATCATTGTAATATCCTTTATAGTATATAAGCTACTAATAATAATCCTTAAATATAAATCTAAGTTTAGTCTCTGTCTCTGTTCTGTGAAGCCGACCCTTACCGATGATGACGTAAACTTCGATAACACCGAACCCGAAAGCTCTGCAATACCTTTACCTCGTTTAAGAGAAATTGTATAATCCCTGAATTTCAGCCATTCAACCCTGAATTTCAGTCTTCTGGGGGGGGCTGTTATACCCCTTCAGTGCTAGTAGAATGGCTGACCATCACCTAGACATGCCTCGTCAGCATATGACGAGCCAGGCCGCCTCAACCATAGGGTTCAGACGGCAGTCCGCTCAGATACTCGGTACGGGTCGGAAGTTTCCAATTATTGTCCTAAGTCTAATTCTAAATCTACCCATGTTCAAAGTCAATAAACTCCTTTTTCCTAAGCTAATTAAATCGTTCTTTTTTTTAAAACCAAATTCCGGGTTCTCGTATAATACAGCGAATCTCTATTAAAATGGATTGTTATGATCCACATGGCTACATGGATCACTATGGCCGCTGTCAGTCATAGAATTAAATATCATCTTTAGATAGTTTATTGGGTAAATTACCATGATTAAGATTAAGAATGGTGGCCTATGTCAAAATAGGTACATCAAACAATCTGTGAATAATGTGGACCTAAATGAACTTAATAGGATTCGTAATTGAATATTCCTCTTAACGCGTCACCGACTACAGTCGCCTGAAAATGTTAATATTAAATTGTTTAATGCAAAAGACTGTATTAATTCAATTATTATTCTCGTGAATTTTCCGTGTCGATGAATATTTTTATTTATACTATCAGTTACCAGAACTGTTAAATGAATACGTAATGAAATGTGTGTCATGTTCACAGCTACGCTTCAGCTGCAGAGTGTACCGACAGACAGTGTAATGTAAGTTGGTAAATTAATGGATTGTTAGTTAAACTATTTTGCTGAGCGCGTGTTCAAATGAAAACTATAATCTAATGATTTGAGTAATAGAATAACTCTTTTAAGCTTTCAGTCTATCATCTGAGCAAAGGTTCATCTTCATATTAACGATCGGAAATGGTGGTGATCTTTTTATACGATCGACAAAAAACTTTAAGGCTTCATTTATAATTTTTTAATTAAGCTTAACTCGAATGTATGTGGAATCTGAAATTATTCACTATGGACTAATTTCGAACTATAAAAATAATCAGCTTCAAAACCAGTTTATTGTCATCTATGACTTACTAAAATAAATATTACGCAAATAAATTAACAGTATGAAATATAGATACTAAACGTAATTCGAGTGATGATCAGAGTTGAAAGAGAATATCGAATTAGTAATTCATTAATTAAAATATTATGATCATAGGGTGGTGTTTTGATAAAATTGCGATAAATTATTGGAATCAGTATGATAATGGTAACTAAACAACATTTACCTCAAACCTTTTCGTATACTTGGTTTTCATTCACACATTTATTGAATTCTAGAATTTATCGCAATAAATCCAATTAGAAAAGATTTTATATTATACTATTTCCTAACAGATTGACCTCATGACTTGAACCGTGTGAAACCTCCATATTTTAAGATAAAAAGGTTTTGTTCATTAGCTTATCATCTCCGAAAAAATGAAAACCATTTAAATGACCTCGTCGCTTAAAAAGGGTGCTCCAAATCCATAATACATCAGGTGTGCAGAGATAAGTTTGCGTAATCCTCGGCACTCCTGTATGCTGGTCATATTAATTAAATATTAAAGGTGTTAAGGTTAAATCTGATGTATTTTCAATCATATGATGTGTTAGTCGACCTTTGGGAAATTATAACTATGATTAGTTATTGTTCACCGGTTACTACTCACGTACATTCTTCGGGTTTGCCCGACTAGTCCCAGTCCTGCCCTTGCCCAGTCTGACTCGCGACATAGCCGCGGACTCAGCTCATGACTAAGGGCTCCGTTCGAGTTTAAAACTAGTCGGGCAAACCCGAAGAATGTACGTGAGTAGTAACCGGTGAACAATAACTAATATGAATATGCCTCACGAAAGTTATTATACAAATATTACTACGATTTTGTTTGTCCTTGGAACCGTTGTTTCTCTGTGTAGAAATTAACCCTTCTGAGTGCGACTGTTTTGGTATATGTTTATATAATGAGATTTTGTATGACTGTAACTCTAATAGTTCACACTGGTACATATATTACTATACAAATTCAATTAATCAACTAATGCTTTCATTGTAACCAACAATTATTTCCCCGTAATGAAGAGTAACTGGAGATTTTTCGGAGCTGTTAATTAATACTAATAACTAAGTCGTCGACTATTAGTTTGAATTATAAATTTTGCTGAATCTTGGAATAAATTAATTGAACTAATAACAAGAAGTTACGTATAACAAGTATTAATCAATTTCCACCAGTATTTCACTTTAATACCCACCAATTCTTAACCTCGGTCAACCTTAACCTAGTAAATTAACTTTATACGAATTTCAAAACTACTAAACTGTCTCGTTGGTCTAGTGAGCATGAGGTCGATTTTCGTGGTTCGATACCCAGGTCGGGCAAAGTTTTATTGAGTTTTTCTGTTAGTAAATTCTCAGTAGCAGCCTGGAGTTTGGAATTGTGCCCGGTAGATGGCAATAGGCTCACCACCTATTACATGGGACTTAATAACAGCATTGGTGAAATGTGGGTGTACAATTGTGTACATCTCTGCCTACCCCTTCGGGGAATACAGGCTTGGTGCTATGTTATGTTCTAAACTATTGTTTTCACACGTTGCCGCCAAGAAGAAGGAAATTCAGAAACTTAATAGGACATCCCTCAGAAACTTGATTTAATTTAATATTGTAGACACGGTATTCTCGATCGTGTTGTTTGTATCTCAAACTCTTATTGTCGATGTGTTATGAGTTTTTGTAATGTTTACTTTTTACTTAGGACCACAACACTGTTTGAAAAGCAAGCTGCTTTTCAAACATTCTGGGTAACTTTTGTATTGAAAATGTTATAATATTATGGGGCTTCTATGAAATATAAATCCTACATCTAATAAGGCTTTCTAGAATTCTGTAGTGGCGGAAAGTCAATAGTTTGAGGGACTCCACTCATATGCCATTTAAGCTTCCAGATGGGTACCGATCCAACAAAATATTTTTTGATTTCAATTAAAGCTAAAACTTCGAAAGGAGACACTACGAATAATAGGTATAATCAGTATAATTTTCATGTATTTTTCTAAAGAACTCTGGAAAGAACAATTCTGTAAAACATTTAATCCGTATCTTATTAGTGGTTACTTTTACAAATATATGTATAAAAATGCAGAATTTTTTAGTATTAGTAACAGGTCACAAGACTATCGCTACATTTGTCAGCTCAGCGCCAAGGAATAAGGATGACGAGGGTACTGCGTAATAAATATGTTTCTTATTGTTTGACAAGTTCAAATAAATCTTATTGTTGTGTCATACACGTCAAGTGACTTACTAAACATGTGTTTGTAGAATGTCTGGATGGGATTATGCTAATAACTAATGTTATTCTATTCGTGCATTTTTATTTCGGATTTTTGGTTTAGTTTTGTGGAACTAATTATTGAAAATAGATTACCTACATAAATAACTAACGAAACTGCGTAATGGATCTTGAATCAATTCTAACTTCGAGTCGTATCAACATTATCGAGCTAAACAATCTTGTGTAACTCCGACACATTCCTACATTAATCACATAACATATAAAGTGTACGCCGGCCGAAACCCATTCAAGTTTGGTTCGCAAATGTCTTTCTCTATTACATTCGGACCTTCATTATGCGCAAACCCTGAAAATCAAAAGTTCCTTCTGCCCATTTAGCAGAGGGTATACTATTGAACTTTTTAAATTATAGCCGACTATTTATTACTATTCTACATTCTTCGTTGACTCTATAACAACTAGGTAATTATATATCTATATTTATCGCAGAGATAAGCCTCTCCTTAACTTCATAATCGTAATGTTTATTATAATTAAAAGGTTTAGTACTTGATGAACGGCGAAACATAATTATCATTATTAGGATTGTTTTGATTAGTTACTTCTACACTTGATTATATTACAAAGCCTAACATTTGCTTCTGGAAGTTTTGGATTTACTTGAAATCAGCTTGTATCTGCTGTTCTCTAGACCACAACTACTCTGCAAACATATAAATAAATAGCAAGATAAAGCTCTTATTATATATAGGATAGGATAATATAATTTTCAACACTCCTACTCGTAAAGTGGCTCTTATTGCACCGCTTTTAGGTTAATAATGAGAATTATTAATCACGCGTGCTTTTTCTTCATTTTACCCACTTAAGTGCGGTAATAAAAAAACAGAGTGGCAGCTTTACATTTACTTTTAAACCTCAGTAAAGAGTTTTGATGATTGAAAACTCCTTGATGAAATTTAACATTTTTGCGTCTGTGCTAATTTAAATATGACAAATGAATATAACGATTCTTCAAATTATTTCTTTTTAATAAGAAATTGAGATTAATCTATGTTATAAATGGAAAAATATTCACTTTCTTTTAAATTATTATAAAATTTATTTTGACTTCAAACCATAGATTGTCAAACTTAAGTTCAAGCAACTTCGCCAAGTCAAGCCTCTGCTTCTACTTCCTCGTGCATACAACAAAGTCACGGCGCTCAAAAAAAGAAGAGCGCGTCTTTATAAGTTATAAGTTTAATAGATTTTATTATTAAGTTTCCTCGCACGTGTGTTGAAATACGTCGTGTAAAACTCGTGAATAGAGGCATCAAAAATAGTTGCTGAAAATTTAAAATATTACAATAAGGAAATTTGATGTTAAATGGAAAAAGAATACGGTCGCGAACAGGATTCTCGAGAGATCGAGATGGCTTAGTGGTCAGAGCGCCTGGATTATCTATCCGGGAGGCGCAGGTTCGAATCCTGTTCGCGACCGTATTCTTTTTCCATTTAATATTGTAACATTAGAGTTCGCTAAGCATACGTTAATGCTTTTTCAAAGACATATCTTGAAATTTGATGTTTACTGAAATTTACCATTCTTGTAATTAGATGCAGTGTTAGATAAAATATGACGTTTCAATAATCAACTAATAAAAATAAATTTGACTCTTTTCTGAAATTTACCATTTTTGTAATTAGATCCAGTGCTAGATAAAATATGACCCGCGAAAAGTACGTGAAGCTATCGAAATAAGCCGTCGCCCGAACTTCAACAGAGATGGTGGTTGGACACTGCCTCCTGCCTGGAAGCCAGCTCTGAAGTCTACCTCATACAGAAGTGAGTCAAGTCTGGAGTGCGACACAGTTAGCGCGGTATGCACAATGGACAACACTGACACGACGAATGACGGGAACACACGAACACTCCCGACGCCGGCACCGAGTACATCATCGGCCCGCGCGCAGCGCTATGCGATGCGGTGCAGCGCCAGTCTGACTCGCGACATAGCCGCGGACTCAGCTCATGACTAAGGGCTCCGTTCGAGTTCGAAACTAGTCGGGCAAACCCGAAGAATGTACGTGAGTAGTAACCGGTGAACAATAACTAATCTGAATATGCCTCACGAAAGTTATTATACAAATAAAATATGACGTTTCAATAATGAACTAATAAAAATTAAAAATGTTTCTGTAGCCAAATTAGTATAATTAATATATTATATATAATATAATTAGTATAAGGTAATTTTAGTTATCAATAACTTTTATTTAATTATAATATTAGGTTGTTTGGCAACTTCGTCAGTGAGCCTCCTTCCACCCGTGCGCAAATAGATCATAGACACAGCTTATGAAAAAAAAAAAAACACTCGCTATCTTAATTACAAAATATATATACTTAGTTGAAAGTATTTGCAAAATTTAATATTATGTTTTCTTTTCTCACAAGATTGTTGAAAAACGTCGTATGAGCCGCGTGCCCTAATGGTCAATACAAGTCTCGGTCGGTCATTGCTAATGCTCGGTTAGCAATTCAACCTCGACTGTAATGACCACCTTAGGCCATTTGTATTATAATGTACTATTATCTTGTTATTTATATGCAATTTATTGTAATACTCTATCAATATAGAGTATAATAACTGATCGAGAATAGACATATTAATTTAACAAGACCTCTTGTTTTCTAATAATTAATTTATCCTTTTTCTTGCGTATGAACCAATGATTGAGGTTATATTAGTTCATTCTATATGATAAATAAAATCAACATCAATATTATTCATCATAATCTTATCAGCTCAAAACAAACTTATTACTTGTTCGTCCAGTACCTAAGCCCTATCGAAACTTTCTTCTATTAATATAACCGTACATTCTTTGTTAATTTAATTGACAGCAAAGTGCCTTGAGTTGGCAGTAATAGTCTAGACATGAAAACAAAAAACAGTATTAATCTGTTTTTTGTTTTCATGTCTGAAGTGAACTCATTATGCCACACCGCTTTTATTGTCAAATGGCATTTATAACGGACACAGAAAATAAATTATTTATTTCTCTCGTGCTGTGACTTGCTGTGTGTATTTTGAGACATGCAAAGCGAGGAGAAGCAGACAATTTTCCCTATATAATTAAAAAGGAAATCCTCATTGAATAACACCAAGATAGTGTAAAATTTTAATATTATAAAAGCAAAACTTTATAATATTATTTTATAAATATTTTTTTATACTATTACTGTTTATTATTATAAATACATATACATTTTCGTGCTAACTAATTTGAACACGTTATCGTAATAAGTATTGATTTTATAGTAAATTAAAGTGTCCTTAAAACATTTTATTATTCAACGGACGTTCCGCTTACATAACTTAGAGATCAGTCATACTTGTGCCTTGCTGTATTACATTTCAAAATCATAATTGAGTTTCCCTTGTTCGCTATTGTTATACGATATTCTGCGTTGCTACGATATTCTACGGCTACGCAGCATCTTGCTACGATAAGCTACAAACGAATACATTCGACTACGATTGTAGCATTCGGATCCATTTCTTTTGGTCCCTATAGTTGTTTTATTTAAATATTTATGGTTCACCTTCAAGAAATCGTGTCTAATCTGAAACATTTCATTGAACATTTTTTAATGACTGATTAAAACTTAAAACAGCACATTGACAGAGTAGTTGATAATTTGATTACTTTTTTGTTTATATTCTTCAAATGATCACGGTCTATTTATACGCTATATATTGCATTGATCAGCTCAGTTCAGACGAATGAAGTTAGCTGTTA
Source organism: Xylocampa areola (assembly GCA_935421205.1). Taxonomy (NCBI): domain Eukaryota; kingdom Metazoa; phylum Arthropoda; class Insecta; order Lepidoptera; family Noctuidae; genus Xylocampa; species Xylocampa areola. The sequence continues at coordinate 5,815,410 of OW285217.1, read as the reverse complement.
TTTAGCCTCTAGTATCTTTTGAGTCTTTTCCAGTAAAAATAAAAATGTTGTATATTTGATTTATTTAAATACAACGGCTAAAAACCATTAAATACAACGGCTAAAAACCAATTACAGTAACTAAAATAAAGATTTTTAACATAATACAAAAATCAAAACACAAAACTACTAAACATATACAAATAAAAAAGTTAACAGACAAATATTAAAAATTGAAAAAAAAAGGGTACCAACTCTTTGATGAAGACAATGTGTGTTTTATGCCACAATCCATAGTAAATGAAGATAAAACTATATTGAACTCAAATCTCAAAACTTATCAAAGGGTTCATTGTTCTAAAGCTCAAATCCACAAACACATTCTTGTCTTAAGTGGTTATGTAGTCGACAGACAAGTGAATTGCGGCCGCCATCAGTAAACTGAATGTCAAAACAGTATCATCGAGTGCACTACACTAGACGAACACGGATCAATAGGCTTACTCTTGAAATAAATTCGCTCGATTGACATTGGAAATATGTTAGTTCTTACTTTTAAATGTAAAAATGTCTTAAAAATAATGAAATAATTGGGATACTAGTAAGCTGACATGCTTTAAAATTTAGACCAATAGGTATATATTAAAGTAAATTTATTTTAACATTACACATTGCTTTAAGGCGTTGATTTAACATTGGAATTGGTATACACTTTAAGAGTAGCCCCCAAACCGCAAACAATTAAGCATAGTAAAACAAAAGATCGTAAAAATTGGACTATTAACATAACATAGTATCACGCCTGTGTTCCCCGAAGGGGTAGACCGGGCTGCTACTGAGAATTTCCTAACAGAAAAACTCAATAACACTTTGCCCGACCTGGGTTTCGAACGCAAGACCTCATGCTCTGCAGTCGCGCTTGGGATCACTAGACAGTTTTCTATTAATTGGACTATTAATTTAGATAGGCATGATATGCGGCTTTGTTCAGTTTGGAAAGAGAAAACAATCGATTGGAAAGCATTCTAAAGCGTAAGGTAATTTCATTTTGATTAACGATTGCATGTGATGATGTGTTTCCGTACCTATATCGCGACCATTGACGAAAAAAATACTGTTGGAGAACTGAGAATCGTGGTGCAATGCGAGATAGTTTCTTCGTCGTTTTTTATGTTTTAAATAATCTGGGTGTCTTCAAGACGCGAGTGAATCGGTTTCGGTGTACTCCGTCTTAGACCGCATCATCGCTTAACATCAGGCGAGATCAAAAAATGGAACATTCGTAATAACAGCGATGGTAATGAGAATGTATTATATCTATTTTAAATCAATTTCTAGAATTCACTAATTGTTTGTAACCAGCTTATTGCTAAGAAGTTTGGTTCAAATAGAATAAAGGTCACGTCAATATTTCTCGGGAGATCAAATAGACTTGTCGACTAAAGACTGCGTAGGAGGATGTATGCTCTAGTAGACTGCTTATGTTGTAATTAGGTTCTGCAAATTTTGATGACTAATAAATCAAAATCCACTGAAGTTGCTTGTCGAATAACTATCAAACGTGAATTGACGCGTCATGTTCTACCCAAGTGACATTGTTTATGGAACGAGCGTTTGTGGATTCAACGGAATCAACATCGATGTGGCAACAGACGGTGAATGGAATAAAGGTTTGATTTATGTAGCGTCTGGGCGATGGATTTGTACTGTAGAAAATGTACTACATTTTGTTCACACATATTTTAATCCTAAGTTATTCATAGTTATAATAACATAGCACATCGCAAAGAGAGCTCAAGTGTACTAAAAGTTCATTTTCAGTCCCTCAAAAGTAATTTGTCATACAAAAAAACTGCATCGTTGGTCTATTGGTCCCAAGCGCGACTGCTGAGCAGCGGTCTCGGGTTGGGCAAAGTGTTATCGAGTTTTTCTGTTAGGAAATTCTCAGTAGCAGCCCGGAGTTTGGAATTGTACCCGGTTGATGGCAATAGGCTCACCACCTATTAGGTACATGGGACTTAATAACAGCATTGGTGAAATGTGGGTGTACAATTGTGTACACCTCTGCCTACCCTTTCGGGGAATACAGGCGTGATGCTCTGTATGTTTGTAACAAAAACCGTAAAGAACCGTAAACTGACTGCAGATCAACAGAGAAATCCAATGTCTTCCCAAATTTGGTTCATTACTTCGTTGAAATAAGATTTTTGTTCAAAAAGGCTGTGCTAGTTTCGTAGATGTTTCCGGATCAGACGTTTATTTTATAAAGTAATCGTTTTGGCTTAGCTGTTAGCAGCTTTGATAAATAAATTAAACCTATTGGTTATCTTAGTAATTTACACACTGCGAAGCTTTAAAATACGTAGCTTGATTGTGAATAATAAATGTGTTATCGTCCCTCGCTGTAATGAATCCCATCAGTTTAAATGAGCTCAGAGAAGAACATTTGGGAGTACTGAAGATAGAATCAGGTACGAAATATAAATATTGGCTTTATCCAAAAAGGACACCATAAAACCAAGTCTGTAGCTGGTAACGATACTTTGAACAGAAAATGGTTATCAAGAAGTTTCCTAAAATTTTCAATTACACCTAATGTTCGGCCATCTTATCCAAGATTAAAGTGGTTCCTCCTGATGGCCTGACATTAAAAATCTCGTTGTTGTTCAACAAACTTTATCGAAAACGAAACAAAAATTCTGTCGTTTAAAAGTTAAAATGGCCATTAAGAATCACTGGGATCCATTTTAGTCAGCCAAAATGATTGGTTACTATTAATCACTCAGTATTTAGATTATAATAAATAATAATAAACAAAGAGCTAGAAAATATTCAATAGATGTAGAATGCAGGACTTATAACTGCTGTAAGTGACGTTTATAATAATCCCTCATTGGATCGAGGATTATCATATCCAGGTGGCAATTTTAAGCTCGCCTATAAGCTAATCAATAAATCTGCAACCTTAATAATTTGAAGCGGCTATTTCATCTGATAGAGGTAAAATTTAAAGCGCCAGGTTTTTATGTGGATCAGACTATCACGATGAATCAATGAGACTTTTTATATGTTATGGAGTGGCTAACAAGCTGTCGGCCCACCTGATGGTAAGTGGTCACCGCCGCCTATCATGGACATTTGCAATACAAAAGGCATATCAGATGCGTTGCCTACCCTTGTCAAAAAGAATCCTCTTCAATTTTTTTTTAAGATGTCCTTATCGTGGCCCCGTAGACTTATCCGAAACATGTGAGGTTCTACATTCAAATGGTTTCTCTGTAGTTTTTTATTTTATAAATTATTTTCCAAGAATCTGAGATCAATATTCGATGTCTATGTTACCGGCTAAACACGATTTCAGGCCAAACCGCTTTATCCAAGCTTGTCAGAATAAACTAGTTTAGCCTAGGACAAACTAGTTTGGCCTAGGCTGGAATGATTTTGAATTATTATTAAAATTAATTAATGATTAAAATTAAAAGACAATAAATTAGATGAGCAATATTTATATAAAAGTACTTACAGAAGGTAACTTAACACATAATATAATGGACGCGTGAACGAGCGAAGCGAGCTCGGGAACCTCGTGCACCCCGACACGGATAAGTTACGTTTGAATCCTCTTTGCGTTTAGGTTTTTGTGATCTTACAGACGCGGAAATAGGTTTCGATTCTCGAACTCGACGAAGCGGGGCTCCGTCCACCCGGCATAATAATAATTCAAAATCAGTTCGACCTAGGCCAAACTAGCTTATCCTAAAGAATTTAGGCCAAATAGTTTATCTTGACACGCTTGGATAAACCGGTTTGGCCTAGGATGAACTAGATTGGCCGGAAATCGTGTTTGGCCAGTAACATCTATATTATGTAGTCTAGTGATGTCTACTGCTCGCGGTGCGAACTGGTGCTTTATTTAAACATTGACTGCGGCGTTAGCTGAGCCTGATCCCTTGAGTACTTAACCAGCACTTGAAGTTGTAAATTCGTTAAAATATTTCTGACGGCTTTGTGTCCTCAGGTCCTTTTGCCTAACCCAAAATTACTTACTTAATTTTAAAAATTCACAATTATGTTATGGACTGCTATATGTTTGATATTCAATCAAGTATTGGTAGATTTTAGGAACCACTGTTTAATCAAATCATGTTACGTTTTACCCTCAGAACATATTTCTTTTCATGAAACATCTGTTCCAGTCCCTTGACCCACAAGTAGAACAAATGTGACTCGCAATTTTAGGCCAATTCATTTCAGGGTTGTGGTCCTAGAACCGCAAAAATAGGTACTTACTTTGACTGATTATTTGGCGCCATAGCAAACTGTGGACGGTAGACGATTGTTGAGCACAATGAGTGGCCTATTGGCTAATACTATTTTTATCTGAGCATCGGAAAACAAATTGAACCATATCGTCATAGCTTTTGTTAATTGATAGCAGTTGCTTAACCATGTGAGAGGCTTGCGGGGGTTAACAGTTTCTTACATAAGCACAAACCGAAACGTTGGAGGCCTAGATTGAACACAGTCAATCTGCCCAGCCTCAATTACATTGGGGTCGGCTTCCAGCCAAACTGGACGCACCTTACATGGAGTGACTGCCTCTTTGACCTCCACAACCCGGACACTGGATAACACGATATCTCGTGGTATGACTGATTGTCAGATTTCCAGGCCGTAACCATTGTTATAGATCTTAATTTGACAACCGGGACCGACGGCTTAACGTGCTCTCTGTGGCCCGGAAGGGTCTCGATATGAAATTATGGTCACCCATCCACAGACCAACCGCGGCAACCGCAGCTTAACCTTGGTCGATCTATCTCTGCGGCTGTTACTTAGCAACGAGCCCCTCCCCTAGTTTGAATACAAAATGTCACAATGACTTCTAGATGGCATTTTGTCTCCTCATCGCCGGTTACCGAAACAAATATTTTCTTTAAGTTATTATTTTCAAACGATATTATGTTAAAATTATTCTAGCGACAATTTTTTGCGCTGAACTTTCATCTATTGAATTAACAAAAACCCAAGCCGGACCATCTAAAAAAGATCTGAATCGGAGCTAACGCTACATTCCACTAAAAGCATTTTGCGTCAGCATAAACGTGGCTTTTTGCTCGCGGGCCGAATTTAAATTGTAAGTGAATAATACTGGTAGCGTTTAAATCGTAAGCATTAGCTCCAAAAAACACTTGTGTTGTTAACTGTACATTACTTATTGATAAATGAAAGTGTATAACATAAAATAACATAGTTCACGCCTGTATTCCCCGAAGGTGTAGAAAGAGGTGTACACCTCTCTCAATATTTTCACTTACTGACATTTAGAAATAGATCGAAGCTCCGTCTCAAACCTAAGCCAGTTACCATTTTTACTCCTTTTATCCAATTAGGTCGTACAAAAGGTAGTAAACAGACAGCACTAAATGTACGTACCCTCGTTATTAAAGCCACAACTGTGGTTTTAATGTTGTGACGTGCACACCAGCTGACCCCGACTAAAATTAACAAGAAACTGAATAGTGGAATAAATATTCCTTCATTTGGTAAAAGCAATTAAGTACCTGAATGGTATAGATTTAGTGTGTGGTGTTGTTAAATTACATAATTTTCTTTTACAAAAAGAGCCTGTATCTATAAAAAGAAAACATTAAAATGACATCAAGCCACTAGTTGGAATATGGGGCATTTGCGATTGTGATCGTCACCAACAAATTAGAGACATAATCTTAACTAAAATAGTCTCACGTCTTTATTCATCAAATAACGTTTTTCAGTGTACGAAATTCATATCAATTCCCTAATGACAAGATTCTAATTTGAACGGAGCGCTTATTCATAACTACATAGCACAATAATAGATACGATCGGGGTTTGAACCTGCGACCCATAACAGTTCGTGTCATCCCTCTGCTTCTCCAAAACTGAGTTACCGTGTCGTAGTTCGATACTATTAAATTTCAAGCTTCTTTGAGGAGACGCCTGGCGATATCTATTTAGCAATCATTACAAAACATGTTTAAAAATATAATTATACACAACTACATACTCAGAAGTATCTGGTACTTAATCTTACATACCTGATAAAACAATGTTTACATTTCAATTTACAATTCATTTCTCCATTAATTCAAATTGCCATCCATATTTGTATGACTGGTATTACTGTAAAACTTCTTAAAATGCAAGTAATATTAAATAAAGTCAAATCTTATTTGATGCCAAGTAATGTTGATTAATTCATTAGAAACAAAGTTAGTATATCCAAACTTTGACGGCATTGAAATATCATGACAGTATTTTAATTAACGTAAGTTACCAAAAATTAATGAAATATTATTCATTTTAAACATACCATAGCTTCACACCTATATTCCCCGAAGGGTCAGACAGAAGTGCACAACTATACATAATCAGTAATATGTAGTATCGTCTCATAAAAACTGTCTTGTAACTAAAGTACTTAATATTATGTTCAATGTAATAAAGGAAATTGCAAAATTGATTTCACCACGTATATTTCTACGTTTAGTGTTTATAGTCACAGGGAACAAATATTTATATGCCGGCCAAATGTAAGTGTGTAGGTATTATCTATGTTAGAGTTTACAAAATATATTTAACAATATGGTAACAACAAATGCCAATGCGGAGCTATGGCGACGTGACGGCACAATCATTAAGCTGTACGCTTGTACGCAAGTGGATAAAATGAAAAGGAACCTGATATTTGATAACTCACATTAAATTATGTTCATCATACTGTTTAGAATAAATTTGGATTGGTGGAGGTTGTCACGTACTGTACAGCCCCCATTTGCAATTGTTCACATCTTTCCTGTCCATCCAAGGTTTGTCTGGTAGATATCGCTGTTAGCGATAAGAACGCCATTGTACCCTTAATTAATAATTGTTTTTTTGTAAATGTTACTCTAATGGTGTACAATAAAGATTATCTACCCATCTTCCCAATAATGATGGTCCAAGTATATTGCTATAAAGCAAAAAAACAGCTAAGTACATTAATCGATATTGAAATTGCTTTGTAAAACTAAAAAAACATACACTTTAGGGTCTAAGGGTCATCGACGCTGAATAGACACTAAAGTGTGTGCTTCTGTACACCGCGACGATTTTGGTAGGCTAACGGTTTCCCCTGTGACGTGCCATAGGCATAGCATAAAGTGGGCACTGGTTTGATCAACCCGAGTTAACGTTACCCCCTCAAGTGCTGTAACGGCCGTGTGGTTTTAGTCGGTAGGGCTCCGACATATCCCTCGCCATTAGGTAGAGGGCATCCATGAGGATTTCCACAGGATAATAAAAAAAAGGTACAAGCTCAATACCTTCAAAGTATACATACCTACCAGAAATAATAGATATAAGTACGTATATATCAAAGCTAAAAAAATTAATCAAAGACTTGATTACTTTATAACATGGAAAATAAAATATTTGTCTAGACGGCTTCATCCATTTTATTATTTCTGATTTCAGTGTTAATTTTAAACTTATGTCCACTTAAATTCATAAAATTATAGTCCAATACTTTCATAAATGTATGTGTCCGAAAGTCATAGAAATGATAGAAACAGATAAAAAGAAAATACATCACGACCCTCAGTCCACCTTGATAAAGTCAACGTATTATGTTAGGTTCTGAAATAAAGTCTCGAACTAAATTTGGTCGGTTTATTACCATAATTTATTCATTCTCAGCCTGTTTATGGCCAAAAGACAAAATGTTTCGTGAGGTTTACAAAACGCCGCGGTTACTACAAAAGGGAGCATTATTATCATACAAAAGCGATTAAACTAAAGTGACGGTTGAGATTTTATATACCTACTTTTATAGAAAAACGATTTGTATCGCAATTATTAGGCAAAGGACTATTTTGGCGATAACTGTAGTTAGGGGTCTAACATTACCACATGTCACAACAAAACGAAATATACACATCGCATAATCTTTATTTGAACTTTTATACATAGTCTATCTATTTTGAAAAATATCATCATTGTATATTTTATAAAGCAATTATTGTATAAAGCAAGCGCTCCTACAGTAAATTTTTTTTTTGCAAAAGTATTTGATTAATTACATAATTAATTTGCAGCTATTTGCTAAGATGTTTTTATAATAAACAAATCTGAAACGTTTTCTAATTATAAGTAACGTATCTGCTAAAGTAATTAGTCTCTTCATATATGCATAGTTAGTGAAGGATCCTAAACTAACATGCCCGGGGCCACGTTTCTGTATGGTATACTTCTGGTATTTCTCCTGTAATAGCGCTTTTCTATCTTGAAGAGTGTAGAGATAATGTTGCTATCAACTTATGATAAATTGCATCATAAGTCTAACAAAAAAAAAACTTAGCCTCTGCAGCTGTTCGCGCCCACAATAATTAACCAAAATTTCCTGAGTTTAAGTTTCATAGCTCTCAAATCAAGAGAACGCGTCCGGAATAAATTAATACGAAATTAATTCAATAGGGAGCTACTGGTGTAACTTATGGTAATTTACTTTACCCATATCAAAATATATAATGAGCAATATGCATAAGAGGTAAAGATTAAGATAGCGCTGCGTCAGAATCAACAATTTGATGACGGAAATTGTTTGCAAATTGTATAGTATACACATATTACATGAATTGTAAACTATATTCCCCTTTTTTATATTCCCCTGGTAAATAACCGAAAATTTAAGTCATCTTAAAATGTTAATATTTTATATCCGTGTTATTATAACGGATTACCGTTCATTTTACCCAGTGTTTACCGAACCTATACTATTATTTACCCAAATTATTTCCATTAATTATTACACTTCCAGGTAACGCTCCTTTCGTACTAAACATGTAATAAATGAAATTTTAATTGAAGTTGGTGTTACTTGACTTGATACCGGTTTTCGTGTTATTATGCTATTTTGTAGTAAATATGTGCAGCTATATTATAACAAACTAATTGTACATTATCGGCTATTGGAAACAGTGTAGCTCCAATACGAAATTAACGCACTTGCGCCTCCTCTGGTGTTGCGGGTGTCCATGGGCGGCGGTAATCGCTTACCATCAGGCGAGCCGTCTGCTCATTTGCCCCCTATAACATAAAAAAAGGGGAATTTAATTTCCTTTCACTCCTTCACCCGACTATTGTATAAACATAATTATTTTGAGTTAAACGTTGTTGATGAATATTTTATACATGAACCTCGTTAAAGTCAACTTTCATCCAGTGTAGAGCTAGCTCACTGAACAACAAAGTCGATTCCAAAACTCGTTATCCACACAATAGACTTTTAGTAGTCTGCTCCACAAATTATAAATCAACACCACAGCCGTAGTGTTGGCGAGTACGTTATGAAAACATACATTCCTCGATTGTCTGCGTTCTCTGCATACCGTCAGCATAATCCTTCTATTATAGGCAATTAGACCTGGTAAGGTATTAGAAGCGACAACTTGATGACTTGCTAGCGATTTATTGGTGAATCAATTGATTAGGTTGGAGTGTTTCTATAGTAACATTGCAGTGATCAATGTATAGTTATACTGCAGTTCGATTAAATTCTTGTTGGTAAAATGTTTAACGTTGTGGTAGCATGAATGCAGATGCCAAGCCTTAACTCGAGGCAACCACTACTCTATAAAGCCTGTATCATAACTGTAACGCCAAAGGGAAAACAAACAAATTGTTTGAACGAGCTAATCTTGTTTCGGTTATGAAAAGTCATGCATACTGATGCTGTAGCAACAAGGTAAATGTAAATCGCATACACACGTGATAGTCGACCTTGTGTCTCTTACTATATGATAACCACAGTCTTCATCTTAATGTAGTTGGGAGCCATCCTAATATTAAGGGTTGTTCAAGTCGCCCGTACGACTCGGACTCGGCTTAGCAACTGATACTCATTAACAACATCCGGGACCTACAGTTTACCGTACGCTCCGAAGTATATACCTACCACATAATCACAAAGAAATATGATTTTGTTAGATTAAAATAATAAGACGTTAATAAATAAATATTAACTATAATTAATAATAATTATTATTATTAACAGACTAATGTTTTTATTTTATAACGCTATGTCACCTCCCCGTACCGCCTTCGTTGTAGTTAAAGCAAATACCAGCATTGTAATACCAGCTGTACTAACTGCATAGTGTAAAGGTATTTGTATCAACCGGCTTGCAAATAATTTGCTTTCAATCGAATGGTTCAGTGGAATTCCACAAGGTACGAAAACGATACAGGATATAGGTTAACAGATAAATCTTCAAAAAGCATTAACGCATGCATAGCGTACTCTAAAGTTATGAACTTTTGTGGAAAATGAATACGGTCGCGAGCAGGATTCGATATTTTTCCGGGAGGCCCAGGTTCGAATCCTGCTCGCGACCGTATTCTTTTTCCACAAAAGTCAATAACTTTAGGATATAGGTTTATTTAGTTATATTCTTCAAAACTACTAATTATACAAAGATAAAGATAGAGTATTAAAAAATATTAACCTTCTTGATTTATTAAAAAGAATTGGCAAAGATGAACATGAACAAGACATTACGACGCGTCAGTATTACCTATTTATTTCATAATCTTGAGATAAGCACGTGTCGCTATATGGGTTTCTGCGTAATACAAGAAACTCCTACACATAAAAAAATATTATTTCACACAGTAATACCCTGTACATAGTACTACATACACTAAATATGGTAAAAACCTTTTCACGTTGTGAACATACATATAATTTCAGAACATACGTTGATAAATATGGTTTGCGCGCCACTAAGGTGGCACAAACATTGCGAGTGTTAGTGACAATCAAAAGTGAGATTACCATGAGGTAGATCAGACGCGCATGTGTGAGTGAGGAGGATACGAGACTAGTGCGAGGCGAGCAATGACAGTGGAGATAATAGGTAACTAGGGCCCCGATAAATATGTATTAAAAATTACTAAATATATATGTACTAGCTGTGCCCCGTAAACGTTGTTCTGTCATATAAATTTTCTAGATAAAGCCACCTTTATCACCTAGGGTTATAAAAAATAGCCTACGACCTATTTTCAGACCTACCAAATATGCACACAAAAAAATAACATAAAAATCGGTCAAGCCGTTTCGGTTTTATATATTATTATCGGCCGTTTTTATATATGAGAAGATTTGAAGAAGAAGATAATAAGGACAAAATAGCAAAAATCTTTAAGCCTAACTATTATTTTTTGAGATGATGTTAAATAAGCTCTTTTTTCTGTATTGGCGGTAATAAATTCGTGCCATAACTTCAGCTTTACTTTGTAGCTTTCTTTGTTAATTAATCTTTATGTATCTTGTCCACTATCTTTCTATTTCTTTAATCTATGAGGTTATTTGTAGTTCTATATATACCAATGTGAAAATCTGTAACACCTAAGAAAATTTGATCTCTTTCTCATTAATTTCAAGGACAACAAATTACACGTCAAAATAAATTCATCTCACACGAATATTTGAAAACCTGGGAATATTAGCAGATACTTCCAAAGCAGTTGTTCAACATGCCACAACACTAATTAATCCAACTTGTAATGAGAGAGGCCACATCGAACCAAACACAAATAAATTAACGGTTGAAGTTTCATTTCCCTCAGCCTTCTGTTGAATAAATTCCTCATTTATTCATTCCGCGTTTGCGCTTCAGTAACTGTTGATAAAATGAAAAACAAAATGTGATATCACGAATGCTGCTGTGTAATTAAATAAATTGGGATGGATTTGCGGTCAGAGCGCCTGGAGTATTTATCCGGGAGGCGCAGGTTTGAAGCCTGGTCACAACCGTATTCTTTTTCCACAAAAAAATATATATAAGAGTACGCATGCGCTAATGCTTTTCAAAAACAGGCTTTCAAAAACAGTAAATACGTCGACTGACGTAACAGCTTACCGTGGCCATTTTTCACCGCTTAAAGTATGTTTTGAGGAAATTCCACTGAAAAAGTAAACAGTATTTATGGCGCCAAAGCGATGCGTAAGGGCCATTTGTAAGCTTACTCGTATGTAGACTGATACTTGTAGACCATATTTTATAAAGCTTAAATTATTGACATTGACATAATATGCATAAATTTTAAAAATTTATTTGTAAAAGTCCCCAGTTTTTCATCAAACAAAAACGTTTACACACTTGCCTAAACCGATTCTCAACGAATCTCATCACAACCTATTTAAAAGCAGAGTAAAGCAGCTGGAATACCTATCTGACAAATTATAGTAATTTTCTGAGCCATTCTAAATATCTATTATCCATTAATCTTCTGTAAAAATCATTCTCTTTTTTCGTTAAGTGTTTTGTTTTATCTGTATGAATAATTGAACGTGTAACTGCAACGATACATTATAAAAAAAAAATGTATTAAAAAAAAATCATGTACTCACCACCTATTACATGGGACTTTTTTTTATGTAATAGGGGGCAACCGAGCAGACGGCTTGCCTGATGGTAAGCGATTACCGCCACCCATGGACCCCGCAACCCCAGAGGAGTCGCAAGTGCGTTGCCGGCCTTTTAAAGGGTTTGGGCCTTCGGTACCCTCACTCACTCGTCGAAACACAACGCAAGCGTTGTTTCACGCCGGTTTTCTGTGAGGCCGTGGTATCAATCCGGTCGAGCCGGCCCATTCGTGCCGAAGCATGGCTCTCCCACGGTGAAAATTACATAATAACAGCATTGGTGAAATGTGGGTGTACAACTATGTAAACCTCTACCTACCCCTTCGGAAAATACAGGCTATATATGTAAAAATGCTATGCAGAAATATCTGTCTAATATGTGAAACAGTACATGTAAAAACTTCGGAGATGCAAAAAAAGAACAATTTTAATATCTATTTCCATTTAATTCTGTGATAGTTATGTTTTGTTTCAGGTAGGTACACTCATCGAAAGCGGTGTCTCTCTGTCGTAATTGTCTAGATATTCAAATTCATACAATATAAATAATAAAATTAGGAATAAATTTAAACGTAGGTACTTGATATCTAGTGACTGTCGTAATAGATTATTACAGCGTATCGTTTACTAAATCAAGTGTTTTAAGCATTCTCATAAGTTGTGGCCCGTAATATCTTTGTTCGTATTTTAGACGTAAATACGACACTTTGCTGTCACAAAGATCTGAAACAAATATTTTTAAATCACATTAAAATAACAGAAGCTTCGCATTCTGTCAAAAATAAATACAAAATCAAAAATAAAACGAGGTTTTTATGAAAATAAATAAACGGATAACTGGCGCATTTCATTTCACCAGACGATGTTATACGTCATAGTTATGTACCTATTGTTAATCGTAGTCGAGATGCTGCCACATGGTTAGTAATGTTACGATCAGGACGCATTGCAGCGTATTTCAATAGTATACTATAGAAGTAAATTAATATAATATAGTACGACTACGGTTGGATATGCGGCAATGCTCTGCTTATTTCCGTTGTCATTTCCGTTAGTGTTAGTATACCAATATTTTTTATATTTATACTTAAACACATATTGGTAATAACTTTTCTATTATTATTTACTGCTGTACATATTCTTAACAGAACTGTACACACAATGCGCCTTACAACAATGACAATTTATGGCTAGCTTAACTAAATAATGAGCATGCGATGTAATTACATAATAATTAACAAATGTTCGACGTGATTCTTCAAATTGGCATAACTTTTTTATTTATGTACCGATTGTCATGAAACAATCATTTAATGTCAAGTGAAGCTTACCGCAACGTAGTAGTGAAAACCACATCTAAATCGGATAAACCGTTTCTGAGATTAGCGTGCACAACGCACAGACAAACAGACAAATATAAAAAATTCTAACAATCATTGTTTTGGGTGCTATTTGCGTTGATAAAGGCCCCATTAATATTTATTCTAATTAAAAAATTAAATGTACAGACAGCGATCCGTTACATTTTTATTATATGTATTGATGATTGATGATGATTAACTACATAATTTTATTATCAACGTAGTTTGTGTCAGGTATTCAATTTTATAAGGGACTCGACGATGCATCATTTATATCCAAAAGTAATAAGAAAATATGGAGCTGACCACCTACATGTCCATCTCCAGCAATGCATCATATCGCCTGACAATCGAAGCCACAATATTACATCATCCATCATCTACTTCTCCCAACTATTTTCATCTCCTTGATTCGAGCAATAATTAATTATTTTTGTCCCACTCATCTCTGTCAAAGGAAGTCACCGCTATGTGTTATTTTTTGCTGACAAAGTAATATTTTCATTTTGTCAGTTTTGTGACAGATTACCATTTCTGGTCTCGAGTCTGGTCGTTCAAACGACCCTTCAATTAGAAACGCCTGAGATTCTCAGAAACCCAGATAGAAGATTAACATAAACACGTATATGCAAATCCAATATTTCAGTCATAATAAAAAGTACTGTCAATTTTCCTAGCCTTTTCCCAATTACATTGGGGTCGGCTTCCAGTCAAACCGGATGCAGCTTATTGCCAGTATTTTACATGGAGCGACTACCTATCTGGCGTCCATAAACCAGTTACTAGGTGACACGATATCGCGTGGTATGACTGGTTGTCAGACTTTCAGGCCTCTGACTACCGTAACGGCTGTCATAGATATTAATTTGACAACCGGATAATAACTGGATAAAAGAGAAGAATTGCACATTTCAATAATTAATTATCTCTTACATCCATTAAGGTTTAACACGTTAACAACCTTCCTCATTCAGTTTGCTCCCCCGGGGTGCTGGGGTAAGCGGTGCGCACATATATTTCCAATTTAATACCTTCGCTAATGTAGCGATGAAAGATAATATTGAGGGCATTATTATGACATGAACTGACGTACATTTTAGGCTTCTAGGGTTTAGAGAAAATACAATATATAGCTGTAATAATGGCATGTGTCGTAACCAAACAGTTAGACTAATAAGAAAGAAAGCAAAACTTCTACTGACATTATTTTTACACTCAAGTCTTCATATGCATATTTGACTTGACACTCCAAGTATGAAACTCAGCTAATATCAAAATGCGTAAAAGCATGCACGGTCCATGCAATCACATATTTCACAGGCTACAGTCAAAGCCTTTGACGGGCCTTCTTTTAATCATTCCCGCAAAATTGGAAGGTCCAGCTTTGATTTGAAAATGTACATATTGAAGTATGCAACGAATAATGAAATAATAATTTCATCTAAAACTAAAAAGACAACTAGTTTTTTTTTTATTTAACGTTATTGCAAACATTATTAAATATTCCGTTAAAAGAAAATAATATTTTTGTTTTTTAGTTTGTTTCGGGAGTTCTGTACTTGGAAAATAATAAAAAAAACTATACCAAATTTTTTGAATGTTAATTTTTAATTTTTTGGTCTCCTGCTGGTTCTTAGCATTCTTAATTTTAGTTTTTATAATTGGTTTAATTGTATGTGTTTTCTATTTACGAGTCCAAAACAAATATTTTCTTTCTTTCTTTCATAATACAATATATTACTTTTCCTATAATTTGGTTCAGTTACAACCCTACCCACTACATTGTTGTCACGTACTATGAATTTCTTCCTGTATTGTGGGCGTGTTTACAGACATACAATCTCAAAAGCACACATACACCCAGACCCCGCGCAATTATCTATAAATCGTGCAAATATTTGCAGGATTCAAATCTGCGACACGTGGCGCAGCAGTCGGTAGCTCGACCACTGCGCCAACCGCGCTGACATGCTACTTGCAA
Source organism: Xylocampa areola (assembly GCA_935421205.1). Lineage (NCBI taxonomy): Eukaryota > Metazoa > Arthropoda > Insecta > Lepidoptera > Noctuidae > Xylocampa > Xylocampa areola. The sequence continues at coordinate 5,799,638 of OW285217.1, read as the reverse complement.
CTTATATTATTAGTACGAAGAATTTTTTCGCAGCATCTTCCATCAGAGTTCACTAAGTAGGCACCAAGTTAGTGCCACTAATGGCCAGGTTGAAACAATATTCTTTTAAAGTACGTGCAGCTTTCCTGGCGGCTGCATCTGAGTCTGAAATTGTGGCGCAATTTTATGAAAAAGAACGTACGACGTACCTCGATATAAAAATAAAGACTAACTATAATGCATTTTTTTTTTGAAATGTTTTGTTCTGAGGTTAATAACATTAAAACTTCACCCAAAATTATCTACACTTTTAAATTAATGCTTGTAATTTTACACTATAAACACTTATTAGATGTTTGAAAATATATTTGAATGACTTAAAAAGGTTAACGAAATTTCCATTCATGCCAATTAAGCTTCGCTAATCGAAACGCTCAATGAAATCCTAATAAACGCAGAGCTAGCTGTATTAGTTCATGTAATGAGAAGACGAAGGCTCATAATAAAAGGTCTTCAGTAATCTGTGCGTGACGCACGGAATACTAATCGGTAGATATTTGAGGTCCAGACTAAATACTCCATAGAGATCGGTATATTAATTAGAGGTTTTTTTATTATTACTTCTTTTTTAGCAGTCTGATTAATGTGGCTATGTTATAGCTATAGTTAGATTGTTTAATACTTAGTGCATAAGGGTAAGGGTAATTTTCGATTACTAATATAAAACTCAAGATAAATCTTTGAAAAGCATTAACGCATGCTTAGCGAACTTTAAATCTTCCATATTTTAACACGTCTTACGGCGACGTCATTGCAATCAATTCAGTACCTATACACGTGACCGAAGAATTCGCGGTGGTGAGCAGAGGTCGAGAGGGCTTAGTGGTCAGAACGCCTGGAGTATTTATCCGGGAGGCGCAGGTTCGAATCCTGTTCGTGACCGTATTCTTTTTCCATTTAATATTGTAACTTTAATATAAAACTTTTTATTAATGATGCGGTAAAATGACATCATTTTTCATAACGTGAGTAATACATTTTACTCACCTAGTGAACAAACTGTGTATGTGAACAATTTATTATACAGTGGCCTCCATGTAAGATAATATAGCGCTCATTGGTAACAAAGCTATACTGCAGTAACTCGTTTAAGTAAGTTCTAAGGCATCACTATCTAGGTAAACTAGCTCTGAGGTAAGTAGGAAAACTAGTTTACGGTACCTATTAAGATGCACACATTCAAAATAGTTTATAGATGGTTCATAACTTGCTTGTTATGGAAACTTTCGATACTGTGCCGCCACATTAATGTTTGAGATCACTGCGAACAGTGGGGTTACTCTTGAAACTAATACAATTCCAATATTAAATAGACGCCTTAAAACAACTTTAAATTTTAAGATAAATTTACCTACATTACAGTTGCCTCAATTTCAAAGCATGCTGTCTTCATAATATCCCGAATCTATACTATATATTTTGTCATTTTGGCATTTAAAAGTACGAACTGACATATTTCCAATCTCAATCGAGCGGAATTATTTTAAAGAGTAAGCCTCGGAGCGTAATCGTTATACTATATCTCGCTTTGTTTTAATTAACAGTATATTATTCTAACAATGGTAATGGTTCTTTCAATTTAAGTTTAGATTACAATACAAAAAATAGTGACAAAATCATTTTAAATGGTATTTTATGTAGGTAGAGCCGTGATTCCTCGCCTTCCTTCGTTCATTACAGCAACAATAGCACGAGATAGCGTCGTTACTGTGACTCACATTGTTCGCAGTGTGGCGTAAACGTAGCTGTATCTGATAACGTGTTGCCTTTGCCACCCTAGTACTTTATTCTGGAAGCTTTCATTGAAATCTACAAGGGGCTTAAGGAAGACTTTAGGGATATTATATGTTCACTCACAATATACAGTCGCTTTTATTTATATACGAGTACATTATCCGCAAAGCTACCGTACACGCTATCAGTTTTCTCATTATAATTAATTCTGTACTCATCAATGTTCATCAATATCAAAGCTGAGACGATCCCTATCAGCTGTTATAGTAGTTATACAATCAATGTAAGTATTTCTGAATTTGATTGAACAGTAACTATGACATAAATTTAATCGAATAATCTGCTGCACAGTGAATGACAGAATAAGCGATAATATATGTCATAAAGGGCTGTCATAGCGAGATTTATGGTGAACTGCCCACCAGCTGCAAATCGAAAAAAAATAAAACATTACATGTCTGTCTTCTAATGTACCCTTGTAGCAATTCAAGACGCTTTTCATTATTTTTCTACGGTTATCAATCACGTGCATTCTGCGCGGTGGCATGCGATGCGGTGCAGCGCCAGTTTGACTCACAACATCGCCGCGAGCTCAGCTCATGACTAAGGGCAACGCTCGAGTTAAAAACTAGTCGGGCAATCCCGAAGAATGCACGTGAGTGATAATCGTTGAACAATAATTAATATGAATGTGTCACACGAAACTTATTATACAAAAATTCAAGACGCTATTTTGTTTGAATTCAATAATTTATTTGAGAAGGCTTATGACATTGTTAAACTAATCTTTGACGGCGTAAATGATTATGAATAAATAAATTACTTTTCTGCATCCTTATAACAAAAAATCTAATGAAATGTACGAGCTATGTACTTTTAAATTTACCTAAAAAACTGTTTACAACCAATTTCGGTCAATTTTCTTAACATCTATATTTCATCGAACGTTCTCTTTTTCAAATTTGCAAAATGTCATCGCTATCGCTATTTTATTCGAACATACCGACCTAAAGCTTTTTCCTATTCTATTCACCCCAAAAATTGCGTAGATACTAAATAAAATTTTAATGGTTTTTTACCCGAAAATACTTTTATATTGAGCTGGTAAATTTCACACACATTTCATGGGTATATATAGCCAGCGAATATAAATGTATAAAATCAAACGCGATATATCCTGTACATAAAAAGGAAGCTTGTTCATGTTTCAGAATTGTTAGCAATGTACCATATTGCCATATTTTGAGCAGTAACAAAAATATTTGTATTCCCTGTGATTGTACAATATTGCGTTTGATATTTACTTGTATATCCAAGATAAATCTTTCAAAAGCATTAACACATGCTTAGCAAACTCTAAAGTTACAATATTAAATGGAAAAAGAAATTTAATAATGTAACTTTAGAGTGTGGTAAGCATGCGTTAAAGATTTATCTTAAATTGTTGAGATAATTGCATTCTTTACGACATTGTATTAACTGCAGAGTTAGTCGTGTCGGTTCGGTCACCTGTATAGGTCTTACTTGTATATGTTAACGGAAAATCCAATATAACAATCAGTTAACCACTGAAATACATTTATTCAACTATCATATTTTTACTTAACTCACCAAACAATTGAGCCATTGACGAAGGTTGTTCAGTTCCCAGTGACGATGTCCTTTCTTTGTTATAGATATGTTTAACTTCTCGGAAGCGTACACTGCCAGGAAATGATAATAAACTATCCTAAATGTCGGGTAGGAGAATGGTTGAGCGATCACAAGGGACAAATGGTTTGGTATATATGTAAAATTTAAGTTATTGAGGCCTTGAAGTGACGGCATGGTTTTGCTCACGCGGCAGTACATTATTAAAGTATTCTTCTGTATCATTAATATTCCACATTGTGTCGAAGATTATGCCTAAAAGTATTTTTTATTTAATTAAATATATTATATACATGTAGGTATACACAAACTACCTAAACAAAATACTTATAATATATAAAGGTAATCACTCAACATATACTATACCTATTACTTGCTCAAAACACACTCACTAACATGCACACGCACGCGCACACGCACACACACTCAATCACGAACACACAAACGCACACACGCACACAAGCACACAGATACACACAATACATGTAACAATAATCATCTACTTGTTTATCTATTCTTTTATGCTTTACTAAACTCTCAATTATTTTTTAAATATATATTTGTGTACTTCGTTATTGGCGTACTGTTTAAGGTTTATGTCTGTTTATATATTGTAAGCTGTGAAGTTACCAATAAATAAATAAATAAATAATATATATATAATACGTCGAAAAATTCATCCGCATTGCCATCAACTGGTAACGTGCCCAAAAGGCTAAGACTTATTCCTAAATGTCAAAGATATCTCGTATCAGCCCCAACTTTACGTCGTCATGGCAGATATTAAAGTAGTCCATGATGGCTATAAATTTTCCGTTGAGTATCGACGTTTCTGGGCCAAGTTAAAATGTAAGACGTCCAAGTTTCAGAGACAATATCTATCGGAGAGCGCTTCTCTTGCATATAACCGATCTACTACAGTGTTTAAATGAGTGGTAAACACTCCGACTGGAACGCTTAACCATTAAATACTGTAACATTTGAGAGAGTACTAGAACTCTGTTGTCCAACAATTTGCGTCTGGCCTGGTTGGCTAAGTAATGTGTTAATTTTGCGTTCACTATTTAACCAGAAGGCTTGAATTTTTGTAATGAACTGCGGCCTATTTTGATTTGTCTATGACTTTTTGCTAGGGTGAATGAATGAATGAATGAATGAATGAACAAATTAAAGCATTTATTGGTTTGAACACATCATACAAAATAATTAAACCCACCAAACTGTGTGTCACCGTAATCGTGTTAGTCTAATATTTTTTAGCTTTCTCAGAATAACTGTTAAGATGATATTTGAATTTGAAATATTACTCCGTGATTTTTAAGTCAATGTTACTATTTCTAGTATAGGTTTGACTAGATCTAAACTAATCAACCAGTTCTTAATACACCACAGAACTGTACGAATTAAGGAATAAACCCGGGTGAATAATGAATGATAACATCCGACAGCTGATTAATACAGGAAAGTGGTTTGAAAACCTTTTTTACCCAACTGACCCAGAAGGAGGGTTATATTTTTATAAAATCACTTACAATTGGAATTAGTTCCGGTCAAAGGCTCCGCTCGAAAGAGCGGGTTGTTACGAACGAAAGTATTAAATTTTATACGTTGGTTTAATTTAATCTTCATGGGTTTAAATATTCCTGGCAGTTATTCGATGGCTTTGTAAACAGTAAACGGTAAATTCAAATTAAATTAATAATTGCGATGAACTCGTTACCAATTTGGGTTGAGCTGAGGTGAATTAGCTCGTTTAATGCGAATTTAAATACGGTCGAGTTTTGTTAGTTAGTTAGTAGCTTAGTCGTCAGAGCTCCTGAAGTAATTATCCGAGAGGCACAGGTTTGAATCATGCTCACGAACGTATTGTCCCTTTTTCCATTTAAAATTATAACTTTAATAGGAATTTAATAAAATTTACTTTACTTTATGTCTTTATAATTATTCCAAGCAATACTACATAATACGAAATATAATACGAAGGTTCTTTTCTGTGAAACACGAAGTAAAGGAGAATTAACGAATAAAGAGTTTGTTTTGAAAACCGCGACTTGTTTATGCATAATGCATGTCTTGAGACTGTTGAATATTATCGTGATTTCAAATTCGCATTGCTTTGGATATAAACAATAGACTTAACTCACAGTTCACAGCTTCTGCTCCGCGTGGAAAAAGAGACGGAAATGTTCGTGAGTTCTTAAAAGCTATTTTGTGTAAGGGGTTGAAAATATTAATTAGGTTTCCTTTCGTTTTTTTTTTGCGTATCTTTACCCTTATTACGTAATTCGTATTCACTGCACGACAAATTTTGTTAATATCTTGATCAATATCTATCGGTTGTTATTTGATATGATATTGTAGCGCTGACGTCATAGCGTAGCGGCTACACAGACTACGTTAGCATCGTAGTAGCAGTTTAATCTTAGAAGTTAATTCTTAATCTCATTATTCAGTCGATTTTTAAGATAAGTGTCTTCATAATAATAAATATAAATATGCTTTGTTCTAATATCAATAACTTTTTTCTATATTTTTTTGAAATGCGTTGCCCCTCTCTTCGATTCTTTTTCTGTATCGTGGGTGCGTTTACAGACATATAATCTCACAAGCACACACACCCAGATCCGGAACAATTATCTGTAGATCATATATGCTCCCTACAGGAATCGAACCTGTGGCACTAGACGCAGCAGCCGGTCTTTCGACCACTGCGCCTACTGCGAGCATAACCAAAGCACGTTGGTATTACTGTCGGGCACCCACACATCACAAGCCTTCTATGTTAGTGACCGACGCGGTAACCTAACGTAATATTTTGAACTATAATCTTATAAATCATATATAATTATATTTTTTAATACATATTTTTCAAAGAAAAATTGAAAAAATAATGGCCAAGAACGGGCCAAGTTAGTACAAGATAGTACAAGTAGTAGATCTGAAAATGATTGCTAGATAAATGTCGCCAGGCGTCTCCTTAAGACGAATAGAAAGAAGGTTGAAAATTTCAATGGGTAATAACGAGACAAGGTAGCTCGGTAGAGTGATAACCCGGAACGTATAATCTTATAATTATTTTAATTTGAAATCACTAGTTATCCATTTGTAGTTTCAATAGTTATTTACTGTTTATTAGATGATCATAAACACTTAGAAAGCATTTGAACCTATTAAGTCAGTTTAACCCTTGGGGTCAGCATTACATATTTCAATGTTTACCCTTTATTCATGTAAGTAGTACTGTGTTATTCTCCAAAGGGTACCGCTGTTACCTATTTTCTGACATGTTGATATTACGTTATTATATCATGAATAATTTTAGGCGTTTAGGAGAATTCGCTACTTTGAAACCTTCCTTAGTAACCATGCTTGTTAAATTTGTTTCTTTATTACAGAATCTCTCTTGTGGTTTTACGTAAACATGATCTTGAATTCTGTAGATTAAGGAGATTCTGTTTAGAATAATTATGAAAGATCTGTAGAATAACTCTTGTAAATAAATCCATTCAACTGACATTGGAAAAATATTAGTTCGTACGTTTAAATGCAAAAATGTCTTAAACATAATCAAAGTATCGGGAAAGTAATAAGCCAATATACTACAAAATTGAAATAACTATGATGTAGATAATTTATTTTAATATTTTACATTGTTTTAAGGTATTAACATTGGAATTTGATTTAAATAGGTGTTAGTTTGATAATGACACACATTATCAAACTAACACCTGTTTCCAAGTCCTCTCTTTACACTAAGCTAAAGCATTTAAACAGTTAGTTTACTATAGGACAGAGATTTTCAATTCAAACTATCCAATTATAAAGTGTCGTCGATTTGATCTGCAGACCGCCGCGAGCGACTCAGTGCAAAAGACAATCTGATGGTACACACAGAAATCCTTAATAGAAAAATGTTAACTGAAAAATGTAACATGTAAATTCTTTACATAAAACATAATGATGTTATATGGATTTAATCATTTTTCAAATTGTTGTAAAATATTAGGTGACCATTTCATAGGGGTCTCCACCCCTCGTCTCGGTATGAAATGATGGACACCCATCCACAGACCGACCGCGGCAAGCGCAGCATTGAGGTTAACCTCGATCTGTGCGGCTGTTATTTAGCCACGAGCCCATAATATTTTCTCACTATGTAAATAGTAAATGAGAAAATATTAGTTTTTTTAGCAAGTACATATTTTTTTAGTTATAGAATGAGAATTCTACACTCCGGTTTTTTTTTTATAATCATAATCATAATATTTATTTGCATTAAAACACGGTATAATAGGTGTTACAATAAAATGTAGTGCGTGGAATACATATTGGTATAATTATACTGTCAGAATATGATATATTACAAATTAAATTAAATTAAATATTAGTTTTTTTAGCAAGTACATATTTTTGTAGTTATTGAACGAGAATTTTATACTCCGGTTTTTTTTTACATAATCATAATCATAGTATTTATTTGCATTAAAACACGGTATAATAGGTGTTACAATAAAATATAGTGCGTGGAATACATATTGGTATAATTATACTGTCAGAATATGATATATTACAAACAACAATTTTAATACATACACTAAACATAAATGCCGCAGTGGCTCATAGTTATTAGTATGAAAGCATAATGTTCTGGAACAGTTTCTATGTGATACATAAGGCTTGGTGCGCGAAATTCAATTAACTTTCCATCTCACTATGCTTTCGTTTGAAATTTCGTGCAAATACACGCAATACCTTCATGGTGTTCTGAGGACACAAGATGAAGAAACGGCATTACGTCAATAAAGATGTGCGGCATTTAGGTAGATACTATAATTATGTATGTTTTTAGCATTTCCAAGATTAGAGAGTATGCTTCAATATTGTTTATATGTTATCCACGCGTTTTTAAGTGGGTAATTTTTTTGTATAAATTTCGTGAGGCGTATTCATATTAATTATCTTGACTCGCGACTTCGCCGTGGGCTCAGCTCATGACTAGGGCTCCCTTCAAGCTTGAAACTAGTCGAGCAATCCCGAAAAATGCACGTGAGTAGTAACCTGTGAATAATAATTAATAAGGTAATTAATTATATTTACAAAAAAGGAACAAATACTCACTTTCACGCGTCCACGTCCTCATTTCCTTATTATTATTGCCTTCAATCTGGCCATTATTAAGTTTGGTTATATTACAAGGAAGTGACATATTATAAGAAATTTATACGGACTTTTTCCTTATAAGCCCTTGGTGACATCAGATCACGGTTACAGACAAAATAGATATATGGGTATATACATATGAGACCATATTTTATTTTTTGTATGTCTACAAAATCAAGTACGTTCTGCTATGACAAATAAACTAGGTTTTCAATTCGCTGAAGTTCCCATTAAAGAAATCAAATTGTCCAAACTTTGTGACAATGAAATTTATCCGGCATTCGAGCTAGGTGAGATGCAACATGCGTTATTCACTGTCTCCTCCACCTGTGCCAATCTCTGTGAAGCCTCTTAACACCCGTTTACAAAGTATGAAGGCACTATAATGTTTTATTCTACCTCCTCGCACGTCTTGTAAATTCCTTTGAACTTTACAATCGAATAGGATTTGTGAGTATGGACTTATGTTCGTATTTACGGAGCAGTTAAAATAGCCTAAGAAGACACATTTATATGATAATGAGAAATATAACATAGATGTAGAATAACTAATTGTGTAAGCTAACTAGTGAAGGACTCTGTTTGAAAGTAACCCTATTATTTCGGCAGGAAACCTATGTAAAAACGACACGCGGCTACAAACAATATTCATATTTTTAATAATTAGAACACTTATATTTCAGACCTTCAATACGACCACCCAGTCGAGCTACATAGGCATAAATTCCGCGCGCAATTTCCTGCTTTCAACCAAATTTCAAACTAAAACTGCTCCGACCTTCGACGGCGTCAGAAGAAAAAAACTTTTTGTCGTGTGTTGAGTTTTTGGTCCGATATAAGACAACTTTGTTGGCGCGCTTCCAAGTGACGACACACATTCAACTTGCATGCGACCACTGGCTTCTCTTTGCGCTTTCATAAATAATGGTGGTACAATAATATTCTTAAAATATCCCTATAGCTTGCGTGTTTAAAATATAAAAATCTTTTTACGCTGATAAGACCTGATGTAACATGTAAAATGTATTAAAAAGCTGCGGTAATACAACATGACCTACTATTTTTGTAAAAAACCGTCGAAGATGTCATTCCTATTCTCATCTCCTAGTAATATTACTATTGGGAAATTTCACGTTGCAATTTTAGACAAAGAATCGATGGCAAGCTAGTCGCAGAGGCACATTCCACCGTCGCACTTCCCTGATTACTTTTCTAAACATCAAAGAAAATTTTTACTATTTTGTTGAGCTTTAAATTTTATACACAGCACTGCTTGGATGAATTTATAGGATCGACGTTTCTTAAACTACAGTTACACATACGATGGAAGTTACAAGGTTTTTTACTTAATTTAACAATATCTAACTATAAATACTTTCTATAATAATCCTATCTGTACATTTAATTTCTATCTTGCTGACCGGAACGTGTTTGTTGTAATTAATAATAATAATACTCCTTCCGACCATATTTCAGTCACGGCGGCTTATCTCTACGGAGCCTAGCCAAGTACGCAGGACATATATATGCAAACACACAGGTGCACTCCCTCTTCGTTCACTCTCATATTCCGATGGGACAGCAATCCGACACGACTGGAGAGGAATCAGGCGCCGGACCGATGGCTTTTACGTGCTCTCCGGAGCACGGGGGTGTCGCACTACCAACTTCCTGACTCCGGGTTGCTACTCAGAATTTCCTAACAGAAAAATCCAATACCACTTTGCCCGACTTTGGAATCGAACCCAGGTCCTCACGCTCAGCAGTGTCGTTCGCGATCGCTAGACCAACGAAGCAGTCAAATTGTCAGTGTATTTAATACCTATGGATCGACCCACATCAATTCTGAAGCACCGCTAATAAATAGAACGCATGAAAATTGATATTCCCCGTCAAAGCCACGATTTTCGAATTAACTGATCTAACAAGATTAACTTTATTAATTGTTCGTTATTTAAATGATGAGTGAGAGACAGGGTCGTATTTTATAGCGAAAATAGGGGTTTTTTCTAAAAGGTTCGCATAATTAGGAGACAAAAAATATTTAGAATAAAGTTAAACGGCTTACAACTAGGCTCATGGTACCAAAAAACTGACTACTTACTTTCGATTTTTTGGTGTTCGTCTCTTGAATACTAATTCTCTGATCATCTGTATGGTATGCGCAGTCTCTTGGTAGAAATACCATGTAGGAATGTTCCCGTGACGAAATAAATCCTTTTGCCGTTACGAACTCGCGTAACTACGAGTAAATGCGATGCTGTTTAGTGCGCAAAATGTTTCAAATATTCTGTAGAAGCAGATCAATGGGCCTGATGGAATCCCTCCTATTGTGTTGAAGATGTGTCGTCTTTTTCGGCTCTCTTACTATTCTGGCGTAGTCCCGATATCATGGAAGAAAGCATTGGTCCACCCGATTCCTAAAAAAGGCGACCGCTCAAATCCGTCCAACTATAGACCGATAGCCATAACCTCCCTTTTCTCGAAGATAATGGAGTCCATTATCAACTGCCAGCTCCTTCAATTTTTAGAGGATTATCAGTTGCTTAATGACCAGCAGTACGGTTTTCGTAAAGGTCCGTCGGCTGGTGAGCCGACACATCGTTGGGTACAGGCGATCGAGAGTAAGGGGGAAGCCTTGGCGGTCAGTTTGGACATGGCGAAGGCCTTCGATCGGGTCTGGCACAAACCGCTTCTTTCGAAGCTCCCTTCCTATGGGCTTCCCGAGAAATTATATTATTATTATTATTTAGTTGTTTTTCCTCGTTTTGAGAGCACCCCATTAACTGCCTCAGCCAATATTGGAATATTAGGTGTCGACATATCGAGCGAACTCCAGTTCCGCGTCCATTTAGAGGGTAAGACTAAGCTAGCCTCCAAGAAGCTTGGTGAACTCAAAATAGATCGAGACGGTATTTCATTCCGGCCCACCGCCTACTACTTTATAAGGCGCAGGCCGGCCTCACATGGAATACTGCTCTCATCTTTGGGCAGGGGCACCCCAGTACCAGCTTCTCCCTCTGGACCGTACCCAATGGAGAGCGATTCGAATCGTCGACTGCCAAGATATTTCAAACCGGCCTTCTAGACCCCTTGGCGCTGCGTAGAGATATAGGCTCGCTATGCATCTTCTATCGCCTATACTATGGGGAGTGCTCCGAGGAATTCTTTGGACTGATCCCTGCCGCCTCTTTCCACCATCGTTCTACGCGACAGCAGTTCCATCCCCATAATTTAGATGGTTGGCATTCCACAACTGTGCGTTTCTCTAGAAACTTTCTGCCTCGCACAACAAAACTGAGGAATGAACTGTCGCCTGCGGTATTTCCGGACCAATACGACCTTCAAACCTTCAAGAAAAGAGCGTACTCCCTTTTAAAAGGCCGGCAACGCACTTGTTACTCCTGTGGGTGCGGGTGTCCATGGGTCACTTACCATCAGGTAATCCGTCTGCACGTTTGCCCATATCACATTAAAAAAAACGGTTTTGTAATGGTATTTGTAGACTTTTCGGAGTTTTTTTTTTAATTTATTATTCAAAAACTAATAATTATACATGGTGGACTATAAAAAACATACCAACAAAAAACATCGTGGGTTTTAACAGTGGCATGCCAGACACGGTCACTCCGGATACTCGGGACTTTAGTTGGTAAATAGTAGTATACACAGCTGCGAACACACTTTAAAAATCCCCAGCAACGCATGTCTATTGATTGTTACAGGTATAGAGTTTGTTCCTTGCGGCAAAGCCTCTGGGCCCGCGATATCACCGCAGCCTCCCAGTGGGCTTACGGGCCACATTCCGCACCACATACTACATAAAGGATGCATACATACATGGTATCTGTTGCTATACAGTTTTTTTTTATGATATAGGGGCAACCGTGCAGACGGCTCCCGTGATGGTAAGCGATTACTGCCGCCCATGGACACCCGCAACCCCAGAGGAATCACAAGTGCGTTGCCGGCCTTTTAAAGGGTTTGGACCTCGGGTACCCTCACTCGCACGGCGAAACAAACAGTATTTTTTTACAGTAATTTATTATAGATATCGTAGAATATCGCTATCGCTTAAAATCAGGCGAGATGGCAGTCAAACGCAAGCCTATAAGCCAATAAAAAAAAGATATGTGCCTCATTAAACAAAAAAACATTTTATTATTATAAATTCGACTGATACACACACAGCCACATATGTACATCAAAGCAAATTAACGTAATCTTCTTAATAATAAAGTACCTGTTTACCAGTGGACAATTATCATGGCCGTCCGTCTGGCCGCCTACTTCAAACCTAATACATTAAAGATAGTGTTTGCCCACACAACACAACTCAACTGAATATTAAATGCGGTGAGTGCCCAGCAAATTCTTGCTAATTTGCCAATTCCAGAGAAAGGTCAATGTGTAGATATATTTACTTTGCAAACAGGTAATTTCTCGTCGGCTGAATTCAACAAACTTAAATAATTTAGACTGAAAAAATTTCGTTTTTAATTGTCTATAACTAATCCGTATTCTTATTGCAGTACCATTGGTGACTTAGGTTAGTGAAGTGGTTAAGTGGTTGAATAGTGAGGAGAGCTTGCTGAGGACAGTTTTCTGGAAAAGTTACCAGTTGAATAAATTAATTAACATAATTGATTAGGACAAGGATCGTGACTGTTATTCATAATTTTGGACCAAATGCAGCGCTTGGTAACTCTTTACAGAAATAGTCACTGACTTTTTAACCGACTTCAAAAAGGAGGAGGTTCTCAATTCGTTTGGTATTTTTTATGTACGTATACGGTATACTCCTACGTTTCTGATCCAATTTCTCTAATTATTTTGTGTTCGATGCGGTATACTTTCTGTTTGGTCCCATAAAAATTCAATTCAGTTTGACTTAATAGTTTTTATTTTATGACCATTTTTGTTTACTTGGACGATGTAATTTTCACGAAACTTTTTCATTTAGGATGGTTACATTTATTATGTTACCATGGTGTCGTCAGTAATCGAAGTAGTGTAGACAAGATAATGATCAAAAATAAAAATAAAAGTATTTAATCTAGATTTAATTGCCATAACCTTTGCAATTCTTGTAGTGCTTTGTCGTCATGTGGTCTGGTTAATAATTAAGAATCCCAACTTAGAAATAACTAATAAGAAACTTACTGTAGCCTACGAAATAACCTAAGAAATACTTATTACGGACACTAAATAGTAAGAAATAAAACTACGTTTAAAAAACCGACCTTAAAAACTCCACAAACCATATGAAAAAACAGAAAATAGCTTATTAAAGATTTAATTCCAAACACTTGTTGTCCAAACCTATAATATTAATAAAATATCTACTATTATTCGTATGTGCTACCTTCTGATAGGTTTGAAGTTGGTGCGACATGAAACTAATATAAGAAGAAGAAAAAAGAATTAAAGCTGAAATAATTTATTGTGCCTTTACGAAAGTAGGCTCATCAATTTTAAAAACAAATGTTTTTTTTTTAGAATCGAAGCTGGCTGAATTGGTAGGTACTGCTGAGTGAGCAACATGAAAAAATAATGAATTAGTGACACTATTGCAATATTCTATTTTTAAATATTTAGCTATGTAATTTTTGTTTTGTAAAAAATGGCTACGAGTACAATCATGAAAGTTGAAAGTGCACAATCTATCATACTAATAAACCGATGTATACCATAATTGAATTCGGGTAATTTTGTTAAATGGTACAATATTTTTGTTTGTGTTTTTTATTAAACACAACGCGTGTCTATATTAATACATACATCGTTTATCAGGTATGTCAATACGTTTTCTTTTTTACTTTATCACGATAAAACCAATCTTTTCCGCTAATTTTATTAATTAATCATGTAGCGTGTTATTAAAGTAAAATTCAAATAAAAAAAAACGAAAGTAAGATTGATAATTAACTCTATCATCAGAAATGGCCAACATTTCCATCGTAAAGTAAGAATTATACTAGAAATCAGATGAAGCATTTAATTATTATGGCCGAGAGAGTGCGTCGGACGCCGAGCTCATTGCAGTCTGCATTTGTAACACCGACAATTGAAGATCGCGAATAAAAATAGCAATGCAAATAAGAACGTGGAAATAGATTACTGAAATCGCTATGTTCAATTACATGCAACTGTGACGGAATCTAGTTGTAGTTTCTCTCATATCAATGTCATTTCATTTTTAAACTGTCTGAGGCACACTCAGAATAAATAACTAATAGAGGTACACAAATGGTATTCAACCTGAGATTAAAATTGATCTTCTTTTCCAGTATTCAGCGGAACACAACCTACTTGACTAGGTAGGCTTAGTGTTTATCTTTCATATTTGACTGTCCTGTTGGTCTAATGACTGTCCTGTTGGTCTAGTGGTTAGTAGCCCTGACTGCTATGCCGGAGGTCGTGGGTTCGATTCCCACTCAGGACAAATGTTTGTGTGATGAGCACGATCATTTGTTCTGTGTCTGGGTGTAATTTATCTATAATATGTATGCATTTGGAAATATATAAGTATGTTTATCAGTTGTCTAGTACTCATAACACAAGCTCTGCTTAGCTTGAGACTAGACGGCGTTGCGTGATAGTTGTGGAATATATATTTTTTTTTTTTTTTTAAATATATACGCTTTCTTATTTTCGTACAAACATCATAATATCTATCTATGTAGGTTACTCTAAAACTGCGTGCAAAGTTTGTAATATCCATCGCAGCTGCCCACTTTACTCTACTAACGAGCTCTCCAAATTCAAAAAGTTTCGGCGCTTTTCAGATCTTTTTCTGCCTAATTTTACCACGTCAGGGTTACCCATTTTTCATCCGACCGAGCGGCAAAATATTCGTAAGGTTTTAACTGATGTAAAATAAAGTATTTCGAAGTATTCATGTGAAATTATTTATAAGTTGGCTTTAACTATTCTATATTATACATTTATTTGCCCTGATATTATTAGTAACTCAACTTAAAAAATAAAAACCTAGCGCTTACGTAATTATTGGTATGATTAACCAGTATACATCTCGCAAGAATGAACTACTAAAAATAAATTAATTTATCGCATTAGTAATATTGCATACGACCATTCGTGGATTTTAAATTGCTGTGGAAATTGCTCATTCTGGAGTGCCTGTAAATATTGCAACGTGGTCGTTTATAAAACTCATCCACCGCAATAAGAGACTTTTATTGCACTCAAATAAAATGTAAAAACATCAACACAAACCATCGCAATTAATATGTAAATCACCTGGGGTGCTTTTGAATGTTTACTCTTATTTTTAATTTTGTGTTAAAATTTATAAGATCTCCTAAGCAGTCGATGGCGGTAGTTGAGGCACTAGAATTGTATTCGGTCAATAATCGTTGAGGTTAAGCAACGCTTGGTGTGGTCAGTCTGTTGATTGGTGACTGCGAACTATTTTCATCAGAGCATGTCTGTGCTTTGGAGGGCACGTCAACCTTTCGACCCGGGCTGGTCGGAGGCATCACGATTATAACAGTAGGTTGGCCACTAACCACACGATAGGACTTGAAGTCGACGGCGTTTATTAATTGATTTGAAATCCCTAAATGACAAAGTAACAAGAAGTTATTCATCCTCAAAAAACATATAAAAATAAATAAATAAATAACCAGCTCATAACTGCCCTACTGCAGGGCAAGGGCCTCTTCTCATACAGAGAAGGCACGAGCTTGATCACCACGCTAGTTCACTGCGGGTTGGCGATTCAGACTACCAAGTCCAGGTTTCTTCACAATGTTTTCCTTCACCGTATGTCTGTGATGTCTTGGATTAACTAAGAAAGTACATAAGACATTGAAAAAGTCACATTGGTACATGCCAGGTTTGAACCCACAACCTGCGGCTCAGGAGGCGGGCCCGTAACCACTCGGCCACCACGACACACAATAATATAAGATAAACAATAAAGATATAAGATTCTAGTTACGTACTCAATTTATCTTAACCTCAAGTTCTTTCGTAGAAAAAACTTAAATAAGCACGGTTTGACGTGAAGTTGAGTATATTGAAGTAGTTTTTGTGGATAAGGAATACGGTCGTGAGCAGGATTCGATCCTGCGCCTCACGTATAAATACTCCAGGCGCTCTGACCGCTAAGCCTTCTCAACCTCTGCGGTAGTAACCGCCATTTCTTCTTCCACATTGTAATACGTCTTTTGGTGACGTTATTGTCATTTATTCAGTCCCTTTACAGGAAACTGAAACAATTTTAAAACAAAATTATAACTTTAGAGTTCGCTAAGCATGTGGTAATACTTTTCAAAGATTTATCTGTAAGATTATAATTATAATATATCTAAAATCTCCTTTAATTTAGTGAATTATGTCGTTAGGTTTGTAATTCATATTAAATATAGTTACTGCCGTTTGATGTGGTCACCACAAATAGTAAGTAGCCTTAGAAGATTCTATCGTAAGGACGTGTAGCAATATCACCCACCGGAATACCTACGACTTGAACTTAAAATAAGGCCTCAAAAAGTTGGTGGAAATTACTAGGTACCTAGCAATGAAAGCTTTTTAAGGACTCATATAAAATATCCGTAAAAGTAGAGCAGCGTAACCCTTTCAACCCGTTATTGAAAGCACATTTTTTTGTAAACTGCAGGCTGAAAAACAAAACATGAACCAGAAGCCAACGCGGCTTAAGCGAACGATCGTAAATCATTATC
Organism: Xylocampa areola; assembly: GCA_935421205.1. NCBI lineage: Eukaryota > Metazoa > Arthropoda > Insecta > Lepidoptera > Noctuidae > Xylocampa > Xylocampa areola. The sequence continues at coordinate 5,782,344 of OW285217.1, read as the reverse complement.
TGCTTACATGGCGAGAAAATATTGTTTGATTATAAATTGGTATGTATTTTTAACAACACATTTACTCGCATAGTGGCTCTTATGGCACAGTTTTTAAGTTCATATAAAAAAGAGCTTGATACCTATACATTATCTTTTAAATCTCAGCAAAAAGAGAGGTTTATCATTTTTCTGCCTGTGCTAGTAAATATGACAAACCAGAGTTTATCGAAAAACTCCTATAGTAGAGTTATATTGTAATTAGACTGTCAATCTTATAATTATTTAAGAAGTGTTTTTTATACAACATTATTGGATTTAAAAAAAAAATTTATAAAAAATATATATAAAAAAAAAACAATTTATTCATATATATCAAATTATTGATTTTTGACAACAAATTAACATTAATTAGTGTTATAAATGGAAGAATATTAAAAGACGTGTTAAAATATGGAAGAAGAATTCGCGGTGGTGAGCAGAGGTCGAGCTTAGTGGTCAGAGCGCCTGGAGTATTTATCCGGGAGGCGCAGGTTCGAATTCTGTTCGCGACCGTATTCTTTTTCCATTTAATATAATAACTTTAGAGTTCGCTAAGCATGCGTTTAATGCGAAGTAATGCTTTTCAAAGATTTATCTTGAATATTAACTTTGTTTTAATTTAATATAAAAAGTTTTTCGATTTCAAACTAAAATTCAAGCATCTTCGTCAAACATCATAGCACTCGGAGTGCGAAAAAACAATCCGCGCGCCATTATATTAATAAAATAATTTTAATAGATTTTATAATTTCCTTTCCTCGCAGGTGTATATTGAAGAACGTCGTATAAAACTTGTGAATATTGGTCTTATATTTTCAGATCTCTCTGTGTTTAGACATCAAAACTACTTATTGAAATTATAAACATTTTTTATAATTTTTGTAATGAAATACAGTGTTACATAAAATATGACAAATAAACGTTCCAATCAATAAAAGAATATGTTTTTGTCGCCAAAGTTAATTTTATTTTAAAATTAGTCTGTTTGGCAACTCTGTTAGTGAGCCTCCTTCCACCTCCATGCGCATATTCAGAAATTCAATGTTATTGGAAAAAAGAACCTCGCAATAGTGTTGAAAATGTCATATGAGATGCGTGCCCTTATGGTCAATACAAGTCTTGATCATTGCTACCCCCCAAATGGCGACTGTAATGACCAACTTAGGGCACTTGTATCGTAATGTACTGTTGTAGTTACTGGAGTTTCCGAAAATTCCACACTACGGTATAGTGCTCCAATTATACTGACAGAATATGATATATTACAAGCACCTATTTTAATATACTAGACATAAATGCCGCAGTAGCTCATAGTTATTACAATGAAGGGATAAATTCTTGGAACAATTTCTGTGGTAGGTATAATGTTTGGTGCGTGTAACTTACTTTCCATTTCAATTAAGCTCGTTTATTAATCAATAACATTAAAAAATCACACGCAAATACAGACAAAATCTTTATGGTATCATGGAGTAACAAGTTATAGACCTAACTTTATCCAAATAGAGATTAATGCCTGTAGTCATAATTTCTTATATTTATTAAATTTTGTATTGTAATCAAGTATCGAGAGTTAATATAAGTTTTAGTGATACATTTAATGTTTAGCTAACAAGAATGTTTATCTACATAAAAACAGAAGCATGCACCAGCATGCATACAGACTTACCTGGTCTCTACATAATAAATAAATAAATATAAGAAAAGTTAACTTTTCAATTAATGAGGTAGCAGATAAAGTCTATTCTTATGGATATTTTGCAGACATAAAATTAACAAATAATATTCTCTTTCACATAAGTACGTTTATCTATGTGGTCTGCCTGGTAAAAGTTTCATTCTATAAATTCTGAAAACTTCAATAAAGCAATCGAAGTTTCCATACCCTGTGACATTTCCGACACTGAAGCTTATCCGACGACCAAGAAAGCTGATATGCAACTTGCATTATTCACTATGTCCTAGCCTGTGCCCATCTGTAGCCTCATAAGACTTATTTACAAAGTAAGCGCTACATGTATTATTCCACCTCCTCGCACGCTATTCGCTTGTACAATTCCAATGGACTTTGCGATCGAATAGGATTTGCATTTATCGCCTTTGTGTTTTATAGAATTTGCGTAACAATAAGAATGACTTGGGGAGACCTATCATTTATAGATAATGTGAAATATAACATAGAGGCTGAATATGATATGAAGTTTGATAAGTGGAATATTTTTTTTAGACGTAACCTTTTGCTGTTAACTTAAAGGGGTTTGATCTGCGTAACCGAATAATAATAAGGTGAGGCAGTTTGATGTCTCCAGCCAGAGCATATTCTTATAAACTCAAATCTAAGCAACACAGCACTAAGGGCGTCCCCTGCGGGACACTAGCTTCGGCTTATGGCGTTGCTGGGAGGACAAATAAGGACTAGCTGGATCATATCAGTTACTTTATTATTAAGGTACGAGTTTAAAGCTACTGGCTCGGCGCGGGCCGGCTCGAGCAAGGGTCGGGGCGGACATGATGAAATATTTCGCGACTGACGCGGACCTCGCCGGTGAGGTCTATAACGAGGCGGTCGAGCGCGTCATAGTGTGCTTGCGTGTCTTTTAGACTCTTGAGCTACAGTAATCCTATTATCGGGATGGAGGAAAGCGTGACGTGGTCGGTGGATTTTATTAATCTGAGACAATAAGTGGACTAGTGAAGGACACTGTTTATAATTAACTCGATTATTTCTGCCGAATATGTATCGACATGCCGACTACCTCGTTGGTTTAGTGGTCCGTAGCGCGACTGCTGAGCAGGAGGTCTCGGGTTCGATTCCCGGGTCGGGCAAAGTGTTATTGAGTTTTTCTGTTAGGAAACTCTCAGCAGCAGCCCGGAGTTTGGAAATGTGCCCGGTTGATGGCAATAGGCTCACCACCTATTACATGGGACTTAATAACAGCATTGGTGAAATGTGGGTGTACAATTGTGTACACCTCTGCCTATCCCTTCGGGGAATACAGGCGTGATGCTATGTTATGTTATGTTATGTATCGACATGAGGTAATAATATTCCGAAGACTATTTATAACGCTTATATTTAAGACGTGCACGAATACATTCAGAGCACACAACAGAGCGATGCGACGGTCCAGTCGACTTATACTGTGATAAGTTTTGTCCCCAATTTCCTGCCTTTACTTGAAATCAAACTGAAACTGCTTCGATGGCGTCGGTAAGAAACGGGTTTGTTGTGTGTTGAGTTTATCGGTTCTATACTCGATATAAGGCGACATGTTTGGCGCGTTTCCAACTGATGACACACATTCAAGTTGCATACGACCATTAGCTTTTCTTTGCCCTTTCACAAATAATTATGGCAATAATAGTAATATTCTTACAATATAGCCAGCACCGTGCCAGCGTCGTGATTGCAAGATGACGCACAATTAATCAGGTTATTATAGTTGTTTTCTTATAATATGTAGTAATCGCGAACACCTAAGATACTAGTAAATAGTATTCCCTATTCTCATATTTTAGTAATATTAGTATTGGGAAAATTTACGTTACGAAGAAAGCTATCGGTAAATTACTCACAGAGGCATATTCCGCTGTCGCCCTGATTATTTTTTGTAACTATCAAGGAACATTTTTTCTGTATTTATAATTAATACCCATTGAACAACCTACATCAATTCTGATGCTTCGGTAATAAATAGATCGTATGAAAAATTATATTCCCCGCCTGAGCCATGATTTCCGAATTAGCTTAACTAATAAGATTAACTTTATTAATTTTACTTCGCGGTGATCTGAAATATAATTGATTAAACAGAGTAGTATTCCTTTCCACACCAAGTGGACATCGCGTCTGTTCAGAAATAAAATAAATATAAAAATGATTTATTTCATCTCGCGTTCCTTATATTGGCAACCCCAAATGTCACTTTTCTTTTCGCGCGCTCACGACATCGCACGGAAAAATCTAATTTGCGTTATATTTCTAATTTATCTATGTATAAAGCATTTAAAGTAAATTACCAATATGCCCAGTGACAGAAAACTTATTAAGTGTATCGTAAGTGCCTTAAACGAAAACCGGAGACGCAAACGACGCCGCCGACGCCGAAGCCGCAAGAGCAGATCACGCTCGCGCAAGTCACGCTCGCACAGCAACCGATCATCAACGGAATCAAGATCACATACACCAGAACCCAAAAGCAGGACTCCTAGTCCTAATCACAGAGTTGATGTAGTTCCGCAGCCGAACCCAGGTGAGTTCTGTTTTAATATTTAGGTTAGGATTAAAAAACACGTGCACGAAGTGGAATGCCCTTGTTTAACCCTGCTTATTGCATTGTGTGTGGTTTTAAAACCATATACCTTACCAGTGAGTACGAGATGCTCTTAGCGACAATAATTTAATTATGTTGCTAGCTGGTTTGCATTGGTTTGGGCATGCCTAGCTTTAACAGATCACCGAGTACGAGATACTCACTGTGTCTTATCTAAGCACAAGGTGGTTTAGTTTAATCAGCCATCAAGTACGAGATACTTATGTTAACATGATCCTGTGTTACAATGGCTGACTGCAAATGCTTCAGATACAGCTATATTTTATTGCCTTTTAGATATCATTGAAATGGAGCCAACAAACCCATATAAAGAGGCATTGGGTATGGACTATGAGGAGCCACAAAAATACATGGGCCAAATTCATAATGACATACAATTCAACCATATCCTAACAAAAGGATTACCAAAGGAGGAAAGGGAAACTATTACCAAAAAGCATACAATACCAGATAACTGTACACTTCTGGATGCTCCACTACTTAACCCCGAGGTAAAAGTTTTGCTCACAGAGCCCTCTAAACTAAGGGACCAAGGGATAGAGCTGTCCCAAAAACAAATAGGATTGGCTACTGCTATCATAGGGAAAGCAATGACTGACCTTATACTAACAGAGAATATGGACAAACATAAACTATTGTCTGACTTGTCTGATGCAACAAAATTACTTGCCAATGTTCATTACCACCAAACTAAAACCAGAATAAAACTAATATCACCTCTACTTGATAAGAATTTTAACCAAGTAATATCCAAAACTAAGAGGGACACTTTCCTATATGGAGAGAATTTACCAGACCTTTTGAGAAATGTAAAACAAATGCAACAAGCAGCAGCACAAATTAAGAAACCAACCCCTGTTGTACCATCAAACAACCGGGCATGCACAACCAACATACTTAATCAGGGAAACAGGAATGGCCCACCACTGAAAATGAAGAGGAACGCTCATGGTGGGCCACCCAAGACAATGCAATCCTCCAGTCAACAACGCCAACGCTGGAATCACCGCTCCGAGAGAGCAACTCACCATCAAGGCCGATACCGGAATGCTCCAACCAAGCGATAATAAACCAGGTACATGCCGGCAATTTATTTAACCATGCTATATGCTGGAAACGCATCACTGACGATCCTGTTATCTTACAGTGGGTACAAGGGTACAAGATACCATTTGATACCACACCCATTCAATTTAATGTTCCAATTAATAATTTGTCACATTTAGAAACAATTGAAATGGGAAAATCTATTACTGACTTACTAAGATTAGGCGCCATAACACCTTGTAAACATACAAATGGTGAATTTATCAGCAAAATCTTTCTCAGACCCAAACAAAATGGCAAATTCAGGTTCATTTTGAACCTAAAACCACTAAATAAATTTATTTCAGCAAGACACTTTAAAATGGAGGATATCAGAACTGCTATCAGACTTGTGGATAGAGATTATTACATGGGCTCAATTGATCTGAAAGAATCATATTTTTTAGTACCAATTTGTCAAAAATACAGGAAATACTTACGTTTCATTCACCTTGGTCAACTTTATGAATTCACAGCCATGCCTTATGGCTTATCCACAGCCCCTGGTGTATTTACCAAATTACTTAAACCAGTAATAACACACCTAAGGAAACAAGGTTTTCTATCAACCATATACCTTGACGATTGTCTATGTATTGGTCAAAATTATCAAGAATGTGTTAAAAATATTAATGCCACTATAGACTTATTTAAATGTTTGGGCTTGATTATTAACTATGAGAAAAGTAAAATGACACCGAACAAACAATGTAAATTTTTAGGTTTTATAATTAATACTCAAAACATGTGCCTTGAGCTACCCATAGAAAAGAAAATATCTATTAATGATCTTATTCTGAAGTTTCTAAAATTAAGAAAATGTTATATTAAATGTTATATAGGTTTAGCCAAATTACTAGGTACCCTAATAGCAGCTTGCCCAGCTGTCCCATATGGAATGATGCATACAAAATTATTAGAGAGACAAAAATATTTAGCCTTAATAGATTCCAACGATAATTACAACTCTAAAATTAAATTGTCCAGAGAAATACTTCCTGATTTACAGTGGTGGTTAGAAAATTTAAAAAAGCCTAAAAAATTACAGGATCATCCCTTTTCATTAGAAATATTCTCAGATGCCTCACGAACAGGGTGGGGGGCGCATTGTGAAGGCGAGCGTATTGGCGGATTGTGGTCGGAAAATGAACAAAGTCACCATATAAACCAACTTGAATTAACTGCAGCATATTTTGCATTAAAATCATTGGCTCACCAACTGCAAAACACATCTATTTTATTAAGAATCGACAATACGACCGCCATCGCATGCATTAACAAAATGGGAAGTATACAATTCCCTCATTTAAACCATGTTGCACGTGACATATGGACATGGTGTCAGCAGAGAGATATTTATGTTTATGCTTCATATGTAAAATCTAAAGATAACTCTATAGCTGATCAAGAATCCAGAAACACTAACATTGATACAGAGTGGGAACTTTCACCTAATGCATTCAGTCTGATATGCTCTCAACTTGGGGAAGCAAACATTGACTTATTTGCTAGCAGAACAAACTTTAAATTGGTCAAAATTTTTCTTCTATGCTTTCCCTCCTTTTGCCATTATTACAAGGTGCTTGCAAAAGATAAAAAACGACAAAGCTAAAGGCATACTAGTTTACCCACTATGGACCGCACAACCATGGTATCCTTTAGCCAAGTCTCTAGAAATATCAGAGCCACTCATATTTTACCCTGATGATAATCTTTTACAATCACCTTTCAGGACAACACATCCACTGAGCTCGACGCTTACCCTGGTTGCAGCAGTCTTCTGCGGAAATCATTCCAACAAAGAGGTCTGCCAACTAAATCACTGAATATTATGTTATCCTCACTTTCTGCAGGTACGCTTAAACAATACAATATTACATATAGAGCTTGGTGGGTTTTTTGCAAAACCCATGCAATAAGTGTGTACACTGCATCTGTACCTCAAGTAATACAGTTCCTCACTGAGAGATTTGAGGCTAATGCAGGCTACAGCAGCCTTAACTCAGACAGGTCAGCCTTATCGGCCCTAATCAGCTCTAAACTTGGGAGTGATGATAGTGTTACAAGATTTCTTAAAGGTGTATATAGACTCAGGCCAGCCTTACCTCGATACTCTCAAACATGGAACCCTTCAAAAGTATTTAATCTCATAACTTCCTGGCCTGAGAATACAAATCTCAGTCTAGAAAAACTCACAAAAAAGTTGGCTGTCCTCCTAGCATTAACGTCAGTTCAGCGGATCCAAACATTGTCAGTAATTAAACTACCAAATATTTGTATTACAGATGATAAAATAGTTATAGTGATAACTGATCTTATTAAGACTTCAATTGTAAATAGGACTCAACCAAAAATTCATCTGCCTTTCTTTGCCCAGAACCCAAAAATTTGCCCAGCTAAAACTTTAATAGACTACATTTCAGTTACTGAAACTCTAAGAAATCATGAACCCTATCTTTGGATAACTTTCAAAAAACCAAATAAAAGAGCCACCAGCCAAACTATAAGTAGGTGGATAAAAAATATTATGAGTGAGAGTGGCATAAATATTTCACAATTCACCTCTCATAGTACAAGACATACAGCAACTTCCTCGGCTAAAAGAGCTGGCATCAACATTGACACCATAAGAAAGGCAGCTGGATGGACAAAAAATTCTAAAACATTTGCAAAATATTATAACTTACCATTAAGTGAGGAACCATCCCAAAAAACTTTTGCATTATCTGTGCTTAGTAACAAATAACAATATTTCTATGGGATTATAGTGATTTAAAATTAACGAATAATTGTTGATTAGCTGTAGTTTAAAATACCTAAATTTAAAAGTAAGCCTTATTGTTAATTTAATGATGAATAATAAATTTAATAAACCACAACAATTTGTAGTTTAACTACATAAATTATTGCAGCCAACTCTAAACATCTACTCTGTTTAATCAATTATATTTCAGATCACCGCGAAGTAAAATTGGGAATCAAACGAGCTTACCTGTTAAGCGAAGTCTTGATTCTAATTTTATGAGCGGTGATCTGAAATATAATTACCCACCCGCCACTAACAGGCCCAAAGCTGCAATAATTGAACTACTTAATTCACTGATGTTAACTTTTCAGGAAAACATAGTAAATGTAAGTATAGGAACTGGCCGTCTTGTACAGAAGACAGAGCTTGCTCCAGTCAAAGGGTATCTCTAAAGAAGTGACATTTGGGGTTGCCAATATAAGGAACGCGAGATGAAATAAATCATTTTTATATTTATTTTATTTCTGAACAGACGCGATGTCCACTTGGTGTGGAAAGGAATACTACTCTGTTTAATCAATTATATTTCAGATCACCGCTCATAAAATTAGAATCAAGACTTCGCTTAACAGGTAAGCTCGTTTGATTCCCAATTGTTCGTTATTTTAAATATGAATCAATAACAGTGTCGTATTTCAATTATGTAGCTTAAAGCGAAAGTACAGAATATTGCTGAGCCTATAATAAAAGGTTCGCATAAGAAAGTAACTTAGAATATAGTTAAATAGCTTACAAGTAGGAAAAGTCATTGCACTTCACGCAATTTATAATACGAAAAAACTTGCTACATAAGGATTTTTCTCTGTACGGTATGAGCAGTTTCTTCGTAGATATACCATGTAAGAATAAATAAACTAGTTCCGGTGATATTATGGAATTCTGTTAGTAAAAAGACAGGAAGTACATCTGGGTACACAACTTAAAAAAATTGCATTTGTAATTAATTTTTGAACCGCTTCAAGCACCATTATCGTGCATTTTTCAAGGGTTACAAAATCTAATCGCTAATAGAATTGTCCGTAGCCATCGAAATGGGTTAACGTCACTTACGACAAAATACCTAAAGGAGTCATAAAATAAATCTTTGACGTTTACCGAAGCCGCTGGGGGAGTGAGTAAGATTAATATATTAAAGATTTATAAATGGTTCGAATGACTATATAATATAGTTAATACAATTATAGGAGTGAATGTGTTTTTGGGCTACTTTGATTACCTTAAGACAATATTCTCATTCGTGCATGAGCCCCGGTTCTATTCACACGTTTACCTAAGCTTATTTTTATAATTCTAATACGTCACCAGTTGTTGTCAACCTTTGGTTAATATCATAGGTAAAAATGAATTGTGCAACTTGCAATAATACTTTTAATGATGGTGTGCAGTGTAGTATTTGTGAGAATCACTACGACTTTGGCTGTGCAGGGATCAAAGAAGCTGGATATCGGAGATGGGGTGTTGATAGAAAGGCAACATGGAAATGTTCAATCTGTCGTCAAACACCAACATCTCCAATTCCTACAGTGCAGCCACAGGATGATCATATTGGAACCATTCTGATTAAGCTCAATGACATGGCCCTTAAGCTTGAGTGCTTACCCTCATTGTTAGATGATGTGAAGGGCATTAAATCGAACATGATAAAGCTACAATCAGCAAGTGAGGATGCATTAAAGAAAATTGAGGCGTTTACGGCTAGAGTGGATTTACTTGAATCGCGAATATCATCGTTTGAGTCGTCGGTGGCTATAATATCGGAACTAAAAACACAGATTGATATACTGCAACGCAATGATCTCGCGCGGGAGCAATGGTCTCGTCTTAACAATATTGAAATTAAAGGTGTGCCTATCAAGAAGACTGAGAACCTCTTCACTGTACTGGATCTAATAAGCATTTCCATCAATTATAAGATCAATAAAAGTCAAATCAACTTTATTAGTAGAATCCCATCTCAAAACAGTAAGGAGAAATCAATTGTGGTCAGCTTCTTAAATAGGTATATAAAAGAGGATTTTGTTGCATCTGCGCGTATGATGAAGTCACTATCAGCTGAAGATATTGGATTCACCGGTGTTAATCAAAGGGTGTATGTGAATGATCATCTCTCACCAGAGTATAAGAAGCTACTCAATAAAACTAAAGAAATAGCAAAAGAAAAAGGATTTCAATATGTGTGGGTAAAGTTTTCCAAAATACATATACGTAAAAATGATTCATCTCACACCTACATCATTAATAGTCCATTGGATTTAAACAAAATAAACTAATCAATTTCCTAATACATTTTTTGTTATATTTCTTAGTTCTAATAGTGTTACTAATCAAATTTCACACTATATCGCTATTTAGTTATTTAGGTAATTCTCATTATAAATATTTAAGCCAAATGTTATTAACACCTGCACTCATTACTGAGCCTATTGTAAAAAAATATTACCTGCTAATTCTATTCATTCCGGTGGCGACCGGTCCCGTTCTACTAGAAGTCCGCCTAGTGTTGTATCTAACTATCTTTGTCACTCTTACAGTAATTAATCAAGGTCATTGTTATTGTTTACTCTTTTTTTCGCATGGGTGGTCCAAGATTGTTGTTCTAATATTTTTTAAGCGTGAACGGTTGATGGTAGTTATGATTATTTATTTTGTACATCGTAATATGTTTACATTGCTATTCGACATAAGTATCTGCATATGTAGATATAATTGCGATACCATGTTGTTTTTGTTTTATTTGTCATTATGATGAATATTAGTTTGTACTACCAAAACGTTCGCGGTTTACGTACCAAAACCTCCCTTTTTCGCCGTAATATTTGTATGTACCGGTATGATGTTGTTTTGCTAACTGAGACGTGGTTGAATGATAGCGTATTTGATGGGGAATTGTTCAACGATCACTATTCAGTATGGCGTCGTGACCGCTGTTATGATACTACTGGTCAGTTAATGGGTGGCGGTGTCCTTATAGCTACGCGTAGGGATCTCAATGTATTTGCTCGTCCCGAGTGGTATTCTACAGCTGAAGATCAGTGGTTATCTATTTGTACTGGTAAGGGTAGTCAATTGCATATTTGCATCGTCTACCTCTGCAACCAGAATAGGGGTCTAAACTTCTCTCAACAATTAAATAATTTTTTAATCAAACTTCGTGATATCGTTAACTTGCACCCGACAGATCGGTTTTTAGTTGTAGGTGACTTTAATATGAGTACAATAAAATGGATAAAAGATGTCACTGCTAACTTTCTTGAGCCAGTTGTGGTAGTGGGTACAAATGAGAACGAATTTATTGACGAACTACTTGTGGTTGACTTACAGCAGTATAATCACGTGACAAATTACTATGGTAAATTACTTGACTTAGTACTTTCTAACAATGAAGTTCAAGTCACTGAATGCTTAAACCCTCTTGTACCACTTGATCCTCATCATAAAGCATTATGCTTGACAGTGAGGGTCGATTTAGACCCCTTGTTAAAACCAGCTACGCGCACTAAATTTTCTTTTCAGAAAGCTAACTATGATGCGATTAATGATAATTTATCTAACGTAAAATGGCTAGAAAATCTCTCAAAGTTAACATTTATTGATGCAGTTGACTACTTTTATCAATGTTTAATCTCATTACGGAATAAATACGTGCCAAGTAAAATAATTCGTCAAAAGTCTTTCCCGCCATGGTACTCATCAGCTCTCAAAAAAGTTTTAAAAGAGAAAATGAAATTCCTTAATAAGTATAAGCGTTACGGTATGCTCTCGGATGCTCTTTCACTAAAACTACTACGTAAGCGGGCGAAATTACTTGAAGATAAGTGTTATGCTACTTACATGATATCAGTGGAAGATTCAATAAAGTGTAACCCGAAGAACTTTTGGACTCACATAAAGTCGCTTTCTAAGTCAACCTCGATACCTGTCAATATGACTCATGGGACTAAAACAGCAACTTCTGGCAATGAAATCTGTGATCTTTTTTCTGAATACTTCCAATCAAATTTTTTACCTCCAAGTCTTAATCAACTTTGTTTAGGTATATCAGATTTTCCTATGCCTATAGATGCGAATATTTCAACTATTGAAATAACCCAGTATATGGTTAAATCCAAATTAGCGAAACTGGATGTCTGTAAGTCAGCGGGCCCGGATAGTTTTCCTCCAATTTTCTTTGTTAATTGTGCAGAACAGTTATCGTTACCTCTGACTTTTTTGTTTAGGGAATCTTTGATTCAAGGTATTATGCCAGATATATGGAAATCTGCTTATATATCTCCAGTTCATAAGAAAGGACCAAAACACATGATTGAAAATTATCGGCCTATATCCAAACTACCTATATTGGCAAAAGTATTCGAAAGATTAATACATGAACAACTATATGATGCCCTAAAATATCAATTTCCAGCATCACAACACGGGTTTGTTAGGGGTAAGTCGACTGTTAGCAATCTTGTTTTATTTAATGAATTTCTAACCGACTCTATGGAGGGTGGTCACCAAGCTGACGTTATTTATACAGATTACAGCAAGGCATTTGATCGCATTAACCATAAATTATTAATTCTGAAGCTGGAAAGTGCAGGAATAAGAGGTGATCTGTTGAGGTGGTTTGGGTCTTATATTGATAATCGAAGCCAGGCAGTTGTATTAGGTAATTATATGTCTAAGTGGATGTGCGTTCCAAGTGGTGTGCCTCAAGGCTCATTGCTTGGTCCGCTCTTATTTCTTATCTTTATCTCTGATATCGAAAGATGCTTTCTTAATTCCTCTATTCTGAATTTTGCTGACGACATGAAAATTTTTAAACTCATATCTTCTAAAAATGATTCTCAATTTCTGCAAGAAGATCTTTTACGTTTGGATGCTTACTGTGTTGTGAATAAACTTGACCTCAACGCTAGTAAGTGTTCTTGCATCACTTTCACTAGAAGTAAACGTCCTATTCAATTCGACTATACTTTAAAGGGTCATAAACTTCAAAGAGTAGAGGAGGTCAGGGATCTTGGTGTTCTACATGACTCGAGACTAGTCTTTGACAAACATATAACTTCTATAGTCAACAAAGCCTCTAAGGCGCTTGGATTTCTGATGCGATCATCAAAAGATTTTAAGCAGGCTAAAACCATAAAAATATTATATTCGACATATATACGTCCCCATTTGGAATACGCTTCACAAGTATGGAACCCAAGATATGATGTGTATATTAAGCGCTTAGAAAATATTCAAAGAAAATTTATAAGATATCTTAATTACCGTACTAAATCAAATTGTGAAAACTATATAAAATCATGTGAAAGGCATCATTTCTTGGAACTACGTAAACGACGTGACATTGCGGATCTTTTGTTTCTCTCGCGAATCCTCACGTCTTCCTCTATAAATTGTCCCGAATTATTAAATAAAATAAATATATATACCCCAAGGCATGCATTTCGTCACGCCCCTTTTTTTACACTTCCTTCGGTTAGCACAAACTATCGTCAGAATAGTTTCATAAATCGCTCCTGTAATACTTACAATGGACTCATACGTAACCATGACCTTGATATTGTTATAACTAGTATACCTATAATGAGAAAAAAATTAAGCGCACTATATTTTTGAACACAGACTATTGATTGGCAGGTGATGTTTTTAAGTAATAAGAGAATAACAATTAAAACGAATATGGTGTATTTAATTAATTAAGAGCATGTTTGTGTCTATTTTTACATAAGTTGTTTCTATCTGTGGAGACTTTTCAATGGCTAATTATCGCTTATATTTTTTTTACTGTTGTTGTTTTAGCTGGTAGTCTTCCTAAAAGTAATAAATAAAATAAATAAATATTTCCATGAGAATACATACCGCAAATTTTCAAAATGTTTTTGACTTAGTTTGTTGTATAATTACCTCTACTACGAAAGCGTTATATAACAAAATTACCTAGTCGGAGGAATCAAAAAAACATCACGTTCAAACTTCAGTGTTTAGTAGTAGCAATGTTAATAGAAATTGTATCTTTCTCCATGAGGAAATGCTGGAGCTTGAGCACACCTGCGTCAAACTCTACTTCACCGGCTAATGTAAAATACAGTATTGATACATAATCTCATGAGCTGTAATAATATGAAACAATATATATTAATTGTTCAAACTTTGTCTTCTTAATTAATCATACATGAGTGGGAACCTCCGCACTACTACTATTACGTTCATTTGATAAAACCGGAAACATTGTTATAAGAATTGTAATATCTACATATGGTATTTACTAAACAATTGCAATGCAAAACGAAAACGAAGTTACTCTAGATAACTGAATATGCGACATACAAAATCAGAATCAGATCATGGTTTGTATGACATGTTTACCTGCAACTAATGTAGTCGTCAGCTTAAAGGTTTTTGAACTAAAGTGCGGTAGGATATATTAGTCAATAAACTCGAAAACCACGTCAGCAAATCCCGCGCAAACTCTCATAACGTTTGAAGAGTTTTTGGTTACTCCATATAATACCTTCGGAGAATTCTTTCACATTTTATAGAGATTCAGTTAAAAAGGTCTGAATCTTCTATCGTTATTGGGCCCTACTCATGCTGTGAGTTGCCACTGCCCTATAACCATATTTATTTATTATCAAGACCAATTACTTTGGGAAAGTAATAGTGCTCTCTGGGTTTCTGAACCTTTCAAGAGTGACTCTCAAAGAAAAACAATAAACTTGAACTAGTTTATGATGAGTTAAGATCCCATCATTGTTTACGGATAAAGGTGTTTGAGTCTATATAGAATCCACGCATGTTAAGTATTCTACGTGGTAACCCTCAGGCTGCCTACATCAAGTGTATCGGCTTGCCTGAAAGCGCTATCGCTATCGTGTTTGGCTTAAAGAAGACATTTAGATATTCATTACTGTTGTCTCGTTTCGTCTGTTGTGAGGCTTAACTGATATCTCCATCATTTTTATGTGTGCGGTACAAAAATTACTTTAGTAAATGTAAATAAGGTAATACTTTCGTAACAAAATTTGCTTTTTAATATTCAACTATCAAAATACTTCACCTCTATGTAGCAGATGGCAGCCCGATTGTGTTCATCTTGTGTGCTGAGAGTAGTTCATTCGGTATACTTCATACATATATTGCGACGTTTCACCGTACAAGACATTCATATCCCGATTCATATAAAATTCAAATCTGCTCAACCGCCGCATCGTGTCCGCTATAGTACCGCTGTTTCGGAAGAAGAAATATAATTTAAGCCGACACCGATAGCTGTTGTACCTTCCCTATAGCTTTGTCGCAATTTTTCCAAGCAGGCCACGTATTTTGTACAAGTTTAATATTACCTCTACCTATATAGCGACAAGATTAGTATTATTTACAAAGAAAAGCGATGACCTTCCTTTGTTCTGAATTCATGAGTAGCAAAACTAAACACACGGGAATTAAGTAAGATTCAGGTTATCAATGAAACGGATTTTTTTATGAAATATGCACGGATCTGAAATAGGACGTAACGTTGCATACGACATGTGAGAAACATGCCTAGTCATCCAATTTCACTTATCATATACGAACTAAACGCATGCAAATACATAAAACTCAACCACACGGCGCCAGTACGCTGCGCGTGTCAACGCCGATGACATATCTACGTCACGTAGCGCGCACCCCTATATAATTTTTGCTTTACTCATGACAAGGCAAGTTTACGTCCGTATTTTTTTTTAAATCCGTGGAAATATGTGGTTTATTTATCTTTAGATAATTCAACAATAACGTATGGTAAGCTAAATAAATTTATAGATTGAAATTTTGCACCACATACTTCAAAAGCTACTACACAACTATCATCTTTGATCAACTTATGCTGAAATGTAGGTATTGGGCTTACAGACATTACATCTTGGCCATAAAATCACTGAACATAATATCTACTCGTTGAAATTATAGTATAGCGAGTGTCATTCACTATTAATAAATTCTGGTGAACACGATACTGCTGAATCTCGCTTTCAGAGTATAACACTGCCGTTTGTTTCCGCATCGTTATTTCACTAAATTTATTGTTTAGTCCACAATATTTTCCGCATCGCAGGGAGTTTTACTGCTCGTGTTTCGAGGGTTATTCCGGAGCAGACTGCGGCGTGGGTCCGCTGTGCCCGACAACATGTGTCAGAACGGCAGTACCTGCAGGTAAATAACATCTTAACATTTAGTTTCAGGCTATTATTCGCTTGATCATTATGTTTTAAGACTGCCAAGTGCAACTTTTTTGGAATAAATAAGGAATTTATTGCTGTCCACCACAAAATTACTTTTAATATTACTTCGGAAAAAGTCGATCCTAGTCAAAGTAAACTTTAACCCTTCAATGCATAACGTATCGAAAACGATACAATTTGTTCAGAGTAATTCTTTAGGTTGTTTTTTTTTTAATCTCTGGCAGAATGATCTGACATAATTATCCTTGACTACTTTTTTACAATTAACGTTCTGACATCTTGGATTGAATTCATCTTCTCTTTATATACCACATTTCATACACGAATTTCCGAACGAAAATACGTTGATATGCATTTAAAGTTTGAACTACTTTAACTAACATTAAACTGAACTTTTATTGCTTGCGGTGAAGTTAATTTCTAATTAACCTAAAACTTGCTACGAGGGATTTTACCAAAACATTTTTACCCTTTTTTATTTTTATTAGGAATAA
Organism: Xylocampa areola; assembly: GCA_935421205.1. Taxonomy (NCBI): domain Eukaryota; kingdom Metazoa; phylum Arthropoda; class Insecta; order Lepidoptera; family Noctuidae; genus Xylocampa; species Xylocampa areola. The sequence goes on along the minus strand of OW285217.1, from coordinate 5,765,390 downwards.
CATAACGCGCAACGTGTGCCAGTAGGTACTTACCATAGTAACCTTTTTTAAACTTTTAAGATCTTAATGCTCATAAAAAATTCCTTCATCATGTGATTTATTATTCACCCATAAACTTCACGAGCTCCTGTCTAGCTCGTGAAGTTTATTGCATATAATTTTCAAGTCTGTCTTTCTCTTACTCGGTAGCTTAACTTTTATGTGTACAATAATAACCTGCAAGCTATATGTACCGGCAGACAGCTGGGCGCGGCTGGCGTTAGTCATGCATTACCTGTGCACCGCCCGCCCGCCCGCAAACCACCACCGAGTGGGCGGACACTGCACGGTCTAACAGCTCCTGATGATGCCCCGTGGAGGGGCGAAACACGTGTAGAGTAGTGGTGGTAGTCGGAATTTTCACCGCTTGCGTATGTGCATATATTTGCGGGCGGGCGGGCGGCGCACAGGTAATGCATGACTACCCTCAATTTTGTGGAAGTAGCTAGATATTGTATTTATTTGCATCCATTGTAATGGACTTCCGCAAAGTAACGCCTGAATCTATTCAATACTTTTTCTATGTTTATAGTCAACTAGTAAAAATACGGTATTATTATTATTATTACGGCCAAATAAAATACTGCGTGTCAAGGGAGCCAGATATTTAGTTTCAATATAAATCAAAGCTGCTATAAACTAAAAAGAAAATTTCTCTGCACAAAAGTCAAGAGCGAGTTATATAAAAATAGTGCTAAACTTGATTAATCGCGTGTATTATTACCAATAATACACGCGATTAATCCAGTCCTCCTGCGACCGCGAACGCTGCAGTGTTCGAAACGTCAGGAAAAACAAACCAATAATACACGCGATTAATCCGGTTAAAAGTTGTTTTATTATAATGTATGGCTAAACTTGTTCAACACAATGAATATGTGGACGTTAATATTATTAAGGAATTAATCTTGTTCTAGAATTCGGTATAGAAGAGTGTGCATAAAATTGTAAAAATGGAACAACTTGTGACTGTAATCCGAAGGACACAGACTTCTATAAGTATTCCATGAGGTGTAACATATAATGATCGGCACGGCATGGAACCAAATATTCGTGAAGCTTAGGTTTGCGCGATCACTACACAAAGTTGTTAAAAGTTGTTTTATTATAATCTTGTCCTATTCTTAGAATGTTTAAGGTTCCTATTTATAATATATATTTTGTATCTCGTCCCTGTTTATATTTATTTCAGTAACACTATATTTTTTTGTGTTACACAGCATCAGCAAGATTTGAAAAAAGTCTGCCGGTAGTGGATCAACCAAGTGTAAACATACCTCAAGAAATCATAAAATAAGTAATTGCAAAAGAAAAATCTTTATTTAGATTGCTAATTATCAGCAGTTCTTTTAATTTCTTCTAAACTGCAAAATACAATCCTTTTATAAGTGACTCCATTTGCCTCAAGCAATAGTAAGAATTCTTAAAAAAAAATACGCTCATGATCCATGGAGCCAAAAAATGGAAAGTAGATAATGCATTTGTGAGATGCTCCGAGCTCCCGGTCATCTTATTACCCGGATACCAATGATAAATGATATTTATTTCTGTAAATACATCTGTTATAGACACTTTTACAAGTCACACAATTTTCTAAGCTAGATGGTATCGGCATTTCCTATCTGACTAGCTCTGAGAAGAAATGCCGAAACAAACTCAGAGGTGTCTTTTAAAGTCCAGACATTTTATTCAACATATGAGTGCAATTTTGTAGGGCTGGGTCTGGGATGGCCTTTTGAAGAAAGAGCCATAGCTGTTTTGAGCTGACCTGTCTTAACCGACGGCACGTATGCATCAGTGTAGCCCGTGTAGCTCAACCACAATTTAGGGAGCTCAACCACCCGTCGCAAGACGATACCAGATCGGCAGGCCGTTTGCGTAGGCCACAGAGAGATTTCGAAAACCACCAGACAAATAAATTAATTACAACTTCAAACAAATCCAATACAATTCACATTTTATTGTTGCACATTCACAAATTGTTATATGACACATATATCCATGACATATGAGCCATAATAACATTAAAAAGTACATTAAATTTAATAAAATAATTAAAAGATGTAAAAAGTATATGAAACATCAACACAACTTTTCTAAATCTATACCACTAAGGAAAGACCGTGTTGCATTAATTAACAAACTTAATAACCGTCAAATTAAATTAGAGGATAGTAAAAGAATATATGAAATTGACACCCAGCGCTTGCAAAGTGATATAAAGTCACTAGAGGTCTCACTTAGATCCCTCTACACCAAATATGTAAGCTCTCAGAAGCAAATTGATGAACATATCCTTGCTACAAATAAGTTAGTTGATATGTGCAATTATAATGCAGACAGAGTGGATCCTATAACACTCAACAACAATCTCTGTACCTGCATGAATAAATCTAATGGAAATTGTTCCCTACCTCAGGTAACGGATGACCCGTCTGTGGTTGAGGAAACATGTTTAAACTCCATAGTGATACCTGACTCTCAAGGTCAAAACACACAAATAGAAAAGGTATTGACTATACTACCAAAAAACAAAGTTAGTTATCAATCAATCATGTTTTCAGATAACTTGGGCAAGTCTTTCTGTGAATTTTTAGGTAACAGCCTGGGTCATTCTTTCCTTAATCATTGTATGCCAGGATCAACCTTCAAACAGATAATGTCATCACTTATGAAATGTAATTATAATTCCAATACTGATCTAACAGTATTTATAGGTAATTGTTTAAATGTAAAGAAAAAAGACATCACCGACAGTGTTGCTCGACTATTAACACTAAACTGTCACAATATAACCTTATGTGCTTTTCCATACCTTGACCATTTGTCAGATAAGCAAAATGACTACATACATATGCTGAATAAGCATATACATTTCTTAGTAAGTCACTATAGTGACAAATTTATGTTTTTTGACACCAATAGTTTTATTGGTAAATTAAAATTGACTAGGGATACTGTGTACCTGCCTATTAGATTTAAGCGACAGATAGCTACGTTGTTAGCTTATAATATTAAGTCAGTTATAAGTAGTATGACAAAGTCTTCTTCAACTACCTCTTTATATAGTAATAGTACTAACAACATTGTAGTAGTTAGCAAAATTAATTTAAACTGACAAATTCGACAACAGAGAAGCAAAGTGGTTGTCTAATACTGTCTCATCAAAATATTAATCGCTTCTCTGGCAAAATACTTGATGTAGAATTATTTGTTGAGAAATATAATGTAGATATTATATGAATGATAGAATGTTATTTAGTATTAATGGTTTTAAAGTGGCCAGTTCGTTCCAGAGAGTTTCAGCCGAAGGTGGCGGAACTTTAATTATGGTAAAAGATCATCTTAAATGTAAAGAGCGCTTAGATATCCGCGATCTCTCTGTTGAACGAGTGTGTGAGCTCGCCTGTGCGGAAACAGAGGAGTATGATATTATATGTGTTTATAGGCCACCTTCCTCAAGTACCTACCAGTTTTCAATAATGATGGAGGATGCCCTAAGGAAGACAAAAGCAAATAAAAAAATATTAGTTTGCGGGGATTTTAACATTGATATTTTAACAAATAGCACAGATAAACAGAACTTTTTATCTTTGTTTAAGTCATTTAACTTAAAACATATGTTTTCTCAGCCAACTAGAGTAACTAGTACCTCCGCCACATGTATAGATAATATCATGACAAACTATAGAATACTTGGAAAAAGTCTTATTAGTGGCATTCGCTCAGATCACATGTGTCAGATTGTTAAATTAAATCACAAAATAGTCGAAGATTCCAGAGTTATACAGTGTAGGACGCTAAGTAAATGTAGTCTAAAAAAAATCGGTTTTAATCTAGAAGCTCACCTACTTGTTTTAAAACCACAATATGACAATCCCAATGATATGTATCGTACACTGTTTAATGCTATATCTACAGAGTTTCAAAAAGCTTGCAAAGTGAAATCTGTAACGTTAAAAAATAAACTCATGTTTAGTGCCTGGGCTACCAAAGGTATAAGACGTAGCAGGGACGTCCTGTACGAACTGTATGACAAAAAGTCATACACATCTGATGTTAACTTTCACAATTATGTTAGAAAGTACTCGAAAATCTTCAAGAAAGCCTGTTTGCAAGCTAAGTCTGCATATATTAGTGATCAAATACAAAATGCAAGTAATAAAATAAAAATGACTTGGAAGATTATTAATACCGAAACTGGTAATAGTAGATATAAGGACAGTGCAATTCATTTAAAAATAGAAGACAAACTAGTTACAGATAAAAATGTTGTCGCTAATTTCTTTGACCAGTTTTTTACAAATATACCTTTAGAGACTACTAAATGTCTTGCATCGTCTGCAATAAAGGCAGAGTCTCTCTTAAAGGAAAATACTAGTTCCTGTGTCACAAATTTTAATTTCAGTTTCGTTTTCAATACGATATATTTAAAACATTTAAAACTTTAACTGTTAAAAAAACCGAGGATTTTTGGGGATTGTCTATAAAAGCTATCGAATCAATAATAACTAAGATCGCACCAATGTTAGCATCAATATTTAATACTTGCGTCACAGACGGCGTATTTCCTGATCTTATGAAATCGAGTAAAATCGTGCCTATTTTTAAGGCAGGTTGCTCGAGCGATGCATCTAATTATAGGCCCATATCTATATTACCCGCTTTAAGTAAAAATTTTGAAAAAATAATGTTAAATCAAATGTTGGAATATTTCAATGAAAATGGTATACTTCACTCTAAGCAGTTCGGATTTATAAAGGGCCGGTCTACAGAGGACGCTGGGTCCACCCTAATTAAAACAGTACTAAGGGCCTGGGAAGATGCGGGGGATGCTATAGGAGCATTTTGTGACCTCTCTAAGGCCTTTGAATGCGTGGATCACCAAACGCTCATTTTAAAATTAAAACACTACGGAATTCGAGGAAGGTCTATTGATCTTGTGTGTTCCTATTTGACAAATCGGGAACAAAGGGTAGCTATTGATAAGATAACTTCTTCAGGCTCACTTGTTAAAATGGGAGTGCCACAAGGATCGATTTTAGGCCCATTTTTGTTCCTTGTTTATATTAATGACCTTCCATACGTCATAAGGGACACAATGTCAAACATAGTTCTTTTTGCGGATGATACCTCACTTATATTCAAGATAATTAGAAAGGACAAGGATCTGGTAGAACCTAATAATACACTTAATAAAATATCTAATTGGTTTTCTGCCAATAACCTTCTATTGAACGCTAAAAAGACGAAATGTATTAGGTTCTCTATACCTAACGTGCCCAATGTAGATTCTAATGTAAAACTTGATGGTAAAGTACTAGATTTGGTTGCTTCAACTGTATTCCTAGGCGTCACAGTAGACTCTAAACTCCAGTGGGGACCTCATATTGAGGCACTTGCAGGAAAACTGAGCTCTGCTGCGTTTGCTGTTAGGAAAATAAGACAGATGACTGATGTGTCTACGGCTAGGCTGGTCTATTTTGCATACTTCCATAGTATTATGTCTTACGGCATTCTACTCTGGGGATCAGCTGCTGATATCGAGACCATTTTTATATTACAGAAAAGAGCAATCCGAGCTATTTATAACCTTAGCTGCCGTGAGTCACTCCGTGAATTATTCAAGAAAATAAATATACTCACCTTACCATCCTTGTACATATTTAGTAACATAATGTATATTCGTAAGAATATGGTCGAATTTAGTAAAAAGAGTGATTACCACAATTTAAATACTCGTAATAAGCACAAGCTTATAGTACCTGGCTTTCGGCTTAGAAAGACAAGCAAATCATTTATGGGTAACAGTGTTAGGTTCTACTATAAGATTCCCTCTAATATAACTGAACTGCCGGATTTCAAGTTTAAGATTGTTATTAAACGCATATTAATGTCCAAAGCGTACTATAGTACTAATCATTATATGAAAGATAGGGATGCCTGGCTCATGATTCCTTCCTGCACACTGCGACCTACTTGATTGTGGCGACATTTTGTTTGCTTTCAGGTTAAATGTTTCTAGGTTTTTTTCCTTTATTTTGACATTTTTGTATATTTTTTTTTAATTTATACAATTTATTTTATTGACGTACAATTAATCCAATTGTATTATTAATTTATTTGACACTTGGGTATGTAAATTTACGCGTCGTTATTGCGCGTCATGCTCGTGAACGGGTGCTGTCTGTCGGGACTGGTCGGCTCCTAACTGCCTTGGCAATCATTTTAAAAGGCTATATAAGTTTACTTTCCTTTCTTAGTCTGCTCATTAACCTGCATTATTCTCACATTACCTTATTTATTGTTAAACCAATTAATTTTAAAAAGAGTGTCTATGGAGTTTCTTGCCGGCTCTTCTCCATAAGATCAACGCCTTGGAACCGTGCACCTAGTTTTGACTTTTCATAAGTGCCTGTAATATGGTTTATTTGAAATAAAAATATTTGAATTTGAATTGAATTTTGAATATCAATACCATAATTTTATTAAATACAATAATAATAATCAATTAAAATGTCAAATAGTAAATATTGAATAATTCTAACATATAGTTAGCAACAGTAAAATGTCAAGTATCAAAAGTAGTGTAAAAACAGTATATAATATAAACAATCATCATTTTATGTTAGAATCATGAACATATCATGGAAGAGGTTGCTGATGAATACTATAATGTGGATGGTTATCCGAACTAACTTTGCTTTGTTATTTTAGATTAAAAACTATTATTATAATGGAACTGTGTTCCTGAATATTTTTAATGAACTTTTTTACTTTCCTTCTTTGTAGTATGTATTCACTTGACATAATTTTTCAGCTCAGATCTAAAATTATTTCTTATTGAATAAAAATTATACGTAAAAACTAGTAAAGAACTAATATTTAGTTCTTTCTGTACCTGATGATGTGAGACCGATCAAACGATGTAACATGCAAATATTAAATTTTAATCTAATTTCGGCATTCACATCCGTGGCATTCAATGTTTTTTGACAATGACTTTTCAATTAGATAGAGATATTTTTTAAACTTACCATTTACTCTGGTCGAAAATGCATCAAGTTAAACTACTGCAGCTTTGGATCAAATTCATTCAACAAAGTGTTTTCAGAGATTGGATTCCATCCTCAGGGGATAACTTCAACTTTATCCGTGAAATAAGCTTAGTAACAGTTTGTTTCTAAACTGTCGTCGCTTGGCTGCAGCTTAAAACATAATTAGGGTATAAGGTGGCCATGTCACTGGCTGCAACTAAACTCGTTATATAATGATAAAGTTACGTGCAATCAGTTTTTATTTTAAGAACGTAGCCATGTTAAGTCTGCAGTAAAAATATAGCGAGCAGGACACAGAACTACATGTTATTTTCGTAAGTTATTTAATATTATAAGAAAGTCTAAATTAAATCAAAATGATGTTTTGGCAACCGAGCAGACGGCTCGCCTGATGGTAAGCGATTACGGCGGCCCATGGACACCCGCAACACCAGAGGAGTCACAAGTGCGTTGCCGGCCTTTTAAGGGATGTTGCCAGATTCTAGTCGTCAGTATTTCACTGATAACTTAGATCCGGAGATCCGGCATATCAATAATGTTCATTGCTTTTGCAGACCCTGTTTATAAACCAAGGTCCGGAAGTATGGGAAGAGTCTGAGTTCATACTCACCTGTATGGCGTATGGATCACCGACCACCGCCTTCATGTGGATCAAAGATGGTGTCAAAATAAACATTAATGACACTTCAAGGTCACTTATAGTGAAAAAAGACACGATCCCGATCTCGTCAAGTGTAAAATAAAATCTTCCAGAAAGTAGATACGTTTTTAATTTTACATTCAAACAGCTTTATTCGTTTCTATGTTAAAGACATAGGAATCTTAGCTGATCGGAACAAAAACCCGACGATTTAACGAAACGGCGCAGTCTCGACACATAACGGACACCCATCCAATTACCGGCGACCATATTAGAACGCTTCAATTACGTTTTATAAACCAACAGAACTTGTTAGATAATTAAGCTTTTGAAACTCAAATAATCAAAATAGAAAGCAATTAGGTAATTACTCATCATAATTCAGATTTTACAGTTTTGAGTAATTTTATTATACAATTAATGATATCCTAATAGATAATATTGACATGATTAATTTTATTGTCATTTTTCAGTGAAGTATACTATATTATATTTTGACATTTCATTATATAAATATTTGCACGCCTTGTTGTGGCAAAATATAGATATACCTATTAACCTCATTCTATAACAACAGTTTGTTACATAAATAGCAAAAAAAAAAAAAATTGATTTGAAAGACTTTGTTTTAGTTACTTACCCTAAAAGAAAAATGTTATATTTTCATAATCACACATAGAAAATAAAGCAATCAAACCCTTAAAAACCCTTTTTTACACGACTGCCCAGAAAAGGAGTGTTATGTTTTTAGGGTTCATGTATATATGTATACATGTATGTGAGTTTATTTATTCCACCATAACTTCTAAATGCCTGAACCGATTTCGATGTATCGTTAGAGTCATTACATTGTCCCGGGCTAAGCTATAAATATGGATGAGCTAGTAAGACGTCATCAGCAGCGTGCTTTTTAATTTTTTAATTAAAATCATCTTATTTTATGCATTAATTGCATATGTCAGACATTGTTGTGCCCCATTCTTCATAAGAAATAACTATACCTTATTCACATTTCATTATCGTTCATGTTCTAAAGCGAGAATTTTAAATTGAGATTGGTACAAATGAGGGTAAACATATTCTTGGCCATCTTGATAGCTGCTGTTCTGCTTGAAAGTTGAATTCCTTTACGATCTTTGTATGTTTTTATGTCTATAGTGAAGAAATATATTATTTTTTGTGTACTTACATGTACTAATTGTACCTACTAAATTGACTTGTAGTTTAACGGTATACATGTCTTGTCAAAGAGGGGACATTGTTTTACTATGGATATCTGACATAATAATGAGCAGTACAGATAAAACTTTTAAAACCTTAACCACGGTTAATTATAGCTGCTTGACTTCTGATATTGTTTTTATACAGATGTGCTTAATTTATCAGACATAGTGTTGACAATAATGGTGTATGTCACTAACGATTTGCTCAGTGTTATAGCTATTGACGGTAAGTCAACGATGTGGTAAAAATAATCATAAGATAATCATAATAAGTGTCTATGGTGTCATGGCGTGTGTATGCTTCTATTTGTGCAGTTGTTGACAAACGAAACTCTAATATACTGTGTAGATTAAGTGCTGTAAAGTGGTGATCAATGATCTGGAGTCTTGTTCTGGTGCAAGAGCGGTGTACTGATACTTACTATCCGTTGCAGGTTAGTCCACCATTTATAACTACACAAGCTTTTTTATATTTATTACCACGACCCTTGTCGTGCCAGCCCGCGCCGTTGAGCCTGTAGCTTTAAATTCGTCCCTTAAGCTGTTGCCTCGCTCATTAGCAGACACAATAGACTTTTATTGTTACAACATATAATTCTGTACGTGGCTGAGCCAAAAGCTGATTTGAATCCGATCCAGCCAGTCCCTTGCTGTCCCGCCCACCAGCGACGCCCTAAGCCGAGGCTCGTACCCCACAGGAGGTGCCCTTAGCGTGCTGCCGCTTAGTTTATAAGTTGAATGCCCTGGCTGGGGACCTTAAAATTATTAAGGCAACCACAGGATAGCCAGGTTAAGCAGTAGAAAACCTCAAAGGTTGACATGCGAAATGCAATACAAAAAAATAATTACAACCATTTTATTTTTGTTACTCAAGTAAATTTCATTATGGAAGCATTGCTAACGGACTATTATTTGAAATAAAATATTTACTGGATATAATGAAGTGCATCAAAAATTACGCGGCAGCCGGTCCTCACCTGTTCAAAATAATTGCGAGGCGATCTTCATTAAAAGAACGACGACGCTTTTCATTTCGGCTGCGGTTCATAATGACTGAAAACTACGGCGTTAATGGAGAATATGTAATTGATTTCAAAACTAAATCAGGTACAAAAGTTTTATCATTGGAGAAAGAGTTTCAACATTGATTTATTTTGAAAACAGCAGCATAGCCTAGTGGTGTGACTGTTGGACTGACAAGTCAAAGGTTGCAAGTTCGAATCCAAGACACGCACCACTGAATTTTCGCAGTCATGTGCGTATTATAAATTAATTATCACTTGCTTAAAACTGTGAAGGAAAAGATTGTGAGGAAACCAGCACACCTGAGAGATTTTCTCGATGGTGTGTAAAGCCATGTCAGAGACGTACGGGTGATTTAAACTCTGACACTAAGTTCTTCATCAACCACACGATAATCTATATATATAAAAATCAATTGCTGTTCGTTTGTCTCGCTAAAACTCGTGAACGGCTGGGCCGATTTAGCTGATTTTAGTTTTGAAATGTTTGTCGTAGTCCAGGGAAGGTTTAAACGTTTATAGAAAATAAAAACAACAATTTAATTTGCCCATATAAACTGTTCTACCTACTTTCCTGTCAAACATTTGACGTTCGAGGTGATACGAAGTACACCGGGTCATCTAGTATATAATAGATTTTGAAAAGACCGCGTTCCACCTATATTTAAAATGAGCTTCTTGTTTAAATGAGGAAAGATTTGAATGTCTCTAGTTTACCATGTCCATTAAGATATCACTTGACACGCTGCAAGTTTCATTTTCCTGGGAATCCTGTATAAAATCAGTTGATGTTGGCACGATAGTTACCAGACACAATATGAATGTATTGTTATGAAGTAAAATTTTTACTATTCTGATCATAACGGTTAGGGCTTCCGGAGGCTATAGAATAAACTAACGCGCGATAATTTCATTTTATTTTATATGAGAATTCTAGTCTACTAGTCTGCGTACTCCTCTAGGTATTCATACCTTTTGACTTTAAAACAATTTACTGAGTCCCTGTTACCACGAGGTTAAGTTATGATGAAACAACTGGGTCATATTTGGTAGATCCTATAATATATTATTTACTACATGTTAAACTCACGTCTTTTTGCCATGGTGGTAGACGGGTTCAACCCCCCCCCCCCCTGCCCCGATATTTCAGACGAGAAGTGAAATTCTTTTTAAAACTTATAATGTTTACACTTGTTCCATACGTGAAAAAAAGGGTAGAACCTCCTCCGAAATAAATTCCTAACAATGGCCTTGCTCTCAACGTTACATCGTAAAAACCACACGAAAATGGCTACCGATTGAAAGGCATGAGAGGAAACTTTTTCATGTTAAAAGACATTTCTATCCACTTTGAGAAGCACGTGACTATTTTAGATAATATTTGAGTAGGAGTCCCTTCTCAAATATTATCTAAAATAGTTACTTCCCACAGGATAATTTTATGTAACGTATCTAACTATTGCAATCATGGAGAATGTAATAATTTTATGTATAACACAAATAGGTATGTAGATCGATACATTTTACAATAGACTATGGTTTTATATTTATTACAATAGACGATTTCAGTGTACTAACATGTCGAAAATAATTATCGATCACCTACCAGTAATCTAGTGATTACTGGACTGGACATGTTACTACACGTATCAGGGGGTTGATCACACTAGAATTAAATCAATTTTATTTTTAGTTTAGTTGCCATATGTTATTACTTCCCCAAAGGGGAACGCCCATTTTTGGCCATGTTATGCCTATTTAATTAATATATAATATATTGAATTTAAAGGCGATTTATTGATAACTCTCAATCGTACATCGCAAACTCTTAATTTTTTTATTGCAGTTTCTTATAATTCCGCTAGGTGGTCAGTCCTCCTGTCAAAATAGGGATTGCAACCAAGTGCAACACTTATTGAAAAAACTCGTTTTATTAAAAACGCATTACTGAAAATTGATTTTTCACAAATATTTTTCTAAATGTTTTTGCTTTCGTTTTACTATTGTAAAGATAAAATGAAATGTTAGTTGATTTATGGACTTCTAAATACGATTTCTGTGATCCTTAAAACGATTTCGTGTTGTGGTTATTTGTTGACACTGACTATACTATGCATTTCATAATTCGGTTTGTCCTGTTCGCTTGCGGTCTTGTTTTATTTTTACTACGGTTTCATATATGATTTTTTGACGACTATTTACAATTATGTACCTTGCAACCATTCCCGATGACGACCTTGGCTTTACATTGGATTTTGTGTGATGTTGACACTGACTATACTATGCATTTCATAATTCGGTTTGTCCTGTACGTTTGCGACTTTGATTTATTTTTGCTACTGTTTTACATCGAATTTTTTAACGACTGTTTACAATTATGTACCCTGCAACCATTCCCGATGGCTTACATTGGATTTAGTACCGGGTTCTCACGAAAACACCGGCTTGCCAGCGGATACAATACCTGTTTCTTAATTTTTTTTATTTATAATTTGTAATGTCCCATCTAGTTTTAAGTTAGAAATGGCGGTTATTCCTTTATCTATGACGTCAACCCTAATGCCTATCATTTGTTTCTTTCTTGGGTATTACTTCGGCAAAACTTCTTTATCAAATGGGCATTCCCTTTTATCCTTATTAGCGATACTATGGGATAGTGTTATAATACATGAGGTGTTTTCTTACAAAATCAACGGGTTTGATTCTTGGCTAGGAAAACATATTTCTGGAAATAAAAGCCCATGATGCAGTTTTAGTTTACTTCAAAATCGGGCCCGAGACTCTTAATTATTTTTCGCTATTCCTTATTGTTTCGGACATGGCCATCCAAGCACACTTGAAAAGTTTGCCCTGTTTATATAGGTAAAAGCATATCATTTTATAAGTTTTTCAAAAGGTATATATGTATTTAAGTTGAGAGCTAGTAAGCATGTTAGTAAGCATTCGTTGTAAAATTATACACAACAGTCACGATCCGCGTCCGAATAGATTTATTAAGATAATTAAGTTATTCTGCAGAAACTTTTGCACTGTGCTTACCCGCTGAATTTGTGAAGCTCTCCTAACTGTACAACCTTTTTGCTAACCAGAGGAGAACCAATTTTATTATAGTTCAAATCCAAATTAGATTAAAGACAGTAAATGCTCATGTTTTTCTCGTGTAAACACTTTTACACTTTTACAAGTCACACAATTTTCTAAGCTAGATGGTATCGGCATTTCCTATCTGACTAGCTCTGAGAAGAAATGCCGAAACAAACTCAGAGGTGTCTTTTAAAGTCCAGACATTTTATTCAACATATGAGTGCAATTTTGTAGGGCTGGGTCTGGGATGGCCTTTTGAAGAAAGAGCCATAGCTGTTTTGAGCTGACCTGTCTTAACCGACGGCACGTATGCATCACTGTAGCCCGTGTAGCTCAACCACAATTTAGGGAGCTCAACCACCCGTCGCAAGACGATACCAGATCAGCAGGCCGTTTGCGTAGGCCACAGAGAGATTTCAAAAACCACCAGACAAATAAATTTATTACAACTTCAAACAAATCCAATACAATTCACATTTTATTGTTGGACATTCACAAATTGTTATATGACACATATATCCATGACATATGAGCCATAATAACATTAAAAAGTACATTAAATTTAATAAAATAATTAAAAGATGTAAAAAGTATATGAAACATCAACACAACTTTTCTAAATCTATACCACTAAGGAAAGACCGTGTTGCATTAATTAACAAACTTAATAACCGTCAAATTAAATTAGAGGATAGTAAAAGAATATATGAAATTGACACCCAGCGCTTGCAAAGTGATATAAAGTCACTAGAGGTCTCACTTAGATCCCTCTACACCAAATATGTAAGCTCTCAGAAGCAAATTGATGAACATATCCTTGCTACAAATAAGTTAGTTGATATGTGCAATTATAATGCAGACAGAGTGGATCCTATAACACTCAACAACAATCTCTGTACCTGCATGAATAAATCTAATGGAAATTGTTCCCTACCTCAGGTAACGGATGACCCGTCTGTGGTTGAGGAAACATGTTTAAACTCCATAGTGATACCTGACTCTCAAGGTCAAAACACACAAATAGAAAAGGTATTGACTATACTACCAAAAAACAAAGTTAGTTATCAATCAATCATGTTTTCAGATAACTTGGGCAAGTCTTTCTGTGAATTTTTAGGTAACAGCCTGGGTCCTTTCCTTAATCATTGTATGCCAGGATCAACCTTCAAACAGATAATGTCATCACTTATTAAATGTAATTATAATTCCAATACTGATCTAACAGTATTTATAGGTAATTGTTTAAATGTAAAGAAAAAAGACATCACCGACAGTGTTGCTCGACTATTAACACTAAACTGTCACAATATAACCCTATGTGCTTTTCCATACCTTGACCATTTGTCAGATAAGCAAAATGACTACATACATATGCTGAATAAGCATATACATATCTTAGTAAGTCACTATAGTGACAAATTTATGTTTTTTGACACCAATAGTTTTATTGGTAAATTAAAATTGACTAGGGATACTGTGTACCTGCCTATTAGATTTAAGCGACAGATAGCTACGTTGTTAGCTTATAATATTAAGTCAGTTATAAGTAGTATGACAAAGTCTTCTTCAACTACCTCTTTATATAGTAATAGTACTAACAACATTGTAGTAGTTAGCAAAATTAATTTAAACTGACAAATTCTACAACAGAGAAGCAAAGTGGTTGTCTAATACTGTCTCATCAAAATATTAATCGCTTCTCTGGCAAAATACTTGATGTAGAATTATTTGTTGAGAAATATAATGTAGATATTATATGCCTAACAGAAACGTGGCTGAAGGCAGATAGAATGTTATTTAGTATTAATGGTTTTAAAGTGGCCAGTTCGTTCCAGAGAGTTTCAGCCGAAGGTGGCGGAACTTTAATTATGGTAAAAGATCATCTTAAATGTAAAGAGCGCTTAGATATCCGCGATCTCTCTGTTGAACGAGTGTGTGAGCTCGCCTGTGCGGAAACAGAGGAGTATGATATTATATGTGTTTATAGGCCACCTTCCTCAAGTACCTACCAGTTTTCAATAATGATGGAGGATGCCCTAAGGAAGACAAAAGCAAATAAAAAAATATTAGTTTGCGGGGATTTTAACATTGATATTTTAACAAATAGCACAGATAAACAGAACTTTTTATCTTTGTTTAAGTAATTTAACTTAAAACATATGTTTTCTCAGCCAACTAGAGTAACTAGTACCTCCGCCACATGTATAGATAATATCATGACAAACTTTAGAATACTTGGAAAAAGTCTTATTAGTGGCATTCGCTCAGATCACATGTGTCAGATTGTTAAATTAAATCACAAAATAGTCGAAGATTCCAGAGTTATACAGTGTAGGACGCTAAGTAAATGTAGTCTAAAAAAAATCGGTTTTAATCTAGAAGCTCACCTACTTGTTTTAAAACCACAATATGACAATCCCAATGATATGTATCGTACACTATTTAATGCTATATCTACAGAGTTTCAAAAAGCTTGCAAAGTGAAATCTGTAACGTTAAAAAATAAACTCATGTTTAGTGCCTGGGCTACCAAAGGTATAAGACGTAGCAGGGACGTCCTGTACGAACTGTATGACAAAAAGTCATACACATCTGATGTTAACTTTCACAATTATGTTAGAAAGTACTCGAAAATCTTCAAGAAAGCCTGTTTGCAAGCTAAGTCTGCATATATTAGTGATCAAATACAAAATGCAAGTAATAAAATAAAAATGACTTGGAAGATTATTAATACCGAAACTGGTAATAGTAGATATAAGGACAGTGCAATTCATTTAAAAATAGAAGACAAACTAGTTACAGATAAAAATGTTGTCGCTAATTTCTTTGACCAGTTTTTTACAAATATACCTTTAGAGACTACTAAATGTCTTGCATCGTCTGCATTAAAGGCAGAGTCTCTCTTAAAGGAAAATACTAGTTCCTATGTCACAAATTTTAATTTCAGTTTCGTTTCACAATACGATATATTTAAAACATTTAAAACTTTAACTGTTAAAAAAACCGAGGATTTTTGGGGATTGTCTATAAAAGCTATCGAATCAATAATAACTAAGATCGCACCAATGTTAGCATCAATATTTAATACTTGCGTCACAGACGGCGTATTTCCTGATCTTATGAAATCGAGTAAAATCGTGCCTATTTTTAAGGCAGGTTGCTCGAGCGATGCATCTAATTATAGGCCCATATCTATATTACCCGCTTTAAGTAAAATTTTTGAAAAAATAATGTTAAATCAAATGTTGGAATATTTCAATGAAAACGGTATACTTCACTCTAAGCAGTTCGGATTTATAAAGGGCAGGTCTACAGAGGACGCTGGGTCCACCCTAATTAAAACAGTACTAAGGGCCTGGGAAGATGCGGGGGATGCTATAGGAGTATTTTGTGACCTCTCTAAGGCCTTTGACTGCGTGGATCACCAAACGCTCATTTTAAAATTAAAACACTACGGAATTCGAGGAAGGTCTATTGATCTTGTGTGTTCCTATTTGACAAATCGGGAACAAAGGGTAGCTATTGATAAGATAACTTCTTCAGGCTCACTTGTTAAAATGGGAGTGCCACAAGGATCGATTTTAGGCCCATTTTTGTTCCTTGTTTATATTAATGACCTTCCATACGTCATAAGGGACACAATGTCAAACATAGTTCTTTTTGCGGATGATACCTCACTTATATTCAAGATAATTAGAAATGACAAGGATCTGGTAGAACCTAATAATACACTTAATAAAATATCTAATTGGTTTTCTGCCAATAACCTTCTATTGAACGCTAAAAAGACGAAATGTATTAGGTTCTCTATACCTAACGTGCCCAATGTAGATTCTAATGTAAAACTTGATGGTAAAGTACTAGATTTGGTTGCTTCAACTGTATTCCTAGGCGTCACAGTAGACTCTAAACTCCAGTGGGGACCTCATATTGAGGCACTTGCAGGAAAACTGAGCTCTGCTGCGTTTGCTGTTAGGAAAATAAGACAGATGACTGATGTGTCTACGGCTAGGCTGGTCTATTTTGCATACTTCCATAGTATTATGTCTTACGGCATTCTACTCTGGGGATCAGCTGCTGATATCGAGACCATTTTTATATTACAGAAAAGAGCAATCCGAGCTATTTATAACCTTAGCTGCCGTGAGTCACTCCGTGAATTATTCAAGAAAATAAATATACTCACCTTACCATCCTTGTACATATTTAGTAACATAATGTATATTCGTAAGAATATGGTCGAATTTAGTAAAAAGAGTGATTACCACAATTTAAATACTCGTAATAAGCACAAGCTTATAGTACCTGGCTTTCGGCTTAGAAAGACAAGCAAATAATTTATGGGTAACAGTGTTAGGTTCTACAATAAGATTCCCTCTAATATAACTGAACTGCCGGATTTCAAGTTTAAGATTGTTATTAAACGCATATTAATGTCCAAAGCGTACTATAGTACTAATCATTATATGAAAGATAGGGATGCCTGGCTCATGATTCCTTCCTGCACACTGCGACCCACTGGCACCTTGCCTACTTGATTGTGGCGACATTTTGTTTGCTTTCAGCTTAAATGTTTCTAGGTTTTTTTTCCTTTATTTTGACATTTTTGTATATATTTTTTTAATTTATACAATTTATTTTATTGAAGTACAATTAATCCAATTGTATTATTAATTTATTTGACACTTGGGTATGTAAATTTACATATCGATTATATAACAGCTAGTATCGAACCTACTAGTTTTAAATTTACATTATTATTTCTTTATGAAATTATCCATAATATATAACTTTGTAAAATGTGAGCATCGTGTGGATATTAATGTTAGTTTTAATCTCATATTACATACATACTGCCTATTGTCAGGCATTACGAGTTTGTCATGCTCGCTAAAATGTCCTGCTGATGGTGGCGTCGTACGTCGGGTCATCGAGTTCCCTCCAAAATGGTTGAGCTAAGCGAGGCTGATGTGCGCGTCATGCTCGTGAACGGGTGCTGTCTGTCGGGACTGGTCGGCTCCTAACTGCCTTGGCAATCATTTTAAAAGGCTATATAAGTTTACTTTCCTTTCTTAGTCTGCTCATTAACCTGCATTATTCTCACATTACCTTATTTATTGTTAAACCAATTAATTTTAAAAAGAGTGTCTATGGAGTTTCTTGCCGGCTCTTCTCCATAAGATCAACGCCTTGGAACCGTGCACCTAGTTTTGACTTTTCATAAGTGCCTGTAATATGGTTTATTTGAAATAAAAATATTTGAATTTGAATTGAATTTTGAATATCAATACCATAATTTTATTAAATACAATAATAATAATCAATTAAAATGTCAAATAGTAAATATTGAATAATTCTAACATATAGTTAGCAACAGTAAAATGTCAAGTATCAAAAGTAGTGTAAAAACAGTATATAATATAAACAATCATCATTTTATGTTAGAATCATGAACATATCATGGAAGAGGTTGCTGATGAATACTATAATGTGGATGGTTATCCGAACTAACTTTGCTTTGTTATTTTAGATTAAAAACTATTATTATAATGGAACTGTGTTCCTGAATATTTTTAATGAACTTTTTTACTTTCCTTCTTTGTAGTATGTATTCACTTGACATAATTTTTCAGCTTAGATCTAAAATTATTTCTTATTGAATAAAAATTATACGTAAAAACTAGTAAAGAACTAATATTTAGTTCTTTCTGTACCTGATGATGTGAGACCGATCAAACGATGTAACATGCAAATATTAAATTTTAATCTAATTTCGGCATTCACATCCGTGGCATTCAATGTTTTTTGACAATGACTTTTCAATTAGATAGAGATATTTTTTAAACTTACCATTTACTCTGGTCGAAAATGCATCAAGTTAAACTACTGCAGCTTTGGATCAAATTCATTCAACAAAGTGTTTTCAGAGATTCGATTCCATCCTCAGGGGATAACTTCAACTTTATCCGTGAAATAAGCTTAGTAACAGTTTGTTTCTAAACTGTCGTCGCTTGGCTGCAGCTTAAAACATAATTAGACATAAGGTGGCCATGTCACTGGCTGCAACTAAACTCGTTATATAATGATAAAGTTACGTGCAATCAGTTTTTATTTTAAGAACGTAGCCATGTTAAGTCTGCAGTAAAAATATAGCGAGCAGGACACAGAACTACATTTTATTTTCGTAAGTTATTCAATATTATAAGAAAGTCTAAATTAAATCAAAATGATGTTTTGGCAACCGAGCAGACGGCTCGCCTGATGGTAAGCGATTACGGCGGCCCATGGACACCCGCAACACCAGAGGAGTCACAAGTGCGTTGCCGGCCTTTTAAGGGATGTTGCCAGATTCTAGTCGTCAGTATTTCACTGATAACTTAGATCCGGAGATCCGGCATATCAATAATGTTCATTGCTTTTGCAGACCCTGTTTATAAACCAAGGTCCGGAAGTATGGGAAGAGTCTGAGTTCATACTCACCTGTATGGCGTATGGATCACCGACCACCGCCTTCATGTGGATCAAAGATGGTGTCAAAATAAACATTAATGACACTACAAGGTCACTTATAGTGAAAAAAGACACGATCCCGATCTCGTCAAGTGTAAAATAAAATCTTCCAGAAAGTAGATACGTTTTTGATTTTACATTCAAACAGTTTTATTCGCTTCTATGTAAAAAACATAGAAATCTTAGCCGATCGGAAAACAAACCCGTCATTACGGACATTAATAGACTGGTGGTGAGGCCGACAATTTAACGAAACGGTGCAGTCTCGACACATATAACGGACACCCATCCAATTACCGGCGACCATATTAGAACGCTTCAATTACGTTTTATAAACCAACAGGACTTGTTAGATAATTAAGCTTTTGAAACTCAAATAATCAAAATAGAAAGCAATTAGGTAATTACTCATCATAATTCAGATTTTACAGTTTTGAGTAATTTTATTATACAAATAATGATATCCTAATAGATAATATTGACATGTTTAATTTTATTGACATTTTTCAGTGAAGTATACTATATTATATTTTGACATTTCATTATATAAATATTTGCACGCCTTGTTGTGGCAAAATATAGATATACCTATTAACCTCATTCTATAACAACAGTTTGTTCCATAAATAGCAAAAAAAAAAAAATTGATTTGAAAGACTTTGTTTTAGTTACTTACCCTAAAAGAAAAATGTTATATTTTCATAATCACACATAGAAAATAAAGCAATCAAACCCTTAAAAACCCTTTTTTACACGACTTCCCAGAAAAGGAGTGTTATGTTTTTAGGGTTCATGTATATATGTATACATGTATGTGAGTTTATTTATTCCACCATAACTTCTAAATGCCTGAACCGATTTCGATGTATCGTTAGAGTCATTACATTGTCCCGGGCTAAGCTATAAATATGGATGAGCTAGTAAGACGTCATCAGCAGCGTGCTTTTTAATTTTTTAATTAAAATCATCTTATTTTATGCATTAATTGCATATGTCAGACATTGTTGTGCCCCATTCTTCATAAGAAATAACTATACCTTATTCACATTTTATTATCGTTCATGTTCTAAAGCGAGAATTTTAAATTGAGATTGGTACAAATGAGGGTAAACATATTCTTGGCCATCTTGATAGCTGCTGTTCTGCTTGAAAGTTGAATTCCTTTACGATCTTTGTATTTTTTTATCTCTATAGTGAAGAAATATATTATTTTTTGTGTACTTACATGTACTAATTGTACCTACTAAATTGACTTGTAGTTTAACGGTATACATGTCTTGTCAAAGAGGGGACGTTGTTTTATTATGGATATCTGACATAATAATGAGCAGTACAGATAAAACTTTTAAAACCTTAACCACGGTTAATTATAGCTGCTTGACTTCTGATATTGTTTTTATACAGATGTGCTTAATTTATCAGACATAGTGTTGACAATAATGGTGTATGTCACTAACGATTTGCTCAGTGTTATAGCTATTGACGGTAAGTCAACGATGTGGTAAAAATAATCATAAGATAATCATAATAAGTGTCTATGGTGTCATGGCGTGTGTATGCTTCTATTTGTGCAGTTGTTGACAAACGAAACTCTAATATACTGTGTAGATTAAGTGCTGTAAAGTGGTGATCAATGATCTGGAGTCTTGTTCTGGTGCAAGAGCGGTGTACTGATACTTACTATCCGTTGCAGGTTAGTCCACCATTTATAACTACACAAGCTTTTTTATATTTATTACCACGACCCTTGTCGTGCCAGCCCGCGCCGTTGAGCCTGTAGCTTTAAATTCGTCCCTTAAGCTGTTGCCTCGCTCATTAGCAGACACAATAGACTTTTATTGTTACAACATATAATTCTGTACGTGGCTGAGCCAAAAGCTGATTTGAATCCGATCCAGCCAGTCCCTTGCTGTCCCGCCCACCAGCGACGCCCTAAGCCGATGCTCGTACCACACAGGAGGTGCCATTAGCGTGCTGCCGCTTAGTTAATAAGTTGAATGCCCTGGCTGGGGACCTTAAAATTATTAAGGCAACCACAGGAAAGCCCGGTTAAGCAGAAGACAACCTCCAAGGCTGACATGCGAGATGCAATAAAAAAAAATTATAACAATTTTATTTTTGTTACTCGAATAAATTTGATTATTGAAGCATTGCTAATAGACTATTATTTGAAGTAAAATTTTTACTGGATATAATGAAGTGCATTAAAAATTACGCAACTACCGGTCCTCACTTGTTCAAAATAATTGCGAGGCGGTCTTCATTAAAAGAACGACGACGCTTTTCATTTCGGCTGCGGTTCATAATGACTGAAAACTACGGCGTTAATGGAGAATATGTAATTGATTTCAAAAGTAAATTCGAGTACAAAAGTTGCTGAAAGTGTTTAAATATTACGTTTTATTTCAAAAATACCGCGTACCACCTGTATTTAAAATGATCTTCTGGTTTATATGAGGAATGATTTGAATGTTTCTAGTTTACCGTGTCAAGTAAGATACCACTTGATACACCGCAAGTTTCATTTTCTTTGGAGTCCTGTTTAAAATCTGTTGATGGTTGGCTCGTTATTTACCTACCGGACACAATAGGAATGTATTGTTATGAAGTAAAATTTTTACTATTCTGATCATAACGGTTAGAGCTTCCGGAGGCTATAGAATAAACTAACGCACGATAATTTCATTTTATTTTATATGAAAATTCTAGTCTACTAGTTTGCGTACACCTCTAGGTCTTCATACCTTTTGACTTTAAAACAATTAACTGAGTCCCTCTTACCACGAGGTTAAGTTATGCTGAAACAACTGGGTAATTTTTGGTAGATCATATAACCTATTATTTACTACATGTTAGACTCACGTCTTTTTTCCATGGTGGTAGACGGGTTCAACCCCCCCCCCCCCCTGCCCCGAAATTCTAGACGAGAAGTGAAATCCTTTTTAAAACGTATAATGTTTACACTTGTTCCATACGTGAAAAAAAGGGTAGAACCTCCTCCGAAATAAATTCCTGACAATGGCCTTGCTCTCAACGTTACATCGTAAAAACCACACGAAAATGGCTACCGATTGAATGGCATGAGAGGAAACTTTTTCATGTTAAAAGACATTTCTATCCACTTTGAGAAGCACGTGACTATTTTAGATAATATTTGAGTAGGAGTCCCTTCTCAAATATTATCTAAAATAGTTACTTCCCACAGGATAATTTTATGTAACGTATCTAACTATTGCAATCATGGAGAATGTAATAATTTTATGTATAACACAAATAGGTATGTAGATCGATACATTTTACAATAGACTATGGTTTTATATTTATTACAATAGACGATTTCAGTGTACTAACATGTCGAAAATAATTATCGATCACCTACCAGTAATCTAGTGATTACTGGACTGGACATGTTACTACACGTATCAGGGGGTTGATCACACTAGAATTAAATCAATTTTATTTTTAGTTTAGTTGCCATATGTTATTACTTCCCCAAAGGGGAACGCCCATTTTTGGCCATGTTATGCCTATTTAATTAATATATAATATATTGAATTTAAAGGCGATTTATTGATAACTCTCAATCGTACATCGCAAACTCTTAATTTTTTTATTGCAGTTTCTTATAATTCCGCTAGGTGGTCAGTCCTCCTGTCAAAATAGGGATTGCAACCAAGTGCAACACTTATTGAAAAAACTCGTTTTATTAAAAACGCATTACTGAAAATTGATTTTTCACAAATATTTTTCTAAATGTTTTTGCTTTCGTTTTACTATTGTAAAGATAAAATGAAATGTTAGTTGATTTATGGACTTCTAAATACGATTTCTGTGATCCTTAAAACGATTTCGTGTTGTGGTTATTTGTTGACACTGACTATACTATGCATTTCATAATTCGGTTTGTCCTGTTCGCTTGCGGTCTTGTTTTATTTTTACTACGGTTTCATATATGATTTTTTGACGACTATTTACAATTATGTACCTTGCAACCATTCCCGATGACGACCTTGGCTTTACATTGGATTTTGTGTGATGTTGACACTGACTATACTATGCATTTCATAATTCGGTTTGTCCTGTACGTTTGCGACTTTGATTTATTTTTGCTACTGTTTTACATCGAATTTTTTAACGACTGTTTACAATTATGTACCCTGCAACCATTCCCGATGGCTTACATTGGATTTAGTACCGGGTTCTCACGAAAACACCGGCTTGCCAGCGGATACAATACCTGTTTCTTAATTTTTTTTATTTATAATTTGTAATGTCCCATCTAGTTTTAAGTTAGAAATGGCGGTTATTCCTTTATCTATGACGTCAACCCTAATGCCTATCATTTGTTTCTTTCTTGGGTATTACTTCGGCAAAACTTCTTTATCAAATGGGCATTCCCTTTTATCCTTATTAGCGATACTATGGGATAGTGTTATAATACATGAGGTGTTTTCTTACAAAATCAACGGGTTTGATTCTTGGCTAGGAAAACATATTTCTGGAAATAAAAGCCCATGATGCAGTTTTAGTTTACTTCAAAATCGGGCCCGAGACTCTTAATTATTTTTCGCTATTCCTTATTGTTTCGGACATGGCCATCCAAGCACACTTGAAAAGTTTGCCCTGTTTATATAGGTAAAAGCATATCATTTTATAAGTTTTTCAAAAGGTATATATGTATTTAAGTTGAGAGCTAGTAAGCATGTTAGTAAGCATTCGTTGTAAAATTATACACAACAGTCACGATCCGCGTCCGAATAGATTTATTAAGATAATTAAGTTATTCTGCAGAAACTTTTGCACTGTGCTTACCCGCTGAATTTGTGAAGCTCTCCTAACTGTACAACCTTTTTGCTAACCAGAGGAGAACCAATTTTATTATAGTTCAAATCCAAATTAGATTAAAGACAGTAAATGCTCATGTTTTTCTCGTGTAAATATAAGAGGTCAGCTAACTTTGTTGGAGGAAATCAGTTGGTTAGAAATTACTGCTTTACAAAGTAGTTAGGTTTACAGGTACACATTGACCCTTCCCTGGGGATTAGTAAATTAGGAATAATTTGTTGGGCTTTGACCGTATTTAATATTTATTTCAGTTGTATTGTGTGGGCACATACTATACTTTAGGCGGCGAGAAAATTACATCACAATTGTTTAACGTTTGCTTTAATGGGCCTTAAATGTTTTATTTATAGACATGTATTGTCTGTAAGCCAAATACCTATGTTTCAGCATAGTTTGATCAAATATGATAGTTGTGGACTGCCTGGTGCCTAATTTGAGGCTGTGGTAGTTTATTTTTGCAAAATAACTTACGCTGCGTTTCCATCTATCAATTTAATATAGCTATCTAGCTAATCTATTTATATAGCTTAATTAGGTACTTTATTGTTGAGTAATCTAAAGAAAAATAAAAGGATCCCTTTCCTTGATAACCCGAGGCTTACATAATTCCTGTCTGTGTTTTGTTTTGCTACATATGAATTCAGAAGAAAAGAAAACTCATCGCTATTCCTTTGTAAATAATACTACAAAAATAATTGTACAAAATACCTGTCCTGCTTGGAAAGAAAACGACAAAGCCATAGGAAACTTATAACAGCTATTACGACTTATATTATATTTCTTCTTCCGAAACTGCGGTACAATAGCGGACGCAATGCGGCGGTTGAGCAGATTTGAATTTTATATGAATCGGTATTCATATCCCAATTCATATAAAATTTATATGTCTTGTAAGGTAAAACGTCGCAATATGTACATATATGCATGCAAAGTATATCAAATGATCTACTCCCAGCAGATCAGATAAACACAATTGGGCTGCCATCCGCTACATATAGGTGAAGCCAAATACTTCACCTAGTTGAACCTTATAGAGCAAATTTTGTTACGAAAGTTTAACATATTTACATTTAGTAAAGTACTTTTTGTACCGCACACGTAGAAATGATGGTGCTATCCATAAATGTATGTGGTAGCAAAAATATTCTAATACTAATATCTAATAATGCTATCTGACAAGCCTCACGTGTTTTACTTACACATAACATTAAAAGCGTAGTGATATTTTTTATATCTTATGCAAGAATACGCATTATATTTGTACAAAGCAGGGAAATAGGTAGTAAGGCGATACCTATTCTCAGGCACTCTACGCTAAGAGACAATAGTAATTAATATGTAAATGTATTCCTTAAGCCAAACACAATAGTGCTTTCACACAAGCTGATACACTTGATGTAGGTAGCCTGAGGGTTACCACGTGGATTCTAATGTAAATTCAAATACCTTTATCCGTAGTTCAAGTTTAATGTTTTTCTTTGACAGGCACTTCTGAAAGGTTTAGAATTAATAACACAAAGAGCGCTCTTACTGCCTTGAAAGTGTTTGCTCTTGAAAATAAATAAATATGTTTATGGGTCAGGGGCACCTCACAGCATGTGAGTAGGGTCCAATAACGACGCAAAATCCAGAGCTTTTTTAACTGAATATGTGTGGTGTGGTGATGTAATTCTCCGAAGGTATTTTCTAGAGTAACCAAACTTCAAATGTTATGGGAGTTTGCGCGGGAATTTCTGATGTGGCTTTCGAGTTTATTGACTGATACGTCTTACCACACTTTAGGTCAAAAATCTTTAAGCTTACGACTATATTGGTTGGTGGTAAACATCATATATAAAATCAGAATCGGATTATTATAGATATAATCCGATTCTGATTTTGTATGTCACGTATTCTGTTATCTAGAGTAACTTCGTATTCGTTTTGCATTCCAATTGTTTAGTAAATACCATATTTACCAATTCCTATAACACTCAATTAATGTTTACCTGTTACTAATCACGTGCTTTTTTCGGGATTAATATGAATATGTCGCACAAGTTTTTATACAAAAATCCTTTTGTTTTTTTTTTAATTTTTTATGGCGTAGTGGGCAACCGAGAAGACGGCTCGCCTGATGGTAAGCGATTACCGCCGCCCATGGATATCCGCAACCCCAGAGGAGTCACAAGTGCGGTGCCAGCCTTATAAAGGGTTTGGGCCTCCGGTACCCTCACTCACTCGGTGAAACACAACGCAAACTACGTTTCACGCCGGTTTTCTGTGAGGCCGTGGTATTACTCCGGTCGAGCCAGCCCATTAACGCCGAAGCATGGCTCTCCCACGGTAAATAATCCTTTATCAATGTTTCTGGTTTTATCAAATGAACTTAATAAACCTTACTCTTTAAGATATTGTCAAGGAGACAATCTTTCAACAATAACTATCTATCATTTCATATTATTATCTATTATTATTTTACCGTGGGAGAGCCATGCTTCAGCATGAATGGGCTAGCTCGACCGGAGTGATACCTCGGCCTCACAGAAAACCGGCGTGAAACAACGTTTTCGTTGTGTTTCGCTGAGTGAGTGAGGATACCGGAGGCCCAAACCTTTTAAAAGGCTGGTAACGCACTTGCGACTCCTCTGGGGTGTTTGCAGGTGTCCATGTTCGGCGGTCCGTCTGCTCGTTTTATCTACTAACAAATAAATAAAAACAACGAGTTGCAGGAAGAGGTAATTTATGTTTATTTAATTTACCATCATACAAAATATACAATTATATTTTAAAATATAGTATCTATCATTTCATATTATTACAGCTCATGAGATTATGTATCGATATTTTGTTTTACATTCGCCGGTGAAATAGAGTAAGACGCAAGTATGCTCAAGCTCCAGTATTTCCTCAGGGACAAAGATACAATTTCTACTAAAATTGCTGCTTCTAAACTCTGAATTTTGAACGTGATGTTTTAATAATACCTCTGTCTAGGGAATTTTGTTATAAAACGCTTTTGTAGTAAGGTGGTATGCAATAGCATATAACACACTATGTCGATGTATATTTTGAAAATTCGTAGTATATCTTCGCATGGAAATATTATGTCCTGTGATAGTCAAAGTAACCCACAAACATATTCATTCTTATTACTGTGTTAACAATACGTAACTATCTAGTTATTTGATCCATTTATTAACCTTTAATATATTATTCTTACTTACTCGTCCGGCGGAAAAGGCTTCGGTAAACGTGCCTGGTTTATTTTATTTATCTTTGAGGTATTTTGCCGTAAGTGACGTTAATCCATTCCGATGGATATGGATAATACTATTTGCGATTGGTTGCAATTATATTTGTAAGCCTTGAAAAACGCCTTAAAATATAAATCGACTTGAATTGTATTTTCTAGAGTGCTTCTCTGGAGAGGCTAAGTAACAGCCACACAGAACATTTTTTGCGGAAAGCAAAATACGGTCGTGAGCAGGATTCCAATATGTGCCTCCCGGATAAATACTCCAGGTGCTCTGATCACTAAGCCATCTCGCCCTCTGCTCACTATCCCAAATTCTTCTTTCACATTTTAATGTCTTTTTACGAAGTCATCGTTATCAGTTCAGTCCCTATACGGGTGACTGACGTAGTTTTCTTTCCACAAAAATTATAACTTATGAGTTCGCTTCGCATGCGTTAATGCGTTTGAAAGATTAATCTGTAAATATATACTTATTAAATATAAAATTTCGAATCTCATGTAAGATTAACTTAATCTTAGATGAGTTCATTCGAAATTTTTGGCACAATTAAGATATATTTAGTTTATTTTTATTGCCACTGCGACGAGCTTGCTATCGATTCTTCGTCGAAAATTGCAACGTGAACTTTCCGATAGTAATATTACTAGAAGATGAGAATAAGGATTACTTCTCCCAATGGTTTCACAAGGGTAGTAGGTCATGCTGTATTAACGCAGCTATTTAATACGTTACTCAGGTCTTGCCAGCGTAAAAAAATATTGCTGCACGGATATTGTCAGAATATTTTAGTGCCATAATTATTTATGTGTTATCATTGAATATGTGTCGTCCATTGGAAACACATCAACAAAGTTATCTTATATCACAACAAAATATTTTTGTCTTCTGACGCTATCAAAACAGTTTTAGTTTGAAGTTTAGTCAAAACCAAGAAATTGGGGGCGCAATTTATTACAATTTAGGTCGACTGGTCTGTCGTATTGACGATCTTACATATTACATATATAAAAATATTAATCATATTAATATTGTTCATAACCGCGGGACCTTTTCACATAGGTATCCTGCCGAAATAATAGTATTGATTTTAATATTGTTCATAAATGCGGGTCCTTTTCACATAACTATCCTGCCGAAATAATAGGATTAATTTTCAACAGAGTCCATACACACTTACTTATTCTACATTCATGTTATATTTCACATTATCTATAAATGTGTGTCTTCCTAAACTACTTTATCTACTACGTAAATATTATAAAACATAAGTCGATACTCACAAATCCTATTCGATTGTAAAGTTCAAAGGAATTTACAAGACGTGCGAGGAGGTAGAAACATTATAGCGCTTTCCTACTTTGTAAACGGGTCTTAAGAGGCTTCAGATGGACACAGGTGGAGGACACAGTGAATAATGCATGTTGCATCTCAGCTAGCTTGAACGCCGGATAAACTTCAGTGTCACAAAGTTTGGACAATTTGATTTCTTTAATAGGAACTTTAGAGACTTAAACATACTTGATTTTATATGTATATATCTTTTTTCCTGTAAGTAACCGTGATTTGATGTCACGAGGGCGTATAAATAAATTGTCCATAAACATTTTTTGTGATACACTACCTTGTAATATGTTTAAACTTATTAACGGCTAAATTGAATTCAAGATATGTCTTTGAAAAAGCATTAACGCATGCTTAGCGAACTCTAAAGTTACAATATTAAATGGAAAAAGAATACGGTCGCGAACAGGATTCGAACCTGCGCCTCCCGGATAGATACTCCAGGCGCTCTGACCACTAAGCCATCTCGACCTCTGCTCACCACTGCGAATTCTTCTTCCATATTTTAACACGTCTTATGGCGACGTCATTGCAATCAATTCAGTACCTATACAGGTGACCGAACCGACACGACTAACTTTGCAGTTAATACAATATCGTAAAGAATGCAATTACCTTAATAATTCAAGATATGTCTTTGAAAAAGCATTAACGCATGCTTAGCGAACTCTAAAGTTACAATATTAAATGGAAAAAGAATACGGTCGCGAACAGGATTCGAACCTGCGCCTCCCGGATAGATACTCCAGGCGCTCTGACCACTAAGCCATCTCGACCTCTGCTCACCACTGCGAATTCTTCTTCCATATTTTAACACGTCTTATGGCGACCTCATTGCAATCAATTCAGTACCTATACAGGTGACCGAACCGACACGACTAACTTTGCAGTTAATACAATATCGTAAAGAATGCAATTACCTTAATAATTCAAGATATGTCTTTGAAAAAGCATTAACGCATGCTTAGCGAACTCTAAAGTTACAATATTAAATGGAAAAAGAATACGGTCGCGAACAGGATTCGAACCTGCGCCTCCCGGATAGATACTCCAGGAGTATCTATCCGGGACTAAACAACCGGGGGACAAAACTACCGGGGTTGATCCGTATTGCCAAAGACTTGTAAAAGTGAAGTTCTAAATAAATGTATAAAATCTTCGTCGAGTTCTTTTTTAGCTCCTATCGACACAGACCTAATAATAGGAATAAAGTCTAAGCCTAGACATTTTGGTGCCGAGACCAGGATATCGGATATTGAGCAAAGTAAAAAGGAGGACATTTAAAGGACAAGGATACAAAGGAATTAAAGGATACCGCGAAGAGAGAGTAGTAACAAGGAATATCTAAAAGCCACGAGGTGAGCCCGTTCCATTTTTTTCCTACCTACCCACTTAATAGTCCCGCGAGCAGATTATTTGGCAAATTAGTAGAAAAGTTCTGATATCCTGTTGCAAATATAAAAACCTGGTATTATTACTTCATATATAACACAACGTAGTATTTGTCGTATTATTAACAATGTCTCAAGCCTCTAGGAAAATTGCAGATCCGATAAAAAAGAGAAGTTATATAAAGGGTAGATTAACAAATTTTAAAGGTTATCTAGAGGAACTTACAACCGTCGATAAATTAACGGATCAGCAGATTTCCGAGCTAAGGTTAAGATTAACAAAATTAGAAGCGTGTTTTTCTACTTTTGACGACTTACAATCCGAAATTGAGATTTATTCGGAAAATTCGGAAGAAGAAATGAAGATTCGTTCCGAGATTGAAGGTCAGTTTTATGTATTAATTTCTCAGGGTCAGTGTATTTTAGATAAAATAGACGAATCTAATGTAAGAAAGAAAAGTCTGGCTCAGCCCCATATAAAACAATCCGGTAGTTTCGAAAGAGCGAACTCATTTACTGGTTCAATCAAATTACCCACAATTAAATTACCCACATTTGACGGAAATTACAGTAAATGGTTAGAGTACAGAGACACATACGAGGCATTAATTCATAACAATGAGTCCATTGAAACAGTAAATAAGTTCCATTATTTACGATCGTCATTAGAGGGTAGCTCCTCTTTAGTAATTAAAGCATTAACTTTTAGCGCTGATAATTATCGTTTAGCGTGGGACTTGTTATGTCAAAGATATAACAATAAACGCCTGCTTATAAGTAATCATATGAAATCATTATTTAATATGGAATGTATAACAAAGGAGTCTGATAAGTCGTTGCGTATTATTATTGATAATGTAACTAAGAATTTAAGAGGTTTAAAAACATTAGGGCAACCTGTAGAATATTGGGATACTGTAATTATCCATTTAACCGTAAATAAACTGGATAGTTTAACGACTAGAAAGTGGGAGGAACTTAAAGGTTCATTGGGAGAAGTTCCTACCCTCGAAGACTTTTATAAGTTTTTACGTGATCGAGCGGATGTACTAGAAGCGGCTAGGCCAAGTACGTCGAATCGAAAGAGTGAGAAGGCGACTAGTTTTGTTGCATCAGCTCAAGCTAGTAGTAATCGTAGTTTTAATAATAATTGTGTCGTTTGTAAACAAGATCATCGCTTGTTTGAATGTACGAGGTTTATTTCGATGAGTTTGGACGAAAGAAACGAGGTTGTTTATAAGAATAAATTATGTATTAACTGTCTAAAACCGGGTCATCGGGCATATAATTGCAAATCATTTGGTTGTAAAATTTGTAAATATAAACATAACGTATTATTGCATAGAAATAGACCTCAATCTGAAGACATAAGCAAAAAAGATAATTCTAACCAGGACAACAGTACGGTTACGGCACACGCGACATCGTCGGTCGGAATGGTGGAGCAGGCCGGATGCGAACCGACACCTGCTCATTTGCCGGCCGTCGCGGCCACCATTGTACCTACACGGTATGTGCCGCCGGCCGCGGAACCGGTTTCGTTTTCTACAGTTGCTACTCAATATGTTTTGTTGTCAACCGCGCTCGTTAACGTTTATAGCAAAATGAAAAATAATTTTTGTGTAGCCCGCGTATTGTTAGATTCTGGTAGTCAAATATCGTTAGTAACGGAAAGTTTTTGTAATAAATTAGGAGTACCTTGCAAACGGATAGATCATCACTTTAATATTAAGGGAATAGGAAATACCAAGATACAATTAACAGAAAGTTGTAAGTTTGTAATAAACTCATTGCATAATATTTTTTCCGTAGAAGTTAATTGTATGATTTTACCTAAAATTACTACTATGTTGCCAAGTGTAAAGGTAAATGCAAATAAATTAAATATTCCGGGTGACATATTGGTAGATTTAGCAGATTGCAGATTTTATGAGCCATCTGAGGTAGATGTATTGATAGGAGCCGATTTGTTTTGGGAACTTGTGACAGGTCAACAAGTAAAATTAGGTAAAGGTCTTCCCACATTGCAGAGTTCAAAGTTAGGTTGGCTTGTTACGGGTCCCGTGGATATGTGTGTACCTAAGTGTGAAGCAAAATGTAATTTAGCTAGAAGTGTTAGCGATCAGTTGGAGAAGTTTTGGAAGGTTGAAGAAGTATTAAGCATAGATTCGTTACCGTATAGCACTGAAGAAGAGTTTTGTGAAAAACACTTTGTAAAAAATATGTATAGAACTGAAATTGGTAGATTTTGTGTAAAAATGCCTTTTCACACTTCGCCTTCTGTATTGGGAGATTCTTATATGAAAGCCAAAACGCGTTTAATGAATTTGGAGAAAAGGTTTAAGAAGCAATCCAAAGTAAAGGGTGCTTATGTAGAATTTATTAATGAATATGAAAAGTTAAGTCACTTATCTGAGATTTGTAAACCCACTTTTGCATGTTATTTATCACATCACCCGGTAATTAAAGAAAAAAGCGAGACAACGAAACTTCGTGTGGTATTTAACGCCTCGGAAAAAACAAGTAGTGGGTATTCGTTAAATGACATACAAATGGTGGGACCTGTGATTCAAGATGATTTAATGAGTATATTACTCAGGTTCAGGCAACATAATTATGTTCTGACCTCAGACATTGAAAAAATGTATAGACAAATATTAATTTCAGAAAGTCAAAGGCATTTGCAGATTATATTATGGAGAGAGAACGAACATGAATCAGTGAAATATTTAAGATTAAATACTATTACCTACGGAACCGCTTCTGCTCCGTACTTAAGTACTCGTTGTCTTTTGCAATTATCCAACGAGTGTGAGGATCCCGAAGTTAAAGAGATAATTAAGCATGATTTTTTCATGGATGATTTGCTTACCGGGCATCGGACGGAGGAAGGGTTAAATCGTATATGCAGATTAATTACTAAAAGGTTAAGTTCAGCCTGTTTTAATTTACGAAAATTTCGATCGAACGCCACTCAATTATTTGTAGAAAATAAATTAAATGAAGTACAAGAACTAACCGAATTTAAAACAGTTACCAGTACCTTAGGTTTAACCTGGTCACCTCAGTCTGATATGTTCAAGTTTTCAGTACAAGTAGATGTGCATGAAAAAATCACTAAGCGAAATATATTATCGTCAATTGCCAAAATTTTTGATCCATTAGGACTTTTAAGTATATTTGTTGTTAAGGCTAAGTTGGTATTGCAGAAATTATGGTTATGCAAATTAGAATGGGATGATCCAGTAGATGATGAAATAAAGAAAATGTGGTATAATTTTATAAAAAACATGAATTCCTTAAGCTCTATAGAAGTACCTAGACATGTGATGTGTAAAGATGTATTGACTATCGAAATTCATATTTTCTCGGATGCATCTGCGTATGCATACGGGTCGTGTGTTTATGTGCGTTCTGTGAATAAAAACGGAGAAATTCATGTACAGTTACTCTGTTCTAAATCAAGGATCGCCCCATTAAAAAGTTTAACAATTCCTAAACTCGAGTTATGCGGCGCGCTGTTGTCTGCCGAGTTGGGTAATAAGGTGACTCACTCCTTGCGATGTACTATTGCTCGTTGTGTTTACTGGACAGACTCGATGATAGTGCTTGGTTGGTTACATACATCGCGCGCGACTCCAAAGCATTTAAAAGTATTTGTAGCAAATCGAGTCAATAAAATTAATTGTTTAACTAAGAACTGTGACTGGCGATACGTACAAACCGAGCACAATCCCGCTGATTATATTTCAAGGGGAGTGGATCAAATTAATATGAAGGTACAAACGTTATGGTGGAGTGGGCCTCATTTTTTATCTTTAGCTGAATCGCATTGGCCTAAGATGTGCAATTATAAGTTAAATAGTATAACGTTACCCGAAATTAGACATGTGGGTTCATTAGTAAAATATGTCAACATTAACAATACTTTAATTGAATTTGAACGTTATTCCAAACTACATAAGGTACAACGTGTAATGGCCTACGTGCTTAAATTTGTAAATAATTGTAGAATAAAGGTAATGCAAAATAAACGTGCCTGTAGTTATTTAACGGTTGATGAATTAAATGATAGTTTAATGTATTTGGTAAAGTTCGCGCAATTAGAAGCATTCAGGGAGGAATACAATAGATTATTGAATAATAAGCCGTTACATAATAAATGTAGAATTTTATCTCTTAATCCCTTCTTGGACTCCCAGTTTAATGTAATACGCGTAGGAGGTCGCCTTAGTAACTCGCCTCTCTTGTATGAAAGGAAACATCCTTTAGTTTTAGATTATAAACATCGATTAACAAGGCTTATCTTTGAAAATGAGCACTATAAGTTGTTTCATGCGGGACCTCAGTTATTGTTAGCAGCTGTCCGGGAAAAATACTGGGTTGTTAACGCAAGAAAGGTGGCTAGGAGTGTAGTAAATAATTGTATAGTATGTAAGCGGTTTAGATATAAGTCTATAGTGCCAATCATGGGTGACTTACCCAAACAGCGATTGAATCCAGGGACGCCTTTCGAAACTACCGGGGTTGATTTGGCTGGTCCCTATTTAATAACTGATAGAAAAGGTCGCGGTTGTAAAATAAGTAAATGTTATATGTGTTTATTTGTTTGTTTTACTACAAAGGCACTGCACTTAGAAGTTGTGAGCGACCTAAGTACCGAAGCTTTCCTATTGTCACTTAGGAGATTTATTTCTCGACGCTCTAAACCTTGTTTATTATGTTGTGATAATGCGACAAATTTTTTAGGTGCCAGTAATGAACTGAATAAATTTTTATTAGTAAATAAAGATAAATTAACTGAATTTTGTTCTAATGACGGCATGAAGTTTGCCTTTATTCCCCCTTATGCCCCAAATTTTGGAGGGTTATGGGAAGCAGGGGTGAAATCAGCCAAGTTCCATTTAAAAAGAATTTTAGGGAACAGGCACTTAACATATGAGGAACTTTCTACTTTATTTTGCCAAGTAGAAGCTATTTTGAATTCCCGACCTGTATGTCCCATGTCCTCCGATCCCAACGATTTCCATCCCCTGACTCCCGGGCACTTTCTCGTCGGCAAACCGCTGATAGCTCTTCCCACCCCCGTAGTGACAGACATTAACTGCAATCGACTCCACAGATATCAACAGTTGGAACAGATGAGGCAGCATTTCTGGATGAGGTGGCAACACGAGTACATAACTGAACTTCAGCATCGAACCAAATGGCGCAAACCTGATGTCTCATTAAGTATTGGAGACATGGTCATTATCAAGGAAAGTAACTTGCCGCCCTTAAGATGGAAAATCGGACGTATACAAACCCTACACAAGGGTAACGATGGAGTATCCAGAGTAGCTGATGTGAGGACAGCTAGTGGTACTGTGCGTCGAGCGATCAACCGCCTGTGCCCTTTGTTTGAACATGATGAAGGAAAGTTGAAGGTTCAACCTTCAACGGGGGGAGTATGTTAACGCACAGGACTGCGGGGTGCGGGACGCCACTCCATCCCCCTACTCCCAACGATGTTGGCTATAAAAGCGCTTGCGCAACGGTCAGTGCGGGTCTACCACCATTGCATTATATAAAACTCGTACAGTATACCGTATTGCCAAAGACTTGTAAAAGTGAAGTTCTAAATAAATGTATAAAATCTTCGTCGAGTTCTTTTTTAGCTCCTATCGACACAGACCTAATAATAGGAATAAAGTCTAAGCCTAGACATTTTGGTGCCGAGACCAGGATATCGGATATTGAGCAAAGTAAAAAGGAGGACATTTAAAGGACAAGGATACAAAGGAATTAAAGGATACCGCGAAGAGAGAGTAGTAACAAGGAATATCTAAAAGCCACGAGGTGAGCCCGTTCCATTTTTTTCCTACCTACCCACTTAATAGTCCCGCGAGCAGATTATTTGGCAAATTAGTAGAAAAGTTCTGATATCCTGTTGCAAATATAAAAACCTGGTATTATTACTTCATATATAACACAACGTAGTATTTGTCGTATTATTAACAATGTCTCAAGCCTCTAGGAAAATTGCAGATCCGATAAAAAAGAGAAGTTATATAAAGGGTAGATTAACAAATTTTAAAGGTTATCTAGAGGAACTTACAACCGTCGATAAATTAACGGATCAGCAGATTTCCGAGCTAAGGTTAAGATTAACAAAATTAGAAGCGTGTTTTTCTACTTTTGACGACTTACAATCCGAAATTGAGATTTATTCGGAAAATTCGGAAGAAGAAATGAAGATTCGTTCCGAGATTGAAGGTCAGTTTTATGTATTAATTTCTCAGGGTCAGTGTATTTTAGATAAAATAGACGAATCTAATGTAAGAAAGAAAAGTCTGGCTCAGCCCCATATAAAACAATCCGGTAGTTTCGAAAGAGCGAACTCATTTACTGGTTCAATCAAATTACCCACAATTAAATTACCCACATTTGACGGAAATTACAGTAAATGGTTAGAGTACAGAGACACATACGAGGCATTAATTCATAACAATGAGTCCATTGAAACAGTAAATAAGTTCCATTATTTACGATCGTCATTAGAGGGTAGCTCCTCTTTAGTAATTAAAGCATTAACTTTTAGCGCTGATAATTATCGTTTAGCGTGGGACTTGTTATGTCAAAGATATAACAATAAACGCCTGCTTATAAGTAATCATATGAAATCATTATTTAATATGGAATGTATAACAAAGGAGTCTGATAAGTCGTTGCGTATTATTATTGATAATGTAACTAAGAATTTAAGAGGTTTAAAAACATTAGGGCAACCTGTAGAATATTGGGATACTGTAATTATCCATTTAACCGTAAATAAACTGGATAGTTTAACGACTAGAAAGTGGGAGGAACTTAAAGGTTCATTGGGAGAAGTTCCTACCCTCGAAGACTTTTATAAGTTTTTACGTGATCGAGCGGATGTACTAGAAGCGGCTAGGCCAAGTACGTCGAATCGAAAGAGTGAGAAGGCGACTAGTTTTGTTGCATCAGCTCAAGCTAGTAGTAATCGTAGTTTTAATAATAATTGTGTCGTTTGTAAACAAGATCATCGCTTGTTTGAATGTACGAGGTTTATTTCGATGAGTTTGGACGAAAGAAACGAGGTTGTTTATAAGAATAAATTATGTATTAACTGTCTAAAACCGGGTCATCGGGCATATAATTGCAAATCATTTGGTTGTAAAATTTGTAAATATAAACATAACGTATTATTGCATAGAAATAGACCTCAATCTGAAGACATAAGCAAAAAAGATAATTCTAACCAGGACAACAGTACGGTTACGGCACACGCGACATCGTCGGTCGGAATGGTGGAGCAGGCCGGATGCGAACCGACACCTGCTCATTTGCCGGCCGTCGCGGCCACCATTGTACCTACACGGTATGTGCCGCCGGCCGCGGAACCGGTTTCGTTTTCTACAGTTGCTACTCAATATGTTTTGTTGTCAACCGCGCTCGTTAACGTTTATAGCAAAATGAAAAATAGTTTTTGTGTAGCCCGCGTATTGTTAGATTCTGGTAGTCAAATATCCTTAGTAACGGAAAGTTTTTGTAATAAATTAGGAGTACCTTGCAAACGGATAGATCATCACTTTAATATTAAGGGAATAGGAAATACCAAGATACAATTAACAGAAAGTTGTAAGTTTGTAATAAACTCATTGCATAATATTTTTTCCGTAGAAGTTAATTGTATGATTTTACCTAAAATTACTACTATGTTGCCAAGTGTAAAGGTAAATGCAAATAAATTAAATATTCCGGGTGACATATTGGTAGATTTAGCAGATTGCAGATTTTATGAGCCATCTGAGGTAGATGTATTGATAGGAGCCGATTTGTTTTGGGAACTTGTGACAGGTCAACAAGTAAAATTAGGTAAAGGTCTTCCCACATTGCAGAGTTCAAAGTTAGGTTGGCTTGTTACGGGTCCCGTGGATATGTGTGTACCTAAGTGTGAAGCAAAATGTAATTTAGCTAGAAGTGTTAGCGATCAGTTGGAGAAGTTTTGGAAGGTTGAAGAAGTATTAAGCATAGATTCGTTACCGTATAGCACTGAAGAAGAGTTTTGTGAAAAACACTTTGTAAAAAATATGTATAGAACTGAAATTGGTAGATTTTGTGTAAAAATGCCTTTTCACACTTCGCCTTCTGTATTGGGAGATTCTTATATGAAAGCCAAAACGCGTTTAATGAATTTGGAGAAAAGGTTTAAGAAGCAATCCAAAGTAAAGGGTGCTTATGTAGAATTTATTAATGAATATGAAAAGTTAAGTCACTTATCTGAGATTTGTAAACCCACTTTTGCATGTTATTTATCACATCACCCGGTAATTAAAGAAAAAAGCGAGACAACGAAACTTCGTGTGGTATTTAACGCCTCGGAAAAAACAAGTAGTGGGTATTCGTTAAATGACATACAAATGGTGGGACCTGTGATTCAAGATGATTTAATGAGTATATTACTCAGGTTCAGGCAACATAATTATGTTCTGACCTCAGACATTGAAAAAATGTATAGACAAATATTAATTTCAGAAAGTCAAAGGCATTTGCAGATTATATTATGGAGAGAGAACGAACATGAATCAGTGAAATATTTAAGATTAAATACTATTACCTACGGAACCGCTTCTGCTCCGTACTTAAGTACTCGTTGTCTTTTGCAATTATCCAACGAGTGTGAGGATCCCGAAGTTAAAGAGATAATTAAGCATGATTTTTTCATGGATGATTTGCTTACCGGGCATCGGACGGAGGAAGGGTTAAATCGTATATGCAGATTAATTACTAAAAGGTTAAGTTCAGCCTGTTTTAATTTACGAAAATTTCGATCGAACGCCACTCAATTATTTGTAGAAAATAAATTAAATGAAGTACAAGAACTAACCGAATTTAAAACAGTTACCAGTACCTTAGGTTTAACCTGGTCACCTCAGTCTGATATGTTCAAGTTTTCAGTACAAGTAGATGTGCATGAAAAAATCACTAAGCGAAATATATTATCGTCAATTGCCAAAATTTTTGATCCATTAGGACTTTTAAGTATATTTGTTGTTAA
The DNA here is from genome assembly GCA_935421205.1 of Xylocampa areola. NCBI lineage: Eukaryota > Metazoa > Arthropoda > Insecta > Lepidoptera > Noctuidae > Xylocampa > Xylocampa areola. The sequence continues at coordinate 5,725,937 of OW285217.1, read as the reverse complement.
GGCTAAGTTGGTATTGCAGAAATTATGGTTATGCAAATTAGAATGGGATGATCCAGTAGATGATGAAATAAAGAAAATGTGGTATAATTTTATAAAAAACATGAATTCCTTAAGCTCTATAGAAGTACCTAGACATGTGATGTGTAAAGATGTATTGACTATCGAAATTCATATTTTCTCGGATGCATCTGCGTATGCATACGGGTCGTGTGTTTATGTGCGTTCTGTGAATAAAAACGGAGAAATTCATGTACAGTTACTCTGTTCTAAATCAAGGATCGCCCCATTAAAAAGTTTAACAATTCCTAAACTCGAGTTATGCGGCGCGCTGTTGTCTGCCGAGTTGGGTAATAAGGTGACTCACTCCTTGCGATGTACTATTGCTCGTTGTGTTTACTGGACAGACTCGATGATAGTGCTTGGTTGGTTACATACATCGCGCGCGACTCCAAAGCATTTAAAAGTATTTGTAGCAAATCGAGTCAATAAAATTAATTGTTTAACTAAGAACTGTGACTGGCGATACGTACAAACCGAGCACAATCCCGCTGATTATATTTCAAGGGGAGTGGATCAAATTAATATGAAGGTACAAACGTTATGGTGGAGTGGGCCTCATTTTTTATCTTTAGCTGAATCGCATTGGCCTAAGATGTGCAATTATAAGTTAAATAGTATAACGTTACCCGAAATTAGACATGTGGGTTCATTAGTAAAATATGTCAACATTAACAATACTTTAATTGAATTTGAACGTTATTCCAAACTACATAAGGTACAACGTGTAATGGCCTACGTGCTTAGATTTGTAAATAATTGTAGAATAAAGGTAATGCAAAATAAACGTGCCTGTAGTTATTTAACGGTTGATGAATTAAATGATAGTTTAATGTATTTGGTAAAGTTCGCGCAATTAGAAGCATTCAGGGAGGAATACAATAGATTATTGAATAATAAGCCGTTACATAATAAATGTAGAATTTTATCTCTTAATCCCTTCTTGGACTCCCAGTTTAATGTAATACGCGTAGGAGGTCGCCTTAGTAACTCGCCTCTCTTGTATGAAAGGAAACATCCTTTAGTTTTAGATTATAAACATCGATTAACAAGGCTTATCTTTGAAAATGAGCACTATAAGTTGTTTCATGCGGGACCTCAGTTATTGTTAGCAGCTGTCCGGGAAAAATACTGGGTTGTTAACGCAAGAAAGGTGGCTAGGAGTGTAGTAAATAATTGTATAGTATGTAAGCGGTTTAGATATAAGTCTATAGTGCCAATCATGGGTGACTTACCCAAACAGCGATTGAATCCAGGGACGCCTTTCGAAACTACCGGGGTTGATTTGGCTGGTCCCTATTTAATAACTGATAGAAAAGGTCGCGGTTGTAAAATAAGTAAATGTTATATGTGTTTATTTGTTTGTTTTACTACAAAGGCACTGCACTTAGAAGTTGTGAGCGACCTAAGTACCGAAGCTTTCCTATTGTCACTTAGGAGATTTATTTCTCGACGCTCTAAACCTTGTTTATTATGTTGTGATAATGCGACAAATTTTTTAGGTGCCAGTAATGAACTGAATAAATTTTTATTAGTAAATAAAGATAAATTAACTGAATTTTGTTCTAATGACGGCATGAAGTTTGCCTTTATTCCCCCTTATGCCCCAAATTTTGGAGGGTTATGGGAAGCAGGGGTGAAATCAGCCAAGTTCCATTTAAAAAGAATTTTAGGGAACAGGCACTTAACATATGAGGAACTTTCTACTTTATTTTGCCAAGTAGAAGCTATTTTGAATTCCCGACCTGTATGTCCCATGTCCTCCGATCCCAACGATTTCCATCCCCTGACTCCCGGGCACTTTCTCGTCGGCAAACCGCTGATAGCTCTTCCCACCCCCGTAGTGACAGACATTAACTGCAATCGACTCCACAGATATCAACAGTTGGAACAGATGAGGCAGCATTTCTGGATGAGGTGGCAACACGAGTACATAACTGAACTTCAGCATCGAACCAAATGGCGCAAACCTGATGTCTCATTAAGTATTGGAGACATGGTCATTATCAAGGAAAGTAACTTGCCGCCCTTAAGATGGAAAATCGGACGTATACAAACCCTACACAAGGGTAACGATGGAGTATCCAGAGTAGCTGATGTGAGGACAGCTAGTGGTACTGTGCGTCGAGCGATCAACCGCCTGTGCCCTTTGTTTGAACATGATGAAGGAAAGTTGAAGGTTCAACCTTCAACGGGGGGAGTATGTTAACGCACAGGACTGCGGGGTGCGGGACGCCACTCCATCCCCCTACTCCCAACGATGTTGGCTATAAAAGCGCTTGCGCAACGGTCAGTGCGGGTCTACCACCATTGCATTATATAAAACTCGTACAGTATACCGTATTGCCAAAGACTTGTAAAAGTGAAGTTCTAAATAAATGTATAAAATCTTCGTCGAGTTCTTTTTTAGCTCCTATCGACACAGACCTAATAATAGGAATAAAGTCTAAGCCTAGCATCCTGGTCACGGCACCAAAATGTCTAGGCTTAGACTTTATTCCTATTATTAGGTCTGTGTCGATAGGAGCTAAAAAAGAACTCGACGAAGATTTTATACATTTATTTAGAACTTCACTTTTACAAGTCTTTTGGCAATACGGTATACTGTACGAGTTTTATATAATGCAATGGTGGTAGACGCGCACTGACCGTTGCGCAAGCGCTTTTATAGCCAACATCGTTGGGAGTAGGGGGATGGAGTGGCGTCCCGCACCCCGCAGTCCTGTGCGTTAACATACTCCCCCCGTTGAAGGTTGAACCTTCAACTTTCCTTCATCATGTTCAAACAAAGGGCACAGGCGGTTGATCGCTCGACGCACAGTACCACTAGCTGTCCTCACATCAGCTACTCTGGATACTCCATCGTTACCCTTGTGTAGGGTTTGTATACGTCCGATTTTCCATCTTAAGGGCGGCAAGTTACTTTCCTTGATAATGACCATGTCTCCAATACTTAATGAGACATCAGGTTTGCGCCATTTGGTTCGATGCTGAAGTTCAGTTATGTACTCGTGTTGCCACCTCATCCAGAAATGCTGCCTCATCTGTTCCAACTGTTGATATCTGTGGAGTCGATTGCAGTTAATGTCTGTCACTACGGGGGTGGGAAGAGCTATCAGCGGTTTGCCGACGAGAAAGTGCCCGGGAGTCAGGGGATGGAAATCGTTGGGATCGGAGGACATGGGACATACAGGTCGGGAATTCAAAATAGCTTCTACTTGGCAAAATAAAGTAGAAAGTTCCTCATATGTTAAGTGCCTGTTCCCTAAAATTCTTTTTAAATGGAACTTGGCTGATTTCACCCCTGCTTCCCATAACCCTCCAAAATTTGGGGCATAAGGGGGAATAAAGGCAAACTTCATGCCGTCATTAGAACAAAATTCAGTTAATTTATCTTTATTTACTAATAAAAATTTATTCAGTTCATTACTGGCACCTAAAAAATTTGTCGCATTATCACAACATAATAAACAAGGTTTAGAGCGTCGAGAAATAAATCTCCTAAGTGACAATAGGAAAGCTTCGGTACTTAGGTCGCTCACAACTTCTAAGTGCAGTGCCTTTGTAGTAAAACAAACAAATAAACACATATAACATTTACTTATTTTACAACCGCGACCTTTTCTATCAGTTATTAAATAGGGACCAGCCAAATCAACCCCGGTAGTTTCGAAAGGCGTCCCTGGATTCAATCGCTGTTTGGGTAAGTCACCCATGATTGGCACTATAGACTTATATCTAAACCGCTTACATACTATACAATTATTTACTACACTCCTAGCCACCTTTCTTGCGTTAACAACCCAGTATTTTTCCCGGACAGCTGCTAACAATAACTGAGGTCCCGCATGAAACAACTTATAGTGCTCATTTTCAAAGATAAGCCTTGTTAATCGATGTTTATAATCTAAAACTAAAGGATGTTTCCTTTCATACAAGAGAGGCGAGTTACTAAGGCGACCTCCTACGCGTATTACATTAAACTGGGAGTCCAAGAAGGGATTAAGAGATAAAATTCTACATTTATTATGTAACGGCTTATTATTCAATAATCTATTGTATTCCTCCCTGAATGCTTCTAATTGCGCGAACTTTACCAAATACATTAAACTATCATTTAATTCATCAACCGTTAAATAACTACAGGCACGTTTATTTTGCATTACCTTTATTCTACAATTATTTACAAATTTAAGCACGTAGGCCATTACACGTTGTACCTTATGTAGTTTGGAATAACGTTCAAATTCAATTAAAGTATTGTTAATGTTGACATATTTTACTAATGAACCCACATGTCTAATTTCGGGTAACGTTATACTATTTAACTTATAATTGCACATCTTAGGCCAATGCGATTCAGCTAAAGATAAAAAATGAGGCCCACTCCACCATAACGTTTGTACCTTCATATTAATTTGATCCACTCCCCTTGAAATATAATCAGCGGGATTGTGCTCGGTTTGTACGTATCGCCAGTCACAGTTCTTAGTTAAACAATTAATTTTATTGACTCGATTTGCTACAAATACTTTTAAATGCTTTGGAGTCGCGCGCGATGTATGTAACCAACCAAGCACTATCATCGAGTCTGTCCAGTAAACACAACGAGCAATAGTACATCGCAAGGAGTGAGTCACCTTATTACCCAACTCGGCAGACAACAGCGCGCCGCATAACTCGAGTTTAGGAATTGTTAAACTTTTTAATGGGGCGATCCTTGATTTAGAACAGAGTAACTGTACATGAATTTCTCCGTTTTTATTCACAGAACGCACATAAACACACGACCCGTATGCATACGCAGATGCATCCGAGAAAATATGAATTTCGATAGTCAATACATCTTTACACATCACATGTCTAGGTACTTCTATAGAGCTTAAGGAATTCATGTTTTTTATAAAATTATACCACATTTTCTTTATTTCATCATCTACTGGATCATCCCATTCTAATTTGCATAACCATAATTTCTGCAATACCAACTTAGCCTTAACAACAAATATACTTAAAAGTCCTAATGGATCAAAAATTTTGGCAATTGACGATAATATATTTCGCTTAGTGATTTTTTCATGCACATCTACTTGTACTGAAAACTTGAACATATCAGACTGAGGTGACCAGGTTAAACCTAAGGTACTGGTAACTGTTTTAAATTCGGTTAGTTCTTGTACTTCATTTAATTTATTTTCTACAAATAATTGAGTGGCGTTCGATCGAAATTTTCGTAAATTAAAACAGGCTGAACTTAACCTTTTAGTAATTAATCTGCATATACGATTTAACCCTTCCTCCGTCCGATGCCCGGTAAGCAAATCATCCATGAAAAAATCATGCTTAATTATCTCTTTAACTTCGGGATCCTCACACTCGTTGGATAATTGCAAAAGACAACGAGTACTTAAGTACGGAGCAGAAGCGGTTCCGTAGGTAATAGTATTTAATCTTAAATATTTCACTGATTCATGTTCGTTCTCTCTCCATAATATAATCTGCAAATGCCTTTGACTTTCTGAAATTAATATTTGTCTATACATTTTTTCAATGTCTGAGGTCAGAACATAATTATGTTGCCTGAACCTGAGTAATATACTCATTAAATCATCTTGAATCACAGGTCCCACCATTTGTATGTCATTTAACGAATACCCACTACTTGTTTTTTCCGAGGCGTTAAATACCACACGAAGTTTCGTTGTCTCGCTTTTTTCTTTAATTACCGGGTGATGTGATAAATAACATGCAAAAGTGGGTTTACAAATCTCAGATAAGTGACTTAACTTTTCATATTCATTAATAAATTCTACATAAGCACCCTTTACTTTGGATTGCTTCTTAAACCTTTTCTCCAAATTCATTAAACGCGTTTTGGCTTTCATATAAGAATCTCCCAATACAGAAGGCGAAGTGTGAAAAGGCATTTTTACACAAAATCTACCAATTTCAGTTCTATACATATTTTTTACAAAGTGTTTTTCACAAAACTCTTCTTCAGTGCTATACGGTAACGAATCTATGCTTAATACTTCTTCAACCTTCCAAAACTTCTCCAACTGATCGCTAACACTTCTAGCTAAATTACATTTTGCTTCACACTTAGGTACACACATATCCACGGGACCCGTAACAAGCCAACCTAACTTTGAACTCTGCAATGTGGGAAGACCTTTACCTAATTTTACTTGTTGACCTGTCACAAGTTCCCAAAACAAATCGGCTCCTATCAATACATCTACCTCAGATGGCTCATAAAATCTGCAATCTGCTAAATCTACCAATATGTCACCCGGAATATTTAATTTATTTGCATTTACCTTTACACTTGGCAACATAGTAGTAATTTTAGGTAAAATCATACAATTAACTTCTACGGAAAAAATATTATGCAATGAGTTTATTACAAACTTACAACTTTCTGTTAATTGTATCTTGGTATTTCCTATTCCCTTAATATTAAAGTGATGATCTATCCGTTTGCAAGGTACTCCTAATTTATTACAAAAACTTTCCGTTACTAACGATATTTGACTACCAGAATCTAACAATACGCGGGCTACACAAAAACTATTTTTCATTTTGCTATAAACGTTAACGAGCGCGGTTGACAACAAAACATATTGAGTAGCAACTGTAGAAAACGAAACCGGTTCCGCGGCCGGCGGCACATACCGTGTAGGTACAATGGTGGCCGCGACGGCCGGCAAATGAGCAGGTGTCGGTTCGCATCCGGCCTGCTCCACCATTCCGACCGACGATGTCGCGTGTGCCGTAACCGTACTGTTGTCCTGGTTAGAATTATCTTTTTTGCTTATGTCTTCAGATTGAGGTCTATTTCTATGCAATAATACGCTATGTTTATATTTACAAATTTTACAACCAAATGATTTGCAATTATATGCCCGATGACCCGGTTTTAGACAGTTAATACATAATTTATTCTTATAAACAACCTCGTTTCTTTCGTCCAAACTCATCGAAATAAACCTCGTACATTCAAACAAGCGATGATCTTGTTTACAAACGACACAATTATTATTAAAACTACGATTACTACTAGCTTGAGCTGATGCAACAAAACTAGTCGCCTTCTCACTCTTTCGATTCGACGTACTTGGCCTAGCCACTTCTAGTACATCCGCTCGATCACGTAAAAACTTATAAAACTCTTCGAGGGTAGGAACTTCTCCCAATGAACCTTTAAGTTCCTCCCACTTTCTAGTCGTTAAACTATCCAGTTTATTTACGGTTAAATGGATAATTACAGTATCCCAATATTCTACAGGTTGCCCTAATGTTTTTAAACCTCTTAAATTCTTAGTTACATTATCAATAATAATACGCAACGACTTATCAGACTCCTTTGTTATACATTCCATATTAAATAATGATTTCATATGATTACTTATAAGCAGGCGTTTATTGTTATATCTTTGACATAACAAGTCCCACGCTAAACGATAATTATCAGCGCTAAAAGTTAATGCTTTAATTACTAAAGAGGAGCTACCCTCTAATGACGATCGTAAATAATGGAACTTATTTACTGTTTCAATGGACTCATTGTTATGAATTAATGCCTCGTATGTGTCTCTGTACTCTAACCATTTACTGTAATTTCCGTCAAATGTGGGTAATTTAATTGTGGGTAATTTGATTGAACCAGTAAATGAGTTCGCTCTTTCGAAACTACCGGATTGTTTTATATGGGGCTGAGCCAGACTTTTCTTTCTTACATTAGATTCGTCTATTTTATCTAAAATACACTGACCCTGAGAAATTAATACATAAAACTGACCTTCAATCTCGGAACGAATCTTCATTTCTTCTTCCGAATTTTCCGAATAAATCTCAATTTCGGATTGTAAGTCGTCAAAAGTAGAAAAACACGCTTCTAATTTTGTTAATCTTAACCTTAGCTCGGAAATCTGCTGATCCGTTAATTTATCGACGGTTGTAAGTTCCTCTAGATAACCTTTAAAATTTGTTAATCTACCCTTTATATAACTTCTCTTTTTTATCGGATCTGCAATTTTCCTAGAGGCTTGAGACATTGTTAATAATACGACAAATACTACGTTGTGTTATATATGAAGTAATAATACCAGGTTTTTATATTTGCAACAGGATATCAGAACTTTTCTACTAATTTGCCAAATAATCTGCTCGCGGGACTATTAAGTGGGTAGGTAGGAAAAAAATGGAACGGGCTCACCTCGTGGCTTTTAGATATTCCTTGTTACTACTCTCTCTTCGCGGTATCCTTTAATTCCTTTGTATCCTTGTCCTTTAAATGTCCTCCTTTTTACTTTGCTCAATATCCGATATCCTGGTCTCGGCACCAAAATGTCTAGGCTTAGACTTTATTCCTATTATTAGGTCTGTGTCGATAGGAGCTAAAAAAGAACTCGACGAAGATTTTATACATTTATTTAGAACTTCACTTTTACAAGTCTTTTGGCAATACGGTATACTGTACGAGTTTTATATAATGCAATGGTGGTAGACGCGCACTGACCGTTGCGCAAGCGCTTTTATAGCCAACATCGTTGGGAGTAGGGGGATGGAGTGGCGTCCCGCACCCCGCAGTCCTGTGCGTTAACATACTCCCCCCGTTGAAGGTTGAACCTTCAACTTTCCTTCATCATGTTCAAACAAAGGGCACAGGCGGTTGATCGCTCGACGCACAGTACCACTAGCTGTCCTCACATCAGCTACTCTGGATACTCCATCGTTACCCTTGTGTAGGGTTTGTATACGTCCGATTTTCCATCTTAAGGGCGGCAAGTTACTTTCCTTGATAATGACCATGTCTCCAATACTTAATGAGACATCAGGTTTGCGCCATTTGGTTCGATGCTGAAGTTCAGTTATGTACTCGTGTTGCCACCTCATCCAGAAATGCTGCCTCATCTGTTCCAACTGTTGATATCTGTGGAGTCGATTGCAGTTAATGTCTGTCACTACGGGGGTGGGAAGAGCTATCAGCGGTTTGCCGACGAGAAAGTGCCCGGGAGTCAGGGGATGGAAATCGTTGGGATCGGAGGACATGGGACATACAGGTCGGGAATTCAAAATAGCTTCTACTTGGCAAAATAAAGTAGAAAGTTCCTCATATGTTAAGTGCCTGTTCCCTAAAATTCTTTTTAAATGGAACTTGGCTGATTTCACCCCTGCTTCCCATAACCCTCCAAAATTTGGGGCATAAGGGGGAATAAAGGCAAACTTCATGCCGTCATTAGAACAAAATTCAGTTAATTTATCTTTATTTACTAATAAAAATTTATTCAGTTCATTACTGGCACCTAAAAAATTTGTCGCATTATCACAACATAATAAACAAGGTTTAGAGCGTCGAGAAATAAATCTCCTAAGTGACAATAGGAAAGCTTCGGTACTTAGGTCGCTCACAACTTCTAAGTGCAGTGCCTTTGTAGTAAAACAAACAAATAAACACATATAACATTTACTTATTTTACAACCGCGACCTTTTCTATCAGTTATTAAATAGGGACCAGCCAAATCAACCCCGGTAGTTTCGAAAGGCGTCCCTGGATTCAATCGCTGTTTGGGTAAGTCACCCATGATTGGCACTATAGACTTATATCTAAACCGCTTACATACTATACAATTATTTACTACACTCCTAGCCACCTTTCTTGCGTTAACAACCCAGTATTTTTCCCGGACAGCTGCTAACAATAACTGAGGTCCCGCATGAAACAACTTATAGTGCTCATTTTCAAAGATAAGCCTTGTTAATCGATGTTTATAATCTAAAACTAAAGGATGTTTCCTTTCATACAAGAGAGGCGAGTTACTAAGGCGACCTCCTACGCGTATTACATTAAACTGGGAGTCCAAGAAGGGATTAAGAGATAAAATTCTACATTTATTATGTAACGGCTTATTATTCAATAATCTATTGTATTCCTCCCTGAATGCTTCTAATTGCGCGAACTTTACCAAATACATTAAACTATCATTTAATTCATCAACCGTTAAATAACTACAGGCACGTTTATTTTGCATTACCTTTATTCTACAATTATTTACAAATTTAAGCACGTAGGCCATTACACGTTGTACCTTATGTAGTTTGGAATAACGTTCAAATTCAATTAAAGTATTGTTAATGTTGACATATTTTACTAATGAACCCACATGTCTAATTTCGGGTAACGTTATACTATTTAACTTATAATTGCACATCTTAGGCCAATGCGATTCAGCTAAAGATAAAAAATGAGGCCCACTCCACCATAACGTTTGTACCTTCATATTAATTTGATCCACTCCCCTTGAAATATAATCAGCGGGATTGTGCTCGGTTTGTACGTATCGCCAGTCACAGTTCTTAGTTAAACAATTAATTTTATTGACTCGATTTGCTACAAATACTTTTAAATGCTTTGGAGTCGCGCGCGATGTATGTAACCAACCAAGCACTATCATCGAGTCTGTCCAGTAAACACAACGAGCAATAGTACATCGCAAGGAGTGAGTCACCTTATTACCCAACTCGGCAGACAACAGCGCGCCGCATAACTCGAGTTTAGGAATTGTTAAACTTTTTAATGGGGCGATCCTTGATTTAGAACAGAGTAACTGTACATGAATTTCTCCGTTTTTATTCACAGAACGCACATAAACACACGACCCGTATGCATACGCAGATGCATCCGAGAAAATATGAATTTCGATAGTCAATACATCTTTACACATCACATGTCTAGGTACTTCTATAGAGCTTAAGGAATTCATGTTTTTTATAAAATTATACCACATTTTCTTTATTTCATCATCTACTGGATCATCCCATTCTAATTTGCATAACCATAATTTCTGCAATACCAACTTAGCCTTAACAACAAATATACTTAAAAGTCCTAATGGATCAAAAATTTTGGCAATTGACGATAATATATTTCGCTTAGTGATTTTTTCATGCACATCTACTTGTACTGAAAACTTGAACATATCAGACTGAGGTGACCAGGTTAAACCTAAGGTACTGGTAACTGTTTTAAATTCGGTTAGTTCTTGTACTTCATTTAATTTATTTTCTACAAATAATTGAGTGGCGTTCGATCGAAATTTTCGTAAATTAAAACAGGCTGAACTTAACCTTTTAGTAATTAATCTGCATATACGATTTAACCCTTCCTCCGTCCGATGCCCGGTAAGCAAATCATCCATGAAAAAATCATGCTTAATTATCTCTTTAACTTCGGGATCCTCACACTCGTTGGATAATTGCAAAAGACAACGAGTACTTAAGTACGGAGCAGAAGCGGTTCCGTAGGTAATAGTATTTAATCTTAAATATTTCACTGATTCATGTTCGTTCTCTCTCCATAATATAATCTGCAAATGCCTTTGACTTTCTGAAATTAATATTTGTCTATACATTTTTTCAATGTCTGAGGTCAGAACATAATTATGTTGCCTGAACCTGAGTAATATACTCATTAAATCATCTTGAATCACAGGTCCCACCATTTGTATGTCATTTAACGAATACCCACTACTTGTTTTTTCCGAGGCGTTAAATACCACACGAAGTTTCGTTGTCTCGCTTTTTTCTTTAATTACCGGGTGATGTGATAAATAACATGCAAAAGTGGGTTTACAAATCTCAGATAAGTGACTTAACTTTTCATATTCATTAATAAATTCTACATAAGCACCCTTTACTTTGGATTGCTTCTTAAACCTTTTCTCCAAATTCATTAAACGCGTTTTGGCTTTCATATAAGAATCTCCCAATACAGAAGGCGAAGTGTGAAAAGGCATTTTTACACAAAATCTACCAATTTCAGTTCTATACATATTTTTTACAAAGTGTTTTTCACAAAACTCTTCTTCAGTGCTATACGGTAACGAATCTATGCTTAATACTTCTTCAACCTTCCAAAACTTCTCCAACTGATCGCTAACACTTCTAGCTAAATTACATTTTGCTTCACACTTAGGTACACACATATCCACGGGACCCGTAACAAGCCAACCTAACTTTGAACTCTGCAATGTGGGAAGACCTTTACCTAATTTTACTTGTTGACCTGTCACAAGTTCCCAAAACAAATCGGCTCCTATCAATACATCTACCTCAGATGGCTCATAAAATCTGCAATCTGCTAAATCTACCAATATGTCACCCGGAATATTTAATTTATTTGCATTTACCTTTACACTTGGCAACATAGTAGTAATTTTAGGTAAAATCATACAATTAACTTCTACGGAAAAAATATTATGCAATGAGTTTATTACAAACTTACAACTTTCTGTTAATTGTATCTTGGTATTTCCTATTCCCTTAATATTAAAGTGATGATCTATCCGTTTGCAAGGTACTCCTAATTTATTACAAAAACTTTCCGTTACTAACGATATTTGACTACCAGAATCTAACAATACGCGGGCTACACAAAAACTATTTTTCATTTTGCTATAAACGTTAACGAGCGCGGTTGACAACAAAACATATTGAGTAGCAACTGTAGAAAACGAAACCGGTTCCGCGGCCGGCGGCACATACCGTGTAGGTACAATGGTGGCCGCGACGGCCGGCAAATGAGCAGGTGTCGGTTCGCATCCGGCCTGCTCCACCATTCCGACCGACGATGTCGCGTGTGCCGTAACCGTACTGTTGTCCTGGTTAGAATTATCTTTTTTGCTTATGTCTTCAGATTGAGGTCTATTTCTATGCAATAATACGCTATGTTTATATTTACAAATTTTACAACCAAATGATTTGCAATTATATGCCCGATGACCCGGTTTTAGACAGTTAATACATAATTTATTCTTATAAACAACCTCGTTTCTTTCGTCCAAACTCATCGAAATAAACCTCGTACATTCAAACAAGCGATGATCTTGTTTACAAACGACACAATTATTATTAAAACTACGATTACTACTAGCTTGAGCTGATGCAACAAAACTAGTCGCCTTCTCACTCTTTCGATTCGACGTACTTGGCCTAGCCACTTCTAGTACATCCGCTCGATCACGTAAAAACTTATAAAACTCTTCGAGGGTAGGAACTTCTCCCAATGAACCTTTAAGTTCCTCCCACTTTCTAGTCGTTAAACTATCCAGTTTATTTACGGTTAAATGGATAATTACAGTATCCCAATATTCTACAGGTTGCCCTAATGTTTTTAAACCTCTTAAATTCTTAGTTACATTATCAATAATAATACGCAACGACTTATCAGACTCCTTTGTTATACATTCCATATTAAATAATGATTTCATATGATTACTTATAAGCAGGCGTTTATTGTTATATCTTTGACATAACAAGTCCCACGCTAAACGATAATTATCAGCGCTAAAAGTTAATGCTTTAATTACTAAAGAGGAGCTACCCTCTAATGACGATCGTAAATAATGGAACTTATTTACTGTTTCAATGGACTCATTGTTATGAATTAATGCCTCGTATGTGTCTCTGTACTCTAACCATTTACTGTAATTTCCGTCAAATGTGGGTAATTTAATTGTGGGTAATTTGATTGAACCAGTAAATGAGTTCGCTCTTTCGAAACTACCGGATTGTTTTATATGGGGCTGAGCCAGACTTTTCTTTCTTACATTAGATTCGTCTATTTTATCTAAAATACACTGACCCTGAGAAATTAATACATAAAACTGACCTTCAATCTCGGAACGAATCTTCATTTCTTCTTCCGAATTTTCCGAATAAATCTCAATTTCGGATTGTAAGTCGTCAAAAGTAGAAAAACACGCTTCTAATTTTGTTAATCTTAACCTTAGCTCGGAAATCTGCTGATCCGTTAATTTATCGACGGTTGTAAGTTCCTCTAGATAACCTTTAAAATTTGTTAATCTACCCTTTATATAACTTCTCTTTTTTATCGGATCTGCAATTTTCCTAGAGGCTTGAGACATTGTTAATAATACGACAAATACTACGTTGTGTTATATATGAAGTACTTTATTCGCGTTAACATATATGTTAACGCACAGGACTGCGGGGTGCGGGACGCCACTCCATCCCCCTACTCCCAACGATGTTGGCTATAAAAGCGCTTGCGCAACGGTCAGTGCGCGTCTACCACCATTGCATTATATAAAACTCGTACAGTATACCGTATTGCCAAAAGACTTGTAAAAGTGAAGTTCTAAATAAATGTATAAAATCTTCGTCGAGTTCTTTTTTAGCTCCTATCGACACAGACCTAATAATAGGAATAAAGTCTAAGCCTAGACATTTTGGTGCCGAGACCAGGATATCGGATATTGAGCAAAGTAAAAAGGAGGACATTTAAAGGACAAGGATACAAAGGAATTAAAGGATACCGCGAAGAGAGAGTAGTAACAAGGAATATCTAAAAGCCACGAGGTGAGCCCGTTCCATTTTTTTCCTACCTACCCACTTAATAGTCCCGCGAGCAGATTATTTGGCAAATTAGTAGAAAAGTTCTGATATCCTGTTGCAAATATAAAAACCTGGTATTATTACTTCATATATAACACAACGTAGTATTTGTCGTATTATTAACAATGTCTCAAGCCTCTAGGAAAATTGCAGATCCGATAAAAAAGAGAAGTTATATAAAGGGTAGATTAACAAATTTTAAAGGTTATCTAGAGGAACTTACAACCGTCGATAAATTAACGGATCAGCAGATTTCCGAGCTAAGGTTAAGATTAACAAAATTAGAAGCGTGTTTTTCTACTTTTGACGACTTACAATCCGAAATTGAGATTTATTCGGAAAATTCGGAAGAAGAAATGAAGATTCGTTCCGAGATTGAAGGTCAGTTTTATGTATTAATTTCTCAGGGTCAGTGTATTTTAGATAAAATAGACGAATCTAATGTAAGAAAGAAAAGTCTGGCTCAGCCCCATATAAAACAATCCGGTAGTTTCGAAAGAGCGAACTCATTTACTGGTTCAATCAAATTACCCACAATTAAATTACCCACATTTGACGGAAATTACAGTAAATGGTTAGAGTACAGAGACACATACGAGGCATTAATTCATAACAATGAGTCCATTGAAACAGTAAATAAGTTCCATTATTTACGATCGTCATTAGAGGGTAGCTCCTCTTTAGTAATTAAAGCATTAACTTTTAGCGCTGATAATTATCGTTTAGCGTGGGACTTGTTATGTCAAAGATATAACAATAAACGCCTGCTTATAAGTAATCATATGAAATCATTATTTAATATGGAATGTATAACAAAGGAGTCTGATAAGTCGTTGCGTATTATTATTGATAATGTAACTAAGAATTTAAGAGGTTTAAAAACATTAGGGCAACCTGTAGAATATTGGGATACTGTAATTATCCATTTAACCGTAAATAAACTGGATAGTTTAACGACTAGAAAGTGGGAGGAACTTAAAGGTTCATTGGGAGAAGTTCCTACCCTCGAAGAGTTTTATAAGTTTTTACGTGATCGAGCGGATGTACTAGAAGTGGCTAGGCCAAGTACGTCGAATCGAAAGAGTGAGAAGGCGACTAGTTTTGTTGCATCAGCTCAAGCTAGTAGTAATCGTAGTTTTAATAATAATTGTGTCGTTTGTAAACAAGATCATCGCTTGTTTGAATGTACGAGGTTTATTTCGATGAGTTTGGACGAAAGAAACGAGGTTGTTTATAAGAATAAATTATGTATTAACTGTCTAAAACCGGGTCATCGGGCATATAATTGCAAATCATTTGGTTGTAAAATTTGTAAATATAAACATAGCGTATTATTGCATAGAAATAGACCTCAATCTGAAGACATAAGCAAAAAAGATAATTCTAACCAGGACAACAGTACGGTTACGGCACACGCGACATCGTCGGTCGGAATGGTGGAGCAGGCCGGATGCGAACCGACACCTGCTCATTTGCCGGCCGTCGCGGCCACCATTGTACCTACACGGTATGTGCCGCCGGCCGCGGAACCGGTTTCGTTTTCTACAGTTGCTACTCAATATGTTTTGTTGTCAACCGCGCTCGTTAACGTTTATAGCAAAATGAAAAATAGTTTTTGTGTAGCCCGCGTATTGTTAGATTCTGGTAGTCAAATATCGTTAGTAACGGAAAGTTTTTGTAATAAATTAGGAGTACCTTGCAAACGGATAGATCATCACTTTAATATTAAGGGAATAGGAAATACCAAGATACAATTAACAGAAAGTTGTAAGTTTGTAATAAACTCATTGCATAATATTTTTTCCGTAGAAGTTAATTGTATGATTTTACCTAAAATTACTACTATGTTGCCAAGTGTAAAGGTAAATGCAAATAAATTAAATATTCCGGGTGACATATTGGTAGATTTAGCAGATTGCAGATTTTATGAGCCATCTGAGGTAGATGTATTGATAGGAGCCGATTTGTTTTGGGAACTTGTGACAGGTCAACAAGTAAAATTAGGTAAAGGTCTTCCCACATTGCAGAGTTCAAAGTTAGGTTGGCTTGTTACGGGTCCCGTGGATATGTGTGTACCTAAGTGTGAAGCAAAATGTAATTTAGCTAGAAGTGTTAGCGATCAGTTGGAGAAGTTTTGGAAGGTTGAAGAAGTATTAAGCATAGATTCGTTACCGTATAGCACTGAAGAAGAGTTTTGTGAAAAACACTTTGTAAAAAATATGTATAGAACTGAAATTGGTAGATTTTGTGTAAAAATGCCTTTTCACACTTCGCCTTCTGTATTGGGAGATTCTTATATGAAAGCCAAAACGCGTTTAATGAATTTGGAGAAAAGGTTTAAGAAGCAATCCAAAGTAAAGGGTGCTTATGTAGAATTTATTAATGAATATGAAAAGTTAAGTCACTTATCTGAGATTTGTAAACCCACTTTTGCATGTTATTTATCACATCACCCGGTAATTAAAGAAAAAAGCGAGACAACGAAACTTCGTGTGGTATTTAACGCCTCGGAAAAAACAAGTAGTGGGTATTCGTTAAATGACATACAAATGGTGGGACCTGTGATTCAAGATGATTTAATGAGTATATTACTCAGGTTCAGGCAACATAATTATGTTCTGACCTCAGACATTGAAAAAATGTATAGACAAATATTAATTTCAGAAAGTCAAAGGCATTTGCAGATTATATTATGGAGAGAGAACGAACATGAATCAGTGAAATATTTAAGATTAAATACTATTACCTACGGAACCGCTTCTGCTCCGTACTTAAGTACTCGTTGTCTTTTGCAATTATCCAACGAGTGTGAGGATCCCGAAGTTAAAGAGATAATTAAGCATGATTTTTTCATGGATGATTTGCTTACCGGGCATCGGACGGAGGAAGGGTTAAATCGTATATGCAGATTAATTACTAAAAGGTTAAGTTCAGCCTGTTTTAATTTACGAAAATTTCGATCGAACGCCACTCAATTATTTGTAGAAAATAAATTAAATGAAGTACAAGAACTAACCGAATTTAAAACAGTTACCAGTACCTTAGGTTTAACCTGGTCACCTCAGTCTGATATGTTCAAGTTTTCAGTACAAGTAGATGTGCATGAAAAAATCACTAAGCGAAATATATTATCGTCAATTGCCAAAATTTTTGATCCATTAGGACTTTTAAGTATATTTGTTGTTAAGGCTAAGTTGGTATTGCAGAAATTATGGTTATGCAAATTAGAATGGGATGATCCAGTAGATGATGAAATAAAGAAAATGTGGTATAATTTTATAAAAAACATGAATTCCTTAAGCTCTATAGAAGTACCTAGACATGTGATGTGTAAAGATGTATTGACTATCGAAATTCATATTTTCTCGGATGCATCTGCGTATGCATACGGGTCGTGTGTTTATGTGCGTTCTGTGAATAAAAACGGAGAAATTCATGTACAGTTACTCTGTTCTAAATCAAGGATCGCCCCATTAAAAAGTTTAACAATTCCTAAACTCGAGTTATGCGGCGCGCTGTTGTCTGCCGAGTTGGGTAATAAGGTGACTCACTCCTTGCGATGTACTATTGCTCGTTGTGTTTACTGGACAGACTCGATGATAGTGCTTGGTTGGTTACATACATCGCGCGCGACTCCAAAGCATTTAAAAGTATTTGTAGCAAATCGAGTCAATAAAATTAATTGTTTAACTAAGAACTGTGACTGGCGATACGTACAAACCGAGCACAATCCCGCTGATTATATTTCAAGGGGAGTGGATCAAATTAATATGAAGGTACAAACGTTATGGTGGAGTGGGCCTCATTTTTTATCTTTAGCTGAATCGCATTGGCCTAAGATGTGCAATTATAAGTTAAATAGTATAACGTTACCCGAAATTAGACATGTGGGTTCATTAGTAAAATATGTCAACATTAACAATACTTTAATTGAATTTGAACGTTATTCCAAACTACATAAGGTACAACGTGTAATGGCCTACGTGCTTAAATTTGTAAATAATTGTAGAATAAAGGTAATGCAAAATAAACGTGCCTGTAGTTATTTAACGGTTGATGAATTAAATGATAGTTTAATGTATTTGGTAAAGTTCGCGCAATTAGAAGCATTCAGGGAGGAATACAATAGATTGTTAACGCACAGGACTGCGGGGTGCGGGACGCCACTCCATCCCCCTACTCCCAACGATGTTGGCTATAAAAGCGCTTGCGCAACGGTCAGTGCGCGTCTACCACCATTGCATTATATAAAACTCGTACAGTATACCGTATTGCCAAAAGACTTGTAAAAGTGAAGTTCTAAATAAATGTATAAAATCTTCGTCGAGTTCTTTTTTAGCTCCTATCGACACAGACCTAATAATAGGAATAAAGTCTAAGCCTAGACATTTTGGTGCCGAGACCAGGATATCGGATATTGAGCAAAGTAAAAAGGAGGACATTTAAAGGACAAGGATACAAAGGAATTAAAGGATACCGCGAAGAGAGAGTAGTAACAAGGAATATCTAAAAGCCACGAGGTGAGCCCGTTCCATTTTTTTCCTACCTACCCACTTAATAGTCCCGCGAGCAGATTATTTGGCAAATTAGTAGAAAAGTTCTGATATCCTGTTGCAAATATAAAAACCTGGTATTATTACTTCATATATAACACAACGTAGTATTTGTCGTATTATTAACAATGTCTCAAGCCTCTAGGAAAATTGCAGATCCGATAAAAAAGAGAAGTTATATAAAGGGTAGATTAACAAATTTTAAAGGTTATCTAGAGGAACTTACAACCGTCGATAAATTAACGGATCAGCAGATTTCCGAGCTAAGGTTAAGATTAACAAAATTAGAAGCGTGTTTTTCTACTTTTGACGACTTACAATCCGAAATTGAGATTTATTCGGAAAATTCGGAAGAAGAAATGAAGATTCGTTCCGAGATTGAAGGTCAGTTTTATGTATTAATTTCTCAGGGTCAGTGTATTTTAGATAAAATAGACGAATCTAATGTAAGAAAGAAAAGTCTGGCTCAGCCCCATATAAAACAATCCGGTAGTTTCGAAAGAGCGAACTCATTTACTGGTTCAATCAAATTACCCACAATTAAATTACCCACATTTGACGGAAATTACAGTAAATGGTTAGAGTACAGAGACACATATGAGGCATTAATTCATAACAATGAGTCCATTGAAACAGTAAATAAGTTCCATTATTTACGATCGTCATTAGAGGGTAGCTCCTCTTTAGTAATTAAAGCATTAACTTTTAGCGCTGATAATTATCGTTTAGCGTGGGACTTGTTATGTCAAAGATATAACAATAAACGCCTGCTTATAAGTAATCATATGAAATCATTATTTAATATGGAATGTATAACAAAGGAGTCTGATAAGTCGTTGCGTATTATTATTGATAATGTAACTAAGAATTTAAGAGGTTTAAAAACATTAGGGCAACCTGTAGAATATTGGGATACTGTAATTATCCATTTAACCGTAAATAAACTGGATAGTTTAACGACTAGAAAGTGGGAGGAACTTAAAGGTTCATTGGGAGAAGTTCCTACCCTCGAAGAGTTTTATAAGTTTTTACGTGATCGAGCGGATGTACTAGAAGTGGCTAGGCCAAGTACGTCGAATCGAAAGAGTGAGAAGGCGACTAGTTTTGTTGCATCAGCTCAAGCTAGTAGTAATCGTAGTTTTAATAATAATTGTGTCGTTTGTAAACAAGATCATCGCTTGTTTGAATGTACGAGGTTTATTTCGATGAGTTTGGACGAAAGAAACGAGGTTGTTTATAAGAATAAATTATGTATTAACTGTCTAAAACCGGGTCATCGGGCATATAATTGCAAATCATTTGGTTGTAAAATTTGTAAATATAAACATAGCGTATTATTGCATAGAAATAGACCTCAATCTGAAGACATAAGCAAAAAAGATAATTCTAACCAGGACAACAGTACGGTTACGGCACACGCGACATCGTCGGTCGGAATGGTGGAGCAGGCCGGATGCGAACCGACACCTGCTCATTTGCCGGCCGTCGCGGCCACCATTGTACCTACACGGTATGTGCCGCCGGCCGCGGAACCGGTTTCGTTTTCTACAGTTGCTACTCAATATGTTTTGTTGTCAACCGCGCTCGTTAACGTTTATAGCAAAATGAAAAATAGTTTTTGTGTAGCCCGCGTATTGTTAGATTCTGGTAGTCAAATATCGTTAGTAACGGAAAGTTTTTGTAATAAATTAGGAGTACCTTGCAAACGGATAGATCATCACTTTAATATTAAGGGAATAGGAAATACCAAGATACAATTAACAGAAAGTTGTAAGTTTGTAATAAACTCATTGCATAATATTTTTTCCGTAGAAGTTAATTGTATGATTTTACCTAAAATTACTACTATGTTGCCAAGTGTAAAGGTAAATGCAAATAAATTAAATATTCCGGGTGACATATTGGTAGATTTAGCAGATTGCAGATTTTATGAGCCATCTGAGGTAGATGTATTGATAGGAGCCGATTTGTTTTGGGAACTTGTGACAGGTCAACAAGTAAAATTAGGTAAAGGTCTTCCCACATTGCAGAGTTCAAAGTTAGGTTGGCTTGTTACGGGTCCCGTGGATATGTGTGTACCTAAGTGTGAAGCAAAATGTAATTTAGCTAGAAGTGTTAGCGATCAGTTGGAGAAGTTTTGGAAGGTTGAAGAAGTATTAAGCATAGATTCGTTACCGTATAGCACTGAAGAAGAGTTTTGTGAAAAACACTTTGTAAAAAATATGTATAGAACTGAAATTGGTAGATTTTGTGTAAAAATGCCTTTTCACACTTCGCCTTCTGTATTGGGAGATTCTTATATGAAAGCCAAAACGCGTTTAATGAATTTGGAGAAAAGGTTTAAGAAGCAATCCAAAGTAAAGGGTGCTTATGTAGAATTTATTAATGAATATGAAAAGTTAAGTCACTTATCTGAGATTTGTAAACCCACTTTTGCATGTTATTTATCACATCACCCGGTAATTAAAGAAAAAAGCGAGACAACGAAACTTCGTGTGGTATTTAACGCCTCGGAAAAAACAAGTAGTGGGTATTCGTTAAATGACATACAAATGGTGGGACCTGTGATTCAAGATGATTTAATGAGTATATTACTCAGGTTCAGGCAACATAATTATGTTCTGACCTCAGACATTGAAAAAATGTATAGACAAATATTAATTTCAGAAAGTCAAAGGCATTTGCAGATTATATTATGGAGAGAGAACGAACATGAATCAGTGAAATATTTAAGATTAAATACTATTACCTACGGAACCGCTTCTGCTCCGTACTTAAGTACTCGTTGTCTTTTGCAATTATCCAACGAGTGTGAGGATCCCGAAGTTAAAGAGATAATTAAGCATGATTTTTTCATGGATGATTTGCTTACCGGGCATCGGACGGAGGAAGGGTTAAATCGTATATGCAGATTAATTACTAAAAGGTTAAGTTCAGCCTGTTTTAATTTACGAAAATTTCGATCGAACGCCACTCAATTATTTGTAGAAAATAAATTAAATGAAGTACAAGAACTAACCGAATTTAAAACAGTTACCAGTACCTTAGGTTTAACCTGGTCACCTCAGTCTGATATGTTCAAGTTTTCAGTACAAGTAGATGTGCATGAAAAAATCACTAAGCGAAATATATTATCGTCAATTGCCAAAATTTTTGATCCATTAGGACTTTTAAGTATATTTGTTGTTAAGGCTAAGTTGGTATTGCAGAAATTATGGTTATGCAAATTAGAATGGGATGATCCAGTAGATGATGAAATAAAGAAAATGTGGTATAATTTTATAAAAAACATGAATTCCTTAAGCTCTATAGAAGTACCTAGACATGTGATGTGTAAAGATGTAT
This sequence comes from Xylocampa areola, assembly GCA_935421205.1. Lineage (NCBI taxonomy): Eukaryota > Metazoa > Arthropoda > Insecta > Lepidoptera > Noctuidae > Xylocampa > Xylocampa areola. The sequence goes on along the minus strand of OW285217.1, from coordinate 5,703,563 downwards.
TGACTATCGAAATTCATATTTTCTCGGATGCATCTGCGTATGCATACGGGTCGTGTGTTTATGTGCGTTCTGTGAATAAAAACGGAGAAATTCATGTACAGTTACTCTGTTCTAAATCAAGGATCGCCCCATTAAAAAGTTTAACAATTCCTAAACTCGAGTTATGCGGCGCGCTGTTGTCTGCCGAGTTGGGTAATAAGGTGACTCACTCCTTGCGATGTACTATTGCTCGTTGTGTTTACTGGACAGACTCGATGATAGTGCTTGGTTGGTTACATACATCGCGCGCGACTCCAAAGCATTTAAAAGTATTTGTAGCAAATCGAGTCAATAAAATTAATTGTTTAACTAAGAACTGTGACTGGCGATACGTACAAACCGAGCACAATCCCGCTGATTATATTTCAAGGGGAGTGGATCAAATTAATATGAAGGTACAAACGTTATGGTGGAGTGGGCCTCATTTTTTATCTTTAGCTGAATCGCATTGGCCTAAGATGTGCAATTATAAGTTAAATAGTATAACGTTACCCGAAATTAGACATGTGGGTTCATTAGTAAAATATGTCAACATTAACAATACTTTAATTGAATTTGAACGTTATTCCAAACTACATAAGGTACAACGTGTAATGGCCTACGTGCTTAAATTTGTAAATAATTGTAGAATAAAGGTAATGCAAAATAAACGTGCCTGTAGTTATTTAACGGTTGATGAATTAAATGATAGTTTAATGTATTTGGTAAAGTTCGCGCAATTAGAAGCATTCAGGGAGGAATACAATAGATTATTGAATAATAAGCCGTTACATAATAAATGTAGAATTTTATCTCTTAATCCCTTCTTGGACTCCCAGTTTAATGTAATACGCGTAGGAGGTCGCCTTAGTAACTCGCCTCTCTTGTATGAAAGGAAACATCCTTTAGTTTTAGATTATAAACATCGATTAACAAGGCTTATCTTTGAAAATGAGCACTATAAGTTGTTTCATGCGGGACCTCAGTTATTGTTAGCAGCTGTCCGGGAAAAATACTGGGTTGTTAACGCAAGAAAGGTGGCTAGGAGTGTAGTAAATAATTGTATAGTATGTAAGCGGTTTAGATATAAGTCTATAGTGCCAATCATGGGTGACTTACCCAAACAGCGATTGAATCCAGGGACGCCTTTCGAAACTACCGGGGTTGATTTGGCTGGTCCCTATTTAATAACTGATAGAAAAGGTCGCGGTTGTAAAATAAGTAAATGTTATATGTGTTTATTTGTTTGTTTTACTACAAAGGCACTGCACTTAGAAGTTGTGAGCGACCTAAGTACCGAAGCTTTCCTATTGTCACTTAGGAGATTTATTTCTCGACGCTCTAAACCTTGTTTATTATGTTGTGATAATGCGACAAATTTTTTAGGTGCCAGTAATGAACTGAATAAATTTTTATTAGTAAATAAAGATAAATTAACTGAATTTTGTTCTAATGACGGCATGAAGTTTGCCTTTATTCCCCCTTATGCCCCAAATTTTGGAGGGTTATGGGAAGCAGGGGTGAAATCAGCCAAGTTCCATTTAAAAAGAATTTTAGGGAACAGGCACTTAACATATGAGGAACTTTCTACTTTATTTTGCCAAGTAGAAGCTATTTTGAATTCCCGACCTGTATGTCCCATGTCCTCCGATCCCAACGATTTCCATCCCCTGACTCCCGGGCACTTTCTCGTCGGCAAACCGCTGATAGCTCTTCCCACCCCCGTAGTGACAGACATTAACTGCAATCGACTCCACAGATATCAACAGTTGGAACAGATGAGGCAGCATTTCTGGATGAGGTGGCAACACGAGTACATAACTGAACTTCAGCATCGAACCAAATGGCGCAAACCTGATGTCTCATTAAGTATTGGAGACATGGTCATTATCAAGGAAAGTAACTTGCCGCCCTTAAGATGGAAAATCGGACGTATACAAACCCTACACAAGGGTAACGATGGAGTATCCAGAGTAGCTGATGTGAGGACAGCTAGTGGTACTGTGCGTCGAGCGATCAACCGCCTGTGCCCTTGTTTGAACATGATGAAGGAAAGTTGAAGGTTCAACCTTCAACGGGGGGAGTATGTTAACGCACCGGACTGCGGGGTGCGGGACGCCACTCCATCCCCCTACTCCCAACGATGTTGGCTATAAAAGCGCTTGCGCAACGGTCAGTGCGCGTCTACCACCATTGCATTATATAAAACTCGTACAGTATACCGTATTGCCAAAAGACTTGTAAAAGTGAAGTTCTAAATAAATGTATAAAATCTTCGTCGAGTTCTTTTTTAGCTCCTATCGACACAGACCTAATAATAGGAATAAAGTCTAAGCCTAGACATTTTGGTGCCGAGACCAGGATATCGGATATTGAGCAAAGTAAAAAGGAGGACATTTAAAGGACAAGGATACAAAGGAATTAAAGGATACCGCGAAGAGAGAGTAGTAACAAGGAATATCTAAAAGCCACGAGGTGAGCCCGTTCCATTTTTTTACTTATACATATTCGAACCTGCGCCTCCCGGATAGATACTCCAGGAGTATCTATCCGGGAGGCGCAGGTTCGAATCCTGTTCGCGACCGTATTCTTTTTCCATTTAATATTGTAACTTTAGAGTTCCTCCCGGATAGATACTCCAGGAGTATCTATCCGGGAGGCGCAGGTTCGAATCCTGTTCGCGACCGTATTCTTTTTCCATTTAATATTGTAACTTTAGAGTTCGCTAAGCATGCGTTAATGCTTTTTCAAAGACATATCTTGAATTATTAAGGTAATTGCATTCTTTACGATATTGTATTAACTGCAAAGTTAGTCGTGTCGGTTCGGTCACCTGTATAGGTACTGAATTGATTGCAATGACGTCGCCATAAGACGTGTTAAAATATGGAAGAAGAATTCGCAGTGGTGAGCAGAGGTCGAGATGGCTTAGTGGTCAGAGCGCCTGGAGTATCTATCCGGGAGGCGCAGGTTCGAATCCTGTTCGCGACAGTATTCTTTTTTCCATTTAATATTGTAACTTTAGGGCTAAATTGAAGGCAATATAGATGAGGTAACGTGGGACGTGGTTACGTGAGAGTGATTATTTTTTACTTTTTTGTCAGCATAACTTCGTACTTAAAACGTGTGAGTTTCATAGGAACATTAACGACGCATACTCTTTTAATTTTAGAAGTGCTATAGACATACATAATTATAGTACCTCACTGCTGCACATCTTTATTGACATGATGCCGTTTCTTCATCTTGGGTCCTAATAAACGAGATGGAAAGTTAATTGAATTTCACGCACCAAGCATTATATGTACATACTATAGAAACTGATCTTGACCTTTTATCCTTTCACGCTTATAACTATGATTTACTGCGGTATTTATGTTTAGATAAAAATAGTTGTTCAAGATAAATCTTTGAAAAGCATTAACGCATGCTTAGCGAACTATAAAGTTACAATATTAAATGGAAAAAGAATACGGTCGGTTGGAGGGCGTATCCAGGAGACGCAGGTTCGAATCCTGTTCGCGACCGTATTCTTTTTCCATTTAATAAAATTGTTGTTTGTAATTATATCGTATTCTGACAATTTAATTAGAGCAATATATCACAGCATCTGTGCTGTGATATATTGTACTCGTTCATTAACAGTTTGACAAAGCGGTTGGCGCAGTGGTCGAGAGACCCGACTGCTGCGCTGCGTGTCGCAGGTTCGATTCCTGCACGGAGCAAATATTTGTATGATCTATAGATAATTGCTCCGGGTCTGGGTATGTGTGTGCTTGTGAGATTATATGTTTGTAAACGCACCCACGATACAGGAAGAAATTCCCAGTGTGGGGCAACAATAAAAATTTAAAAACACTATTCTAGCTATTATAAGCTAATATTTTCTGACTGTGAAGGTCTTTAATGATTTACGATCATTCGCATAAACCGCTCATGCTTATGCCTCATGACTTAGAACGTTTATGTTTTGTTTTTTTTTTTTGCCTGTAATTTGCAGAAAATGGCGCTTTTATTTCTGGGTTGAAAGGGTGACGCTTTCCTTTGACACACTGTAATACATTGGTACTTTGGACGACATCAGAGCAATATAAATAAACTTTATACATCCGATGTATTGAACCAATTCAAAAGGTGAAAGGCTTCGATATTTAACGATATAATGACACAGTATTCTTAATATTAAATAACTACAACAATTTGAAAAGTAATTCAATCCACAACATATTTTTTTATATAAAGATTCATTCAGTTAACTTTTTTCTATTTACGAATCTGTGTTTGCCAATATTGTCTTTAGTACTGAGTCGCAATCAAGCGCGTCTGACCGGTACCTGAAGCGCTCGCGGCGGTCTGTAGATCAAAGTGGCTGTACTCGCCACGAAATAGCTTTTATAACTGGATGTTTGGAATTGAAGATCTGTTTCGTATAGTGAACTAAACTAGCATTTAAGCATTTTATCTCGGTGTAAAGGGAGGACATGAACACATTATCAGATCTAACGAAATAATTCTAAAGGGAACCTATTTCCAAAGAGAACTACCTCGTTGGGGTAGTAGTTTCAAGAACGACTGCGGAGCATGTGGTCCTGGGTTCGATTCCCATGTTGGGGCAAAGTGTTTTTGGGTTTACGTATTAGGAAATCTCAGTGCCAGCCGGGAGTTTGGTATTGTGCCCAGTAGATGCCAATAGGCTCACTACCTATTATATGGGACTTACAACTGTGTACTCCTCTGCCTACCTCTTCGGGGAATACCGAGGTGATGCTATGTTATGTTATAGAACCTCCTTAACTCTAAAATAAATTATAAGGCAATATGCTTAAGGCTCTACGGCATTCAATATCATGTTGATATAATAAGACTTGATCGGTTATGTACATTAATTTATTAAGTAGGGTTAGGTACTAAGGAAAGTTTCAAACTAGCGAATGCTCCTGAACTCCTAAAACTATTGATGATATAACAACGTAATATCAACATGTCAAAACATAGGTAATAAAGGTACATGCAGTCCTTACGAAAAGGACTACTTCATGGGAAAAAGGGCCACGGTCACTGACATAAAAGGCTAGAGATCGGTTTTTTTTTAATTTATTTGATTTGTTTTGTCGCTTAGCAACCATATCACCCATTCATCAATTTGCATTTTTTTTTCGCTATAAAAATTGTCTTACCGGTAACCGTATTATGTAGCTTACAATTACACCAGTGTGTTCTTTTTATACTTGAGAAGCAAACATAATTGTTGTTAGAATAAAGACAGAAAGGATCTGTCTGTTTATTACCTATGACTGAATAGCGAATTTTGGAACTACTCCTAACTACGAAATATAATACGAGTATGTGGCTGCTACGACGCCTACGTAGTCTACATAATCGCTACGTCATGACGTCAACGCTACGCCATCGTAGCAGATAACAAGCAAGCCAGCATAGGTATTTTGTATTTATATACATTTCTGATATCACCGTATAAATTGATGCGTATTGCCACAAATGGCGCTATTAAATATGAAGGAAACCAAACATATTCAAGTTCTTAAAATAAATAGTTTTTAAAAGCTTGCTAACATTTCCATCTCTCACCACACTGAGCGGAGCTCGTCAACAGTTAAATCAATAGCTTATTCCCGGAGGACTGCAAGTGTGCACTCCATATCCGGAAAAACTCAAGAGTCCCAAGGCATGCATTATGCAACAGCAAGTTGGTGTTTTCAAAACAAACGTTTTATTCGTTAATTCTCTCTTACTTCCTGTTTCAAGAGAAAAGAGCTTTTATATTATCACATTTCGCAAGCATTTCTTGAATAATAATGCTGAAATAAAAGTTGATTAAACGAGTTTGCTAAGAGTTTATTCACTTGAGGTGAGAAATCTCTCTCCGATTTGATAAAAAGGTCATCGGAATCTTTCAGTTAATTTACTCTTTACTTAGGTTATATATCTCAGGTTTGCGCGATCACTACACATTATAATAAAACAACTTTTAACTGGATTAATCGCGTGTATTATTAGTTTTAGTTTTTCCTGACGTTTCCCCTTACCCTTTACTGTTTATAAAGTTCACCGAATAACAGCCCGAAAAAAATAATTTTACGAAGGCCAATTTACACCAAAGTATAAAACTTTATAATTTCAAGACCGTCTTTAAAAACCCGTTCCGCAGTGCACTAATTCGTTTTGTAAGCGAATTTTACAAAAGGGATTCACATTCTTTTGCTGTATTAATAAGCTATCGGAGGTTTTCATGAATACTCATACAGGTATTATGATGTACAGTTCTGTACAGAATCAAGAATTGGTAAATTAGTATTCTCTGTCTAGCGTGGAACATAGTAACGTTGATTATAAAATCACGGAATAATATTCAAAAAAGTTGAAGGTTGGAGAGATTATAAAAATGTTGATAATTAATCGTTGTGAACGATGATAACAACGAGCACGAATTGTACTTTAGAACATTGTGCTCCAACATTCAGAAAATTAAATGTGAATAATTACTTTTGTTTTGACCCCCATAAAATGTTAAATGATACTTTCTAAACTTTTATTTTTATATTGTTGCAACAAAAATTTTACATAAATGGAAGGACAAAAAAGAGAGCAATAATAAGAGGCAATTGAGAGTAGACGTTTAATGTTGTTACATAGTTTCACAAGAGGTTAATTTGACTAATTCAAACTAATACTAAATACTAATTCAACCAAATAGTGTTATCTGAATACCTACTGGTTTGTCTAAAAATATGTTGGTTAATAGCAATATTATGACAATCTATAAGTTTCGCGATATATTTTTTTGTAACTTTAGAACGAAAGAAAAAGACACGATTTAATTTACTGTGTCATTTAAAACCAAAATACAGTATAATACGCAAAAGGAAACAGATATAAAACAAAACGCTGTCGAAAATTATTGCAGACGCTTTGCATTGTGCGTCCTTCTTCGAGTGAAAAGGGCAACGGTGAATTTACTATCACAAAGTAATTATGCAATTAAACGGAAATACAGGAAAAAACGCAAAGTGAACAGATATAGAACAAAATGCAATCGAAACCAGAACCCCACCTTTTAAATATACGTACATGATGAATTCTAATAGTTATTGTAAACAGACGCTTTGCATTCTGTGTCCTCCTTCGAGTGTCCTATAAATGTTTCGCGAAATAAATAAACTAAGAAACAAACTTCGTGAGGAAGTGAATTCTACAGGCGAGGAACCGACGAGTAAGTTATGTCTTCCTTTAAACAATTTATGTACTTGAAGGGAGCAAAATTATAATGCACAGCGCGGTGTTAAAGATGTGACGAATTGTTGGCTTTTTATGTTTGTTTTATGAAGACCAGACTGGGAATGGTTTATGTTTTTATAGATACCTATTATGGAAAGAGTAGCTTTATAACGTTCTCCTCTTAATACATCGGCTTCATTAAGGCCTTAGGCCATTAGTTACTTAAGATTTTACAGATGATGCTGATATTGAAAGGGAACGTAGGGCGTTGGCGGTCCGATACAATATGTTGGCTCGAAGGTTTGCACTTTGCACTGATGATGTTAAAATCACACTTTTTAAGGCATATTGCTAATCCTTTTACACGTACAGCCTTTGAGTTACATATACGCAGAGGGCCTATAACGCTCTACGTATCCAATATAATAATGCCTTCAGAATAGTGTTGGGACTCCCGCGCTACTGTAGCGCAGCCACGATGTTTGCAGTCGCGCATACAGATGACTTTTACGCTATTATGCGTAAGAGAGTTGAAGTAGCCCGGTTAGTGGAGTGTAATATTAGGATAACATCAGAACCTGGCGCATGGATAACATTTGGTATGGCATAGCTGGATAGAAGGAGACTGTATCGGTGGCGGTTACCACCAACGACAGCATTCCCAAAGGGGGTTGACGTCAGGCAGGCGGCCGGTCATAAAACATAGCCAAAACTTTAGCAGCATGCCAGATATAGGTATGCTGCGCCCACCCCAAATAAATTGGGATAAGGGCAGGGGGATGATGATGATGCGTAAGAGAGTTGCGTCTATGATAGGCAGAGTGCGTGGGAGCCCTAAAACTAGATAGCTAAACTAGGTGGCTGCAAAGCTAGATAGTCCTATACTGAAGCACTAGGTAAACATACATTTGTCTACCCGGTCCTTGGTACCTATATAGAAGGTAACTGTACCTTTAACTACTACTAACATAGTTTTTAAGTATCTTTACTAACAGCAATGAATAAGGATGAATGTTATCATGATATTATCCGAAATAAAAGATTTTGAAATTAAGGTCTCAATGATATTTTAACTTAAAACACAAATTTACTGCAAAGTTCACATATATATTTGAATGACTTTAACAGAAGTAGTTTAAGAAATGCTTAGGTTCTCGTGAAGTTCATATGTTGTAAGCCACAGTTTTGAGTCTATATCGTTTGTCTTACTGTGCCGATGTGCAACACAAGGACCTATGCTTGGGACTGATGTGGGACCAGCTTGCTATAAAAGCTCTTTAAAGTAGAATTGTAAATAAGCTTCTTATTTTGATGTATTCTTTAGGAAGGCACTGTTGACTTCAGTTCCAACTTATAAAATATTTAACTGTTTGAACAAGCAATATAATTTTCGACACTGTGTTGTCGATTGGTGACATGCTTTTATAATTGTATAAACATTGATGGGTTTGATTTAATAACTTTCTTCTTTCTATAGCATATAAATAAAAGCTTGCTTTAATAATTAATTTTAAGTTATTCCTTGAGATTTTTCTAAGTCTTTTGTTTTATTTAATGTTTATTGTTGCATGGTCGTTTGCCTGTTAATTTAGTACAGTCTAGTTCTTTAATAAGGAGTCATTGAATGCATATACTGTTTATCGTGCCTGTGCTGTTGATCGTTAAATAGTTCCTTCGTCTTCGTATCTCATGGTGAGACTTAAAATGGGTTATAATTGAATAGGTATTCAACATTTCATGTCTATGCTGTTAACCATTGAGGAGGAGTTCCTTCAGGACCCAACCCTGAGTGCAGCAACCATAACATGGTAAAACTTTAAACTGGCTAACATAACAAAATGCTTACATTAAATGTTGTGTCTGTGCTGTTAACCGTTGAAGAGCTCTTTGATCTGGGGCTAATCCTGAATGCCGATTCATGTCATGCTTACCATAAAAAAATTCATTGACACCGGAAATGAAAGAATATGTAAAAATTCAAGTACGTAGGATAAGAGGTCGTGGGTCAAATTTTACTTTCAAATTTTTATTACACACCGCCAGACACTGCGAGTGGTCAAACTAAATAAAAGCTTGTAAAAATCAAGTAAGAAGCTCCCTCACACCTTATCCGAATCTTACCTTTTATGATAAAACACTGGAACAGAATTAGCATTCAACATCGCTTTCGGAAAATTTGGTCTCTGAAACTTGGATATCTTACACAGTAACGTTGCACAGAAACTACTTAACTGAATATTTATCGCCATCGTCGACGACTTTAATATATACCATGACGAAGCAAAGTTGCGCTGAGTCTAGATATCATGGGTATTTAGGAAGAATTTCCAAACAAAGTAACATACATAGGCTTTTAGTAGCAAATTGCTCAATTTCAATGATAAAAGAGTACGCTTTTTTGTTCCACTCTATTTATTATTAAGGACTTTTATACAAATCTACATGCCAGTCCCATCGTACCTTGTTATCAGTTATAAATTAACTAAAATGTAATAATGCAAACTTTAAAATAATACAATCAGCCTCGGAATTAGGTGTCGACAATTTAAGATAAAAAATACCCACATGATGCAAGTTTATTTGAGACTCCTTCAGTATGACCCCTTTAGCAGACCGAAACCTAGCACACTCCGTCCACCTTCTAGCGCTTTCCTTTCTTATTTTGCTTATTAACCTGCATTATTATCACATTACCTTATTTATGGTTATACCAATTTATTTTAAAATAGTGTCTATGGAGTTTCTTTCATTTTCACGTTAAAAATGACGGAGTTTCATACACATATTATTTTAACCATAGTTCCTTATCATAATTCGGTGGTTATTTTTTTCATTAGATACTCTAACTTTTGATCGGCATAAGCATATATAGTTTGACATATGAGTAGCCTCTATCCTCTTCCCAGGCCTCCACTGAACTCGGATCCTATAAATAACCAAATCATTAGTCCTTTGTGATCATTGAACTGCTCTCCTAACCGTTACGTTTGGGATAGTTTATGGTAATTACCTTTACCGAGCAGCGCACAGTGCGGGCTTTCGGGAAGTTAAACATGTCTATCACGAAGGAAGGACATCGTTTCCGGGATCTGAATAGCCTTCGTCAATAGCTCCTTTGTCCGTCGAGTTTGGTTATAATAAGATTGGCTGCTTGGTCAAATTGAAGGAATTTTTGCGTCTCATATTTCTTTACTAATAAAATGCGAATATTTTATTTCCTTAGTGTAAACGTTTATAAAAATCGTCACTCGTGTTAAAAGTAATTATTTATTTAATGTTAGATTATGTATACAAAAAATATTTTAGACGTTGCTTTAACAACTGCTTCGTTGGTCTTGTGGTCCCAAGCGCGTCTGCTGAGCATGAAGTCTTGAGTTCGATTCCCAGGTCGGGCAAAGTGTTATTGGGTTTTTCTGTAGCAGCCCAGAGTTCGGAACTGTGCCTGGAAGGTGGCAATAGTCTCACCACCTATTACATGGGACTCAATAACAGCATTGGAGAAATGTGGGCCTACCGCTTCAGGGAATTCAGGCATGATGCTATATTATGTTATTTTGCTACGAAATATTTTGTTTTGTGAATTTCAAATTCAACAAACAACATGGGGATGTTGCCCTTTGAAAATCAGTTAGAGCATTTTATTTAGCCGATAGAAATATTGGCAGATACGGATAAATTATACATCTTTTTAACAATATACGTGAATAATATCACAACAGGAATGTAGGAGGATATTGAAAAGTAAGATTTCAGTGTTATATAGAAATACGTTATGTATGTGTGTTTGTGAGTTTTATTATTAATTTTTTTGTTTTTTTAAGTTACTGAAACGATTTAGATGTATATTTTGATTATATATGTAGGTATGTACTTGTGTCGTTAGAATCCTTACATTGTCCCGGGTAACATAGACTAATAATTTAAAAGAATAGCTATCTTGACCTTGCACACTACTTCTAATTCTTCTTCCAGGTTTTTAATGTTTTTTGGTGACGTCATCGCTGTCTATTCCGCCACCTTAGGTAGAAAGATTGCGTATAAAAGATTTATTTGTAAGGATTACTTAGTCTGAGTCTTCAGATCTGTCTTATCTATATATATATATTGTGTCGCAAAGCTTTTCTCTCGTAAATTTTAATTAAAACATTCAAACTGAATTTCCATGACAGCAGCTCTAATACTTTATCAGTTTAAACTGCGCTTTACGGCGCACGTTAATGCGCACAATGTGCGTCACAGTAATGACGGTATCTCGAATTGTTACTGTAATTAACTTAGTATGGAGAGAAATTATTGTGGCGCTGCGTCCTTCGAATATAGTTTAAAAACTGTAAAACTATCTCTTTACTGTTTTAATTTAAAATCTAATAAAAAAAGAGTTGTGAGCAGTTACTATTCTTAACCTTATTAAAAACTAATAAACTTTTGTTGCTATTGAGAATTAGAATTATAGTTAAACGTTTATTACTCGCTTGGATTCTTTAGGATTGCCTGACTAGTTTCGAACTCGAACGGAGCCCTTAGTCATGAGCTGAGCCCGCGGCGATCTCGCGAAGTTAGCTCACCTTACTAGAAGTGAGTTAGAACTAATAATTGCGTATACAAGTTAGTGCAATATAGTTTGGTGGTCGTTGAGCTGTATACGCTCCTAATATTAACTTTAATTGTTTACCGGGAAACTACTCTATAATAGTTTCACATACAAAGTTCGTTCGCTTGGGAGAAGTTAAACATTCAAATGAACATACATACCACGCAAGAATCGTTCCTAGAAGATTAAAACTATTAGATAACCAATGCAGTCCAATATTAGAATTCCATCAGAATACAGTTCATAGGCCTGCAATTTCTTTTACTTAATTTGTTTATGGAACTTTATGAAGTCTTAATCAAATATTTGCAGTAAGTAGGTAAGATTATGATTGCCACGCATGCATAAAATTTGCCATTCCACCTTAATTATAACAAGGTAAAAAACACAGTCAAACTTCAAGTACCTTATAATACAGAACATTATCTACAATACCTTGCAGTGCTCTTCATAAAAATGTCACCACAGTTTCATACTTATCATGCATCACGACGAAAAGTATTACTTAAAAATGAAAAGTGCTTAAACTTAGCCATTAGCGGCACTAACTTGGTGTCTACTTAGTCAACTTTAGATGGAAGATGTCGTGAGCGAAATAACTTCCTAGTAATATGTTAATTTATCTCATATGAGTAGATATGAATAATAGAACTACGAATATATCATTCCAGATATCAATTATCACATACTCGTAAGTTTACTAAAGTTTCAAATTAGAGAACTCAGTCAGAGAATTAAAAACATGATTTCCCTGCGTTGCTTCCTTCAATTATGCATTTTTTTCATTCTGTCCGGGCTGGTTGGACATCCAATCCTACGGGAATGATTAAAAGAGAGCGCGTCAAAGGCTTCGATGGAATGTGAAATATGTGATTGCATGGACCGTTCACGATTTTATGTATTTTGACATTCGCTGAGTTAGAGCGTCAAATAAACGTTTTTTTTTTTAACTTTTCCCCACACTAGGAATTTCTTCCTGTATCGTGGGTGCGTTTACAGACATATAATCTCACAAGCACACAAACACCTAGACCCGGAGCAATTATCCATAGATCTTATAAATACTTGCTCCGTACAGGAATCGAACCTGCGACACGCAGCGCAGCAGTCGGTCTCTCGACCACTGCGCCAACCGCGCTGTCATCGTGATTATATTGTTAAAGTGTAAAATTGTGTTAGTAGATATATTTGCTCTATAGTGCATTAGTATAACTCTTCGGATATGACATATGTTTTTTACTACTTCCATTGTTTTATTTTCTCCAACACCATAGTAGCCTACAATATTTCTGAATTCATTCAATCGTTACAATAAAATATACTATTTTATCGCTAAATTTATTGTGGAGTTAGGAAGACAACATGGATGGTTTTTAATTAACATGCATTTTCAAAACCAAGGAATTTAATTGGAGAATGCAATCGCTGTTCTGTAAGCAACGTTAATAATTGGATAAATTATTAATTAATTATTCACATTCATTTTAGTAGTTGTTTGTTGTTAATTTTCATAATAGAAAACAAATCCTGATCTTAAGTAGTGTGAATATTAAAATGTACCAGCACAGACAATATCTGTGCTAACTACTGGATAAGAACTTACTAAACGTCTTTATTCAAAGTTTTTGCTGAATTTCTGTGGAGTCGCTGAATATTGAACAACTGTTTAGAAACCTCTCCCTTCGAGAAGTGTTCGTGTGCTCTTGAGTCTGATCTGGAATTTTGTTACACTTTTAGACCACAAAATCTGTTTATTCATTCTTCTGTTTACCTACATGATACTTTTCTGCACAATACTGTGTCATGTACAGAATGCTGATGGGAAAACATTACATGTCTCATTATGTTCAGTCTCATTTTTGTTTTGCGTACCGAACAAAACCCACCTAGTATTGTAACGAAACAAATTGCAAATATTTGGTATTCACATCTGATTCGTGAATATGTTATCGAGTGTACCAAGATATTCTATAAATATATTATTCCACATTTTTTATTCTACAACGACAGAATAGTACGAACAAGACAGTTGATAGTTGACACAAATACCCGTGCAGTCGGTACGCTACGGTACGTATTACGTCGGATCTGTCTATGGAATGCCGAAGGTACCTCGGCTCGGATACCTTACCGAGCAATAAAATGGACAGTAAGACCCGTTTATTTCATAGATACTAATTCTGCCGACAGGTAATAAGTTAGCATGCCGGTTGGGATATAAGATAGGTAATAAATTACTATTCTGTAAGAGTATCCCATTCGTTATCGGAGATATTTTTCTCATCGAATGGATCTGAAGTATGATATCGATATTCGAGATAAATATCTATCTGTGTGGCAAAACGGAAGTATCCTTTTTATTACTTTTAATATATGTCTTCCTCATCTAGAATAGAAATCCAAAAACCAGTTTCATGGTTCCGTTCTTTTATGACTTTAAAATGAATGTAGTATGGCACAGCCGTGAAATAAATACGATATCAGTATTATTGTTATATCCAGCATATAGTTTTAATCACGTTCTAATTCATATCTACATATTCCTAGCTCCATGTTCGTTCGCCAAGGTGCTATGTCCGAGTCAATAGTTCGCACGGCTTTATTACACACCATTGGTTGGTGATTGTTGTGTAACCCGGAGTATTTGCATCGAGGAAACTCTGGCCCAGGAATTTATCACTAGCTCCGTAGCCGTTTAGAATTGTATATTCACTGAATTAATAATTGTTAATATAAGAAAGTTTTTCTACTTCAGTTATTACTATTATGGTACAGGGTTAAAAATGGTGATAGAAAATAGACACACAAGTACTGGTACACAACAGCCGCCCGGCGTCAACAGCAACGGCCGGTCTAGTACGATTAGAAGTTGAAACATTAATTAATATCAATTATTGTTCACCAGTAACTACTCACGTGCATTTGTGTTTTAGATTCATCATGATGTGACATCGCCGCAAGCTCAGCTCATGGCTAAGGGCTCCGTTCAAATTCGAAACTAGTCGGGAAATCCCGAAAATGCACGTGAGTAGTAACCGGTGAACAAACATTGATATGAATATGTCTCACGAACGTCTTTATACAAAAATATTAATACAATTTAAATCCATTACAGAAATGAAATATTGTTTCAAAAATTGAAGCTCTATTGCATGGGTAACGAATTATTGGATCGAGTTTGTGATTCAGTAAACTAGATTTACCTATGGTGAAAGTTGTCAAAACCGCTCGCTGTACGTATCTATATGGTGCAATATTTTTTCACAAAAACTTTACAACGCTTGCGGTCCGTTGTTCGGGCTAATATGAACTTATAATCTCAGATTTGTGGACGATCGGGAATAAAAGACAATAATTTTAAACAAAAAATGAAAACCGCCTTCAAAAATCTACTACACTAAAAAGTTTAAAATAATATCAAAATTTGCTTATAATAAAATCATTTAAAAGAACAATATATAATAATAATCTGTTAATTTTGGAGTCGGTGCCTGTACTGAGAGAGGGTTATTGTTTTCCTCTTGTTAGTCACTTATGTTCGTTGCGCTGTGGTTATGTTACCGGCCTTTGTATCTGGTTGTAAACCCCATATACATCAGGCACCGACTCCAAAATTAACAGATTATTATTATATATTGTTAGGCTAGGTAGGCTTTCGAAAGCCGCTAGGACTTAATTACTGCATCGGTGAAATGTTTGTATACCACATTGGAAACTTCTGCCTACCCCATCGGGCAATACAGGCATGATGCTATGCATGTATTGAGTGGCATGAACTATACATGAACATGCGATTACAGCAACTGAGAGTGATTTGCTATAATTCATTGAAGAGTTCCATCGTCTAACTTCGAAGGTCTTCATCAGATCTTTACTAAATTTAAATGGGACCACCTCTGGGGTCTCTTTCAAACGAAGATATCGACGGACATACATACAAAACATGGTAGCTACTGTAAAACGTTGAGGAGTTCCCTTGACTGTCCTTCGTCTTCATCATCAGACCCCTAATTACAGTCACAACCCATCTAGGTGTAAAGTTCTCATCAATACAAATTAATCAAGCCCAAGCACCAGGTAATTGCTGTAAATCTTTAAAGAGTTCCCTCGACTGTCTTTCAGCTCCATCATCAGATCGACTCCACACCTTCATTAAATAGTAGTGCTTTAAAATACTTAATGAAAAAATTAACAAATGCACTTGTCGCTCCTACAATTTTCGAAGGTTTACCTCGATTTCTCGGGGATCCATCATCAGATCCTGGTTTCCTTATCATGTTACCACCGTTGAGATTTCTTCTTTCCAACAAAAAAAGAATTATCAAAATCGGTTCATAAACGACGAAGTTATACCCGAACACACATAAAAAAAAAAAAAAAATATACGGTCGAATTGAGAAACCTCCTCCTTTTTTGAAGTCGGTTAAAAAAGGCAAATAATTAAATCAAAATTTTAGGGAGACTGCTATTACATAAATCTATAGCACAAAATCTTGTGTAAAGCCAATAATGGCTAATTATAATGAAAATTTAATTCGTTTCTGTTTATAAAGAGAGGAGCGTTAAGCAGAATTTGTATTACTGGATGTAATTTTGGGAAATAAGCGAAAATTTCGACTAGATACTGGGTAAAGTAATGCACTGTAATAACTCGGAAGTAACAATATTAACATTACAAGATTAGTCTAATATTCGGGAAATAAGAGGAATATTTACTTAGGAGGAATATTTTCCTAACAATGGGCGCCATAAAAAGGTTCATTCTGAAGCTACTTGATTCTCCCACGCGTGTTGCTCATAATATTAATATGGTTATACACTTCACCGCGGCTTCCATACACACGAACGAGCCATAAATTATTAAACTTAGTTGCACAAGTGGCTACCTCTTCAATTTTTTTTACATTATTTGTATTATTCTGGACACGTCCTTGATGCCAACACTTCAGGGTAATGAAAGTGAAACTCAAGAAATATTGATGAATTATTGTAACCACCTTAAAACACGAGTGGGTACTGAAATACAATACATAGATGCTGAAACAGATTGCTGTTATTAAGTCCCATCTAATAGGTGGTGAGCCTATTTCCATCAACCGGGCACAATTACAAACTCCGGACTGCTACTGAGAATTTTCTAACAGAAAAACTCAATAACACGTTGCCCGACCCGGGAATCGAACCTATGACCTCCTGCTCAGCAGTCGCGCTTGGGACCACTAGACTAACGAAGCAGTTTAATTGAATAGTTCGAAATTCTCATGGGACATGGAGTTCCATTTCAGAGGCAAACGTTGTTCATAAGTCCATACATACACGTAGACACGGACTACCGGGCATGTTAGTTTAGGATTTTCAACTAACTTATTTATAATTAATAAGAGTGTAATGACTAGACCAGGTATGTTAGTCATAATTCGATTTTGCTTCATATTGGTAGGTTATGATAATAAAATCTAAAATAATAAATAGTTAAAATCCTTTCGCCGCCCTCATGAAACCGATTAACCTTTGGAAGTAAATAACTATTTTGAGATATTGCTTCATATAACTTATAATTAATGCACCATTATTAAAGACACACTACCGTTTTGGTGACCTTGACTTATACTAAAAAACATATAGTTTGTGGTAGAAGTCTCAGTCAAAGAAGAAGTGGGGTGAATTCATGGTACATATGCCAGGTGTATATTTCTTGTATCTGAAAATAATAGCCTTTCGCCTACATCTCCCAGCATGGATTCAAAAACAAAAATTTGTCACACAAACAACAAACCGCTTTTCTTGAAAAGTTTATAAAATCTCAACTGTCACTTTCATTTTATTGCTTTTGTATGGTAATAAAGCTCCCTTTTGTAGTAAACACGGCTTTAGTACCGTAAAACTGGGGAAACATTTTGTAGTCTGGCCATAAACTGGCTGAGACTTAGCGCACATGAATAAATTAGGGCAATACACCGACCAAATCCAATTTTCATATAATTCGCAGGATATGATATTATAATTTTTCCATGAAGCTTAGTTTTGCTTTTACAGACTTGGAATTAGTACCATATTACGATAGTTAATATGTAACTGGAAGGAAAGCTATTTATTAGGGACACGGAACCGATTTTCATAAGTAATATTTAATAAATATATGATGCTATGACATCTCATAGCGTCAGGGAGTAATTATAAAGATAGATGATTGGACAGCTAGATATCCTCTGTCCCCATATATTGGTGTGTTGCCTATATTAAAAATATATTTACCGGAATGTCCGATTACCAGTCTACTCATCAAAAAGCTTCCAATGACGAGGGTATATGTAACCCGGTCCTCCCAGTAGCGTATGTAATTAGATAATAGCGGCAAAAATGGGCTTCAGTTTGTAGATTTATTATTATTGCTTTCTATTCGCTTATGTTTATTTTTAAGTGGATAGAGGCCATGTTTTACGGTCGACGTTAGTTATATCCTAGATGCCTCCGACAGCATATTATAATTTTTGGAAAAGGATATTTGTTCGTCTATTTTCATCTTATTTCCTTCTTTTCAGTGTAGTTGGGATTTTTGTTTATTAATTATTTATTTTACTTAACCAAAAACGGCCTTAGATAAACATAAAAATCTTATTAATTTAATCATCTTTTAAAAGATAAAGGGATCGTTAAGTAGAAATAGTTACTGAGAGACTGAAAATAATTTTATAATACACTATTGGATCGTGCCTTACCATCATTCAGACATTCTTACTAGCTTAACTAGCTAGTAAGTATCAATAGATTACAATTCCAATATCCTGCAGATACCATATATTTCTATGGAATTTAGTTTTACCAGCCAGGTTGAAAGTATAGCCGGCCTTCATTTGGTAATAGGATGAACCCAAAAATAGAATTTGCGGAATGGTGGTTTCTCTATAGTTTATTATTTTGGACCAGTTAAGCTTGGTATTAAATAAGATCAACTCACGTCTTTATTTTATATCTAGACGTGTTTCTTGCCAGATGCCAACTGGCGTTTTATTTAAACATTAACTGCGGCATGGGTTAAACTTTATCTCTTGAATATATATGTGACATACGGAATTTTAAATCTGTTAAAATGGCCATTTTTTATGTAATAATAACACAGGCCGGAAAGTTAATTATCAAACACCACAAATCATTAATAGAAAAAGCCACATAGCTGACACGGTGATAAATGATAAACCTTTAGCCGGAAAGGCTCCTAGAAGTTTTGGGGATCATTGAGGATCCCATAAGATCTTCGGAAAAGGTGAAACTACTTCTTATAGTTTATGCTATATTCATTTTGTACAGTCAGTCTTGTTCATATTTTTTAGGAGTGAAAGAATGTACCTAAGTGATTTACTGAAATGAATTACATCTTCCTCTCTTTGTATATTACACAGAACATAACACTGAAAATTGAATACAAATAGTAAACAGCCAAAGTTTCTCAGAAAAAAAATTAAGATAACAAACAGAACGCGGCGGTCCGAATAAGAATGGCCGATTTACCAGCTGCCGGCGTGAAATGGAAATAAACGGAGAACGTTGAAAAGGATGGCCGACAGGGGGCTCTGATGGACGACTAACCATTGTAAACCATTTTAAGGAGTGTTTTTGTATTGTAAATCATTTGGATCAAGAAATTTTGTTTAGCTATGGTTGTAAACGGATGAAAGTGGATAGCAAGCAACACTCAAGGCGTTTCAATTTTAATTTTCCATTGAAATCATTACGTAGTACGCACGAATTTAATTACGTAGTATGTTAGTAAGTTGCAAATATTAAACCGCTATATTACAAGCTCAGGTAGTATCACGATCAGTCATAATCTTCACTATGTTCAGTTCAACCTATCAAAACAAACAAGAAAGTGGGACATACGACGACATCTTCTTCTTCTTCTTTCTTCTTTCTTTCTTCTTTCTTTCTTTCTTTCTTTCTATACGCGATCTGACTTAAAATGATTGAGTACAAACAATATTACAAAAAATAGCCTTCTTCGAAAGTAACGAAATAATGTTTTTAAATTGTACCTATGTGTTAAGTATGTACATAAATACAATATTGATCTACAGCATAAGCTTACCCTAAACGAGAGGCGATCTTCGGACAAACACCCCCCAGCTTCAACATAACAAAATTAAAACGAAGTTAGACCGATCATCTGAAATAAAGTATTTATCCCGAAGAATGCGCGTGAGTAATAACCGTTAAACTATATTAATATGTTAAATGGAAAAAGAATACGGTCGCGAACAGGATTCGAACCTGCGCCTCCCGGATGAATACTCCAGGCGCTCTGACCACTAAGCCATCTCGACCTCTGCTCACCACCGCGAATTCTTCTTCCATATTTTAACACGTCTTATGGCGACCGTATTGCTATCAATTCAGTCCCTATACGGGTGACCGAACCGACACGACTAACTTTACAGTTAATACAATGTCGTAAAGAATGCAATTACCTTAATAATTCAAGATAAATCTTTGAAAAGCATTAACGCATGCTTAGCGAAATCTAAAGTTATTATATTAAATGGAAAAAAAAAGAATACGGTCGCGAATAGGATTCGAACCTGCGCCTCCCGGATGAATACTCCAGGCGCTCTGACCACTAAGCCATCTCGACCTCTGCTCACCACCGCGAATTCTTCTTCCATATTTTAACACGTCTTATGGCGACGTTATTGCTATAAATTCAGTCCCTATACGGGTGACCGAACCGACACTACTAACTTTACAGTTAATACAATGTCGTAAAGAATGCAATTACCTTAATAATTCAAGATGAATCTTTGAAAAGCATTAACGCATGCTTAGTGAACTCTAAAGTTATTATATTAAATGGAAAACAGAAGACGGTCGCGAACAGGATTCGAACCTGCGCCTCCCGGATGAATACTCCAGGCGCTCTGACCACTAAGCCATCTCGACCTCTGCTCACCACCGCGAATTCTTCTTCCATATTTTAACACGTCTTATGGCACGTCCATTTAATATAATAACTTTAGAGTTCGCTAAGCATGCGTTAATGCTTTTCAAAGATTTATCTTGAATTATTAAGGTAATTGCATTCTTTGCGACATTGTATTAACTGTAAAGTTAGTCGTGTCGGTTCGGTCACCCGTATAGGGACTGCATTGATAGCAATAACGTCGCCATAAGACGTGTTAAAATATGGAAGAAGAATTCGCGGTGGTGAGCAGAGGTCGAGATGGCTTAGTGGTCAGAGCGCCTGGAGTATTCATCCGGGAGGCGCAGGTTCGAATCCTGTTCGCGACCGTATTCTTTTTCCATTTAATATAATAACTTTAGAGTTCGCTAAGCATGCTTTTCAAAGATTTATCTTGAATTTTTAAGGTAATTGCATTCTTTACGACATTGTATTAACTGTAAAGTTAGTCGTGTCGGTTCGGTCACCCGTATAGGGACTGAATTGATAGCAATAACGTCGCCATAAGACGTGTTAAAATATGGAAGAAGAATTCGCGGTGGTGAGCAGAGGTCGAGATGGCTTAGTTGCCAGAGCGCCTGGAGTATTCATCCGGGAGGCGCAGGTTCGAATCCTGTTCGCGACCGTATTCTTTTTCCAATTAATATAATAACTTTAGAGTTCGCTAAGCATGCGTTAATGCTTTTCAAAGATTTATCTTGAATATATTAATATGAATGTGTCTCACGAAAGTTACTATACAAAAAAATTATTTATTGTTTAAAATAGAGAAACAAATATCCTTTTTCAAAAATTATAATAATCTGTCGGAATCATCTAGGATGTAACTAACATCGACCGTAAAATTTGCCGGAGACTGCGTATTTTTTATCTTATTTCCCTCTTTTCAGTGCGGTCGGGTTTTTTTTTTTTTTTTATTAATAATTTATTTTACTTTATACTTTTTAGTTTAACATAAGTTAAAAGTAGGTATTTTTTTGTGTCGCAATAGTAGCATTAATGTATTATTACATTAAAACAGCTTTAATTTGATTAGAGATAGCAGAACATCAGGAGCAGTTGAAAAATATTGGCAAACTTTAGAATTTCCATTTCCTTAACACAACGACAAAGCTATATCGTTATTCGCAACAGACTTGGAGTTAATGAGGACCTTTTTGAATATCGTCAATATTTATAATTTGTTCCTGATTCTATTCCATCTTCAGTATACGTAAACACAATCTAGGAGTTAATCCAAAATTATTTTAATGATTTTATTAGTAGCGGCGAAAACCCGTAGACATATTTTCGGAGCAAAATTCTTTATTTATTAACGTTAACTTCAGACCTGGAATCAAATTCCAACCTATTGCAGCCTTATTGAATAAAAATCTTATTTCATGAATGTAACGAACCAAACCTAGTAAAAGATTGGATTTCCGTGTTGCTCGGTAGTCAGCTTCCAGGTGAAATTCGGTTCGAGATTTAATTATGTTCTGCAGCCTTGACAGAATATGTTATAAAGCAATAGTAACCAGGTGATAAAAAAATACTTGCTATATTTATGACACTCTGTTTAGTGGCCTCATAATTCGCGATAGAATATTGGTCGAAATCTGTTAAACTGTTATCTACTGGAAAGCGTTACCTAAGCTTTTAGTCTGTCTCGATATTGTCTTTGTTCGACTTTGGTGCTCCAATTTAGTTTTCTGTTAAATAGAAACTAAGGAATATTTACGAACTCTTTAAATTGCTTTACCAAATTTGTGCTGTAAAAAAGGTTTTCGTGCGCACTGACACCTATTTAACTGTTATTGAATTTCAATTTGTAGCGATAATGAAGACTTTGTTCTGTAAGGTCCACTACGTAATGTACAGGTGTAATTTTATAGAATACACTTCCATAGGTATACAACTAGTGTATATCACATTTCTTAACTTCCGTCAAAAGTTTTCTACTTTTCCTGGACCCAAATCGACCACATAATACGATCCCTAATAAACGCAAGAAAAAACAGAGAAGTTGCACAACGCAACGAAAATAAATCGAAAAGTTATTGGTCTATGAAAGATCTTATGAAGGGTGACCTACCTTAAGAAGAGACTCATGGAAGTATGCATAATTCCGATTCTTATCTATGGTTCTGAAACATGTTCTTTGACAAAACAGCAGAGATCCGCACTCGGGGTTTGCCAAAGAGCGATGAAACGGAGTATACAGGGCATGAAACTGGTGGACCGGATAAGAAACAATCCGTTCCAGGACAAATATAACCAATGTCATTAGGAAAGCTGCCATGCTAAAATGGAATTGAGCTGGACACATCTGCCGCATGACAAACGATCAATGGGCTAAACTCACGCTCCAATGAAAGCGCAAGGACGTTCCTTTTGAAATTATAAATTTAACTTTAATAGTTGAGTCTTGTTTTCATTTTAAGTGTCATTTTCCACAAGTTTTTATTTGATTTAAGCACATACATTTCAAGTTTAATAAATCTATTACATAAACAACAGAGAAAGCTAAACAAAAGCTAACAGAGTAAGCCTGAACTCAATTGATCAATACAAAAGCCGAGAGCTAGCGGAAATGAAACCAACGGAGTGGGACTTGGAGAATGTTATGAAAAGGTATTACTATTGTTAGCCATTATAAAAAGTAGGGAAAATCGTTTATTTTAGCTGAATCGTACGAGGAATGTTGAATTTATATCCTCATTCACTTTAATTAAATAATCAGTTACAGCTTCTATTTTCTTCGTATTTTCAATACTTTATTTGGTAATTTAGCTCACAATTTTTTTAATGTAATTTCGGTAATAAAAGCAAACTAAAGTTATACATTTTTGTGTGAAGAAAATATATTATTCATCATCATCCCCCTGCCCTTATCCCAATATATTTGGGGTCGGCGCAGCATACCTATAGGTATCTGGCATGCTGCTAAAGTTTTGGCTATGTTTTATGACCCGCCTCCTGCCTGACGTCAACCCTCTTTGAGAAGGCTGTATATTGATCTGTAAACGATATTTAATGTGATGAATTACGCTAAAATAAAAGGTTGGATTATGAATCATAATTTTAATTGCATAAGATAGTAATTTAAATTTTTTTTTTTTTTTTTTATTTATTTATTGGCATCATAAAAATCACAAAAAAAATTAACAAAAACAATGCAGTAATAAAAACGGGATACAGAGTAGTAGATTAATGTCCCCCATGCTAGGAAATTCCTGTGTTATGGGGGCAACTTAATGCTCAAGTAGATAAGTAAAGATCCAGTGTATTCTACTTATATATTTCTTTGGGGTATATTGTAAGGGTTGGTGAATGAGCGGTATGAGATATACATGTGAATATGATAGTCCGACCAAAACGATGTTTCTGTTATTCCAATAATAAATGTTACATATAAAAAATATATATGACGCATTTTATGGGATCTCATACGATTCCAATTGCATCACAAATAGCTTTTATTTTGTCAGCAGTCAGTTTTTATTTCGTTTTCATAGCTTGTAATGTGAATTGAAACTATAGACAAAACTAGAAGCTTGTATTGTTTTCTATTAAAAGTGGAAAGCATACACTTTTTTCTTCTTACATATCATGTAGGTAACCCTATACCAGTGGCGTGTATTGCATATAGGCAAATAGGCAGTGCCTACCTTAAAAAAGTACGTAATTTTTATGAGGTAGGCGCAGTGAACTATTGTATAGGTTGTATTTAGGTACTGTTTTGAGGTCTATTTGCCTATATGCAATGCACGCCACTGCCCTATACGTCAAAGATAACATATTTACTCTCATGATGCCACTATCACTTTGATTTAATAATCTCGATTCTATTCTTATTAAGGCAGATGCCATATATAATGCACATTTAATGACATCATGGGATATGGAAACCGGATATTCATCGTTTGCTGAAATTTCCCTAAAAGTACCACAACGATTCACTCGAGTATCCTCGTTATTACAAAACGACTCTTTTTAATATCTTGTGGGGTTAAGCTATACTTTACCCAAACATAAAAGTTTCCGAGACATATCGTTTTAGATTGTGACAATATCGAACTAAAGGGGCCTGTTCGTAAGTAAGTACGTCGTTATCACACCACTGCACATTGATGAATTTGAATTCCAACTTGGGCTAATATGTCTAGTAACTGTCGACGCTTCGTAAGTACTCGTAACTAGCGTGGTATCATGAAGTTGTGTTCACTTTATTCTGTTTAGATCACTGAAGAATTGAGTTTTTATTCTTGAATATCTTTATCTTATACATCCTTATTTCTATATTATGATGCTTTATATTCGCACTGTATCAAGTTCTTATACGAAATATTACTTAATATCATCTACATTGTGTGGTTGACGTCGGTAGACAGTATAACTTGTCCCTGGGGGTTTTATAAACCCGTAAATTTTGGTCAAGGCCGAGTATGATAACGTTGAAGATATTTAAGGACATGCCGCATTATGATAGAAGCTAGATAAGCCCATAAAAGCCCAGCAATTTTTTTCTAGTGATAGATAAGCGGGCGGTTCGTGTAAGGGCAATTTTGATCGTTATTCTATACGTCATTTAACTTCATGTCGTTAACTAATTTGTTTAAGAATATTATTTTGCAACTAAACATACACCTATAATTAAATTAAATCTTGTTTTTTGTTTTCACAATGAGTACAGACAGCAAAACAATAAGGACATACCTTAATATTACTAAGTCTAGAAACTGCGCACCCAATTTAATTTGCGACGATGATTGAAAGATCTGGGCAATGTTGTAATAGATTACTTATGTTAGTTTTATTTATTCCTGTATTTAAAAGGAAATGCTTAATCATAATCACTGGCTCCTGCTGCAAAGGAAAAAATAAATTATTTCTGAAATAAGAAGTCTTCCTGAATTTATCAGTGGCTGATTTATGAAATAATAAGAACGTAATTTAGTTTATACCCATTATGTATTTACAGCAATGTCGAAAAGTTGATCTGGAGCAATTCTGGTCATATGAATAGATACTCGTAGATCGATTTTAAGTATATCCAGAAAGTAAATGTTAGCCTTAATGGTATAATCAAGTAAGATCAAGTTTAGAAGCATCCAAACAAAAAAATTCTATTAATTACTTCTTAATTCAATTGTTCCGTTAGAATTTAGATAAATGGAAATTACTAATTAAGATGAATGTTACGCTTTCTACTCATGGTAGAAAGTGATAAATATTTCAAATTCAATTTTAATTATTTTACAGGCTCTTATAAAACGTCAAAGCTAGGTGCACGGTTCCAAACAGTTGATCTTAAACATAACTATGTTCATTAATCGAATATATATAATTATTAATTCTAATAGTATTTAATAGTCAGCGTTAATGAGTATGTTCAATGGAATACTTTGCGTGACATAGTTTGAACAAACTTAATTTTCAAGGTTTGCACGTAATGAAGGTCCGAATGTAACAACGAAAGCCATTTACGAACTAAATTTGAATGGGTGTCGGTCGGTATACACTTTATATGTTATGTGATTAATGTACGTACAGCGGAGGAGTTTCACAAGATTCTTTAGCTCGATAATGTTTATACGACTCGAAGTTTGAATTGATTTAAGATCCAATAGGTAGATATCTAAGTTATTTATGAAATTTCGTTACTAAGTTCTACGAATTCAAACCTAAAGCCTACACTGAAAATGAGAAAAAAAAACGTTATTAGCACTATCCATTCTACACTTTTTGCAAATACATGTTTTGTAAGTAACTTCACGTGTAAGGCCCAACAATAAAATTTATTTGAAGTTGTCAAACAATAACAAACATTTATATTTAGGAATACCCTCGTCATCCTCATCCCTTCGCGCTGAGCTGACAAATGTAGCGATAGTCTTGGGACCTGTTACTAATGCTGGACATTCACAATTTTTAGAAATACAATTGTAGAAGTAACTAACGTTACAAAGAAGCTACCGTAGGTTTGTTACTCAATGCCGAATAAATATTTTAAAGAACTGTTCTTTCAAACATTATACTGATTAAATTGTTCATAGTGTTTCCTTTCGAGGTTTAAGCTTTGGTCACGAAAAATATTCTGTTGGATCGGTATTTATCTATCTATCTATTCATCTGGAAGATTACTATACACGGTACATGAGTGGGAGCAAAAAAGGGTTGACTATATTGACCTTTCCGCCACTATAGAATTTGACAAGATCTTATTAGATGTAGGATTTATATTTAATAAAAGTCCCAAAATATATATAATAAAGCACGCCTAATTTAATATTTTCAATACAAAAGTCTTCCATGAATATATCAAATTAATCTGTTTTTGAAAAAGGGTTGTGCTCCTAAGTAAAAAGCAAACATTAAAGAGGCTCATAGAAAACACATCGACAATAAGAGTTTTCGTTACAAACAGAATGTCCGAGAATATCGTACCAATATTAAATTAAATAAAAAAAGTTTTGAAGTGATGTTCTACGAAGGTTCTGAATTTCCTTCTTTTCGGGGGGCAACGCGCGAAGATAGTAGTATAAGTTCGTAAAAACATAATTTATTAGCTAATAAATATTATAATAGTTATTAAAGTGAAATACTGGTATTAAAATTGATAAATTGTTGTTATACGTAACTTTTTGTTACTTGTTCTATTAATTTATTTAACCACTAGCTGTGCCCCGCCGTTTCACCCATGTTAATTTCAGGAAAACACCTACTAAAATATATTCCACCAGCGCCCTCCCCATCCCCTGCCTCGTTGGTCTAGTGGTACCAAACGCGACTGCTGAGCGTGAGGTCTGGGTTCAATTCCCTTGGTCCCATGGGTCGGGCAAAGTGTTATTGAGAAATGTGGGTGTACAACTGTGTACACCTCTGCCTACCTCTTCGGGAAGAACAGACGTGATGCTATGTTATGTTTATGTAAGAAAATTCAGAACGCTGAAAACTTAAATCACATTCTGGTTCGCAGATAGAGATCACCGTTCCGCTCGTTTATATAAAGAAGAACCTTTGTTCGTAAGAGAGTGTTGATTGACTGACAGTTACTTACAAGTAATTCTAGGACTCAAATCAGTAGTTCATCGTTTTCATTTGCCTTCAGCAAAATTGTTTTACTGGCGATACATTATTTCATCATGCTTCATTATACTGTCTGTCCCGCTACGCAGCTGAAGCATAGCTGTGAACCTGACTAACATTTCATTGCGTATTCAATCGTCAGTCCCGGTAACTGATAGCATGAATAAAAATATTCATCGATATGGAAAATACACGAACGTAAAAAACCGTTGAATTAATACAGTATTTTGCATGAAACAATATAATATTAAAATATTCAGGCGGGCGCTGGTAGAGCGAACTGGTGAAGCGTTAAAAAAATTATTAAATTATCACTCATTCATACTAACTTCATTTAGCTAGTGAAGGTACTGAAGATAGAAGATGACAGTAAACATTGTGTGTAACAATTTAGCGTATTTTACTCATTGACAAAGTCCACCGCTTTTAAATCATGAGACCTTCACCATCCTCCTGTCCTTATACCAATTTATCTGGGGTCGGCGTAGCATGTATATAAACACATCAACACGGTCTAGGGATATTTTTAAAAAAGCGAATTACTATCAATATGTTAATTATTTATATGACATGTATATATTTAAAAGATACGTTATTTAATATTCTACCATTTTCTAGTAATGGTTAAGGTACTTCGATTAAAATTTCAGGATTTTATGGAAAAAAAATGAAGCATAGACGGAAACCGTATATGAATTAACTTTTAATTTATGAGTAAAAACTGAAAAAAATAGAAAAATCATTTAATTTGTGTTTATAAACTTGAAGTTAGTAGTCTGAGAAAGCGCCCAGATGTTCATAACACATTGGCAACGATTCGGCATGCTCAGAACAAGGTTGTCAATGTCTTGCTGCGGAATATTGTCCCATGTCCTTCTGAGGTGCGCAAAAAGTTGATCTTCTGTAGCCAGATTTTCAGGAACTTCCTTCAGAGCTCTTCTTTGCAGCATATCCCACGCATGCTCAATGGGATTTAGATCTGGCGATTGAGCAGGCCAGTCTAAGGCCCTAACATTGTGTGTATGTAACCAAGCTGCTACCGTTCTCGCCGTGTGTGCCCGGGCATTGTCGTGCATGAGCAGGAAATCTTGCCCCATTTGTGTTCTGTGGGGCAAGATTACGGGCCCCAGCACCTGTTGGACGTATCGTTCTGCCGTCATATTGCCCCGCACCCAAACGAGATCCGTCCGTCCTCCAAGACGAATTCCTGCCCAAACCATAATTGTTCCTCCTTGGTATGGGTGAACTTCCTGAGGGTTCTGAAGACGGCTCCATCGTCCAGGAACTCGCCAAACACGCGTCCTTCGTGAATCTGGATGGAAGCCGAACCTGGATTCATCCGTGAACAGCACATTGGACCATTGTTCACGGCCCCAGTCCACGTGGTTCCGAACCCATTCTAATCGTCGTCCACGATTGCCTCTCCGTAAAGGTGGGACCCGGAGTGGTCTACGAGAGCATAGATTGCTTTCATGCAGTCGCTTTCTTATAGTTTGGTCACTCACAAGCACTTGGTGTTCCACTCGCAGCCTTTGGACCAATTGAGTCACCGTTGCATTTGGTTGAGCTCGCGCAGTAATTTGCAAAAATCGGTCTTGTCTGGGGGTAGTGATGCGACTTGGCCCCCGGTGCCTCTCCGCTACTTCACCTGTGGCACGATAGCGTGTCCACAATCTTGAAATTACATTTTGGTGGGTCCCTATGGCCTCAGCAACATTACGCTGAACAGACCCAGCTTCCAGCATTCCCACAGCTCGTAACATCTCCGCCCTCGTCAAATGAATACCGGAAATAAAAAAGGGTCTAAGTGCCAAAACATTCGAAACGTATTTTATCCCAGAAATGTATTCTATGTGCCATCGCCAATAACTTAAAATAAGCATTAAGTGACTAGCGTAGTTTTTTGCTCGGTACTTACATCTATAAGAAACGCGGGGGAGCGGGACGCATAGCGCATTATTTTTTAAAAGGGTTTAAGTTCCTAGCAGCGAGCCGTCAGTGTTATGAAAATGGCGGACATTGCACCTTTTGTTGTTACCGATTCGGGAAGAAAAAGGCGTAAAAATGGTACAAAAAGTGTGCAGGTTGTTAGAAAAGCATTAAAGGATGCCGGTAAACAATACACGACAGCTAGTGGTAAAGTAATTCCGGAAAAAAAGCCGCCACCAGATGAGGTAAGTCGATTTTGTCGTTTTTCTAACCTATAAAGTAAAAATGCGCGGGCCTGCGCAAGTGACCTGCGCCTGGTGCCAGTACAAACACTAGTGATGAGCGCATTGTCGTCGATATAAAGATGTAATTATTTTATCATAGCTTGTATAAATATATTGAGTTATTATACATACCTATACGTAAATTTAGGATGAGATTTTTATGATTTAATAATTAAATTATAGTTTCTCTTTTTGTAAAATAGGTAAAACACTGGCTAGTAACACGTCTCTTTGTGACGAATTATGTAGATATTTATCAATTGTTTTTTTTAAGGTACACTGCAAATGCCGTTACGGTTGCAAAACGTTAACTCCTGCCAATAAATTGAATTTATTTAGAGAATTTTATGGTCTGGCTAATAACGAAAAACAGTCTACTTTTTTAATGAATCTGATTAATATTACACCGGTTAAAAGAAGAAGACACGGCAAATATGAAACATCTGAGAAAAGTAGAAGACAGTGTAGTGTATTTTATGCTATACCAGATGGACAGGGCAATATTGTAAATGTGTGTAAAGCGACCTTTGCTGAAATTTTCGCAGTCTCCGTAAAAAAGCTGCAAGTGTTAGTAAAACAGAAAAAAGAAGGTCAATTGCAATATACAGAGACGAGAGGAAATAAAAGAAAACATAGAAAATTTACAGAGACTAACGAAAGAAGCATCAGAGAACACGTAAATTCATTCCCTAGACTGGAGAGCCATTATGGTCGCGCAAGGTCTCAAAAAGAATACCTGAGCCCTGATCTCAATATTCACCGCCTATTTCGAGCCTATAAAGATTCAAATCCCGGAACTTCGATAACATACAAATATTACAGTACTATTTTTAAAAGATACTTTCCAAATGTAAAATTTGGGCAGAAGCGAACTGATACTTGTGCTACGTGTGATGTGTTAGCTGCTAAGATGATTTCAGATTCAAGTAATAAAGCAATCCACAAACATCACTTACAGTTACACCAATTAAAAGCAGAAAGAGCTACAAAGCAAATGTCAATAGTCGACATAAAAAAAAACTCAAATGCCTAGTAGCACCACCTGCACGGCTGCCATGGATTTACAACAAGTTATAGTAACTCCCACTCTTACTCATGGAGCTATGTACTATTCTCGACAGCTGGCAAATTATAATCTCGGTCTGCACATTGAAAATACAGGTGATGGCTATATGATTCTGTGGAATGAAAGTATCACTGGCAGAGGAGGCAATGAGATAGCATCGTGCATTTATAAAGCACTAAGCAGTGGCCTAACTATAAATAAAGATAATTTGATTATGTGGAGTGACAATTGCTGCGGGCAAAACAAAAACAAAATGTTTATTTTTTTATGGGCATATTTGATTTTCAAGAAAGTTTATAAAACTATTGAACACAAATTTTTAATCAGCGGACATTCTTATCTGTCTTGTGACAGAGACTTCGCTTTAATAGAAAAACGAAAGCGAGTGTCAAATTGTATGGTGCCTGATGATATCTTGCATCTTATTGAAAATGCAAGATTCAAAAACCCATTCCGGGTTATGAAAATGAACGCGGAAGATTTTTATGATTTCAAATCGGCTGCAGAAACTTTTTTGAATACTACGGCCTTGCAAATTTCAAGAGCGCATCACATAAAGTTTGATAGTGCCGAACCTTTCGTGATTCGAATCAAAGAAACTCACAGTTTTTCGGAGAACTGGAAAGTTGTGAATCTCTTAAAACGGAACAAGACATTACAAGACATAGTTGGATACACATTACCTAAACTTCAGTGTCAAAGTAAAATTTCAGAAGAGAAGAAAAAAGATCTTTTGGCAATGATTCCGTATCTCAAAAACGAAGACCATCGAAGGTATTATGAAGCCATTTTAAATTGAACAGTATGATTAATGTTTTATTGCTTTGATTATTTTTACTTGATATTTTAATATGTTGATTTTGTTACTCGAAAATTTGGTAACTTTGTTGTTTTCAATTATTTACTTCTATAATGGCACGTCACTAGTCTTT
Source organism: Xylocampa areola (assembly GCA_935421205.1). Taxonomy (NCBI): domain Eukaryota; kingdom Metazoa; phylum Arthropoda; class Insecta; order Lepidoptera; family Noctuidae; genus Xylocampa; species Xylocampa areola. The sequence goes on along the minus strand of OW285217.1, from coordinate 5,671,483 downwards.
GTGTGTTCAAATGGCCAAAGTGCCAAAACCAAAACGAACTTGGAACTTAGATCTTTATTTAAAATATAATGCTCGGCACTTAGAGCCTAATTTAAGTTAGTGAGAATTGGACATTGAGTTTTCTTTAGACTGATCATTAATATGTAAGTTTGTTGTACTAATTGATAAGTAAAACACTTTGTCGTTTCTACATAAAGAGATTATATTGTTATATTAGTATTTCCCTTAAAAAAATAAACAAATATGATTATGAAGATGAGTTATTATTTTAATCAACAATTCCTCCACATTTTGTTTTTGGTACATAGAGCCTATTTTATTTCCAGTATTCAAATGTTGGCGTTGCATGGCTACAATACCTCAATTTTAACTTTATCTTTCGTTTAAAAATGAAAAAAAAAAACTGTAACTAAATGTAATTCGTATTGTTTTCTAAATTTCGCACAAATGAAAATTCCCTCTCCTACACATCAAGACATTTTTATGCCACCGATACAAAAGAATTTTCAAAAATTTGAATTTGGAATTAGTCTGAGATAAATTACAAACAAATCGGTGTATAAAAGATTCCAATGCGGCCAGTACTTTTCGAGTTATTTAATTGAGTATGAAATATCCCTAGACCGTGTTGATGTGTGTATTATTTTTCCATACATACTCTCCACTTGTACTGGAATACTGCTAAAGATTGGGTATGTTTTATGACCAGCCGTCTGCCTGACGTCTAGCCTCATTGGGAATGCTGTTGTTGGTGGTAACCGCCACCGATACGGTATCCTTCTATCTAGCTATGTCATACCAAATGTTATCATGCGCCAGGTTCTGATGTTATCCTACTATCACACTCCATTAACCGGGCCATGCGAACTTGATAATAGATACTGCTTAACGATATCTGAAATACAGTGACATCCATAGAATGAGACGACACGAATGCTTAAGGTTTTATAAAAAATCGTAGAATTTGAAAAAGTGGGTAACAATTTAGAAAGACTTACGTTGAGATTTTTTCATGTGAAAATATTTTTTTAATGACGATAATCTCCTATTGAGCTCACCATAGAACATTCAACCTTTCTACCAAAATTGTCAACGACTGTGGCTGTATTTTATGTGCGCACAAATTGTCCATTTTGTTCTCTAACGTTCGACACAGCTAAATGGAACGATTGAATAAAATACCCGCGGCCCTGTGATGTTATAAATGTACCCATAGATAGTATATAAGAAAAAATATGCCTACAATTTCACGCAATAGTTCAACACTGTAAACGAGTTCTAGATAGAGTTCTTGATGAAAGTGTGGATGTTTGGTCCTCAATCACAGATTTCTTTATAATTTGGTGGGGACATTGTTTCTGTCGTAGTGTTACCCGTAAGCGATTTATTACACATAGCATAGCATCACGCCTGTATTTTACGAAGCGGTAGCCAGATGTGTACACAGTTATTCAACCACATTTAACCTATGCTGTTATTAAGTCCCATGTTATAGGTGGTGAGCCTATTGCCATCTACCGGGCACAATTCCAAACTCCGTGCTGTTACTGTGAATTTCCTAACAGAAAATCTCAATATCACTTTGCTCGACCCGGGAATCGAACCCGAGACCTACTCAGTAGTCGCGCTTGGGACCAATAGACCAACGAGGCAGAGGCAATAAACTACAATTTTAACGTGAAGAGCTAGGTATATACCTAGCTCTAACAACTCTAGCAGTAACTCGAACCATATGGTTCGAGTTACTCTCGGGTAAAACGGACTGTACTTGTCGAAATTTTGATACAAAAAAGGGCCATTGTGTGGCGTTACACAAAAACCCGGTGAAGTATTAAAATTCCTTTATCCGCGTAAGTTGGAAGTGGTGGCGATATGTAGCGTAAATGAGGTTTAAATAGTTTTGGACCCTAAGATCAGTCCCGTTTTTATTTACCATACTGTAAATATCCTGTTAATATCCTCTCTGTCTGTATTATAGATTGTAATAATCATTTTCTATAGGTCTCTAGAAAGTCCTTAGGGATGTGTCCCAATATAGTCCCCGTATAGGGGGGGGGATGTCGAAACTTGTCTCTTGGGAGGACCCGGAGCTCTCCTTCAAGTCCTGACGTTGACAACTGGGTGGTTTTAGTGTGGTTAAAATCCCACACTCCCCGGTGTTATCCCAAACACTGGATGACTTTCGAAGATTAACCCCGAAGGCGAAAACAAAATGTAAAAGTTCTCTAAAGTAAATCACATAGATATCCCCGTATTTATGTACCAGTAAATTGTGTAAACATTAACATTAGCATTACATTAGAATAAAATACGTATTCACTGAACACCTGCTCATTGTCTGTTTATATTCTTATCAAATGTAAACCAGTCAATGGATTGAATACAGCCAATAAATCGATAGTGTTCGAATTTGGTTCATTACAAGAAGATGTCCTAAAATATTTGAATTTGAACTGCATTAATTTAACTGCTATCGAGATTGGAACTGAAAATTTATAAAAATCCTTTATCCTTCAATTTGTTACTTTATTCATAATCTTAAAAATCTTTGTTTGGTCACTTTTAAATGAATTACATGTTAAATGGACCGCATGAGAACTTTTTATTTATACAACAAAATAAACTGCATTTCATTTTAATTCCACCTCTCTTCTATTTGACAACTCCTCCGCTAGTGGCCGGGACCTCAACGGTCAGCTGACGAGGGTTTTGGTCGCTTGACCCCTGTCGCAGCCACACAACTACAGAAAAAATGCAAGGAAACGTAGCGGAAATAAACTCGTGGAAACGAGCATTTGAGAAAAACATTGTCTTATATTTCATATTCAATTTGCTTTTAGTAACTGTCTAATTTCCGAGTTCTCTTTGTAATCAAGAAAAAACATTGCTCTAGGCAAATTAAAAATGGATTCCAAAGAAACCCAGTTTCTTTCAAGATATAAAAATACAATTTTTTTGCGTTTTTTCCGTTTGGATTTACATTCGAAAATTAATTATATTAGGGATTTAAATTTAAAATATATTGAGCAACTTAATTTTTTTTTTTTTCTTATTTTATTTTAAACTTAGAATAGTATTTATTTTATAGTTGTATAGTGTATAGTGTTTAATTGTAAATATTTGTCTGTACAATTAATAGAATTAAAAACTTAAAATTAAATTTTATACTTGCTTAACTGTATTCTTTTAAGAATATAAAAATTCGTTGTACCACAATATACCACAATATTCAGTCAAAGATAAAACATTGAAATGTGTACCTGATCAAGGGGGAGGCAAAGGAAAGACAATACTTAAAGTTCTGAAATAATACAAACAAAATGCTAAACTATTGTGACCACTCATTATTATTCTAGAACTTTTTCGTCTAGCTTTGATGGGAAAGGGATAATAATTTATTTTTTAATTAGCATTTCATATTATTAAAGTAACACTAATTGCTGGAGTAGGTACTAATTATAAAATACTGAGATGATCTGATTTCCCTCATAAAATGTGAAGAAAAGTAGACGCCATAACGCTGGGATATGTTTTATCTCGTTGTCTAATGCTGCCTAATACTAATCACGTTTTTTTTTCTATGAAAAATCAGTGAAATAGAACTCGTTAACTATTTACTGTTCACATGCAAACCTATTTACCAATTCAATCTCTTCTTTCCTTGAATATGTTGTCCTGAGTACTAAGTTATTTGTCTTATTAAAAGAAAACTTTGATTTTTCAGATTCCATCTACTAACAAATTGTATTGAAACTAACATAATGATCTAATTAATTAAGACTTACCTAAAAATATCAAGTGATATTTGTTTAATTCCCTACAAACACAATTACTATTAACTTTAATAAAACTTTTCTTGTTTTGTGAAGTTGCACCGCCAAAGTTGTGAGTGTCTGCACTCGACCTCCTTGCGAACTGACATCATCAATGTGTTGTTCTTAGATATATGTAATATCTGTACTTTAATTAAATGAACCTAATGCATTATACCTTTATACCATTGCGCAATAAATACCTTTGAATCGCTTGACGTTTCGACCAGGTTGCACTGATCGTGGTCACAAGCAGACTGATGCAGCGAGTTTACTCCGTCATGGGTGCGGTAGACTTTTTTTCATCTACCTCCATGTTTTCACCATTGTTATAAAGGCCGCGCCACACTACACTCACGAAGTCCGTATTTTTAACTGACTGAAAATAGCGAGGTTTTGATATTTTCATCACTGGATGCCACGTTGCTGATAATTTAAAACCGTCCTCCCGATTGAAAGTCTTGTGTTTTTGGATTTCAGTAGCTTCACGCACTGCTCTTGATTAATGTGGCGATCAGATGAGAGGACTTTTGTGGCTGGAACTCAATCCAATGACTACTGCCTGATTGAAGTATGTGTTCGGCAATTGCTGATTTTCTAGTCTGACGGTTTTTTACTTACTGCGATGGTCTGCTTCGTTTGGCCTATGTAGGAACTACCGCAGCTGCAATCTATTTGTAGACACCTGGTGTTTGCAGCGGTATGACATCTTTAGGTGTGCCCACTATGTTGGTTACCTAATGCAGTTCTAATTATCGGACATTCGCTGACATTGCTATGAAAAGAGATGTTTCTGTACGATGGGCTTAAAAATTATAACTAGTATAATACAACTGTCCACAAAGATAGTTTTTTTTAATAATTTTGTTGTTTTCCTGCCAGTTACCGTTTCCAATACAACGAACGGGTGTAGTTTCCATTTGTGTTCGGTACGAAAGCAATTTTTCAGTGCTAATGTTCACGGTGAATTCTTGTAAGTCAATTAAAAAGTAGATGTTTGATTTGAGGCGACGGTATACTGAACTCAAATATTGTATGTTTGACCTGGAGAAGAACCATATGGAACCGCTTGGAAACGAAGTGTCTATAAGATACTTTTAGAAGAAGGTATCTAGTGAGTAAGATTTTTTTTTTGTACTTTTAGTTGCAAATCCATTTATAAGCTACAAAAAAAAAACTATCTTTACACTTTATTTCAAAAAAAAATTTTGATAACGGTTACGGCTTAAAATAAACAATTTGTAGGCACTTTTGAGATCTACGAATAAAACTTGCAAAAACAGTCATCTAAATAAAATCGCAGAACATGTTGTATATCACGAATTTTATTACGCACAAAATCTTTACTGAAGATAAAGAAAAGGCACACCACTCTAGAATAGAAATATAAAAAGGAGGAAACAAAGCGAGATCTCCATTATTCGTATCCCGTTACCTCAAAATATATTACAACGAAACTTTTATTTCATTCATCTGATACAGCCTACCTATATTTTGAAAATAATTTATGGATTTGTAATATTTTCAATAATCCGATGTTTTAATTTAATGTTATTTTGGGTTAAACCAATGTATCCTTCAGAATAGTAAATGTTTAGCGTTAGATCCATAGTTTTCACCAGAAGCGCACTTTATAAGTAGGTACATGTAAAACAGCTGGTCGAACCAATGAATTATGACTGTAAGTGGTGATTATCATTCTCGTCACGTTTCTAGGACCACGAGACCGTTGTAGGTAAAAATACGCTGGCGAATATGCTAACAGTATGCATAATAAGCCGTGCTACTATTTTGAAGAATGAGTTTTTTTTAAAGTTTTTTTTAATTGTATGGCCAAAAACTAAAAAAGATTTGAATAAAAACCCCTTTTGCCGGCCAGCATGCATATGACATACCGGGGCACTCTCACCGTCAATATTTAACTTGGCTTCAAACCTAACCCTCTACGCGCCGATGTTTTTCAAAAGTATTTAGTCCCTACTCGGTGTTTGAATTAGGAATATTTATATTTTGTGTAATTTGGAACATAAAATTAATTGTAATTTTAGTTATGTAAATAAGCATACTAGTTTTATTTATTCATTAAATTGACTATAACAGGTACAGTTGGTAGTAAAAAACAATACGATGAACAATATTTGAATTATATTCGAAACCGTTATTATTAAAGAAGTGTTAAATGTTTGACTCAGTGTAAGCATCATCCTTCCTAGTTATTTGGGGTCGGCGCAATATGTCTTTTTCTTCCATTCTTCCCTGTCAGCCGTCACTATATCGTTCACTCCCTTTTCATTCATGTCATCGATCACACAATCCATCCATCTATTCTTTCGTGTACCCCTCCTTCTCCATCCATCAATATTCATATTCATCACTCTCTTACTTACATGTGTTCCATCTCTTCTCATCACTTGTTCATACAGAAAAAATTTAAGTTACTTTCAGATTTCCTCTTATATCCTCATTTCTCACCTCATTTTCAATTCAATTTTTCAAAATTCAATCCTTCACAGCGTAAATTTTGCCCTTCAACTTGAGGGGCATCCATGGCTCACATGTTGGTCAAGTGACCTGTCGCCATTTCATGCAACCTGAGTTATCCGGTGCGTAACAGTTTGTTCTATGTCACGATGCCCTTGACATTGAGCGACCAGAGGCAAGTGTTAGAGACACAGGACTGGAGAGACCGCCAAAATCGCAAAACATATTATATTCAGTCTTGTTTCTGCTAATTTTTAAGCCATCACTCTCCAGTCTATGCCACCATTCCTTCAATCTACTCCGGTCCTCCAGGCCACTCTCAGCAACTAGCACAATGTCATCTGTGAACAACACATACAAAGAAGCCTCTTTCTGAATGTGCGACGTAAGAGCGTCTACTATCATAAGAAAGAGGTAAGGGCTCTGACTCTTGGTGCGGGCCTACTCCACTCACCTTTCTCAATAAGGACCCACCACAAAGCCTCACGTGGTACCCGGTCATATGCGTGTGTACATATCTTTGTGTGCCCCTCTGTATTTCTCGCATAATTGGTGAATTGCAAATATGGCGACCGCCGTTTGACTCAGTGTAAGCTAACAACAAAAATAACAAGAGATAACAAAGCACTAAGTTCTAGTAAAGCTAAAATATACCTACTTTATGTGTAGACAAGGAAAGTGAAAAACAAAAAACCTACAAAAAAATTCGTATCAAATTAGTTTAGCAATGTGAAGACATTCAGAGGACCCTAAAACGATATTAGATTGCGACAAAGTTATAAGTCAAGTTTTACGTGAGCGTTTCTTTGCCTTCATAATTAAAACTTGGAAAATATCGTGTGAGAAGAGATTTCGTTTGATTCTGTTTTTATAAGGGTTTAAATAGTAAAAAAATGATACTAAAAGTCCATATTAATTAGCTCATTTAGTAGGTATGTGTATTTCTACATCACAATTTTTTTTTTTTTTTGTTAATGGCATCTCGCAGGTCAACCTAGGAGGTTGTCGACTGCTTAACCGGACTTTCCTGTGGATGCCCTAATAATAAACTATTATTAAGGCCTCCAGCCAGGGGCATACGACTAAATTAAATCTAAATCGACCACGCTAAGGGCACCCCCTGCGGGGTACGAGCCTCGGCTTAGGGCGTCGCTTGAGGGAGGACAGCAAGGGACTGGCTGGATCGAACAAGAATTATCATAATTATTATTATTCGGGGAATTTAAAGCTACAGGCTCAGCGGCTACGCGGGCTGGCACGAGCAAGGGTTGGGGAGGTGATGCATTAGGTGCATTACGGGGACGTCGCGACGGGCCTCGGCGGCGAGGCCGAAATGACGGCGGTCTGTGTCTGTGTCCTGTGCTGGTGGCCCTACTGCTCTCTTGGAGCAGGGTTATAGCGTCATCGGGGTATAGGAGTGAATGCCTAGGACGGCGAGTTCTACTTATCTGGGAGGGGGTGTATCGGGCGGCAGCCGCGATAAGAGGGTTGGGGTGCTTTTCAGCAGACTCGAAATAACGCTTGCAAATGCGTTTTATAAACTGTTGGATAGTGGGAATCTTTAGGTCGAGATGGAGGTTTTCGTTTCTAACGTAGAGGGGGGCTCCCGTGGCCTTACGTAAGGCACGGTTTTGGAGGGTCTGCATCTTATGGAGGCTGTAAGATTTCGCGTGTGGGAACACTACGCAGGCGTAGGTCATGATGGGGCGTATGCACGTGGTGTAAATTCAGTGACGTCACGGATGTCAATCAGCAATAAGCTTCTCTATACTTCTCAAGTGTAAATAATAAAAAACAACTGTTTGTTTTGTAAAACTTTATTGTGGTAATATACTCATAAGTGAAATATATATGTAACATTGTTATCGTGTGTTTATGTGCAGTGTTTTAATAATAAATCGCAAAAAAAACTACATTGCTACTTTACAAGTATTCGTCTACCTACCACTAAAACAAATAAACCTAATTACATTGTATAATTAAATGTAACCAGTGACTAAATTTTAGTGTGTGCGCATATTTACATCGATTTTGTGGTTCAACCTATGGTGTCTAGAGGTATCATACAACACCTTAAAAACTGCCATAAACGTTATCTAAGAATAGCGCCCTCTGTTGGTATCTGAGCGTACTCGGTAGAACGATCGATTGCACGGTTACGAGCAGACGATATATTAAGATGGTAAAGTGTGGCGCTTGTGGAAAGTTCCTTTCTTCATCGGAAGCCGCTAGATGCGATAATGCGAGGTGCAATCTCTGGTATCATCGGCCGTGCGTAGGAATAGATTTTAAGGGCCCTCTACCGACCCCCTGGCACTGTCCCGAGTGCAAAAAAAAACCTAGTGAGGGATAACAAGACTGAAACACCTGTAAGGGGCAGTGCACCTGCTGCTCTGGAGGAGAGCCTTGTTAATTTAATGGACACCAGTACCATCAACAACACAGCTTTAGATTCTACACAGGAGCTCAACCTCGACATCATTAAAACGGAATTAAGAATTTTCAAGGAGGATTTTCTGAACACGGTACGCAATGAATTTCAATTGCTCCGAGAGGATCTGGCTGAGCTAAGATCCTCTTTGAAATCTACTAATGACCGGATGAGTAATTTAGAGGAGAGAGTTGCAGTTATGGAGAACCAAGAAAAGGTCCAGGGACCATCAGATGTCGACGACATAATTGTTCAATTGCGAAATGATTTAAATGATCGAGATCAGGAGTTGCTCGCCAATGATCTCCAGATCTCGAATTTACCGGAGACCAGCGGTAAAAACCCCATCCATACGGTTATGTTGGTAGCGTCAAAGATGGGTGTTAAGGTTAAGCCGCGAGATATTGTTAGCGCCGAACGAGTTGGGGCCAGGCGCATAAATGCAACGCAGCCAGCGTCGGCGTCGGTGGAGTCCCGCCCGCGCTTCCTCGTCGTGCGCCTCACCCGTCGCGTTATTCGCGATGAGCTGCTCGAGAGCGCGCGAGTTCGCCGCGGCATGACTTCTGCTGACCTCGATATGCCAGGCGCTGCGACACGTTTTTATGTAAACGAGGGACTTACGAAGCTGAACCGTGAGTTGTTCCGAGGGGCACGTGAGGCGGGTAGTCGTTTCGGCTGGCAGTTTATATGGTCAAAACGAGGCCGTATTCTCGCCCGAAATAAACCCGGGGACCCAGCTTGTCTCATTCGCTGTGAGGCAGACCTGCAGCGTATTTTCGGAACAACCTCAACTAACGACGACAAGACCTCTTAGAATCTTCTTTTACTGTAGCTTTTCTCTTAAAATCTCATGTTTGATTAATGTCACTGCCAAGTTAATGCGCACAATAACCACAAAAAAAACTGCGTTATTTCTATACATGTACAAATTACTATTAATTACTACCTTACTGTGTGTGTGTCTCATGGCGGCCGCTTATATCAGTTCACTTAACGTAAACAAATTTTATAACGCTATATTTACATTTACACATATTTATTTACACAAATATGAAACGAACATAAACAATAAAAACACCTACTTGAGACCTTTATACATATTTACCTATTTATTTAATATTACCTGTTTATATTTCGTACACTATTCTATCTACATACTTACAGTTAACGGTCTAATGATGTTCAGAATTACAAATAATATGTTAATTGATGAATGTATGTTAATGATAATATTGAAACTGTCTAATAATCGAATAACTTTATTCTACTTTAATAATGATGACTGTAGGTGAAAAATATCTTAAAGTTGGTTTGCTAAATGCGGGCTCATTGGGCACAGGTCATGACGACTTTATTAGTGTATTAGACAGATATCATTTCGACGTAATGGCCATTAATGAAACATGGTTACGACCGGGAGAGGAGGGGCGCTTTCCGGTTGTGCCAGGCTATCGGCTCCGTCACACTCCGCGGCCAGCGAGTGTGCGCTCGGGTCATGGTGGGGGTGTTGGTTTTTATCTACGGCAAGGACTACGTGCACGCACTTGGAGTTGTGCCATTGATCCTCGCTCTGACGCTCGCCGCGCACGGACGTGTCGCTTTCTGTGATTTCGCCCGTTGTGTTTCGCCGATCGTTGTTTGCTACGCCCCGCCGTAGCAATCTTCGTAGCTGTCTTAGCTACAACCTATTTCAATCAAAAGCTGCCTTTTTCGAGGCGGTGGCTGATCATCTATCTTTCTATAAAGAAAGTGTCAAAACGTGTGTTTTCTAACCCCTTCTGGGTAAAGCCACAGTTTCGTGGTTCTCGGTTGAAACCTTACGGTGTCAACGAAGCCGAGAGGGTGTTGACCCGATACACCCAGCCGAAACCCCTTCAGGGTGAGGCAGTCAATTGGACGGGAGCTAGAATAATCGGCCTTGGGGGAGATCCCCCAACAAAACAAAAAGGGAAGCAAGAGACTAGAGTCGACTAGGAGATCCTAGTCGACTCTAGTCTCTTGCTTCCCTTTCAGCTACTCACCTAGTGTCGGTCGGGTGTGTCTACACCCTTCGCACTAGACTGGTCAGGGCCCCGTTCGCCCAATAAGACTGGCGACGGGTTACAAGCTTAGGGCTCACCAATAGGTACTCACCTCCTTGCCTACACCCGGCAAGGAGGGTTACACATCCCCGGGCTCATCCTCCCGGGGAGTTAGGTTTAGTAGGAGATTTTTAAACAAAAATTCCCTCTTTGATGTCCCCAAAATGGACGCTACAAATATTGTAGCATTCCTTAAAAAAATACTTTTAAAGGACGCCGTTTTCGAAAAGAAATACGGGCAAGATTTCGCTGTATTACTGCAGCAAGTTCACGCTCAAAACCCCGATAACGATGTTACTGCGAACCCCAAGCCCGTTCCAGGTAGTCGCGGCGGCATATCCAAAGCGATCACACCTGCGCCAAGTCCTATTGTTCGTGATTCTCCGGAATCATCCGACTTATCCCCGTCATTGTCTCCTGCGTTGCCTTTGTGCGACGCTAATCCATTGTTCGCCGAGAACAATGAAATCGAGAATTCCACAGACCCTTTGTTACCTACAACAAAGGAAACCGCGTCCCAGCCGGACCTCATGGATGTTGCTATGCAATCATCCTCTTCTGAGTCCGAAAACTCAGACACTAGCTCGTCCACATCCTCTGACGGCTACATCACGGTAGTTGGCAAAGGGAAAAAGAGGGCCCGTAAGGCCAAAAAAGCCGCCGCCGGCCAAGCGCCCGCAAAAGCTCTCAAGATCATTGAGGCAACCCAGTCCCATGACCTCCAGCCCCCTACACCTATGGACACCGTACCAGTCTCCAGGCCCGCGAGCCCCTCTCAATCAAACCCTCAGGTTTCAAAAAAGACAGCCACCCCCCCGCCTATCTACATTCAGGATAAGGCGAAGTGGACCGATATTTCCAAGTGGTGTGTTGACAAGAAAATCAACTACACTCTAGCTAGGAATACCCCGCAAGGCATTAAAGTCCAAGTGCCCTCCCCCAGTGACTTTCGTACACTGACTAACCTCCTTCGGGAGAAGTCAGTCTCCTTTCATACATATGCTCTTCAAGAGGAGCGCCTCATCCGCGTCGTCATACGCGGAATTCCAGTAGAGATCGACACGTCGTTGATTATAAGCGACCTTCAGTCGCAACAGATCCCCGTACTCGAAGTGCATCGCATGCATCGCGCTCGTGGCGGACCACCATTCGCAATGGTGCTAGTCGTGTGCGAACAGGGCCCGGGCTCTAAAGCACTGTATAATTTAAAAACCTTGTGCCATCTTTCAGGCATTAAAGTAGAAAACCCGCACAAGTCAGGCTACATCGGGCAATGCCATAATTGCCAACTTTACGGCCATGCACAGCGTAATTGCTTTGCCAAACCCAGATGCGTCAAGTGCCTCGGTGACCATAGCACAAACGCCTGTGAAAGGCCTAAAGATAGGTCCCTCTGCACCGACCCTCCCAGCTGCGTCCTATGCGGTAAATCAGGACATCCGGCTAATTATCGCGGGTGCCCCAAGGCACCGAAAAAACCGAACGTCAACACGAAACTCGCGAAACGCAATGCCGAGCGTACCATCAGGGAGCAGCCTTCTTCAAAGCTACCCGAGCGACTTAGTCCGCAACGGCCTTCACCATGGAACGCGCTGAATCACCAGCAAGCGTTCCCGACCCTGAAACCCTCCGCGGCTTCTCAACCCACCGTCATTCCACCGCTTATGGCGAACCCCATCCCCACCCCTACACCTATCCCGATACAACTCGTTCAGGTCGCGCCCGCGTCCCCCCCTAAACAGGCCTTCGTCCCTAGGCTAAGCCCCGCTCGCTCTAGCAGTCAGCCAACGATTGGATCGGACCTAGAAGTAGTTCAGAGCGTATTCTCGCTCATTAGCTCGGATAGGTTCAGCGCACTAGCTCAGACTCTGCGCTCTATGCAAGGCAACGGCTTTGCTATTCTACAAGTGATGCTCGAATATAAAGACATCACTGACGCCCTAGCTAATATCAACTTTAACGGTAACTAATGGCTACCGAAAATAGTAAATTTAAGCCCCGATGCCTTAAGTTAGGTTACTTTAACGCTAATAGCATAAACGGCCAACGTGACGAAATCGCGACCTTCTTACGTGACCATCAAATTGACGTTTTCCTAGTACAGGAGACCTTTCTCAAACCCGCCCAGAGGAACCCTGGAATTGCAAACTATAGAATAGTGCGCAACGACAGAACCCGTTGCCAGGCGGGCGGTACACTAATTTATTACAAAAAATCGTTATACTGCATCCCTATGGACCTCCCACCTCTTTCTCACATAGAGGCTTCTATATGCAGGCTAGGCATGACAGGACACCAGCCGATTACCATCGTCTCGGCATACCTTCCACCTAAAGTCACATCTAAAGTTAACTTAGCTCCCGACATTAAATCCTTATTTGCTCTGAGCGACTCAGTTATCATTGCTGGCGACCTTAACGCCAAAAATGAATCCTGGTGTTGCAATACGACAACCACACGAGGCAGACACCTCGAACGATTAGGTATCGAACTTAACTTCGATATCATCGCCCCGATGAGCCCTACCCACTTCCCTGACAATGTAAACCACCGACCTGACATACTCGACATAGCGATTCTAAAGAACGTAAACCTCGGTTTACGCTCTATAGGGACGCTACAAGAGCTTGACTCTGACCATAGACCAGTAATACTAGAATTAGGCCCCCGCTCAGGTCCCTCAGACCCAGATCAACCTGTCCCCACTAAAACCACAACGGATTGGGGAAGACTAGAGGAACGCCTCAAGTCGACCTCTTCTGTGCACTTAGACTCAATTCCCGATAATATAGTGTCTGTTGCCGACACAGTGTCTGCGATCGACTCCCTCACTAGTCACGTGCAATCCGTAGTGAACGAATGTTCACGGCAAGTCCCGGAGGTGGATGAACACCGCTGGAAACTGCCGGATGATGTACGTGAACTGTTGACGGAGAAAAACGCAGCTATCCGTGCCTACGACAGTTTCCCCAATGAAGCTAACCGTATCCATATGCGCACCTTGCAGCGTACTATGAGGAAGCGCATATCGGAAATGCGGGAAGCTAAATGGGACAAAATGCTCGATGATATAGAACCCACCCATCAAGCTTTCTGGCAATTGCAGCGGAAATTAAAATCCGATCAATGCGCCGCTATACCCCCGCTCAGTCGACCTAATCAACGACCTGCTTTTGATGACGACGAAAAGTCAGAAGTATTAGCCGACAGTTTAGAAGCCCAATGTACGCCTAGCACTCTACCAGTAGACAACGCTCACCTGTCCAAGGTCGATGCTGAAGTCAAACGTAGAACTGCACTCCCGCCCCCAGACGACTCCGACGATCCCTTGCCCCCCGTCACCGTAGACGAAGTCAGAACGATCGTGAGGAACCTCAAACCCAGGAAGGCCCCAGGCTCAGACGGGATCACCAACAAAGTGATTAAATACTTTCCCGCACCTCTGATAGTTCTCATGACCGCCATCTTCAATGCGGCACTGACCAACAATATCTTCCCACAATCGTGGAAACAGGCAACAGTTATAGGTTTTCCAAAGCCCGGTAAGCTCAAGTGCGAGCCGACCAGTTATCGCCCGATCAGTCTTCTCAACGTCTTCGGAAAGATCTATGAAAGGCTAATTTATATTCGATTAAGGGATTATGCCGAATCCAATAAGCTTCTTCCTAACGAGCAGTTTGGCTTTCGAGCTAAACACTCATGCATCCATCAGTTGCACCGTATCGTTGAGCACATAAGCGCAGGCTTCATGGGCAAGATGAAAACGGGCGTATTATTCTTCGATGTAGCTAAAGCCTTCGACAAGGTCTGGCACAACGGCTTAATCTATAAGCTGTACCAATTCCAAGTGCCTGACCGTCTCGTACTCATCATTCGAGATTTTCTATCGAACCGTAGCTTCCGCTATCGCGTAGAGGGCGTTCTATCGTCCCCTCATCGGATCCAAGCCGGAGTCCCTCAGGGCTCTGTGCTATCACCTCTTCTCTTCGCGCTGTACACCAGCGATATTCCCAAAAGTGGCAAAACCAAGTTAGCTCTTTTCGCCGACGACACGGCCATCTATTACACTGGTAGGAGTCTTGACTGCATTACCCGATATCTCCAGACCTCGGCCAACGCCTTAGGCGCTTGGTTCAGGAAATGGAGGATTGAGGTCAATCCAGATAAGAGCGCCGCCGTTCTCTTTTCGAGAACGGGCGCCGAGGAATTTCTTCCCCAGCTTCAACCTATTACAATGTTCGGCAAGCCAATTCCTTGGGAACTTCAAGCCAAATACCTGGGTGTGGTTCTAGATCACAAACTGTCCTTCCGTCCGCACATTAAGACGGTACGCAACCGCGCGGCCTTCGCTGTCGGCCGTCTTTTTTCCATGACAAATGCGCGCAGTAAATTGTCACTTAACCTTAAGATTAGGCTCTATACTACGTGCATTAGACCCATTATGACGTATACTAGCGTCGTGTTCGCACACGTTAAGTATTACAAAATCCATAGGATGCAAACCCTGCAAAATCGATTCCTTCGAAAAGCGACAGGCGCCCCATGGTTCATTAGGAACCTTCAACTCCACCTCGACCTCAGAGTGCCTACCGTTAGGCAATTCATGAAAAGGGCATCGAAGAAATACTTCGAATCTGCCCCTTATCATCCGAATCCCTTAGTTGTCTCTTCCGCTGATTACAGGCCGTCCCAGATCAACAAAATCCGCCGACCACGTCACGCTCTCCTCCGTCCCGATGATAGGATCACTGTAGCTCAAGAGTCTAACAGACACACAAGCACACTCCGACGCGCTCGACCGCCTCGTTATAGACCTCACCGGCGAGGTCCGCGTCCGTCGCGAAATGTCTCATCATGTCCGCCCCGACCCTTGCTAGAGCCGGCCCGCGCCGAGCTAGTAGCTTTAAATTTGTCCCTTAATAATAAGGAAACTGATATGACCCAGCTAGTCCCTAGTTGTCCCCCCAGCAACGCCCTAAGCCGAGGTTCGTGTCCCGCAGGGGACGCCCTTAGCGCTGTTGCTTAGTTTGTAGTAATATAAAATATGCTCTGGCTGGAGGCATCAAACTGCCTCGCCTTAGATATTGTCCGGTTACGCAGACAAAACCCCTCTGGGTTTCTGCAAGAGGCCATTCAAAAAAAAAAAAAAAAAAAAAGTGCCATTGATCCCAGGTTCGAATCGGTCGAGCAAATGTGGCTCACGCTCTCATTGAATTCCAAAAAAATTGCTATAGGTACAGCGTACCGGCCGCCGTGGCTTGACCTTGACCTTTTTCTCGATGCTATAACGGATACTTTAAGTACTTTAGGGAGTTGTGACCACTGCGTACTGCTGGGCGATTTCAACGTAAATTTGTTAAATACAAAAGAAAAGAAATCTAAAAAAATTCATGACTTTTTGAATTCCCTCAGTCTTGCTCAGTTGGTCGCAACCCCTACCCACTTTACAAAGTCCAGTGAAACTCTCATCGATCTCCTCTGCACTGACCTAAAAGCAAGATATACATCGGTGGAATCTTTTGGGTCAATTAACGGTCATTCTCTTGTGGTGAGTGAGTTTTACATAAAACCTGAGAAGTTTAAGCCATATGTGGTCACATACAGGCCACTTAAGAATATATATACGGAACAATTTGCTGAAGATTTGTTGAGTATGAACATTGAAAATATTTCTGCGCATAACAACGTCAATGACATGATAGATTTATTTAACCACTGCATTATTTCTCTTTTTGATATCCACGCACCGCTTAAAACGTGTACTATTAGGGAGCCGTCGTATCCTTGGATTACTTATACGATTAAACTTATGATGCGCTTACGGGACGACGCACTCAGTAATTTTAGGAAAACGAAAGCAGAATCAAAGAAAATATATTATAAAGAATTAAAATCATTAGTCATACGGTCTCTGTATAATGAAAAAGTGGCTTACTTTAAACATAATGTCAATAATGAAATTAAAAACCCAAAACTATTATGGAAGAACATTAAGTCCGTTTCATCACCTATTAAACCAAGACAAGACCTCCCGTCACACTTTTCAAACCCAGACATAATTAATAACACTTTCTTGAACGTTCCTGGTGACGCTGTTGTAAGAATCTCGCGTTTGACATTCTTTGAGTATCATAGGTATAGTGATGCAATTTTCTCAATTAATACAATAGCACAGGAAGATATCTTTCGCATTATTTGCAATCTTAAGAGTAATGCCGAAGGATATGACAAAATCACCTTAGAAATGTTAAATATGACCTTACCTTACACGCTAGATACCATAACGGGAATAATTAATTTCTCCATATTATCTTCCACTTTCCCTGAACAATGGAAAATTGCATGCGTTAGGCCGTTACCCAAAAATTCTTACCCGGTCGAATTTAAAGATCTGAGGTCTATCAGCATCTTACCATGTTTATCTAAGGTAATAGAGAAAATCGTCAGCCGCCAGTTAATACAGTTTTTGGAAAGCAATAATATATTACCTGAACTACAATCGGGGTTCAGAAAACAGCGCAGCACCTCTACAGCTTTGCTAGATGTTACTGACAACATACTAGCGGCCCAAGATAAAGGCATGTGCTCACTTATGGTTTTGCTTGATTTTTCGCGGGCTTTTGACGCGATAAATATTTCGCTGTTACTATCAAAGCTAAACTATTACGGTTTTGACCACAGAGCGACGCAATGGTTTCATAGCTACCTCAGTAATAGGAAACAATATGTAGAACTAATCTTGGATGATGGTGTTGTTATGAAATCAGCTCTTAGTGCCGTAGAAAGAGGAGTTCCTCAAGGTTCCATATTAGGTCCAATTCTTTTCATATTATATTGTGCTGACATGGTAAAATGCTTTAAGAATTCCAAGTACCATATTTACGCTGATGATGTCCAACTTTATATATCCTTTAGACCCGATGAATACACGAGTGCCATTGACGATTTAAACAATGATCTAAATAGAATTGCGGTCTGGTCTAAAGAGAACTGCTTAGCGTTAAATCCAATAAAAACTAAATATGTGGTGTTTGGTACAAGACAGCAGCTTGATAAGCTAACCACAATACTTAATTTAAAACTAATGGGGCAACCAATTATAAGAGTGAGTGAAGCGCGAAACCTTGGACTATTTATGGACAGTAACCTTCGTTTCGAGAAACATATAGCAGACTCGGCACGAAATTGTTTTTACCGCCTGAAAGTTCTGTACAAGATGAGGCCGTTTCTATCAGAATCACTACGGGAGCAACTTGTCGAAACTCTGGTCCTATCAAAATTAAATTACGCAGACTCAGTATACGGCCCTCGCTTACTAGCTCGCACAGATCGGCTCATTCAACGAGTTCAAAATTCTTGTGCTTGTTTTTGTTATAAGATTCCTCCCAGAAGCCACGTGACACCATTTCTTAACAAACATTTTACACTTAAAATGAAATCGAGGCGCAAGCTGCACTTAGCTTGCCTGCTATACGGTGTTGTAAAGTACCAGAAACCAGATTATCTATACAACAAGCTTAGCTGGGTGACGAGCAGAAGAGAATGCGCGACTAGACAATGTTCGAAACAACTCTCAATTCAGCCTCATAGTACAGCAGCTTTTCGAGGAAGCTTTCGTTATGCCGCATCCAAGGTGTGGAACAACATACCACCACCCATTAGAATCACGAATACGATCGATACATTTAGACGACGCTTACGGCAGTATTTGATAGATACACAGCGGAAGTTAGATAACGTAAAATGTAACGATTCCATTATATGATATAATTACTGAGTTACACTAGGTAAACAGGTACGTATCTGTTGCGTCTATTGTACTTGGTGTTTACTGGGCGCCGCTGCGCCATCCGATACCGACGTGCCTGTGCCGATGTGAGTCCTGTTTGAGACAAGACAAATAACTATTATTAATTACAAATGTTTGTTAACTCGTATATTTAATTATTTATTGACATACCTTTTATTCCTGGCCTACTTGCGACTGGGCCGTACGGTATCGTTTTAAGACGCAGCCCATTCCACATTATATAACCCAGGTAGGAGGTTTCTTCTTCATGCCATGAGTCCCTATCAAGGCCTAGAAATAGAAACATGATAAAACAGGAAAGCATTATAATACATTTATTTATTTCATTGCTGTTACATATCCTTAACAACAACAAAATACCGTAGATTGGAAACTCACCTGCATTCGACTTCTTTTGAACCGTTTTAGTCTCAGCCTTTTACTTGTCGACTGTACTCACAAATAACCTAAACTGGGTCGATGTTATTCAAGTATTTAATTATCTATAGTTTAAAACATACTTTTGTTGATATAAGTCGCAGCCGAGTCAAGCGTGCGATTTGTGTTTCCTGATCGGCTGTATGCACCGCACTGACCCGAGCAGTACTTAAGTAGCATTTTTTATGCGTCGTGTGATGAGATTCTCGCATCAACGCTCGCCGCGCACGGACGTGTTACTCCGCGTAATTCGCTCGTGTTGTGTCAGTGATCGTTGTCGCTACGCTCTGCCGTAGCATTCTCCGTAGCTGCTCGCTAGCTACGCCACTACAATTCAAAAGTTGCCTCTTTCGAGGCGGCGGCTGATATCTGTCTTTTTCAAAGTACAGTCAAAACGTATGTTGTGTAAATTCCCCTTCTGGGAAAATCCACAGTTTCGTGGTTCTCGGTGGAAACCTCACGGTGTCAACGAAACCGAGAGGGTGTGGACCCGATACACCCAGCTGAAGCCCCTTCAGGGTTAAGCTACAAATCGGACGGGAGCTAGAACAACCGGCCTTGGGGGATCTCCTAGTCGACTCTAGCTCTGGTTTCCCTTACAGCAACACACCTAGTGTCGGTCGGGTGTGTCTACACCCTTCGCACTAGACTGGTTTAGGGCCCCGTACGCACATTAAGACTGGCGACGGGTAAAAAGCAAGCTTAGGGCTCACCATTAGGTCACTCACCTCCCTGCCTATACCCGGCGGGGAGGGTTACGCATCCCCGGGCTATCCTCCCGGGGAGTTAGGCCTGTTAGGCATATATTATATTATAAAATAGGTAAATAATTTCTTTTTAATATGGACGCGCTTCTCGCGTTCGTTAAAATCATAGTCAGGGACCCCGACATTCAACGTCGGTACGGTACCCAAATAGCCGACCTGCAGCATGTCAACCCCGCAATAATTTGCGTAGATAGCCCTCTCTCTCCGCCGCCCGCTAAAACAGGTATACCATGCCTCGCATCCTTGCCCACCATCGACCCTCTCGTAGAGGCTCTCTCTACTTCGGCCATCGCGCCTCCTACGACCGCCGTCACTGTCTCGGAAGACATGGACGTGTGCGTCAACCCCTCTCCCTGTCTCTCGGATGCCACTGCCTCCGACTCCGAGACTAGCTCGTCCTCTCCCTCCTCCTCCTCCTCCGAAGACGACTACATCCAGGTCGGCAAAGGAGGCAAGAGGAAGAAGGGGAAAACTTCCGCCCCGGCCAGCAAGGCCAAAAAACCTGCACCGACCCAGAGGTGGGGCCGCCTACGACATGGTGCTAGTCGTATGCGATCCTACCGAAGGACACCACCCGATCTTCCAGGTCAAAGCGATCTGTAGCCTTTCCGGCATCATTATAGAGAAGCCTTATAAAACAGGCGTAATAGGGCAATGTCACCGTTGCCAATTATACGGTCACGCTCAGACCAACTGTTTCGCCACACCTAGATGCGTCAAGTGTCTAGGTGACCACGGCACTGTAGACTGTCCCCGACCCAAAGATCGCGCACTCTGCACCGACCCTCCCAGTTGTGTGCTCTGCGGCGAAGCCGGTCACCCAGCTAACTATCGCGGCTGCCCTAAGGCACCGAAATCAACCTCGCCCAAGCTCGTTAAGCGGGCCAACGCCCGTCAACAAAGGGAAAGCCCTTCGGTGGCGATCCCCTCTTCTCAACTCCCCGCCCGCCTCAGCCCTCAGAGACCCAGTCCGTGGGCTCCCCTCAACAACCTCCAGCAACAACGAGCTTTCCCAGCTCTCAAAACCACCTCTACGCCCACGATCGCAGCCCTAATGGCCTCGCCCATAGCTGCGCCCCCCTCTCTATCGCCTCCGACTAACGCGTCCTTACCGGCTAACGCCGCCGCCTCTCTACCGGTCGTAAACGACGACCTCGCGTTTGACCCCGCGGTCGTCATTCTCAGCACATTCAGCGTATTCTCTTCTGATAACGCTCACGCTATGGCCAGGGACATCATCGCCTGCAAAGGCGACCCTATGAAGCTACTCATGGTGTACAACACCTTTCCCAAGATTACGCAAGCCCTGCGCAATCTAGCACACAATAAATAAAATATAAAATCTTTAATGGATAATAAGAACCTATGTAGAACCAAACCGCGCTCCCTAAAAATAGGTTTCTTCAACGCTAACGGCATCACCAAACAACGCGACGAAATAACTACGTTCCTCCGCGACCACCAATTAGACGTTCTCCTCGTACAGGAAACGTTCTTAAAACCTCACCGTCGGGACCCGAATATCGCCAACTACCGTATAGTTAGGAACGATAGAACTAGATGTCACATGGGCGGCACCCTTATTTATTACCGCAAAACGCTCCACTGCATCCCGTTAGACCCACCTCCTCTCTCACTTTTCGAGGTATCGATCTGTCGGCTAGCCATGACCGGTCACCAACCCATAACTATCGTCTCTTCCTACATCCCTCCCGCCGCCACCGATGTGGGGGAAAAACGCGAAATCCTATCCCACGACCTTACTGCCCTCCTCGGCTTGAGTGACTCCGTTATCATAGCGGGCGATCTCAATGCCAAACATCCCGCTTGGAACAGTAATACGACGACCGCGAGAGGCAGGCAACTGTTCGGCCTGTGTGCCACTCTCAACTTCGACATTATTGCTCCGATGCATCCCACCCACTATCCGCACAACACCGCGCACCTTCCCGATATTCTCGATGTGGCGCTTCTAAAGAACGTAAACCTTCGTTTACAGTCTATAGAGACGCTACACGAGCTCAACTCCGACCATCGTCCCGTGATCATGGCACTGGCACCTCGCTCGGGGCCCTCTGATCCTTCCCGACCCCCTCCCACCCAAACGATCACGGACTGGAAGAGAGTAAGCGAAAGCCTACAATCGACCAGCTCCCCGCACTTAGACTCTATTCCCGACGTCATCGCCTCGGTCACTGACACTACGAATGCGATCGATTCGTTCACCGGTCACGTACAATCCGTTTTGAACAGTTGTTCACGGGAAGTTCCATTGATGGACAACCATCACTGGAAACTACCGGCGGACGTACGCGAACTGGTAACGGAAAAGAACGCATCCGTACGTGCCTACAGCGCGTTTCCCTGCGACGCGAACAAAGCTCACATGCGCTATTTACAGCGTGCTGTAAAGAAACGCATCGATGAGCAGCGTAACGCGCACTGGGATAAGACGCTGAGCGACTTAGAGCCCACTCACCAAGCATTCTGGCAGCTTCAAAGGAGACTCCAATCCGATGGAGTGGCCACCATGCCCCCTCTCATCCACCCCGATAAGAGCATAGCCTTCGACGACATCGAAAAGGCCGAGTGCCTGGCCGACAGTCTAGAAGCGCAATGCACTCCTAGCACCCAACCGGTTGACCGAGCGCACCTCCTCAAGGTAGACGCAGAAGTAGAACGCAGAGCCTCACTCCCGCCGTTCGAAGACCCCGACGACCCCCTGCCCCCCGTCACTCCCGACGAGGTGCAAGAGGTCATTAAAAATCTCAAACCCCGCAAAGCCCCCGGCATAGACGGCATCACTAATAAAGTCATAAAACTTCTCCCCGCCCCGTTCATTATACTCATGACCGCCATCTTCAATGGCGCCATGAGTCACAACGTCTTCCCTCAATCGTGGAAAGAAGCCACCGTCATAGGTATCCCTAAGCCCGGAAAACCCGCGAACGAACCCACCAGCTACCGACCGATCAGCCTCCTCAACGTACTCTGTAAAATCTACGAGAAGCTTATTTATAAGCGACTCAAGGACTTTGCCGATGCGAAGAGCCTCATCCCCAACGAACAGTTCGGTTTTCGTACCCAACACTCGTGCGTACAACAGGTCCACCGCATCGTCGAGCACATAAGCGCCGGTTTTCAGCGCGGCACGATGACAGGCGCGCTCTTTTTCGACATAGCGAAGGCTTTCGACAAAGTCTGGCACAACGGCTTATTATCCAGCTGTACCAACTCGGCGTGCCCGACCGTCTCGTGCTCATCCTACGGGACTTTCTCTCGAATCGCACTTTCCGCTATCGCATAGAGGGCGCACTATCCGCCCCCCACTCTATCCGCGCCGGTGTCCCCCAGGGCTCCGTGCTCTCGCCCCTCCTGTTCACGCTCTTCACTAGCGACATCCCCAAAAATAGACAGGCAAAGTTAGCTCTCTTCGCAGACGACACTGCCATTTTCTACTCCGGTATCGTGCGCGACCGTATAGCTAGCACTCTCCAAACTTCCGCCAACGTACTAGGCGCTTGGTTCAGGAAATGGAGAATAGAAGTCAACCCCGATAAGAGTCAAGCCGTACTCTTCGCGAAAAAGCGTAGGATCAGACCCCCCGACCCCAAACCGATAACCATGTTCGGCAAGCCGATCCCTTGGGAGAAGCAAGCCAAGTACTTAGGAGTCATCCTCGATAGACACTTGACCTTCGGTGAGCACATAAGGACGGTGCGCTCGCGCGCCGCCTTCGCTCTGGGTAGGCTTCACTTTATCATGAACGCACGCAGCAGATTGTCCCTTAAGTGCAAACTGCGCATTTACACCACGTGCATACGCCCCATCATGACCTACGCCTGCGTAGTGTTCCCACACGCGAAATCGTACCGCCTCCATAAGATGCAGACCCTCCAAAACCGTGCCTTACGTAAGGTCACGGGAGCCCCCCTCTACGTTAGAAACGAAAACCTCCATCTCGACCTCAAGATTCCTTTTTTTTTTTTTTTTTTTGGTAGTGGCATCTCGCTGGTCAACCTAGGAGGTTGTCGGCTGCTTAACCGGACTTTCCTGTGGATGCCCTAATAATAAATTATTATTAAGGCCTCCAGCCAGGGGCATACGAACTAAATTAAATTAAATCTAAAGCGACCACGCTAAGGGCACCCCCTGCGGGGTACGAGCCTCGGCTTAGGGCGTCGCTTGAGGGAGGACAGTAAGGGACTGGCTGGATCGAACAAGGATTATCATAATTATTATTATCAGGGGAATTTAAAGCTACAGGCTCAGCGGCTACGCGGGCTGGCACGAGCAAGGGTCGGGGAGGTGATGCATTAGGTGCATTACGGGGACGTCGCGACGGGCCTCGGCGGCGAGGCCTAAATGACGGCGGTCTGTGTTTGTGTACTGTGCTGGTGGCCCTACGGCTCTCTTGGAGCAGGGTTATAGCGTCATCGGGGTACTTAATATTGTACTTGTGGGATTTTATTGTATTCTCTAATGCCAATCTTTTATCAGCCATCCACTTGTCTTCCCTTTCTATTGTTTTTAGTTCATTTGGTAGAATGCTGACATTCGTACCATCCAGTAAATATTTTGGTGCAAAACCTGTAACGGAGTGTTCTGTTTCATTATATTTCTGTATACATTCTCTTGCTACTGTTGTCCATGTTCTCTTATTATTTTTCTCATTTATTTTACATCTTATTTTATTAACGATTGTTTGATTTAATCTTTCATTCAGGCCGTTCGAGAATGGTGTATTCACAGCTGTAAAAATTAGTTTAATATTATTCTCCTGCAAATGTTGCTTAAATTCTCTTGAATTTATGCCAGGATATTGATCTGTCAGAATTATTCCAATCTCATCTGTTTCTAGTACATTCTTTGTTAGTTTTATAAAATCACTTGCATTCTGTGACTTTGAAGTCGCAATAAATGCATATCTTGTGTAGTGGTCTACTAGAAGGTGTAGGTATTTTTTTGTTGACCTAGATCCTCCAAAGCCACCGATAGTATCCATTGACATTATCTCAAATGGTTTTGTTGCTGGTCCCAGTTGTGACATTAATCCAAATTTTCCTTGACATCTTGATTTATTTTTTATGCATATTTCACATGTTTTACAAGTATTTATGATATTCTTTGTTAGGTTTTTAGCTGTATACATTGGACTTATTTTTTTCTGCAATTGTCTGATCCCAATATGGCATAAATCTTCATGCACATTTTTTATAAGTTTTTTACTAAATTCTTCTGAGAGGATAATCTTTTCATGCTTCTTTATTTTTTTATAATAGATTCTATTTTTGTGTATTAGATTTTGTTTCTTTTCTTTTATTGTTTCATTTTTCTCTTGGTCTTCAACTATTTCTTTTATTTGTATAAAATTAACTATTTTCAATAGTTCCTCTCTGTTATCTTCTGATTCTAATACAGGGTTTCGGCTCAAACAGTCTGCTTCTACATTTTCTTTACCAGGTATATATTTTACTGTAAAGTCATATTGAGACAGGTAGTATGTGAGATCACCCAATTCTTCATCTGTCCTGCATTTAATGTTCATATTCTCTAGAGGTTTGTGGTCTGAGTAAATAGTGAACTGTTTTCCAATGAGCCAGTGCTGCCAGTATTTAACAGCTTCTTTCATAGCAAAACATTCCAAGTATATAGCCTTTTTCCGTTTTTGAGATTCATTCAGTTTTTTTGAGAAATATGCCACTGGTTTGTCTTTACCGTCTAATTGTGTTTGTTTTAATATTGCTCCGATACCCTCTAAGGATGCATCTGTAAAGATTTTTATTGGTAAGTCTTTGTCATATATTTCCAACACCGGTTGAGAACATAAATATATTTTTATTTGATTAAATGATTCTTCACACTTCTCTGACCACACAAACTTTTCGTTTTTTCTTAATAAATTATGTAATGGATCTAAGATAATTGCGCTTCTTGGTATGTATTCATGGTAGAAGTTGATTTTTCCCAAAAATTGTCTGATATTCTTTTGCGTCTTTGGAGTTGGAAAATGTCTTATTGAAATTAAATTGTCTTTTAGTGGTCTTACCGAATTGTTCTGAATTACATGGCCAAGATACTTTACTGAGTCTGAAGCAAAGGTACATTTCTTAAACTTCAATCTAAAGCCTTCTTTTATTATTGCCTCTAATACATTTCTTATGTGTCTTATATGTTCCTCAAAGGTGGATGAATATATCAAAATATCATCAATATAGTTTACGGAGTATCCTGTGAGATTGTGCTTTCTTAAAATATTGCTTAAAATTCTCTGGAAAATAGCTGGTGATGTTTTCAAGCCAAAAGGAAGGCAGGTCCACTGAAAGTGTCCATCTTGTGTGACAAATCCTGTTTTATTTCTATCTTCCACCCGTAGTGGTATTGCCCAAAATGCTGAGTTTATATCCAGTGTAGTAAAATACTTACAATTTCTAGTTTTAATAATCAAATCATCTATTAATGGGAAAGGTTGAGCTTGTGGTACAACAATTTTGTTTAGTTCTCTGAAATCTACACATAAGCGGGATTTTCTATTTTCACCTTTTTTAAATGCCAATGTCACTGGTGCAGCAAAAGGACTGTAAGATTCTTCTATTAAATTATTCTTTAGTAGCATGGATATTTGCTCTTCAATTTCTAATTTATCTTCTATTGTACATCTGTATGGTCTTTTACTACAGTATCTATTTACTAGTAAATCTATGTGAGCTTCATAATCTTTAACTGATCCTATATCATACTTGTCCTTAGCAAAAATTGTTTTATATTGCTTTATAATTTCTTCTATCTCAATTTTCTTTTCATTATCTAAATGGTCTGTCTTACTTACAAATTCCTCTGTTTCTGTGTGTTCATTGAAATTTATTGCATACGTTTTTATATTCTTATCTTCATTTCTATTATCTTTAGACATCCCGTCTATTTTATTTGTTATTTTCTTTTGTTCTATCTGAAGGTCCTCATTTTGGGTTAATTTGAATTTCTTTATCATATCCAATCCGATTATAAAATCATCAAAATCTTCATTTTCTACTATATATACATCCACCTCTTCTTCTAAATCAAAGATTTTTATTTTTATTGTTATCAAGCCATCTGTCTTCTTCACACCATTAACCGTTTTCATATATGCTATATTCACATTGTCTTTTTTTTCTTTTCTTTAATTAGTCTTGAATTTATTAAAGAGATCTGTGAGCCTGAATCATAAATGCCGCTCACTTCTAGTTTATTTTCTAATAAAAGCTTGATTTTGATTAATGGTGTACTTACTCGTTTTTTTTTTTCAGTATTCATGTCAACTTCAATAATGGAGTTATTATTTACATTTTTGGCTTTAAAGACCTTTTCAGATTCATTTTTATTTTTCTTGAACCAACATGACTCCTCCGGATGATATCTAATTCCTTTGTCCAAAGATTCACAAGTCTTACATGGCTTCTTCTCATTAGTTTTATTTTTATAAGGAAATGTACCATTCTTTATTATAGTTGAGTTTTTCTTGTACATTAAACCTTCATATTTTCTTATCTCGTTGAACAAATCAGTTGTGTTGTTGAGTTCATCCCTGTTTAACTTATTTAAGATAAACCTTGGTAAACCTGTTGCAATAAGATCTATCATTGTTTTGGGATCTATCGATTTGTTTATATCTAGTATAAGCCGTTCTTTTTTTATAGCATAATCAATTAAAAGTCCTTCTTTATACTTGAATGTGAGAGCAGTCGTGACTATGTCCCATCCTTGGTTTTTAAAAGTGTCTAAAAATTTGTCTTTCCATTCCTTCCAGTCAGAATTTACTGTTAGTTTTATCACCATCGAGCTATACCAATCCAAACTAGATTTTTCTAAAAATAATCTCAATATATCTATTTTTGTTTCATCTTTTGTTATATTAAAGCGCTCACACTCTTTTTCAAAATTCTCTATCCATTGCATTGCATTAGGATGCTTGCTTGTGAATTTTTCAATAATAAATTTCTCTGAAACATGTTTTAGGTTATGTTGATTTTCTTTCTTTGTTGTAGATTCTATTAATTTTTCCAGGATATGTTGCAAACTGTCATCTTTGTCTTTTGGTTGTTTTGTGCTCATTTCTTCTAAATATTGATCTAAAAATTGCATATTACCTTCCTCATCTGTATATATTTTCTTTAGGTCTTCATCCAATTTTATCCATATTTTTCTACTTTGGTACCTTTTCTTTATGCTATTTTTTATTTTTGAGAATGTGTTCGATTTAACAATGTATGTATGATGAATCACGGGCTTCAATTCATCAGGTAAAACATAACATTTTCCTTCTTCTGTAGATATTGAAGTTATGGCTAATACATTAGATTTGCCATCATTTGAAGCTATCATCGTAAACTCAAATTGCAGCCGGTCCATCTTCTTTTAGTTAACGAAAATGTCGTTTTATAAGATATATTATTGAGGATTTTCAAAATAAACTACAAATTGTTTCTCTGAAAATACAAAGCTCTTGTTTTATTTAACACGCTTTTACAATATTACAACAATTATCGTTTAGCTATGACTATTACTCTTAAATCTCACCTGAAAATACAAAGAAACGACATTTAAAGTTCACTTATATCGCCTCCTCAATTATATCCTTTAATTTATCTTTCTACAAGTTTTTTTATAACAATAAAATGCACAAAATAATCTGAGCATCATCCGCCCTTGAATCGCGCGTCACTCCGATGCGCCCTCTACCAACTTCCACAGACAACTTATAAAGACGCAAAGCGCGGCAAATTCAAATTAATGAAATGTCATTTCATTACATATATTTTAACTGACATTACTAAAGTGCTTGTGGAGTGTATTTTTAGCTTAGAACCTGGCTGGTTTAGTCTATTTTTGTGTCGTAGTGTGTAGTGAGTCTGTATGTTTTCGCGTGTAGTGAAGAGTTTTTGATTATTTTTAACAAATTTACACATTTCCAAGATATATATACATGGTAGGGTTAGAAGTTTATATTCTTGGAAATGGGGTTTGTAGCTGTCTGTGTTATCTATGTTGGCTAGTATTCTAATCAGTCGTTTTTGTAGTGTGAAAAGTGTTGGTGCGTCTGTACTATTTCCCCATAATATTACGCCGTAGTTTAACCATGCGTATGCATAGGCATAATACGTAACTAGAGCAGTGGAGAGATTTGTCGATTTTTTTATTTTAATAAAGTGAAGCCTACCCAGAGCGAAGGCAGAAGGGCGAAGCGCACCGACCTTATGTGCTCACCGAAGGTCAAGTGTCTGTCGAGGATGACTCCTAAGTACTTGGCTTGCTTCTCCCAAGGGATCGGCTTGCCGAACATGGTTATCGGTTTGGGGTCGGGGGGTCTGATCCTACGCCGTTTCGCGAAGAGTACGGCTTGACTCTTATCGGGATTAACTTCTATTCTCCATTTCCTGAACCAAGCGCCTAGTACGTTGGCGGAAGTTTGGAGAGTGCTGGCTATATGGTCGCGCACGATACCGGAATAGAAAATGGCAGTGTCGTCTGCGAAGAGAGCTAACTTGGCCTGTCTATTTTTCGGGATGTCGCTAGTGAAGAGCGTGAATAAGAGCGGCGAGAGCACGGAGCCCTGGGGGATACCGGCGCGGATAGAGTGGGGGGCGGATAGTGCGCCCTCTATGCGATAGCGGAAAGTGCGATTCGAGAGAAAGTCCCGTAGGATGAGCACGAGACGGTCGGGCACGCCGAGTTGGTACAGCTTGTATAATAAGCCGTTGTGCCAGACTTTGTCGAAAGCCTTCGCTATGTCGAAAAAGAGCGCGCCTGTCATCGTGCCGCGCTGAAAACCGGCGCTTATGTGCTCGACGATGCGGTGGACCTGTTGTACGCACGAGTGTTGGGTACGAAAACCGAACTGTTCGTTGGGGATGAGGCTCTTCGCATCGGCAAAGTTCTTGAGTCGCTTATAAATAAGCTTCTCGTAGATTTTACAGAGTACGTTGAGGAGGCTGATCGGTCGGTAGCTGGTGGGTTCGTTCGCGGGTTTTCCCGGCTTAGGGATACCTATGACGGTGGCTTCTTTCCACGATTGAGGGAAGACGTTGTGACTCATGGCGCCATTGAAGATGGCGGTCATGAGTATAATGAAAGGGGCGGGGAGAAGTTTCATGACTTTATTAGTGATGCCGTCTATGCCGGGGGCTTTGCGGGGTTTGAGATTTTTAATGACCTCTTGCACCTCGTCGGGAGTGACGGGGGGCAGGGGGTCGTCGGGGTCTTTCTACATCACAAGTACCATTGGTAAGTTATAGGTAGTATAGGTACCTAATAATCGTAATTATCTATAAAAGTACCATATTTTAAGTAATTTTTAGCTCCGTCTTTAAATCTAACTTATTCTACTATCTTTAATAAATTTTTATACAAATATACATTGTTTAGTTTCGGCACATACATACATGCAATTAGGTCCTGCATGCTCATTGGCGGGAGCGCGCGTGACGCTGTTATAAGAGCAATGTCGGTAAAGTCAATATTAAGAAGTATTGATACTCAAATAATAATATGTATACCTACTTTATAACACTTATGACTAGTGATATTTGGACACAATCAATTAACACAGGAAAGCATTCTTTCCTCGTATTTCGTTGAGAATTGCGGGTTATAGTGACGTGTAACCGCGAAGCTGGTTCGGAAATGACTGAGTTGATGTCGGGCAATTGCCTTACTTTCTTGTCGCCATTTTTGACCATGGTTATCCATGGTGATATAGTTAATAATGTCATTGGTAATGACACTATTAATAATACCCGTCGTTAGAATCGTTACAATTATCTCAATAAAGGCATAAATTTTTCTCTTAAATGAGTATGTCAACCAAATGATTCATACTTTGGTATACTTTATAAACCAAAATAAAGAAAATAAATGAACTGTATAATCGAGAAAACAATACTTCCACCTGAACATAAAAGCATCTCCAACTAGGCAAGTACAAATGTCCTCAAATTGTACCCGAGTGCTGAAGATAAACGAAAACCGCATGAAGTCGTGACGGGTCGCTAGTTACACAGTAAATAAGGTCCCTCCATTAAAGTTGTAGACGAATGTGTGAAATACAAAAAGTAAGCTTTTGTTATGCATTGGGTCACTAATAAGTTATTGCGCTTTTTTATAACCACTTTTCATTAATACTATAGATAGGAATTAAAACTACTTATGCTATATATTAATATCATTAATTTCCATATGCATACCCTGTACTTATAGCTCGTTGAATTTAACTACAAGAAAGAACCGTTTTACCACATGAAATCTAATATCGCACACGTCACGAACGCGCGCGTAACTAAACATAAACATGTGCGGATGATGCCTGCAGATATACAAACATTAACTGGAAGAGTCTAAAGATGACACCACCTACATACAACCCACGAATGAAGATAACATGATAACACCACAAATAGAACCACAATCTGTAAGACAACAATACTGGGGATCGTGTTTGGCATATGAATATGAAGTTTGAAAGAAAAAAAAAATAGAAGTTGCAAAAGTTACACAACTGTTTATTTTAGGTAAACGTATACTGTTGACTGTATCTACAATTTGGAGCTTCGGAGCACCCTTATAGGAGATTTCATTCCAAAATAAAATGCAAAACTAAAGCTTGGACTGACGTTAGTTTCTGGATAACCCATAGAGCGGATTTCATTCTAAAATAAAACGTAAAATTCAAGCTTGGACTAACATTATTTTCGTAAAGCAAACCACACAGTTTCGAATAAAAAGAATCATAGTAAATATTAATTGATATAGGAACTGATTAATATTTCTTTTGTGTTTAACATGCCGATGGCGGTTTTACTAGACATTACTTGCTTAATACCAGAACATGGATTGCATAATACAATAATCAAATGATTCTATCTGATTATGGGACGGCAGAAAATTCAGAAGTCATCTCAAGAATTTCAATAGGCTTCGAAAGCCTCGTTTCCGATATAACTTAATAAACTTAACGAAGTCACTGTCAACATTATTATTTGCAGCTTCTTCTGGGAAACGTAGAAATCGATTTGGTTATATTTAAAAAGATTTGATTTGTACTTTCTTGGAAAAAAATTAAGCCAGCGCTTATGAAACTTTATTCTGAATAAAAATGATTATACTTATGTAGATTCGTCAACAGAAAAGTCTTTCGCAATCTCATCATGTTATTTCATGCTGACTAACTATTCTAACATAAATGCTAATAATATTGTTAAACGTGTTTGTGTCATATCTAGCACTTGTGACGTTTTTATCTAGTATATCTTGAAAAATATCATTCGCACCAGAAGTGGAGTAGGTATTATGTAAATCCCGTGGGATAAACGCCACAGGAAGAGGAACGTGCTCCATTTAGACTCTGACGTTACACGGCTATATTTATTCCTAACTTATTATGTATCAGTTGAATAAGCTGAACAGGTAATGGAGGTCATTAGAAATATATAATTAATATAATAGGGTATAAAACGTTCAGAATTTGTGATAATTGAATGTATCCTTTTTTTTTTTTTTTTGATAGTGGCATCTCGCAGGTCAACCTAGGAGGTTGTCGGCTGCTTAACCGGGCTTTCCTGTGGATGCCCTAATAATAAACTATTATTAAGGCCTCCAGCCAGGGGCTTACGAATTAAACTAAATCTAAAGCGACCACGCTAAGGGCACCCCCTGCGGGGTACGAGCCTCGGCTTAGGGCGTCGCTTGAGGGAGGACAGCAAGGGACTGGCTGGATCGAACAAGAATTATCATAATTATTATTATTAGGGGAATTTAAAGCTACAGGCTCAGCGGCTACGCGGGCTGGCACGAGCAAGGGTCGGGGAGGTGATGCATTAGGTGCATTACGGGGACGTCGCGACGGGCCTCGGCGGCGAGGCCTAAATGACGGCGGTCTGTGTTTGTGTACTGTGCTGGTGGCCCTACGGCTCTCTTGGAGCAGGGTTATAGCGTCATCGGGGTACAATAGTGAATGCCTAGGACGGCGAATTCTACTTATCTGGGAGGGGGTGTATCGGGCGGCAGCCGCGATAAGAGGGTTGGGGTGCTTTTCAGCAGACTCGAAATAACGCTTGCAAATGCGTTTTATAAACTGTTGGATAGTGGGAATCTTGAGGTCGAGATGGAGGTTTTCGTTTCTAACGTAGAGGGGGGCTCCCGTGACCTTACGTAAGGCACGGTTTTGGAGGGTCTGCATCTTATGGAGGCGGTACGATTTCGCGTGTGGGAACACTACGCAGGCGTAGGTCATGATGGGGCGTATGCACGTGGTGTAGATGCGCAGTTTGCACTTAAGGGACAATCTGCTGCGTGCGTTCATAATAAAGTGAAGCCTACCCAGAGCGAAGGCGGCGCGCGAGCGCACCGTCCTTATGTGCTCACTGAAGGTCAAGTGTCTATCGAGGATGACTCCTAAGTACTTGGCTTGCTTCTCCCAAGGGATCGGCTTGCCGAACATGGTTATCGGTTTGGGGTCGGGGGGTCTGATCCTACGCTTTTTCGCGAAGAGTACGGCTTGACTCTTATCGGGGTTGACTTCTATTCTCCATTTCCTGAACCAAGCGCCTAGTACGTTGGCGGAACTTTGGAGAGTGCTAGCTATACGGTCGCGCACGATACCGGAGTAGAAAATGGCAGTGTCGTCTGCGAAGAGAGCTAACTTTGCCTGTCTATTTTTGGGGTTGTCGCTAGTGAAGAGCGTGAACAGGAGGGGCGAGAGCACGGAGCCCTGGGGGACACCGGCGCGGATAGAGTGGGGGGCGGATAGTGCGCCCTCTATGCGATAGCGGAAAGTGCGATTCGAGAGAAAGTCCCGTAGGATGAGCACGAGACGGTCGGGCACGCCGAGTTGGTACAGCTTGTATAATAAGCCGTTGTGCCAGACTTTGTCGAAAGCCTTCGCTATGTCGAAAAAGAGCGCGCCTGTCATCGTGCCGCGCTGAAAACCGGCGCTTATGTGCTCGACGATGCGGTGGACCTGTTGTACGCACGAGTGTTGGGTACGAAAACCGAACTGTTCGTTGGGGATGAGGCTCTTCGCATCGGCAAAGTCCTTGAGTCGCTTGAATGTATCCGTATAAAACAATACTGAAATACAGTTTTATCTTTTACAAAAGTTCGCAAAGAGCCTACCTTTGCGAACTTTTGTGACGTTGGCGCCAATATTTTATGTAGCCAACTAAACTAAAATTAGAGTATTTCTGTCTTTTAGTAACAGTAAATATAAGAGCGGGGTGGTTAATTTATTAAAGTTTATTCTAAAATTGTACTTACTAAAAATGTTGAGGGATTACAGTTTGATGTGTATTAATTCTAATTTGACGTCGTTCCAATTTTAATTCGTCACGTCTTGCTCTTATAGTTACTGTTAGTAAAGGACATTAATGCGCTAAATATAGTTTAGTTACGGTACATCAGAACTGACGCCATTATACGAACATTAAACTAAGCAACTCTTCTTCAACTTGTATATAACATATTTTATTAAAACGTGACAATTATTTAAAAATGTTATTTAGATATATTTAAAATGAATAAACCACATGGTAGCACTTCTGTTATTTTAATAAAATATGCTTAAATAAGATTTTTTCGATAAAATAATTGAGAAAATATTATAATATTAAAAATAATTATAAAGGAATCAACTAAAAGTTGATATTACGGATGATATCAGGTCAGGCATGGAAATCGGCAATCTGACGGTTCTAGTATTATTAGATTTTAGTAATGCTTTTATTACTGTAGATTTCGATGTTTTGCTTGGCATACTATGCTCTCTTAACATATCTCCATCTGCAATTGATTGGTTTCGCAGTTACCTGTGTGGACGTCGTCAACGTATCTGTATTGGAGATATCTCATCTTCTTGGTGCAATACTACGGCTGGAGTCCCACAGGGTGGCGTTTTATCTCCCTTACTTTTCGCCATTTTTATAAATTCCATCTCTAGTCAATTACTTTCTTCCTACCACCTTTATGCAGATGATCTTCAGATTTACCAACAAGCTCCCCCTGCACAGCTTACAGAAGCCATCGAGAGAGTAAACCGTGATCTCGCTCGGATATCAGACTGGAGCAAGAGGTATGGCCTTACAATCAACCCCACGAAAACACAAGTTATTGTGGTGGGCAGCTCTAGGCTTATATCTCGACTTGATTGGAAAACAATTCCTGAAGTTTTTTTCAATGGAAATTTAATACCTTTCGCTGACCACGTGAGGAATCTTGGGATAATTGTTGACCGGAACTTGTCATGGACTGCTCACGTTCAAGAAATTTGTCGCAAGATGTTTGCTTCAGCAGGATCTCTAAGGAGATTACGAAATTTCCTTCCGATTTCCACCAAGATTTCGCTTGCACAATCCCTTCTTCTTCCTATCCTTGATTATGCTGATGCCAGCTATCTTGATCTTACAGAGGAACAATTAGAAAAGCTTGAGCGACTTCAAAATTTTTGCATAAGATTCATATTTGGTCTACGCAAATATGATCATGTTTCTGACTATCGTAACAAGCTCAAGTGGTTACCGATTCGCCTTCGCCGGAATACTCACATACTTTCGCTACTATATAATGTACTTTTTCATCCTTCTTCTCCGTCTTACCTTAAAAAACGTTTCGAGTTCCTCAGTGACACCCATGACAAATTCTTAAGATCGTCAGAGAACCTAAGACTTAAAATGCCGATGCATACAACAAAATTTATCGACAAGTCCTTTACTGTTCAGGCTGCTCGTCTGTGGAATTCCTTACCTGTTACAATAAGGCGTGCTCAAACGCTGCCAATATTTAAAAGACTAGTGAAAGAACACTACCTGACACAGTAGTTACATTTACATTGTTGCTATTATTTTATTTTATAAATACATGTAGTATTATTACATAACGATATTGATATGTAGTATATATACCTATTCTTAATAATTAATATGTATGTATTTAAGTATCTATTATAGTATTAGTATCGTATGTATGTTTTTGTACACCTCAAATTACCCCACATTTTTCTCCATGTCATACCTATCCATCCAAAGGTTGCCTGGTAGAAATCGCCGAGTGCGATAAGGCCGCCCATTGTACCTTTATTTTAAGTTTTCATATTTTCTTTTGTTTGTTATATCGGTGTACAATAAAGAGTTTAATAAATAAATAAATAAATAAATAAATAAAAGCTCAATCGCGAGGGACTAAAGTAAATTTAAATAAATAAAAAAAAAATGTTTACTTCAATGTTCGTGTCGACGAATGTAAATAATTGTTCGCATACACAAAACGTATTGTAGGTCCTCTGTGGTCGGGTTTACAATCCTCTGAAAATATACCTGTAAATTCAGACAACTGCTGAAGGTCGTTAAATCACCTCAATCATAGTACGAGGATAAAGGTAAATTAATGTATGTGCACAAAAATTTTTGTACAAAATATGCTCTCTTGAATTGACTGACAGATTCAAGTTTTTTTAAATATGTAACAAAACAAAAATATTAAAAAAAGAACACCTGCTTTTTGTTTTCACTACTTTTTGTGTACCACAGCCACTAAAATACATTTTTTTTTAAATCTTACTAGCCTATGTTTCCCGGGACAATGTAAGGAGTATAAAGATACCCCATACGTCTAAATTGATTCAGGGGTTTAGAGTTATGATGATGGAATGAAGAAACTCACAAACATACTTGAACCCTAAAAGAACACTCCTTTTATGGGCAGTCGTGTAAAAACTAGATTCAGCCCGTTACTTTGCGTGGACTTGGAAATTGGGTCAGAATAGGTTATTAAACTGTTTGCTGTTTGGTTCAGAATAGGTTATAATCTATCTGTTTGCCAAATTTCATTCAAATCCGTTCAGTAAAAACAAACATTCATCCTACCTAAGAAACTTTTGCATTTGTAATATTATAGTAGGATTATCTGTTCACAATGGTAACATTTATTGAATTGTAGTCACTGTGGAATTTGCCTATCTCTAAAATAAGCATAATGTTGGTTGTTTTATTAAACTTCCCAAAAATAGCGCACCAAGACCTGCTTCCTACCACCGATAAAAGGAAATAGATAGAGGAACCCATTTTCCTTAAACAATAAAATTATATGATAGCAGCCTCTCCGGATTCATTCTTAATGGTATAAGCTGCAGTTGATGTATAATATTTTTTAATTCGCACGATATAAAAATATTTGTGTGAAATTTCTCTAATAACATTATATATAGGTATTTAATTTCCATCTTATTTTAATTATTCAAATCTTACTCTTTACTTTTCAAAGTAAAAATATTACGAACAGATTATCAAGGAATAGATCTTATATATTGAATTTCCAAAGTAAAGTTACCTTTTAGTCGAAGAAACGTTTTAACAATGGATGCTTTAGATGTCCTTCAGAATAATCAGTTCAGTCCGGCTAACTGTTGCAACTTTAGTAGACACAATAGCTAAATTCAATTTAGTTAGAAATTCGTCGGGACCTATGGATGTTACGGTGTAATTAAACTAATAAATGAATGAATCGACGTGGCTGCCGCGTTGCAAAATTTCCGTGCCTTGTTTTAATTTCGGCGCTTAAATTTTATTGAGGCGATGTGTT
The DNA here is from genome assembly GCA_935421205.1 of Xylocampa areola. Taxonomy (NCBI): domain Eukaryota; kingdom Metazoa; phylum Arthropoda; class Insecta; order Lepidoptera; family Noctuidae; genus Xylocampa; species Xylocampa areola. The sequence goes on along the minus strand of OW285217.1, from coordinate 5,634,080 downwards.
TAAATAATATGTAATAATAAATGTGTGAAATTGGAAGATTCCAAAAACCAATTTACTTTTAAATAAAATTCAAGGTCGTTGTCAGCTACAAGTTCGTCTGTTTTCTGGTCCTGTTTATGGTCGTATAATTTTATCAATTTCGCAATCTTCAATGAAAGGTTTATGCAAGAATATTTAAACATTAATCCCTACATTTCATGAAACACACATGTTTTATGTAAACAATTTCATTCTGTTGTTCGTACATACATTAGAGTTAACACGATCACCTCCTCGCTGTGTTCACGTCACGCGGCATTTGTAACGAGTAACACAAGATGTCGTTTAACAACCATTGAACACCATCGATGAAAATAACCATCTCCAAAATTCCTAATTTTTGTAGTTACCCAGGACTTAGACAATGAGTTAATGAATAACCATTGCAAAATTACAGTAACGATTGTTCAAAATGTATAATATAAATTTAGTATACCTAATTCAATCATCAAAATGGCTCGTAGAAGTTTTTCATAAATATATGGTTCAGGGACGTCAATAGTTATGTAGTGTTCTGTTATATAAGATATCGCTGAAAGATCTCACTTCATTATCATAATTATATGATTTCGGTATCTGATGGTCTCATATAACGTAAGGTTATAATAATAATATGTAGTTTAAATATCAAATTCTGTATCTAACTAAATTGGTACACGATTTTTTAATAATATACAAAATGGAACAAAGGTTTATTCAATCTGTTTATTTAGATAAGTACCAGAATTAATTCAATGTATGTTTACTATATAAGGTCCTAATTTATTAGGTAATTTCCTTTGAAAGGGGTATTGAATAAGTCAAATACATTCACTTAAGCTAAGACTTAATTGGAAATAACAAATTATTTGTAATAACCATAGTACTAGCAAGACGAAAACAGCTCCTTGAACGGCGAACATTAAGAAAAGATTAAAATTGTTTAAAAAAAAATATTATGGCTTAAATGAATCCTTATCACTTACACTTAATTAAATAATAATTAAAAAATTAGGACCTTATATAAATGGTTTTATCGTAGTCATGGCTTTTATGTTTGGTAGCTACCCAAAAATAAAATTAATGTTTCAACCTGGAACAGCTGATTTAATAAGAGTAGAGCTAGCCATTTATCGAACTCTAATTAATTACCGCTACCATGCCACCTCAGCCACGTACAAAGTTGGATCAGGCATCCATTGCGTATCTGCTTCGCGATGTTAAAACGAACGGCCTTAATACCGCGTTATGTTTGCGGCGCACACCGAGTTATCTTTATAGCCTCCCTGATTACGTGCTCCAGCGGTGATAATTTGATTAACAAGTAACGAGACACACGGTCGTGTGGTTGGGTCAGCAGAGGTCTGAGTAATTGAAGAAAATGTAGGTAGAGATGACTAGGAAAACAAGCTCCAATTAATTAATTTTCTGGTTGTATGTACATACACCTCTGCCTATACCCCTCGGGCGAATACAGGCGTAATGCTATGCTATATTATGTTTATAACCTCATATTGTTTTAAAGTAGGTTTCTTATACATTGGATAATATCGTAAAGAGGATCGGTTGATCTTTGCTCTATCTGACATCCTTTTGAAAAGAAATGTATGTGTCGCAGAATAGATTTGAGAATCCACTGTTTTATTAAACTGCTAACTGTATTACAAACAAAACACATCTGTTTTATAAAAAAGCTGACCAAAAATACGAAAAATATTTTTGTGTCTGTGAGGTCAGAAAAAACCTAAACTGAGCTAAACACGAAGGGGATGACGGGGGTAGTTCGCTGCGCTCACTCCTCTTCGCACCTAACCTATTTGTGTCGGGGTAGGGTGAAACTCCTGAGCTCTACCCTACCCCGCTCGCATTCCCGATTTAGTATCGATTAGTGGGTATAGTTTAGTATTTATGTCATTCTAAATTTTCATTAATATAAAGTTATTATATTAAATGGAAAAAGAGAATACGGTCGCGAACAGGATTCGAACCTGCTCCTCCCGGATGAATACTCCAGGCGCTCTGACCACTAAGCCATCTCGACCTCTGCTCACCACCGCGAATTCTTCTTCCATATTTTAACACGTCTTATGGCGACGTCATTGCTTTATTTATTAAGGTAATTGCATTCTTTACGGCAGTGTATAATTATTTTTTTTATATTATTTTATTTTATTTAGAGTTCGCTAAGCATGCGTTAATGCTTTTCAAAGATTTATCTTATTTCATTAATATGTTTTTGCTACTGACTTACAAAATATAACAAAGTTAAATGATTGTTGATAAGACACAGAGCGATGAACGACAAATTTTTGAACTAAAATCTACGGTCTGACGTTTCATTACACGCTATATTACATAACCTCTGAAAGTTTACCCGTTGCATTGATAAACGCATTACGTTAATAAAAAAAACATATTATAGTTTCGTAATTATGAAAAGACGCTCAATGTCGTTCAGCTGTTTTACATAAACAGTACTGTTTTGTAAATCAGTTAGCAGTTTTGTAAAACTGCCGATTCTACAATCCATCTGCAACATATGTAGATATATATTACCTAAACTAAAAATAAAAACTTTAATCTGCTATAATAATCTTGCTATAAGCAATCTCCAAGCATTAACATCTGCAGTTATTTCATAATCAAACGTGATTTAATTAAAAATGAAATATTTCGCAGAAGTTATTGCTTTAAGCATGCGCTTACAAAATGGCGATATTCTAATTTCAGATTTAATTAGAACGACGACGTGTGAATGAAAAACATAAAATCCCGTAGATTTTTAATTAGCTATGTAGGTAATGACGACATTTTGTATTCTATTATCTAGAAAATATTTATTAATATAGTGACGTGTATTCTTTTTCCACAAAAATGTTTAACTTTAAGGTTTCGCTAAGCATGCTTAAATGCTTTTCAAAGATTTATCTATATTTGATATAGTGACCTCACTGTTTGAACTCTCCTGTTCTCGTGTAATTTTCGACCTCAATAATATTTTGGTAGCGTAATGGCCTTCTGGTCAATTTGGTCCTATTTGTTTTGATTCGTGTTGTTTATTTGTTAAATAAACAACACGAATCAAAACCAAGGGGCGTCAATATAATACAAAATCCTCACCTCAACAAATTATAGAATTAATTGAACTTTACTAAACGGAAATCCATCACAATTTTCGTAGGAACTGCGTACATAGTTGTGGAAAGGGAATTCTCTTCCTGACTTCAAAGACCAATTCTATGATGTCACAGTTTTCGCGCTCTTTCACTCTGTATTGCCTTGCTTGTTATTTGATATGCTAATCTTAGAAGTGGTAGTAATAGTTACACAAAATGCTTTTCAAGTTTCTTAGAATCGTACACAAGAGTGTGGGTGTATTAGTCATATGGTACGAGCATGTTTATTTCCAAATCAATTTCCTTCAATAACGATACTATAATAGCTATGGATAAATCTGTGATTATGGATGAATGTGATTATTTTAATTAATAAATTTCATATTTTTATCTTATCTTTAAAATAATCACATTCATCTATAGTCACTTAACGGTATTTATGTACCAATGTACTTTATAAAGTTTTAATAGTAAGTCAAAATACCAAATCCCAAAGGGATTTAGGTGACCTCTTTAATTCAAACATAGAAGCATATAAATACCTATGTTCTCGCATTACATCACTTACCCACAATCAAACTCAATAAATGAGTACCCATCATAAATATATAAATACGTTGCATATGTTCAAAATCAAAATTGCTTTATAGAAAAGCAATTTTGAAAGCAAAAAATTAGCGCTTTTTGAACGTCAAACATTAAGAAATCTACCAAAAAGCCGACCCTTCACCGCTTCCTGGTGTTTTAGCTAGGAAGAAGAAGCGGCGCAACAAACTCCCCAGCAACACGTCTGTCTGTATCATAATTAATTATAGTATCTATACAAACCAAAGTTGTTTTTTTTTTTTTTTTTTTTTTTTTTAAATAATGACATACATCATCTACGTCTATGGCGGTTATGGGAATGCAGTTATAGGAGGTTGTACTGTGTGATACGCTTTACGTACTAGCATTAGTAGATTACATGGTATCTAAATCCACACGATACAGGTAAAAATCCTCGGCGTGGTAACGTTTTTTTTTTTTTTTTTTACAATTTTATAACCAAAATTTCATTTTCGTGTTGCTTTTTAAACTGCAGTTTAAAAAACAGATTAGCGTGGAGTCTGCTGTAAATTCGTTATTAAAATATTTGTTATAGTTTTAGATATTAAATTATGTTTTCTCTTTAGTAACAGACTTTATTTCTAATTTAAAGAGTCGGTACTCTTAGTACTAGACAAAAAAAAACCTATTCAGTAGCTTAGGAATTAAGGCATTATTGCTCGAAGCTAGCCGTCAAATCGATAAAGGAAAATGCATAATCGATTGATTCACTTAGCTGCTTTTTTTTCTTTTGATTCCAATTTTGAAACAAAAAAGCCGTACGAGTTCATATAAAAATGTTCCTTATTTAATTTATCAAAACGCGTACCACAACAGAAATGTTACCCTTTTATAAAAGCCCAGTTCCACAGTAATTGGCGGTCGCGTTCAGTAATAAAACGTTCACCGGTGACGATCGAGCGAGGAGCCTGCGAAGAATAGCGACTTACCTAGTACCAAGACAATGAACAGGGTACTGTGACTTTAGATTGAAGTTAAATAAGTTGATTCTAACTGACTAATGCTTCTGCTTTTATTTATCGAATTCGAGAGTTCTCGAGAACAATACAAAAGCAATAATTTGTTAAGGCTGCCAAAAAACATGGAAACAACAAAGGAATCACTTGTGATTCACTCATCGCTGTTTTAATTATGAACACGTGTATCGATCATAATGCAGAATATGAATGTTTTATTTGTATTCAGAAGGAACTGTAGCTAAACAAATTTATTTGTTGTGAGTAAATTAAATAGCAACCGAATTACAAAATATTCAACAAACTTATATTTTTAGGAAAGCTTCTACCAGTCATCTTATCCATCACGAAATATCCAGCTTACATAAAGCCTACAAACTTGAAATTTGGCACGTACAATGTATGTTCCTCTCAACAATAAGGCGCTTAAAGAAAAGATAGGATATTTCATGCACTTCCACTGTTAAGTGTCAAATGGCGGGTTGACGTTTAATCCTAAGTAGTGTCAGGTAAAATTCTTCTGTCACCGCGATTGTCGCAATGAACCCGGGACCTCGGTAAAGGTTAGAGTAGAATCGTGGGATTTTTAATCACGAGGAAAGGCGCAATGTCCAAGATGGATTTTCCACACTAAAAGGAAAAGTAAAATTCTTTTAATTACTAAAGTAATAATTATATTATTTGCACCACTTTCAAGTTTAACTAAGAATTAGCGTGGACTACCGCCGTATTCACCGCCAAGGAATGTAATAAACTGCTAATGTAAGTCTTAGCTCGAACCGATCAACCGCTCCATGAGGCGTGCCGCTCGTTTCCACCCTCTAGTGCCTGTACACACACTTGCTAATATGAAATTGTACTCTATCGATCATAAGATGGATGCTATATTTTGCAAGACATAGTTTTGTATTTTCATATATTTTTTTAAACAACAAATTTATATGACAAACAAGAACAAGAATACTAAGCTTAAGACGTCACAATCTAATAAGTGAGTGTCTATGAATTAGCTTTACATTGATGGTTCTGAATGAATATATAAATAGTTGATATGTGGTTGGCAATATTATCAAAATAAATTATATTAAATCAAGGTTTTAATCACTCGGGGAAATTTTGTGTAAAACTCCTAAATACCTACGCATTACAAAGGCATTCTTTAAATTGAGGCGTTTGACCCATTTTCTCAACTCGGTATATTCTAGTTTAAACATTATATTTAATTTAGACTTTTGATTTAAAAGTTATTATAAAAATATTCGGTGCCTATTTATTAATAGTCATTGATACTTATTAAATAACAATTACCATATTGAATGACGTAAATATTTAAGTTCAAATCCGAATTCACCGCTTTAGTACAAATACTGGGTAATTCCAATGCTTATTTTGGTAACATGAAGAATTCTGTGTTAATTCACACATAGTCCATCACGGTAATCATGAATTCAATAATAGAATATGGAGCGAATCTTTACCTATGTTACTGGTGACTTGTAGGAGTCAATATATTACATTGGGAAAGCATTGTGTTTAATATTAGAAATATAATATTAGCGAATGGATCTTTATGTTATAAAGCGACCTATAAAAACACCAAAAAATAAATAATTATTTCACCATGAAATGACTTAAATTTCCCACTTCATCACTCTCAAAAAATAAGTGATATATATAGTTACGCTGAATTAAATGGATTAATAGTAACGTAGCTCGTAAATAAATCAGAGTCAAATGTTTGCGGAGAACTTTGGGTTTAAATTAAATCACTTCGGAGAAGATGGTTGTCCAGAATTTACATCTTATAAAATATTGTGATTGTAATTAGAAGCTTAGTGACTTTGATGAAAGTTCAAATTTAGAGCTAAATAAACTGCCTAGATTGAATTGAAATATTTTTTGGTATGACATAGCTAGATAGTAGGAGACCACCAATACCATGTCGAGTAGAGAGTATGTATGGAACAATACATGCCGCGCCGACCCCAAATAAATTGGGATAAGGGCAGGGGGATGGTGATGATTTAATTGACCTTATTCGTGGTAAAATTTGATTGTTTTGGTTTGGTTGTAAAATGTCAATCAATCTGCTTAGCTTTTTCCCAAGTACATTGAGGTCGGCTTTCAGTCAAACTGAATGCAAATTAATACTATTATCGTAATGTGGGTACTAAATATTTGATGTCAAGCCACCATTGAACGTTTATTATCATACATTATATCTTTCATTAAAATTAAATGCGTTACTTAACCTGTCTTCTTCTTCTTATCGTGTGGTTGATGAACAACCTAGTGTCAGAGTTTAAACCACCCGTAGGTCTCTGACATGACTTTACTCATCATCGAGAACATCACTCAGATGCGCTGATTTCCTCACGATGTTTTCCGTCACCGTTTTAAGCAAGTGATAATTAATTTATAATACGTCTACTTTTCTAAGTCATGTGGACTTAGAAAAGTTAGTGGTGCGTGCCTTGGATTCGAACTTGTGACTTTTGACTTGTCAGTCCAACGGTCATACCACGGCTATCACTGCTATATGTTAACCTGTTATGCATACAAAGAGCGAATAATATAGTTTTTTTTTTTCAACATTAATGTTATAATACCTAGAGATAGGTTTAGACCACCACGTCTGAAAAAGTTAAAGAACATTATTGAATTAAATGTGAATTGGAAAGAAAGCTCTTAAATTAACTCAACTATGAGTCATACAAACACGTCTATAAAACTTACAAACTATATAGTATGTTGTTAGGTAATCTCGTACCTACTATCGCAGTAAGCACACGTATCAGAAGTTGCTTCAAAAGCCAACTAATCAAATATGTATAAAATATATTTAATGAAATTGGAATCTGGTCTAATTGTCGTCCATCTATCTTCTTGTAGTCGGTCAAGCGAGTTGGCAACTTTCCTTTGAAGTACTATACCTTATAGTGGAAATTATTATAGCTGATCGACTGGAGTTTAGATAAGAAGTTTATTTATAGTATCTAGCTTTACTTTGGACGACACAGGACTGCCTCGTGGTGATAAGCTTGCAGTTGGCACATAGTTGAGAATTCACTATCTGTTTATTAGTTTTGCAGGACTGAGAGGGTGATGGAATTAGAATTTAGTTTCTAAATGGTGTATTTTTAATTTCAGCCTACACCTGTGACACCCAGCTGTAATTTTGAATTTAAATTAATAATAAGTATGCTGAATAACGCTTGAGTTAATTATGTTCCCAAAGTAAAAGCTTTTTAATTTTAATTGCCTTTTGTTAGTCATCAATTATCAGGATTACAGCGCCATGTTACCGCGCTACAGCATACCGCCAAAACTTTAGCAGCATTCGATTTCAAAAACAATTAGTAAGTGGAAGAGGAACACAAGGCGCCGACCCCAAATAAATTGGGATAAATAAGGGTATGATTATGACAGCGCCGCGATACATACTATTTATCAAAACTTGAAGTCTTGCTAGTTATTGTATAAATAATGAAGCAGTCTGGCCGCCTCGTTGGTCTAGTGGTCGCAAGCGGGACTGCTGAGCGTGAGGTCCTGGGTCCGATTCCCAGGTCGGGAAAAAGCTATATTGGATTTTTCTGTTAGGAAATTCTCAGTAGCAGCCCGGAGTCAGGAAGTTGGTGGCGCGTGCCTCGGAGAGCACGTAAAGCCGTCGGTCCTGCGCCTGATCTCTCTCCGATCGGGTCGGATTGCCGTCCCATCGGAATATGAGAGTGAAATAAGAGGGAGTGCAACTGTGTTTGCGCATACAGTTGTGCACTATAATATCTCCTGCGTACTTGGCTAATCTACGTGTGAGATAGGCCGCCGTGGCCGAAATACGGTCGGGAGGAGTATTCAATATTAAATATTGAATACTCCTCCCGCTAGGGCAGGTTCTTCAGGGCTAGTTTCTAGGGCCGCTTAAAATTTAAGCAAAGAAATCATTTAAAAATCCATTTATTTGTTATACTAACCTAAATATAAGACAGGAAATGACTTATCGCAATCAACTCGCTAACTTCATTGTTTTTTATGGTGATAGTATCTATGACAACAGAGGCTTTAATAATCGCACGTACACGACGGTTTTCTTAACGCCATAGCTGTTCGGTTGACGGTGTGTACAGAAAGTTGTTAGTGTTTTGGGCTTAGTAAGTTTGTTGTGAAAAACAGTCGCGTTTGCTCATAAAGTTTTAATGAGGAATCGTATGTTAACTTACGTGAGTGCATTTATAATATAAATATGACTTACTTACTTCTCTTTTTGTAGACACAAGCTAATGATACATAGACCCATGTTAATTTTAATGAACGTATTTTTCTTTCTACAAGAATTTTTAACTTCATTATAATGAATGTTATTATACCAAAAAAAAAAAAAACAATAGACACACGAATTCAAAAATATCAACTGCGTATTGTAAACTTTAACATAATTCAGTAAACAGAGGACATTTCGAAGTGAATTGAAATTTTATTCGCTAATTATGTAATTAGATACAAAAGATCGTTTCGGTTTATTACTACTTATTTAAACCGTCTCTTTGCTAATTAACTTAAATAGAATTTATTCAAAGCATGGTAGGTTTATTAAATGAATTTGAAACTATTTCAAGAATTTCGTGTCAGTATTCAGTTAATATTCTTAAAATATTCTCCTTGTGTAAACCGATTCTGCAGAAACAAAGAAACACATAACTGTGTTATCGCTACCGTCTTAAAGCTTTTTTCATTTCTAGTTTTCTAGGTATATTATGCGGGTAGGCAAAATCCATCATCTAGGACAAGATAAAGCTATACAAAAATGAATTTACCTACCAATTCACTGTTATGGCAAAGGGTAAGCTGCGGCTCTGATAAATATGAACATCGAACTCCTCAGAAAGTTAAGATTATTTTTGTTTTGCAATTCTTGTTGTGATTTGTTTAGACTGGATTTCATTTTGAATTACTTTTATTAGTTTAGCTGCACAAATTCGCTGAAACACGCAATTACTACAAAATTTGTACTGAACAGATACCACTAACAACTTCACTACGACTTTAGTACGAGGGGAAAAATTGGGCAAGTCTGATTTATTATTACGCTAAACTTCTGAACAAAGATAAAACTGTTTTTAAGATCACATTTTTAGGAAGAGATTAAAAGGCCCTTTGTAGATTTAAACAAAAGAAAAGTAATGAATATTAATTATCAGTAAGATGAGTTTTTCTTCAAAATGATGTTACTTACGTAAAGTGATATATTTTGGTGGAGATCAACGAATGCAATTTTAACGGTGGAGTATAATTTTCTTATGATATTTAACTTTTTAGCGATGAAATACAAAAACAATGTTTAATGAAGTTTAATGAATAATATTTAAAATAAGAAAAATGTAATATACAAAATTTAACGTTCAACAAAAATTTAAAGTTAATAGGGTTTGTTATCGAATAAACGTTAACTGTGTGATAACACGTAGATACCTGACAGTAATTGGTTTTATGGTATATATTTTATTAAATGGAAAAAGAATACGGTCGCCAACAGGATTCGAACCTGCGCCTCCCGGATGAATACTCCAGGCGCTCTGACTACTAAGCCATCTCGAGATGGCTTAGTTTTTTCTGTTCTTTTTCCATTTAATATAATAACTTTAGAGTTCGCTAAGCATGCGTTAATGCTTTTCAAAGATTTATCTTGAGGTATGTATTGTTAACCCTGTAGCAAAATTATTTTGGTATTCATTTAGACGTAATAATATAACTGATAAACCTCCTATGGTTACTGGCGACTAATTAATAAACGAATACTTCAAATTGGCATCACAAAAACGCTAATTAATATAGTAAATGCTAAATCTACTAGAAAATTCACAAACAGAATCAAATAAATTCAATAGGCAGTGTGTTCATACAGCAATATCGAAAGCAAAATTGCCATAAAACTGTGGAATTGTCCTTACATTTACTGCCTAGCTAAATATGTACTAAAATATATTGTAGAAACAGATCGTTTTCCGACAGGAAATGAAGATTACTACAAAGTATATATATTTTTACAGATAAAAATTTCACATTTGTTTTGTACAATAATATGGTAAATGAACTTAAAGTATTTTAAAAACTACATTTGCCAAACTAATGAACAATTGAAATGGTTTTAGAGAACATAAGAATTTGAAGAGAAAATCAGGAATATTTTATTTGTAGAGATCCAGTGAAACTACGCCCCAACAAAATACGAGTCAAAACACTCGTTGATATTAGGATCTACCTATCCTATATACTTGTGCCGATACATTGTTTACGAGTCATCTATATTTTTTGTTACTGAGCCGAACATTTCCTGAACGTACAAACAGGATGTTGGATTTATCGGAATCTTTGAGACCAGATAGATAAACAAGGGCAGGGACCGCTGTATTATTTCCTACCAGAGTATTGTTTATAGTAAATTTTAATGACAAATAGTTTTAGATTGAGTTTTTTTTTTATCATTTCATGCCTGTTGCATGTTTATTTTCTTCGTGAAAATGTTCCAACGAATGTGCAAAGCAAATGAAAAGAAAGTTGTTTAAATAAATAATTGTTGGTCTACACTATTTTTCTTTCGATAATCTGTAGTCAGATTGAACTCATTTACATTACGAAAGAAAAAGGTCAGTCAGATCATCGTTTCTCTGATCAAATACTATGAACAGACCTTTGTACTGGAAGTAATTCTGGAAAATGAACTGAAATAATAGTGCAAGGACAAATATCAATGTTGCAGGTATTGAGTAACAACACGTCGTTTTTTGTTTTCTGAGCAAACCATTACCTAAGCTTATCTTGTCTAATAATATGTACTTAAAAGTTTAAAAACGACTAACATAAAAATGTTTTTATTGCTATTACAGAAAATATTTAAAAAAATCACGAACATTGATACGACAAAAGTGTTTCTCGAGATTGACTGCCTTCTTAATATTATGATTTACCTAACAACTCATCCAATTTCAGTGAACGGTATAGTTAAAGAATTTAATGGTCGTTAAGATGAAGATAAACGGTATTCCCGAACAGTTGTTCAAAGCTTCAAATCACTATCATAAAAGTTTCTAGTAACAACAACAATTAAAACCAAATTCCACGCAAAGTGTTTCATAATTCCAAACACTTTCAGCAATTTACAATATTTAGATGTTATCGAGTTGTTGTGAGTGTTGCAAACAACCTTCGCATTCGTGAGGTCTCTTTAATCCCACTGGTAGGTGAAAACAAGAGAATATTGAAGTAGATGTGTACTATAAAGAAGAGAGCCTGGCCGAGCTATTACAGACGTTGAAATCTGTAATGAGTTGCCAAAACAGCACAGTATTTATAGCTCCGTGGAAATGAAAACCTAGCCAATTTCCAAAGTACAGGGTGAACAACTGCAAAGTGGTAACGCTGAGTTTAGTAATTCTGTAAAAATGATTGCTGGATAAATATCGCCAGGCGTCTCCTTAAGACGTATACAAAAAGGATTGAAAATTCAATAGGTTTGAACACAACATGGTAGTTCAGTGGTAGAGTGATGACACGGAACGTCAAAGGTCGCGGGTTCAAGCCCCGTTCCTGTCTATTTTTTTTTTATGTTTCTTTGAAAAAAAGAAATGAATATAGGCATCACATGGCCTCAACATGTATTAAAAAATATAATTATATATAATTTAAAAGGGTGAAGATAATGGAAAATTCCTGAAAATATATATAGACTTTTCTATTGTTTAAAGGTTATCATTGTTTATTCTATATAAACGTAAAGAGAATGAAGCAGACGTTCCTATTACATAAAACAATCCGAACCTGACACGTGAATGCTATTGATTGTTTTATCTGGGTTCCACTAAAAGTAAGCCCAAACAATACAAGCACCACTTGCTATATCATGATCCCTCCTCGTTCTGATTTATTATTTACGAGTGTCTTATCGCTTATAAGAGATCTGAAAATCTTTTAGAGGTAGACTGTAGGTCTCAGACTTGGCTTATAAGACAACAATGACAAGGAGACTCTTTTACTGTTTGGGAGAATGCCTTAAATTATTTACCAAACCTTTTTTAATACAGATTGTTTATGATTTATCTGGAAATTATTTGTAAGATGTTTATATGCGTTATGTTCAACATTTCCGTTAGTCTCTCATACTGAATCCCCGTTTTACTACGTAGGTACAATATTCTAAATTATATTATAAAGTCTAGCTAACGTCCTAAGTCCTTTGCTTTGTTATCAGCGACTTTGCCCTTCTAAATGTTCTAGTCTCGATTCTTATTATCCGGTATATTTTTTTATGGAAGTTATACTACCGCATTTCTGTAAAGATTTTCAATAGAGTAAAACTTGTGAAATCTAGCGGTGATCATTTTCTACTGAATGCATTTACAACAATAAAATGGCAGCACATGTGTCACATATATAAGGTAAAATAAAACAAGAAAGTATAATAAAATCACAAGAGCTTAGAAAATACGCCACGTATCTCTCATAAATCGACGGAAAAGCTATAAATAGAGAATGTAAGAGGCGGCGCCTCGGCAAGAGTAATCTCATTTGCCTGGTTAAGCGCAGATTGTCTTATCAAGTGTCGAGTTAATGTTAACATATTTTATGTAACTTTTTATTTTATCTCATCGGGTATATTATATTGTAGCCAATATACACTTTTTAATGTGCATCTCCAGCCATTATGATATGAACTGACATTAGAGCTAATTTAATTTAATCCGTTTACAATATTGATAATTGTTTGGTGTTAAAATCAGCAACGCATTACTTCTTATAATCAATTTATTTTATAAAACTCGATTATTACATGATTGGTGGTAGGAAAAATGCAACGAAGACAGTATTTTAAAAGATGGACGACCGGGGAACAAATATTACCCGATCTCTCCAGACCTCGGCCAACGCCTTAGGCGCTTGGTTCAGGAAATGGAGGATCGAGGTCAATCCAGACAAGAGCGCCGCCGTACTCTTTTCGAGAACGGGCGCCGAGGAATTTCTTCCCCAGCTTCGAGCCATTACCATGTTCGGCAAGCCCTTTGGAACTGCAGGCCAAATACCTGGGTGTGACCTTGGATCACAAACTGTCCTTCCGTCCGCACATTAAGATAGTCCGCGACCGCGCGGCCTTCGCTGTAGGCCGTCTATTTCCCATTACAAACGCGCGCAGTAAACTGTCTCTTAATCTTAAGATCAGGCTATACACTACGTGCATTCGACCTATCATGACTTATGCTAGCGTCGTGTTCGCACACGTTAAGTATTACAAAATCCGTAGGATGCAAACTTTACAAAACCGATTCCTTCGCAAAGCGACAGGTGCCCCTTGGTTCGTTAGGAATCTTCAACTCCACATCGACCTCAGAGTGCCCACTATTAGGCAATTCATGAAAAGGGCATCGAAGAGATACTTCGAGTCCACCCCTAACCATCCGAATCCTTTAGTTGTCTCTTCCGCCGACTACAGGCCGTCCCAGTTCAACAAAATCCGCCGACCACGTCACGCTCTCCTCCATCCCGATGATAGGATCACTGTAGCTCAAGAGTCTAACAGACATACAAGCACACTCCGACGCGCTCGACCGCCTCGCTATAGGCCTCGCCGGCGAGGTCCGCGTCCGTCGCGAAATGTCTCATCATGTCCGCCCCGACCCTTGCTCGAGCCGGCCCGCGCTGAGCCAGTAGCTTTAAACTCGTCCTTTAATAATAAGGTAACCGATATGATCCAGCTAGTCCCTAGTTGTCCCCCCAGCAACGCCCTAAGCCGAGGTTCGTGTCCCGCAGGGGACGCCCTTAGTGCTGTGTTGCTTAGTTTGTAGTAAATAAAAATATGCTCTGGCTGGAGGCATCAAAATGCCTCGCCTTAGCTATTGTCCGGTTAAGCAGATCAAACCCCTATGGGTTAACTGCAAGAGGCCACGCCAAAAAAAAAAAAGGGGAACCAATATGAATGAATCTTGAATGAATGAGTGTGTTTCTGAATGAACAACTTCAAGGTGTGATCGTGTTCTATAATCACTTACGACCGTTTAGAATCGCGCCAACTACGGTTAGAAAATCGATGGTGTATAGATGGTGTAGCATTTATTTTTATAACCGCTGTTAACATCGTAGTTTACTGTGAAACAATTTACGATGTAATGCTACGACTCATTCTATCACGTAGGTACAAAACTTAGGGAGCTTCCTCAAAGTGGTCAACAGTGCTTGATACATATCCAGATCTGCCACATTCAACTAAATCATTGGTACTGATTATAGTAATACTCCTCTCGACCGTATTTCGGACACGGCGGTCTATCTCCATCGAGATTAGCCAAGTAAGCAGGAGATATTATAGTACACAAGTGTATGCGTAAACACAGGTGCACTCCCTCTTCCGTCACTCTCATATTCCGATGGGATGGCAATCCGACACGACCGGAGAGAGATTAGGCGCAGGAACGACGGCTTTACGTGCTCTCCGAATCTTGGGTTGTCACACTACCAACTTTCTGACTCCGGGCTGCTACTGAGAATTTCGTAATAGAAAAACCCAATAACACTTTGCCCGACCTGGAAATCGAACCCAGGACTTTACGCTCAGCAGCCGCGCTTGCGACCACTAGACCAACGAGGCAGTCAGACTGATTGTAGTATACTGATGATTAATGGTACTATTAATTAAATAATACGTACAACTTGCCACTTGTAATTCCTAAAATGTTGAAGTGTATTTTTAATTAATTACATAATAAAATAATTCATCAAACGAAACGAGGCAATTAATCAAAATCATAAGATAAATCTTCCATCGACACCTTGGAGTCTCGGATTCCAAGTTTCAAGGTATCAACGGAGGTTCATTAATATTAAACAATTAAAGGGTTTGTTAGAACCCACCCTTAGTCTTAAGTCTTATTTCAATTTCATTACATTTTTATTCGTATTTATTGGGACTGATTTAGATTCTATGTCAAGCATACACTTCAGATTTAAGGTACCTTCAAGAAGATTTTGAAACTGATTTTAATAGATTTCTACGTTTCGATACGAATTTCTATTTAAAATTGTTTCAAGTTTAGAAATGGAATTTTACTGATAAAATATGATCAATAATACCAAGTCCAATGTTAAATCAACAACTAAAAACAATGTGTAATGTTAAATTAAATGACTTACATCATAGTTATGTCAATTTTAAAGCATGTTGGCTTATTAGTGTCCCGATTCTATAATATTTTTTTAGATATTTTAGCATTTAGAAGTACTACTTGACAAATTTCCAATGTCAATCGAGCGGATTTATTTTCAAGAGTAACCCTGCAACACTTAAGACAGTGGGGTACTCTTGAAACTAATACCAATTCCAATCCAAATCCAATAGATAGAGGCCTTAAAACGACGCGGAATATTAAAATAAATTTACCTACATTATTGTTGCCTCAATTTTAAAGCTTGTTGTCTTAATATTATTCCGAATCTATAATTATTTTTTAGACATTGTGGCATATAGAAATACGACCTGACATATTTCCAATGTCAATCGAGCGGAATTATTTTCAAGAGTAAACCCACAGATCAATACTTTTTCTACACTAAACAAATATTTGATTAATTAAATTTTACAGTGGTTTATAAAAAAGCATACGAAACGTTTCATAGCTGGTAGCTGAAATAAAGAGTCGTTTGGTAGATGTTATCCAAATTTATATAAATACTCTACACCTCCAGAATATATGTTGGGTTAAAAATTTTCATTATTGTATAAAGCAAAAGAGGTCATGATAACTTATGACATCGAATGATGACATCGATGTATCATAAAACTAAATAAAACAACAAAAGAAATAAAATGTTAAAGAACTTCTTAGATCAGCCATAATATAAACATAACTATACGTTGGAGATTGTTAACTGATCAGTATACTCTCGTACGATTTATGAAGGTTAAAAAATAAAGTAAATCTTTGTGCTTCAATTTACAGAGATTTACCATAGATCAGAGCAATTATTCGTGTTTGCAGTCCGAGGCGCGGAAAACTGTTATAAAAAAAATATGAATGTCCCATTTTCAAAAAATATTAAGTTTAATAATAATGTTAAATATTAATAAAAAATAATAATCAAAAGAAAGAAGAAATAGTAATTATTATTACGACGTTGTGAAATGTTCATGATATATTTATATACTACTAGATGACCCGGTGTACTTCGTATCACCTCAAACGTCAAATGATTGACAGGAAAGAAGGTAGAACAGTTTATATGGGCAAATGAAATTGTTGTTTTTACTATCATCCTTGCAATTTTCTCACCGTTTAAACCTTCCCTGGACTAAGACAAACATTTCAAAACCAAAATCAGCTAAATCGGCCCAGCCGTTCTCGAGTTTTAGCGAAACAAATGAACAGCAATTGGTTTTTATATATATAAGACTAGACATAGTAACTCATTAGATACACATTTTATTTCGACAGCGGCTGAAGGTGCTAATATTGAAACATTTCACAACGTACATATTCCAGTTTATATCTTTAGCGACAGCGCAAAGTACTTTCAGTATATAAACACCTCAGGAAACAATATATCCTTTTTATGACCACATAAACTCTCTCTACGCAAGAGCCTGTGACACTTGTCTTGAAAATTGTGCGCAACAGTTTATCAGACCCAGTCATTTACAACTACCAAACATTATTTTATGGGCAGTTGTTATTGAATATATGGAAGAAAATCACTTTGATAAACCATAAATTACCATTTTGTTAGGTCTGCGAATGACTGAGAAATATCGGTGTTGGCAAGTATTTATGGCACCTTGGCGATCAAATATTTTTGGAAACATATAAGAGGAAGCTTATTTAATTCGTGTGCTTACTTACTTTCTATGAGCAAATAATCTGTGCTGTACTCATCTTAAAATGACATTTAAGTGCGGGTGGTAAAGCTACCGATTGTATCCCCGTCAATCAACCGGCATTAGCCAGAGCCGAGCCATAAGGTAATTAGTTAGCCGTTCACCTTATGAAACGAGTCGGAACATTGCGTGTACAACGAGAAATTCCCTTTAGACGATTTTCATGGATCACCAGTGATAAAACGCCGGCGCCGCAAATCTCTTTACTAAAGATTTCAAATTATCCGGCCGTGAGCAAGTGTCGCAGGCTTATATAAAAGCTGTGTCCAGACCTATATCATATTTTACAATTTATTTTGGGGAATTCAGTCACTTAACATGGATTTCTTGCGTCGAGGCAATAATGAATTGTCGAAGTAATCTAGGTATTAATTTTAATTACAACTATGAATATTTAAAAAGTTTTGTAATAAATAATGTATATAAAACTAAAATGGAATGCACAAATTTGTATTTTTTCTTATTCCTATTTAATGGCAAGCGTAAACAAATAATTGGTTATTTTCATCCACAAACAATTTTACATTCATTTGTGTCTCAAATCAAAGTGTTCACAATTCTATCCAATAATTAAAATAACAAATCCTGAATAAAGATTTTATCTTTCATTTCGTATTTTATCACCCGAAGTGCTCGCGCGGGTAGACAATGTGATTATACAAAAGCCCCTTTTTTATTCACAAAATTATCGTAGGCATCGCGTAAAATAAATGCCAGCTTCAACGAATACCATTCTTAGAATCAAACAGTCTGTTTAAATATTCAGCAGGTCTTGTTATTCTTTGTGATGTAAACATCGACGAAATTCGAGTTCACTGTCAGACCTTATTAAAATCTCAATTAATTTCGTTTGTTTATGCGAGATGAAAGAATCAAAAGTTTCACGATAATTGTTTTTGATAAAGACACTCACATACGGTTTCCGTATTTTTGCCCCTATATCGTACTTTGGAAGCTTGCCAAAGACACCAGCCACTTAGAGCCACTGCGTCGTATCAAATTTTATTACATTTCTTTCTAACTAATTTGCCTGAAAGAATATTTGACAAACAACGTTCTAAAGATTTTTTTAAAAGTATTATTCTGTTCAGTCATCTCATTGGAGGCATGGTGACCTCTCTTAGCACAAACAATGATTTATTCAATTTACTTAACTTAATATAACATAGCATCACGCCTGTATTCCCCGAAGGGGTAGGCAGAGGTGTACACAGTTGTATACCCACATTTCACCAATGCTGTTATTAAGTTCCATAGGTGGTGAGCCTAATGCTATCTAGCGGGCACAATTTCAAACTCCGGGCTGCTGCTGAAAATTTACTAACAGAAAAATTCAATAATACCTGGAAATCGAACTTAAGACCTCATGCTCAGCAGTCAATAAACTATATAAAAAAATAAAAAAACATTATGCTACAATAAACCGACACCGATCAATCAAGGGGTTCTAACAAACTACGTCATTAAGTGTACCTCGAACCCTCACATTATTCTAAAAACTCCAGAAACATGTTGTCTGCCTGCCTGCCTAGCTTTTTGCCAATAGCATTGGGGTCGGCTTCCAATCAAACCGGATGCAGCTTAATATCAGATTTTTACATGGAGCAACTGCCTATCTGACCTCCACAACCCAGTAACTGGGTAAAACGATATCTCGTGGTATGATTGGTCGTCAGACTTTCAGGCCTCTGACTACCCGTAACGGCTGTCATAGATCTTAATATGACAACCGGGACCGACGGCTGAACGTGCTCTCCGAGGCACGGAGGGGTTTCGGTATGAAATGATGGTCACCCATCCACAGACCGACCGCGGCAAGCGCAGCTTAACCTCGATCGATCGGCTCTTACTTAGCCACGAGATCCTCCAGAAACATATTGTGTATAAAAAAAAATATCGAATCTATATTTTCCTTTGCTGTTTTATGTGGGTGGCATGAACTTTATACAATCTATAAAGTTTACGATTATTGGAATGCGTCCAGAAAACACTCATCCCTTGCCAAGGCCTATGTTTTAATCTTCATAAATCTGACGAAAGGAAGCAAAATGTGCCTGTGTGTGAAAGCGATTTACGATACAACGTAATGGTTAATGACGTGCAAAGCAGTCACAAGTTACTTAGCTTTCAACAAAAGCACTACATGATATATGAGTATGTTATGTTGCGTCGTTGGCCCAGTGGTCCCATGCGCGACTGCTGAGCTTGAGGTCTCGGGTTCGATTCCTGAGTCGGGTAAATTGTTATTGAGTTTTTCTGTTAGGAAATCTCAGTAGTAGCCCGGAGTTTGGAATTGTATCCGGTAGTTGGCAATAGGATTACCACCTATTACATGGGACTTAATATCAGCATTGATGAAATGTGGGTGTACAACTGTGTACACCTCTGCCTACCCCTACGGGGAATACAGGCGTGGTGCTATGTTATGTTAAGTTACAATTGCTATATTTTCATAATAAAGCTTTATATATATAGTACACTCTGCAAGCAGTTACAATTTAATTATCTGTATTGTACGGACAGCGGCACTGTGGCTGCTCTTCACGTTAATGTGCATGTATCGCGGCTTTTATCATACTAAAACAATATAACCTGTATGCATTCGGTATGCATACGCAGTCAGTAACTATAATTAAGTAAGGCAGCCTCCAAACAACGGGTTTTAAAGTTAGTTACGCCTAATTACAGATGCAATACAAGATGGAGACCGCCTCCCGGATAAATACTGCAGGTATTCTCCCGATATCAAGGTCGGCGCCTCCAGGATAAATACTCATTCTTTGGAGGCGCAGGGTCGCATCCTGCTCACAAACTTATTTTTTTTCGCATATTTTATAACTTTAATTTTTGGATGATTTATCTGTAATTGTGTTTTGTTTCAGGTAAGTACCGAGGTATGTAATTAAGACAATTATCATTATTGATCATTCTTATAATAAAAACTATATTTATTTTTAAACTGAACAGTATTATAGTTTTTTTGAGAGTGCCCTTAAAGAATGATAAGCTCCGTAATGTAAGTGGCGAGGTCCCACCAGACCTATCATTACCCTGGAAATGCGATAGAAAACGTACATAACGCCAGTAAAAATACACTTTAGAGCACTTCACTTTTACTGAACAAGATTGTGAGAAGAGAAAAAACATTTCGATACAATAAACAAGTGATCTCGTAATCATATTTAGTTTTATTTCTGTTTTTACGTTTTTTACTGAATTTTATCTTTTTGAGCTGGATTTATTTGGAATTACAAATTTAAGATAAGCTACGTCTATTCAATTTACTCACAAATATTCGTGTAGACCTTGATATTATAGCAACATAAATACAACGTAAATTTACTCACACATCGACATCAGATCATGTATAAGCATCTACCATCGCATCACACGGTGTCGGTGCGAACGGACGCATCCACTGTTTCTAATAAAAATATTAACTTAAAATTAATCGATCGGTATTTGGAAGTGAACCTTATTCTTACAAGTGTGAAGTTGAATTTACTGTGCAAATACATCTATAACCGCATTCCTGTCTTATCGGGCCTAACCACAGATCATTGAACGGGTCAGACCTGACTACTAGGAAAATGTCACAAATGACGAATGAACTCTCGAGTTCAGTTCCGGATCTTTCCTTGGAAAATATCACTCGCCGCAAGCGTGGATATAACGACGAATTCACGGAGGCATTTGAGCAATTCGGTAACAAAATGATGACCAAATTAAATGAATGGAAACTGGAGTTCCACCAAGAAACATCTGAAATAAAGGATTCACTGAAAACTCTTAATGGGACTTCCCAAGAGCTTAAATCTGAGGTTAGCCGCATCAGAGAAGAGTATAATACAATGAAGAAATCTGTACTTGACCTTGACACAAAGCAATGTGAAATACAGAAAGAGATGAAATCATTGGTATATTCAATGCAATCTCACAGCGATGAACAAGATGACCTCAAGAAAAAAATAGAATTTTGTTCCAAGGAAGTACAATCTATTAGTATCCTTAATGCAGAACTCACAAACATTAAAATCCAAAATAGAAAATTGAGATCAGATATTAACCAAAGTGAACAACGGGATCGATTGCTGAACATTGAAATAGTTGGAGTACCTGAATCTAAAGAAGAAAACCTAAATGAAATAATTTTGCAATTGGGTAAACTCGCATCTATTGAAATTGTACACGCTGATATTTTACATGTAAACAGAGTCTCATCGCTTTCTAAACTTCAAGGAAGACCAAAGAATATAGTGGCAAAACTACGCACTCGCCAACTCAAAGATAATATAATTTCGCAAGCTAGGAAATGCCGCCTGACCACCTCTAACCTAAATATTCACGGTAAAGTCAATCCCGTGTTTGTTAACGAGCATTTAACAATATATAATAAAAGTCTCTTGAAGAAAACAAAAGAAATTGCGAAGTTGAAAGAATATCAATACACTTGGACAAAAAACGGCAGGATTTACGTAAGGAAGGCTGTTACAATACCCGCTGTTCAAATTACGGAGGAAGAGGATCTAAAAAAAATCATTTAACTCCAGCGCTAAGTATTGAATATAGCTTGGTATCGTATCTTTTAATTTACTCTCACTCTTTTTACAATGTTTTATTCTTAAATAATATTTATAAAAGTTTATTTAGCATTGTGGTAATGTCAGAAAAAGTTGTTTGTGTGTCATTGTTTATCTATTCTAAGTATGCTGAGGTCTATGACATATTTTTTGTTCGAGCATTTCAAGTAATGTCTATGTGTGGTCGCTGTGTGCACGTAAACGAAACGCGCTTAATGAGTGCGCGATATTTTATGAGTATCTTGTACGTAGGTACCTCTACGGGTAGTTGTCGAGATGTTATTTCACCACTATTTGTAACACTAACATTATACACAATTCGAACATTTTTAAATATTTTCCCAAGTAATAACATAACAATCTCAAACACCGAACATATATTTTTTGGTGAATTGCGATGTATTGTATTTAATGTGATCCTGTTATTGTTCAAGTGCATGAAACCAGCGTTTACGCAAATTTCTAAAAAACACATGGCAACAATTAATATCATCGCATTTAATGTTGCAGCCGTATGGAGTGTATATTGTTTAATATTTTATCTATTGCACGGGTATCTGTTATGCAAAGTCTCGACGAATTACCTGCAATATTTTTTTATTGCTAAGTTTTCTGCATCTTGTTGTTTCAATAATAATCATGTTGTCCACTTTACTTTATCGAATACGTATAGATATCATAATCATAATACACACATGCTTTGGCGACCGATATGTATACATATTTTAGCAAACTGTTTAGTCGTTTTCAAAGTGATATGTTTACACATTTCAAACATAATGATGTTTTGTTGTTATACTAGTCGAAGCTTAACTCATCGTAATGGCGTTTTGTAACTTAAATGTTTATTACCAGAACTGTCGTGGCCTGAGAACTAAGACATTGCAATTTTGTCAAAACATTCTATGCAACGACTATGATATCATTGTTATTACAGAAACATGGCTACATAGTGGCATTTTGGATAGAGAATTATGTGACAGTAGGTACGACGTGTTTCGCAACGATCGTGACCTAGTCGCTGCTGGCAAAGCCAGTGGTGGGGGGGTTATGATTCTCTCGCGACACGGTCTTGGAGCATGGTGTATTCAGCACGACCTTAGTGCGGCTACCGAGATGTTAACAATCATGATACCGGCCCGGGCGCTGTCAGCAACGGCGGATCTTTATGTCAGTGTCGTTTATATACCACCCGACGCTCACCGAATACCTTCGGATATAGACTATTTATTAAAAAGCGTCACTACCACGATTACTCAGGATGCTACTTGCAATTATTTGTTAATGGGGGACTTCAATCTTCCGTATATAAAGTGGCATCCTAGTGGGCCTATATTTCAGAAACAGGGTGCTGTAGAAGTTCAGACTGCAGGTATGCGCTTAATCAACGAATTAAGTTTCTTGGGCCTTAGGCAATACAATACTTTACAAAACCACAAAGGCAACATTTTAGACTTGGCGTTCTCCAGTCTACCACTACAACTAAACGAATGTCCGTTACCCCTCACAAAGATTGACTTGCCGCATCCTGTGTTTATTGTGCAAGTTCTTGACTTAACGATCTCTCCATTTACGGAACTATCTACACCTAGAATTAACTACCGTAAAGCTGACTTTGACATGTTAAATAAATATTACGATTGCATTGACTGGATTTCAGCCTTAAGCACTGGCTCAGTAGACGAGGCCATCTATACATTTTATGACTTAATTCAAGAAGGTATTGATAAGTATGTTCCGTTGATGCGTCCTTCAGGCGCACGAAAATATCCGATATGGTATAGTAAAGCCCTGATTAAAATAATGAAAGAAAAGTCTAAGGCTCATTCCCGATGGAAACAGTACGGAAACCTACGCGATTACGACGAATTTGCATTATTGCGGGCTAGGCAGCGTCTTTTGCATGAGATGTGTTTTAAGAAATATGTAAAGGTAACAGAAAATAGTTTAAAATCTAGACCTAAAACTTTTTGGGCCTATATAAAAGCTATGCGCGGTGGCTCCAACTACCCTAAAATGTTATCTTACAATCATGTAAACTACTCGGATGGGAAAAATATTTGTGAAGCATTTAATGTTTTCTTCCATAGTGTGTTTGGTGATCAGTCTAATAATTTCGTATTTGACTCTTCAGACTATGTTGAGGTACATACTGACGTGATAAGCGGATTACAGTTAACCTTATCTGCTGTGGAGAGATCGTTGGATGCCTTAAACATTGATAAGGGACCTGGTTGTGACGGAATTCCTCCAATCTTCTGGAAAGGATGTGCAAAATCTTTAGCTAACCCTATTTATACAATTTTTAATCGATCCCTAAAAGAGGGCATTTTTCCAGAGGCTTGGAAAAAAGCACATATCGTCCCTATACACAAGAAAGGCTCACGCAGCAATATTGAAAATTACAGAGGCATTTCTATCTTAAATTCTTTAGGAAAGGTATTCGAAAAACTTGTTTATGGTGCAATCTACCCGTTTATTATCGCTGGCTTACCTTATACACAACATGGATTCCTCAGAAGACGATCCACAGTTTCGAACTTAGCATGCTTTTCGTCTTATGTTCTTAATAACACTGATAATGGTGGGCAGGTTGACGTGATCTACACTGATTTTGAGAAAGCCTTTGACCGTGTGGATCACGTCATCCTGTTGAACAAGTTATTTAGACTGGGAATACGTGGTGACTTATTGCGATGGGTCAAATCTTATTTATACAAAAGGTCACAGGCTGTAGTAGTGGGAGGCTATCGCTCAAACTTCATAGAGATTCCTAGTGGGGTGCCCCAGGGATCGCATTTGGGACCTCTGTTCTACAATGCGTATTTGTATGACATCGCAGATTCTTTTAAAATCTCAGGACATTTAATGTATGCTGATGATAAAAAAATATTTTACAAAATCAGAAGCATCAATGATTGCGAAGCTCTTCAGGCAGATCTAGACAATTTAAGTAATTATTACAAAAAAAATAAAATCTCCGTAAATGTAAATAAGTGCCAATGCATAAGTTACACCCGTAAAAAACAACCTATTAATTATCCATATAACTTTAATGCCATAGCCATAAACAGAGTTAAAACAGTCCGTGACTTAGGTGTTATATTTGACCACAAGCTGTCGTTCTCAGATCACATAGATTTCATCACCACAAAAGCCTTTAAAAATCTAGGATTTGTTATAAGATCATGTAAAATATTTGAAACCGCGAGGGCTCTAAAAACTGTTTACTTTTCATATGTTCGCAGTACTCTTGAGTATGCGTGCCCAATTTGGTCACCGTTTTATATAATTCACACTAGTCAAATAGAACGAATTCAAAAAATATTTGTAAACCATCTGAACTATCGCTTCCGCAAGCCTCCACTGTCATACCATCAAAGTTGCAATGAGTATACTTTACTTACCCTCGAAGAACGACGCAAAGTACTTGACATGTGCCTGTTGTACGATATAGTCAATGGACGCATCGATTGCCCAGATTTGCTTATCCAGGTGACATTTAATACACCAATCCGTCGCACACGTCACACCCCAATGTTGCATGTACCGCGTCATGCCACTAATTATGCACAAAATTGTGTACTTACACGAATTGCTCGAACCCATAATATTGCTTTCAGAGATGTTGATATATTTTCCTGCTCTAAGAACTCATTCAAATCGCGAATTATAAGCGTCTTGAAAGACAAACAACTAAATTCAACACACTACTAATAAGTTCAATTACCTAAAATAATTTACAGTAGCATTAGTACCTGTTGTAGAATGAACAGCGACGTAGATATGTTGGCTTCTGGCAACCGGTAATAGCTATATATCGAAAATCAAGAATTAAAGTTCAATAAATAAATAATGTCAACACCGTGATATCTGTGTGACATCTGTTATCTTCAAACGTTGTGAAGCTAGTAGTTGGCTGTCTGCGTCGCTGTAAGCTTATATACGTAGTTTTACTTTTTTATTATTATTATTTTTGTGTCCGTTCACTATCCGAATTATACTTGTATAATAAATTAGGGAAACCTGTAATTAGCCTTACTTTGCATGTAAACAACTACTGCTTATAATAATTGTATCGCTGTTGGTTTCTAAATAAATAAATAAATAAATAAGGTTTGTATGTACAATCATGTATCTTCTCGAATTTCGACGAAATTCTGATTTCCCCGAGGCTTATGGAGTTCAAGCGAAGCGATTGCTTATAAGAACACTTCAAAGCTATATTATATTTAAATGGCATTGTTCATTATTAGATACAAATAAATATAAATACTATCTTTCATACAAGTTATATCCGATTTTGTAGACGTTCAAGGAATTTATTGGAAGGGGCTCGTGGCTAAGTAACAGCCACACAGATCGTTCGATCGATGGTAGGCTGAGATTTGCCGCGGTCGGTCTGTGGATGGGTAAACATCATTTCATACCGAGGCCCCTCCGTGCCACGATTAGCACGTTAAATCGTCGGTCCCAGTTTGTCAAATTAAGACCTATGACAGGTGTCACGGTCAGAGGCCTAAAAGTCTGACAACCAGTTACCAGATAGGAGCATAGGTCAAATATAGGGTAGTGCCGGTAAAACAAAAATAGCAGAACTCCAAGTTACACAAAGCAAAATAATAAAAATGCAATTCTATTATACATACTTAATACCAACTAATAAAATATGTATAAAAAACTAGAATAATTAACATTAAACAATTATAATTATATTTACAACACATGTATTTTAATCCGTAAGGCTCTCAAAAAAAATATCCAGACTAATATATCGTTCACTAAAATAAACTAATAAAAAATCTTTACACCTAAACCTAGATAGGCAGTCACTCCATGTAAAATATTGGTATTAAGCTGCATCCGGTTTGACTTGACGCCGAGGATATGCAGATTGATAACAAATAACTTAAAAAACAAGCAAATAACTTTTACGTACGATTACACCGAGATTAAGAATTGGTCCCATAAATACTAGCAGAAGTTCGATTGCATTTACTTCTTGTTAAATAAACTAAATTGAAATCACAAATCATTTATAACATAGTAATATCTTAGGTTTTCGCGATCACTATACATTATAATAAAACAACTTTTAACCGGATTAATTGCGTGTATTATTGGTTTGTTTTGCCTGACGTTTCCAGTCCTCCTGCGACCACGAACGCTGCAAAGTGTTCGAAACGTCAGGAAAATCAAACCAATAATAGACGCGATTAATTCGGTTAAAAGTTGTTTTATTATAATATAAAACATATTTAACACGCACAAAATATTCGAAAATGCTAATGATGATGGCGTAGTCTCAGATATCGTAGCAGACGTAGCGATATCATCGCGTCGGCTACGTCGTAGCAACCAGGTAGTCCATTTGTGACTATTGTTGTAATAGTATATTATGTACAAGACAAAAGCGGCAATTCAATGTACTGAAAATACATTGACTTAAGATTTTAATTTAGGTAGCGTAATGAATTGTAACTTTTATAAGAACTCAAAAGCCTAAAGTCAGAAGTTAAACTATCGTAGTCCACGACTTTCCAAAGTCTGTGTGAATAGCTATTGAATTTAAAATTCTTGAAGAAAGAACAGTCGATAGCTTTCAAAACAAACTGTCATAGGCATAATGTATTATAAAGGTTTCTTATTAATATCGTGTTTCTGATTTTCTAACTCATTTTTCAAATACATTAAATTTCTATCGCCAGTCTGACATGCTTTAACGATTGTAAATTGATTATAAATCAATTTACATGACTTCCTACAAAGTACCGTCGAAGGAAATGTCCCCAATATTGGAACCATAAGTGTCATAAATCACCAAGGACTCGCTGGGATGTCATAAATTACATTAAACTGAACGTTAGAGGCATTTATTGCCATTTTCTGTAAAAAAGTAAAGGGGTGTGAAGTGAAGTGTGTAAAGGGTACGTCCCTTTCAATTACTTGATATCAGAATTTTGGATGCCTCTTCCGGGTAAAGATATTATATGAAAATTTGCCAATCGTCACTGTGCCAGCAAATTGAGTTGATATGTGGGGTTACTCTTGAAATTAATACCAATCCCAATCCAATTCCAATATTAAATAGACGCCATAAAACAATGCGTAACATGCAAATACATTTACCTACATTAGAGTTGCCTAATTTTAAAGCATGTTGCATTAATAGTATCCCAATTTTATAAAATTTTTTTAGACATTTTGGCATTTAAACGATTTTGTACGAACTGACATATTTCGTATGTAAGCCAACTCGTAATATTAAAAAAATATGTTTTGTATATAAATGTTTTAATTGTGGCCGGGATTTTCAGTAAGATCATTCTGATGTCGTTGTTTTAATTTGAAAAGAAAACAAAAGCTGGTGTGGCTGTGACTAATGAACGTCGATGTCGGCACTACGCACGCCTGACATTCCCTCGTGACGACCTACTTTATCGCCTGCACTCGACGCAAAATTTTATTTATTACCCCGTAACTGAAGTGAAGTGAACTGAAACTGAACCGTATTATGAGTTTTGGTAAGTCATTTAATATAAAAACAGAGTAAGTATATATTAAATGGAAAAAGAATACGGTCGCGAACAGGATTCGAACCTGCGCCTCCCGGATAAATACTCCAGGCGCTCTGACCACTAAGCCGTCTCGACCTCTGCTCACCATTATATCTCAAAGTCATTACTATCTATTCTGTCACCTGTATAAGGACTGAATAGATAGCAATGACGTCGCCAAAAGACGTGTTAAATAATGGATGAAGAATTCGCGGTGGTGAGTAGAGGTCGAGATGGCTTAGTGGTCAGAGCGCCTGGAGTATTTATCCGGGAGGCGCAGGTTCGGATCCTGTTCACGACCGTATTCTTTTTCCATTTAATATAATAACTTTAGAGTTCGCTAAGCATGCGTTAATGGTTTTCAAAGATTTAGCTTTAATAAGTATATATTTCTGGTAACTGATCTGATATTTTATTATATTATTATTTAATCGATATTTCTTACATGATTATTAATACTGACATGATGCATTACCTAATTTACCATTGTTTGGGCCATTAATTACATATAAAAATTAATTCCGATAGCAGCCGCAAGTAATTTTAATGAATTATAAAAAAAGTCGAAGAGTAACATTTTAAAGCCGAAGAATAATTCATAATTTTATCAAACAATTGAAATTTTTAATTGGAAATAATGACGGTTTTATCTCCTTTCCGAGCAATTTGTCGAGCAGTCGGTATACTGTCTTTTGTCTGTCTTTAATGGGCTTCAGCAAAACTCACGCTAATAAGGTTTCGTATCACGAACACTATCATAGTTTGTCTTGCTTTTTACAATTTGTTCTTTAAGTATAGAGTATGCACTTCAATCATATTTGACGGTAGTATTTTTCATATTTCTCATCTGCTTTTCTTCCAGTACTTTTTCAACCAGTGAAGGTTAGCCAATAGATTAGACGAATTATGTTTATCATTTTTAAAATAGAAAAGGAATTAAGTATTTATATGATAAGGGCCATATTTATTTCATATCTATGTTGAAAATATCAACTGATTACCTATGTATCTAAAAGTACAATACTGTAAGAGACAAACGGCATAGGCTCAATAATACCATCCTTTTACCATGAGAATACGGAACCCTAAAAAAGAACATTGGGAACAAGTCCTTCAACGAATCCAACACTAAAGTGAACGATTTTTTCCTGTCGCCTGCAGAAATAGACTGTTTTTCTCGTTTTGGCAACGTGCCTTTCTGTCACTCCAAAATAGGGCACTTTTAAGCAAAATACTTCATGACTGGAAATAGATTCTAATGGTTTTATATAGCTTAGCCCTAGAACCTAGGCTCTATACATGAAAATAAGAGAAAGTTATATTATATGAGCAAGTTATACATACTTCAGCTAGGGTGTTCTGTGTCTGTACCGTGAATGCAGTAGCTAAGCAGGAACCTGATTCAATGAACGTCCTGATTGGCTAGTCAAAGGAAAACGTGAACTTGTTGTAAAGTGCTCCAGGCAGCTCCCAGTCACGTGACTTTGGGAAATCTGACAAACTTTACGAGAGCGTTTGAAATTTGTTGGTTATGCCCTAAAAAAAAGAGTTACCTAGACTGTATATTCGAATGTCGAAAAGATAAAATGATGAAAAATATATTTTTAGTATGGCTTACCACATGCTGACGTAATATGAAGAAATAAATATTTCACTGCTTTAAACGGCTGTCTTAAAATCGAAGCACAAACATTATACGCTACGTGTGGAGACGACGGCGCCCGCCGCTGCCGGTGGTTCCAACAGCCAGAACAAATTTACTAACCGAATCGGACCCGAGCATTTCGGTCTATTAACAAACTGCACGATAAGATTGATGTACTCGCATGTAGCATAAGTTCATTCACTAGGAACTTACTATTTATACTGTGTTACAATATAGAATCTTAATAATAGATATTATTTTTAAAGATAGGTAAATTAACAAGTATTGTTTAAATCTTTAGTTTATAAACTATGTATATTTCTTGCCTATCGCATTAGGGACATCCCTGTTAAGGTAGTTTTAAGTTGATAAATAAATAAATAAATTATTTTACCAAATCAACGTACAGTTAGCTTACTCAGACGCATCGGCGGCAGCACATGATTTACAATGAAACAAGTCACGTACTTCATGAAGATGTAGTTGTTTTGCTATGGCTAGGTACTCATGTGCTTAATTCTTTGTCAGTGTGTGCTACTAGTAAATTTATTGTACATATGAAACAAGTTAATATAAAAATATAACAAATTAAGTTAATATTTTCTGTTATGTATGGGGTGTGTTCCTATAACAAAATAAAAAATTTGGAAACAATAAAATTTTAGAGCATGTAACGTACTTGATTTTTCTTTTACATAAAAAAGGTTCCAAATGTAAGTATAAAATTCCAGCAGTAGAGCTACAAACAAAAAAAAAGTTGTTCTCATAAATGCATTTCCATGGGTTGGTTATCCATTTAGATTTCTACGGATTTGTGTGTAGTTTCCGAACTAAACGCAGCTGAAATCGTGCAATTAAAAAATAAGTATAAGCCAATATCGGGTTTTATAGTAAACCAAAATAGAAACACCATAATGAAGAGAAGCGTGAATTATCTTACGCTGATATTGAAATTATATTATGAAAAGACAAAGAGAAACAAGAGTAAAACAATATAGGATTTATTTTCGTATATCTTTATTGTATCACCTGTCTAACCACATGGTTTTGCTTAAAAACCTTTGATGGTTAATGTAGCGAAAAAACAATAAAACCGATTTAAGCCAATCACGTTTAAATGGGTACAAAAAGCACCAAAACGAAATGAAAGGTCAACTGTTAATACAAAGGCTGCAAATGAAAGTGGTTCTACTTAGTCGAGTACCAACCTCGGGGGTCCTCTGTCGTAATTGTGATGATTGGAAATTGGGAGCCTACGGTTACAATCTCCTTTGATTTTACTGTATTTTGCATTTGAACGTTTTCAGAGTGTTAGAATTGAAATCCGATTGATTATGTACATGTTTAATGATAGAGTTCATTTGTATTGATAACATTAAAATGTTAACTGAAGCAAATTTTTATAAACACAAAAAATAAGAAAAAGAGAAAATTAATCTATTCTATTTACAGATTTATTAAAAATCAACCTCTAGTGCTCTTTATTTTCTATTCAAAAATACCTAGCAAACGTGGTTATGTAACTTTATGACATTGTAATACGTAATACACTTATATCAACATTATTAACCCGTCCCCATCCATCTCGGTCCACATTCTGCCTTCCAGTTGATATTTTAATAAGTGAAGCATTCATTTAGTGAGGCCTCTTCATGGTTCCGCATATACAAGCTGTGGTTTTGAACAGTGGCCATATTGTAGGAGCATATACAGCAACAAGTTATATGTTGTATAAAAATAATTAAAACAATAATAGCCAAGAGGTCAACGTCCTATTCGTCTCGGTAACAGCTAACGCTTCTCTGTGAAATTTTCGTATATGACCTTTGTCGGCGCGCCGTGCCGTCCTTGTGCCTACTGCGCGCGACGCGGCGATGGCTATGACATGACGTATACGCAAAAAACAGTAAAACTGCGAAATTAATTCGATTTTCAAAAGTATACTTTTTTTAATTGTTTTGTAATCAATTACACCAATAGATCCACCTCCTTAAATTTGGCCACTGTCTAGAACCACAGCCTGTATTATGATAATTATAAAAGCTCTGTACTGAATATGGGTGAGTGACGAGATAAAAGACTGTATGAAATTGTGTGATATTCAAGCTGTTAATTGAAATGCTATAGAAATATTAATTGCAAGTGAAGCACGGATCTGAATAAAATACGGATGTAACCTTGCCTTGTCATAAGCGAAGCATAGATAAGCTGAGTGTGTGTGTGTGCGTAACACGCAATGTACTGGCGCCAAGTGGATGAGTTTTAATTATTTGTATGCGTTTAGCTCATGTCGTCAAGCGAAATTGGATGACTAGGCATGCTTCTCACATGTCGTACGGAACGCTACGTCCGTATTTTTTTAAGGTCCGTGATGTGAAGTTGTAAGAGATCGTGGCATGCATAGTTAAATATTATGTAAATGAGTCGTTGAACTTGGCAGC
Source organism: Xylocampa areola (assembly GCA_935421205.1). Taxonomy (NCBI): domain Eukaryota; kingdom Metazoa; phylum Arthropoda; class Insecta; order Lepidoptera; family Noctuidae; genus Xylocampa; species Xylocampa areola. The sequence goes on along the minus strand of OW285217.1, from coordinate 5,601,251 downwards.
AGTTCACGTTGCTAGTTGAAATGTATCGTTAAACCTAATTATAACTCAGTAGATTATTTCATATGCTAACCACACAATAAGAAAAAGATCTGCTAACCTGATTTATTTTACTTAAATGAAATGATTCATTCATACCTATACCTCACTCAGTGACCATAGCGTAATGGTCACGTTCAACATTTACATATCGTTGTATACACCAGCAGATTTGAATTTTATTAGTACCATGTAATGGGGCCGTGTTATCTGTTACTATAGCTATAGCTTTTATTGTATAAAGGATGGAAATTGTGATTTTTTCGCAGAAATCATTTATTATCAAATCAAATCAATTCAAAATTTGTTTATTCAAATTAGGCAATAAAATTGCGCTTTTTGAACGTCAAACATAAAGACAGCCCCCAAAAAAGCCCACTCTTTATAGCTTCCTAGTGTTTTAGCTGGAAAGAAGAAGCGACGCAACATCCAGAAACACGTCTGTTTTTTTTTTTTTTTTTTTTGGTAGTGGCATCTCGCAGGTCAACCTAGGAGGTTGTCGGCTGCTTAACCGGACTTTCCTGTGGATGCCCTAATAATAAATTATTATTAAGGCCTCCAGCCAGGGGCATACGAACTAAATTAAATCTAAAGCGACCACGCTAAGGGCACCCCCTGCGGGGTACGAGCCTCGGCTTAGGGAGCGCTTGAGGGAGGACAGCAAGGGACTGGCTGGATCGAACAAGAATTATTATTATTAGGGGAATTTAAAGCTACAGGCTCAGCGGCTACGCGGGCTGGCACGAGCAAGGGTCGGGGAGGTGATGCATTAGGTGCATTACGGGGACGTCGCGACGGGCCTCGGCGGCGAGGCCTAAATGACGGCGGTCTGTGTTTGTGTACTGTGCTGGTGGCCCTACGGCTCTCTTGGAGCAGGGTTATAGCGTCATCGGGGTACAATAGTGAATGCCTAGGACGGCGAATTCTACTTATCTGGGAGGGGGTGTATCGGGCGGCAGCCGCGATAAGAGAGTTGGGGTGCTTTTCAGCAGACTCGAAATAACGCTTGCAAATGCGTTTTATAAACTGTTGGATAGTGGGAATTTTAAGGTCGAGATGGAGGTTTTCGTTTCTAACGTAGAAGGGGGCTCCCGTGACCTTACGTAAGGCACGGTTTTGGAGGGTCTGCATCTTATGGAGGCGGTAAGATTTCGCGTGTGGGAACACTACGCAGGCGTAGGTCATGATGGGGCGTATGCACGTGGTGTAAATGCGCAGTTTGCACTTAAGGGACAATCTGCTGCGTGCGTTCATAATAAAGTGAAGCCTACCCAGAGCGAAGGCGGCGCGCGAGCGCACCGTCCTTATGTGCTCACCGAAGGTCAAGTGTCTATCTAGGATGACTCCTAAGTACTTGGCTTGCTTCTCCCAAGGGATCGGCTTGCCGAACATGGTTATCGGTTTGGGGTCGGGGGGTCTGATCCTACGCTTTTTCGCGAAGAGTACGGCTTGACTCTTATCGGGGTTGACTTCTATTCTCCATTTCCTGAACCAAGCGCCTAGTACGTTGGCGGAAGTTTGGAGAGTGCTAGCTATACGGTCGCGTACGATACCGGAGTAGAAAATGGCAGTGTCGTCTGCGAAGAGAGCTAACTTTGCCTGTCTATTTTTGGGGATGTCGCTAGTGAAGAGCGTGAACAGGAGGGGCGAGAGCACGGAGCCCTGGGGGACACCGGCGAGGATAGAGTGGGGGGCGGATAGTGCGCCCTCTATGCGATAGCGGAAAGTGCGATTCGAGAGAAAGTCCCGTAGGATGAGCACGAGACGGTCGGGCACGCCGAGTTGGTACAGCTTGTATAATAAGCCGTTGTGCCAGACTTTGTCGAAAGCCTTCGCTATGTCGAAAAAGAGCGCGCCTGTCATCGTGCCGCGCTGAAAACCGGCGCTTATGTGCTCGACGATGCGGTGGACCTGTTGTACGCACGAGTGTTGGGTACGAAAACCGAACTGTTCGTTGGGGATGAGGCTCTTCGCATCGGCAAAGTCCTTGAGTCGCTTATAAATAAGTTTCTCGTAGATTTTACAGAGTACGTTGAGGAGGCTGATCGGTCGGTAGCTGGTGGGTTCGTTCGCGGGTTTACCCGGCTTAGGGATACCTATGACGGTGGCTTCTTTCCACGATTGAGGGAAGACGTTGTGACTCATGGCGCCATTGAAGATGGCGGTCATGAGTATTATGAAAGGGGCGGGGAGAAGTTTCATGACTTTATTAGTGATGCCGTCTATGCCGGGGGCTTTGCGGGGTTTGAGATTTTTAATGACCTCTTGCACCTCGTCGGGAGTGACGGGGGGCAGGGGGTCGTCGGGGTCTTCGAACGGCGGGAGTGAGGCTCTGCGTTCTACTTCTGCGTCTACCTTGAGGAGGTGCGCTCGGTCAACCGGTTGGGTGCTAGGAGTGCATTGCGCTTCTAGACTGTCGGCCAGGCACTCGGCCTTTTCGATGTCGTCGAAGGCTATGCTCTTATCGGGGCGGATGAGAGGGGGCATGGAGGCCACTCCATCGGATTGGAGTCTCCTTTGAAGCTGCCAGAATGCTTGGTGAGTGGGCTCTAAGTCGCTCAGCGTCTTATCCCAGTGCGCGTTACGCTGCTCATCGATGCGTTTCTTTACAGCACGCTGTAAATAGCGCATGTGAGCTTTGTTCGCGTCGCAGGGAAACGTACGTAACGCATCCGTACGTGTAGGCACGTACGGATGCGTTTTTTTCCGTTACCAGTTCGCGTACGTCCGCCGGTAGTTTCCAGTGATGGTTGTCCATCAATGGAACTTCCCGTGAACAACTGTTCAAAACGGATTGTACGTGACCGGTGAACGTAGTCGGTAGTCGCGGGGGCGGGGGAGGGGGCGGGGGGCGCTACAGGTTTTTTGGCCTTGCTGGCCGGGGCGGAAGTTTTCCCCTTCTTCCTCTTGCCTCCTTTGCCGACCTGGATGTAGTCGTCTTCGGAGGAGGAGGAGGAGGGAGAGGACGAGCTAGTCTCGGAGTCGGAGGCAGTGGCATCCGAGAGACAGGGAGAGGGGTTGACGCACACGTCCATGTCTTCCGAGACAGTGACGGCGGTCGTAGGAGGCGCGATGGCCGAAGTAGAGGGAGCCTCTACGAGAGGGTCGATGGTGGGCAAGGATACGAGGCATGGTATACCTATTTCAGCGGGCGGCGGAGAGAGAGGGCTATCTACGCAATTTATTGCGGGGTTGACATGCTGCAGGTCGGCTATTTGGGTACCGTACCGACGTTGAATGTCGGGGTCCCTGACTATGATTTTAACGAACGCGAGAAGCGCGTTCATATTAAAAAGAAATTAATTACCTATTTTATAATATTTGCCTAACAGGCCTAACTCCCCGGGAGGATAGCCCGGGGATGCGTAACCCTCCCCGCCGGGTATAGGCAGGGAGGTGAGTGACCTAATGGTGAGCCCTAAGCTTGCTTTTTACCCGTCGCCAGTCTTAATGTGCGTACGGGGCCCTGAACCAGTCTAGTGCGAAGGGTGTAGACACACCCGACCGACACTAGGTGTGTTGCTGTAAGGGAAACCAGAGCTAGAGTCGACTAGGAGATCCCCCAAGGCCGGTTGTTCTAGCTCCCGTCCGATTTGTAGCTTAACCCTGAAGGGGCTTCAGCTGGGTGTATCGGGTCCACACCCTCTCGGTTTCGTTGACACCGTGAGGTTTCCACCGAGAACCACGAAACTGTGGATTTTCCCAGAAGGGGAATTTACACAACACACGTTTTGACTGTACTTTGAAAAAGACAGATATCAGCCGCCGCCTCGAAAGAGGCAACTTTTGAGTTGTAGTGGCGTAGCTAGCGAGCAGCTACGGAGAATGCTACGGCAGAGCGTAGCGACAACGATCACTGACACAACACGAGCGAGTTACGCAGAGTAACACGTCCGTGCGCGGCGAGCGTTGAAGTGGTAATGAACACGTCTGTTTTTTTTTTTTTTTTTTGTTTTTTTGATAGTGGCATCTCGCAGGTCAACCTAGGAGGTTGTCGGCTGCTTAACCGGGCTTTCCTGTGGATGCCCTAATAATAAACTATTATTAAGGCCTCCAGCCAGGGGCTTACGAATTAAACTAAATCTAAAGCGACCACGCTAAGGGCACCCCCTGCGGGGTACGAGCCTCGGCTTAGGGCGTCGCTTGAGGGAGGACAGCAAGGGACTGGCTGGATCGAACAAGAATTATTATTATCAGGGGAATTTAAAGCTACAGGCTCAGCGGCTACGCGGGCTGGCACGAGCAAGGGTCGGGGAGGTGATGCATTAGGTGCATTACGGGGACGTCGCGACGGGCCTCGGCGGCGAGGCCTAAATGACGGCGGTCTGTGTTTGTGTACTGTGCTGGTGGCCCTACGGCTCTCTTGGAGCAGGGTTATAGCGTCATCGGGGTACAAAAGTGAATGCCTAGGACGGCGAATTCTACTTATCTGGGAGGGGGTGTATCGGGCGGCAGCCGCGATAAGAGGGTTGGGGTGCTTTTCAGCAGACTCGAAATAACGCTTGCAAATGCGTTTTATAAACTGTTGGATAGTGGGAATCTTGAGGTCGAGATGGAGGTTTTCGTTTCTAACGTAGAGGGGGGCTCCCGTGACCTTACGTAAGGCACGGTTTTGGAGGGTCTGCATCTTATGGAGGCGGTACGATTTCGCGTGTGGGAACACTACGCAGGCGTAGGTCATGATGGGGCGTATGCACGTGGTGTAAATGCGCAGTTTGCACTTAAGGGACAATCTGCTGCGTGCGTTCATGATGAAGTGAAGCCTACCCAGAGCGAAGGCGGCGCGCGAGCGCACCGTCCTTATGTGCTCACCGAAGGTCAAGTGTCTATCTAGGATGACTCCTAAGTACTTGGCTTGCTTCTCCCAAGGGATCGGCTTGCCGAACATGGTTATCGGTTTGGGGTCGGGGGGTCTGATCCTACGCTTTTTCGCGAAGAGTACGGCTTGACTCTTATCGGGGTTAACTTCTATTCTCCATTTCCTGAACCAAGCGCCTAGTACGTTGGCGGAAGTTTGGAGAGTGCTAGCTATACGGTCGCGCACGATACCGGAGTAGAAAATGGCAGTGTCGTCTGCGAAGAGAGCTAACTTTGCCTGTCTATTTTTGGGGATGTCGCTAGTGAAGAGCGTGAACAGGAGGGGCGAGAGCACGGAGCCCTGGGGGACACCGGCGCGGATAGAGTGGGGGGCGGATAGTGCGCCCTCTATGCGATAGCGGAAAGTGCGATTCGAGAGAAAGTCCCGTAGGATGAGCACGAGACGGTCGGGCACGCCGAGTTGGTACAGCTTGTATAATAAGCCGTTGTGCCAGACTTTGTCGAAAGCCTTCGCTATGTCGAAAAAGAGCGCGCCTGTCATCGTGCCGCGCTGAAAACCGGCGCTTATGTGCTCGACGATGCGGTGGACCTGTTGTACGCACGAGTGTTGGGTACGAAAACCGAACTGTTCGTTGGGGATGAGGCTCTTCGCATCGGCAAAGTCCTTGAGTCGCTTATAAATAAGCTTCTCGTAGATTTTACAGAGTACGTTGAGGAGGCTGATCGGTCGGTAGCTGGTGGGTTCGTTCGCGGGTTTTCCCGGCTTAGGGATACCTATGACGGTGGCTTCTTTCCACGATTGAGGGAAGACGTTGTGACTCATGGCGCCATTGAAGATGGCGGTCATGAGTATAATGAAAGGGGCGGGGAGAAGTTTTATTACTTTGTTAGTGATGCCGTCTATGCCGGGGGCTTTGCGGGGTTTGAGATTTTTAATGACCTCTTGCACCTCGTCGGGAGTGACGGGGGGCAGGGGGTCGTCGGGGTCTTCGAACGGCGGGAGTGAGGCTCTGCGTTCTACTTCTGCGTCTACCTTGAGGAGGTGCGCTCGGTCGACCGGTTGGGTGCTAGGAGTGCATTGCGCTTCTAGACTGTCGGCCAGGCACTCGGCCTTTTCGATGTCGTCGAAGGCTATGCTCTTATCGGGGCGGATGAGAGGGGGCATGGTGGCCACTCCATCGGATTGGAGTCTCCTTTGAAGCTGCCAGAATGCTTGGTGAGTGGGCTCTAAGTCGCTCAGCGTCTTATCCCAGTGCGCGTTACGCTGCTCATCGATGCGTTTCTTTACAGCACGCTGCAAATAGCGCATGTGAGCTTTGTTCGCGTCACAGGGAAACGCGCTGTAGGCACGTACGGATGCGTTCTTTTCCGTTACCAATTCGCGTACGTCCGCCGGTAGTTTCCAGTGATGGTTGTCCATCAATGGAACTTCCCGTGAACAACTGTTCAAAACGGATTGTACGTGACCGGTGAACGAATCGATCGCATTCGTAGTGTCAGTGACCGAGGCGATGACGTCGGGAATAGAGTCTAACTGAGGGGAGCTGGTCGATTGTAGGCTTTCGCTTACTTTCTTCCAGTCCGTGATCGTTTGGGTGGGAGGGGGTCGGGAGGGATCAGAGGGCCCCGAGCGAGGTGCCAGTGCCATGATCACGGGACGATGGTCGGAGTTGAGCTCGTGTAGCGTCTCTATAGACTGTAAACGAAGGTTTACGTTCTTTAGAAGCGCCACATCGAGAATATCGGGAAGGTGCGCGGTGTTGTGCGGATAGTGGGTGGGATGCATCGGAGCAATAATGTCGAAGTTGAGAGTGGCACACAGGCCGAACAGTTGCCTGCCTCTCGCGGTCGTCGTATTACTGTTCCAAGCGGGATGTTTGGCATTGAGATCGCCCGCTATGATAACGGAGTCACTCAAGCCGAGGAGGGCAGTAAGGTCGTGGGATAGGATTTCGCGTTTTTCCCCCACATCGGTGGCGGCGGGAGGGATGTAGGAAGAGACGATAGTGATGGGTTGGCGACCGGTCATGGCTAGCCGACAGATCGATACCTCGAAAAGTGAGAGAGGAGGTGGGTCTAACGGGATGCAGTGGAGCGTTTTGCGGTAATAAATAAGGGTGCCGCCCATGTGACATCTAGTTCTATCGTTCCTAACTATACGGTAGTTGGCGATATTCGGGTCCCGACGGTGAGGTTTTAAGAACGTTTCCTGTACGAGGAGAACGTCTAATTGGTGGTCACGGAGGAACGTGGTTATTTCGTCGCGTTGTTTGGTGATGCCGTTAGCGTTGAAGAAACCTATTTTTAGGGAGCGCGGTTTGGTTCTACATAGGTTCCTATTATCCATTAAAGATTTTATATTTTATTTGTTGTGAGCTAGATTGCGCAGGGCTTGCGTAATCTTGGGAAAGGTGTTGTACACCATGAGTAGCTTCATAGGGTCGCCTTTGCAGGCGATGATGTCCCTGGCCATAGCGTGAGCGTTATCCGAAGAGAATACGCTGAATGTGCTGAGGATGACGACCGCGGGGTCAAACGCGAGGTCGTCGTTTACGACCGGTAGAGAGGCGGCGGCGTTAGCCGGTACGGACGCGTTAGTCGGAGGCGATAGAGAGGGGGGCGCAGCTATGGGCGAGGCCATTAGGGCTGCGATCGTGGGCGTAGAGGTGGTTTTGAGAGCTGGGAAAGCTCGTTGTTGCTGGAGGTTGTTGAGGGGAGCCCACGGACTGGGTCTCTGAGGGCTGAGGCGGGCGGGGAGTTGAGAAGAGGGGATCGCCACCGAAGGGCTTTCCCTTTGTTGACGGGCGTTGGCCCGCTTCACGAGCTTGGGCGAGGTTGATTTCGGTGCCTTAGGGCAGCCGCGATAGTTTGCGGGGTGACCGGCTTCGCCGCAGAGCACACAACTGGGAGGGTCGGTGCAGAGTGCGCGATCTTTGGGTCGGGGACAGTCTACGGTGCCGTGGTCACCTAGACACTTGACGCATCTAGGTGTGGCGAAACAGTTGGTCTGAGCGTGACCGTATAATTGGCAACGGTGACATTGCCCTATTACGCCTGTTTTATAAGGCTTCTCTATAATGATGCCGGAAAGGCTACAGATCGCTTTGACCTGGAAGATAGGGTGGTGTCCTTCGGTAGGATCGCATACGACTAGCACCATGTCGTAGGCGGCCCCACCTCTGGGTCGGTGCATCCGGTGCACCTGGGATACTGGGACTCTCTGCGACTGAAGGTCGCTGAGGATGTCCTCTGTTGGGATTTCTTTCGGGATGCGTCTTATGACGACCCTGGTAGATTTCTCCTCGGGGAGAGAGTACGTGTGAAACGACACGTCCCTGGCCTTAAGGGCCTTGGTGAGTTCCCTATAATCGGTTGTGGAGGGGACTTTGACTTTAATGCCTTGCTGAGTAGCACAGGCACTGGTGTAGTTGATCCTGCGATCAACACACATCTTTGAGATGGCAGTCCATTTGGACTTGTCATGAATGTAGAGCGGGGGAGGGGATTTAAGCTTCTTAGAGCTCGAAGTGGCGCCGGAGGGGCTGAGGGGGGGGTTGGTCTGAGAGGGGGCGGGGGAGAGGGGTGCGATAGTCGCGGGGGAGGGGGGGGCGGGGGTGGCGGTAGTCGCGGGGGCGGGGGAGGGGGCGGGGGAGGCGGCGGGGGGCGCTACAGGTTTTTTGGCCTTGCTGGCCGGGGCGGAAGTTTTCCCCTTCTTCCTCTTGCCTCCTTTGCCGACCTGGATGTAGTCGTCTTCGGAGGAGGAGGAGGAGGGAGAGGACGAGCTAGTCTCGGAGTCGGAGGCAGTGGCGTCCGAGAGACAGGGAGAGGGGTTGACGCACACGTCCATGTCTTCCGAGACAGTGACGGCGGTCGTAGGAGGCGCGATGGCCGAAGTAGAGGGAGCCTCTACGAGAGGGTCGATGATGGGCAAGGATGCGAGGCATGGTATACCTATTTTAGCGGGCGGCGGAGAGAGAGGGCTATCTGCGCAATTTATTGCGGGGTTGACATGCTGCAGGTCGGCTATTTGGGTACCGTACCGACGTTGAATGTCGGGGTCCCTGACTATGATTTTAACGAACGCGAGAAGCGCGTCCATATTAAAAAGAAATTAATTTAACTATATCACTATAACTCTAATTTTCGCCTAACAGGCCTAACTCCCCGGGAGGATAGCCCGGGGATGCGTAACCCTCCCCGCCGGGTATAGGCAGGGAGGTGAGTGACCTAATGGTGAGCCCTAAGCTTGCTTTTTACCCGTCGCCAGTCTTAATGTGCGTACGGGGCCCTGAACCAGTCTAGTGCGAAGGGTGTAGACACACCCGACCGACACTAGGTGTGTTGCTGTAAGGGAAACCAGAGCTAGAGTCGACTAGGAGATCCCCCAAGGCCGGTTGTTCTAGCTCCCGTCCGATTTGTAGCTTAACCCTGAAGGGGCTTCAGCTGGGTGTATCGGGTCCACACCCTCTCGGTTTCGTTGACACCGTGAGGTTTCCACCGAGAACCACGAAACTGTGGATTTTCCCAGAAGGGGAATTTACACAACACACGTTTTGACTGTACTTTGAAAAAGACAGATATCAGCCGCCGCCTCGAAAGAGGCAACTTTTGAATTGTAGTGGCGTAGCTAGCGAGCAGCTACGGAGAATGCTACGGCAGAGCGTAGCGACAACGATCACTGACACAACACGAGCGAATTACGCGGAGTAACACGTCCGTGCGCGGCGAGCGTTGATGCGAGAATCTGAACACGTCTGTCTGTATCATAATTATTTATAGATTCTATACAAATCAAAATTGAATTTATAAAATATGTTTTAACTAATGAGATATAATGTCTATGGCACATGTTAGCTAGCATGCGCCTATGTACGAACGCAAAGAAACAAAGTTTATTACAGGCCACCGTATATCAAAAGGCCTATTTTGGTCTGATCTGAATTGAATGTTGTATTATAATAGAAAGTTTTCTCAATGTGACGTCACATCGGTTTTGTGATCTAGATGAGATGCACTCCAATATATTGACGAACAGTCTGTATTGTTCGCAAATTGTTTACTGATTATTGGACATTGGAAATGTATGTTACGTCAAATGTGCCACGATAAGTAAATGTTGAGATTAGTTTAAATACAAAGCAACTTAGTCCGCGTGGATGTCGGAAACTAACACTCGGCCTGTGGAACCCTAATTCGGAATAACTTAGGCTAATTATAATATAATAGCTGTGCACCTCGGTTTCAACCCGTTAATTTGAGAAAAATACCTACTAAAATATATAAATAATATAATTTGATAACCATAAAAAAGGTTATAGTGAGTCAACCTTAAAAGATATACATTTGCTGTCGCGGACTTGTTTTTAGAAATTTTAAAGAGCTACAATCCGTCATACATATTTTTTGCGTAACTTTAACCGTTTACGCAGCGTTCGCAACGGAAGGATATTTTTCCCGTTTTTGCAACTTTGTTCATTGATGCTCCGTTCCTTTTGGTCGTAGCGTGATGTTATATAGCCTATAGCCTTCCTCGATAAATTGACTATTTAACACAAAAATATTTTTTCATATTGAACCCGTAGCTCCTGAGATTAGCGCGTTCAACCAAACAATTACCTTACCTTATCGTATGTAAAGCACGAGCAGGAAAATATTAAACTTCCTGCTAATTAATTGTCAGCTCCTGCTTTGCGGCGGCACGAGTTTTAATAACAGGGACCGGGAATCATACAGCAGCATTTATCTTATTTGTTTTACCTTTGCAGCAATTAACATAACATACCTAAGCACATCAAACGTTTACGTTTCCGTGGTACATAAATCTATGCATTATGCCTGATATGAAGGAAGAGCCTTAATGGTACTGTAGGTGAAACTATTAAAACCTTACTACCTTAAAAACTGCTCCATTTACTACGAACAAGTATTATAAAGGAAACTTTTAAAAACAGACTCACTATTTTACGTGTTTTGAAAACCCAGTTTGCGTAACGAGCACAAAAAGTTTTCCAAAATCAATAACTAAAAGTTTAGCCTCAATAAAACTTCATTCACTTTACAATACTCAGCACCTCGCTATAGATTAGCATAAATTTCGTGAAGGCGAGGAATAAAAAGCTAAAAGATGGAATTTTTTCCCTGCAGCTGTGTCACGCTGGCTAATTGAACGAGTTTGTACAAACAGGTTCTTGTAACAACGTTTAGCAGTATTGTTCTCTCGGCTGCATACTTACAGGGAAACGACTTTTTTGAAAAACTTGAAGTGAGTAAACACAATGCGACAGTGTTTTTATCTTTCATTAAGAGAACAATACGAGGGAAAATTAAGATGTAGTAACTTAACAGTTACGAGACTTTTCTTGCTTAAATGTAAAGTAAAAGTTAAAGCTCGTTTCAGTGCTAATTAATTTTATATGATAGAGGATTGATTTCTAGTTCAAAATAAAAACAATATGGCAAATAAATCAGTACTCAAAAATCTTAAATCTAGACATGGGCGTTATTGGTATCTATTTTCTTTTAACGGTTGCATACCCGACACGAAGTTTTCATATCGATATGAAAACCCATTTTTAGATATCGATATGGAGCACGATTTGCTCACCGTTACTGCAGTTATAGTTATCAGAAGCAAACGTTGAACGGTATTTGCTTCGTCTCATTTTCACAACTGGTAACGTCATCAGTTGGACAGAGAAGCGGTGAATATTTAACCACGGGATAGTTATGAATATGAGGAGTTTCATAGCTAGATAAATGGTTATAGTAGTTATATGGATAGTTACTGTTTCGTTTAACTCGATATGATTTGACCGTTATTGTAAAAACAATTTTCTGTGTGTGGCATATCGATACGATATGTTAAATGTGTATAACTGTTTTTAGTTACGTTATGATATATCGGACTCATTTAAATCTAGAATGAAATAATAAAATCTTAAATATACTCTTTAAAATACAGTTACTTTCTTCTTCTATTTCTTTTCGTGTCAATTACTCAATAATCTGTTACATTTCCTGAATACATTTGGAGCAATTAATGGCACACTGGACAGCCTTGACTGAAGCTCGCATTAGACTATTGAAAAGTTTTCTATTCTCATGAAATTCACGGAAGCTTTAAACAATAAGCTTCTGTAAATTCAGGCGCTCTCAATAAGGATGACAAAACGCACTTTAGGAAACGTAGGTAGGTATACGAGAGGTGTATGGGTTAATCTTTTCGGGTTAACGTGAGTACATAAAGCATTAACCCGTAAGAGAGAGAGAGCCCCAGCCATCGACCGTCGTCATAAACCACGTAGTCACGAAGGGGCTCTGAGTAAATTTCATGAATGTGATAAGTAATTAAATGTGCCGTATAACGTGCTCAATATTATGTATTTGTATAAGGTTATAAAAAATGCTTTTTATGTAATTCACAATAATAACAAAGACTTGTTTGTTTTCATAATAATAATAATAAGTTTTTTTTTTCTTTCATTATAATGGATCTTATTAGGACATATCCCATTGGCATTCTACATCAACAGCATTTCTAGACATAACTCGGTAAACTAAGAAATTTGAACTCCTTTGCAAAGATAATAAAGTGGATTTTCTACGAAGCAAATCTATGGACTCTGGACGGAACATATTCGGAGCTATCTCATGGCAGAGTGCGGGAAGATATGGTAATGAAACAGGATGCGTACACGGAATGTAGACGACCTGTGTCAGTTGTCACTGGTGCGTGTAACTACTGTTTCTAATTACTTGGTACTCTGATACCTTATTACATAAGTTTGTAGTGGTTTTAATTACGAAGCGTTTCATTATATTACAGTATGTTTAAGTTATGAGTTAATTTACTAATCAACTTTAGCTAGGTTAGTTTTTAACCTATAAAACATCATCTCTAAAATCTATTATATCGTGTTTTTGGGTATTGCACTGGTATGTGAGAGTAAGACAAAGGAAAAAAATCGAAGGTAATTCAATAAAATTTTCATTCTCTATTTACAAGCTAACGTTTTAATTTTGAGGAATATTGAAATATCAACCCATTTAAACCTTTTTGGTGTTAAAACATCTTTCTCAGTTTCAACCTAACTTTCAATTACAAGTTGTTTATTCCAACTTGAAGGAAAACAAACAAATATTGATTTAATGAAACGAGAAATTAGAATATGTATATATATATATATAAGTTAGAACTGCCTCGTTGATCTAGTGGTCGCAAGCGTGACGGCTGAGCAGAAGGTCTCGGGTTCGATTCTCGGGTCGGGCAAAGTGTTATTAAGTTTTTAGGAAATTCTCAGTAGCAGATCGGAGTTTGGAGTTGTGCCCGGTTGATGGCAATAGGCTAACCACCTATCACATGCGACTTAATAATAGCATTGGTGAAGTGTGGGTGTACAATTGTGTACACCTCTGCGTACCCCTTCGGAGAATACAGGCGTGATGCTATGCTATGTTATGAGATATTTTGCAATGCAATCTGTTATGCTGAACATTTCAATGTATACTAATACTGATGCAGGAAGAAAAACAGATCGTTTCAGATTTATGTAAGAAACTTTTACAGGACCGTAAATAATAACCAGTAACCTGTACAATAATTAAAATTAATTCAATGAATAAGAATAGACCATAGTTATATTTTGCCTATTGTAAAATAAAGTTTTACGATCCGATTTTCTTTATAAATATTAACACTGGAAGTATTTTTTTTATACTTTCATTTTCCACTGGCAGTTGATAAGTACCAGACACAGTAGTTAGCCTTCATCTTGTATGCTATCAAGATGGCGGGGAACAAAATAATGTTTACAAGCTCTCTTGCAAGGAACACTTATTAGTCAATGTATAATGTATTCCGTTGCCCAAAAGCTTCGGTCCGATTAGTACAGCAGCAATCTCGGCATCACAAATGATCTTGTGTGGGATGAGAAATCTCCTGCTTACATCTTTAAATGGAGCATGTAGTTTTAAACGGTGGACCTTTTATACCTTTGGCTTACGTAACATATGCGCTTGTGTAGGAAATTTGTATGCGTTATCTTATAGCTAAATTTAAATTGATAACCTCAAAATGCGTAGGCGTCATACCAAACTATCATAAAATACATACGGATCACAATTCAGAATATCTGTAATGTATGAAGTATTCAATTTATTATACACAACAACTATCTTAACAGAATTTATTTATTTATTTAAGGGTCTCCAACAAAGGATATACACAAAAATTCTTAAATTAACAATAATTGGGTAACAATTAAGTGTACTCCTTCAATTATAGGAGACCACAGCGTGCACTAAACAATAAAATTACAACTAAGTTAAGATGATTAACAAATTCAACAAATGTAAGCTAATATTAATAATGAGATGTGTCCGGTAAGATTTATGACACAATTATGAACAATCGTTCCTCCTATAATAAATTTAAATTTAGTCCTTGAATGTCTGAAAATCCTTGAATAAGCTATGCATCAAATTAAAGACACAACTAATCTATGCTAGAATAATATGTCCAGTCTTGTTTGCTATCGACAACGGCTATCGATAACGAAGTACATCTTAAGGTAAATTTCGTATTCAGTTTAATATTTTTATTTTACGTTTATCAATAGCATACGTTCACTTATTACAATATCACGAGTAGTATAAAATAACCATTGTAAAGCTGTATCAACACACGAGCTATAATACTCACGAATTTTATCGAAAATGTAATAATTTTTGAAAATAACGAGAATTTCAGAGCCGCATGCTTACAATACTTTCTCCGTAACCACGCCTTATATTAAATTGGGTTTGCAAATTAACGTCGAAGTTTACTTCGCACCCTCCTTTAAGGGATTTTAACGTTTATACTTAATCTTGAGAAGCGTATTATTTTACAAGACCCAGCTTTTTCTGTTTCAAAAAGATATACTTATCCGTCTACTTCAGTAAGTACTTACAAAGCCATTTGTTATGAGCTAACTTAGAGCATAATTAATTTGTTTTACATACATTAACACGTTAACAGTTTGGAGCAGTTGGTTCTCATTAGTTCCGAATATAGTGGGTCTGCTTACACACTAAAGGGTACGTCCTTTACTCTTTTATATCTAATTTATGATGTACTCGTATATATCTATACTAATATTACATATATAAAGCTGAAGAGTTTGTTTATTTGGTTGAACGCGCTAATCTCAGGAAGTAGATACTGCTTCGAATTAAAAAAAAAAAATTGTGTTGGATAGTCCATTTATCGAGGAAGGCTATAGGCTATATAACATTACGCCACGATCAACAGGACCGGAGCATCAATGAAAAATGTTACAACAACGGGAAAAAATATTCCTTTTGAGATTTTCCGTTGCGTACGCTGCATAAACGGCTAAAGTTACGTAAAAAATATGTATGACGGAATTGTTCCCTTAAAAATAAAAAATAAAAACCGCGCCGTCTATCTTTTAAGGTTGAGTGAGTATAACCATTTTTATAGTAATCAAATTTATTCTAAAATAATGCATCATTTACGAAGGTTATAAACATCATATTAATCCTTATGCAAATAAATACTTTATTCATCACAAGTATTTAATTTTAAACAAAATTCCTCTCGACATCATTTGATTTCAATGAATATCGTAGGAGATATCATAGTTTTAAAATAACTCCGCAACAAAATAATATTATATTATGTGCAAGGCACATGGTCATCAGGGGGAGGGCACTGGTGGAATATAGGTATTTTAGTAGGTTTTTTCCTCAAACGCGGGTGAAACCGCGGGGCACAGCTAGTGCGGTATTTAAGTGTGTTCAAGTTTATGAGACAGTAACACATCTATAAATTAATCATGTTGATCGTATACGTTTTATTGTGTTATTGTTCTAATTTAAATATTCTCTCTAGCGTTACTGGTTTAGTATCTATAACGACATTAAATAGTTTTTGTGAGTAATGCGATACATGTTTTGTAGTAAATAAATGAGTAAAGAAAAAAATTAACACATGCTTAGCGAACTCTAAAGTTATATTTTTTTGTGAAAAAGGTTTTCCTATAAAGGGACTGAATAGATGGCAATGACGTCACCAAAAGACGTATTAAAATGTGGAAGAAGAATTTGATTGATTTTTGGAAAAATATATATTGTAAATTCCTTATTTATGTAAATTCAACTTCTTTTTACAAGAAACCGTGCGTATAGTGCATTAAATATCAGCGTTGAAATATTAATAAACTTTTGTGCTGGCACCAACTTTTTCAATATGAAATGAGCCGCGTTATTTGAAGAATTTAATATAACTTGTATGGAAATTCGTTCGCACGTGAATTTGCTGTGCGGTATGTACAGAATTTTAGCCATTTCTATAATATGTCTCGAAGAAGTGGTGCCTGGCTGAGAATCTTATTTTTTGTGCACCTAAAGGGCACAAAAAATAAGCCACTAATTCTGGCCTTTCTAAAAATACATAGACCATCTGTGCTGACATAAAAAAAGAAAGAAATCGATAAATTGAAAAGAATCATTGGAGTTACACGTAGGTACATTAAATTTATTTTGCTACCTAAATGTCACGGATGTGAAATAAAATAATAATTTCGTCATACTTAATATTCGATCGTAATTTACCGATATAACTGAACAGTTACTTGCGTTACTCTTGAAATTAACACCAATTCTAACCCGAATTTTTTATTTATTTTTTTAAGAATTTTTTTCATTAAGAAATACGAACTGACATGTTTCCATGTCATTCGAGCTTAATCATTTTCAAGAGTAAGCTTACTGATCTCGCATCAATAATTACTTAGGAAAACAACAAAACAAAAAAAAAGGCCAAATAAAAACAATTTCTTCGCAAGCAACCCTAATTATGTAATTAGCGACCCTGCGACGCGATGTTAATTTAATATTAAATTATTAAATTATCATGTATCTAAGGTCTAAAATAATGTCCACTGAATACGAGTCTGATACGCTCTACTATGAAATGTTAATTATTAAAAAAGCCACGTTTGTCCTTAAACCCGCTTAGTTAAGTATTTATCAGCATACTCCTCCGTTATTTTTTCATGAGCTCTCAACCATACATTCCATGTTATAAGATGATCGGGATTACGGAGCGTCTCATAAAGTAATTACTTCCCAACTTTTGGGTCCATGATACATGGGCGTTGTGTTTTAGAAAAATAAAATAGAATAGAAAATTTTTATTTCAAGAACAACGCTAATAGGATTAGTCACATTTTCTTACATTTATGTTAGTACGTAAGATAAAATGAATACAAA
The DNA here is from genome assembly GCA_935421205.1 of Xylocampa areola. Classification (NCBI taxonomy): domain Eukaryota; kingdom Metazoa; phylum Arthropoda; class Insecta; order Lepidoptera; family Noctuidae; genus Xylocampa; species Xylocampa areola. The sequence continues at coordinate 5,584,121 of OW285217.1, read as the reverse complement.
TAATCACACATGTAACTGATAGCGATGAACAATATATGGGCAATCCACTCTATCAGTTTTAACAATTTATTTGACTTTTTTTTTTAATTAATGAAATTAGGTCTACCTTTGGCCACCAACTCGTCTGATGGTAACAATGTTGTGGCCAAGGATGGAGCACGTAGAATCTATTCACTCCAAGTAGAGTGGATGGTGACACTAAAGAAAGAATTGCATTTATAAGCACTATTTTATTTTTCAAAAAAAGGATAAACAAGTATCAAGTAATCTCTTCAGAGTATACTTAGATATTCATGAATGGCTTAGTTTTCTGGTAGTTATTTTACAAAGTTATATACCTAAGAAGTTGAAACATGCTAGCAAGATTTTTCAAATGACGTCATGAGATACTATCCAAATTCATTTGTTATAGGAGTTGTCATTAGTGGAACCCAGTTGTATTAATTTATGATTATATTAAGCAAAAGAGGTGGGAATGGGAAACAGGCGTGATTGTATGTACCTACTACAAGGCAAAGGCATCGGTATGGGCTGTAACAAATGTTGGGAATAAGTGTACACGTAATGACTTATTATGACTCGCCTGTAAGCTGAGCGCAGGTTTCATGTGCGCATACGCGCGGAGCGAGGCGCGCCCCCCACGCGCAGCAACGCCACGCGCTCGCCATGTATGTCATACATTGTGACACACAATTAGGGGAGTTAGGGCCAAGTTGTAGTTGAGGTAAATAGGTACTGAACAAAATAGCTTACCTTAGTTCCAAGGCTCGGAGCTGGGTTCCCTCTAGCCTGTCCAGGTTTAGCTCCACGACCTGCACTGGACTCTGGACCTGGTAACGAAAATATAGACTGTACAGACTGTGTAACTGTGACCTATAATAGCGCAAAGTATTTTTTTTTTCTTATCGGTCCACCAACTTGTTGAAAGTTTCGTAAAATATTTTTTACGTCATTACTATTTTAACTCATAACATTTTATGGAAACTTTGTACCCAATATTAACCTCGTAAAAGCTACGTATGAAACTAAAAATATACTTATTAAATGAATGTTTCAAACTTCACGCTTTCAAATAATTATGGTTTAAAAGCTTATCAAAATTCCTATACTTTCCATATTCATGTAGAGATGTGAAATAAACAGTCGCGTTCAAATAAATATCTTACTTTGAAATGTTTACTCAGAGAGATCTTATATTATGTAAATTCTGTTTCGAGACATTACTTTTGCAATTAGTTGTAGATGAAGCTTAAGTATTATTAGCAAGTATTATTATGTGTACGAAATTAGAGAGTTGAATGTACTATCTATTCTATTCTCGTCCGCCATACAGGTGTCGCTTATTCGAATGTCTTGTTCGAAGTTGTAACTTAAATATAGCAACAACGGAGCCTACGTCACTAGACAGCTTCAAAGAATTGCCTTGTTGAGTTATTTATGACGATATTCGTCAGCATCCCCCGCACTGGCGTCTGTGGGAGAACCGGAAATTATGTAGTAGGCTAAACAAAGAATTTGGCAAATCTCCAGAAGTATAAATTATCTATTACTTTTTTCCATACAATACAATTTGCTGAAAGTGAAACGATATCATAGTAACATGCTGTGACATAGAAGCCATCAGATGGCTCGATGTATCATATATATAATATACGACAAAACCGATTCAGATCAGGTATGGGAATTCATTTGATAATAACAGAAAAAATATTTGACAAAACAAATTATACGACACAGTAAACTTACCTAATAAAATAAATATTACCTTAAACACCTTTTGTTAAATAAACATAGCTTTCATTTTATGGAAAAGATGGCGCCATCTTTTGTTTTAAGTTTTTCATTAATACGTTCCTATTCACATTCAGCCTAACTAGTTTAAAAAATATTGGTAAGCATAAAATTCAATCGAAACTCGAACATTCCAATCGTTTTTAAAGCAGTCTTTTTTTTAGTAGTTATACTTGCGCCATTTCATTAAATGAAATTTAAAATAAACACTGTGATTTTTATTGCACGCGGGAATCACAAATTGAATTTTTTATAGTTTTGTTTTTATTTTTATTGACCTTAGTCGAGCAACTTCTTAACCAAACCATTCTTTGAAATGTTCAAGTAAATTTACGTACGTAATACTGTAGTGTACGAACATGAAAGTAAGAATATAATAAAAGGTAAAAAGATATATTATATAGTATATGTTCAAAAGAAAATGCATTATGATTAATTGACTCTGATGTTTTTGTAAAAATAGAATTAATGCCAGCTCTGCATTCGTGGTACAAATTATACACAACAGTCACGTTCCGCGTCCAAAAAGATTGATTGAGATAGTTAAGTTATTCAGCAGATAACTTTTCCACAGAACTATGTGCACCCACTGGGTTTGTGAAGCTCTCTTATCTTTTCAACCTGTTTGCCATCTTAAGGAGAACCAACTTTATTACAGTACGAAGTCAGATTAGATTCAGGTCATTAAAAGCTCATGTTTTTCTAAGATTGCTAAGGTAAGCTAACTCCATTGGAGGAAAATCTGTAGATAAGAAATTACCACTTTATAAACTAGTTAGGTTTACAGGTACTGACCCTTTCCCTAGGCTTGGTAAATTAGGAATAATTTGCTGGAATCTCACCACATTTAATACTAAGTTCAGTTGTGTTGTGTGGGCACATACTATCTTTAACGGAGCCGGCGAGACGAACTGCTATGAAAATTACACAATGATTAACATTAGCTCTAATGTGTGTTATTTATAAAGTTTTCAATATTTTATCCATAGATATGTGTGTAAGCCCAGTACTTTTCGGTATAGTTTGATTAAAGAGGTCAGTTGTGAACTATATTTGATATATTGTAGTACAAAATGCCTCTAAGCCTAGTTTGAGTCTATAATGATATTGCTGGCCAGAAATTGTATTGTAGTTTAGTTTTGAAATATAATCACGCTGCGTTCAATTTATCAATTTATTTAGCTAAACATACTTTATTTTTGAAGCATTTAAAGAAAATCAAACAAAATATTTCATAAAACGGTCTTTTTCTTTGATAACTCGAGGCTTACTTTATTCCCGTCTGTGTTTTGTTTTGCTACACATGAATTCAGAACAAAAGAAAGGTCATTGCTATTCCTTTGTAAATATTACTAATCTTACCGTCCTGCTAAATACCTAGCTGGGTTTATTTATGTTTATCTGGTGTTATTAACAGTCTTTATACCTCTTAGAAAAATAGCGACAAAGGTCAGGGGAAATTAGAACAGCTATATTTACAGTATCGGCCTACATTATGTATATTTGTTCTTGTGAAATTATACGAATCGGTACAATAAGAGAGGCAGTGCGGCGGTTGACTGAGCAGATTTGAATTTTATATGAATCGGGATATGAATGTCTTGTACGGTGAAACGTCGCAATATGTGTATGTATGCAAAGTACATCGAATGAAGTACTCTCAGCACACAAGATGAACACAATTGAGCTGCCATCTGCTACATATAGGTGAAGTATTTGGATAGCCTCCTAACACAAGCAACTCCTTGCTTAAATGGGGATCTCCTTTTAATTAATGTTAATGTGATATGTGTATAAAATAAACAATTTTATTTTTTATTTGTTTATTAGCAAGTGTTGTTAGGAAAGTATTAACTTATTTACATTTATTAAAGTTTTTTTTGTACCGCACACGTAGACTATTATATGATACTATCAGACAAGCATCACGACACATACGTTAACCGCGTAGTGGTACTTTTTAAAATCTTTTTTTTTATGGAATAGGGGGCAACCGATCAGACGGCTCGCCTGATGGTAAGCGATTACCGCCGCCCATGGACACCCGCAACCCCAGAGGAGTCGCGAGTGCGTTGCCGGCCTTTTAAAGGGCCTCCGGTACCCTCACTCACTCGGCGAAACACAACGCAAGCGTTGTTTCACACCGGTTTTCTGTGAGGCTGTGGTATCAATCCGGTCGAGCCGGCCCATTCATGCCGAAGCGTGGCTCTCCCACAGTGAAAAACACACATATCTTACGCAAGAATGCACATTATATCTGTTAAGTAGGGATGTATACTACCTGTATTGCGATACCTATTCTCAGGCACTCTACGCTACCAGACAATAGTAATGAATATTCAAATATGTTTCATAAGCCAAACAAGATAATGCTTTTACCCAAGCCACAAGCACACTTAATTTAGGTAGCCTGAGGAGTTACCACGTCGAATATCATGCGTAAATTCTATATAGACTCAAATACCTTTACCCGTAAATGATGATGGGATCTTAATTCGTCATGAACTAGTTCAAACTGTCTTTCTTTGACAGGCACTTTGAAAGGTTAAGAACCAAAGAGAGCGCTCTAACTTACCCAAAGTAATTGATCCATAAAGTAAATATGTTTATGGGTCAGTGGCCCCTCACAACTGTGAGTAGGGTCCAATAACGATGCAAACTCAGACCTTTTTCACTTAATATGCTATAAAAGGTGACGGAATTCTTCGAAGTTATTTGATAGAGCAACCAAAAACTCTTCATATATTATGAGATTTTGTGCGGGAATTGCTGACGTGACTTTAGGTTTATTGACTGATACGTTTTAACTTTTGGTCAAACATCTTTTAACTTACGACTACTTTGGATGATCGTATGCATATCAAACATAATCAGAATTAGATTCTGATGTTGTATGGTATGTATTCAGTCATATAAAGTAAACATAGCACTTACTTTTCGTTCTGCATTGTAATTATTTAATAAACATAGTAGAATGTTTCAGATTTTATCAAATGAACGTAATAAAAGTCGGGAGGGAAATTTTCTCACTCTTGTAAGATCTTAATAAGGTAACAATCTTTCGGCAATAAATAATTAAAATTTCTGTAAGTTTGACTTGCGACATCGCCGCGGTCTCAGCTCATGACTAAAGGCTCCGTTCGAGTTTGAAACTAGTCGGGCAATCCCGAAAAATGCACGAGAGTAGTAACCGGTGAACATTAATTGATAATTACTATTTCATATTATTACAGCTCATGAGAGTATGTATCAATACTTTGTCTATCATTCATCAGTGAAGTAGAGTTAGACGCAGGTATGCTCAAGCTCTAGCATTGTCTCAGGGATAAAGATACAATTTCTACTACCATTGCTGCTTCTAAACACTAAATTTTAAACGTGATGTTTTGATAATAAGTCTGTCTAGGGGATTTCGTTATAAAACTCTTTTGTGGTTGAGGTTATTACATACATAGAATAAACTATGAAAATACAAATGTTGAAAAGTCACGGTATGTATTCTCAAGGAAATATTAACGGTCGTTCTCCAATTTGGCGTTCTTTGCCTAATTACCGTAACCTTTTTAATTTTTCGCTAATTTGACTTAAACACATTTAAATATGAAAGATATCAAAGATACGAATTCAATAATTAATGAGGCATGTAACAATTAATGGTGGTTTTCTAGTTAAAGAGACTTAAAAATTTTATGAGTATGGTAATTAGAAAAAATTTATATTTAATGCAACGGTAATTAGAAAATATAATCAAGTCTATGTAAAATATGATATAATGAAATGATAATAACACAAATAAGTATTAATTTTTCATACAACGGTAATAATAAACATACGGTAATTAGTATACGGTAATTAGAAAACGATAGCTTTATTAAAATTTTCGAAAACCGACACAGTATGCAAATACTAGCTTATTACAACGTACGGAGGCTATAGTATTGTCTCCATTTACATGATCAACTTGGGTCTCACTTAAAAAATCAAGTATTAAAATAAGTACAACGGTAATTAGAAAAGTTTTTAACCAAGGCTACGGTAATTATATATTCACGTGCTTCATTGGCGGTACACTAACGTTAGAGACGTGCAATTCGTGATGGGCCGCGGCATACACTGAGGAGACGCGAAGCGTATGGTAGTGATGTGCCAAATACTGTTAATTAGGGATGTGCACCCGAAAACAGAAAATGTCACGGCAATTATAACTTTCGACTGGACATTCGGTTACTTAATGATAATTATTTATAGACTGGTTCTATTGAGTCTATATTTTGTAATGTACATGATACTACATTACTTAATACCGTTTATAACGTTGAATAGATCAAAGTAAATCTGTATGTTATAAAAATTACAAGCAAGTTTTAACATTAAGTTGGTGTGCGGACACGCCACGGTAATTAGAGAATAGAGGTTCTTTGAACATAAGATAAATTAATTTAATTTTAACTAATTAAAACAGAAGCCAATATTTTTGTTTACGGATACGGATGCTATCTAACATATAAAAAAAAATTGCATGATTGAATATGATAATATTACAGATTATGCAAGCCCGGACACGTAAAACTTGCTCATCGGAGAATGGCCGTTAAGTCGTATGGTAACCCCAACACACACATTCACTCCATTAATAATAATACTGCTCCCGACCGTATTTCGGTAACGGCAGCCTATCTCCACGGAGATTAGCCAAATCCGTAGGAGATGATATATTGCACAAGTGTATGCGCAAATACAGGTGCATTCGCTCTTCCTTCACTCTCATATTTCGATGGGACGACAATCCGACACAACTGGAGAGAGATTAGGCGCAGGACCGACGGCTTTACGTGCTCTCCGAAGCACGAGGGTGTCACATCACCAACTTCGTGACTCTGGGCTGCTACTGAGAATTTCCTAACAGAAAAACTCAATAACACTTTGCCCGACCTGGTGTATTAACAGTAGGTAACTATCTAGTCATTGAAACCATTAACCTTCTCTTTCTTCTTCTCTTTATTTATAAACCATTAATATATTAATCTTACTTCCTCCTCCGGCTTCGGTAAACGTAATATTTTGTCGTGAGTGACGTTAACCCATTCTGATGGATATGGATAATTCTATTAGCGATTGGTTACAATTTTATTTTGGAACCCTTGAAAATCGCCCTTAAAATGTATATGAATTATATTTTATTAGTATTTTAAGTGAAAATGTCACGATAATGGTGTACATTACGCATTGTTTGAAGTGATTACAGAATTAATTAAAAATGAATTAAACATTCGTTAGTAATATCTTAGGTTTGCGCGATCACTACACATTATAATAAAACAACTTTTAACCGGATTAATCGCGTGTATTATTGGTTTTTTGTTTTTCCTGACGTTTCGAACACTTTGCAGCGTTCGACCACGCAATAATACACGCGATTAATCCGGTTAAACATTCGTTGCTGTAAATTTTTAAAGTTGTGTGCGCAACTGTACTCTGTCTCCATACTAACAGAATTCCGAAATATCACCGGAACCAGTTTATATGTTCAACTACAAAAGCTTTGAACTGCTTATATAGAAATTTCGAAACATTCTGCGCATGCAGTTACGCTAGTTCGATACAACAAAAGGACGATTTTTCTTGGACGCTGGGACATTCTTACATGGTATCTCTACCAGGAGATTGCTGATATCGTATAGAGAAAAATCTATAAGTAGTAAGTTTTTGGGTATTATAAATTGCGTGAAGTGTTTTCCTAGTTGTAAGCTATTTAACTTCATTCTAAGTTACTTTTTGTCTCCTTATGCGAACCTTTTATTATTGTTATTTTTTTTCTTGTTTAATAACTTTCATGAGCCACATTCATATTAATTATTGTTCAACGGTTATTACTCAATTGCATTCTTCGGGATTGCCCGACTAGTTTCGAACTCGAACGGAGCCCTTAGTCATGAGCTGAGCCCGCGGCGATGTCGCGAGTCAAACCCTTTATTAATGGCTCAGTAATACCATTTTATTTCGCTTTGAGCTACTTAATTAAAATACGACACTGTTATTGACTCATATTTTATATAACGAACAATTAATAAAGTTATTATATATGTTAATTAAATAATCGTGGCTCAGGCAGGGAATTTCAATTTGTATGTGATCTATTCATTACGGAAGCTTCCGAATTGATGTGGGTCGATGAATGGGTATTAATTACAAATTCAGACACGTTCCGATTAACAAGACGAATATTAAATATAGAAATAGGATTATTTTTGAAGTTAGCAGCCTATATATATTAGTAAATTAAGTTATATTAAATAATAAACCTATTAAAGTCCATACTAAATACTACCACAGTTTAAAAAAAAAAGTTCGATCCTTGTAACTTTATCGAAACAGTGTTTTGTATAAAGTTTAAAGCTCTGCAAAATAGTAGAAATATTCTTTGATGTTTAGAAAAAGTAATCCGGGAAGTGCGACAGCGAAATGTGCCTCTGCGACTAGCTTGCCATCGATTCTTCGTCTAAAATAGCAACGTGAACTTTCCTTATATATTAGGTACTAGAAGATAATATAACGTATTCTTTCCGATGATTTGACAAGTTTAGTAAGTCATGTATTAACGCAGCTATTTAAATCCAAATTGTTTATTCTGTAAATTTTTCTTTACCAAAACACTTTTACGTGTCACTTTTTTATCTAGAAGGCGGATTTCCCATCTGACTACCCCATAATAGAAGAACCGAAAAAAATTCAGAGGTCATGGTCGCTTTTAAAGTCCGGACATCACTGTTTATGGTTATTTGAGCGTAATCATGTAGGGCGTCTGTAAAAACCCTTTGAAGAAATGGCCATAGCAATTTGGCCTAATGAATGGCCTAACTGATAGCACATTAAAGATAAATCTTTGAAAAGCATTAACGCATGCTTAGCGAACTCTTTTTCCATTGAATATTATAACTTGATAGCACACATTGATCAATCATCGTGAAGCTCAAACCATAGTTTAAAGAACTCAATGACCTGTCGAAATGCGATACCAAACGTGTAAAAATATTTTTATATTTTGAAACACGCACATTGCAGGCTATATTGTAAGAATTTAACTGTTCCTGCCACCATTATTTTTATGATAGCGCGATGAAAAGCCGGCGGTTGTTTGCAAGTAAAATGTGTGCCGTTAGTTGGAAACGCGTCAATTCACCTTATATCGAGTAAAGAAACGAAAACTCAACGCACGACAAAGTAACAGCCTATATCATCGAAGCAGTTTCAGTTTAAGTCCGAGTAAGCAGGAAATTGGGGCAAAATTTATCGCAACGTTAGTCGACCAAACGGTCACACGTGTGTTTAAACGTGCTCTCAGTAATGTTTTTAATATTGTAGCAGGTATTTTTTTTATATGTATTAAAAAAGTTATTAAATGGAATCGTTATAAATGATTTTGTAGATATTTGCCTGATCACATGTCCGGCAGAAATAATTGTTCATTATGAACAGTCCTTCACAAGTCCAGTAATGATACTTCATATGGTTGAAAGGCTAATAATATAATAGATCTAAGCGTCATTTTTGTGAAATATGAAAATGTCTCTAAAGGCTTTTGTTTTAAAGTTCATTTTTTTAAAGCACTGTAATTACACTTGAACCAAATAGCCTTTCACTCATCGATACCATCATACTCTATTCCATGCTATATTTCAAATTATCTAATAAATTAGACAATATATAAATTAGAAGTCTTCCTAAACTGTTTATATTGTTACGCATATCCTATAAAGCACATAAGTCGATACATGCAAATTCTATTCGATCGCAAAGTCCATTGGAATTGCACAAGCGAATAGCGTGTGAGGAGGTGGATTTAGACATGTAGCGCCTTCCTACTTTATAAACGGGTCTTAAGAGGGTACAGATGGGCACAGGCAGGGACACAGTGAATAATGCATGTTGCATCTCAGCTTGCTTGTCGGAAGTGTCTCAGAGTGTGGACGCTTCGATTGCTTTAACGGGAAGTTTAAAGAATTCGATTGTCTAGAATCTTGAGAATTCCGTCAAGGCACATAGTTATTTTAGCACACTATAGTAATAAAGATAAAGTGATCATAAAAGCTCTACCGAGCATGAAATTTATATTTTTGGAAATAAAGTGGCATACCGGAAATTAATGCCACGTAGGTGGTCCTACGCGACATTAATTTCATTTTCTTTTAAGGAAACTGTTCACCAAAATTTTTATGATATACTTCCTTGTAATATATCTACTCGTATTGGAACTTATTACCACCCAGAACAGGCAAAATAAATATTATTGCTTCTTAATTTTATTTTGCATATTAGTTGTTTTTATACGACTGCCCAAAAAAAGGAGTGTTATGTTTTTAGGGTTCATGTATGTAGGTATGTATGTAGCCCGCTTAGTGAAGTGTGGTAAGATAACATCAGAACCTGGCGCATGGATAACATTTGGTATGGCATAGCTAGATAGAAGGAGACCGTATCGGTGGCGGTTACCACCAACAACAGCATTCCCAAAGAGGTTTGACGTCAGGCAGGCGGCCGGTTATAAAACAGAGCCAAAATTTTAGGAGCATGCCGCGCCGACCCCATATAAATTGGGATAAGGGCAGGGGGGTGATGATATATGTATGTAGGTATGTATTTATGTTAATGAGTTTTTTTATATTAAATGCCTGAACCGATTTCGATGTATGGTGTATCCTATGGTGTATGGTGTATGGCTAGTAGGATTTTAAGAAATGGCAGGCGTGATTATTTATTAATTTCTTCTTGTTATAACAGTGTTTGTTACTTACATAAACTGCATAATGTCTTTATTTTAGAAATTCTAAGAACATAAATAATTATTATAGTACTTTCCACACATCTATACCGACTTTTATACTCATAACATCATGACGGTATTCCCTGTATTTGCCTAATTTCAAACTGAAATAATAAACGAACTTAAATCTAATGAGATAGAATGCTAATTAAGTTTCTCACACCACACGCTGTGTACCCTATAGAAACTGTTCCCGAACATTTATCCTTTCATGCTAATAACTGTGACCTACTGCGGCGGTTTAGTGTATTAAAATAGTTGCTTGTAATACATCGTATTCTGACATTATAATTAGAACAAATATACCGCAGTGCGGAATCCTTGCTAAGTAACAACAAAAAAAAAAAAACTTACTTTACATAACATAACACAGCATCACACCTGTATTCGCCGAAGGGGTAAGCAGAGGTGTACACAGTTGTACACCCACATTTCACCAATGCTGTTATTAAGTCCCATGTAATAGGTGGTGAGCCTATTGCCAGCAACCGGGCACAATTCCAAACTCCGGGCTGCTACTGAGAATTTCCTAAGAGAAAAACTCAATAACACTTTGCCTGACCCGGGAATCGAACCCGAGACCTCATGCTCAGCAGTCGCGGTTGGGACCACTAGATCAACGAGGCAGATTCTTGCTTAAATAAGCTATATTTTCTTGCTATGTAAGCCGATAATGATTTACAATCTTTCTTAAGCCTGAGCGTTTATGTTTTGTTTATTCAGCCCGTAATTTGCTGAAAATAAGGTTTTTATTTATGGTTTGAAAGGGTTACGTCCGTAGCATTTCTTTTTCACGCTGTAAAAAAAGTCTTTGGACGATGTCTGAACGAAATAAATAAGCATTATACACCTGATGTATTGAACTAACTCGAAAAGGGAAGGCAGCTCGACATTATGCTACAACATTTTACAAAAATCTGATTAAATCGTCCATTAAGTCACAGTCAAGCGGGTCTGAGTAGCATCTGAGATGCTCGCGGCGATCAGCGGATCAAAGCGACGGCACTCACCATGAAACAGCTTTTGTAGCTGATTGTTTTGAATTTAAAATCTCTTTCATATGAACTAAGCTAGTGTTTAAGTGTTTCAGCTTGGTATAGGGGGAGGACATGTCAATATCAGATCTATCGAAATAAGTAATTCTTAAGAGAATCTCCTTATAGGATTAAAACTCGTTAATTTAATCTAGATATATAATCTAATACTGCTTTCAAAATCATTTGATATTATAACACGTTATTTGTTCTGTAGAGGAGAAATACATTTCATTTAACAGGCAGGGTTACCGCAGGAACTTTAAAAGTAGCGAATTCTCCTAAACGTCTTAAATTATTCATGAAACGAGTATAATAACGTAATATTAACATGTCAGAACATAGGTAACAGCGGCACCCTCTGGAGAGTAAACACAGTTCTACTTACATGAATAAAGGATAAACATTGAAAATGCTGAAATGCCCATGGGTTAAACTGACTTAATAGGTCAAAGTACTGTCTAAGTGTTTGTGATAAAGTAGTACATTGAACTTGAAATATTTAGTCAGTTATTATGGTTTTTGTAAAATAAAGCACAATTCACATTTTTCGTCTCATAAACAAATATTTACTATTGAGACGACAAATGGAACTTCAAAAAACTAGAAACTTCAAAAAGTCTATCTTAAAATAGTAACGTTACGTTATCGTATCAGTCACTTACATAAAAAGCTGTGCGATCTATGCATCTTACTTTAGTTGTAACAAAAGCCTTACCGATAATCATATTAGTGGCCGACAGTAATACCAGAGTATTTTGGTTATGCTTAAAATGACTGAATAGTGAGACTGAGAAGTAACTACTAAGAATAAACGGCTGCTACGACGACTACGTAGTCTGCATAACCGCTACGTTATGACGTCAGTGCTACGCTATAGAAGCAAATAACAAGCGATTCGCCATTCATATATATCAGATAATGGAATTCGTCGTGCAATTATGAAATCTAAAGGAAACCAAATTAATATTTTCACCTCCTTACATAAAACAGCTTTAAAAAGAATATTTCCGCCTTTCTCCCTTTAATCCTGAGGGGAGGTCGCTCAGTTGTCGAAAATCCGATTAAACCTCAAGAGTCCTAAAACATGCATTATGCAACAACAACTTGGTGTTTTTAAAACAAACTCTTTATTCGTTTATTCTTTCTTACTTCCTGTCTCTAAGAAAAAATAAACGTCATTTTATCATGCTTCGCATTAAAAATAATTTCTTGAAATATAATGCTAGCTATAGACATTAGAGTAAAGAAAATTACTATCCCAGTAATACTAGGTAAATTAAATGATTTTGCAAAGCGTTTACTCACCTCAACTCACTGCAAATTGGTAACGGGGTCATCGGAATATTTCATTTAATTTAAATTAACTCTTTGCTGTTTACAAAGTTCACCGAATACGTACGGTAAAAATTTAAAATTCACTAAGCTCAGAATAACCACTTAATAAATAACTCAAAAAACAAATCCAAAACGGCCTGGCAAATTATTAATATTAATAACAAAATTATAAGAGAACCCATTTCTCAAATAAAAATAGCAGATTAAATAATATCAAACCCTAATTTAATAGCTGAATCTTTTAATAACTTTTACATTGAATTAACCTCTGGCATATCTAAACATACGTTATGCGATACCATTAACATAAATATAAACCCTCATATGATATTTATGGCCCCAGTTATAACTGGGGATAATTAAAAAAAGATTAAGATGTAATGCGTATAATTAAAAACCTAAAAAATAAAAAGAGCTTTAGCCTCGATATCATTTCAACAACAGTTATCAAATCTGTTGCACATTGCATAGCTGAGCCCCTTGCTCATTTATTAATGTAAGCATACAGTCTGGCGTATTTCCAGAAAGTCTCAAAAGCGTAATAGACATACCAGTATATAAAAAAAATGATAAAGATGAAATGGTAAATTATAGGCCAATTGCTCTTATTTCTATATTCTCAAAGATCATAGAGAAAATTATCTATGAATCTCTTGACAACTTCCTAATTAAATACCACATAATAAGTGACGAACAAAAGGGCTTGAGGAAAAAAAATATATAAACATGGCCATCTTTGATTTTCTCCATGAAATAATGCCTAAAGTAGATTCCAAAATACCGGTATGTGCAATATTTACCGATATGTCGGAAGCTTTTGACTGCGTGGACCACGATATTCTCTTAACCAAACTTGATGCGTACGGTATTCGTGGCAATGCTCTTAATTTAATAAAAACTTACCTCAAAGGCCGTAGACAATGTACAGAGATATCAAGCCTGTGTTTAAAATCTAGGAAGGAACTAAAATCTTTATCGTCATTTAAAGAAATAAAATATGGAGTCCCTCAGGGAAGTGTCCTTGGACCTTTACTATTCCTATTATATATTAATGACCTGCCACGTCATATATCCAATCCAATGGTTTTATTTGCAGACGACAGTACTTCAATTGTTTCTTGTATCAATAAAGACTCATACGTAAATGACATCAATAACTCAATCAGCAGTATAATAAAATGGCTTGACAATAATAACCTAGTTATAAATTTGAAAAAACTAAAACTATGCATTTTCACCAACGAATATCTACAGGTGACATGGATATCAACTACAATGGCCAAAATATAGATAAAGTGAGTAGCACAAATTTTTTAAGAATCTTAATTGATAGCCAGTTAACATGGAAGCCGCAAGCAGAAGATATCTGTAAACGTTTAAGCACAGCCGCGTTTATGTTATACAACCTATCCAAAAAAGTAAATCTGTCAACAATATTAGTGGCCTACCATGGTCTTGTAATTTCTATCTTAAGGTTTGGTGTAATATTTTGGGGTACTGTAGCGAACGAGAAAGCATTGTTAAAGCTCAAAAGCGCTGTTTGAGAGCTATATTTGGCCTCAAAGTTACTGACAGTTGTGTGCCTATATTTAAGTCTCAGAAATTATTAACTTTCCCATGCCTCTATATCCTCGAATTAGCAATATTTGTTATAACAAACCTTAATTTATTGGCAACATTAACAGAAACCAGAAAACGAAGTACATCATTAAGATCACAATATCAGAACTTACTATGCACATGCACATTTAAAAGTAGCTTATAAAAAAAAAAGTGTTATCTGTATGGCTGCTGTTATCTTTAATAAAATTCCTGATCATATGAAAACCTTGCCACTTATGAAATTAAAAAAATGTTTTACAGAATTACTTATAGACAAATGTTATTATTCTGTTCAGGATTTCCTAAATGATACATTTTAATCACCTATTTGCCTTATTTAACTAAGTTGTAAAATAATTATTGTATTTGCATGCCAACAAGGCAGAATTTACACGGTTCTTTATTATGTTATTTTCGATCCTATTTGTATGTACCTGCATTCATAGCAAATAAAGTCCTATTCTAGTCCTAAGATCGGCCTGAACTCTTCGGACGATCGGACTGATTATACCAAAATATAAAAGTGAATCATTTTAAAATTGTTCGTAAAAAATCTGTTTACACAATGTTCCATCGAGCGGCACTAATTAAATTTTCAAGCGATCTTACAAAAAGGATTATTAAAACTCTTGCCGGTATTAATCAGCTATCGGATATTATTCATTAAATATTTATCCAGGTTTAATTAACCTTATGTACTATGTACGGTGTTCTGCTATATCAAGAATTTTAAGAACTTATGTCTAGTGGAACCTTGTGGAACACAGTAATATTCCGAAACAAAAAGTTAATAATTTATCGTTGTGAACGATGATAAAAATCAGCACGAATTGTACTTTAGAACATTGTACTCCAACATTCAGAAAATTAAATGTGAAAAATGACTTTTGTTTTAACCTCCATAAATGTTAAATGATACTTTCTAAACTTTTATTTTTATATTGATGTAAAAAAGCATGACGTATTACACAAATGTAAGAGAAAATGAGAGGTAATTGACAGCACACGTTTGAATGATGTCTTTCATAGTTTCACATGAGGTTCTTGTGACTATTTGCTATTTGTATTCACCCAATACCAAATTTTAATAGTGTTATCTGAAAACTGGTTTCTCTAAGAATTTCCCGGTAAATAGCAGTTTATGAAAATCTATAAGTGATGGGATATTTCTTTTGTAACTTTAGAAAGAAAGAAAAATAGAAGATCTAATTTACTATCTCAAAGCAAATGAGAGTTAACACGAAAATTCAAGATAAAACGCAAAAGGAAACAGTTCAAAACAAAACGCTATCGAAACCACAACCTTCAAACACACGTCCATGTAAATGCTAATAGTTATTGTAAACAGACGCTTTGCATTTTGGTCCTCCTTCGAGTTAAATGTGCTACGCAAATAAAATAAAACAAAAAAAACAAACTTCGTGAGGAAGTGAATTCTACAGGCGAGGAACCGACGAGTAATTTATGTCTTCCTTTACACAATTTATGTACATGAAGGGAGTTAAATTGTGATGCACTACGCAGTGTAAATATGTGACGAAATGGGGATGGTCTATGTCTCTCATGTTGTATTATGGGATATATTTGAGTCCGTGTGGCTGGTATAAGGATAATAGGAAATCGTGGCTATTAACATTTTTACTTCAAGCACACTGATTGTCGTTTTCGTTTGAAACAGATTTTTAATTTTAACAATTATATAACAAATTCTTATATTTTAAATCGGGCTTTTTATTATTCTGTCTCTTCTTGAATAACTGTAACAAAAGTTTCAAAGATATATAAAATCTCTCGAAGTGTGTTGCGGAGCACAGTTTTGCGTCGTGTATATATATCGTTTACTTTAGTTCGCGTCGAAAGACTTAAACTTTTTACCCACTCGGGACCAGCTTGCTGTAAAAGCTATAAAATACACTAAAGTGAACTAAGACTGTATTTCCATGTACTATTTTAGATATATATGTACTTGAATATAATGGGAGTGTACTTTTCTATTTAGAATACCTAACAAAAAATTAAGTAGTCAGAAAACTGTAACAAATTGCTATGTGATAATTTGAATTAACCAGTTTTAGTCAAAGTAGGTTATAAGATATAAATAAATTTAAAAATTGTGGGGCATATTGATAACTCAAACAATTTTTTTGCTTCTGTTTAAAATGAAATATGGCGTAAGAAGTATTTAAATAAAGCTCAAATTTAGATTATAGATTAGATTTTCTAAGCAGAAACTGAACACTGTCAATGTAAGATATGCTGCGTCGATCCCAATTTAATTGGGATAAAAGCAGAGGGATGAATATGACGATGATGACAACCTACACAAAACAAAATAGGCCCTGTTTTATATTCTAATAGTTCAAAGAGAATAATTAAGCGGAGTATATGCCAAAATGAATATGACGATGATGACAACCTACACAAAACAAAATAGGCCCTGTTTTATATTCTAATAGTTCAAAGAGAATAATTAAGCGGAGTATATGCCAAGAAATAGTTTACTTATATGAGAAATGCGTGTTCTGTTCGTATGAACGTGATTTGTATGTTTGAGCATTACTGTTCGGGCGCCGTCGGCAATCGTCGTGTGGTGATGAGTGGACATACCTATATCCCTTCTGATTGACTACTTATGGCCATTTGAGGGTACCGCTGAGTCATTCGTGTTATATTAGAATTTCCTTTGTGATGTCTCTTAGTACTTGTACTTGCATGTATGGTGAAACAAATTATAAACATACTTCAAAGGTCAGGATATTTTATTTTTATTTTATTTTATTTTATTCAATAGGAACAGTAAACAGCTACAGTATAGAATATTAACAATATAATAATACAAACATAATAAACAATAATGTAACCCACAGCAGTGTTCACATATTAGCATATAGTATTAAAGATAGGTCGCTAGTAAAAACAACTGTTCATGCACAACACATAAAACAAACGAAGGAGAAGACTCCAAATGCTATCAGAGATAAACAGACACTATGAAGACCCAAGTGTGTCGTATACAAGGTTTCGAAATCTTACCATGGAGCATATAAATATGTCTATGCTTTCGAAATTTACATTATAAGTTTCAGCCATTCGTCTAATTGGTGAACGTAAGCCAGCATTAGTGCGGCAAGTGCCTATTGCAAAAAGTTTTCCCGCACGTACCTGTCGTCTATGTACAGTTCTGGGAACTGCATAACATAACACATTATTTAGTTCAATACAGTCAAATTTGTTATTAACAATGTTATACAATGTTATTGCTTCCAATTGCTTACGTCTAGAGCTGAGTGTCAAAAGCTTGTGTTCACTGAGCAACCGGTCATATGGTAGGTATGATCTATGACATCTATAATGCAATGCACGAAGAAACCTACGCTGTACGTTTTCTAACATATCAACGATATAAATGAATATTGTAATAGTATTATAAGCAAGCTATTAATATTAAAGATGTTGTTATTACCGGTTTTGGAATATATTGTGGAACCTTACGTATGCAATATAACAAAATTTTGAACAACTTAAAATTTCATGTGTTCACGTGAGCCAAGCGCATGACATTTAAATAATTTCAGTACAATACGAATTTAAAATAGAAGAATCCCCAAAGAGAGGAATAGGGCTGGGACTAGAGAGAATATAAAATGTTAGCCGGCATGCACTAGCTATGTTAATACATTTTTGACTTTATCTCTGAATGAATTTTTCGAATGTATACGTAAAGTTTCAGTTAGCAACACATTATGAAAGCCTCAACGTAAACAATTTCGAATTATTGCGCTGAGTTGACTACAGGAAAAAGCGTAATAAAATTCATGAATTTGGTGTTCTGAATACGGTGGACAGGTGTCGTGGACTATCGATGAGCGCGGAAAAATATACATATAAATGCCGGAGTACGTTACTCCAGCATTTTTACTGTTCATTCGAGGAGTTACATACAAGATCGGTCATATATTCCGACGAAAAAGAAAGAAAGAAAGAAATCTTTATTTGCATGAAACTTGAACAGGTTGTTGCGGTAATGTTGATTGTTCTACACGTTCCGCCTATGTATAGGCATGCAAAATTCACAGAAACAAAATTATTAAAGAAAAAAATAATACTAAATACCTCAAATTATTTACATAACTAACTCAACATATTTGAAATTAATAAATACAGTTACAAATAAATATAACAGTTACAAATATTAAACCTAAATAAAAATTACTATATTTATAAACTAACATCACTTGTACATACACTACATTTAAGTTAATCAATATTTTTGTGCTTGTTTGTATACAAAAAATTCTTTAATATTTTAAAAACAATTATTCACAAATAAATCAAACAAGATTTTATTAAACTGCCTGAGTGGGAGATCCCGCAAGCCCTTTGGACAATTCCAAAGGGCTTGCGGGATCTCCCACTCAGGCAGGTGTTAAATATTTTTATTAACATAATATAACATTTTTTATGTTGCAATGTAGTATTGCATTGGGGCATAAAGAGCTTAGTCGGGTCTCGGGAAAGATATTTTTTAATATATGAGAAATAAAATTAAATGTGTATGTCTCACAATTGAACAAAGCAACCTAAAAGATACTAGGAAAATTATTCATTGACATTTTACGCAAAGATTTAGACAGATGACTACATTTTTTACTTATGTAGATTCACATTGAATGAAATCATATTATATTATAAATAATATAATACACTATATTATTTATAATAAGTATAATAAAATAAGTAAAGATAAACCAGTCCTTCGCAAAAATATTCAATTAATATAATTTCTACTTGATTGTTGCAAATATTGCTGGGATATTTTTCTGATTGCATATGTTTTAACACGATAATATTAACTATCGTGTTAAAATAGAGACCGAATGATTACGAGTAGAGAATGCTTTGGTTCCATATTTATCTAAACTACGAGATTTATTTTTCTTCGACGGCCTTTTTGCTTTAATATTTAACGTTTTTCCTGCTTGCGAGAACTTCTTAAATTTTATTGAATTATAATAATGAAATTATAATGTGACATTGGACCTGCTTTTAACTGATTTTTCTGCTAAATTTAACCGATTCTATTTCAATAACATCAATTGAATACCAGCAAGGCTCTTCCAGATGTAAGTTGTTGGGCGACAGAGTTCAAGTACTCCCTCAAATGTTACGGTATTAAGTGCTTAAGCGTCCCAGTCGGAGTGTTTCCCAATAATTTAAGTGCTGCAATAGATTCGGTTATCTTCCAAGGAAGCGCTCTCCGATAAATGTTGTCTCTGAAACTTAGACGTCTTACATTGTAACTTGGCACAAAAACGTCGATACTCAACGGAAATTTATAGCCATGATCGACTACTTTAATATCTGCCATGACGACGGAAAGTTGTGGCTGAGACATTTGAGACGTTCAGAAATAATCTTAAGTTCTATTATACGATTTATTTGCGACAGAATATTGAACTTTAATGATACAGCAGAATACTTTAATAATATTCTGCCGCGTGAGCAAATTCATGTTATCACTTCAAGGCCTCAACTAATCTGTTACATATGAACCAAACCATTTGCCCTTGTGATCGCTCTAGCGTTCTCCAATCCGTTACATTTAGGATAATTTATGGTAATTAGCTTTCCCGGACAGCGAACAGTGCGGGCTTCCGGGAAGTTAAATATGCCTATAAAAAAAGAAAGGACATCGTCGCCGGAAACTGAATAGCCTTCGTCAATGGCTTTATTGTCTGGTGAGTTAAGGTAGAAATATGATCGTCGAATATGTATTTCAGTATCGAACGAAATATGCAATCACATAGAATATGAATATTTTTGTTACTGCCCAAAATATGTAATATTTATATTAAATATTGTAAAATATTAATGATTAATTATTATAATTGTTCAATATTTATAAATATTGTGCCGCTGGTAAAAATCCTGAAACATGTACCAGCTTAGTAATGTCTTAGGTTTGCGCGATCACTACACTCACACTATACTGGTCCTCCTGCGACCACGAACGCTGCAAAGTGTTCGAAACGTCAGGAAAAACAAAAAACTAATAATACGCGCGATTAATCCGGTTAAAAGTTGTTTTATTATAATGTACAAGCTTATTTTTATGTATCTACAAATTATAACGCATTTGAATTTTATTAATTTATATATCACTGATACAAAATACCCATGAAATGTTTTGTTTTGTGAACTTCAAGTTCAACTAGCAGATATTCACCGTAAATGGTTGTAAACAGCTTTGAAGGTGAATTTAAAGAACGCAGCTCGTACATTTCATTCGATTATTTTGTTACTTATTTATTCATGTACAAAGTACAATTATAGGATCTTTGCTTAAGAATATGATGTAAAAAGGTACTGCTTATTTTTAATAGAAATCTCTGCCAGCAGACCTGCGAGACAAAAAATTTATACACGAGATGTAGACACGGTGTGTAAAAACATATTTATACATAATACTTACTTTGTTATAAGGAAGCTGAAAACTAATGTATTTATTCGTAATCCTTTACGCTGTTAAAGATTAGTTTAACAATGTTATAAGACATTCGCAAATAAATTATTCAACTCAAAAAAATATTGCGTCATGAATTGCTACAACGGCACTTTACAAGACAGACACGACAGTTTTCATTTCATCCAATTTATAGCCGGTAGGCAGTTCACTATGAATCTCGCTATGATAACCCTTAATGACATATCGTTTAATCTATCAATCAATTTACAGCAGATTATTCCATTAAATTTATGTCAAAGTTAACCAACTGTTCAATCAAATTCAGAAATACATTGATTGTATAACTACTATTACAAACAGCTTTGATATTGAGAACATTGATGAGATTCGAGTACAGATTTAACTATAATGAGAAAACTGATACCGTGTACGGTAGTTCTGCGGATAATGTACTCGTATATAAATAAAAGTGACTGTATTTTATGCGTGTAAATGTAATATCCCTAAATTCTTCCATAATTTCTTTTTAGATTTTAATGTAAGCATTCAGACTAAAATACAGCAGCGGCAACACATTATCAGTTAAATCTGCGCTTAACGCCTCACGATACTGCGAACAATGTCCGTCACAGTAACGACGCTATCTCGTGCTATTGTTGCTTTAATGAACTAAGCAAGGCGGGCAATTACAGTTAAACGTTTAAAATTAATTTATGTATATTGTGTGTCGATCATTTATTTTAGTCTAAAATAAATAAAAAATATTTATTTCTATTAAGTTTATCAATAACGTCTGTTGAATAGAAGAAAGTGAGGTATTGCGTGACAATTACACTCCGAAAATCGTTCGCAGTAATCTTTGACATTAGTGTGGCAGCGCAGTATTGAAAGTCCCGTAACAAGCAAGTTATGAACCATCTATAAACTAAATCAACAGTTATCGAATCTCAATAGGTTAGTACCGTTAAAACAGTTTTACACTCACCGTAAAGTTAACTCAACTCGATAGTGATGCCTTAGAACTAATAACTGCTTCTACCAGTTAGTGCAATACTGCTTTGTGGCCGGTGAGCTGTATCCACTTCTAATATTAACTTTATATGAGAGTACACTGTATAATAGTTTAACATACAAAGTTGTGTGTTACTTGGACTATCATAAATTGTTTTAACGTATCACGCAGTTTGACTCGCGGCATTGCTGCGAGTTCAGCTGATGATTAAGGGCTCCGAGGTTCGAGGTCTAAACTAGTCGGGCAATCCCGAAGAATGCACGTGAGTAATAAACGTTGAACAATAATTAATATCACGGAGTGAGAAATAGGTTCTATGTTTTTACCCTTAGGCAAGTTTTCTATAGGAATAAACCATTAGACAAACTAGCTATAGTTATAACGCATTAAAGAAGTAAGACTAACATAAATGCCTCGTTGGTCTAGTGGTCCCAAGTGCGACTGCTGAACATGAGGTCTTGGGTTCGATTCCGGGTTGGGCAAAGTGTTTTTGGGTTTTTTTCTTAGGGAATTCTCAGTAGCAGCCCTGAGTTTGGAATCGTGCCCGGCTCACCACCTATTACATGGGACTTTATAACAGCATTGGTGAAATGTGGGTTTACAATTGTGTACACCTCTGCCTACCCCTTCGGGAAATACAGGCGTGATGCTATGTTATGTTATGCTATGACTTCTAATATTATCCCCCAACGGTTCTAAATTGTTCCTTTAATTTATAGACTGATCTCTATGAAGTAGGTACCTACACAGTCTGCCTTCGCAATATCCACAGATTAGTATTCTGTGTGCTACGCACAGATTAATAAAGACCTTTTATTATGAGTCTTCATCTTGTTATTACATGAACTGATTCAGCTGTTTCTACGTTTATTCATCTTTTATTGGCAGTTGATGAATCTTATTGTTTTTTTATTCTGTAAAATTATTTCTTTGGAGCAAAGGCTTAAAGACTTAAAAGATTGTTAAATCAAAGAGATGAAAATGGATGGCGGTAACAGAAAATTGTCAGTAGGTACGCAGTGAGTAGGTAAGGTAGTGATGGATGACTTTATATTGCAGCGCCCAGTTTGCACCATGATGCATCTGGATCGGGACTGGCATGTCATTGGCTTACTAAAATACACTTTTGTACTCTAAAGTTATTATATTAAATGGAAAAAGAATACGGTTGCGAGCAGGATTCGAACCTGCGCTTCCCCGATAAATACTCCAGGCGCTCTGACCACTAAGCCATCTCGACAATATAATATCATATATAATTATATTTTTTTTTACATGGTGAGGCCATGTAATGCATATATTAATTACTATTTTTCAAAGAAACATTGAAAAAATAATTGCCATGAACGGGGTTTGAACCCGCGACCTTTGACGTTCCGGGTCATCACTCTACCAACTGAGCTACCTTGTCTCGTTTAATAACCATTGAATT